>CP139508.1:486678518-487928934 GCA_021014915.2 Artemisia tridentata subsp. tridentata | reverse complement strand
TAGCGGGATAATTTTACTATACTTTCCCGAGATACTTGTTTTTCTTCACGAAAAATATTAAACGTCACACGAATAAATTTTTAACCGTCATCATCCATCTTAAAAATGTTTTTCCATAAAGTTTGATAATAAATACGTTTATAAAAATAAAAACGTAATCGTTTCTCGTTTAAACTTGAATTATTAGGTTTCCTAGTGCCAGGGTCGGAGTAGTGCCCAAATTAACGCCACGAAAATAATTCAACGACTTAAGAATCCATATAAATAATCCAAAATACGAGTCAAACTCAACATAGTTCCAAAAGGTCATGTTCAAAATGTTTACGTCGCTAAATTTTAAGAAATGCGGTAATAAAATGGCTCCCTAAATTACCAGTTGTCACAGATATAGTTGATGATATTTGGATGTTGGGGAAGTCTTGATATAATTTTGGTTTATGAGATTAGTTATATTTATACACTTATACCTACCCTATACCGTTGTCACAGACTATGCCTTCCTTAGCACTTGATGTCTATGAGGAGATCCTTACTGCTGCATTCAGCTCAGCACGGTCTCTGATGACTCCAGCTCAGGATGATCCTTATGCGATTGTTCAAAACTCAGCTCTTGCTTCACCATCACCAGTCACCCCTGTGCCACAGACTTCACTCACTTCTCAGCCATCATCATCATGAGCTGGTCGCCCTAGTCCTTTACGACAACTTACCTTGCACCAGGCATTAGCCCGAGCTCATATTCCTCGGCTTACCTACCGCACTACTACTCACATGTCAGTGTGACCACCATCACACACCCATGCATTTCCCAGCTCACTCTCTTCTGTCATCACCACTTTCATCATTATCCCACCGAAGACCTCGATCACCTACTCCATCATCTCATGATTCACCTGCCCTACAGAGACGTCGTTTCAGAGACCCATACTCAGAGGATGAGGATAAGGATGGGATGAGGGCGTTGACCCTGAAGAGGAACCTCAAGAGGAGTAGGAGGAGGTTAACCCAGATGAGGTCATCCCACCAGATCAGAGTCATGCACCTTTAATGCAGTCACCTGGACCAGGCTCCCCTTGGCACATGCATGAGCCTGATTCACCAGAGCAGTTATTTGAGCTGGCCTCACCTCCTTACTCACCTGAGCCAGAGAGTCCACCAGCCCCAGACACCCCATTAGAGGTTGCCTCAGAGGCAGTAGCCCATGGGGAGATTGGTTAGATCTGGGAGCAGATCACCACCCACCTAGAGAGGATCACTCAGTTAACTGATCGATTAGTGGGTGTATCAACAGTGAGATTTGGAGAGGTTGAGAGAGATGTGGGGGTATTGTATGGTAGGACCACGTCATTGAGACGTGACTTGTTGGATTGGTGTGATGCGTTTAGAGATTTGCAAACGAGATTAGGAGAGGTTGAGAGAGATGTTGTTTAGAGATTTGGAGACGAGATTGTGCAGAGGTTCAGAGAGATGTTGTTGTATTGGCGTGATGCGTTTAGAGATTTCCAACAAGTCACGTCTCAGTGACGTGGTCCTACCATAAATACCCCCACATCTCTCTCAACCACTCAATTCTCGCTGCTGATACACCAACTAATCGATCAGTTAACTGACTGATCCTCTCCTTGTGGGTGGTGATCTGCATCCAGATCTGACCAATCTCCCCATGGGCTGTTGCCTCTGAGGCAACCTCTAATGGGGTGTCTAGGGCTGATGGACTCTTTGGCTCAGGTGAGTGAGGAGGTGAGGCTAGCTCAAATGACTGCTCTAGTGAATCAGGCTCAGGCATGTGCCAGGGGGAGCCTGGTCCCGATGAGTCACTAAAGGTGAAGGACTCTGATCTGGTGGGATGACCTCATCTAGGTTAATCTCCTCCTCCTCCTCTGAGGTTCCTCTCTAGGTCAACGTCCTCATCCCTATCCTTCATCCTACCATCCTCTGAAGTATGGGTCTCTGAAAGACGTCTCTGTGGGGTAGGTGAATCATGAGATGATGGAGTAGATGATCGAGGTCTACGGTGGGACGATGATAAAAGTGGTGATGACAGAAGAGAGTGACCTGGGAAATGGATGGGTGGTGATGGTGGTCGCACCGACATGTAAGTAGTAGTGCGGTAGGTAAGCCGAGGAGTCTGAGCTCGGGCTAATGCCTAGTGCAAGGTAAGCTGTCGTAAAGGACTAGGGAAATCAGCTGATGATGATGATAGCTGAGAAGTGAGTGAAGTCAGTGGCACATGGGTGACTGGTGATGGTGAAGCAAGAGCTAAGTGTCGAACAATCGCATAAGGATCGTCCTGAGCTGGATCATCAGAGATCGTGTTGAGGGGATGCAGCAGTAAGGATCTCCTCATAGACATCAAGTGATAAGGAAGGCATAGTCTGTGACAACGGTATAGGGTAGGTATAAGTGTATAAAGATAACAAATCTCATAAACCAAAATTATATCAAGACTTCCCCAACATCCAAATATCATCAACTATATATGTGACAACTGGTAATTTAGGGAGCCATTTTATTACCGCATTTCTTAAAATTTAGCGACGTAAACATTTTGAACATGACCTTTTGGAACTATGTTGAGTTTGACTCGTATTTTGGATTATTTATATGGATTATTATGTCGTTGAATTATTTGCGTGGCGTTAATTTGGGCACTACTCCGACTCTGGCACTAGGAAACCTAATAAGTCGAGTTTAAACGAGAAACGATTACGTTTTTATTTTTATAAACGTATTTATTATCAAACTTTATGGAAAAACATTTTTAAGATGGATGGTGACGGTTAAAAATTTATTCGTGTGACGTTTAATATTTTTCGTGAATAAAAACAAGTATCTCGGGAAAGTATAGTAAAAATTATCCCGCTAGTCCTTGCACCGACTCCTCAAGTGAAAATAAATCTTACACAAGGACTCCTTTGCAATATCCGGTTTATATAACCCTAAACCCTAACCTTTATTCATAATATTACTTCTTTTCATCTTCAACCTCACTCTCCCTCTCCTCTCACTTCACTGCCGCCGCCGGCCACCCCTACAACACCACCACCACCTCTCTTACAACCACACCACCACCACCAACATAACCCTCACACTCTCCTCTCTCTTTTGGTGTAGTTCACACGCCACCCAAACACCCCAAACCTCTCATTATTTTGCTCGCCGCCGCCAAAACCCACCCACCATCATTTCTAACTCTAAAAATATAGATCGATGAAGACACGGTAAGGAATCGCGTTTTTACGCAGTGGGTTGACTCACCACCGAGTCAACTCGTGGTTTCTTGATATTTTCGGGTTAAAAACAAATGGGTTTTGATATTTTCTTATGTTTTGAACTAATAAAAATTGTTTGGTATCGACATGGTGTCGTGTTTTTTGTGGTGTCGATGTACAACCATGAGTATAAGCTCACGGTACAGGTTTATTTTTGGATCTCGTGGTTCTTGTTGATTGTTTTATATATTTTCTTGTTTTTTTTTTGGATGGATACTCGAAGTCGAACGGTTTGGGTTGCAACATTTCTAGTTTTGTTGATATAGTCGAGAACCGACACCCTTTAGGGTTCGTTTGGCTGTTTGAGGCATCAATAAAACTTGAGCCGAGACCCTCATGGTCTCGGCAATACTTGTGGTTCAATTTTAAAAACCATTTTGATGTTGTTACTGTTGTACTCTTTTTGATATTAAATGATGTTGTTGTTTAGTTTTGTTGGTGTGAATGGTGAGGCCGAGACCCATAGGGTCCATTCGGTTTCATTGTGGCAAGGAATTTAAGCCGAGACCCGTATGGTCTCGGCAATGGTTGTATTGTCATCTTTGTTGTTGAGCCATATCTAGGGAAAAGAGAGTTGAGACATTGTCTCGGCCGATTGTTATTTGCTTTGATTCGGTTGGTATTATGGCCGTAAGGAAGAAAAACCGTGAAAATGTTGAAAATATTGGTTGATGAAAAATGGGAATCGATTGTGTGACGATTACTAGTTGACGGGGAATAAGTTAGACGTGAGTCGTAGTCGACCACGAGAGATTGAAGTGGATTGCGACAATGAGGCTTATTTCATGATATGTTGTAAACTTGTGAGTTTTGTGCCACGTCGGCGTCACGTTGACTCTTAGTCCTCGTTGACTCCGACGATGCCGTAAAATGGACATTTATATATATTGTTGGACTTGGATTGATATAATAAGTCGAGAAATCATGACTCGACTTGTGACTCGAAGCAAATAATAACTCAAAATAAAAAATAGAAATAAGCTCGAAACAAGAATAACATGAGGTTTTCATATAAGAAATAAATAATAACAAGTTTTATACTTGTTGGTTTATTAAAACAAAAACTAAGATTTTTATAGTAAATGAGTTATTAAAAGTTTCGAGGGCACGCGGATCTAAGTATGCTATTTATGAGAATTATTTATGATTTGTGATTCTAGCGCCGAGTCTCGGATCAGTTGACGTTAATAACCTCAACCCACATGGTTATCGGACTTATTGGGCTGACGAGTCCAATAAGAGCCCCATAAGCATGTCGGAAGAGATTTATTAATGGGCAATTCATCCTTATGACTTACCTAGTATGATTATTGAGTTTCGGGATGATAAATTTATCGAAAGAATTGCGAGACTTATCCAGTTGACGAACTCGATAAGAATCCGACAATTCGTTCGCATAATTTATCAAATCAAAACTTAGTCATACGTCCTTGATCTCGAGTCATTTCGATCTTATTTGCTACGTGGCGTGAGTACACTTGAGTCATGTCATGTCACCACTACACACCCGTCGATACCAAACGCTAATAACGGATATGAGAAAGAGAATTTTGGAATTTAAAAAGGAATCTACTTGGGATGGTTTACTTTTGGAAGCTTTTACGTTTGAAGACGATGTTAAGGTTAGTTTACATTATTAGGTTGTGCCGAGTCCGTGAGTGCTGATATTTGAGAGTTGCCGATTACTTTGCTTCAGTAGATCTTGTTTGTGCTTGCGTGCTTGAGGTGAGTTTCATAGCCCCACTTTTATTCTTACTATTGCTTTATTAAACTTGGGGGAGAAAACATGCAAAACCGTTTTGAACGGACCAACTATTACTTTATGTTTTTGATCCTTTGCTATGCTAGTTGACTATTGTTTATATATACAAGGGCTTGTTGTACCTAACTACTAACTAGGGCATTTGTGCTTACTACCAAGGGCTCCTGAGCCTATAGATATATGTAGTGTGCACCTATAGGATAACTGTTATTATGTTTGGATACTCCCATGTGTGGGATTTGGTTTGTTTGGTTGCGACCTAGTCACTCATAGCATAGTTGATTTCTGATCTTGGTCCACTGTGTTGATTTGCTTAAACCTATGAACTCACCAGCGTTAGCTGACCTTTTTAGCATGTTTTTCTCATGTAATTGATGAGGTTTACTTTGCTTATTACTTTGGAGGCTTGGCGTATGGCATGGCTAAGGATCATCTTTCACTCTGATAATGTTATGGGGACCTAACTCATATGTTTTCTTTTTGGGCCTTTCTTTAAATACTTTTGGTTGAAATGTAAACTCGAGATATGGATTTTGGAATGTTTTACGTAACAGATAATTCTATCCTGTTTTTCTATGCTTGTGTCTTATACCAATTTCGTAGCACCCCAAAAACTTGTTTTGTCTTCCGCTGAACCAAATTTTGGGGGTGTTACAGATTGGTATCAGAGCTCAAGGTTATAGAGAACTGGGTTTATTTTCTAAAACCTAGACTATAACCATTTTCAAAAATTGATCCTTGACCAAAACATGCCAGCCTGCCAAGCCGAAGCCACATGAATTCGAAAACTGGAATGCTATGATCGGTTTATATTTCAGAACTGGGATATTATGGTTATATGATTGGTTTATATTTGGTATTTTTATGCGGTAATTGTTTGAACATGTTAGTATAATGTGGTATTTCTTATTGATTATTTTTGGTTATGACTTTGGTTTTTGAGACTGGCTATTTCACATGCTTATACCTACCCTATGACCGTTGTCACAGACGATGCCTTCTTTAGCTCATGATGTCCATGAGAAGATTCCTACTCCTGCATCCCGCTTTGGGCGTCTATGATGACATCTGATCAGGACGATCCCTATGAGATCGTTCGACATTCGGCTTTCACATCATCATCATCAGTTGCTCCTATGCCACATGTTTCACCTACTACCCAGCCATCTTCACCAGCTGGTCGTCTAGCTCCTTGCGACAGCTTACTCTACACCAGGCTTTAGCCAGACCCAGACTCTTCGACTCACAAGCAGCACCAGTCACCTGATGAGGCGATCACCATCACCACCTATGCGTGTCACAGCTCACTCTTTTCTGTCATCATCACTTGCATCATCATCTCGTAGACGACCTCGCTCACCCACTCCATCATCCCACGACTCACCGACTCCTCAGCGACGTCGTGTCAGTGACTCATATTCAGAGGGTGGTGACGATGATGAGGATGAGGAGGATGTTGCTCCAGATGAGGCCGCTCCACCAGAGCAGGGACTTGCACCCTTAGTGCACTCGCCCGAGCCAGACTCTCCCGATCACATACTTGAGCCCGATTCTCCTGAGCATTCTTTCGAGCTAGCTTCACCTCCTCATACACCTGTTCCCGATAGCCCACTGGCCCCAGATACTTCATCGGAGGTTGCTTCAGAGACGGCAGCCCATGGAGAGACGGGTCAGATTTGGGGACAGATCGCTGTTCATGAGCAGAAGATCGGTCAGATATTTGATCGACTAGTGGGGGTGTCAGCAGCTAGATTCGGAGAGATTGAGAGAGACATGGGAGTGTTGTTCGGCAGGACCACATCTCTGAGACGTGATCTAATTGACTGGCGTGATGCATTCAGAGACTTACAGAGAGGACTCTTGACTGCGCGAGACACCGACAGAGCCCTTTGGCGTAGGGTCGCCGCGCAGCAGACTTTGATTGATCAGCTTAGGAGTGACCGCGAGGCGGACCGCATTGAGATTACATCCATGTGGACACACATGACAGACCTAGAGGCTGCATTGAGAGAGATTCACCGTGCTCGTGGCTAGTTATGCTTAGATTTATGATGGTTGTACTATCTCTAAACTAAGGAGTCCTTAGTTAGAGATGTTAGTGCTGTTGGCTATCTTTGTTACTTTTTAGTTATCAGTATCGTCTTTGAACGATCAGTTATCTTTATCTTCCGTTGTACTTCGAGAAACTTGTTTCGTTACCAGTGTTATTATGGATGGAAATTTTTGAGAAATATCATTTTGAGCATAAATTGTTTGTGATGTGAACGGAATTGTATTCTTATTGTTGTGATTAGTATTCATGTTGGTGTTCAACCTTGTGATGACCACTTTCTGGTATGATGTTGCATATTGTTTGAGATCTCATGACTCTTGTATCTTGTTATTCAGATCAATGGCTCCAAGACGAAACCCAGTTAGGACTACCCGTACAGGGCCTACTATTGTCAACACTGGACGTCAAGGCCGTCGTCCAATTCTAAATCCTCGTGGTCAGAATACCGACAACCAGAATACTAACAATCCAACTAATGAGGAACAAAATATGAATGATCAGGGTGTCAATGGGCACACTCCACCAAACACCCCTCCTGATAATCAAGCTCTAATTGAACAACTCGTGGCTCAGCGTGTTGCTGAAATCTTAGCTGAGTCTAATCACTCAAATACCTCTGCTGGAACTCCACCACCTGCTAGAAACCGTGGTTGTACCTATAAAGAATTTCGCACTTGTGGGCCAACTGAGTTTGGCGGAACCGAAGGGGTTGTTGTGCTAATGAGGTGGATGGAGAAAATTGAATCTGTGTTCGTTGTTAGTAACTGTGAGGAAAACACCAAAGTGAAGTATGCTACTTTCTGTTTGAAAGACGAAGCATTAACTTGGTGGAACAACTACCTCAAATCTGTTGGGAGTGAAGTGGCTTATGCTATGACGTGGGATCAGTTCAAGGCCTTGTTGATTAAGACCTACTGTCCACGGAATGAGGTTAAGAAACTGGAAATTGAATTCTGGAATCATAAGGTGAAAGGTACCGACATGACAGCTTACAACCGTCGTTTCCAAGAATTGTCACTACTTTGCCCCGAGATGGTTCGTACTGAGGCACTCAAGATTGAACGCTACACCGATGGGTTGCCACTAGCTACTAGGAATGATGTAATTGCTGCAAATCCGACTAACCTTCATGAAACCATCACGATAGCTCAACGTTTGATGGATTCACTAGTTCTTGAATGTTCAGAAAAGGGGAAGACGGATAAGAGGAAAAGGGAGGATCAGCCTAAGGGTAATGACCACTCGAACAAAAGGAAAGAGGTTTCTAAGGTATGCTATTGCTGATGGGGAAAAGAAGGGTTATAAGGGGAATCAGACAAAATGCAACCGTTGTAATCGCCATCACCACGGACCATGTACTGTGGTATGCAACAACTGCTCAAAAATAGGACACAAAGCCAAAGACTGCATATCCCGACCCCTGGCCATGGTGCAGACGACTCAGGGAACAGACTGGAAGGCTAATGTCACTTGTTATGGATGTGGGAAAAAGGGATACTATAGGAATGAGTGTCGTGGGCAGTGGAACCAAGGGAATCAGGGAAACCCAGGAAATGGGAGAAATCAGGGTAATCGAGGAACCGGAGGAAATCGGGGAAATCAAGGCACTAGAAATCAGCAGGGAAATGTGGGAGCAACCCAAGGAAGGGTGTATGTTATTGGGAAGGAGATCAAGGAGGACCCGAATGTTGTTACTGGTACGTTCCTTCTCAACAACCGTTATGCTTCTATATTGTTTGACACTGGTGCCGATAGGAGTTTTGTATCTACTACATTTATGCCCTTGCTCGAAAATACCCCGACAGCCTTAGGTATTGAGTACAATGTCGAGTTAGCAAATGGGAACCTTGAAAAGATAGACACTATTATTCGTGGCTGTACGTTGAATTTCTTAAACCATCCTTTCAACATCGATCTCTTACCCGTTACCTTAGGAAGTTTCGATGTCATCATCGGCAGGGATTGGTTATCCAAGTATCATGCTAATATCATCTGCGATGAGAAAATAGTTCGGGTGCCCTACGGAAGAGAAGTCTTAAACATACAAGGGATAGGAGTGATCGTGGAGGTCTCTCCCGATTGAACATTATCTCTTGTACGAAGGCTCAGAAGTACGTAGAAAAAGGGGGTTACCTCTTCTTGGCCCGGATTTCTAAAAATAAAGGAAAGGAGAAGAACGAGAAAGGTATTGAAGATGTACCCATCGTCAGAGATTTCCCAGACGAATTACCCGGAATCCCACCAGCAAGACAAGTTAAATTTCAGATCGAACTGATACCAGGAGCTCCACCCGTAGCTCGAGCACCCTACCGTCTTGCCCCTACCGAGTTGGAAGAATTATCGAAACAGCTGGCAGAATTGTCTGAAAAAGGATTCATACGACCAAGTTCATCACCATGGGGAGCTCCAGTATTGTTTGTAAAGAATAAGGATGGATCCTTCCGCATGTGTATTGACTATAGAGAGCTGAACAAATTGACAGTGAAGAACCGTTATCCCCTACCCAGGATCGACGATCTATTTGATCAACTTCAAGGATCGAGTGTTTACTCGAAGATTGACCTACGATCTAGGTATCACCAGCTCAGAGTTCGAGAAGAAGACATTCCAAAGACTGCGTTCAGAACTCGTTATGGACATTACGAGTTCCAAGTGATGCCGTTCGGTTTAACCAACGCCCCAGCGGTATTCATGGATCTCATGAACCGTGTGTGCAAGCCCTATTTGGATAAATTCGTGATAGTATTCATTGATGATATTCTGATCTATTCCAAGAGTAAAGAGGAGCATGAAGAGCATCTAAGGCTTATCTTGGAATTACTGAGGCAGGAACAACTGTACGCCAAATTCTCGAAGTGTGAATTTTGGATCTCTACCGTATAATTTTTGGGCCACGTGATCGACAGGCAGGGAATTCACGTGGATCCCGCAAAAATCGAGTCCATCAAAGAATGGGCCGCCCCACAAACCCCAACTGAAGTTCGTCAATTTTTGGGTTTAGCTGGCTATTACCGAAGATTCATCGAAGGATTCTCTAAAATAGCCAAACCCCTAACTAAGCTAACCCAGAAGAACGTAAAGTACGAATGGGGAGACGATGAAGAAGAAGCTTTTCAACTGTTGAAGGAAAAGTTGTGTAGTGCACCCATCCTAGCCTTACCTGAGGGAAGCGAAGACTTCGTCGTGTACTGCGACGCTTCGCACAAAGGTTTAGGAGCTGTCCTGATGCAACGGGAGAAAGTGATAGCATATGCTTCGCGACAGCTCAAGACCCATGAGAAAAACTACACAACTCATGATTTGGAACTGGGTGCAGTGGTATTCGCACTCAGAATATGGAGACATTATCTGTACGGCACAAAGTGCATTGTGTATACCGACCATAAGAGTTTGCAACACATCTTGGACCAGAAAGAGCTAAACATGAGACAGCGTCGCTGGTTAGAGTTACTCAGTGATTATGATTGCGAAATTCGCTATCATCCCAGTAAAGCTAATGTAGTTGCTGATGCTCTTAGTCGGAAAGAACGAATACCACCATTACGAGTCAGATCCTTGGGAATGACTATCAGTTCGCCATTACCATCTCAGATTCTTGCAGCCCAAACTGAAGCATTAAGAGAAGAAAACCGACCGCACGAAAATCTCCCTGGAATGATAGAAAACGAAAATGGCTTCGTAAGGCGTTCTGACGGAACCTTATGTTTTGGAGACAGAAGTTGGATACCACTTTATGGGGGAATTCGCGAGTTGATTATGCACAAATCGCATAAATCAAAATACTCAATCCATCCCGGATCTGATAAAATGTACCAAGACCTGAAGAAACTGTATTGGTGGCCTAACATGAAGGCTGAAATAGCCCTGTATGTCAGCAAGTGCTTAACGTGTGCGAGAGTGAAGGCTGAACATCAGAGATCGTCAGGGTTATTGATACAACCTGAACTCCCTGTTTCGAAATGGGAGCGAATCACCATGGACTTTATCACTAAACTACCAAGAACCGCCAGTGGTTGTGATACTATTTGGGTAATCGTAGATCGACTCACTAAATCCGCTCACTTTCTTGCAATCAAAGAAAATGACGGTATAGATAACCTTGCTCGACTATATCTGAAAGAAGTCATTTCTCGACATGGTGTGCCAATATCGATTATTTCAGATCGAGACAGTCGTTTCACGTCAAACTTTTGGAGGTCCCTCCAAACGGCCATGGGAGTAAAACTCGACATGAGTACTTCCTATCATCCCCAAACAGACGGCCAGAGCGAGAGGACTATCCAGACATTGGAAGATATGCTACGAGCTTGTGTTATCGATTTCGGAAAAGGCTGGGAGAGATACTTGCCTTTGGCCGAATTTTCCTACAACAATAGCTATCATGCCAGCATTAAGGCCGCACCTTTTGAGGCATTGTATGGCCGAAAATGCCGATCCTCGATCTGTTGGGCTGAGGTTGGCGACAGTCAACTTACAGGTCCCGAACTTATTAGAGAAACTACTGAGAAGATAGTTCAAATCCGAGACCGTTTGCAAGCTGCACGAGACCAACAAAAGAGCTATGCCGATAAGAGGCGTAAACCTTTTGAATTCCAGGTCAGAGACAGAGTCATGCTGAAAGTCTCACCATGGAAAGGGATGATACGTTTTGGCAAGCGCGAAAAGCTCAATCCCCGTTACATCGGACAATTCTAAATTCTTGAAAGAATTGGACCGGTAGCCTACAGACTCGAACTACCACCAGAACTGAGTAACGTGCACAACGTGTTCCATGTATGTAACTTGAAGAAATGTCTTTCTAATGAAATCCCGGTTGTTCCTTTGAGGGAAATCCGGATAGACAAGAACTTGAACTTTACCGAGGAGCCAGTGGAAGTTATGAAACGTGAAGTTAAACGACTAAAGCACAATCGCATTCCTATTATCAAAGTTCGTTGTAATTCCTGACATGGACCAGAATTCACCTGGGAACGAGAAGATGAGTTCCAGAAAAAGTATCCTCAACTCTTTGAACCATCGTCGAACAATTCTAAGTGAAACCCGGGACGGGTTTCCTCTGAGGCTGGGAGGCTGTGACAACTGGAAATTTAGGGAGCCATTTTATTACCGCATTTCTTAAAATTTAGCGACGTAAACATTTTGAACATGACCTTTTGGAACTATGTTGAGTTTGACTCGTATTTTGGATTATTTATATGGATTATTATGTCGTTGAATTATTTGCGTGGCGTTAATTTGGGCACTACTCCGACTCTGGCACTAGGAAACCTAATAAGTCGAGTTTAAACGAGAAACGATTATGTTTTTATTTTTATAAACGTATTTATTATCAAACTTTATGGAAAAACATTTTTAAGATGGATGGTGACGGTTAAAAATTTATTCGTGTGACGTTTAATATTTTTCGTGAATAAAAACAAGTATCTCGGGAAAGTATAGTAAAAATTATCCCGCTAGTCCTTGCACCGACTCCTCAAGTGAAAATAAATCTTACACAAGGACTCCTTTGCAATATCCGGTTTATATAACCCTAAACCCTAACCATTATTCATAATATTACTTCTTTTCATCTTCAACCTCACTCTCCCTCTCCTCTCTCTTTACTGCCGCCGCCGGCCACCCCTACAACACCACCACCACCTCTCCTACAACCACACCACCACCACAACATAACCCTCACACTCTCCTCTCTCTTTTGGTGTAGTTCACGCGCCACCCAAACACCCCAAACCTCTCATTATTTTGCTCCGCCGCCGCCAAAATCCACCCACCATCATTTCTATACTCTAAAAATATAGATCGAGTGAAGACACGGTAAGGAATCGCATTTTTACGCGTGGGTTGACTCACCACCGAGTCAACTCGTGGTTTCTTGATATTTTCGGGTTAAAAACAAATGGGTTTTGATATTTTCTTATGTTTTGAACTAATAAAAATTGTTTGGTATCGACATGGTGTCGTGTCTTTTGTGGTGTCGATGTACAACCGTGAGTATAAGCTCACGGTACGGGTTTATTTTTGGATCTCGTGGTTCTTGTTGATTGTTTTATATATTTTCTTGTTTTTGTTTCGGATGGATACTCGAAGTCGAACGGTTTGGGTTGCAACATTTCTGGTTTTGTTGATATAGTCGTGAAACCGAGACCCTTTGGGTTCGTTTGGCTGTTTGAGGCATCAATAAAACTTGAGCCGAGACCCTCATGGTCTCGGCAATACTTGTGGTTCATTTTAAAAACCATTTTGATGTTGTTACTGTTGCTACTCTTGTTGATATTAAATGTTGTTGTTGTTTAGTTTTGTTGGTGGAATGGTGAGGCCGAGACCCATAGGGTCCATTCGGTTTGATTGTGGCAAGGAATTTAAGCCGAGACCCGTATGGTCTCGGCAATGGTTGTATTGTCATCTTTGTTGTTGAGCCATATCGAGGGAAAAGAGAGTCGAGACATTGTCTCGGCCGATTGTTATTTGCTTTGATTCGGTTGGTATTATGGCCGTAAGGAAGAAAAACCGTGAAAATATTGAAAATATTGGTTGATGAAAAATGGGAATCGATTGTGTGACGATTACTAGTTGACGGGGAATAAGTTAGACGTGAGTCGTAGTCGACCACGAGAGATTGAAGTGGATTGCGACAATGAGGCTTATTTCATGATATGTTGTAAACTTGTGAGTTTTGTGCCACGTCGGCGTCACGTTGACTCTTAGTCCTCGTTGACTCCGACGATGCCGTAAAATGGACATTTATATATATTGTTGGACTTGGATTGATATAATAAGTCGAGAAGTCATGACTCGACTTGTGACTCGAAACAAATAATAACTCAAAATAAAAAATAGAAATAAGCTCGAAACAAGAATAACATGAGGTTTTCATATAAGAAATAAATAATAACAAGTTTTATACTTGTTGGTTTATTAAAACAAAAACTAAGATTTTTATAGTAAATGAGTTATTAAAAGTTTCGAGGGCACGTGGATCTAAGTATGCTATTTATGAGAATTATTTATGATTTGTGATTCTAGCGCCGAGTCTCGGATCAGTTGACGTTAATAACCTCAACCCACATGGTTATCGAACTTATTGGGCTGACGAGTCCAATAAGAGCCCCATAAGCATGTCGGAAGAGATTTATTAATGGGCAATTCATCCTTATGACTTACCTAGTATGATTATTGAGTTTCGGGATGATAAATTTCTCGAAAGAATTGCGAGACTTATCCAGTTGACGAACTCGATAAGAATCCGACAATTCGTTCGCATAATTTATCAAATCAAAACTTAGTCATACGTCCTTGATCTCGAGTCGTTTCGATCTTATTTGCTACGTGGCGTGAGTACACTTGAGTCATGTCATGTCACCACTACACACCCGTCGATACCAAACGCTAATAACGGATATGAGAAAGAGAATTTTGGAATTTAAAACGGAATCTACTTGGGATGGTTTACTTTTGGAAGCTTTTACGTTTGAAGACGATGTTAAGGTTAGTTTACATTATTAGGTTGTGCCGAGTCCGTGAGTGCTGATATTTGAGAGTTGCCGATTACTTTGCTTCAGTAGATCTTGTTTGTGCTTGCGTGCTTGAGGTGAGTTTCATAGCCCCACTTTTATTCTTACTATTGCTTTATTAAACTTGGGGGAGAAAACATGCAAAACCATTTTGAACGGACCAACTATTACTTTATGTTTTTGATCCTTTGCTATGCTAGTTGACTATGGTTTATATATACAAGGGCTTGTTGTGCCTAACTACTAACTAGGGCATTTGTGCTTACTACCAAGGGCTCCTGAGCCTATAGATATCTGTAGTGTGCACCTATAGGATAACTGTTATTATGTTTGGATACTCCCATGTGTGGGATTTGGTTTGTTTGGTTGCGACCTAGTCACTCATAGCATAGTTGATTTCTGATCTTGGTCCACTGTGTTGATTTGCTTAAACCTATGAACTCACCAGTGTTAGCTGACCTTTTTAGCATGTTTTTCTCAGGTAATTGATGAGGTTTACTTTGCTTATTACTTTGGAGGCTTGGCGTATGGCATGGCTAAGGATCATCTTTCACTCTGATAATGTTATGGGGACCTAACTCATATGTTTTCTTTTTGGGCCTTTCTTTAAATACTTTTGGTTGAAATGTAAACTCAAGATATGGATTTTGGAATGTTTTACGTAACAGATAATTCTATCCTGTTTTTCTATGCTTGTGTCTTATACCAATTTCGTAGCACCCCAAAAACTTGTTTTGTCTTCCGCTGAACCAAATTTTGGGGGTGTTACAATATCCAAACCAATTAATCAATGAATACTGCATTTCTCTAAACATGTTCAAGACTAATACCACATAAGTCATAATGTATCATTCTAGCATAAAGCCAAAATCTTTCACATAAATTCCAATATATATCAATCGTAACGCATTCTCATAATATTCTAATTCTCAACTCACGAGGCTTCGGCTTCGCAGTCAGGCATGTATCGGTCAAGGAACAATTTTTTTGAAAAATGGTTATAGTCTAGGTTCCTTATAAGTACCCAGTTCTCTATAACCTTGAGCTCTGATACCAATCTGTAACACCCCCAAAATTTGGTTTAGCGGAAGACAAAACAATTATTGGGGTGCTACGGAATTGGTACACAACACAAGCATAAGAAAACGGAACAACATTATCCGTTTAAATAAAACATTTCACAATCCAAAATTCAAGATTACATTTATTCAAAAGTACTGAAAGTAAGGCCCCAAAGAAACATAAGATAGGTCCCCAAAAGTATTATCAGAGTCTTAGTTAATCCTTTAACCATGCCACTTGCCAAGCCTCCAAACAGCGATCATCCAAAAATAATCAACATTAACTACCTGAGAAAACATGCTATAAAGTCAGCTAACGCTGGTGAGTTCATAGGTTTAGACACAACGTACAACAGTGGACCAACTTGCATATTAGTTTGCTATACTGGATTAAGTCAGATATCAATATATCATCCTCACACCAAAGTGTGTCAAATCACAACAATAATTTCCTATAGGTGCACACTATAGTCCCGCACAGTTGTAGCGCATATAATAATATTCCCGCACAGTTGCGGCACATACAATAATATTCCCGCACATTTGCAGCACATAAAATAATATTCCCACACAGTTGCAGCCCAAACAATAATATCCGCGTACAATTGGAGCACAATCAACACATTACACAAGCTAGTTAATATAGCAAACATATCAAAACATAATATAACAATTAGTCCATTCAAATTAGTTTTCCATGTTTTCTCACCCCAAGTATTCAATAAAACATCATTAAGAGTAAAAGTGGGGCTATGAAACTCACCTCAATCAAGCAAAGCACAAACACAAAACTACAGAAGCAAAGCACTCAGCAGCTCTCACGTATCGGCACTTACGGACTCGGCACGACCTAATAATATAAACTTGCCTTAACATATATTTCCAAATGTAAAATTCTCCAACGAAAATTATCTATCCCAAATATATCCCATTTTTATTGAAAAAAAAAAAAGGTCTCTCTTTTGTTAGTTGCTAGTGTTTGGTAACATCGTGTGTGCAGTGGAGACACAACATGACTCAAGTGAACACACGCTAATAAAAGACCAAAGCATAAACGACTCACAAACAAAACTAAACTAAGGTCAAGTGATTAATGTAAGGTTTAATAAGTTATCCGGACGAATTGTCGGAAGCTTATCAAATTCGTCAACTCAATAAGTCCAACAATTCCTTCGTCTCACTTATTATTCCAAAAACTAGATCACAATAAATATTGAGTCGTAAGGATAAATCGTACATTAATAAATTCCTCCGACATGTTTGTCGGTCCCTTATTAGGCTCGTCAACCCAATAAGTCCGATAATCATGTGGGTCGGTTATATTAATGTCAACCAATCCGTAACTCGACATCAAATCCACATAGTCATTAATACTTTCCTAAATAATATTTTCTCGATTTGTGTGCCCTCGAAACATTTAATAACCCACATTTATTTAAACTTTCCAATTATAACATCTCGTCTATAAATAAAACTTATGTTAAATATTAAGTAACAAATAAGTTTTTGCAAATTAATATTTCCCATTTTTAGCCGTTATTATTTATTTTTCCATTTCTAGTTATATATATATATATATATATATATATATATATATATATATATATATATATATATATATATATATATATATATATATATATATATATATTTCCAAACAATTATTTTGCGAGTTATTATCCGTTTCGAGTCACGAGTCCGAGTTTAATTAATTCTCGGATCAAGTAGTCAACCGTAAAATCCAATAGTCCAAATAGAGTCTAATATCAATGTTTTGGCTTGTCGAGGCCACGCCGAGACTAAAAAGTCTCGGTGACACCCGACTTGGCTTATAATCATCACATGTATGTCAAAAGCACACAAATGTCATCCCAAGTCAAATATCATCAAAATACGGTTACCGGCCCTAAACCTACGGCTCGATAACCGATTAAACAAATCCAAAACCAAAGCAACAACAACAACAAATTGTATCATCATCATGCCTAGACCCCTTTGGTCTCGGCTCGGCTTTCGGCACCAACAAACATACCAAACGGACCCTTGTCCTTCTCGGCATCAATCCTCACAACAACCTCAACTTCTCTCAAAACCCAAAACAACCAAAAATAAAATCAAATAATCAAAAGGACTATAACTACGACTCGAATCGACAAACAAACACCAACATAAGCCACGGTCGTGAGCTTGTGCTCATGGTTCGACCTCGACTCGACCACACAAACGCAACAAATGATACCAAACATCGATTTACTCAAGTTTTTAGTTATTAAAAGGTTAACCCACATGTTTTATACCTGAGTCACACCCATGGGTGAAACGGTGTAACCTACCTTTTAAACTTACGGATCTACTCGGATTTTGTGGTTAACGTGTTGGTGGTGGTGCGTTGTGGTGGTGGAGGGTGATTCTTGGGCGCGTGATGTAGCAAAAGGAGATGAGGGAGTCACGGGATGAAGGTGGGTGGTGGCAGTGTGATAAGAGGGGAGGCGGTGGTGTTGCTCGGTGGTGGCCAAATTTTGGGAGAGAGTAGGGGGCGGCTATAGGAAACAAGAGGGTATCACTAACCCTAAATGAGTATAAGTGGGGCTTATATAGCCCCTTAGGACCTCATGTGAAAACCTTAATGACCCCCAAGGACTAAAACTGTAACTTAAGGCAAGGGTGGGAAGTTGAATTTGGTTATTCTTTTAATAAAACGCTATATATAGAGATTTGGGTGCTGAAACATTTTCCCTTTATGCCATTGATCTTAAAACTATTTTCCAATAAGATTGACTATAAATACGTCCATGCTCGTTTAACGCGTAAAAAATAATCAATATTTTTCGTATTATTAAGTTTAATTTTGTCGACTCACGTAGTGCCTAACCAGGTATACAGGAAACTACGCATTACATAACGATAATCCACATAACATTACCAAAAATCCAGATAAATTCCCAAAGCATTCCAAAAATTATATCAAATAATTAAATGCTCGTTTTAAATGTAATGCGGTATTTAAAAATGCTCCCGAAATTTATCAGTTGTCACACAGATATTCCTACTTATAAGCTTCATAAAAATGAAAATCTAGATGAAACTGTTTTAGACTTTCCAGTAAGTTTGGCACCTGAGAAACCCTCTTCAAGATTTTCAGAAATATCTGTGTCGATCTACCGGACTGGTATGCTTTTTTGAAGTGTTTGGTAGAGTAATTTGATGATGGTTCTCAAAGTTACATAATCCCTATAAAAATAATTTCATGTTTTTTCATTCACAGAGTCTTAAAGTTGATTCTCTTGAATCACTTCGGAGAGAGGTACCACCGGAGAATGAAGTGATAGGATCTACTAATGCCTTTTGGATCAGACCGGATACCGGTGAGGTGTATCCTGAGTTCTCTCGTTGTCCTCCTGAGCATCAGCATGTTCTGCTGAACATCTCTAGAAAAGACTTCAAGCTGAGCAATTCAAGGTGTAATGACCGAGAACTATCTTTATCACACAAATGAAGCTCTCTACTACTCGTGACACTCACAAGAACAATGTAAAATAGATGAAAGATGTATGGATCGTATGAGATAAAAACTAGTCGAATGTTTATTAGCTTTATGAGAAAGAAATAAACAAACACAATAAGCTGACACACACTCTCACTTACACTAGACTTTGAGGCACACATAATTTGTGAGAGTGTGTGTGAATATATAGCAACACAGCCACGACCTAAGGGCTTTAGGTGGGCTTTGGTTGGGCTTTTGTGTGGGCTATTGTTGTATTACACTTATACATAGACATTACAAACATAACTAATACCAATAGCCCACTTCCTAGACTATTTGTTCCATATGACATACAAGTTCTATTCTTGCAAATGACCATCACTTTTTATTTAATAAATTAAATGCTAACACAAGGTTGGATTAATTTAGTGTTAGAAGTTTCCCAATTTGAAGCTATCCAAGATTGAAGTGTCGAAATTATTCATGTTAGATCATTTCCACGCTTGTAGAGTCTTTTAAAACTCTTAAGCATTCCATTTGATAAAGTTATTTTGGAGGAGCTGGTTGTCTTCCACGACACAAGGGTTCAATTGGCCAATGGTAGGATAGTGTATCAAGGAATGCGGTATGAAATTAATGTTGGAATATGTGAATCATACAAATACTATAAACACATAAACATCAAGATCACGCAGCGGAATGGATCTACATAAACATATAATTAATTAAACTAAATAGAAAGTGTACCTTTTTTATTCCTAGCAAGAACAAGGAATCACGTGCTTCCAAGAACAAAATTATATAAACCCTAATAAGGTTTATATGGATCGAACAACACCAAAACACACAAGCTAAAATAAGCTTGTTACTCGTTCTTGTACACACGCAATGCTAGAGTTCCAATGGGAAAAGCTAGGTTCAAATCACGAAACAAACCAAACACTTTGAAAGCTTAGGAGGAGAAGAATACTTGGATCGGCAATACCTAGTGGTATTAGAAATGGGCCGATCGGTTCTTAGCTTAGAGGAGGAGAAGAAGAGAAGAATGGCTTGTCTATGGATTCAAGATTAGAGAAAAAAACCAAACACAATGGGATTGTATTTATAGGCTATCCCTAACTTGTTCCCTACTCTACCCAAACCGAATCCCTAGCCCATAAGGGAGGGTCGGCCGGTTTTTAGAACCCAAAGTGGTTCTAGATCCTTCTCTTCCTACTTTGCATAATTAGTCCTTTAAAAACCGTTATCTCTAACTCCGTTAAGTACTAACTATCGTTAAGTATTGTTTTGTGAAATGAATAAATATAAATAAAAAATATATTTAATTTATTCAAACCATTGGAACTCTCACGTATTGTGTGCAATCCCGAGTCTCGGGTTCGAAACCGGACATACATATTGTTGATGCAAATAATGTTCTAAAAACGTTATTTATATCTTTCGATTACTTCACGTTTTGAGGATGACAAAATGTGAAATCACGATACGTTAAAATCAACGTAAACAAGTCTTTAATCGGAAGATCCCGTTTCTACGCAAATCACTCTTGAACAAAGTTACAACTTGAACTAGTGATCAAAGAAGTGAATTTATGTTTTGAAAATTCACATTTTAAATGGGACAAAACATTTTTTCAAAAATACACATGACAAATTATTTTTGAAATATTAAGAAATGTTTTAATGGAAAAATAAGTTTGAAAATCACAACAGCTATTTTTCCCCCCAAAATCAGCTCCAACCTTCCCCAAATAAGTTTTCACCAGAAAAGACAAAATTTGGAGCGTCCTAGTCTACGACGGCTCCACGGTTCCGTTAAATTTAATGGAGCCGTGGGGTATTTAACGGAGCCATCCGTACCATTTTTTCTGTAACGTTCAGATTTTTCTTGCCTATAAATATCAACCCCTTTCACAGTTTTAGGCACCCTTCACACACAGAAAAATCCCCTAGCTTAATCCTCTCAAACCTTTCACTTCTTTAGGTTAGTTTTTCTTTTGTTCAAGAGTGATCCAATCATCCTTCAAGTGATCCTCTTCATTCCTCTTCATTAGCAAGAGAAGAACACAAGTGTCCAAGTTGATACAAGGTGTTATCATTCCTCTTCATTAGCAAGAGAAGAACTCAAGGTATTCAAGAAGATACAAGAGTTGTAGTTGTTAGGTTTTGTAACACTTGTTACATCCTTGATTGTATCTTAGCATACATCAAGATTATCTTTCTTTTGTGAGAGTGTGAGTGAAGATCATTGTGATCTTAAGAGATAGTGAAGATCTCTTAAAGCCATCGGGCTTGTGTGTGATTGATCAAGAAGATCAAGGGTCGATAGATTAGTGTTAGTTGAGTAGAGTAAAGTGAGTGTTGATCATTGTGATCGTGTTGAGATCTTGGTGATCTCTTGAAGCCACTGGGCTTGTGTGTTTGGTCACGTGGACCTTGGTAGATTGGTGCTAGCTAAGATTAGCACTCGACACCTAGCTTAGTGTCGGTAATAGGATAAGCGACGTGTACGGTTTTCTCCGCCTGAAGGGAGGTTGTTGATATAGTGTTTGAAACTCTCGAGTGTGGTACTCGGGGAGTGGAGTAGGGCGAAGAAGAGCTTCGTAGCCGAACCACTATAAATCCTCTGTCTCGGTTCGATCTTTCCAACTCTACTCTTTACTTTTATTTGTTATTATTACTCAGCTTAGTGTGTAGTTCATATTGGTGTTGATTGGTTACACTTAAAGTTCGAATCAAAGTTTCCAATTGCTAACTTTTAAAACAAGATTTTTAAAAGGATTTTTAAACCGATAAACTATTCAACCCCCCTTCTAGTTTCCCACAATTGGTATCAGAAGCCACGTCAGTCAAGTCTTTAAAGTATATTGTATTTTAAAACTTGAATCGATCAATGGATTCCGACAAATATCTAGAAGGGCAATCTATGCAAAAGACCACCACTTTTCGAAACCGATTGTTTTATATATTGGAAAACAAGATTCGAAACGTATGTGAAATCAAAAGACATTGATCTTTGGCATGTTAATACCGAGGGTGACTTTCAACCTATTCAAATGAATCCGGAAACTAAAACGGATGAAATAGTTTCTTATGATAAACAAAGTGATGAACTTAAAAGGAAATTAGCCAAAAATAATGAGGCTAAAATGATGATTTATAATGCTTTGCCTAAGAAGGAATTCGAAAGAATTTTCATGTGTAATACGGCAAAAGATATTTGGTAAACTTTGTTAGTCACTCACCAAGGTAATAACCAAGTCAAAGAGAACAAGATAGATCTTCTTGTTCAACAATATGAACAATTCTCCATTTCGGAGGATGAGTCAATAGATAACGCTTTTGCTAGATTTAATACTATTATCACTAGTCTTAAAGCTCTTGATGAAGGTTATTCTAGTAAGAACTATGTTAGAAAGTTTCTTAGAGCTCTACATCCTAAATGGAGAGCAAAGGTCACCGCCATAGAAGAGTCAAAGGACTTGGCGGCATTGTCACTCGATGAACTTATAGGAAATTTGAAAGTTCACGAGATGATCATCAAGAAGGACTCCGACATTGTCAAAGGCAAAAGCGAGAGAGTTAGATCTCTAGCATTAAAAGCCAAGAAGGAGTCCAGTGATGAGGAATGTTCGAGTTCCGGTAGTGAAGATAAAGAGTACGCACTAGCCGTTAGGAACTTTAGAAAGTTCTTTAGGAGGAAAGGTAGATTTCCTAGACAACCTCGCGATGAGAAGAGGTCATCCCAAAGAAATCATGATGAAAGAAAAGGGACAAGTGATAGGAAATGCTATAGATGCGGAGATCCTAATCACTTCATAGGAGAATGTCCTAAGCCACCAAAATCCAACAACCAAAGAGCCTTTGTAGGAGGCTCTTGGAGTGATAGCGGTGAAGAAGAAGAGAAGAAGCCTAACGATGAAAAGTGCCTAATGGATCAAGCTTCTAACGAGGTACATTCTGACTCTTCTTATTATAGTGATAATAATTCGTCAATAGATGATAGTGAATTGCATGACGAATACAACAAACTATGCGTAGTTAGTACTAAGATCTTAGGTAGAAACACAAAACTTAAATTAAACCTACAAGAACTAGAACTACAAGTCCTAGAACTAAAAGATCAAGTCAAAAGACTTGAGAAAAACAAATAAGTAGACTTAGGATGCGGGTCATGTATAAGTCTTCAAGTAGAAAATGAAAAACTTAAAAAAAATGCTTTAAGAATCATTAAGTTTGATGAAGGAACTAAAACACTTAATGATATACTTGAAAACATTAGATATAGTGAACATGACCGTGCGGGTTTAGGTTTTGACCCAAATCAGGCTTCTACAAGTGGTACCAAACAAGTTAAATTTGTAATGCCTGAAACGTCTAAGTCTGAAGGGGATGGCACCACTAAAGGTACAGACGGCACCACTAAATTTAGTGGTACCATCTGGTGCTGAAGACGAAATTGGGTCAATTTTAAAAAGTAGCCTAAGTCCTAAACCGATTCACATAGTTAAAAATAGTTCTAGTGTGTCTACTCCAAGTAAAGGGGAGGTCAAAAGCTCTTACAAACCATTGTCATCTCCCGAACATGGATTTGTAAAGCGTGACACTAGGTCGACTACTCCTCTGCCTAGAAAGGTGAACTCTCCCAAACCTCGGTCTAGAAATCCTCTACCGAGAGGTAACTTTAGAAGACAAAATCATCCAAGTAACTTTCCCGTAACTTGGAATGATCGTCCACCACAAGGTTACTTACCATGGGAAATATGTCCTCCATTTTCACATCCTAAACTAACGCAACAAATGCGTAGGATGTTTAACTCTAACAACTTTGGACCCATGAGATATTGGGGACCAGATGTTTGAACATTTGTTTTGCTAGGAAAACATGAGTGTAAATAAACTTTGGAGTCTAACAAAAGGAGTATGATGCGTTATCAAGCAAATCTGGTGACGCAATAGTCAAGTCGTATCCTATATGCTTAACATTCAACAAAGGTACCCTAATCTTCTAGTTTTAAGAGCAAACATCTCAGGCACAGGTACGCTCTCTTAAAACACCCTTGTTGGTAGAAATGCTAAGCATGTAGTAGTGTTAGAATCTAACTTGGTAGGCACTGTCATAAAGAAACAAAGATTCACAATTCATCATTTCGAACTCAACTTGTCCAGAAATGTACGATGATCGTTTCAAGATCATGCGTGACAAGTTTGAAATGAAAATGATGAGTGAATTAAGTTTCTTCCCCTGTCCGTAGATAATTCAACCTAATGAAAGTATCCCCATAAGCTCTAGTATACTATACATATCATATATATATATATATATATATATATATATATATATATATATATATATATATATATATATATATATATATATATAGTACTTAGATAAGATACTAACGCCCATATCCACAAATTCAAATCTCACAAGAGACGATGAAGGTGAGTGAGTGGATATCACTAAGTTGTGGGCATAATAGGTAAATTAGTTTACCTAACGGCAAGTAGGTCCATTATCATGAATAGTATTAGCTTTGTGCCCACTTGTAAGAAGTGTCCCAAAACCTCTTACATCAAAGTGTTTAATGTATCATACCATACATTAAAGATACTACACACTTTAGATTACAATATCTCAAGGAGATTGATGTAGAAAATGTTTCTATACCAACTCTGATAATGCGAGAGTTGATGTGGATTGAGACATAGAGAGAAATGTTTGTACCTTCATAGCTTGGTTAACAAACTTCTTGGTTCCCCAAGAAACGAACTACTCTTGTCATCTCCATGACCGAAGCCGAGTACGTAAGCGCCGGAAAGGCATGACAACAAACACTATAGATGAGACAACTCCTGAGAAGAGTAGCAGTCAAGATGCCATTAGACTTGTCCGGGAACCCTATAGTTTGCTCATAAATGAAGCTCGTCGAAGTACGTCATCTCCCCAAGGAAAGACATCTCCTCCGTCACGACAACGTCCAAAGAAAAATCTTTTCTTTGAAAAATATCTATCTTCACCTTAACCTCTACATTCTCGTCAAATGACTTCTTAATATTTCATTAGAAATGTTAATGTCTTCTCTCACGTCTCGTCATATGACATCTCAAGTCATTCCTCACATCCTGCGAATGACTGTTTCAGTATTTTTATGAAAATATTAAAGTCATCCCTCGCGTCATACCTTATAACCTCTCATCCCCTCTACAACCTCTCAAAAGTTTCACGGGAAACATTGAAATCATCTTTCTCACTCGTCACATGATTTTTAGAAACTTCTTTAAGAAATTCTAAGTCATTCCCTTTCAACTCTTCACATGACTTCATGAATATTTCACGGGAAATATCAAGTCATTCCTTGTGTCGCGTATTCCGACTAATTAAATATTTCATGAAAAATATTATAGTCATCCTCCAAAACACAACTCATAACTTCTATTTATTTCACGGGAAATACTAGAAGTAAATCCTCATCCAATGATAACTTAGTCAATTTCCTTGGAAACACTAAGGTCATTTCCGGTCATCCCATTTAATCATCTTTCGTCAAAAAGTTTATTAGGTATAAACTTTTTCCTCGTGTCAAAAATTCTTACTAAATAAGTAAGATTAATCAGCCAAAAGTCAAAACGGAAGAAAAATTGGACCATCAGATATACGGCTCCATTAAAGAGCCACGGCTCCACTAATGTTTAGTGGAACCGTGGAGCCGTGCATCTGAAAAACGCGCCCATTTCCCTTTCTTCTGCACAGACTTTCCAAACACACCCAAAAACACTTTCACTTGCTGTCAAAACCGAACCATAACACCTTAATTCAACTAAACTCTTGCAAATCAAGATTGAGGCATTGGAATCAACAAATCCTAATCACAACATCATAAATTGTAAGTAAATCACTCTTAATTTCGTTTAATTTGAGTCCAGGGTTTGTTCTTGAGTATAAATCCGAATTGGGGATTTTCAAAATTAGTTAAACCCTTGTGAAATTAAGACTAGGATTAGACAATGTAGCATTCACATGATTCCCTAAACCTAGGATTTCCAAAAACCCATTTATGTTGCAAAACCTAATCCAAAATTAATCACTAAATTAGGATTATGATTGATTATTTGTAATGGAATCATGTTTAGGATGATTAAAATTGAATTAGGAATGTTTTGCATTAAAGCTTTTCAAACTTAAAGCTAGTTGGCGCCATGTTGAGGCGTTTGCCAAACACCCCAATTTGATCATTTTTCGAAAATCTTCACAAATTTAGGATCATGAAACCTTTTTCATGCATTGTTGATGCAAATTAAAAATGTTTTTGCATGTATACGCGAACTCTCAAATATGGGTCGAAGTACATAATTGATATGTATTGTTCGACATATTTGATTGAGCAAAAGTGAAGTTAGGAGCGTTTGGGTAATCTCATTAGGATAGTTTTAGAGTCGAGATTGCCGCACCTCCACATTGTTTGCATTTAGGCACACACACTTGAAGTGTAATCATTAAAATGCAACGAACTAACATATACAAAAATATTTTTTTTAGATAACAATGCCTCGAAATGATTATCAAGATACCAAGCAATACATCCTCAGTACTCTTGAAAATCTAAACATTCCTGATGAGCAAAGAGCTTATTTCGCAAAAGTCCAAAATCGATACATACACGAAGGGCGTGTAGTCGATGCACTCTATGTCACGACAGACAACATCCGTTTCTGTTTCCCTTCTATCGAGTTCGATTGTTTATACAAAATAAACGATCAAGTCTGTCCTCGTTTTATTCTCGAGTTTTATAGTCGTGTTCGTACCTACACTAATCTTGACGGAAACGTCTTTCTTGATTTTTGAATTCGACACCAAAATATCATCTTGTCTGTCACCGAGATTGGTCATATTCTCGGTATTCCCTCATATGGTCAGTGTGCATTCACTAAAGACCATTCTCTAGAGTCTCTTTACTACAATCTTGAGAACGAAGGTGCTTATCGTACCGAAGTTCCCGACATTGAAGTAATTAAACAAGTAATCCAAATCCCTCGAGTCACCAACACGTATCAAAAACGTGATGGTTCCATTGTCTACCTCGACCCAAACAAAATATACCTCAAAGAGCTTCGTCCCGATATTAGAAATTGGGAACTTCTTCTGCGTGAGAACGCATTAAGCCTTGCAGGCAACCGTGATCACGTTCCGGCAAGTCTTGCCCACATGCTCTACTGTCTTAGTATCGAGGAACCTTACAACCTCGCATACTACATGGTCAAACGGATGGCCAGTATTCATCGTCGTTCCGATGAGCTCATGCCATATGGCATGTTGCTTACTCGTTTATTCAGGTGGGTTATACAAACCTACCCATCTCTCAATGATGTCGACTATGTCCTAGTCAATCCGGTTATGAAACCACTTGGTAGACCACACCGTCGCACAAAGCAACGTAAGGACAAAGGGTCCAAACGTGTTCTTAAATCCACTTCCAATATCCCCCATTCTTCCTCCTCATTCGGTCACAGTTCGTCCTCTCAACCCATGGATGAGGATGATGATGAGGTGAACGAAGAAGGAACGTCTCGTCCTAATACTCCCTCTCCCGACACCTTCTTTCATAACCTTGACACCTCATCATTCACACAAACCTCCGATGTTGAATTTGGACAAACCAACTTATCCACGATGATGAGAAGACAAACAACCATGTACAATCGACAAGTCTCGATGCATGAGCAAACTATCGGGGAATTCAAGTCCATCGGCAAGGCGATCAAAGGACTTGGGAACAAGATTAAAAAGTTGAGGAAGAAACGAGACTAGTTAGGATTAGCTTAAGTAGTACTATTAACTTAAGTATTATTAAGCTATTATAAATAAAGTCATGGCAATGTCCATAAACATTAACTTGCTTGAAATGTTCTCCTTTAACATTTCACAATTGAACATGGTTAATTTGCTTAGTTAATTAACCTTTATGTTAATCAATCTTTTCTAGTTCATGCATGTTCTATTATTTTATTACATGCACTAGATGTTAAACTTGATTGAATTCATGCATGCTTAATAGTTACCTAAATACATAGATGATCACATGATCATGTTAGTTGCTAGTTGAAACTAGCTTTAGGAATTCTATGTGTTTAGTG
The DNA here is from genome assembly GCA_021014915.2 of Artemisia tridentata subsp. tridentata. Classification (NCBI taxonomy): domain Eukaryota; kingdom Viridiplantae; phylum Streptophyta; class Magnoliopsida; order Asterales; family Asteraceae; genus Artemisia; species Artemisia tridentata. The sequence continues at coordinate 487,900,654 of CP139508.1, read as the reverse complement.
ATTTGAGGCTTTGAGATTTGCAGCCAATGGATTCCCCAGAAAATTTCCCCATTTAGGCTGCCTAAAACCTGCAGACCTGGAAAGAAGGTCAAAAGAGCCCACGGCTCCATTAAATAGGCCACGGCTCCACTAAATTTAGTGGTGCCGTAGTACCTTTAATGGTACCGTGCCTCTGGAAGACGAATTTAACAATTCTCTTTCACTTTTTGACTTTCTTTTCCTGAAAAACTGCAAACAAAACCTGATTCCCATGCACCCAAATCCCCAAATCCAACATCCTTTTCAACCTTGCATGCTTTTGATTTGGCTATTTAAGCTAACATCATGCATTGCCATCCTTACACCTTCACACTCACCATACAACAATCATGGGATCAAGAGTATTTAAGAAACCTAGATTCAACATCAAACCAACCAATCAAACTACTCTAGTTGATCAATGGATCAAGAGTATTGACACACCTCAATCATCTACTAAACCTATCACCAATGACATTGCCTTCATTGATCTCACCTTGGATGATGAAGATGAAACCTATACACCCATAACCTCTACCAAATCATCATCCTCCTTCACTACACCCCAAGCTCCATCCAAGGCAACCTCTATCAAACCCACATCCTCATCCTCCACAACTAGAACCAACACACATTCACCTCAACCTAGTCCCATTCACCCTTTAGCCTTAACACTTAACTCATCACCATCAACTTCCCTTGAAATGGGAACTAACACCTCATCCTCATCACTTTCACCATCACCACAACCTCTAGCTCTCACCCCACCTTATCACCAATAACTCCATTTGAATTTGGGAGCAACACATCATCACCTTCCATATCACCATCACCTCAACACTTAATGGGTTATCCCATCCTTTATCCCCTACACACACACACCTTAAGTTGTGCTTGTTGCCATCACAACTTTGAGCTCATCATGAACCTTAGAGATGAGCTTAGCTTTAGGTTTTCATACCTAGAACACCTCCTCATACCACCCATGGGACCCATCATCCTTCCACCACCTCCACCACACAATAGCCCAAACTAAACATGGTTATGTTTAGTCCCTCAAATAAATGCTTAAGAAACCTTTTGAAGTTGGAAGCAAATCTAGAAGCCTCATGTTACTTTAGATGTTTATGTGTCTTCTTGTTATTTTAATTTGTTTTCCTATTGTAGTCATACTTATGTATGACATTTATTTTATATTTATGAAATGGGCTTTTCATTTTGGCTACTTAGCCATATTTTTTTGTGTGGTTGGATATTTGTCAAATGTGCTACTTGTTAGATATTGTATATTTGTCGTCTAACCTTGTTTTGTAGCACGAACTATTGCTCAATTCCTTTGTGTTCTCCAAATGAGGGGGAGTACACATCAAGGGGGAGCCTTCGTCACCTTTTTGATTAGACAAAAAGGGGGAGAAATGGGAGTAAACTCATTAAAAACTTGTTAAAACTAATTTTAACCTAACATGAGTTTATATTTTGTCATCATCAAAAAGGGGAGATTGTTGATGCAAATAATGTTCTAAAAACGTTATTTATATCTTTCGATTACTTCACGTTTTGAGGATGACAAAATGTAAAATCACGATACGTTAAAATCAACGTAAACAAGTCTTTAATCGGAAGATCCCGTTTCTACGCAAATCACTCTTGAACAAAGTTACAACTTGAACTAGTGATCAAAGAAGTGAATTTATGTTTTGAAAATTCACATTTTAAATGGGACAAAAAATTTTTTCAAAAATACACATGACAAATTATTTTTGAAATATTAAGAAATGTTTTAATGGAAAAATAAGTTTGAAAATCACAACAGCTATTTTTCCCCCCAAAATCAGCTCCAACCTTCCCCAAATAAGTTTTCACCAGAAAAGACAAAATTTGGAGCGTCCTAGTCTACGACGGCTCCACGGTTCCGTTAAATTTAATGGAGCCGTGGGGTATTTAACGGAGCCGTCCGTACAAAATTTTCTGTAACGTTCAGATTTTCTTTGCCTATAAATACCAACCCCTTTCACAGTTTTAGGCATCCTTCACACACAGAAAAATCCCCTAGCTTAATCCTCTCAAACCTTTCACTTCTTTAGGTTAGTTTTTCTTTTGTTCAAGAGTGATCCAATCATCCTTCAAGTGATCCTCTTCATTCCTCTTCATTAGCAAGAGAAGAACACAAGTATCCAAGTTGATACAAGGTGTTATCATTCCTCTTCATTAGCAAGAGAAGAACTCAAGGTATTCAAGAAGATACAAGAGTTGTAGTTGTTAGGTTTTGTAACACTTGTTACATCCTTGATTGTATCTTAGCATACATCAAGATTATCTTTCTTTTGTGAGAGTGTGAGTGAAGATCATTGTGATCTTAAGAGATAGTGAAGATCTCTTAAAGCCATCGGGCTTGTGTGTGATTGATCAAGAAGATCAAGGGTCGATAGATTAGTGTTAGTTGAGTAGAGTGAAGTGAGTGTTGATCATTGTGATCGTGTTGAGATCTTGGTGATCTCTTGAAGCCACTGGGCTTGTGTGTTTGGTCACGTGGACCTTGGTAGATTGGTGCTAGCTAAGATTAGCACTCGACACCTAGCTTAGTGTCGGTAATAGGATAAGCGACGTGTACGGTTTTCTCCGCCTGAAGGGAGGTTGTTGATATAGTGTTTGAAACTCTCGAGTGTGGTACTCGGGGAGTGGAGTAGGGCGAAGAAGAGCTTCGTAGCCGAACCACTATAAATCCTCTGTCTCGGTTCGATCTTTCCAACTCTACTCTTTACTTTTATTTGTTATTATTACTCAGCTTAGTGTTAGTTCATATTGGTGTTGATTGGTTACACTTAAAGTTCGAATCAAAGTTTCCAATTGCTAACTTTTAAAACAAGATTTTTAAAAGGATTTTTAAACCGGTAAACTATTCAACCCCCCTTCTAGTTTCCCACACATATATTAAAAGTTATACATAAACTCTAACAGCTCCCACTTGGATAACTATTAATATAGTAATGACATGGGCTAGTCTAGCTTAACAGATCCCAATGCCCCCAGCTCGATCCGAGTATGGTTTTCCTGGAAAACCATGTGATGAATTTAATCATCATACTTATCCTTTTGTTGCTAATACCGCGTTAATATGGATATGGATCTAGGTCATTCCATAATTAACTATTAGTTTCTCGTTTATAAATAATTGATCAAGATTACCAAAACATCTGAACGTCTTCCAGATAGACTTTGGGCGTGCGCACGCAAACATCTTGTCAATCCTATGAGTGGCCAAGCAGTATTAAACTTCAACACAAAGTTGAAGGAACAAATCCTTTATTGACTACGAGCATAACCCTCGAACTTCGCATCACTTCCGAAAATAGCCCTTATAACTACCTTTTACGGATAGCGTTAGACTACCTTACAGAAAATGAGTTACATCCTCGGCAATTATCTGGTATCTCAAGTCTGAGGATAAATATTCATGATATACTTAATGACTATGATCCATAAAGTATAATCATGTGGTTGGGATAAGTCCTATATTCAATTTATCCAATATTGAATATCATGTGACATTGGTGTCTCAACCTTACAGTACATTCTACCAATCCTCACATTTGTCTTAGTTCAATAATATTCCCATATTATTAATTGACAACGGACTATTTAGAATAAATTAATTATTCACGGATTTAAACATGCAAATATAGGACACAAATATTAATAATGAGAATAAACGTTATCCGCACTTTATTTCATTAAAATAATAATTGTTTACATGTCCCTATCCAAAATACTAATCATCAAATTTACATGAAACTATCTGGCATAACGAAGACCAATACCCTTAGCATGTCGAGTAAACGTTTCCTTAGGTAACACCTTTGTGAAAGGATCAGCCAGATTGTCATCTGTGTGAACTTTGAGTACATTGATTTCACCCAGTTCGACTTGTTCTCGAACATAATGGTATTTTCTACGAAAATGTCTAGCGCCTTTCATAACTCCAGGTTCATTGGCGAATGTGATTGCAGCAGAGTTGTCGCAATACAGATTTATAGGTAATTTATTTGATGGCATCACACCAAGATCCGAAATAAATTTCCTTATCCAAACAGCTTCTTGTGCAGCTTCCGATGCAGCAATATACTCAGCTTCTGTAGCAGACATGGCCGTGGTACTCTGCTTCTTACTCTTCCAGTCTACAGCTCCTCCATTTATGACAAAAACGTAACCCGTCTGAGACTTCATATCATCTTTATCAGTTTGAAAGGACGCATCGCAGAAACCTGTAACATTCAGTTCTGCGTCTGGATTTCCCCCGAAAACTAGAAACATATCTTTAGTATTCCTTAAATACTTAAGAATGTTCTTAAAAGCATGCCAGTGATCTTTCCCTGGGTTTTGCTGATAACAACTGGTTAAATTTTGTGCGAATGCCACATCTGGCCTTGTGCATCTAACTGCATACATGATAGATCCTACTGCCGAAGCATACGGAACTTTCTTCATGTATGCCACCTCTTCAGGTGTAGAAGCACACATTTCGCTACTTAAGCCATGTTCTACTTGCATGGGCAAATATCCCTTCTTGGAATTTTGCATATTGAATCTCTTCAATATTTTATCCATGTAAGCACTTTGGCTTAAACCGATCAACCGCTTAGATCTGTTTCTATAGATCTTGATTCCAAGGATATACGCTGCTTCTCCTAAATCTTTCATGGAAAAACATTCACATAGATAAGCCTTAACTTCATTAAGACTAGGTATATGATTTCCCATGATTAATATGTCATCGACATATAGGACAAGAAAAGTAGTGTTACTCCCACTAACTTTGTGGTATACACATGGCTCATCGAAATTTTGAGTAAATCCAAACTACTTGATTTCCTCATCAAATTTCTTATTCCATTGCCTGGATGCTTGCTTCAATCCATAAATGGATCTTTGAAGCTTGCATACACGCTCAGGAAATTGTGGATTCACAAACCCCTCAGGTTGCGCCATATAGATGTCTTCATCTAGGCGACCATTTAGAAAAGCGGTTTTGACATCCATCTGCCAAATCTCATAGTCATAGTAGGCAGCTATGGCTATAAGAATCCTAATAGCTCTAATGTCGGCCACAGGAGAAAATGTCTCCTCATAGTCAACACAGTATGTTTGGGTAAAGCCTTTAGCCACCAAACGAGCTTTGTAGGTGTGTACATTACCATCCATGTCCGTCTTCTTTTTGAAGAGCCACTTACTCCCAACTACCTTAGCATTGGGAGGAAGGTCTACTTCAATCCAGACTTTATTATCTTTCATGGATTGCATTTCCCCATCCATGGCTACCTGCCATTTATCCTTTTCAGGACTATTAATGGCAGCCCTATAACTAGTTGGCTCATCGAGATCCACTAGTATAGAATCCTCATCCTCTATGTTTAAACATAGACGATCAGGAGCTTTTGTAGATCTTGAAGATCTACGGATGGGTACCACTTCAACTTCAGGTGGAGGACCTAAACTTTCAGGTTCCACAGGAAGTGTGTTAGTGTTCTCAGAAGGCGACGTATCTTCATGATCACTTTCGAGATCATATACTCTCCCACTGAATTCTTGAGACAAGAAACTCTCCTCAAGAAATTCACCATATCTAGCCACAATGACTTTATTTTCTGGTGGGAAGTAAAAGTAGTAACCCCTTGTTTCCTTAGGGTATCCTACGAAGATACACTAAACAGATCTTTGTTGAAGTTTATCAGGTGAGTCACGTTTAACAAACACCTCACAACCCCAGATCTTTAAGTAAGACAAGTTGGGAGCTTTTCCAGTCCATAATTCATATGGAGTCTTATCAACCTTCTTAGTTGGAACCATATTTAATATGCGAACAGCACTTTCAAGAGCATAATCCCAAAAGGATAAGGGAAGAGTTGTAAGATTAAACATAGATCGTACCATATCAAGCAATGTACGATTTCTCCTTTCAGATACACCATTTTGTTGTGGAGTATAAGGAGAAGTGAGTTGTTGGACAATGCCACACTCAGCTAGATAATCTTTAAACTCTTGGCTTAAATACTCACCACCACGATCGGATCGAAGGGCCTTAATCTTCTTTCCGAGTTGTAATTCTACTTCATTCTTAAAAACCTTGAATGTCTCAAAGACTTCATGTTTGTGTTTAAGTATATAAACACAACCATAACGACTATAGTCATCCGTGAAGGTTAGGAAGTACGTAGCACCGCGTTTAGACACATGTCTAAGTGGACCACACACATCAGTGTGTATCAATCCAAGTAGATCTGAAGCCTTTTCCATATTGCTATGGAAAGGTTTCTTCGTCATCTTCCCAGATATGCAAGATTCGCATTTATCAACTGAATCATCATTGATATTTGGTAAAAGCCCATCACGTAGCAGCTTTTCCATGCATTTCTTGCCTATGTGAGCAAGAAGACAGTGCCTTAAATAAGACGAATCCAAGTTAGACTTGATTCTCTTATTTCCGATGCTATACATAGAATCATTTCAGTTGGAGACATGGTTCTCCATGTCAATTTCAAACACACCATCTAATGGAATAGCATTAAAGTAAAAAACAGAATTTAAAGAAACAGAAATTCCATTATTATTAAAAGTATGCTCAAAACCATTATCCAACAATAAAGAAACTGAAACGACACCTCTAACAATAGACGGTGCGTAATGACAATTGTTCAATACTAAAATTAACCCCGAAGGTAACAGTAATTCAAAAGTCCCTATGGCTTCCAATGCTGCACGTATACCGTTGCCGACATACAAGTAGCATTCCCCATAGTTCAGCTTCTTCACTCCTCTAAGCCCTTACGATGTATTACAAATGTGAGTACCACATCCTGTATCATATATCCAGGCATTTTTCTTACGAGGAAAGGAAAATAATTCAACTATAAAAATACCTGAAGTGCTGGCGCCCTGCCCAGCCCAGCCTTGGCATTCTTATTCTTGCGACACTCCTCAAGCAGCAATGGACAGTCCCTCTTCCAATGTCCAGGAGTGTTACAGTGGTGACAAGCAGCCGTATCCTTTTTAGGATAATCCTTCTTAGGAGGAGGATTCTGCTTCTTGGGCTTCTGCTGATGGATCACGACCTGTTTTCCTTTGTCAGCTTTCCCTTTGCCCTTCTTGTTCACTTTGTGCAGTTTACCGGGCTTAGCAACCCTACCACCTCTAATTGCCATCACAGCAGGTGTAGGAGCTTTCTTAGCGAGTCATTTCTCATGTTCAATGAGCATTGTATGCAAGTCAGAAAATGTCTTCCCCTTGCAATGCATGTTGAAGTTGCGCACGAAGTCACCATACAATTCCTCATTGAGGGATTTATTGATGAGGCCAACTTTAACATCTTCCACATACCCGCATCCAAGTGCATCCAATTGGTCAAGATAACCTTTCATTTCTAGCACATGGGTACTTACGGGTTTTGTTGCTTCCTGCTTGCACTTTTCTATATTGTCAAGTACGTCATACAACTCAGCCATTGGAGGTTTCTCAAACATACGTCTGAGTTCCTCAATCATTTGCATCGGACCATGATTCTCAAACTGTTTTACCAGCTGAGGATCCATCCCCGATAGCATGAGACAAGCCGCATCATTGTGCTTGTCATAAGCTTCGTTGTACTCTCTAAGTGCATTATTAGAAGAGTTAGCAGGAGGAGCAACCGGAAGAGGCTCACTAAGACAATCATAACGTTTGGCTATCCTAAGGACAAGCCTTAGATTACGATACCAATCGTTAAAATTTTTAGTCCCAGTCAATTTCTCCTTTTCAATCATCATTTTGAAAGCGGAGGTAATGTTTGGAGTGTTTCCGGGTTGGGCCATTTCTACAGAAAAAGTTCAAAAATTAGTATTTTTGATAATTAAACTTTTCAAGAAAATTAAACACCCATTGGTTAAATAACCATTTAATTTTCACTGAAAACTAGGATCCCAATTGACGTCGTTTCATTACATCAGCTGAGGCTGCTAGTAATGAAAGTACTCAATAAGGTACGGGTCAATCCCAATTGCCAATATCCAATTGCAATTCCTAGAAATCTTGGGACTTACATTATATTGCCAACAACAGTTGCAAAATGTAAGCATGTTTCATCCCCAAATCTTTATGCCTTGACGCCGTTTGATTACATCAGCTGAGGCTGCTAGTAATGAAAGTGCCCAATTAAGTTAACCAATTTAGAAACGTGTAAATTGACGCCGTTTCATCACATCAGCTGAGGCTGCTAGCAATGAAAGTGCTCAATTTACCCCTTTTGACTTCATTCTTTGAATCATCACATCAGCTGAGGCTGCTAGCAATGATAGAATGTCATCTTAGGTGTTTCCGTATTAATTGGTCGGCATATTACTTAAGTTTAAAGGGTATAAATTTTTGATGTGTAAAAAATATGTACAAAGATGTCATGCATTCATCTTTGTATCATATGTTTTCTACAAAAAATCGTTTACTCATTCGCAGCTTAAATCAACAAAATTTAATTGATGGCGTTGAGAAACTTACAACATTGCCTTAAGATACTTCGTACTTTTTCATGGTGTACTTGGTAAGTCTATTATTGACGCACAGGCGAGCGGAGGGGCAAACGTCCGCCGAAGCTAATTAAAAACGCGCCCCTTTAAGGTCACAATTTAATGCGTACCAACCTTATACCCACTTTATAGTTTGTCAATAATAGGTCCGCCGCTTCGACCACTTTTGTACAGTCGCATCAAATCAATTAAAACTTTAAGATTTAATGCTTAAAACATTTATGTAGTAAATTATTAATTGCTAGTCTCGCCTGGGAGCAAATTACCGTGCGAAGCGAACCACTGTCGGCACATAAGACTTGGCAATTACATGGTTTACTACAAAGGTTTCATAGTTATTAGGTTCATTTATTTTTATTGAAAAAATTACCCTCTTTGTTGTTACAATCCATCATAATTAAACACAAAGAACAAGTAATTAAAAAATAAATAAACACTCAATGACACGTATATGATCATTAATCAATATCATATAGCCACATGCAAACCTTTTTGATAAATCATATTAATAATTCTATGTGAATTTTAATGTATCTAATCAATAAAACTCCCATTGGTTTTCGAGCTCATTGTGCCCAATGGACCACAGACGCCAAATAGCTTGGCCGCGTAAGTTTTAATTAACTAGATACCACATTGCACATAACCAATTTTAATTAATATATTAGGGTCTTCCCTAATTTAAGATTTATCTTAAAAATCATGTAGCAAATTAAACAACAAAACATTCCATGACAAAATATGCAAGATTTTGTCATGGATCCTATATTGCACATATAATCATGTAGTCACATATTATCATGTCAATATATATACGCAATCTAATTAATTAATGACATCACATACGGTACTCATTAATTAATCCCTAAAAATTGCATGCAAACCTAGGGTTTCTACTAAATTTTACAACACTAAAACCCTAAAATTAATTTAATGGGTGTCGACCCACTTTAAAAATTATTAGGGTTTGTAAAAAAAATAAAACCCTAGCTAATTGATTGCATGTATCTCAACAAGATTCAATTTTTAAGGTTTTAGTAATTAATTACATGTTTAAAACGGGCTCATGATGCCACAGTTGGAATATGTGAATCATACAAATACTATAAACACATAAACATCAAGATTACGCAGCGGAATGGATCTACATAAACATATAATTAATTAAACTAAATAGAAAGCGTACCTTTTGTATTCCTAGCAAGAACAAGGAATCACGTGCTTCCAAGAACAAAATTATATAAACCCTAATAAGGTTTATATGGATCGAACAACACCAAAACACACAAGCTAAAATAAGCTTGTTACTCGTTTTTGTACACACGCAATGCTAGCGTTCCAATGGGAAAAGCTAGGTTCAAATCACGAAACAAACCAAACACTTTGAAAGCTTTACTTGGATCGGCAATACCTAGTGGTATTAGAAAAGGGCTGATCGGTTCTTAGCTTAGAGGAGGAGAAGAAGAGAAGAATGGCTTGTCTAGGGATTCAAGATTAGAGAAAAACCAAACACAATGGGATTGTATTTATAGGTTATCCCTATCTTGTTCCCTACTTTACCCAAACCAAATCCCTAGCCCATAAGGGAGGGTCGTCCGGTTTTTAGAACCCAGAGTGGTTATAGATCCTTCTCTTCCTACTTTGCATAATTAGTCCTTTATCGACCGTTATCTCTAACTCCGTTAAGTACTAACTATCGTTAAGTATTGTTTTGTGAAATGAATAAATATAAATATAAAATATATTTAATTTATTCAAATCATTGGAACTCTCACGTATTGTGTGCAATCCCGAGTCTCGGGTTCAAAACCGGACATACATATATTAAAAGTTATACATAAACTCTAACAATTAATGAGGAGGATTATGTCCCACATTTCTGTGACAGTTGAAAAAGCTCCGCTTTGCTCTAGGGAATATTCTACCATTGTTCGTTACTACGTCCGCATGGGGTACGACCCTAACCTTTTGGCCTATCTAGGGAACTACGAGTTTCAAAAGGTTAAATATTTGGCTTTTAAAAACTTTGTTGAGCTTTCAGCATATCATAAAAAGTTTGATAAGAAGAAGATGGCACAGTAAGTATAAACTTTTGTATTCTACATAACACTTGCTCACTTATTTCATATGGAATGTTTGTAGTGTATAAATTTAATAAAATTTATAGTTTTACCTGTTACCTTCATATAATTATACCTGCAAAGAAGAAAACAATGTAGGATAATGGCATCGTATTCTATACATATATCCTAGATGTAACACATAGGACTTAACGTCGTAATACTTTGAGATATGCATGATGCATTATTTCCAGGGCCGTCCCATTGATTTGGGTGGCCCGGTGTGAAACTATGAATGAGGCCCATTAAATCACGAAAATCTTAACTATTATGAAAAATTCAAAACATAATATATTTAGACATGTATACCCTGCTAATCTTAATGGATATAATAAATCGGAGGCCCCCTCACATAATATTTAAAAATGGGCTATAAAAATTTAAGTTATACATATATAAATATACTTAGACATGCATAAATATTAATTGACATACTAAATCGGAGGCCCTTTACAAACGGTGGTGCTGTGCGGTTGCCTCACTTGCACATGCTAATCGCCGCCAGTGATTATTTTGGATGAAGGAAATTGTACACTTAAATAAAGCATCGTCATATAATTGAGTTTTAGCCCGAGCATGTTATATATCTTTCGTATAAGTTCAGGCTAATAGGTCTACTCGCTAACCATCCATCTTTACAATTACACTCTAACCTACAAACTTTTTATGTTAATGCTGAAGAGATAAACTTAATAAGTAGTCATTCCCTCTAAGTTAAATTAACTTTTAAATTGCACACGATATAACAAAAGTATGACACTTATTTCAAAATAACATAAAATAGCAATACGAACATCTATTTTAAGATAGAGAGAGAGTATGAGGTAAAATTTGAATATCACTTGAATATCACTTGATATTAATAAGGGAGGTGATTTGTACACCATTTTTTTTATCATCCATCACTAAATTATGCATAGCAGCGTTGTATTGTGTGCATCACTAGTATGATTTAGTGGTGTATAGCAAAAAAACTGGTGCACAGATCATCTCTCTATTAATAATTCTCTAATCAATTTTACATGTGTTTAATTAGAAGCCGTTAATAAATAGATTATTGTTAGCATAGTTTAGTTGCCGATAAGTTTGTAAAGTTTTCAACTTACATAGTTACAAAATTTGGCTCAAAGATTTAGCATTGCATCAGATTTGATGTAAAATACATTGACAAACATGTCATACAAACATTACACCAAATTCGATGACTTGTTAAAGATAAATTATCCCACCAAATTTGATATAGTAGATCCCGTAAGTAAGGGGTTACATTAGAAGATCTTATTTTTCAAAATAATTATTCATCAATCAAACAATATATATAAAATTTTATTAGTAGCAAATGATTGTATTGCTTTATAAATATATTTATTTTTCATCTATACACAATAACATTGAGATGAAGTTAGTATGTTGTAAAGGTAAATTAACCAAGAGTCATTTGTTAATTTCTATAATAGCTTTTGTTCTCATAAAAGTGAGCTTTAATACTAGCGTCGGAGCGTTTGGTATGTCAACTACCATTGTTGGAGAGATATAAATGAGGCTATCTTGATAGGGGAAAATAAAAAGAAACCAAGTAATGACATCAAGACGCCAATAATGATATATTTTAATAGAATTGTTTATAAAAGAAAAGCTCACTAAACTTATAAGTTATAACCACTGATTTAATGCTAAAATTTAAAAAATAAAAGTTCTAAGGCTTTACATTATGTGTAATGGGGCGTGATTTGCCCTTTTTTGCCCCAATTCGCGCCCCATTAGCGCCCCATTAGCGCCCCACACGAGTACATACGGGCGCCAATTGCCCAAAAAATTCACACGGCGCCATTTGAATCACGCCCCGCCCCTTTCTGCAAGCTTTAAATGCGTAACTGAGAACATGAAATGGGTTTCGTTTTCCGGACATGGTTTCTTGATTTTCTGGTTGGTTTGGTCGGAATGGTCGCCGGAATTTTGGCGGAGAAGAAAGGTTTGGCGGAGAAGAAAGGTTTGGAGAGAGAAGAAATGGGTTTTTTTTAAACACAATATCCCTTCGGCGATTTCCGATCTCCCTTCGGCGGGTTCAAACGCCAATCCTAAACCTTTTGCATCATTTTTTTCACAATTTTGTCACAATCATTTATCATTTGGCAGATCCCTTTCAATTAATGGATCTCTCTTCAATCCAAAATATTTTCTATTATTCCTGAATCAATTCGAATGGAATATCACAGTTGGGACACTATAGTTGAGACGTCATAGGTGGGACACCAGAAGCGGTACAACATAAGTTGGGACGTCATAGGTGGGACACCAGAGGCGGTACAACAGAAGTGGTACAACAAAGGTAGGACTTTCGATTTGTTAGGGGTTTTGTTTTGATTTCTCTTTTTAGTTTCGATCTTTTGTCTGTTTGGGGTTTTCGTTTCTGGGAGAAAAATGGTGGTTTATTCTAAAGAGGAAGAGGTACAAAAGATTTCGACATCTATTTTCATTACCAATTTTCCGGAGTATACTAAGGCAAAGGATTTATGGATCGTGTGTAAGCAATACGGTCAGGTGGTTGATGCGTTCATTCCTGATAGAAAATCGAAGGCGGGTAAGAGATTTGGATTTGTCAGATTTATTAGAGTATATGATGTGGATCGATTGGTTAGTAATTTATGTACGCTTTGGATTGGGAATTTTCATCTCCATGCGAATGTTGTTAGATTTCAGAGATCTTCTATCTCTAACAATGGTAAACAAATGCATAAGAATGGGGATCCTGTGTCTAAACATAAGGAGGTCAAGATAAATAATGGGCGTAAGGTGGATCAAACTTCATATGTTAATGTTGTTACAGGGTTTGATAAGTCGGGCGAAGTTTGTGAACCAGCTTTGGTTCTTGACGAGACGTGTTTAAATCAGCTGGATTACTCGCTAGGTCTTATTGGGAATGTTAAGGAATTCAGTGACTTAGCAAATTTAAAAATAGTATTGGGGAGCGAGGGTTTTAACGATATAGAGCTGAATTATATGGGAGGGCTGTGGATTAAGATTGGGTTCAAGTCGGAAGAAACTAAAGCTAAATTTCAGTCGTGTATGGGAGCGGTATCTTGGTTTTCTCAAATCATTCAAGCGTCTAATGAGTTTGTCATTGATGAGCGTATTACCTGGGTAGACATTGAAGGAGTCCCTTTGAAGCTATGGTCGGAAGGCACATTTAATAGGATTGCAGCAAAATGGGGTAAGATCCTTTATATGGAGAATATGGATGAAGGTTGTTTTCATAGTAAGAGGATTTGTATACTTACTACTGGAAATTCGAACATCTTTGAGTCTTTCAAAATAATTCATAAAGGGAAGGGCTTTTGGGTGAGAGCAAAAGAGACTACGGGATGGCTTCCAGAGTTCGAAGATCAAAATGATGATAATAGTGATTCTGAAGATGAGCAATCTGTAGGCACCATTAAGGAGGATTTTGGAGGTAGTGATGTAGAGATGGAAGGGGAAAATAATGTTAGTGCGGTTCCGGAAACGGTTAGGGAGGAGGAGAATGTTCAAGATGAAGAAAAAGGTAATGAATGTAATGAAAACAAGTCTGATGACCCTTTTAAAATATATTCGTTATTGAATAAAAAGGAGAAAGTGGTGGAGATCAAGGAGAAGTCAAATGATACGGAGAGTAATCAATATCCTCTAGGATTTACACCCCGTGACGATACAGAAGTGGATTTTGAAAAGAAGAATATGGGAACAAATGAATTCAGTGGTGCTGGAGGTGAAATAGGGGACTCGACATCAGTTGGATCAAGGAATTGTAAAAAGATGAATATTAAGAGGACGGGGGGCTCGTTATTGACTGTATTGGAGGAACTGATCAAGGTGGGTAATACGATGGGATATAATATGGAGGGATGTACAAAAAATATTGAGGAAATAATAGAAAATCAAGGAGTAGAAGAGGTCTTTAGATGAATATGGTTTCTCTTAACGTTCAAGGCCTAAATCCCAAGGCCAAAAAAGATTGGGTGAAGGAGATTTGTGTTTCTAATAAGGTGAATTTTCTCACCTTACAAGAGACCAAGATGGAGTCTATTTCATTGTTCGATGTTAAATGTTGTTGGGGTAATTTCGCCTTTGATCATGTGTATAGTCCTGCGGTCGGTAATTCGGGTGGTATTCTATGTGTGTGGGAAAAGTCGTCGTTCAAGAAAATCAACAAGACGATTTCTGATTATTTTGTTATGATTAGAGGGACTTGGGTGTCTAATGGTGTTAATCTTTTGGTAATTTCTGTGTACGCTCCTCAAGAATTTTCTGAAAAGAAAATGCTTTGGGATTATTTGGAACAGGTGATTAGTAAATGGAATGGGGAGGTGATCGTTATGGGAGATTTTAATGAGGTTCGGTACAAGAATGAAAGATATGGTTCGATGTTTCATGCTCATGGTGCGGCCGCCTTTAACAGTTTCATTTTGAAAGCAAATCTTCAAGAGATTCCCCTTGGAGGATGTGCTTTTACTTGGTGTCATAGATCCGCATCGAAGATGAGCAAGCTTGACCGGTTTCTTATGTCGGAAGGCTTGTTGAATGCGAATCCAAATTTTTCCTCGGTTACTTTGGATAGATATCTCTCGGATCATAGACCTATCATGTTGCGGGAGTCTTCTCATGATTATGGTCCTATCCCGTTTAGGTCGTTTCATTATTGGTTCGAGATTGATGGGTTCGAAGAGATGATTTCGAAAGCTTGGTATGATTGTCCAGCAATGGTGGTAAATCCTATGTTGAAGTTGATGTACAAGCTGAAATTCCTTAAAAAAGTATTCGGGAGTGGAACAGTACGAGGCAAACTAATAAGAGTATAAAAAATGCTTATAAAAAAGAGCTTCATGATTTGGAGATGATTATAGACCAAGGTAATTCTACGGATGATTTGTTATATAAAAGAACGGAGATAATTCATGCTATTCAAGAAGTGGAAAAAGTAGACAATATGGAGGCGGCTCAAAAAGCTAAGATCAAATGGGCGATAGAAGGAGATGAGAATTCAAAGTATTATCATGGAATTCTCAATAAGAAACGTAACCAACTTGCCATATGTGGAGTATTGAGAGATGGTATTTGGATTGAAAATCCGACTTTGGTTAAAAATGAGTTCCTGGTGCATTTTAAAAATCGGTTCCAGAAGCCATGTTCTTTTCGGCCTATTCTTAACATGAGATTTCCTCGTACTCTTTCCGCGTTGCAACAGCAAGACATGGATAGTGATGTTTCAAATCAAGAGATTAAGAGGGCCGTGTGGGATTGTGGGATTGATAAATCTCCGGGGCCGGATGGATTCACATTTGGCTTCTTTAGAAGATTTTGGTCGTTACTTGAAAAGGAGGTTGTGGCGGCGGTGCAACATTTCTTTACTTCCGGTTCTTTTCCTAAAGGATGCAATGCGTCGTTTATTGCTTTGATTCCGAAGATTCCGGATGCTAAAATGGTTAAGGATTTTAGACCGATTAGTCTTATAGGGAGCTTATATAAAATTATTGCGAAAATTTTGGCT
Organism: Artemisia tridentata subsp. tridentata; assembly: GCA_021014915.2. NCBI lineage: Eukaryota > Viridiplantae > Streptophyta > Magnoliopsida > Asterales > Asteraceae > Artemisia > Artemisia tridentata. Next base: position 487,884,443 of record CP139508.1, on the reverse strand, counting down.
AACCGTCTTGTTGGTGTGTTGGGGGACATAGTTAGTGAGGTTCAATCGGCTTTTGTGGCGGATAGACAAATCCTTGATGGTCCGTTTATTCTCAATGAGGTTATTCAATGGTGTAAAGCGAAGAAAAAACAAACGTTCATATTAAAGATTGATTTTGAAAAAGCTTATGATTCCGTTCGATGGGATTTCTTAGGTGATGTGCTAAGTCGATTTGGATTTGGACCTAGATGGTGTGGGTGGATACAAGAGTGTCTTCGATCATCTCGGGGTTCGGTGTTAGTAAATGGTAGCCCTACGGAGGAATTTCAGTTCTACAAAGGTCTAAAACAAGGCGATCCGTTATCTCCTTTTTTATTCATCTTGGTAATGGAGAGCCTTCATTTGTCTTTTCAAATAGTGGAGGACGCGGGTATGTTTAACGGAATTATGTTTAATTATTTCATGCAATTATCTCATATGTTTTATGCGGATGATGCTATATTCATGGGTCAATGGAGTGATCGGAATATAGATACTTTAATGTATATGTTAAAATGTTTCCAACGTGCTTCGGGATTAAGTATTAATCTTAGTAAAAGCAAACTAATGGGCATTGCAGTTTCGGTCCAGAAGGTTGAGGAGGTCACGAAGAACATAGGATGTGGTGTTCTCAAAACTCCTTTTACTTTTCTAGGTTCGAAAGTAGGGGCGTGTATGTATCGGATTAAATCATGGGATGAGGTTATGGATAAAATGGTAAAGCGCCTTTCAAAATGGAAGATGAAAACTTTGTCCATTGGAGGTAGGCTCACTCTTCTTAAGGCGGTGTTTGGATCTATGCCTATTTATCATATGTCTATTTTTAAAGTTCCTATGTCGATTCTTCAACGCATGGAATCCATCAGATGTCAATTTTTTAATGGTAATGAGTTATATAGCAAGAGGTCGACTTGGGTGAGTTGGAATAAGGTGTTGGCGTCAAAAGAAAAAGGAGGTCTTGGTGTGTCTAGTTTATTTGCGCTTAATAGAGCTTTAATGTTTAAATGGGTGTGGCGGTTCTTCAATCATAAAGATACGTTATGGGCTCGGGTCATACAAGCTATTCATGGAGTTGATGGTAGGTTTGGTAGGGTCGGGAAAGTTGGCCATGCTTCTATTTGGTGCGATATAATAAAGGAAATGGAAAGATTAGCTTCTCAAGGGATTGATCTTGTTAGTATGATGCAAAAGAAGATTGGTAATGGTTTGAATACGTCTTTTTGGAAGGAGCGATGGAGGGGGGAAAAGTGTTTAAAAGAATCATATCCTCGTGTGTACGAGTTAGAGGTAAATAAATCCATTTCAGTTGCTTCTAAATTTGCACAGGATTCGTTAATGTTTTCTTTTCGTCGTGGTCCTCGTAGTGGGATTGAACTCGAACAGTGGAAGGAATTGATGGATCGCTTGGATTAAGTCTTGCTTAATTCAGCGGAGGACAGGTGGAGTTGGGATCTAAATGGTTCGGGCGACTTCACTGTTGCATCAGCGCAACAGTTCATTGATAACAAAAGATTGCCGGTAATTTCCTCAAAAACTAGATGGATTAAAGAGGTTCCTATCAAAGTCAATGTCCATGCTTGGAAGGTGAGAATAGACGGTTTACCGACTCGTTGGAAAATTTCTCGTAGAGGTATGGAATTATCATCTATTCTATGTCCTATATGTGAATCGGGGGTGGAATCGTCGAAGCACTTGTTTTTTGAATGTATTGTTGTTAAAGAGATTTTTCGGAGGATTTGCAAATGGTGGGATGTGATTGATACGGAGATTGCTTCATTTGATGATTGGTCTTCTTGGATTAGTAATTTAAGGTTATCTTCTAAGCACAAAAGATTGTTAGAAGGGGTGTGCTATGGTTTATGGTGGTTCATTTGGGCTTTTCGGAATAAGAAGGTCTTTGGTGTTGTTCAACCATCTAAGGCGAATATTTTTGACGATATTGTTCTTGCTTCTTTCTTTTGGTGTCGGTATAGATGTAAAGTTTCGTTTAGTTGGGTGGATTGGTTAAAAAATCCAAACCTAGTGTCTTTGTAATTTTCTAGCTTCTTGCTAGTTTTCTTTATAAATTTGCCGTTCAAAAAAAAAAAAAATGGGTTTTGTTTTTTTTTTCCTCCCAAACGAAACATATATATCAGATCGAATAATGCATCTCAATTGTCTTTTTTATTTTTATTTTTCACTTTCTAATTTGCTTGCTGCTCGATCATATCTTCAGGGCAAGAACGACATATGCTAGTTGATTAAAAAAAAAGTGACACGTGTCACAATTTGCCCCACCCACCATTACACACCTAAACAATTCAAGCCCTTTGCTGACTGGGCTGACACGTGTCAAATTTTGCCCCACCCACAACAATATACCATTACACATAGCTCTAACAATTTACATTATTAATAATTTAGACATTTTATTTTTGAAAAACATATATCTACTACGTTATGGTATTTATGACATGCTAAATAAGGAATGTTTAAAATGAAAAACATTTGCTCGCCACAAAAGTAGTCTTCTAGTATCTACCGTCGCATTACGCGAGTACCCTTCTAGTAGAATGAATACACAATTCAAACCACTTGAATACTATTAAAAATGATTATAACCAAACTTGTAACTGAACATTATGTGAGATGTTACAAATTTCCATCATTAAGAAGCTTTGAAAAAAAATTGAATTTTTTCTATATTCAAGTTTTTCCTAGTTTTGTTCGAACCACTTAATTTAAGCATCGATATCTCATTCACCTTAACTCGGTTTTGGACATATAAAAGCTCAATAAGAATCTCTCAAAACATATTTAGTAATACTAAACTTTGTCCAAATTTTTCAGCAAAGAAACAAAAGCAAAGCATAAACTTTTTTTTTCTCGGCAGTCAACTTATGTAGGCGTGTGGCAGCGCGTCCAATGGCCGATGGAGGTTATTCAGGTTGTGTTTTGTGCAGAATTTAAAAACGAAGAGACTCGTGCTGACTGCGTCAGTTAACACCAAACGGTTAAAAAGTTATTGCCAAAACAGTAAGAAGCTAGGGTTTGAGCCGAAATTTGAACTTTTTTATAATGGATAAAGGGCGGTGACAAGGGTTTGACGGGGTAGCTTGGGGGAGGCGGCTCAACGTAGCCACCTAGGTTTGAGAATCAGGCCCGCTCCAATTCAATGTTAATATAATTTGAAACGCTTCCGGCTTGTTTTCAATTGTTTCATGTTTTAGTAATACTTGAGTGAGTAATAAGTTTTATCAACTCTCGAAGTGCTAGAGTGAGCAAAACACCGCCTTAAACATTTTTGCGAAAAGAAAACTTCTAAATTCAAAAACACTCTGTTTATCTAGCTCCAGGTGTCACTTTCCTCTCTAACTTTATCTTTAGCACGTTCTCTACCTTTTTTGTTCTGAATTTCGAACCCACGCACAACTTATTACTCCATCGTTCTTTCTGAGTTCAATGTCAGTTGCTCCATGTAAGATAACAAAATAGTTTTATACTGATTGAATCACGTACATGTGAGATAGCATTTGTATTTATATTAAATAGATAGCTTTTATAACAAGCAACATAATCCAAACCTTAAACCTAATGGACCCAAACACACTATTGCGTTTGAGCCAACTAACCTATCTAACACTCCCCCACAGTTTGAACGGAAGACTTTCGAACCAACAAATTGGAACATATGTTGAAAGCTACTTATTCTTTTCTTATGTCATCCTCTTTGTTGTTAGTTTGAACGGAAGCATAATTGTATTCGGCGGCATAGTTGTTTATTGATTGCTACTTCTTCCTTTGCGTGACATTTTTTTACGTCATACCTTGCTTTGCCTTTAGGTAGGAGCGGAAATTTTGCGACCAACTATTTGCGAAAAAATGATAATGATCTTTAATAACGAAAACAATTTGATGGGGAAGAAAAAAATATGGTTTGTTGAAAGCAACTCAAAATATTTTGTGTGTGTATTATGACGGCTAGGGTTATAGTTTATGCATTGAATATAAAAAATAAAATCCTAATAAAAATAAAAAAAAGCGAAAATAACTAGGATCCCTTCGAATCACCGGCGAGTAGCCGATGACCGGAGGATATCAAATTTTGTAGTTGGATCTTACCTAAAGCTCGGATAGCATGTAAGATAATAGAGATTAATATTGATTGAATGTTTTTTCCAATTACATAAGATAGTATGCCTATTTATAATAGATCATAGCTTTGCAAATAAGCTAAAAGAAACTAAACCGTAAACCTAATGGACCTGAAGCCCACAATCGGGTTTGGGTCAAAATTCCAATTGTCTAATACTCCCCCGCAGTTTCAATGGGAATCTTCCGGACGGCCAAACTGGAATGAATGTTAAAATCCGCTTATTCTTTTCATCGTCTTCTTTTTTGTTTGTTTGAATGGAGCCAAGTTGTATTCAGCGACAAAGTTCTTTATAGCATAACGACTTCCTCTTTTTTTGTGACTTCTTTTTTACATTATGGCTAGCTTCGCCACATCTCAACAATCAAATGGCAGGGAACATTAACAATGTAAAACAAGAGGGATGTAGAGAACATTAACTTGCATCACAAGCTACACCCATAACTATTTAATACAAATATAATGAAAAAAAAAAAAAAAAAAGGATGTAGAGAAGTTTCTAAGTCAAAGAACTCACTGGATTAATGGAACTAAGGTTGAAGTTGAACCATTTAAAGGATACGAGCATTATAGAGACATTCTATGCAAAGGTATCTATAAGATGCAAATTAGGAAGATGAAGGTCGATGACGATGCGGTGAAGTATAAGGTGGTTGGTGATTATTTTCATAAGTTTGGAGTATTAGACGATTGGATTATTGACCCAAATGGGCTTGAGGTCCATTAGGTTTAGGGTTTAGTTTACGTCTTCAACTGGCACGACAAAAATCCTCTAAATACGTGCACGCTTCATGCCAGTCGCGTTCAACCTCTAAAACTTGACCATCTTGCGTTCCAATACGAGAGTAATTTCCTCTGGTATGCCTAAAACATATACTCGAGAGACTAAGATATATTTACCTTTTGTAATTTGTGATATACTCCGAGACCACCTATTTCAACACTAATAGAAGGGTTTGTTGAGTGCGTATTGTAAAACAAAAGCAAAAGTATGAATGGGTTGGAGCATGTGCGGTGCGAGTTTCGGCAGGGCTTATGCTTGAAAATGTGCATGGGAGAGACGGTGGTGGCTTGTTGAGAGGATGTTGTTTGTTGTTGAGAGGTTTTTGTAGTGTTTGATTTTTATGAATGAGTGAGCAACTAATGACATTGGAGTGTAAGACTTTTATAAGCAAAGTAAGAAGCACATGCAATAAATGTACAATCTACAACATCACCAACCAAAACGTAAAAGCTTGCAAAAGCTCAACATTAATGTCTTGGCTAGGAGCGTTGTATACTGATTTTTGGTGGAAGGTTTTAAAGTAATGAGAGTATTGCTTGTCAAAGGAAATGAAAACGTGTTTTTAGGTTGAGGATTTTCAATTTGTGATAGTAAACAATGTAGAATAATCAATAATGGCATTGTATTGAGCTCGAGCCCGAGCTACTAGAGTAGACTTTCGAGTCAAGTTCCAGCTCCAAATTACTCAGGTCATGAGGCTCGCGAATCATATCAAGCTTAAATTAAATAAAAAATTTACCCTTTTGCATACATATAATTACTCAAAGTCATTGCTATTTAAAGTAATATGGAAGCGAGTCAATTCGAGTCGTACCCGAGCTGGTCTTTCACATTATACCAACAAAGAAGAAAACAATGTAGGATAATGGCATCATATACATGTATGTCATGGATGTAACATACAGAAATTGAGGTCGTAATAATTGGAGATATACACGATGTGTTATTATTATTATTTTTATAACGGTTTGTTAGTTGTTAGTAGTTGAGGTAACAGTGACATCCAACTCCGCCTGTACTTTTTCCTATTCCGCCTGAAGGGGTAAAAGTCTCGGGTGGGATTCGAACTTGAGACCTCCCCTAGCCAAACCTCCCCCCCCCCCCCCCCAAAGCCCCTAAGGAATCTTGGTGGCCAACTGAGCTAGCCCAGTTCGTTTACACGATGTGTTATTTTAAAAGAAGGAAGTGGAACAGTTAAATAAAGCATTGTCACATAATTGAGTTTTAGCTCGAGCAAGCTACATATTTTTTGTCCAAGTTCAAGCTAATAGGTCCACTCGCTAACTATCCTTATTTACACACCTGCAAACTTTTTTATGTTTTATGTTATGTATGAGATCTGGATCAACTTTTTATGTTATGTATGAGATTGATCAACATTAGGATGTGATTGATAAGAATTAAAAAAAAAAAAAAAAAAAAAAAAAAAAAAAAAAAAAAATGTGTGTAATATCATTTTACAAAATAATTATTCATCAGTTAAACAAAATTGTATATGAAATTTTATTAGCGGCACATGATTGTTTGCTTTGAAATAGTACAGTATATATTTTCTAGAGTAAATTGCAAAAATCATTCCTAAAGTTTGGCTAATTTGCATGTTTCATCCCAAACATTTCGAAACTGCAAAGACCGTCCATGTCGCAAACCTTTGGGGCATGTATCGTCCCAAACCAGAGACGATATATGCCCCAAAGGTTTGCCACAGGGACAGTATATGCCCAAACCAATGACGATATATGCCCCAAAGGTTTGCTGCAGGGACGGCCTTTGCAGTTTCGAAATGTTTGGGACAAAACATGCAAATTCGCAAAACTTTAAGGACGATTTATGCAATTTACTAGATTTTCTATATAGACACAATAAGATTGAGACGAAATTAGTATGTTGTAAAGGTGAATTAGCCATTTGTTAATTTCTATAATAGCTTTTGTTCTCGTAAAAAAGAGCTGTAATGACATCAATAATCCATTGATGGATAGATATAAATGACTATCTTGAAAGGGGGAAATAAAAAGAAACCAAGTAGTGACATCAATAATCCACAGTCCCATTTTTATACAAAAGCTTATCACACTTGCATCTATAGTATACCTATTGATTGCTAGGTACCAGCATTAACACAAGTGACAGACACCAAAGCCAGTATATCATGCCAATGCAGACATTAAATGAAACACAGATAACAAACTGACCAACATCACATATTGGACAGAAAGCAAACTACATTTGCAATTTTGTATGAAGAGAAATATTTTGACTAGTTTAAGAGCATCTTCTTACAACAGATTCGAGCACTGCTATGCAGCAACGCGAGAAATGAAGGCGGGCTAAAAAATGTAAATTCAAATGGTATAGACTATAGACAATGGTACACTTTGAAGCAAATTATATGAACTTAATGAGAGTGATGTGGGAACCTGCTGGCAATCAAAACTTAAAAGGAAAACCTCAAAGGCTCAAACCCGTCAAATGTCTATTGAGATACTAAAGTACTTGAATCTTTTTGTGATTCTAAACTAGTGTTACTATTTTCTGGCTTGTCAATGGCACAACCCGAAGGCAGAATCGTGCTACCGATCCTTGATGGTGGCCAATACCGCAATACGGATCTCCCGATTATGTTTTTTGAAGGTAGAGGTCCCCTGTTGCAATTAAGAGAATAAATAGTTAATCTCATTTTTGAGGATCACTAACTCAAGAAAGGCAAGTTTGCAATTGGGGAATTGACTTGCAGAAATATAAGAAACTGGGATCATGGAAGTCCAAAGATGGGTGGGTTAGGTAAGGATTCAAAACACGTTCCGTAATAGGCCAAATTACAGAGCAGCAAGGTCAGATTGCTGTGAACCTTTCTGACCTTTTTGCAGTTGAGATTGGTTCGCGGATTATATGGTATAACAAAGGCTTATGGTATTTTAAAGTTTTAAACTTTTCCATAAAAAAGGTATGATGGTAAAAAAGTTGAAGCATAAAATCTAGAAAACTTACCAAATGTGTGAATCGTAGCTATTATTACGATTGTCTCCCATCACAAAAACATAATTTTCTGGTACTCTCTGCAATAAAGAATAAATACATTGCATTTAGCCACTGGTTTCATAATTAAGGTTCCATACATGATGAAATATTGTGGCTAATTGAAAACCATAAAAATTACGTACAATTGGAGTCATCTCATATTTGGGTGATTCGAAAGTGAACTCTTCGTTTCTGGCTACCCCGTTTACTATTAACTTCCCTTCATGTACCTGTGGATAAAACAAGATGAAAAATAGTTGAACAAACAATTTTTTTTAATCAAATGACTAAAATCCCCTCTAAGCAAGAAACCGAGAAGAAAACTCTAAACCAAATGTTTCGGGTCAACGGGTCAAGTCAAATATTAGATTAGTCTAAAGGAAGCAGGTCAAATGGCTCGAAAGTTGCGCAAAGTATAATTATAATGCGTCAAACCTCATACAACATTTATTGAAATAAAAATTTTACTCGTATAATGTAAAACAGCATATAAAATTTGTAATAATCCGACCCATCCCTTTTCGACATGTACAAAAATAGCCTGTTTCCCGTTAGCAACTCATCCAACCCGCCCATTTTGCCACCTTTAGTGATACTAAGAGAGTCGACGATTCATGTTTCTATGTGAAAAGGGCTATTTTTAAAACAAATGGAGTAAATAAAGAATACGCACCTCCACTAAATCTCCGGCCTTGGCAACAACTCGTTTAATGAAGACATCATCGTCGGTGTATCCAACCTCTTGTAGAACTGGAGGGCTCTTAAAAATCACGATATCGTTTGGGCATGGCTTTCTAAAATAATAGCTAACCTGAAAAAGTGTTGATAAGGTATTAATGTCAGATTAAAGAATTGAACAATATGATTAACCATTAACAGAAATAGTTGATTATACAGATGAAAAATAAAAAAACGCATTTCATAATATAGAAATTGTATAATCGTTGTTACTTAGTAAGAGTTGATATAACTACATCTTATTGTACAATAAAGTAATCAAATATTCATACTGAAAATGCCTGATATACGCAATTTTTTAAGTTAAATATAGATGTTTAGATATATACATATACATTCAAATAACTCCACCACCCCTAAATAAACAACCCGCAAAAGAACATAGTATAGAGTTATGAATCTGTTTCTCATGCTGAAATTGTGATAATCACATAATCAGTTGTTTGATACGTTGGCAAATCTAAATGTTACACGATTTACATGTATATCATTAAAGGGAATGTTTAGTATGTATCTTTTAGAAGCTTATAAGAACTCAAACCTTTGCTTTTTTTGAAAGAATAAGCTCTTGATGAGATAAATAGGTGCGTTCGGATGACAAGTTGGTTCTTTTGATAAGTCGATACTATTTTCACTGTCAGTAATAGCTTACTTTTATGGCTAATGGGCTTATTTAGTTTTGGAAAAGCTCATAAGCCCAATATTCTGGCTTATGAGCTTATCAAGTTGAGCTTATGACTTATTTAAGTCCATAAGCTCAACTTCATAAGCTCATAAGCCGGAAAAACGGGCTTATGAGCTTTTTCAAATTCAAATAAGTTCATAACCCCAAAAAAATAAGCCAATCCAAACACCCCCCTTACAACGTAATTTTGTCAAACATACCTCACCCCATAATCAGTTTAGTTGTAACTACACCTAAGCTAGATATCCAAAACCCAAAAGTAATCACGGCCCAAATCAATTTCACTATACTTAAAACTCTAAAAACTTTCAAAACTCTACAGCTTAAAAAACTAACAATAGTAATCACTTTCAAAGCGCAATGCCAAACCTTTTAAACACAATCAACCCGTATCAAAACCATAATCAGTTTGGACATAAAGAGCTTCTGGTGTAAAATATACTAATTTTTTTATACAAATTTGGCATAAGCACATAACTGCTTGAACTTTGAAACCTACAATGTTACATAGATAGTTTAGCTACAAATTCAAATGCGATTCGAAATCTCTCCTTAAAAGTCTAACATTCCATAATACGTTCAAAACTAATATCGATTTAAGGGATGATTAGCATTGTCGTTAGAAATCTAACTACCAATAGCGAGTTAACATATATAGCTAATTTACCGAACATGCTCAAAACAATCACATAATCAGAAATTAACTTTGTTCTACCTACTCGTTGCCAAATATCTATAACCACCTATCTACAACTTAAAAATACGCAATAGCAATAATAACCACTTCCAAAACTCAATACCAAACACAATAAACGCTAATGAAAGAAGCATTTAGTGTTTAACGTTTAAGACTGTGTACTTATTTTACAGTTTATACTTTATAGTTACCACTACAACTCGTTACCGAACACTTTCTTTTTGGGTAAAGGGTTTCCCCGGTAAAATATATTACTCCAAAAAAACAATTAAGTTACCGAACACTTTCACAAAACAAAAACCTACACCTTATAGCTAACGCTAGGTTTGCCAAACATAGCCTAAAAGAGCTCAAGCTTTTGCTTTAAAAAAAAACTAATAAGCTCTTGTTTTATTAAAGAGTTGTGTATTGTGTACCGAACCCTTTACCCAAAAAAAACTACGTGTTAGACATTGGTTATTTTGATAAAGCAAGAATATTTTCACTATACTTAAACACTCTAGACCTCCAATAATCTACAACCTAAAAAACGCAATAATGACAATATCAATCACTTTTAAAACGCAATAAAAACAATATTAATCACTTTTAAAACACAATAATGCCAAACATTATAAACACAATCAAACCCGTATGGCCGTATCAAAAAACATAATCAGTTTGGAGATTTCGCCATCCAGTTCACAACAAAATCATAAATTAAAGAACTTCTGATGTCAAATATACTAATTTTTCTATACAAATTTGGCATAAGCACATAACAACTTCTCGAACTCTGACACCTACAATGTTATATTGTCTCGTCTAGCTACAAAGTCGAATGTGATTCAAAATCTTTTCTTCAAGGTCTAATATCGATTTAAGGGATGATTAGCATACTCTTTAAATCTAACAATCAGCAGCGAGTTAACAACCACCACCAAGGTGGCCTAGTGGTGAAGCACTTCTATTCACAATAGGTCTCGGGTTCAAACCTCACTAGGTATACACTACACATCTTGGGGGTGGCCAAGGAAAAGGGTTGGAAATGGTCATTGGGATACACCCCAGTTAGACCGCATACACCTAAATCACATACTCGCCCTCCCCGGGTAACCAGGAAAAACCTTATCCGTTTAGCCGTTTAATCACAATTAATCTCGTTCTAGCTACTTCTTAACTAAATATCTAAAACTGCCTACCAAATAATCTACAAATATGAAAACGCAATGCAAAATACACAAATAACACAAAACTAAACAAAGAATCAACCTTTTCGGCAACAATTCTATCTCCAACATCAAATGTAGGATACATAGACAAGGAAGGAATAAACCTAGGCTCCGCAATAAACCACCTAAACGCCAACGAAACCGCTAACGCAGCAAACACAGTTTTCGCATCATCCGATGTAAAATCAACCCAATCAGGCAAAAACCCACCCTTTTTATCACCACCACCATCTCCGCCGTCACCTCCGCCGCCTCCGCCACCGTCATTCCCGCCACCCTTTACGTCCAATTTCACATTGGCGGAGTCTTTAAGGCTGTTTACGGTTAAATTCGAGAACTTGGTTTTAGGGTTTCTAGGGTTTTGGGAGGTTAAAATTTTGGGGGTTTTGTAATGTGGGCCTCCGCCGCCACGGCCGCCGTGGTTTCTGATACCCTTTACGTCGAATTGGAGTTTGGTGTGATCTTTATGGCTGCTGAGTGCGAATTTTGATAATTGGGTTTTAGGGTTTTTAGGGTTTGTAAATTGGAGGGTTGATAAGTGTGGGATGAGATGTGATGAAGATGAGACCATCTTTTTGTTAAAGATGGAGGGAAGATAATGAATGGGTATTCACCCAATTGGATCAATGGGATTGAATGTTGTTACAAGGTGTTTGTCATTCAAAAGTAAGATATAGTGTAATAGAGTTTTATTGGATTAAGTAGTGTGATTTCAAGTGCTTCTACTGTGGCACGTATTACACTTTAACCGTTGGCATAAGACTAACCAGAGAAACTAGGAACCTCGTCTTAAGCAACGCTTACAAGTAGAATTCGGCCCTTCAGAATTTGGCTCGTGACATTATGTTTCGGCTTATACACTATATGACTAGATTATTAACCTTGTGTTGGTGTATATGTCCTGATGTCATGCTCGTCCGGACGATACATGTTTGGTCCAGACGAGGCCCTCGGATCCGGACATCACATTCTGTCCGGATTTATTTTAAACGTTCGGCCATGCTTCCGACAGAACTGCCGCCATGCGTATTGAGTAGTCCCATCAAGCTGTCACTTCCCCAGATTTTGCGGGATTATGTACACCACGTGATCTGACATCTGCCTGCTAGGTCAGATATAGGTCAACGCACAAGTTTCAAGGTAAACAGGTACAGTAGATGTGGGTAGTATAAATACCCACACCTCATTTGCAATAGATTTTAAGAAACACCTGCTACTGTTACTCTCATATCACTATTCATATTACCCGATACTCATTCTCACGCCGGAGGTCGATCCTGGGATAAAACCCGGGGCGAGCCTAACGCGTGTTCTTCTTGTGTGTAGGGGCAAGCAAGATCCGAAGGAATCCATCCGGAGGACGAAACATAGAAGTGGGGCCTTCCTGCAAGGTTTTACTTCAACAAATTGGCGCCATCCGTGGGACCCGCTATTCAATCTACCAGAGCGTTGAAATGGCCGGTCCTTCCTCTCACTTCCCAAACGAAACCGATAACAATCAGAACCAACGCCTCGAAAAATCTAAAACGATCGGTATGATAAGAAGCTAGCCGGAAAATAGAAAGAGAAGGTACGGGGGACACGATGAGGAATGGATGAACGTTCCGATAGTTTTCCCCCCGGTCGCGACCGGTGATCTGTCGGAGGAACCACTCATCGTCGAAGGTGACATAGAGGGGTATTTAGTCCGAAGGATATATATCGATGAAGGATCCTCCGTGAACGTAATGTATGAACATTGTTTCAATAACCTCTGCTCAGACATAAGGGCAAGGCTCAAAGAAACAAGCACTTCTCTAGTGGGATTCTCCGGAGAAACAAGCAGGCCGTTAGGGAAAATTGAATTAGATGTATGTTTCGGCAACCACGGTATGTTACGAAAAACAACTATGAAATTTTGTGTGATACAGTCCCCATCTCCCTATAATGTGATATTGGGCCGAACCGGTCTTAAGGAGTTAAGGGCAATCCCGTCGACAATTCATTCGATGGTCAAGTTCCCCACACCGAAAGGAGTGGCGACATTGGTCGCACGATCAGCTATGGTGCTAGAATGTAGGCGACTGGAAAAGAAACAAATAACGGAGGTGCCTCGAGAGGCGGAAATTGTCAAATCGGAAGTGGGTAGGACTGAGGAAATCCTAGTGAACCCCGCACATCCGGAACAACCGGTCACCATAGGAACGGGGTTTTCGAGGGAATACCGGAAACATCTAGTCGAGCTTTTAAGAAAGAATAAGGACGTGTTCGCGTGGCAACCCTCGGATATGACCGGAGTTCCACGACGGCTGATCAAGCACCACCTGAATGTCAGCATTGACGACACGCCGGTAGCTCAGAAGAAGCGCAACTTATCCGAAGAAAAGAATCAAGTGGTACTAAAGGAGGTGGATGAATGGTTGAGAGCAGGAATCGTTCGGCCAGTTCGTTATCCCACGTGGATCTCCAACCCAGTACTAGTAAAAAAGAGCGATGGAAATTGGCGAATGTGTATTGATTTCAAAAACTTAAACTCCTCATGTCCGAAGGATTACTATCCGCTTTCGGAAATTGATTGGAAGATCGAGTCAGTAATGGGGTTCAGGTATAAGTGCTTTCTAGACGCATACAAGGGCTACCACCAAGTCCAAATGGCCGAAGAAGACGAAGAAAAGACGGCGTTCTATACGGAACAAGGAACGTACTGCTATACCAAAATGCCATTCGGCTTAAAGAATGCCGGAGCCACCTACCAACGTCTCGTCGATTCGGCTTTCCGGGGTCAGATTGGTAGGAATCTGAAAGCCTATGTGGACGATATGGTGATCAAAAGTAAAGGAGAAAAAGAAATGTTAGCAGATATCGCTGAAACCTTCTACAACCTGCGAAAAATTAACATGAAGTTAAATCCGAAGAAATGCTCCTTCGGCGTCGAAGATGGAAAATTTTTAGGCTACATGGTAACATCCGAGGGTATTCGGGTAAACCCAAGTAAAACAAAAGTCATCGCACAAATGAAATCCCCGTCAACGTTGAAAGAAATGCAGAGCCTAAGTGGCAAATTGGCCGCTCTAAACAGGTTTCTGGCAAAATCTGCCGAGAGGTCCCTTCCGTTCTTTGAAACTCTGAAAAACATTACCAAAGAAAACAAGGACGAATATAGGTGGACCGATAAGGCTGAAGAGGCATTCCAGTCACTCAATAAGCTCATCTTAGATCTCCCATCCCTATCAACACCTAAAACAAAAGAGACCTTATATGTGTACCTGGCAGCGGCAAAAGAGGCAATCAGTGCGGTCCTGCTAACCGAGAGGGACGGGAAGCAGTCGCCTATTCACTATGTAAGCCGAACCTTACAAGAAGCTGAAAAGAACTACTCTCCGGTCGAAAAACTGGCGCTGTCGTTGTTACACATGTCAAGTAGATTAAGAAGGTATTTTGAGGCCCATCCCATCCGAGTAATAACGGATCAACCAATAAAGCAAATTCTAAGCAAGCCAGAGGCCTCCGGAAGGTTGACAAAAAATTTCATAGAGTTAGGAGCCTATAACATCACCTACGTACCACGGAACGCAGTTAAGGGGCAAGTCCTCGCAGACTTCATATCGGAAATTCCCGTCGGAATGGAGGAGTCGCATCAGAAAAAACAAGGAAAAGGAGTCCACGACATCTCCAATCTTGAGAACTGGATACTCTACACAGACGGCGCGTCAAGCAGTAATGGTTCCGGAGCGGGTCTCGTGTTGATCGGACCCTGTCAGACCGAACACACTTACGCTCTCCGTTTGAACTTCAAAAGTACTAACAACGAAGCAGAATATGATGCGCTCCTCGCCGGCCTGCGGCTCACCAAAAAGATGATGGTAGAATGCCTAGAGGTCCGAGTGGATTCGAAGTTGGTAGCAAGTCAGATTAATGGGGACTTTGTAGCGACCAAGGAAAGTATGATCCGATACTTGGCAAAGGCGAAAGAATACATCGGCGGTTTCAAAAAGTTCAAAATCTGTAACATACCGAGAACACAAAATCAAAAGGCGAACGTTTTGAGCAAACTAGCCTCTGTAGCCTTTAATCATCTGACCAAGGAAATTCTGGTCAAAGTGTTGGAAAAGCCGTCAACCGAAGAGAAACAGGTCGGAGCAATTGTAGAAGAAGAAGAGGATAACTGGATGACACCAATCATCCGATGTCTGAAAGAAGGGGTGTGGCCTGATGACCCCAATGAAGCAAGGGCACTACGGATGAAAATCCCTCAGTATACAATGGAAGGAGATGTGTTGTTCAAAAAATCGTACCTCAGTCCGATGCTAAGATGCGTCGGCCCTCTCCAAGCAAACTACGTCATACGAGAGGTACACAAAGGGGCATGTGGGATGCACCCCGGTCCAAGGTCGGTCGTAGCCAAACTAATGCGGCAAGGCTATTACTGGCCAATGATGCGTGGTTTTGCGACCTTACAACAGGTTTTACCTCTCGAGGGATCTCGAGAGGCTTGCAATCCCCACCAGGCAGTGTACCTGACCGATGTAGTATAGTGAAGTGGCAAGTACCGGGGGATTGATCGTTCTCTAGGGGAATAGTGTCGTTATGATTGAAAAACTACTCTAATAGGTCTAAGGGTGAGGGATGATTCTTTTTGTATTTTTATATTTTTTTTATAAAAGCAAGTAAAATCTCGGGTTTGAAAGAGTGGGCGGAATTAGTTGCTAGTCAACTAACCCAAATAACTACAAATGCAAATAAAATAAAATAACTGAAAATGAAAAGGTTGTGAAACTTATATGGGGAGAAATGTGTTTACTTAGATTTCCTTACTCCCTAACTATCTTTTACTGGTTGATTAGTGTGTATTAATTGCGTGGATGACGGGTGTGTTCCTTAATACCAATCGTGGGGTGGCGTACGTACTTCCTCAACTCTACAAGCTCCTATTTCACTCCTATGTCGAGCCGGCTAAGAAGCTCCTAACATGGGATCACTAGAATTCGCTCATGCATTAAATACAACCAAATAAACCTAGTACGCATTGGTTCATGTTTCTTAAGACGTTCAAGCAAGTTACCGTATAGGAGGTTAGCCAGTTTTCTTAAGCCTAACATCGATAAACAATCATCCAATACAATTAATAACACACTAATAACCAATAATCAATAGTTAGGTTTCATTAGATCTAAGCAAACACAAGATAAATCTAGCCTAGCATGTTAATCAAAAGACAAGAACAAGATATAATCAAACAACACATAGACATATTGATTGATTAAGTGATTACTTATCTTCAATTAAACATGGGAGATCCAAGGGTATGAAAACCCTTAAAAATGGCAGAAATTCGTCTTAGGGTTTCTCCTCACAAAGTTGCACACTAATGACAAAAAATTGCAAAACTATATATATAACTTAGTAGCTGACGGCGTCACGTTGTAGATCTTGACGCCGTCACCTCGCCGTGGCTAGGGTTCCCGGATGGTCTTCCTGACGCCATCCCTCTTTAATCCTCCAAAATCCGCTCTGGCCTATCAAGGCTTGACGCCGTCAGAAATGTGCTTGACGCCGTCAGAAATGTGCTTGACGCCGTCTCTCTTTAACTTAAACCGTGATGGCCTTGATCACCTTAAAGGGTGACGCCGTCAGACTTTCCATTGCAAAACTCTCTGGCGCGTCACGTGTATTTTGTCATATCCACCTCTTTTGCCAAGCCATGACGCCGTCTGGAACAATGCTTGACGCCGTCAAGTGTACTTTTCCAGCAACTTTGAAGACTTTGTCGTTTTCTTCACTTTTATGCTCCAAAAACGTCCAAAATGCTTTCTTTTCCAGATTTCTTCTCCAAAGTACCTAAAATGACAAAAGGAACGATTTAGGGCAATATTTGATCAAATAAATATGATTTAGGGCTTAAATGACCCCCTAAAAGCGGTACACTTTTCGCTTCATCAAATACCCTTACACTTGAGATTTGCTTGTCCTCAAGCAAATGCGCTTTTATTCTAATCAAAATACAAGTTAGGGGTCATTTAATGCTAATATAAAAGTAATTACAATAAATAGTCGTTCCACTTTAATCATAATAAGCACGGAGATTACAAACTAGCACCTCACAAGTAGTGTTTAGATACTCACATCTCTCAGGTGTCATAAAAGTATATCTCATAAATGAAAACGGATAATATCTCTCACTACCTGTCATAGCAAATAGATTACCATAGGCTTGGGAAAGGATCAAAAACCTTCTCCACTAGGCGTAAGCACCTAAGATAAACTATCAAAGAGGGCTTTTAAACGGGTTATAACGTTAGGTGTAGGGATATGATAAACACGGATTTGTTGGATAAGGGATATTTTACTGGTGGCGAGTTAAAGATCTTGATTAATTACATGTACAATATGGCGTTGCTAAGCCAAGACTAGACTCGACTTAAGCTAAAAACAAAATAACAAAAACATAAAATAAACATAAAATGAAACGGGATGGTAGTCCGTATGTTTTTTCTACTTTTCTTTTTCTCATTTTTTTGTATTTTTCTTGATTTTTTTTTTTCATACACTCTTGCCCTACCATCCAAAATAATACATCATAGGGGCGTTGCATTCCCCTTACACTTGAACTTTTACATAACTTTACAAATAACTATTCTAATGACTCGAATTAAGATAATCGAAACACTTGGAGTACTTTTAAAATATTTAGCACATATGGAGGTAGGGGTGGCAATTTTCGACACGACACGCTAACCGACATGGACACGACACGAAGATAAACGGGTTTAGGTCGAGGATAAACGGGTTTGGGTCGAAAACAGGTTAACCCGTATAACCCGTTTAATAAATGGGTCGTGTATGGGTTTAGTAATTTTAAACAGGTCAACCCGTGAACCCGTTTAAATATATAAACTTTTAATCAATAAAATATATAACTACCTAATATGATATATGTACTTATTTAGGATGTGGATCTATGTTTTCTTAAGTGCTACTATAATATATATTAGTATCTATGTGTTATTATTTGAACACTTACACTCAAACTTATTAAACCTTTTAACTAGTTTATTTAAACGGGTTACACGGGTCATAAATGGGTTACGCATGTTAGGTGTGTGCGGGTTAGGGTTGAGGTTTTTGACACGATTAATAAATGGGTCGTGTTTGGGTTGAGGCTTTACCAACCCGAGTGGGTCGACACGGACACGACTCGATTGCCACCCCTATATGGGGGTAATAATGTTGTTCTTCCCCATTACTCCATTACACTAGTACTTTACCCATGAGTCCCAATCGTCCCAAAACAATATGTACAAGGATATGACTCGACTTAGCAACCATGTAATCAATTAGATAATTAACTTGGGGTTTAAACAAATGTTGTCACAATAATGCACTAAAAATGAGTGCATACAAGGTAGGCTAAGGCGATTTGGGTGTACATTTAAGTGGGGTGTAAACAAATTCTTACTTTAAGTAAAATGCTTAAAGTTAGAAACGAAAAGATAGGCTCTGAGGGGTGTACTAGGGGTATCGTGTACTAAAAATGAGTACAACGCAAAGGGTGTGGGAGAATTACTTGACCAATGTAGCCAATGTAATTATAACAAAAACACAGGTGTAAAACAATGGGTTAATCCTAATGCCTCTTATCATGTAGTAAATCTAACTACACGAATGTAGTCTCACTTGTGGCCTCGGAATGATCCTAACGCAAGTTCTAGAATCTAAGTGCTACCGGTACACACATCATAGCATAAATGCTTTTCCTACCAATTCTAGGGGCGAACCTCACATATTTGGGGGTGGAAAAAAATTTTAGTGGTACGGTTTTGTGCTAGTCATATAACTCATATCCGTGAGACGCTCATTAAGATCAAAGTTTCACTCCTATATGTTGTAAAAAATTTTAAATTTGGCACTAAAATTGCCCTAACAGGTATTTATCTCAGTTTTATTACACATCTACCATTAAACAAACAAAAATCAAGTGCACTTGTATTCTCTAAAGTATCGTATTTTACCCCCCCCCCTTACACTTAAGATGAACATTGTCCCCAATGTTCAAATAACAAGATGTAAAAGTAAATAAGGTAAAAGAATGAAATCAAATACTCCCCTGATTCGTTTGGTGGATAAAGAGGTAATATGGTTGATGTTTGTTTTTATTTGTTTTTTTATTTTTCCAAAGAAATCGTAACGAAAACAATTCCCCCGGGTCGTTCTCCCAACGAAGGTTTGACGGCGTTTAAATCGATTCGATGTCGTGAAAATGTGAAGTGAATAAGTGAACGTGATTATTTTGGTATTGATTAAACTAAAATATGAAAAATTAAAAGCATTCTACGTTATCAAAATAAATGCAAACAAAAAGAAATCAAATAACGCAAATCTCGGGCTATTCCCGAGATTTATAAAACTATAGTGAAAGGCAAGGACTAAAAATGAAAAGATGCAAAGCTAAAGGACTAAATATGCAATTTTATTAAACTATAGTGAAAACAAAAGACTTAAAAGGAATTTTGAAAAGTTAAAGGACTAACTATGCTATTTTCGAAACTTATAAAAGACTAAAACATTTAATTGAAAAGTTTTAAGCCAAAAGTACTAAAATAGAAATTAGAGGGACTGAAATGCGATTTCCCAAAAACTATTTAAACAAACAATCGTGCAGCAGACATTGTAACAGAAAAAAAAAACTAATCTAAGCACCCTACTTGCGGATCGAATAAAACACTCAAATAAGCTCCAAATTCGAATCTAAAAGCTGTTCTAGAAAGCTAGTACTGCTGGGAACCTAAAAATAGCAAAATCCCTAATTCTAAATGCCAATTTAACCCTTTAATTAGGCCTAGAACAGTAGTGTTCCAACAGGTTACCTGAAGAAATTTGACTTATGAATTGCACCTTAACTTTGACTTAATTCAATTTAAGCAGCTTGATTTTATCCCTAGGTGTCTAATGAACATATTTAAGCACTAAAAACACAATCACAAACACAGAATACCACACATAATCAAAGGACAGATTCATATTACACCTAAATGCAGGCAGAAGTGAACTTGTTAGCTAATTTTGACTTTTGCTATATAAAGTACCAATAATATGCTTCTACTGACTTATAATATCCTAGTGCAAACTACTAGTGCCAATAGATCAGCAAGACAACAGCAATAGCATAGCAATAACTCCTAATCCAAACACCCCTATAAAGATCAAATTACACTACAACTAGCAGATTACAACCACATATCATCAATTCATCAATTGAACTAAGTCACATAGCATTAATAGAGTCCACATGGACAGTAAACATCATCAATAAACAACTAAAACTCTCAATCACAGATTCATCAAAACAAGTCAGCATAGAAACAGTAAAGTGGCATATAAACTTTGATTGAAATCAACACAATGAAACTCTAAGTAATCTACTAGAACAAGATCAGATAGCAGCAATGTAACAGTAAACTCACAAACAAATAGATCTTAAACTACTACTTATGAAAATCATATTAAACTAGAAAATGTAAAATTAGACTTACTAGTTCTATTCCCTAACTGAAATAGGGAGAACAACCAAACCAAAGCGTATCTTTAATAGGCTTAAATCAATCTTCTGCAACCATTAACCAGAGCTGAATCACAATTTCTCACAAAAACCCCACACCATTGACTTTCGTTGACCAATGGTGAATTTGAGAGGTAAAACAATATTTGAACACAAGTAAGATCACAAAGAGCTTATTGAACAGAAATGTAAGCTTTAAAACAGTGAGTAAAAGTAAATCAAGTGTTTAAAGTAAATTGAGACAAAGAATTTAAAAAGTAAACTGAAATTGCATTTGTAATAAAAATTTGAGTTACAATACTATGAGAATTTTAAAAGCTGATTACCAGCTACCATAAGCTACTAAAACTACTACTACAATCCTACTACTAACCTAATGACTAACTAGCTAACCATAAAATCGTGAGTAAGAGGGGCTATATATAGCCTTTCTGAGAAGCTTCTGGGTCTTGCCACCTTGGCGATCCGTGTGCACATGAGCTGCTAACCACCCTTGGATCCTTTCTTTCTTCCCACGCTTCATTCTTGGCCCTTAGATCAAAATAGTGACGCGGCTCGACCAATCAACTGCCCACACGTGTCCCTTATGCTGTCAGATGCTTCCAGAAGAACTAATGATTGGGTAATAATTTTTTTGTACGAGGTAATTTTTGGGTGTGGTTATTCTAGGGTTCGGTAGTGAATTTTTGGGGAAGAACTTTTGGGCGCGCGTTTGAGTGGGAAAGGGATAAGTGAATGTGTTTTTATTTTTTTTCTTTTTGACTCTTTGACCGAGTGGGGTTTTATCTTTTGACCCGGGTATGTTTTGGTGGATCGGGTCGAACGGGTAAAGGAATTGGGCTTGTGGGTTTAAAACGTGGGCTGGGTTTAGGTTGGATAGGTAATAAAGGTTTAGTTGTAGAATTTATGATTTAGATTTAGTATAAGGACCATATGTGTATAATGTGAAATTTAAGGACTATTTCTGCCAATCTTCTCAAAATTAATCCAAGGGCTGATCTTGACATTCTTTGATTCTTCAAGAGTTGACTTTGACTTTTTGAGCTCATTTACTTTCCCGGCTTCGGCTTTGACACTCTCCCAAATCTCGTGCTCGTTTCCCGGCTATTTCTTTATTTTTGTCCTTTTCTTCGATATCCGTGCCTGCATATGTAAAAACACAAAAACACAATATATTTGGCATTTTGGTCGGGTTTTTGGTCTATTTGGGTCCGGTTTTGGTCAAGAAAAGGTATGTGTTTTAGCACATACCAATGGTTAGATCTTCTTCCAAGAGAATGTAGAAGCTTCAAGACTAATGCATCGCCAAAAGCTTGATTCCACATACATCTCCTTGTCCAAAATAACCTGTTAAACCTGAGAAAACAAACACGAAAACCTGCATAACATCGGCGGGAGAAATTCTATATAAGGATATAATGCTTGTGGAATGATTATTTTGCAGATTCCTGGAGTTTATAAGTTAGAGATTTAATAAAAACTTTATATGAAAACAAAACTTTCAAAAATTTCAGAAAATTAAAACCTGACGCCGTCAGGTTGTGAGGCTTGACGCCGTCAGAAATGATCTGACAGAATTCTCATGTTAAGTTTCCGGAAAATTTCTGGAAAAACCTCTACCTTACTTCCTGGAAATCCTGCAAAACATCATTATGACTCGATACAAGCATTTGACTCAAACAATTACTAATATGTATGTTAATTTAATATTGTTATGATTCATGTTCATTTGTTCTAATAAACCGATTTGGATTTCCCTTACACTTATCTTTTGCAAAATACCTTTATATGTAGTTAAGACGAAGTTAAAAACAAGATAAAGCATTTTCACAATTTAGTTTTGAACATGAATCAATAATAATAATACTTAAACATACATACGGAAGCAAATAAAATCAAACAAACAAATAAATAAACACACAAAGCAAATAAAGCTTGGGTTGCCTCCCAAGAAGCGCTTGTTTTTGTTCGAGTCACGAGCCTGACTCTACCCTTATTTAACGGAAATAGGGGAGGTTTTCCCTACACTTAGGGTTAAGTGCAGGTGATAGTAGCGATACACACCAGCTCGGTAGGAGTATGCCACGTGAGGAAAGATTGGTGGATGAATTATATGCTCAAAGGGGTGTGCTCCTTTCATCATAACCTTACCTAGTTCACTTTGGTCAATGGGTGAATTAAAGTTTTCTCCTAAAAAGGGATCATCTTTTATCAACTTCGAGAAATTCCTAGTTGGGAATCCATCTTGACCTAATAAACCCGGTTTAAACCCATAGTGTTTCTTGTGATTAATCATGAATGGGTGATGTAAGTATGAAAGGTTATGGTTCACTCCTATGTCAGCTTCCTCTCTACAAGGCTTAGAGTCTACTACCTTCAACATAAAACTACCCGGACTATATGGTTTGATGGGTGGGTCGGGACCTAATTCAATTCCTAAGTTCACATCTAAGGATGGAAGATTAGGTAACGGTTTTGGTTTAGGCTCCGGTTCATCAAAACTAGGAACTTCCATAGAACTAAAAGAAAGGTTATGACTACAAGTATTCAAACCTACATCCTCTAGTTGTGTTTGGTCCAAGGGTTCTACCTCTATTGGGGTTCCTATAGTCTCTTCTACATCTTCCGGGTAAGTCAAGGGCGGTGTGTATGCCTCAGACAATGGTGGGACTTGTGGGGTACTTGGTGGGCTTGGGTTCTCTACTATATCCTCCATCACATTAAGATCACCAATGTGTTCATCTTGTATTATGGTAGGGCCTAACCATGACATGCAGCTAGGTGGCTCAACTCTACCCTCATGTGTGTCGTATGTTTTGGTAAAATCCATCCCACTCATGCAACTAACCATCTCAGAATCTTGGTTTGATTCTAAGTCCATGTTCTTAGAAACTAGGTCTCTTTGCTCATACGAATCCACCAATTTGTTCCACTTATGGGTCATGGTTAGGAAGCTTTCCTCAAAATTCATCAAAAGGGCCTGACTAAAAGGAATTGATCCAGATAATGCTCGTCTAATAGAAATCTCACATGCATAGAATTCACTAAACCCATCTAACCTTACCTCTAACTCCTTTTGGAAATCACAAAGATCACACAAAAATTCATAGGAATGATAGGAAACAAATCTATTGGTGAAATATAATTGTTCCTCTATTGTCAATGATCTAAATGGAATTTCATCCATCATAGTGACAAATGAAAATGGTTTTACAAACAGAGGGCACAAAGAAAAAGATAAACTACAAGAAATCCTAGAAAAATAAAATTAAAAAAAAAAAAATCACTAGAAAGGAATCTAGTGAGTAGACCTAATAAAATAAAAATTCAACCTAAACAATAACTATTCCCCGGCAGCGGCGCCAAAAACTTGATGCGTGGTTTTGCGACCTTACAATAGGTTTTAAATCTCGAGGGATCTCGAGAGGCTTGCAATCCTCACCAGGCAGTGTACCTGACCGATGTAGTATAGTGAAGTGGCAAGTACCGGGGGATTGATCGTTCTCTAGGGGAATAGTGTCGTTAGGATTGAAAAACTACTCTAATAGGTCTAAGGGTGAGGGATGATTCTTTTTGTATTTTTATATTTTTTTATAAAAGCAAGTAAAATCTCGGGTTTGAAAGAGTGGGCGGAATTAGTTGCTAGTCAACTAACCCAAATAACTACAAATGCAAATAAAATAAAATAACTAAAAATGAAAAGGTTGTGAAACTTATATGGGGAGAAATGTGTTTACTTAGATTTCCTTACTCCCTAACTATCTTTTACCGGTTGATTAGTGTGTATTAATTGCGTGGATGACGGGTGTATTCCTTAATACCAATCGTGGGGTAGCGTACGTACTTCCCCAACTCTACAAGCTCCTACTTCACTCCTATGTCGAGCCGGCTAAGAAGCTCCTAACATGGGATCACTAGAATTCGCTCATGCATTAAATACAACCAAATAAACCTAGTACGCATTGGTTCATGTTTCTTAAGACGTTCAAGCAAGTTACCGTATAGGAGGTTAGCCAGTTTTCTTAAGCCTAACATCGATAAACAATCATCCAATATAATTAATAACACACTAATAACCAATAATCAATAGTTAGGTTTCATTAGATCTAAGCAAACACAAGATAAATCTAGCCTAGCATGTTAATCAAAAGACAAGAACAAGATATAATCAAACAACACATAGACATATTGATTGATTAAGTGATTACTTATCTTCAATTAAACATGGGAGATCCAAGGGTATGAAAACCCTTAAAAATGGCAGAAATTCGTCTTAGGGTTTCTCCTCACAAAGTTGCACACTAATGACAAAAAATTGCAAAACTATATATAGAACTTAGTAGCTGACGGCGTCACGTTGTAGATCTTGACGCCGTCACCTCGCCGTGGCTAGGGTTCCCGGATGGTCTTCCTGACGCCGTCCCTCTTTAATCCTCCAAAATCCGCTCTGGCCTATCAAGGCTTGACGCCGTCAGAAATGTGCTTGACGCCGTCTCTTTTTAACTTAAACCGTGATGGCCTTGATCACCTTAAAGGGTGACGCCGTCAGACTTTCCATTGCAAAACTCTCTGGCGCGTCACGTGTATTTTGTCATATCCATCTCTTTTGCCAAGCCATGACGCCGTCTGGAACAATGCTTGACGCCGTCAAGTGTACTTTTCCAGCAACTTTGAAGACTTTGTCGTTTTCTTCACTTTTATGCTCCAAAAACGTCAAAAATGCTTCCTTTTCCAGATTTCTTCTCCAAAGTACCTAAAATGACAAAAGGAACGATTTAGGGCAATATTTGATCAAATAAATACGATTTAGGGCTTAAATGACCCCCTAAAAGCGGTACACTTTTTGCTTCATCAGCCAACCATGCACAGAGACGCTAGGGAGGAAATCAACAAATGCGATTCTTGTCAGATCCACGCTCCGGTTCCGAAGCTACCTAAAACTATTATGACATCTATCATGGCACCGTGGCCTTTTTACCAATGGGGAATGGACGTACTGGGCCCCCTTCCGGAGGCTCCAGGGAAAGTAAAGTTTGTCATTGTGGCTGTTGATTACTTCACAAAGTGGATCGAGGCGAAGCCCGTCGCCAAAACCACCGGCAAAGACGTAAAGAAATTTGTGTAGGAGAATATCGTTTGTAGGTTCGGACTCCCGGGCATTATAGTCACGGAAAACGGAACAAATTTCGTCAAAGACCCGTTCAAAAGCTGGTGTGAGAAGTTAAAAATTAAGCAGATTAATACAGCGGTGGCTCATGCTCAAGCAAATGGACTGGTCGAAAGGGCCAACAAAAGCCTCATGCACGGTATCAAAACCCGCCTAGGGAGAGAAAGAGCCGGATGGGTGGATGAGTTACCGAATGTTCTATGGGCCTTCCGGACTTCACTCAAAACAAGTAACGGGGAAACCCCCTTCAGCCTCACGTACGGTAGCGAGGCGGTTATTCCGGCCGAGATTGGAATGCCCACACACCGCACCATGCTGTACAACCCGGAAGACAATGAAGAACAACAGCGTCTAAACCTTGATTTGTTACAAGAAAGACGAGAGATGGCAGCTATTCGGGAGGCCAAGTATAAAACCAAGGTCGAACAGTATTACAACCAAAGGGTCCGCCCGGTATCTTTCAAAGTAGGAGATTTCGTGTACCGAAGAAATGAGGTCAGCCGAGTCGAAAACCAAGGAAAGTTGGGACCTAATTGGGAAGGCCCATACCGGGTCGTCGAGGCCTACGACAACGGCTCATACAAGCTCCACACGATGGAAGACCGAGAGGTGCCTCGGACGTGGAATGCAATGAATCTACGAAATTGTTTCTTGTAAAATCGGTACGCCGAAGTTTGCTAACATCTACATCTATAGTGTTCCAATAAATAAAAGGAACAATTTTCTGATATACAATTGTGTGGTACTCTAATGATATAGCCAATAAATTCATCAGATTGTGGAAAACACTCCCTCACTCGTGAGCGGATCGTGAAATCACTCCGGACAATAAATCCATCGGATTGTGGAAAACACTCCCTCACTCGTGAGCGGATCGTGAAATCACTCCGGACAATAATTCATCGGATTGTGGAAAACACTCCCTCACTCGTGAGCGGATCGTGAAATCACTCCGGACAATAAATTCATCGGATTGTGGAAAACACTCCCTCACTCGTGAGCGGATCGTGAAATCACTCCGGACAATAATTCATCGGATTGTGGAAAACACTCCCTCACTCGTGAGCGGATCGTGAAATCACTCCGGACAATAAATTCATCGGATTGTGGAAAACACTCCCTCACTCGTGAGCGGATCGTGAAATCACTCCGGACAATAAATTCATCAGATTGTGGAAAACACTCTCTCACTCGTGAGCGGATCATGAAATCACTCCGGACAATAAATTCATCGGATTGTGGAAAACACTCCATCCCTCGTGAGCAGATCGTGAAATCACTCCGGACAATAAATTCATCGGATTGTGAAAAATACTCCCTCCCTCGCGAGCGGATCGTGAAATCACTCCGGCCAATAAGTCAAGCAGTTATGCAAAACAATAAACAAAATACATGTAACACTCTGGTCTCACATCATCCGGTCAATCCATAACGACGGCTCAAGCAAATAAAGTTACATTTTCGCAAAAGAGGCAACAAAAGCATAACTATATTCATCCACCCGAGGATGCAAAAAATGACATCGGCCATAAATAATAATGTACAAGTGCTTGAGCTAAAAATATTGTTCATATTACATTCATCCAAGATAAGGAACACAAAATAGAAATCAAGGGTCCCTACCGGCAACTTCCTTCACCCAGGAAGAGCTTCCGGTTTGCTGAGTCGCTGAAGCTTCAACGGCACTCGGCTTGGAAGGAGGGAGATCCGGAAAAAGGTTCATAAGGTCACCTAGTGGAAGGCGAGCGGAGTCCGCGAGCTTCTTAATATAGGGATTTTGAGCCTCAAACAATTTGTTGTACTCGTCCTTCCAGATATTCGGAGCCTCCATATTAAGTTTCTGAAACCAGGGCAAAAACCTTTCGACATCCTCTTCCCTTCGCTCATACCGAAGCCTGTCCAAAAACCCAGCAGAATAAGACAAACCATAAACCCTCCCCATGCTCTTCTTGTACTCATGACTCTCAAATAACCTTCGACAAGCCGCAGGAATCAACTCTTTCACAGTATTATGGCGAATGGACTCCAATATACTGACTTCTTCCGCCAACTCTGTTTTCTGCTCCTCCAACTGCTTAACAGCCTGATTCGACTCCTTCAACTCCCTCTCCAACTCCCTAATCCTATCAGCCTGATTTCCGGCTACTTTCCTCCAGTCATCCCTTCCCTTCTGCATATCGGACAGCTGGTCAGAAAACCCTTCCTCCCGCACCAAGGTGGCTTCCCGCTCAGCCGCCATTTGTTTCTTCAACTCTTCAAGCTCTCCCACCGCACGATCATACTTCCCAACCATAGTTATCCTCCCTTGTTCAGCAACTTGTTGACCATGCTCCAACTCCCTAGTCTGCGTGATCATCCGGGTAAACCGGCGCAACACTTCCGCCTGTGTCACAATCCCATTAGCGGACTGCACATACAAACAGCGAATTAGCCGGCTGGTGGTCAACTCCTCCAACGCAGCCTGCTCAGCGGGAGTCGCAAGATGTGACAACATCTCTTGACATGCCCTATAAGAATTTAACCGGACATCTTTGGTCAAAGACCACGCTGGGACAAACACTTCCCTTCCGGAAGAACCCTCATCTGCAGTAAAACAACCACAACTTAGAGTCACGAAGAACAGAAAAAAGGAACCATAAAGAACGACTCGTATACCTCTCGCAGTTGAGTTAGGTCCTTCGGATCCGGGAGAGGAATTCTCAGGTTGCACGGACAGATCTATACAAATAAGATGTATCAAAAAATAAATAAAAAAAAAAAAGAAGAAAAGGAAGGAACGAGAGATCTAACAGACAAGCATTTCTTACCATGATCCGGAGGCATCTGATGCTGTGGCGGGCTCTCCTCGGTAGGTTGCCTTTCGTCTTGAGGCTGCTGACTATGACCGGTCTCATCATTCTCCCCCTCTTGATTCATAGCACCTTCTCCACCATCCACCCCTTCTTCAACATGAATCACACCTTGAACAAGAACATCCTTAGGAGTAACCTTTAAAACATTCCCAGTCGAAGCACCCTCACCCGCGTTGCTTCCAGACTGTTTCCTTAGTTTCTTTCTCCTCTTCTCCGCAGCAAAGGACCCCTCAGCGCTCCTCTTCGACCCAGCCTGTTCCACCATGCTCCTTTTCCTCTCCTTCTCCTGCCTAGCGGCCAAAACACCAGAGTCCAGCCTCTCAACGGCCTTTTGAAGTGAAGTCTTTTCAGGAACGGAACTCCCTGGTACCAACGGGGCTGTTGTCCTATCCACCCTTTCACCGCCTTCTGGCAGAGGCCCACCCTTACCAGCTTCAGTCACAATCTCAATCGGAAGCTCCAAATATTCAGCCATCGTGAGCACTACAAAAAACAAGGAGGAGAGGAAAGTAAAGATCAAATGCAAGGCAACAGATTATATACGGTTAAAACAAAAGTATAGCATTACCCTTTCCCTCGACATCCTTTATAACAAGCTCCTACCCGGGATACTCAGAGACTTTAGATAAACCTGTCATCCACAAAAGGGCGACAGAAGGTTGCCTAAGGGGAATCACTTTCGCAGCGACCCGTCTAGCATCCCTATCAGAATAAGTCTCCGAAAAATCATCTGTGATCTTCGAATCTCTATGCCTCCATGGCATGGCATTCGGAATAGCTCTCCGGTCTATCAAGAAAAAATGGTTCTTCCAATTCTTCAGCCCACTAAGCAGCTCCGTAAAACATTTCTTAGCCCTTCGACCCGTCCGATTCTCAAATGAAAACCAATGCCCTTGTTTGCAGAGTCTATAGAAAACCCGGAATAATGGAACAATCGGTTGTACATCTAAACTATAGCACCGGATCTCAAACATAGTTACCCTATTTAAACCTATCGGTATAAGTTGAGAAAAATGTACTCGGAAATTCTCTATTACCGCTAATAAGAAAGTCGAAAAGGGAATCTGTACACCCCCGGTTCTCAACTGCTGAACGTAAATACCTATTTTATGATCCGGTAAACTATCCATCGTCATACCATCCGGCGGAAGCGTGGGACGCAGATCCGCCGGAATCCGAAATTCCCCTACCACCCTATCTAGGTCTCCTTGCGTCATTTTGGAAGTATGAATATGCATGTCGCATTTAGGGACTATCCTATCGGAGGAGGACCCAGGCCTATTACCTAACGGAGGATTATTGGAAGTGCTCATCTCTACGGTCGTCACTAAAGGGATGCCGAGGAATATATATATATGATAAAGCTAAGAAAACGAAACGCACATCACAAGAACAATCGGAGATGAAAGTTGAAAGTTTCCGAACGCGAGATAAATACACACAGTAAAAAGTAAGAAAAATGAGGAAGCGTTGAGCGGTATATATATAGGGCAGACCTGGAAAGAAGCGAAACGTCGAATCAGTCTGCCAGTCACTGACGTGGCAAACTCTGGGACATTGGATCTCTAGGGTAAAACGTACGCGTGGCAGACAGCTGGGTAACATATAGTGAAAATATTTTTATATTCGGCCCATGGGCCTGGGGTCCAAGCAGCCCACTAGGGCTTAACAGGCTCTAAGGCTCTTACTCGAACCGACACCCATGACCCAGATACATTTAAAGGACAACTGATCGCCCTTAAAGAACTGAAAGCCCAAAGTTGCTTAAGTATCGCACCATCGACTAAGGGCCGATACCACAATACTGGGGGGGACATGTTGGTGTATGCGTCCGGACGACTTGCGCCGAACCAAGAAGATAGTGTTAAAGTATTGCACTATCGATCTCCAACCGATACTACAATACTGGGGGGGGGGGACATGTTGGTGTATATGTCCGGACGTCATGCTCGTCCGGACGATACATGTTTGGTCCGGACGAGGCCCTCGGATCCGGACGTCACATTATGTCCGGATTTATTTTAAACGTTCGGCCATGCTTCCGACAGAACTGCCACCATGCGTATTGAGTAGTCCCATCAAGCTGTCACTTCCCCAGATTTTGCGGGATTATGTCCACCACGTGATCTGACATCTGCCTGCTAGGTCAGATATAGGTCAACGCACAAGTTTCAGGGTAAACAGGTACAGTAGATGTGGGTAGTATAAATACCCACACCTCATTTGCAATAGATTTTAAGAAACACCTACTACTGTTACTCTCATATCACTATTCATATTACCCGATACTCATTCTCACGCCGGAGGTCGGTCCTGGGATAAAACCCGGGGCGAGCCTAACGCGTGTTCTTCTTGTGTGTAGGGGCAAACAAGATCCGAAGGAATCCATCCGGAGGACGAAACATAGAAGTGGGGCCTTCCTGCAAGGTTTTACTTCAACACCGTGCATAGCAGCGACAGTGTATAATAGCGTTAATTTGTTTGTTTATATATACAAATATATATATATATATAATCTTGCTTTTTGGTATATATATATATATATATATATATATATATATATATATATATATATATATACAAATATATATATATATATAATCTTGCTTTTTGGTATATATGGGTGTAAGTGAGATCGAAGAAGATTTGTTGACGAAATTGTAATTAAGTATTTAATTTTTAAGTTTTTAACCAAGAATAAAGTTTGACTATTTTCTTTTTATATGTAATAAAGATAAGCGGATTACTTATAAATAACAAGCTCATAAGTTTATATTAGTGTTTGAGTTAAATAACAAAGGAAAATGATAGAAAATAAGGTTTATCATACAAACCTGTAAGCTTAATCATATAAGGTTAGCAAAAAAACTTAAACATGCTTTTTTTTTTTTTTTTTTTTTTTTTTTAAAATAAAAAAATTTTTTTTTTTTTTTTTTTTTTAAGCTAATAAGTTTATAAGCTCTCCAACAAAGCTTAAGCAAGCACCACCTAAATCCTCTCATCATATCTGGTTGTGTATGAACTTATTAACATATGGAAATATGATAAGTATAGCTTTTTTATTTAACCTCTCGAGCTCACTCTAATAGCAACAAAAATTTGTACTACTGAGTACCAATGTACCATCACTTCGTATACGGGTATCTATTTGTGGACTAAGTGATTGGAGAAGATTTAGACCATCCGTAATAAGGCTGATCAAGAACGCGTCTTGCATGCCTAGCTGGAAGATCAACAACCCGTCTACCTTATTACGGTCACCGTCTAGGACGTGTCTTAGGTGCTTTAGGGGGAAGAACTCGGTCGTTCAAACAACCGAGTCATGGTTGTGTGTGTGTGATTTTGGTTCTTGAGAGGATATTTTTGTTTAAGTGAGATATTTGTTGTGGTGAAGTTAGGTTTCTTATTGCACTAAGTTGATTGTGAAGCTGATTGTAGAAAAATAAAGCTGAAGTGACGGTGGTAAATGCGATATTAGAGTCTCTGATAACGCTCAGAATGAGCATGTTTTTAGTTGCGTTATCGTTAGTTTTGTGCATCATATTTGATTATATTTATATGTTTTTGTTACTTAATCGTGAAAAAGTGTATATGCAAGAATATAGCCAAATACAGGAAAAGATGATGAAAAGACGAAGAATTGGAGTAATTATGCACATTTGGAAGATCCCGAGATTGAAGCGAAGTTAGAAACCACGCAAGGACTCAGTGATTTGGGAGTATCAAGATTTACATGTTCTATTTCAAGAAAATATCAAGTTCCACGGAAGAAATCAATGCCATAATCAAGGATAAAACATGCAACGAGAAAAGTCAAGAAAAGTAAAAAATGTGAGTGCAAGAGGACTCCAGCCGATTGGCTGGAGCCCGCATCCGAATCGGATCGGCTGCTTTGGAAGGGAGCAACCAATCAGATGGATTCTCTGCCGATCGGTTGGAAGGCCCTAAAGTTACAAGTTTTACATTAAATGATGACTTTACTTCCATTTAATCATTGGAGTTTGATCATTTCCAGTTAATAACTCTTTTAGGACGTTTTTACTTGGCTATTAAGTGAATCCTATCTATATAATGGATCCTAGGCTAGTTTACTAGGTGTACCATTCCAAATTAGTAATAAGCTTTACACCAAGGCTATTACTTTCTCATTTATATTGCCCGAAAGTCTAGAAGTGTTGTAAAAACGTTCAGGAAACATTGAGTTCAAGTCTCAAGTGTTTAGTTCGAGTTTGGAGTTGTTTACGGGTCATATTAGGCGATTGGAGGAGTGTGGTTGCTATAATTTCACGATTCTAGTTCTTGTACTTCTAAGATAGGTATATCATGTTTTATTTGCAATGAACTACTTTCACTTTAAGTTTAATGAAAGTTATTTTGTTACTTGTGTTTTATTATGATGAATGATATGGAGTAATTTGTTGGTATACTTGTGTGAATGATGTAACTATTGTATGAGTATTATTATCTAGAGTGATGCATGCAAATCTTTCTTGTTTTATGAGTTTGTTGGAATAACATCTAATCTTACTTAATTTGTTGGTAAAAACATTCAAAGAATAAAAATGCCGAAAGGATTTTCTTCATGTTTTTATTCCAAAACGTTAGTGCACGAATTAGTATGGATCATGATGTGTGACAATCATCATGTTTACTCATTAAAATAGATTTGAAATGATTTATTCACGAGAAAAGACCGAAAGGATTCGTAAGAACAAATAAGATAAGAAATGCTTTTCAAAACAAAAGGAGTTTCAAGAGAATTACCACATTAGTTAAATAGGCCGAAAGGGTTAACTAATTAGGAGAATTCTTAACAATGATTTACCATGATATAAACCATTGATTGTTAATCATTTACATTTTATTGTGCATCATTAAAAGTTATACCAAACTTTATGGATACTCTATACAATTGGGACATGAATCATACAAGTATACGTTTTTATTTATTAATCTTGTTACTATTGAACTTTCGCTAAATTGGATTGACAACCCTTTTAACAAACGCTTGTTACATTTAGCTACAATAATTATTAATCCCTTGGGACGATCTCGACTTACCCACCTTTAATATTACGGACGAGTATACTTGCTCGTATGTGTTAAATAGATAATCGGTTAAATCGTATCTTTTTTATAAATTTTTAAAACTTGTACACACACGCAACACACATGAGTCTCCTTATCAAACAGTTATACTACCTATAAAGGAAAAATGGTCAAAGTGGAAAAGTGGAAAAGTGAAAAGTCAAGGAATGTGAAATGTTGAAAAATTTTATTAAAGGAAATTATGAAATGTAATTAATACTCTTATTAAAACACCCCATTACTTAAAAGTACAATGATTTATACACAATGTACAACCAATTAAAACAATTAATACAAATCACAAACCGGGTTGACCCGGGACGCTTCAAACCCGACGGGTTGAACCGGTTTAATTTGACCCGTTTTCGACCCAACCTAGCAAGCTGACCCGGTTTAAATCGACCAAATTTTCGACCGGAACGGTTCAACCGGTTGAACCACCCGGGTCGAACCGGGTTTCAAAACATTATGTTTAATTACCAAATCTTCAAACTTTTATTATTTTTCATTTATAACCAATTAAAACAATTAATACAAATCACAAACCGGGTTGACCCGGGACGCTTCAAACCCGACGGGTTGAACCGGTTTAATTTGACCCATTTTCGACCCAACCTAGCAAGTTGACCCGGTTTAAATCGACCAAATTTTCAACCGGAACGGTTCAACCGGTTGAACCACCCGGGTCGAACCGGGTTTCATAACATTATGTTTAATTCCCAAATCTTCAAACTTTTATTATTTTTCATTTATAACCTATAAACTTTTTTTATCAATAAACTATGTGTCGCTATAAAATCCCAAACCGGGTTAACCCGGGACGCTTCAAACCCGACGGGTTGAACCGGTTTAATTTGACCCGTTTTCGACCCAACCTAGCAAGCTGACCTGGTTTAAATCGACCAAATTTTCGACCAGAACGGTTCAACCGGTTGAACCACCCGGGTCGAACCGGGTTTCAAAACATTATGTTTAATTACCAAATCTTCAAACTTTTATTATTTTTCATTTATAACCAATTAAAACAATTAATACAAATCACAAACCGGGTTGACCCGGGACGCTTCAAACCCAACGGGTTGAACCGGTTTAATTTGACCCATTTTCGAACCAACCTATCAAGTTGACCCGGTTTAAATCGACCAAATTTTCAACCGGAACGGTTCAACCAGTTGAACCACCCGGGTCGAACCGGGTTTCATAACATTATGTTTAATTCCCAAATCTTCAAACTTTTATTATTTTTCATTTATAACCTATAAACTTTTTTTATCAATAAACTATGTGTCGCTATAAAATCCCGTTGCTATGCACGGGTACTCGTCTAGTTAAACAGTTAAATTGTAACACGATAGTTAAATAAAGTAATTAAAATATTGCATTATTTTTTTATAAGTAAAGATATTGTAGTAAAATAACATTGTTGCTTGTTATTAAGTTTTTAATTATTACACCCGGTCTTAGAGTTAAATTATGATACAGAGGGTGTATAGATGGCTAGGGTGTTTAGTGCATAAAAATTGAGTCAAGTTGTAACGTATCATTATACCTCAATTTTCTATAATCTTTCTAACGAAATAGGTATTAGGCTTCGCAATAAAGTTGAGTAAAGGGGAACTATTAAAAAATGTATCAAATTTTACGTGAAAATCGGTTTTGTGTAGTGAACTAAAATTTTTAAGGAAAAGAGCATCGAACTTCAAAAAATGCATGTATTTATGTAACATGTGACCTGCACAGCAGGTCACAAGCCTAGTCAGCAGCTTTTTTTTTTTTCTTCCCACATTTACCCTACTAACCAGAATTTACATAAATGGTCCCTCTCGTTATATTAAATTGCGAAAAACGTCCAAAATCATAATTTTTTTAGAAAAAGAAATAGAGTCGAGTTATTTTAGAAACCAAACATTCCTCACATACCAAGGGACTCATCCCCACCATCCATCTAAAAAGAAATCAATGGTTGAGATTAAAAGCATTTAATATTTCACCCATTTTTTATAATTTAAATATCTCTTAAACCGTTAATCGTTAAGCGAAAATAATTACACCATCGTGACAAGCATTTAATTATCTTTCTATAGACGGGCATTTTGATATACTTTCGACAAAAAAAAAAAAAATCATTTTTTTCACGTTTTTTTTCGTAGCCGAAAAAATCATATATGATATATCATATATGATATTACATATCATATATGATATATATGATATATCATATATGATATTACATATAATATCATATATGATATGTAATATCATATATGATATATCATATATGATTTTTTCGGCCACGAAAAAAAACGTAAAAAAATGAAAAAAAAAAAAATTGTCGAAAATATATCAAATTGCCTATCTATAGAAAGATAATTAAATGCTCGTCGTAACAGCATATTTTTTTTCGCTTAACGATTAACGGTTTGAAAGATATTAATATTTGAAAAAAAAGGATGAAAGTGGGTTTTTTAAATTGTTGGGATTAATCTCATCCATTAGATCAAATAAAGATGGAGGGTGGAGATTAGTCCCTTGGTATGTAAAAAAAGTTTGGTCCTCAAATGATCTTAAATCAAAGAAATATTTGATTTCGGAAATAAATTTTTTTAGAAAAATAACTTATTTTTTCCCGAAATTAATTTTTTTTACGGAAAAAATTTTTTTTAGGAAATTTTTTTTTGAAAATAATTTTTGAAAAAAGAAAAAAATTATTTTCGGAAATTTTTTTTTTTCTGAAAAAAAATTTTATTTTTTGGAAAATTTTAAAAATAAAATATTTTTCGAAAAAAAATATTTTTTGGAAAAATTTAATTTTTTTTTATAAAAATTTTTTTTTTGGAAAATTAAAAAAAAAAAATATATATTTTTCGGAAAAAAAAATTCTTTTTGGAAAAATTTAATTTTTTTTTCTGGAAAATTAAAAAAAATAATATTTTTTCGGAAAAAAAATTTCGAAAAAAAAATTTTTTTTTTTTATAAAAATTTTTTTTCCGGAAAAAAATAATTTTCGAAAAAAAAAAATATTTTTGGAAAAATTTTTTATTTTTATAATTTTTTTTTTTATAAAAAATTTTTTTTCGGAAAATTTAAAAAAATAAATATTTTTCGGAAAAAAAAAATTTCGAATAAAAAATATTTTTTGGAAATTTTTTTTTTTTTTTTTTTTTTACAAAAAAATTTTATTCGGAAACAAAATAAAAAAAAATCCGAATTATTTTTTTCCGGAAAAAAATAATTTTTGAAATTATATATAATTTTCTAAAAAAAAATGATTTTGGACCTTGGACGCAATTTAGCGTAACGACAGGGACTATTTATGTAACTTACTGTTAGGACCTTGGCTGCAATTTGCAAAATAAGGAAGGGTAAAAAGGTCATTTCCCCTTAAAAAAACCTGCAACCTGCTGTGCAGGTCACATAATACATAAATAGATGCATTTTTGGAAGTTCGATGCTCTTTTTTTTAAAAATTTTAATTCGCTACACAAAACCGATTTTCACGTAAAGTTTGATACATTTTTTAATAGTTTCCCCTTGAGTAAACTACAAATTTTGTTTTGTGCTATACATATAAGAGGGCAAGCTCTTAAATTACTTCCAATTGATATTTGAAGTTTGTAGTGAAATAAAGTTGTCTTTGCAAATTTGGATCTACATATGACTACTCTCCATGTAAGGATGCTAGATTTATTAGTATTAATCTTTGTAAAAGAAAAGTAAAGCAAGGATGCTAGATTTTTGTAAAAGAAAAGTAAAGCACAAAATTTAAACAAACAAGCCCTTAATATTTGTAAAAGAAAAGTAAAGCTTGGAGTCTTTGTACAAAAACTTAAGAGTTCATATAATTTTTTGGAACTCATAAAGGCTGCATGTATGTGTGATACACATGCATCTTCAAAAGCCCCAAAGCATTACTATTAACTCTAAGACATACACTTGCAATGCACTATGGTATATAACCTTAGAAAATTTTCTCTCATTTACCTATGTGGGACAAAAGGTTCAAATGGTTTCATCATAAAATAGTATGTAGTTCACCTAATCAAATACGCTGATACTCCTATCATATACGTACAATAAAACATCATTCCGAACATTAAGTAACTAGTCCACCTATACTCCAGATAAAAAATTTTAGTTGAAAGAATATCGCAAATACAAACACATATTCTACTATATTAAATTAGTGACACATTTGGCAACCCAGCCTGCGACATCGTCATCTTAAAGGCTATTGTGCGACAATAGGCTATGTGGGAAACCTTTTCTAGACCTCTTTTATAGGTTTAATGGTTATGTAGTTTGCAAACCAAATGCCTGGCACGAGTTCAATCCCCGTTAAACGTGTAATGTATTTTTCCATGGATTCCCATAACACTTTCGTGGTTCTTAGAAGTGTATTTAAACTTTATGCAACCATGGAAAAATAAGTTACAAATAGTCTATATGCAGCTTTAGTTGGAGTTGATATTCACATTTTTAAAGTCTAAATTATGCAGTGATAATGTTATGTAGTTTCGATGACTTTTTCTCTGGTTAAAAATATAATATCATGTTACCATGGAAACATTTACGTGATAAGAAGATTATTCAAATATATATATATAAAGATAGCTATTCAGCTAGGTGTTCATGAGATTGTAAATAAATTTAAAAGCTTTTGATGTTGCCTAGTGACTTTAAAATGTAGTCATGGTGACATCTCCCAAAAATTAAAAAAAAACATAGTTTTTTTTTTTGTTGTTTTTTTTTTTTCGAAAATGTATAAATGGTGGTGGCTAGGGTTTGACAGAATAACATAAAAGAGGCGGTTCAACTTAGCTACCTAGGTTAAGGATTAAACTCGATACGATACCATGTTAAAATGATGAAAACCTCGTAGATAATATGTGTATTGATCGACTATTTATAATGTAACCAGACAAACCGACTTGGACTTAATTACTAATATATCCTCTGATAGCATCCACCATTTTGTCTTTAGCTATTGTGAAACTATTTCAAAATTTTCGAAAAATAAGCATGACACCAATCAATTTATTTTCAACTTTTTTATAAATAACATTATTTTAGTAGGATCGTAACTAGTTCGGTAACATAGAATGTGGAAATAATTAATTAACCAATTAGGTAAACAAAAGAAACACAAAAAATTTCAATCCGTGTGATAACATTATTTTCACAAATCCAACCAATGAAAACATAGTACAAGGATCGACATGGAATTCTTTTTAAGGCAACCACATATCGTGCGTACTATAAATACCTCATAGCGCAGAATATAATTTCACACTTTCAAAACCCTAAGATTTACTATTTCTTCAATCGAAAGGTATGAACTTCATCGCTGTCTCATTCAATATACTTGTTTTATTTCGCCTTTAACTTTTATTAGTTCTTTTTCAGAATCTGAATTGCGATGGCTCGTACAAAGCAAACTGCCCGCAAGTCTACTGGTGGAAAAGCTCCGAGGAAGCAATTGTCTGCCAATTTTACAGTATGTGATCTTGTTTTGATTACCATAAAGGCATAAAGTATAGTACTATTATTCTACATATTGTTTTCTTGTGATTAATGTTGCTAATTGTTTTTGAAACTGTTAGAAGGCTGTTCGAAAATCTGTTCCTACAACCGGAGGTGTGAAAAAGCCTCATCGCTATCGTCCGGGAACCGTTGCTCTCCGGTGAGTGTCTCAGTTATTTATGTCTAAACCCTAATCTATAAATATTAACCTTAGAATGTGTAAACTCTTGGGTTTTGTATATTATGTTTCGTTTTTCCAATCATATTTATTGATTAATGATGTTGATGAATACAGTGAAATCCGAAAGTATCAGAAGAGCACAGATCTTTTGATCCGCAAATTGCCATTCCAAAGGCTTGTTCGTGAAATCGCACAAGATTTTAAGGTGATTAATACATATCGATTTTTATTAATACATTTTTGTTGCGTATATATATAACTGATAACACTGTTTATGCTAATAATTGTATTGATAATATTTGGTTATAGACTGATTTGCGGTTCCAGAGCCATGCCGTGTTAGCTCTTCAGGAAGCAGCAGAAGCGTATCTCGTGGGTCTGTTTGAGGATACCAATTTGTGTGCGATTCATGCCAAGAGGGTAACCATCATGCCCAAGGATGTTCAGCTGGCTCGTCGTATTCGTGGCGAGCACGCTTAAAATCTTTGTTAATTAATTAATATCTGTTTCGTATGTTACCTTCGCATATATGACCTATAGTTTCTTTTTCTTTTTTTTGAGACTAGTAATTGTTCGATATTGTTGACGGATAGAAAATTTTGGGATTTGATATGATTACATGTGATATTTGTTGGGGTTTTCATGATAATTTTTTTTATGAATCCTTAAAAAGAGAATTGAGTCACATAATGACATCACTATATATAGTGAGTTGTATTTTCGGCAGAGAAGATTTCATACAAACTAATTTAAGGATGATCATGGTCCAAAAACCGTACCAAACCGATCAAGACCGAACCGGACCGAAAACCGATTTGGTCCAAAACACTGGACCGAGGACCAGACCGAAATGTTCAGTCCATGTTCGGGTCGGTCCAGTCGGGTTTGGTTCGTCGGTCCGGTCTGGTCAAACAAAGTATAATGACCGGTTTTGCGTAAGATCGAACCAGACCGGACCGAAGACCGAATATGAAGAAAAGGGTGGACCGAGGACCGGACCGAAATATCTTTGGCCCGGTCCGGTCGATCCGGTTTCTCGGTCTGGTCTGGTCCGGTCCATGGTCTATTATGCTCAAAGGGACAATGAGGGGAGGCCATTATGTTGCATACGTGAGAGGGCCTGCTGCAAAGGGTGACAATGATTGCGTATGGTACCATGTCAGTGATGCTCATGTCAAACAAGTTTCGTTCGAGGAAGTTCTCAGGTACGAGGCCTACATCTTGTTCTATGAAGAAATGTAAGACCACACACATTTTTTCATTTAGTTACCTTTGAACTTTTAATACCTTGAACTGGAAATTTTTGGGAATATAGGGGATCCTATTGAGAATATCCCCAGTGAGAGTTGATAAAAT
The DNA here is from genome assembly GCA_021014915.2 of Artemisia tridentata subsp. tridentata. Taxonomy (NCBI): domain Eukaryota; kingdom Viridiplantae; phylum Streptophyta; class Magnoliopsida; order Asterales; family Asteraceae; genus Artemisia; species Artemisia tridentata. The sequence goes on along the minus strand of CP139508.1, from coordinate 487,843,458 downwards.
TTCTTGATACATATATACACAACAGCAACCACAAAATATGGTTTACGGTATTCCTACTTTCTATGTTCTTGTGAAAGTTTATCGGTTCTTAGGGGCAGAAATTTTGTGACAGTTGACAAATACGGAGTACTTGTTTTGTGTATAATATTTGTGGGATCCTTGACAGATTATTTATTTATGGTGATAAAATCACTGGAGTTCTTCAAAATTTTACTTTGCGCCGTTTCCTGAAAATTTACGAGTCAAGAAGCTAAAATTTCCTTCTTTAAGCTTCGTTTGGAACCATGTTGGCATGCATGTTTGAAAATTGTCAATCTGCAGTACATTTGATTAACATGATAATCTCTTTTTTAAGATGATGAATAGAATACAGATCGACTTTAGATCTACTGATAAAAGGCAACTCACAAATGATGATTCACAATAACAGTTATACTGGAACACACGGTAACTTTACGTCTGTACCAAGTCATACCAGGTTCAGGAGTCTCGTCTATATATAATAAATTTGACCAAAACTGACCGAAATGTGCAAGTAAGTTTGCCAAAATGTGAGTACTCAAGTAAGTTAATTGCTATAACCACATTTCATTCCTTAATATAATAATGTTTCTCATTCTCTTACTATGCACTAGGCCACCTTCGAGATGATTGACAGAGGTAAAAAGTGTAAAAAATGCTGATGTGACATAGCTTCTCGAAAACAACTTAATAATAAGCTGATAGGTTACTTGTTTCAATAAGCGAATACAAACAACCCCCTTTAACAGCTTATGTTTATAGGAAGAAGCAGATAATCAGCCAATGTCACTCTAAGTCTGAGGTATGCGATCTTAAAGTGCTTACTAAAAACAACTTGAGCAAAATCCGAAACAAACAAATAAGATGTTCTAGTAAGCACTCCCAAACACCCGTATGTATTTGAAACAGGATCTTAAGCATTTGAAACAGGAACTTTACTTCATATTATGCCATCGGTAAAGGCCAGACTCAATTGCTTTCCATACAAACTCGGATATATTAAATATTTTCAACAAACTTCTCACCTTCTTTCCTCCATTAAAAAACCTTCTTTTCATCCGATCTTGATAACAATTAACGCATATTTTTCAAATCCAAACCGATCAATCGATACAGAATTTCATTCTACACATCCTGATATATTTTTCCCCAAATTTGGTCAATTAATTGAAAATTTTGACTTGGCACCAAAATCAAAATTACTTTGTTTGATTAATTCTGTTTGATTAGTGTTCCGCTAATCATTACTTACTGAATACGAGATGACGAATAAAAAGAAAACACAAAAGAGACAAATTAAGATGCCAAACAGGTATAATGATCATATTGTGGGTAATCTAAGTCAGAAACGTGTTGAAATTGATTCTGAGGACCAGGTTGATGATGCTAGGGATATTGATGTGGGAATTGCTGATGACAACAAGGTCAATGAAGGGGAAATCAATAATGGTGGAATTGCTGGATTTGATGAGGCTAGGGTTAGTGATTGTAAGGAAGGTGAGGATGTTGAAGGAGATGGAGAGGTTAATAAGGCTATGCAGGTTGATAATAGAGATGTGAGTGAGGTAGTAAGTGTGAAGGTGACTGGGACTGAGAATCAGAAGAAACCATTAACCACTGTAAGTGAAACTGATGAATCTTCCAAAGTTGATGCTGATAATGGTATTAATAATTGTGTTGCTGATACTACTAACACTCACATTACTAGTACTAAACCTGTTAGCTATGCTGATAAAGTGAGTAGTGATAAGGAGTCCATGATGAATAATTTGTATCAAATTCCTACTGTGCTTAATGAGGATGGTCATGAATTTGTGATTTTTGATGATGAGATTATTAATGAGGGTAGCAAACAGTGGGAACTATCAGCTTGTGGCTTCTTTGTTGGTTATAAGATGTCTATGCCTGAGTTGAGTTTTCACTTGTATAAAATGTGGAGCAAATATGGACTAAAACAGATTTTGAACAATGAAAATGGTACTTTTGTGTTCAAGTTCAATAATGCCCAGGGTTTGCAGACCGTAATTGAAAGTGGTCCTTGGATTGTTAATAACAAGCCAATGGTTGTTCAAAAATGGAGTACTAGCATCAACCTTGACAAAACTGAACCTGTTACATTACCTGTTTGGATCAAATTACTAAACCTCCCATTGGAAGCTTGGAGTACTAAAGGATTAAGTGCACTTGCTAGTAGAATTGGCAAACCTTTGATTATGGATGCTATGACCACTAAAATGTGTACACAAGGGGTGGGTAGACTTGGCTATGCAAGGGTGCTGGTTGAGGCTAATGCTAGTAAGGGACTGAATGACTCTATTGATGTTCTATACAAAAGTAAAGAGAGTGGTCAACAGTTTGTGAAAAAAGTGCAAGTGATGTATGATTGGAAGCCCCCAGTTTGCTCTCATTGTAAAGTTTTTGGGCACTCTTTTGAGAACTGTTTGAAAAGAGATAGAACAGGGGAGTAGGTAAAAGATAAGCAAACTGATGAAGAAGGTTTTGAGCAAGCTAATAATAGGAAGAATAATCAGACTGCAGTTAATAAGAAAACACAACCAAAAGTCAACATGCTTAAGGAAAAAACTGTAGCACAACCCAAAGTCATGTATAAACAAAAAGGAAAGCTAGGTGAAGAGACCTCAAAACAGAATGGGAATAATACACAGAATAAGAACAATGAGAAGCCTAGCTCAACACAAGTTTCACCAAGGAGATCATGGAATTTAGGAAAGGATGTTGTGCAGGCTGTGAAGAATACTGCTAACAAGTATGCAGTGTTGGAAAGCCAAGAGGAAGATAATGTGGAGATGAATTCACAAACATTGAGTGCCCAAGATAAAGAAGTTGTGGATAGGTATGTGTTGAATAAAGACCAACCTTCTGTGGATATCACTAGCAAATGGAAGCAACCTATGTTCGAGTACTTTAATGATAGATGGGAAGCAATGTATGATAAAAACAAGAATGGGGACAAGGATGTATTGAATGGGAATGAAGTAATTGCAGACAAATCTGGGATGGCTCAGTTCATGACTGCAAATGAAGTATTTGGTCGGGGCAGTAATTGTTTTTCAAAAGAATGATGAGTGATCTCAAAATTGCAGCCTGGAACATAAGAGGATTGGGTACTGTATCTAAGCAAACTGAGGTTAAGAATTTGATATGGAATGAGAAATTGAGTATTTGTGCAGTTTTAGAAACACATATGAAGAAGAATAGAATTGAGAAAGTTTGTACTAATGTTTTTGGGAATTGGCAATGGCAAAACAATGTGCATTTGAGTAATAAAGGGTGCAGGATTGCTGTTGGATGGGATGCTAATAACATAAGATGTTCTCTGGTTCATGCAACATCCCAGGCAATGTTGTATCATATTGAAGTCTTGAGCACTCAACAGTTCTTATTTTGCACTTTCATTTATGCAGCCAACAAAGGAAGAGATAGAAGGGAATTATGGAAAGATCTTATACTGTTTGGTAGAATTGTGGGACAGGTTCCTTGGACAATAATGGGAGATGTTAATGTTTGTTTGAACCTTAATGATCATTCTGAGGGAATCTCATACTCCACTCAAGACATGGTGGAATTCAAAGATTGTATTAATACAGTTGAAATGGAAGACATTAATAGCACTGGTCTACACTTTACCTGGACAAAAAGCCTCTTAAACCCTAATGCTGCAATTCTGAAAAAGATCGATAGGGTTATGGGTAATAGTAAGTTTTTTGATCATTATAATAATGCTAATGCAATGTTTTTACCATATGGAATCTCTGATCACAGCCCAGCTATCTTGATTATCCCTCAAGCTATGCATAAAAGGAACAGATCTTTCAGGTTTGCCAATTATGTAGCTGATAAAGCTGAGTTTCAAGAACTAATTGCAGAGAAGTGGAGTATGGAGATCCAAGGTCATGCTATGTACAGGCTTGTGAAAAAGTTAAAAGTTCTTAAACCTCATCTTAATAGTCTTAACTGGAGTAATGGGAATTTATTTGATAAGGTGGTTGAGTTGAGGAATAAGCTACATGATGTTCAAAGGAAAATTGATTTGGATCCAGTCAATAAGACTCTTAGAAAGGAGGAGAGTGACCTGTTAACAGAGTATAAAGAAGCAATGTCAGATGAAGAAAAGTTGCTAAGGCAAAAAGCTAAAGTTACATGGCTTGATGTAGGAGACAAAAACTCAGCTTACTTCCATAAGGTGATTAAGAGCAGAGCTAATAAGAGCAGAATTATGTCAGTTTGTGGAGAAGATGGTACAAGATTTGAATACAAAGATGTTGCAGAGCAGTTTGTTAAGCACTTTGAAGGTTTCTTGGGAATTAATCCTACAGTGAGCAGTCTAAGTGATGAAGATAATAGCTTATTTGTTAAGAAAGTGTCTGCTGATGAAGCTGATATTATGATTAGAGAAGTCACAGAAGAAGAAATCAAGTTGGCTTTGTTTGATATAGATGATGATAAAGCTCTTGGACCAGATGGCTTTACATCTAAATTCTTTAAAAAAGCTTGGCTAACTATTAAAAAGGACTTTTGTGAAGCTATCAAGGAGTTCTTTGTGAAAGGGAAGCTGCTTGGAGAAGTTAATGCAACATTGATAGCCCTTGTCCCTAAAACTCAGACCCCTAAAAAAGTATCAGATTTCAGACCCATTGCTTGCTGCAATGTTATCTACAAGTGCATCAGCAAGATTCTCACTAACAGAATCAAGAATGCCCTGAGCCAAGTGGTGGAGGAGAACCAAAGTGCTTTTATTCCAGGGAGAGCCATTACTGACAATATTCTTATGACACAAGAGCTATTAAAAGGTTATAATTGTATCAATGGTCCTAAAAGAGTATCTTTCAAAATTGATATTCAAAAGGCATATGATACAGTTAATTGGAAGTTCCTTGAAGAGATTATGATCAGATTTGGGTTCCCTAATCAGATGGTGGATTGGATTATGGTATGTATTACAAACTCTAAGTTCACCATTTGCGTTAATAGAGAAAGACATGGTTATTTTAATGGAGGGAGAGGTTTGAGACAAGGGGATCCAATTTCTCCTTACATCTTCACTTTGGTCATGGAAATTCTTAATTTGATTGTAAAGGATGAGATAAGAAAAGACAGAAGATTTAAGTACCATTTTGGGTGCAAGCAGTTAAAGATCACTCATTTGTGTTTTGCCGATGATTTGATAATGTTATGTCATGGGAGTGAGGAATCTGTGAATATCCTAAGGAAAGCTCTCAACAAATTTAGTGAATTATCAGGGCTGTATCCTAATCTTGGTAAATGCACCATGTTCTGTGGTAGTCTTGATGAGGAAACTAAAGATGCAATCAAGGGGATCATGCCTTTCAAAGAAGGAAAATTGCCTGTCAGATACTTAGGAGTCCCTTTGGTGACTAAGAGGATTGGTGTAGCAGATTGTAAGCAATTGGTGGATAAAGTTCAAAGCAAACTGAATGATTGGAAAAACAAAAGTCTTTCATATGCAGGTAGAGCTCAACTCATTTCTTCTATTCTTGCATCAATGCAAGTATATTGGGGGTCTGTCTTTCTTCTGCCTAAAACTGTTATTGATGATATTGAAAGGATGTTCAAAAGTTTTTTGTGGAATTGTGGTGAAAGTTGTAAAGGCAAAGCTAGGGTAGCCTGGAAGGATGTATGCAAGCCTAAAGATCAAGGAGGATTGGGTTTTAAGTCATTGGAAATGTGGAATAAAACTCTGCTAACCAAACACTTATGGAATGTGGCTGCAAGGAAGGAATCTTTATGGGTCAAATGGGTTAATGTGGTTAAACTGAAAAATAGGAGTGTTTGGGATGTGGATATTGACAAAAATGACAGCTGGTTTTGGAAAAGTATTTTGAACCTCAGAGATTGGGTGGGCAAACACATGAGAATTCAAGTTGGAGATGGCAAGACAGTTAATGTTTGGCATGATCAATGGAATAATGATTTAAGGCTAGCTAATCATATCAGCAAAAAAGACATTTTTTATGCTGGTTTCCAAGATTCTGCAACACTTGCTGATGTTATTGATGGAAATGGGTGGAAATGGCCTGCTCATTGGACTACCAAATATCCAGTCTTAAACAAGTTAAATATGCCTGTGTTCAAGAACTGTCCTGATAAAGCTGTATGGGTGGATAACAATGGGAACATGAAGAGTTATGCTACTAGTAATGTATGGAAGGATGTAAGAGATCAAGGTACCTGTGTTAATTGGAAAAAGCTTGTTTGGTACTCTCACTGCATACCCAAGCATGCTTTTATTCTATGGCTTGCAGTCAAACAAAAACTATGCACACAAGATAAATTGCAGAAATGGTATCCTAACAGGCAGTTTGAATGCAGTCTATGCAACAATGAAACTGACTCACATGATCACCTATTCTTCAAATGTGGTTATGCTAAAGAGATTTGGGGGAAATTAAGTAAGATGGCCAATGTTATGGTGAATGAAAACACATGGGAAGAAAATATCATGAAGCTGTCAACCAATAATAACTACAAGAGTATTTGGGAGATCATTAAAAAGCTATGTCTTGCAGCTGCAGTTTACTACATTTGGCAAGAAAGAAATGGTAGGTTGTTTAATGGAAGTAATAGAAGTGCAGAAGCCGTGTTCAATACTATTTGTGATGATATTAGAGCTAAGCTTGTTTCAATCAAGGTTAGACAAAATGCAAATGTTCTCAAAGCTGAAGAAGTTTGGAATGTCAGATTTGACAGGAATGGATAATTGCAAGTTGGTAACAAGGTTGTTCTTCAAGTGAATAGTGTTCTGTATGTCCCTTCTTTCTTAGGGGGTGTTTTGGATCTTTGGATATCAGTGGTTATATGTTACTAAATACCACTGCTCTTATATTCAGACCATTACAATGGAGTGATTCCTTGTATCTTGGAGTTCTAACTGGTATGGCTGTACCTATGGTAACCTCTTGATTGTTCAATTTGGCCTTGGGAGGGAATTGGACAGTCAAGCATGGCTAAGTAGGAGGCTTAACTGGTATGAATGTACCATAAAGTAGGGTCCCCATTGTGAAGGGTAAATGGTCTAGGAGGATGGTGTATGATGAGTGGAATAGAGAGGTGTGCAAGATGAACCTTCTTGGTCCTCTCAATACACCATCACAGGAGGTAATGGTTGGTCATCATGGAGGGAGAGTGTTCCTAAACAACTGAAGCCTTCCATTGAGAGGGAAATGTAGGTTGTTTGGCAGAGCCCCCCCATGGATGGGTTATGGGTGCCTAGTGATGCCACTCTCCATTTCTACCTTGTCTACTGTGGTGGCAGGTTGAGTGGCTTGGTAGAATGGAGAAGTGGAAATGTAGCTAGATGGTAGGTGCATTAAAAGGTGAATTGAGATAAAGTGTATGGATGGATTAGAGTTTTTGAGTTTTGTCATGTGTATTTTTCAGTTTGTTTTAGATTTGGGAGATGTCCAAATCTTGTTTCTTATTCTTATGATGTACATATTTTGGAGATCAATATATATATTTTCACCTTTGCACCAAAAAGTAAAGGGCAGACCCAATTTGCCGATGATTGCTAGGGTCCTTATGGAAGAAAGAGTAGGCATCTGGTTGCTAATATAAAAACTGTAGTACATGAACGAGGAATGTCATAGTGTTGTCCAATTACCATAACTTTTTCCATGTAGAGTTTTTATGTATTCAACGATATTGGATCAAAACGAGTAACAAGTTGGGTTGACCGGTGAACACTTTTTGTCCAGGTTTTTGAACTTTATATAAATATTTAATGTTTCTGCTTCTCGCATCTCACTAAGCATAGGGCGTGAAGCGGTGAAGGCAAGTCTCATCAGCGAACTGTAAGTATTTTCTGTTTAAGAGAAATGGTTACTGATGCTACATTATTTGTTTGAGTAAATTAATTAAGGTTATATGCATAAAAAATACATTTTTTCACTTTTAGTATAGCTGCTAAATCAGCAAACGACTGTGGATATTACAAACAACTATGTTTTGAGGATTTTTGTTTCATACAGTATAGTAAATATCATGTGTACGCAATCAATCGATCCTGAATATGATTTTTGCAGTTGGCCTTACTTTCTTTTCTTTCTCAAAGTCAAAACAGTTATAAGGCGTCGCAATAAAGTTGAGTAAACTACAAATTTTGTTCTGTGCTATATACATATTAGAGGGAAATCTCTTAAATTTAAATACGAGCAGTCGATCTTTTAATTGATATTTGAGGTTTGTAGTCAAATAAAATTGTCTTTGCAAATCTTGATCTACACATATGAGTATGCTCTCCATGTGAGGATGCTTGAATTATTAGTCTTAATCTCTAAAAAGAAAAGTAAAGCTTGGAGTCTTTGTACGAAAACTTAAGAGTTCATATAATTTTACGGATCACATGGAGATACATGTGTCTAACATGATGACACATGTATCAGTCATAGCACCCAAATCATACTATTAACTTTAAGACATACACTATCGATGCACTATGGTATATAACCTTAGAAAGTATTTTTTCATTTACCTATGTGGGACAAAAGGTTCAAATGGCTTCATCATTAAATAGTAAGTATCACTTTCACAGTTTCACTAACCAAATAGGTTGATACTCCTATCATCTACAACAAAACATCGCTTCGAACATTAAGTAACTAGTCCAGCTATACTCTAGATAAACCAAATGCCTGGTTAATAAAGTATATCGCAAATACAAACACATACTCTATATGTTACAATGGGCTATGTGGGAAACCTTGTTCTAGACCTCTTTTATAGGTTTAATGCTTAGGTAGTTCGCAAACCAAATGCCTGGCGCGAGTTCAATCCATGTTTGACTTTATAGGCTAGCATGCATTTGTCTTTGACTTTATAAGTTTGACTTTGTTTTATAAAGTTGTCTGCTTCTCTTCTTTAAATTCTTGGAGAGTGTCATCTCAAATCGATCTTCTATCATTGTATGTATTTAACAATATGTAGCTTAGATCTGGCAACATTGGCCAGTCAGAGGATTGGATATTGGGTCAAAATGAGTAACAAGTCGGGTTGACCCGTGAACACTTTCTGTCCGTTGGTTCCCCTTCCGATGTTAACGACCTTTGGTAAGACCCTGATAACGATAACTGAATTTTGATGACACTGAGGACTCTTAGATGACTCAATGTAGGAGAGTTTGCAAGGTGTTTAGTGCACAGTCGGTCGTTGATTGAGTGAGTTGTAATTATGTATCTCTAGACCACAACTTTCTATATTCTTCTACGTGATGTAAACTAGTCTAAGACTTTGCAAGAGTCTTTTGTTACTAGAAGATTAGTTGAAATGGAAGTCTTTTTAACATAAACTCTCCTTCATTACTCCAAACTCGAGAATTGATTGTGACTTTGGGATTTTGTACACACCACTGCCACTCAATAATTATGGGGTTATGTGATCATTCATATCAAGTTTTATAGTTTTTGTGATGAGAGTGATGGCGAATTGGCGATAGAAACGACTTGGGTGGTCAAAATATGATAATATTTCATTTGAAAGATAAACGAACAATAAAACAAACTTATTCTTGCTCAATTATTATAAATATCAAAAGTAATTTTAATATCAATCTTGACTACATAGTAGATTCAGGGACGGAACCATGACTAAATATGACCGGGTGCACACAAAAGAAATTGAAAACTAATAATACTAGAAACATATTTCGATTGACCGGGTGCATTTAAGATGACTTTAGAATAAATGAATGTTTTTTTCAAAAATTAAAACAACATTGAAAAAAATCCATGGGGTGTCCGGGCACCGGCGGAACCCCCTCGCTCCGTCCCCAAGTAGATTGTAAAAAGCTAACTAGAAAACTACATATTAATCGGGATTAGTGCCTTGACGACTTCAAGGTACACAACAAAAAATAAAAAAACCAGTCCAGTACTTTAAATACTTGAAGCAGTTGCGACTTGCAAAAAATAGTATAATTTCTTTAGTTGTTCTTGTTTAGAGATGTTTCAACTTTTCATTGAAGAGAGGATTAATCTTACAAGTTAGCTTTATAAAAATGAACTTTTGTTACTACTATCTCACATTGTTTCGGATATGGTTGACATTCTTTTTTTTTTTTTTGAACAGTCAACGGGACGGCTAGCCCTTGGGTCCTTCAGTGACATCCAATTGGGCAGTATGCAGAGGCTCAAGGCGTACTAGCGACCGATGAGGTCACGGAAACCACGGGGGAGGGAAAACTCACCACCAAGCAGCCCGTAGGCACTACACTTAATTGGGAGAAAACCTTGCCTCCTTCAGGATTCGAACCCGTATCAACGAGTCCAAACCCCTTCATTGAAGGACTTCGGTACCATCTGCGCTAGAAGCCAGATGTTATGGTTGACATTCTAATACTCGCATCTGAATACTTAACAAATTACATGTAAGATGACATAATTATATAGACCCTAAACACTCAAATTTAATCTCAAAACACAATCCCAAACAGCCCCAAGACTGCAACTATTCAGCACCCCTTATCAAATTAATCATCTTTTTTCCATTTTAAAGAAATACCCTATTCACCAAACACATAATCCTACATAAAAATCCAAACTTTTTTCCACAACACACAAAACAAACCAATATAAACAGTAAAAAAAAGTTACCACACCTTCAGCATCAACACCATTTTTACCAAACTTAAACCAACAAATACTCCTTGACCCATTACTCACCCCAACCCTCCTACTAAACCCGACCCGTTTACCCATACCACCCTTAAACTCTGACCCTAGTTTTACAACACCTACTTTACAAATGGGTTTTGTGTAATTTAGCTGAATAGTACATGGGATTGTTGCCATTTTTTGCTGGTGTTCAAGAACCAAAGAAATCTAATTTCTTATCGTTATAGATATACTAGTAGTACAGCAGTATTTTAATAATTTCGGGTAAAGACCATAAAATAACAACTTACTTTCTCCATTTTACCGAGATGAAACACGTACTTTTTTATCAACATTTAAGCCAACGAAACTTGCAAATATTGTTCTAAGGTCAACAAAAAGACTTATTATATTAAAAATAATAATTGAAATGACTATATTACCGTTGTCTTCTTAAACTATACCCATCATCTTCTTCCAGCGTTTCTTACCCACCATTTTGTCAGATCTTGGCATTCGGCATTCGCCAACAATAATTCCAATCCGAATATATGATAGAATAATAAGGATAATCTGCAAATATGTAACAAAAGTATGATAAGTCATTTCTTGAATATATTTACTGCTTATGTGGTTTCGCGCTTGTATATCAGAAACTCAATTTGGATAGTTTAGTTAAACAAAGTTAAAGCTTATAAATTTTGTTTCTCCATTCGACTTAATTTACATGTGTTAATATATGTTTGTAATCAGGCTGACAAACAAGCATTTGAACTTAAACAAGTTCATGCCCAACTCATCAAAACCAACACCTCTCCCTCTATACTCTGACTAACCCATGTTGCAGCCGTTTGTGCCTTGACTCCAAGCTTCCCTTATGCTAGAAAAATGATTCAATTTTCTGGCAAGCCCGAGACTGTTATATGGAACTCGTGTTTGAAAGAATTTGCTCAGAGTGATTCGCCTAATGATTCCATTCGTTTGCTTTGTCAGTTATACGAATGTGATATTTGTTTAGATGAGTTTACCTTTTCGTTCCTTATTAAAGCATGTACGAAACTTTCTGGTGGTTTAGACGGGAGGATTATTCATGGGTTTATTGAGAAACTCGGATTTCAGTACAATTTATTTCTGCAGAATAGTTTGGTTCATTTGTATGCAGTTTCTGGGGAGATTAATGATGCGGGTTTACTATTTGATAAAATGCCTGAACGAGATGTTGTTACATGGAACATAATGATTACACAGTTGGTTAAGAAGGGAAATGTGGATGGCGCGTACAGTGATTGTGAGTAACAGGGGGGTCACTAAATAAGGTGTGGTGGTGGAGGTGAGTGGTAGAAACGGATGGTGGAGATGCGTTAAGTACCAGGTGGTAGAGATGAGTGTTATTGGTGGCGCGTGGTGTTGATAGTAGTGATGAGGGGATTAATAGGCGTCGATTGGTGGTTGTGGTGTGGGATCTTATGTAAATGCAATGATGTTCTTCCTCCCTGCTTCATTTTTCAATTGTGGTGTGGGAATGAAAAGAAGAAGATGAGGGGTATAGTTAAGAAGACAAGGGTAATATAGTCATTTCAAGTATTATTTAAAATATAATACAACTTTTTGTTGATATCGGAACAATACTTGATAGTTTCGTTGGCTTAAATGTTAATAAAAAAGTAGGTGTTTCATCTCGGTAAATTGGAGAAAGTACGTTGTTATTTTATGGTCTTTACCCTTTTAAAAAAGGTGTTTTGTTTGTGTATATATATTTGGTGGGTTATAAATATGTCAATTAATCAGAGTGGCGCAGCGGAAGCGTGGTGGGCCCATAACCCACAGGTCACAGGATCGAAACCTGTCTCTGATATGACTTTTTTTTTTTTTGGTTATTAGTCCTTGTGCTTTTTTATCCATGTAGTTTTTTTGAAAGAAAGTTGAATAGATTAGGCTCTTGGGATCTTTGGTATACTTGTTAATTAGTTTAGATAGGATAAACTAAGACTTGGCATTTTAAACTCAAACGGATCTAGATAGGTTTATATGAAAAAATGATAACTACCAAAGGGTTTGCGTTCTAATGATACACCATGTTGTGTGAGAAGCTCCATAACATTTGGTTGTGGATTTAAGTCCTACTTATAACATGTGAAATAAATTTGTTGTGTAAATAATGTGAGATAGTTAAAATTGTTATAAAATTGTTATTCACTCAACTAGGTTTGAACTCGGATATCTTTTGAGACCTTCGGGTCTCCTTACCACTAGGCCACCTTCGAGATGATTAACAGAGGTAAAAAAGTGCTGATGTGACATAGGTTCTCTAAAACAACTTAATAATAAGTTGATAGCTTACTTGTTTCAATAAGCAAACGACTATGGATATGATATAAGCAAACAACTGTGTTTTGAGGATTTTTGTTTCATACAGTATTGTAAATATCATGTGTACGCAATCGATCATGAATATGATTTTTGCAGTTGGCCTTACTTTCTTTTCTTTCTCAAAGTCAAAACAGTTATAGGCATCGCAATAAAGTTGAGTAAACTATAAATTTTGCTCTTTGTAGTCCTGGCATATCTTGATTTACATACGACTAAATATTAAGTCTCAATCTTTGTAAAAGAAAGGTAAAGCTTGGAGTTTTTGTACAAAAACTTAAGAGTTCATATAATTTTTTGAGACTGAGGTAGAGATCATGTATATGGTATATACATGTAATCTTCAACAGCCCCTAAGCATTACTATTAACTCTAAGAGATACGCTTCCAATGCACTATGGTATATAACCTTAGAAAATTTTATCTCATTTACCTATGTGGGACAAAATGTTCAAAACTTCAAATGGTTTCATCATAAAATAGTAAGTATTTATTTCACTAATCAAATAGGCTGATACTCCTATCATCTACAATAAAAACATCATTCCATAGATTAAGTAACTAGTCCAACTACACTCCAGATAAAATAATTGGTTAATAAAGGATATCTTAAATACAAACACATATATGTTAAATTAGTGACACATTTGGCAACCCAGCTTGCGACATCATCATCTTAAAGCCTATTGTGCGACAATAGGCTATGTTGGAAACCTTGTTCTCGACCTCTTTTATAGGTATAATGGTTAAGTAGTTTGCAAACCAAATGCCTAGCGCGAGTTCAATCCCCGTTAAGCATGTAATGTAAATTTTGCATGGATTCCCATAGCACTTTAGTGGTCCTCAGAAGTGTATGTAATAAAACCGACTTTATCTTGCTCAATTATATATATATATTAAATGGCGTGTGAAACGACACCGTGTCATCTAAGCCCAATATATTGCTACAGTAGCTACAGTAATGGGCTGACACAATTTCAGGCCCAAAATCAACTTTCGAAAATTGGCAAAAAATACCCCTGAAATTGACGACTCTTTTTTCCAAAAAAATGTTTCAAAAATTGGCAAAAATTACCCCTGACATTGGCGACTCTTTACAAAAATAGTCCTTTTTCCAAAAAAAATGTTTCGACAATTGGCAAAAAATACCCTGCCATTGGCGACTCTTTGCAAAAGGAGTCCTTTTTCGGGAAAAAAATTTTTTTTTTACCCCCGGCCTACTCTCTACTTAATAAAAATATCGTGCAATAATCAACGAAATAAAACAACGCCCCGCCGCAACGCGGCGGAACGTCGCCCACCTCGTTATTATAAATATCAAAAGTAATTTTAATATCAACTTCATAATAGATTGTAAAAGGGTCACTAGAAAACTACACTTAATCCGCATTAGTGTCTTGACGACTTCAAAGTTAAAAAAAAAAAAAAAAAAAAAAAAAAAAAAAAGAAAAAAAAAGAAAAAAGGTCTAGTCCTTTAAATATTTGAACCAGTTGCGACCTGCAAAAAATAGTATAATTTTACAAGTTGTTCTCGTTTAGAGATGTTTCAACTTTTCATTGTAAAGAGGATTAATCTTACAAGTTAGCTTTATAACATTGAACTCTTTTAGCTTTTTGCTTATTCTCAAAATTATTGTTAGGAGACAAAAAAAATAAAAATAATAAAAAATGAGGCAATTATAATTATCAACCAATCAAATAGAATATTCTTCGCTAAATTCTTTTTTTTTTTACTTAAAATGAAAAGTAAACAATTATTTTGAGACATTAAAAAAAATATGGACTATAATTTTGAGACGGAAGAAGTACTATATTTTTACATCAACAAAAAAATAAACACTTAAATAATGACTCTACGGTTAGATAAAAAAAAATAAAAAATAAACATTTTTTACAAATTGTTGTTAAGTAAAGGTTAACACCAAAACATGAAAGTCGAGCAGACAAAAGTACAAAACAGCCCAACTAGATGAGAGCTTTGAACTGATTCATAGGTCAGGGGTCGAGCACAATTTAAATGGGAGTCTTTTTAGCATAAATTGGTTCGATAGTACGTTAAATGACTTTTTCTTTTGTTTCGAATGTGAGCTCTTTGTCAAGATAGTTTGTACATCTGAAATAGCTCAAAGATATCTGCTAAGTTTATGCTTGATCGAAGCAAACTCGATTTGAGCTTAATTGTAGAGCTTATTTATATACTCAAATTTGGCAAAGGGCATAGCTTTATCCAATACTCATGCAGAAATTGACCCTTTAATTTTTCTCATTTTCATTGAATGTGAGCTCTTTATACAGCTGGAATAGCTCAATGGTATCTGCTAAATTTATGCTTGATCTAAGCAAACTCGATCAAGCTTTACTTGTTGAGCTTATTTATGTACTCAAACTAGGTAATATGAAATTATACAAATCTTCCTATTGAATGCTTGGGAATATGCATGTTATGATTTTAAACATTTGGTTAATCACTGATTATATAATGTTGTATAATTTATCATAATTTTCATCTAAACAAATGACTAAGTAGTCTCCTTTTAGGAGAGAGGACGCTAATTTTAATTGTTTTTTGTTATCGTGGATTATTATTCTTAATCCCTATAAAAGAAAAGTAAAATTTGAAATTCTCTGTTACAAAAACTTCAAGCTTATACAATTTTTTCCAAACTCAAACACTACAACGAAAGCCCCAAAGGAAATGCTTGCAATGTTCAGGCCTGAAAGCATAGTATTTAACTTTAAGACATACAATTCATATGCACCATGGTATATAAGCTTAGAAGATTTTCACTCATTTACCAATGTGGGACAAAACCAAACTCATTTCCATCTTTTAAGTTTATGTTTCATGTTGAACATATATTGAAGGGCCTGTCTTTTAAGTTTATGTTTATGTTTCATCTTTTAAGACTTTAAGTTTATGTTTATGTTTCATCTTTTAAGTTTATGCACCATGGTATATAAGCTTAAAAGATAAAAAGTTCTTGTCGCGATGGTGTATTTTTTGTCGTTTAATGATTTATCGTTTGCAAGATATTTTATTTTCAAAAAAAAGTGAAAAATTGTTCTTTTTTTTTTTTATATATATTTTTTTTAATGAAAGTTTGGTGACAAATATTCGTTCATTGGGTATTTAGAAAATATGAGGCTTATATTAAACTCAACTGAAAAAAAAAATATGTTACGCAACCTTTTTTATAGTTAAACTATTAATAGAAGGTTCAAAACAAAACGTAATAGTCCAGCAAACAAAGCTTTAAACTGGTTCGTAGATAAGGGGCCGCGCACAAACTATATTGCAGACGCAGACATAGACAGTAGGACCGACCTTAAGAAGCAGGTCACCAACTCACCTTCTTGATTATACATTGACCCGGTCCAGACAAATACCTTCACACTCGCTCCTTATTATTCATTGAACCGGTCTAGTATTTCTTTTGCTCTACCCGTCGATGTGGGATTACCATCAAATTCCTCCTCCTTTTTTTTTTTTTTTTTTGGTTTAATCTTCTTTCTTCTAAAATATTATCAAAAATGTTTCTTCATTCTGGAATATGATTTCCCTACTATAACATATCTTTAAACTTCAATTTTATAAACTTTTTGTAATATTAACTGGTATAAGATTTAGCTAGAAAATGATATTTCTTGTGTTATATGATCCCGTTAGTCGAAATGGGAGTCTTTAAACATTAAATGAGTAACTCGTTTTGTATTTCTTGCAATATGCATGTTAAACCTTTGATGAATCTCTGATTATAAGTTTAGTAAACTACTGTAAAACCCGAAATTTTCGTTCATTTGAAATTCCCGTTTTGCCCATGAAAAGTTTGAATTTTTAAGAGCATACAAATTATTATACAAGAACTTTATACATTTAACTACATGTCGATAAAAGCATTTCCTTATAATTAAAATTTGAATAACGCTTGAACCTTTACTACGAATATAGCCAAATATATAAACATATATATATTTATGACACGATGAAATCTAAAATTTGGAAACTTGGAACATTTCAGCTTATGTATAAGAAAATGAAAAACAAATATCACACGAATAGGTTGTATTGGGCCGATTAGAATGCACACAACCAATATTGAATTATGGCAAATTTAACAAAACTCACGCTCCTATTTTTTCATTATATTCGGTCAATATATTCAAGCACCAAACATTCCAAGATATTAGAGTAGGTTGTTACACACACACGTATTTCCCTCTATAAAAGATTCATTCTTATCACCTTATATAACTCCTATACCATGACCGCATCTCAAACCCAAAACCAGTTACAAAGCGCATTTTCTCTACTAAGATATAATGGTTGAAGGTTAACTCAGTTAGTTGGGGCTGAGATCGTGACTACTGATGTGTTCGGATTGCTGTTCATGTACAAGGGAACTCCAAGTCTTGACTTCACCTGCTCTAGTTCGAGTTCGGGCTTAGGGTTGCATCGCGATTAAGTTCGTAGTTTCGTAGCATGTTGGGGTTCGTGTACTGTGGGTTTCGAAAAACGTCTTCGTCCTTGTCGATCAGCCTTAAGGTACAAACTAATACTATTTTGCCATACATAAAACACACTAGTTTATATACAATAAATATGACTCGAAACACTAAAGTTGATCATGTGTGCTGCTACGCCTCATCTAAATGAAACATGCTGTCATTGGAATAAAGCATATATGAAAGTATAACGTATGAAATTTTGTTAACAATGAGAATGAGTATGGTATTTGATGAGATAAATAAACATGTACGCTTATATAGGGATTTGTTTTAAGATGTGAAACTGATTTTTCTGTTTCGTCAGTAGCGTGAGGATACAAATGAAATGTTACTAAGACACATAAAAAGGATGAATGTTAACGCATTAAAAATAATGAACCCTATAAATGTGTGCATGCATGGGAAATCTTGTGAGTGTGTTGCGTGTGGATGTGAAACCTTAAAACGAGTAAAATTATATGTGTCGTATGGGGGTATTCTGTTCGATGTATATCGAGTCGTTAAAAGGTGAATTCGTGTGTATATTGTGTGAATCAATTAAATAGGTCTAAAATATATATACGTGGGTCGGATTTAAGATGGAAGAATTTGAGTTGTTTTGTTTCATAAAGAGTATTAATGAATGTGTTTTGGAACTATGTTCTTACATAACTGTATGCATGTTCTCTTTGGAGCAAACTAGTCTCGTTATGATATAAGTAATGTGGCGTGTGTAATATATTACAGTTGTTGTCTTGTGGTGGTGTGCGTTTAAACAAGAGTTAAAGATGGTCTTGACATACAAGCGTAAATGGGTGTTATGGGGTGAAGCTCAACAAGGATAACTGGTGTTTAAAAAGAGATGTGAGATTAATAGATTCAAACGTGTGAGTGGGTATGGATTAAATGATAGTATACATGTGCTTCGGTGTTATTTTCGAATCAAAATATAAGTTAATAATAAAGTGCTTCGGATTGGTTTTGTATAGCGAGTGATTGTAGCATAATAAGGAAAATTGATATGTATTTATACAATTTGCACTTTGGACCTCAAACTTTGTTATATTTGACACCATAGACCCTAAACTATTAAAGGTGTCATATATAGCCCTAAACTAAAATAATAATTATATTAAGTCTTCAAGTTGATTTAATAAACATTTATAACCTTAAACTATTATAATAGTCATTCTGACCCTAAATATTACTGAATATGAAAACTTGCTAATCTTGGAAACCCGCTAAAAAAAAATAGAAAGCCGACTAAAATGAGAAATCTGATGTAAAGAAGATATTAATAATAAGACGACCATGTATTCGTGTAGATTCGCGGAAGATGGAGTTTGTTTCTGATCTTTATACTTCTTGATGTGTTATCATTTGCGGTATAAGGTACAGATATTCTGACCTTCTCTGTAAGGTTTCCTATGATCTCTTTCATGTTCTGATCTGTTTAGCCTCTGATTTGATACTTTGCTATGATTCCTTTGCTTTGAACCTTTGATCTCTGATATGAACCTATGCTGTGAAAAACCTTTTTAATTCTGACCTGGAAATGATTTGAGGAAAAGCTATTTTAAAATGATGTTTGCAAATTATGATACAATACTCTTTTAATTGGAATTTTACTAAACTTTATAAAAACTAGTTTAAAAGACTATATTTACGAAAAACCGTTTGAAAGATCATTTTATGAAAACTACTCTGAAGGATCATTTTTATGAAAACCGTCATTTAAAAGATAGTTTTAAATGGACTCTTAATTAGAAACCTTTTTTTTTAAAATGAACTGTTACTATGGAACTTTGATTTTGACCTTCTGATATTGACCTTCTGATGTTGACCTTCTGATATTGACCTTCTGATGTTGACCTTCTGATATTGACTTCTGATATTGAAACTTGTGATATGACACTCTGATCTGATATGATATCTGACTCTTAGTTTGATACCCGAGCCAAAATTTGTGACCCTAGCCATGAAGGTAACATGGCCGTGTCTGTGATGCACCACTGGCATGACTAGTGTGTAGCCCTAGTGATTTGGTTACACCGTCCCTTTGTTTTGGTCTGCATGTGATTGGGTAGGGGCGTATGGATGCATCCTAGATCTGTTCTGTTTAGTGGATTTAACTATATATGATATGATTTCTGTTCTGGTGACTGGTACTGTGTGCAATACATGCCTTTCACATATGTCTGGGAGTTAGCTACTCCATTTGAAGAATGAGGACACCCCTCATATTATCTGATTATCTGAGAGGTCTCCCCTCTATATGATTATGAAGATTTATGGTTACGATATGATATGATCTGTTTCTGGGCTCGTGGTGGATTACTATCCCTTTTCCTTCCCTTATACTTATTCTTTGACTTATCCCTTGAACCATATTACATCTGTTTGACCTTTGTTTCTGTTATTCTGCACTATTCTCTACTTCTGTTTATTATCGTTATATCTGTTCACTGGGCTTTTTAAGCTCAGCCGCACGTTTTCTTTTCGTGTGCGGCAGGTTATAAGCAGGACGACGGGTTTGGGTATAAGTGAAGAGACTTTTGGACTTAGAAGACCTTGATAGTTATTCTGAAGTAGAAGTCATTAGAAGGATTGCATTTGCAGACTTAGTATTTAGTTTTGTTTCATTCTTAACCTTATAATGTTAGTATTTCATTTGTAACCTTCGAAATTTATTGTATTACTATTGAAGTATGCTTTGTTTGATCTGATATGAAACCATTAACGTGACATCTTTGCCCTTGCCGGGTTGGGGTGTTACAACTACAGATTTTGTTCTATGCTATACATTTTAATTTTGCATACGAGTAGTGGATCTTTCAATTGATGTTTGAAGTGTCTAGTCAAATCGTCTTTGCAAATCTTTTCATTTACGAAAACATATGGTTAAATAATCTTCAATTAGAAGTAGGGACGCTATTTTTTATGTCATTGTGAAGTCTCTTACGAAAACTTAAAAGCTTATACAATTTTTCCAAACTCATAAAATCTACTGTATTAATAACAACAAATTGAAGGAATCTGAAAGCAAAATACTAACTTTAAGACTGTTGGGTCATGTATAACCCAAGAATGCTTCAAACATGATTTGGACACAAATTAACTAAGTGTTAACTTAAACCGAGAACAATTCAAGTCACTGAGAGAACAGCCTCTCAGTGAGTCATCTTCAGGATGCTTAAGGCGAATTCAAGAAGAAGGATTCACTACTCAGGAAGGCGGTACTCCCTGAGTAGGACTTAAGCCAAAGAAGAAGATGATGGATTCAGTGAGTGTTGGACAAGAACTCACTGAACCCCAGTCTCCTCAACCAACAAAGTGATTGAAGGACTGAGGAACCAACGCCTGAAGAAAAGGCGGGAACAATAGGGAAAAGATCTGAGAAGATATTAGTGTAAGCCCAACACTCTTCTCTTGTCAGATCCAACCTTCCCTATTGCGGCTAAAAGTCATGGAGTGTCAGCTAACAACTCCCAAAGTCTTCTTAGCCCTTTCCTATTGGTTCTTGGAAATGACAATTACTATTTGTAATTGTCAGACACGCAACCTCAACAACTTGTATTATATTTATTCACTTATACTTAGATTACTTGTGTATAAATAGAGCAGATGTGAGAGAAGTTAAAGTGTGCTTTGTATAATTAAAGTCTTGAACTTTTACAAAGGAACTTCTCTCCTACAAAGAGTATACAACTCACTGAGATAGCTCAGTGGGTATATTGTTACCACTCAAGCAAAACTTGAGTTTCGATAGGAGACACCCCATACCCTTGTCTATTCAATCCCAAGTGTTTGTTCCGCAAAACACTTGGGTATAGATTCTTGTAATTATTTCTAATAAGAATTTAAACGTTGAAAAATATTGTTGTTTTTATACTCACGTTTTATAACTGTTAGAATTAATCCTAAACATTGTATTAGTCATAACACGAAATAGATTAACTTTCTAGTTAACTCTAATCGTGTAAAGGGACCAACAAGTGGTATCAAAGCCTCTGGTTTATAAAATCTTTTAAAATAACCAAGAGTGCTCTAGGTTTTTAAAACCAAGATCCTACTATGGCTAATATCAATGTACCCCAGCTAGTCGACAAAAAGGGTGGCAGCTACTCAGCTGTTGCACCCAGACTTGAAGCTGGGAAATTTAGCAAATGGAAGAAGCGTATGATTTGCTATCTTACTGGTATGGAACCCTACTACATCACCTGTATCAGGGATGGCCCATTTGTCCCAAAGACTGCCACAGGGCTAAACAAGCCTGAGGCCCAATGGACCATTGATGAGAGGAGGGTGGTCAATCAAGACCAACGCCTGAAAAGCATCCTTATATCATGTCTTCCTGACGATATAATGGAATCAGTCATCAACTGTCTTACAGCCAAGCAAACTTGGGATGACTTGGTAAACAGCTTTGAGGGTCCCTCAGATACCAAGGAAAATAGGGTCATGGACCTTAAACTTGAGTATAATACTTTCAGGTCAAAAGACTCTGAAAGTCTCTCACAGACCTACACCAGATACAAAACTTTGATAAATGAATTATCAAATGATGGTGTTGTACTGACCAAACATGAGACAAATCTTGGCTTTGTCAACAGTCTCCCTGAGAAGTGGCTCAACTTCTCACAAGGCCTGAGGAATGCTAACCACATTCAGACCCTTGAGCTCCCTGAAATTTATGGGAAGTTTGTCTATGAAGACAACTTGATCTCAAGGAGATATCCTGACTCAAAAGCTTTTGAGTCCAAAAAGGCCTTAACCTCCACACCCATATCAACTGCTTTCTATTCTAATGGTGTTGTGCAGGATACTCAAGAGGATTCTGAAGAAGAAATTGATGAAAGAACTGATAAGGAATACCTGAATGATCTAAACTTGGAATTCCAAGAAAGGGCACTCCTTGCTAGTTCAAAACGTTTCATCAAAAGGAATCAGTCCAACTTTACAAAATCAAAAGCAAATGAGACCACTGAATGTTTTAAATGTGGTAAAAAGGGTCATTTTGCTAGGGACTGTTATTCTAAAACTATCTCAGAACCCTCTTACAAATTTTCAGGAACTAGCAAGTTTCAACCTAAAATGTTTCAGTCCACCCAACAATTCCAAAACAAGGGTCAAAAGGATTTTGAAACAAAATATAGGAATATCAAAGCTAAACTTGCACTTCTTGAAACTAACCCCATATTGTCTCAGGCTCCTCAAACATCTAAACCTATTCAGACAAAGAACAAGGTTTTAATAGCTGAAGCATATGATTGGGATGATGAAGAGGTTTCCTCAGATGAGGAAATAAGAGTTAGTGCACTGATGGCACTTTCTGAAGAGGATCAGGTGGCTGTGGGAAAAGGTCATGCTAGAAATGGAGAGTGGGTCAACATCACCATGAAGAAGAAACATGCTAGGGATCCTGTTTGGCATCTAGATAGTGGATGTTCAAGGAGCATGACTGGTGTTAAGGAGTGTCTGCACAAATATGTGGAAGAACCAGGACCCAAAGTGATATTTGCTGATAATTCATCATGTCTCACTGAAGGTTATGGTTCAGTTAACTGCAATGGTATTGTCTTTACTAGGATAGCATATGTAAATGGTCTTAAGTATAATCTGATCAGTGTCAGTCAACTATGTGATGCAAAGTACATAGTTCAGTTTGATGATAAGCAAGGAACCATCTTCAATGCAAATAAGGAAATTGTCCTCATAGCACCAAGAAGACAAGATGTTTATGTATTAGACATGTCAAGTCTAACTCAGGATGGAACATGTCTCTTTGCTAAGGCCACTGATACACTCAACTGGCTTTGGCATAAGAGACTAACCCACCTGAACTTTAAGAACATTAACAATCTTGTAAAACAAAACAAGGTCCTTGGCTTACCATCACTTGTGTTTTCTAAGGATAAACCATGCTCAGCTTGTGAAAAAG
Source organism: Artemisia tridentata subsp. tridentata (assembly GCA_021014915.2). Lineage (NCBI taxonomy): Eukaryota > Viridiplantae > Streptophyta > Magnoliopsida > Asterales > Asteraceae > Artemisia > Artemisia tridentata. Next base: position 487,820,016 of record CP139508.1, on the reverse strand, counting down.
GTAAACATCACAGAGCATCCTTTAAAACCAAAACCAACTTTTCCATCAGGAACTGCCTACATCTTCTCCATATGGATCTATTTGGACCTGTCAGTCCAAGGTCTATTAACCATGAGAAGTATACTCTGGTCATAGTGGATGAATACTCAAGATACACCTGGGTATTCTTCCTGATCAAAAAGAGTCAGGCAGCTGAAACAATCATGTCCTTTGTCAGGAACATTGAAAATCAAAATGACATTAAGGTCAAGCAAATTAGAACTGACAATGGGACTGAGTTCAAAAATAATGAACTTGAATGTTTCTGTGATGAGAAAGGTATTTCCCAAAACTTTTCCTCTCCATACACACCTGAACAAAATGGTGTTGCTGAAAGGAAAAACAGAACACTCATTGAAGCTGCTAGGACAATGCTATGTGGATCAGTCCTCTCCAACCATTTTTGGACTGATGTAGTCAAAACTGCCTGTTACACACAAAACAGATCCATAATTTTCAAGAGACATGGGAAAACCCCATATGAATTATTCAAAGGAAGAATCCCTGACATCAGCTACTTTCATGTCTTTGGGTGTCCTGTGTTTATTCATAATCACAAGGATCACCTAGGGAAATTTGATGCAAAAGCTGATGATGGATACTTCCTGGGATACTCACTTGTCTCAAAAGCCTTCAAAGTGTTCAACACAAGGAGACAGCAGACTGAGGAAACATTTCATGTTACCTTTGATGAGAGCACTGATGCAATCAGGTTCTCAACTGCCTCAGTAGAAGAGATAGGAATTGATAATTCTTCAAGATATCCTCCTGATGAATATCTGTCTAAGAACAATCCTTCTACTTAGTATCAAGATGATGCTAACCTCTCCTACTACATTATCCCTCACAACCTACCAAACCCAACCACCACTGAGTTTGTTGAAGCACATACAAGTACTGATGATATCCTTCAATCTGAACAAAATACTCAGGACCCAAACAATCTCAGTGATGACTCAACCCACTTAGACACACAAGGAAATGGAAATCTTGTGTCTAATCCTGATCATACCCATCAGGCTTCTACAAGTTCTAACCCACTCCCAAGACCTCAGGATAGTTGGACCAGATCTCAGGATATAGAACTTGTCAATATCATTGGTGAGCCTTCTGAGGGCATGCTTACAAGAAGCATGGCTGCTGAACTAAGAGCAGCCTCATCCAATGAATGCCTATTTGTGGACTTCATTTCCACAATTGAACCCAAAAGTGTTAAAGAAGCACTTAAACATCCAAGTTGGGTTCAGGCCATGCATGATGAACTAGAACAATTTGACAGAAACAAGGTAATGACCTTGGTCAAATGTCCTGAGAATGTCTCAGTCATTGGCATGAAATGGGTATTCAAAAACAAAACTGATGAAAATGGCATAGTCATTAAAAACAAAGCCAGACTTGTAGCCAAAGGCTATAATCAACAAGAAGGCATTGACTATGAAGAAACATTTGCACCAGTAGCAAGGATGGAAGCCATCAGGATCTTCCTTGCTTTTGCTACATACATGAACTTCAAGGTGTACCAAATGGATGTTAAAAGTGCATTCTTAAATGGTTCACTGAAAGAAGAAGTTTATGTTGAGCAACCTCTTGGATTTGAAAGCCATGAGTCTCCTGATCATGTCTATAAGCTTAACAAAGCCCTTTATGGACTAAAGCAAGCTCCCAGGGCATGGTATGAGACTCTCTCAGCCTTCTTAATCCAAAACAAATTTGTCAGAGGCAAGATAGACAACACATTGTTTATCTATAAGACAAATAATGATGTCATACTAGTACAAGTGTATGTTGATGACATCATCTTTGGCTCAACAAGTTTCAAACTTTGCAAACAATTTGAAAAACTAATGGCAAAGAAGTTTGAAATGAGCATGATGGGAGAACTGACATACTTTCTTGGTCTTCAGATCAAGCAGACTGATAAAGGAACCACTATCAGTCAAGAGAAGTATGTAAAGAATCTACTGAAGAAGTATGATCTCAGTGACTGTGCCTCAGTCAAAACTCCCATGGCTCCCCCAAACAACCTTGGTCCTGATCTAACTGGTAAACCAGTAAATCAAACTCTCTTTAGAGGAATGATAGGATCACTGATGTATCTACTTGCATCAAGGCCTGATATCCAATTCTCAGTATGTCTATGTGCCAGATATCAATCTGGCCCAAGAGAATCTCATGTCACTGCTGTGAAAAGGATATTCAGGTACCTGAAGGGCACTCCTAACCTTGGATTATACTATCCAAAGTGCTCAGGACTTGATCTCAAAGGATACTCAGACTCTGACTATGCTGGATGCAACATGGATAGAAAAAGCACCTCAGGCTCTTGCCAAATTCTTGGTGGGAAATTAGTCTGTTGGAGTGCTAAGAAGCAACAATCAGTTGCCTTATCCTCAGCCGAGGCTGAATATGTTGTTGCAGCTAGTTGTTGTGCAAATGTACTCTGGATGAAAAGTCAACTCAGTGACTATGGAATTCAGTACAAGATGGTACCCATCTTTTGTGATAACACAAGTGCAATTGCAATCTCTAACAACCCTGTTCTTCATCAGAGAACAAAACACATTGATATCAGATATCACTTCATCAGGGACCATGTCATAAATGGTGACATTGAATTACACTTCATTCCTACTGAATATCAGTTAGCTGATATCTTCACCAAACCTTTGGATGAACCAACTTTCACAAGACTGAAAGCTGAATTAGGAATGTTGGATATAGAGAATCAGTCCACTGACTAATTTTTATTTCCAACTAAAGTGTAAATTCTGGAAATCTCAGGTCCCTGACTCAATGTGTTCATCAGTGAATTACTTCACTAAATCCATCACCTCAGGAACAAAACCCAAGTTCCTGAAATCTTGATGGGTCAGAAACTAAACCCAAGTTTCTGAATCCTTGCTTCTCAGGAGTCCTTCCATATTCCTGAATCATCAGTGACTAATCCTAAGTCCCTGAAAAACCTATCACTGAATGAAGAGTCATTCAGGGCCCTGAAAAGGACATTAAATACTGACTTAAATGCTCTAAGTATCTAGTTAGTAAATGTCCAAGGTTGGTAACTGAACACATATTTAATTCAAGAATATTTGTTCTTTTTGCCTTTCTGGCTTCCACCTCTGGGCCACCACATTCCCACTTGGCATTAAATGCCTCTCCAATCACATTTCAAATATGTGATGACTCATCTCTACAAGTTGCACTTTTGCAGAACTGCTCAACTGTTCACCTCGACTGTTGCGCCAAACCAGGAAAGTGGAGTGTTGGCATTAAATGCGGATCCCAAAACTGATTATTCAAAACAATTTCCAAATAATTCTTTTTGAATAAATTAAGATTTGCTCAAATGACCAAAACACCCCCATCTCCTCTTTCCTATAAATACCCCAACCAGAAGAATACATACACATGTTTTTATAGAATTTTAAGCAAAACTCTGCCATTTTTTATTCTCAAAAACAAATTGTGTGTGCATTCTTAAGCTTTAGAACCCCTTTAACCTTAGTCAAACCCAGACTTACCCACAAATGGCTTCTTCTAAAGCTGTGAAATATGCCCCCAACGTGGATTTCACAATGGAGGGTGTAGACCTAACCAAAAATAATATGGTGGGAAATTTCTCATATCCACAAATCTACCCAGCCTACAAGAACGTTATGAAATATCTTCGTAATTGTTTTCTTGCAAAGGCTTTCACCCACTCTCCCTCAGTCATCTACCATGACTATTTGAGGGAATTCTGGTGTACGGCTGTGGCAACCAGCCCCAAAGACACCAAAGAGTCAATCATCACCTTCACGGTGATGAATGGGAGTAGAACCCTCTCCTTTGACTACTCAGCATTCATCAAAGCCACAGGCCTTGACTTTGCTGAAGCCTTTTCTCCCAACCCTATTGATCAGGACATAAAGAATGAACTGATCTTTCTTGCACCCCATGACCCCAGACGTCCAACAATGTCTGTGGGAGGCTTACTGGAAAAGGCTCCAGTAGTCAAAACATGGTTCCACCCTATTTGGAGGATACTGATGACATTTGTCATTCAGGTCCTGGGTGGAAATAAATCCTCTACGGAACAGTTGAACTCATCACAACAATTGATGTTGTTCAGTCTCCTTGAGGGTACAAAAATTGACATCGGAGGAATAATCTTCCGAGACCTCGTTGCTAAGCTCTCAGGAAAACATAGGCAAAGGCACATGTCCTATCCTAGATTTGTTTCCTGTGTGCTTCAGGACCTACTCGGTTCTGACTATGTGAGGACTGATGCAGAAGGTACGAAGCCTGAGGTACTGCACAAGTCAAACTTCACTAGTAGCATCAGTGAGGTTACACATATTGCCCTGACTGAATACATGCAATCAGTCATTCAGGGTAATGACGCTATCTCTCCAGTTCCTTCACCGACCAAAAAGGTGAAGAAGACAAAGAAGGGTCAGTCCAGCAAGGTGGTTAGACCCAAGCCACTCGCCACTGAGACTGATCCTCAAAACCAACTCAACCTCAAAAAGAGGTTGAAAAAGGCCGAGACCTCTGAGACACCCATTTCTGAGACCCTCTTGACCTCAAAACAAAGGCCAACAGAAGTCACTGAGCAATCATCCTCAGTGACCTCGGGCACACCCATTCCACATGGTTCAACTGACATACACAAGTCAGAGGGATCAGGAAGCATTCCCCCCTCACATCCCGATGAAGGAACTGTCAAAAAACAATCAGTTCCCAAGGGAGGAAAGGGTTCTAAATCCTCGGTAAGGCAGCACTACCTTACTGAGAAGGGGACCCACAAACATTCACATCCCGCTAACGTTCCTGAGAAATCACCCTCAGGATCTCAGGGAGAAAAGGACCCTAAATCCCCTGAAGGACAGCACAATCCTGATGGGAAGGGGGTCCACAAATCTTCACAATCAGTACCTAGTGATACTTGTAACACCCCAACCCGACAAGGGTAAAGATATCACAATAATGGATTCATATCAGATCAAAACAGAGCATACATCTACAGTAATACAAAAATCTCAAAGGATTACAATTGAAATACTGAATCTACAAGGTTACAAAGAAAACTTTCAAAACTAATTATAAACATAATGTCTTCTATCCAATTCTAATCCAGAATAGCTACCAAGCCTTCTAAGTCCAGAGGTACACTCTCACTCATCCCCAGCTTCCTACTAAAACCTGTCGCAGGAAAAGAAATGCGGCTGAGCTACGAGAGCTCAGTGAACAGATATATAGATGACAGAAACAATAACAGATAACAATACAGAAACAAATCCGAAATACAGATTATACAGATACTGAATTAAAGTGAAAGAATAGGAAAGGAATAAGGGTAAAAGAAAAGAATGAGAAAGAGATAATGTACAAACCAGGTTTAGGGAAATACAGAAATCCATCACGAGCCCAGAGATAACAGATAATATCATAACAGATTAATCATATAATAATCCAAAGGGGATACCTCTCAAGTAACAGATAATATGAGGGGTGACCTCATGTATCAATTGGAGTGATCAGCTCCCAGATAATGTGAAAGACGTGTATCGCACACACCATCAGTCACCAGAGACATATATAACAGATAACATAATAACAGATAACAGAAATCAGATCAGAACTAGAATGCATCCATGCGCCCCCTGTGGCCAGAAACTCCTTAACACACCAGATAAAATAAATCAGGGACGGGACAGGTCATCACTCTCCTGCCCTAGAGTCATGCCATCGGTGCATCAATGACATGGACATGAAACCCTCATGCCTAGTGATTGGCTCGGATATCAGACTGTGGTCAAGGTCAGATGTCATATAATAAACAGAGTTATATCTAAGGGTTCATGGCAGAAGGGTCATGTCAACAATTCAGATTAAAATAATAAGGTTTAAATCAGAGTTCATCAGATTAAGTTTAATATCAAAACTTAAGTTCAGATTTAAAAGGTTTATTTCCAATAGTCCAAAAGTATATCAAAGGTTAATGATTACAAATTTATAGCAATAATCCATTTCAGAAGTTCCTGTCAAAAGTTCATTTAAATCAATCCTTTAATAATGGTTTTCATTGAAATGATTCTTACAAAACAGTTTTCATAAAAATGGTCTTCCAAAACGTTTAGTAACTTCCATTTCAAAATAGCTTTTCTTAAACAGTTTCATATGTAATTTAATAAAGGTTCAAAATCAATTAGGTTCAGATAAAGATTTAACAGGTTAAGGTTTATACCAAAATCAAATCAAAGTTTACAACAGATATATCAGGTTAAGGTTCAGAACAAGGTTCACAGATCAGATTCAATCAAGACGCATAAATTCAGGGTTCAGAACAAGAGATCAATCAGAGTTCAGGAAAAGGTTCAGAATAAAATAATCATAGCAGAGGTTCAAACAAAAAGGTTCAAGACAAACAGATCACAACAAAGATCCACAACAGAAGGGAACATAGCAATGGTATAGGGAATCCTAATAAAGAAAATGAAAACTGAAAGAAAAAGGGGATGAAAAACCCTTACTGAAAAAGGGCAGAATATCTGTACCTTATTAGCACAGCAGATAAACAGACAACCACAGAAAGAAGTTCAAGACTTCTCCTTCTTCACACCTAAGGAAGAGAAAGACAGAATTACTAACGTTTCTTATTCAGATTATTCCTTTTAATTTATCTCTTCATTTTATGTACTTTCTATTTTTAGTAACTTTCCAGATTTAGTGAGTTCCCATAATTAGCAGGTTTCCAGATTTATCGGGTATTATCATTTCAGATTAGGTTTAACCCTTATTCAGAGATTATTATGGAATACAGTACATTTTATCAAGTTACAAAAGTTTAGGGTTTTAAATGACAATTATTCAAAGTTTAGGGTTTTAAATGTAACTTCATTAATTCAAAGGTCTTAAGTGAAAAATACTTTAAGTTACAGAATTATACACTCATTTTATTCAGAATTACCTTTTATTCCCTTAAGTTTCACAATTTACAGATTACACCCCTTTAGTTACATAATTTACAAAACCAACCTTATAATTACATATTTTACAAATTAAACCCTACAATATCCATATTTACCAACCAAGCATATTATATTTCAAATTTACAGAATATAACATCAGAATTTAGAACTTTACATATTTGACCCCTCAGAATTCAGAATTTACATATTTAGCCCCTTTAAGTTTACAAAACATATATATTAAGTCATAATTCATAACAATTACATAATTAGCCCAAAAATCCTAAAAATTACACAACAACCTTTTTATATCAGTATTAACTGAAAACAACTTCAGAATTTCAGATTTACACTTTTGGTCCCTCACTTTTATTTAATTTCCAATCGTAACCCTAATATGCCAATAATTCATTATAATGCAATATTTACACTTAGTACCCCAAAGTTATATTTTTCCCACATTTATACAGATGTATATGATCTTACAAAAATATCCCAGAAGTTTCAAAGGTGGCAAAACAGGTCCTTATACATTTTAATTCAAATCGGCAAGACCTTTTAAAAACAATTTCAAACCCTACTTTTTACCAATCATTGAACCATCATTAATTCATCATTGAAACACATTAAATGATCAGTATCATGCCCAAGAAACCAAACCCTAGTACCCACAATTTTCATTTATTTGTTTTCTTTATTTTCATGAAATCCGGTTTATACAATAATTCACCACGTTAATTTTAGGCCTCTAAAAATCGAACTCATATTTTTCCCAGATCATATTACTTATAAGGAACCCACGAAAAATAATTAGCATGCCCAGAAAATTCGTTTAACATATATTGCATATTTACGTACGTTTTAGACATCAATATTACCACGACATGATTTAGGCTACTATAATTTGATCTATCATTTTTCCCAGGTCTATTACATCATATGAGGTCTAAATAAAATAGCTATCATGTCCAGAAATTCGGATTACATATTTTTGTGATTTACGTGTTCTTTGGCCATTATATTTTCATACGCTTAGATTAGCATGCATGGATCGATTTACATATTTTATATGAGTCATATAACATCTAAAGATCACTGGAAAATTGTCATATTAATTTTAAAACGTGTGATTAAGTCGTATGGATTATTACCTTGTTTTAGAGCTACTCGACAAGAAATCAAGAACAAGAACGAACCAATGCAAACACGCAACAACCCTTATTTTTTGTGGCCTCCTTGGATGAATATCAACACCATAAAAATACTAGATCACCTCCAGAAATTCGTATGGGTTGTGGGAGAATTTTTGTGTGTTTTTATGTTTATTCGGCTAGGGTTTATTAGAGAATAAATGGGATTTGACTAAATAAATGATATGCCGTGACTTTAGGGGGAGGAAAGGACCCATATACACGTTTTGTAGCTGGCCCAAAACCAGAATTAATTTTTTTGTGATTATTTCCTAATTTAAAGTGTAATTATCTTGATTTAATTGATTTTTAAATATAAATAAATAAGTAGAATAATAATTTCGGTTTATACATATATTTTAAAGTGTCATAATAATTTTTGAACATGTACAAATATTAAATGGTTGTCCCAGAAATTAATTTGCTTCAGATATAGTTCGATTTCAGAAGTTTTGGAATTATTTCAGAATTTTATAAGTTGTTTAATTAGGTTTTATGTTATCAGGGGTAATTTGGTAATTTTACTCGTTATCTGAATTTCAGGTATTACAACTTCTTCCCCACTAACAAAAAATTTCGTCCTCGAAATTTGCAGAAAGCAGAAAGAAAAGGGAACGGAAACTAAACAAAGACATATCAGACCTAATAGATGATAATCAGATTTCCTCGGAAGAGACGTAAGAATTTCACAGGATTTTGACGGATATGCCATCCACAGAAATTGAATTGACAGATCAGATTAGAGCGTACAGAAATAGATTATCGATAACATCAATTGGAAGAAGTTTTATAACAAAACTGAAGATTATTATCAGAAGTTCAGAGGTCAGCAGAATGCGTGACGAGAATCTAGATGTATCAATTTGCATAACGGTGGAAGCAGATTACGCGTATAGGTAGGATGAACTTAAAGTCTCATTAACGCAGACGATCTCAAACAGTTATCAAATTTCTAAAGCTTCTAAGGCACTTCTCGAAATATCCTATGCCCACAACAAGTGCACGTTATATGATGTAAGTATTATCACGTTGGCCAGACGTCATAATACTGGCATCATATAAATATGCCCTCATGATGGTCATACTTTATCTCAAGTCATGAACAGAACAAACTTATCCTAATCCACCTAGTCTTCCTACGGTCTCAGAGGTCATCAAAATCAAATACCCTAACTAAGAGGAGAACGAATCACTCGAAAAAGAATTTTAACGGAAGTCCCAAAATGTCTATCAGAATTTGGTACATCAGATCATCCATCATTCGTCAAATTTCAGATAACAAAACCATCATCCGACATACGCAGAATGAACACATAGCGGAATTACTGATAAGGAACTTAAATCGTTCAAAGGATTTATCATCAGGTAACAGAAATTTAGATAGGTCAAGCAGAAGTGAATTGTAAAACCCTAAATTTAGCATAATCAGAAAGGACTAAAATACCCTCTAAATTTGAATTTTTAAGAACTTATGAACTACGCTATAAATTAAAATTGAGTTATATAATGTGTTATGACTCAAGATCACACGATATGAACTTATAACCTAAAGTTTGGAATTAATATTTTATTTTGCATTTTTAAAACTTAACTTAAGATGTATGATATGAATAAGCTACGTTAAATTGCATGTTATGAATAAAGGTACAAATAATAAATCCTAAACCAAATTAATATTGAATCAAACACATTATTATTATTTAAATTAACATCACATTCTCAAAGTCACATTTGGACCAAGTTACACTTGATAAAAAATACACGGTTGGAGATTGAGATAAGACCAAATATGTTGGAAATTTAGAAATGATAGATCCTTGATTTACTCCTTAATTTCAGCACTTTCCTTTTGACCACTTCATTGTTCAACCATATCACAGCCCATACTCTAGGGCAGGCTTGCCTTTGAATGAATATTATTCTACACGCCTCCTTTTCAATTTCAAAACTCTCATTTTTCTTCTGATCATTATACAGAGAATATTACACAAGAAAGACCCTAGGTAGCTATAATCTATTCGACAGTCTATACTTCCTTCATTTCTCATTAAAGAACCGAATATAAAACGTTCCAACTTCACACGCTAAACCCTAAAGTCTTTATAAAATCGGTTGTCCTCTCTCACGAAGAATAGTGGTACGAGGAAGGCTTCAAGAAGGTGTGTCGATTGTGGATAGCAGTGGATTCGAAGGAGGTTGGTTGGTTCGAATGGGGAAATCAGTATGGGGTCTGTTTCTGATTCATTCGTCCTTGTATTGCTCTTGTCCATTCGACAAAGGTACACCTACCCTTGATCTTGTTAATTCCTCTCGACATGAGCACATGATATATCAATAATAATATTGAAACCTGAAACAATCTAGTAATCGACAATAAAATGTTACAAGAAGGAAGGATCATAAAAACACATAAAATGATAGAAATAAGACGCATGAAATCTGGTGTGTTAGTCGCATAACATGTTTATGAGCGATCATTTTACCGACCTAAAAGAAGGATACTAATATAGAGTAATATTGTCACACAAAATCTTGAAATGGGGAGTTCATACAGGTTTAAAAGGGTCGTGTTATACATGTCAAAATTTAGGATCGTTCATGATTTTATGTAGTAATTATGAGTGTCGTGTGGCTGTGAAATGGGTCGAGTCTCATGCGAAAGAAATGGGTCTTGTGTGAGGATCGTGTGGGGTCTAGTGTGGGTCGAAAGAACTGTGATTTCATGAGTACTTTGGCTGCGTCGATGGACTGGAAAAAAAAAAAAAAAGGTAATCATGCTTAGTTTTTCTCTGTTCCAAATAACATCAAATAAACAAAAGAAGGGTCGCGAGTTCATTTTGTGTCGAGGGATATATGTGGTGTGTTGTGTCGTGTGTCTTACACGTCGGCATGGTTTTGAAAACGTTCACTTATTTGTAGTTGTGTGAGTGAATCGGATCGTGTAGGGCTGCCTTGTGTGCAATTCGTTTTCAGTTTATGTCATGCGAAAAAGAATGAGAGTGCATGCATGGTTAGTTAAAAATTAATTGAAGCATATATAGGAGCTATGCCAAGTGAGTTTTATAATCGTGGAAAATAGTGAGTTCCTTTTCTGTGTTCCTTTCAAATCAAATCCACATAGCATGGGTATTTTCTTTGCTTGCTGGCCCTACTTTCGAATCATCACATCATAGGACAGTGATGTGAGACTTTCTTGGCTGTTGAAATGGTAAACAATGCACACAACATGGTAGCCTAAATTCAACTAAGTTCATATTTCACCTATACTTTACAATTTAGACCCATTAAACCCTAAAATTACTAAAGGTGTCATCTTAACCCTAAGCAAAAATAATTATCATATAAAGTCTAAAATTATCTAATTGGCATTTTTAACCCTAAACGTTAAAATATCAGAAAACGTGATAAATATAGAAAATTACAAAAATGGAAAGCCGACTACAATGAGCAAGCCGATTTAAAATAAGTTATTAATAAGATGATCATGAATTCGTGTAGATCCGATGAAGATGGAGTTTGCTTCCGACCCTTATTGTTCTGTTGTGTACTTGCGGTATAAGGTACAGATATTCTGAACCTTCTCACAGGTTTCTCATGATCTCTTTTATTTTCTGATCTGTCGGTCTCTGTATTAATGCCACTGCTATGATCCCCTTTACTTGAACCTTCCTGACATGATACTTGATTTCTGAGTTCCGTTGATAAACTGAACCCTGTTTTAATTCCTTTGATACCTGACATGATCCGATCTTCATCCTATGACCTGAATATGCAAACCATTGAATACCCTGAAGATTCATTTTGACATTATAACTGGAATTGGAACTTTCCTTGATGATATGAAAATATTTTTGAGAAAAGCTTTTGAATACAATGTCATACCAATTTTAAATTGAAACTGCACCAAAGATTTTATGAAAATCTCTTTTAAGGACTATCTTTATAAAAAGGGTTTTATTAAACATCATTTATGAAAGTCACTGAAAGATTATTTTTAAATATAAGCTTATTATGAAACCTTTGAATTAAGATCTTTTCTATGAACCTAAACTTTCTGATATTGACCTTTCTGATATTGAATCTTTCTGGTACTAAACCCACTGATACTGAACCTACTGATACTGAACCTACTGATACTGAACCTACTGATACTGAACCTTTCTTATATTGAACCTACTGATATTGACCCTTCTGTTACTGAACCATCTGATATGAACTGTCTGTTATACTGAACTGGATATTGACCTATGAAATTAAACTGAATACTGAATACTGATACTTGACCACTGACCCACAGTTTGATACTACGAGCCATAACTAGTCATGAGGGTTTCATGACCATGTCATTGATGCACCGATGGCATGACTCTAGGGCAGGAGAGTGATGACCTGTTCCGTCCCTTTTCTGTATTTTATTTGGTGTGTTGGGAGGTTTATGGCCACCAGGGGCGTATGGATGCATCCTAGAACTGTTACTGTACTGTACTGATTACTGATTACTGATTACTGTTATTACTGGTGACTGATGGTGTGTGCGATACACGTCTTTCACATACTGGGAGCTAGCTACTCCATTTACTGATTGAGGACTCCCCTCATATTTACTGATTACTGAGAGGTCTCCCCTCTACATGATTATACTGATTACTGTTACTGATTACTGATACTGGGCTCGTAGAGGATTACTGTTTCCTACACCTTGTACCCTTGTACTTCTCATTACTGTACCTTTTCTTATGCCATAATTCGGATTGATTCGTATTTCATTTACTGTTCACTATTCTTTATTACTGCTTTGTTTCCGTTATATCTGTTCACTGGGCTTTGTAAGCTCAGCCGCACGTTTTCTTTTCGTGTGCGGCAGGTTATAAGCAGGACGACGGGTTTGGGTATGAGTGAAGAGACCATTGGACTTAGAAGACTACACTGTGATAGTTATTTTGTTATAGAGATGATTAGAAGAATTTAGATTTTTGAACTTAGTATTTATTCCTTTGTAAATTTTGTATTTCCTTGTAATTTCTTGTAACCTTTGTATTCCTTTGTATTATTGAAGATGTATGCTTGTGTATGTTTCTGATATGTCACCATTATTGCGACATCTCTACCCTTGTCGGGTCGGGGTGTTACAATTTATGGTATCAGAGAGACAGGCTGCGACTCGTAATACATTTACCCTTGACCTGTGAGTTCTGGACCATTAGGCTGCCACTGTAAGAACATAGGAGAACACTCTGAGAACCTGCTTTAGGATTTCCCTATAGGAACTTAAGTTCTGACCGGTGAGGAATGGGTAGACTATAAGGCATTTGTTTAAGTATTCTGCTTCCGCATCACTCCAATTCGTGCCTTGCTTTTGATTAAAGTCTGTTAAGATCACTTTTGGAAACTGAAAGCTTATGCTCTGCACTACCTAAAATCTGAACCTAAATAAATCTGGAAGGCGTTGAGAACTGCATAGTAATTGCCTGACGCTATTTGATCCTTGTCTGCAGAGTCTGACTCTGACCTCTGCTCCTTCTGTTAATCATTTTGATGCCTCTTCGGGTATTCTGAAAATCTCCTTGGCGATGACGTACTTGACACCTCCTGTTATTTGTCCCTTGCTTTTGATAAGCATTTAATACCTTCTGTTAATAGTGTTTTGTCTCTTGATATGCATCTATAAATTTTCTGACACCATTTGATTTCGTCTTAACCATCTCTGTCCCTATGAGAAGTCTTGTGGTGTATAACCACGAGCATAAGAATGTTTCCCTCTCATTTTGGACGATAAGATTTGCTTTGTTGATCTGTCTTTCTGTGGACTGTTAAACTCCGATTTTATTCTGATGAAGGATTGGTTGGTTGACAACTATCCTCCTATGCCTCACCTTTGGCGCTTAAAACAATTTTGAATTCCCTACCACGATTACTGATTGTTAAACTTTCTGCTATCGCTATTACTCTGGAGACTCGTGTGTTACTTTCACGATTATGAAGTTTTCCTTAAACCTATTTCGTACACCAGTGAATGAACCATACCTTGAGAAATTCTTGACACCCTGAATTTTCTGAACACGATTTCTGATTAACCACCAAGTTCTCCACCGGAGTGTGAAGTTAGTTTGCTTAAGTGCATTTTCTTGGCGTAATTCAGTTTTGATCGCGATAAAGAAGAATGATGACAAGAGATATATTAATTTCTGGATGCTGAACCGTATTGCTTTTTGGAACCCTTATTTCTCCACCCCGAAACGACTTTACATCTATTCCATTTCAGAGCGCGAAGTTTCCTTCAGATGGAAATATGAATTGAGGTTATTCTTGAGATCTCTGTCCACATTTGTAACGACTGATATAAAGATTTGTGACGCTAATAGTATTAGCTAAAGCTCTGACTATTCTGTAAATTTGATAAATGAATGTGTTCTCGTGAGTACTTGGGCAAATGGTCATTATATGACTAAATAGTACATTCAGAGACGAAGAAGAACATGAAAATCATTTTTGCACTTTGTAAGAAATTTGATGATCACTTGTGCATTCTGAGAGATTGATATCTGTTGAGACAACGGTTTTTCTTGATTGAGAATATCCCTTTTTAAATCCCGCGAATTTTGAAACTATCACCGAATGGACAAGACCGATAACAAAATGGTAAACTGAAATCTTTTGAACCTTGCACCAGAATTCTGAAGACGTTTACAACTTACGTTACCCTTGATAAATTTCGTGACCAGAGAGAAACGGCTTAGTCTGATTGAGAACGGAGTTTTGGAAAGCTGAAAAAGAAATTTGTTTCCATACCTTCAGACGGAATAAATTTTGAGACATTTCAGAAAGAGACTCAGAAGGTTTTGCGTATGCATCAAGACAACTAGAAACGCATCAGAAGTATTACTTCACTACCTGACCTAGAGTTGACAACCACGGTGACTACCCTGAAGAGTGAAGACATTCCTTACAAGACAGAAGTGTTGGCGATGCAGAAGAAAGATGGCGAACCTGGAGCTGATGAAGACGTACAGTCTCACTTCCCTATTCATTTTGGTTGTACTAAGATGAATTGAGAGCGGAAGCAGACTGGATGATGAAGAAACTTAAAGATCGTGCCAGAAATTCACATATACTCCATCACATTCCATGAAGAACTGCAGGAGGCTTGATGAACCAGACACAAGATCACGATTTTGTTTCATTTCTAGCTTGATGGACAAACGAAGACATATTGACCGGACTTGAAGAGGTTAGATGTTTTGAATGAACGGATTTCTGAGTCAGACCTTTTATGTTTGGAAGAAATGATTCTGTGAAGACCGAAGTTATTGACAATTAGTTTTCATTTCCGTTGACTCCCTTAAGCTTCGTTATATCATGATAAGATCCGCTACTGATTTAAGTTTCCTAGAAGCATTACAGCCCCGTGCTTATTTTCGTATGTTCGATGATGGCTTTGTTCTGAGGAATTTTGGCAAACTGTGGAAAATCTGATACTTGTGACGGCGTGCCTTACTCTGCTTGGCAATCTGAGATTCCGATACCCTTGCGAATAGTTTTGGTTTGCCCTCTTATTTATGTCTTTGATATTTTGGCTCTGAGACTGTAGAAGTACTAGGTGGATTAAGATAGGTTGTTATACTCACGACTCGAGATAAAGTATGATCATCATGAAGGCATATTTATGTGGTGCTAGTATTATGACGCCTGATCAACGTGATAATACTTACACCATATAACGTGCACTCATTGTGGCCATAGGATATCTTGGGGGAGTACCTAAGAAGTTTAGAATCTGATCTCCGTTGGTTTATCCGTGATTAGTGGGACATTAGGTTCATTTTACCTATGCGTATACTCTGTTTCAGTTCATTAAATGTCTGGATGAGTTTGAACTCTCGTACTGCATTCTGTTGACCTCAGTTATATATCTTGAAACTCCTTGAAAAGTTCTCTACTGTTGGTACAGTTAATCTGATTTGAAATTCTGTTCGTATTTCATATAAGCTTTGCGGAAGATTCACCTATCGTCCATTTTTGTTGCATGGACCTTTTGTTCTGAATCAACCTAAATTGTCTCCTTCTGAGAAATCTGAACCCATCTTGTTATGAGCGAGTCATGAGAAACCATTTGTTTGAAGATCCTTCTGGAAGAACCTTCCCGGGCGTGAGAATTGTTCGCGACGACCTTTTGCGCTTTGCTACGACTTCGTCTAACCTTGCGACTCCAATTTTCGAGGTCGAAAATTTTTTTTCTAGAGGGGAAGAGTTGTAAAACCCTAAATTTAGCATAATCTGAAATGACTAAAATACCCTCTAAATTTGAATTTTTAAGAACTTATGAACTATGCTATATATTAAAATTGAGTTATATAATGTGTTATGACTCAAGATCACACAATATGAACCTATAACCTAAAGTTTGGAATTAATATTTTATTTTGCATTTTTTAAAACTTAACTTAAGATGTATGATATGAATAAGCTACGTTAAATTGCATGTTAAGTATAAAGGTATAAATAATAAATCCGAAACCCAATTAATATTGAATCAAACACATTATTATTATTTAAATTAACATCACATTCTCAAAGTCACATTTGGACCAAGTTACACTTGATAAAAATTACACGGTCGGAGATTGAGATAAGACCAAATATGTTGGAAATTTAGAAATGATGGATCCTTGATTTACTCCTTAATTTCAGCACTTTCCTTTTGACCACTTCATTGTTCAACCATATCACAGCCCATACTCTAGGGCAGGCTTGCCTTTGAATGAATATTATTCTACACGCCTCCTTTTCAATTTCAAAACTCTCATTTTTCTTCTGATCATTATACAGAGAATATTACACAAGAAAGACCCTAGGTAGCTATAATCTATTCGACAGTCTATACTTCCTTCATTTCTCATTAAAGAACCGAATATAAAACGTTCCAACTTCACACGCTAAACCCTAAAGTCTTTATAAAATCGGTTGTCCTCTCTCACGAAGAATAGTGGTACGAGGAAGGCTTCAAGAAGGTGTGTCGATTGTGGATAGCAGTGGATTCGAAGGAGGTTGGTTGGTTCGAATGGGGAAATCAGTATGGGGTCTGTTTCTGATTCATTCGTCCTTGTATTGCTCTTGTCCATTCGACAAAGGTACACCTACCCTTGATCTTGTTAATTCCTCTCGACATGAGCACATGATATATCAATAATAATATTGAAACCTGAAACAATCTAGTAATCGACAATAAAATGTTACAAGAAGGAAGGATCATAAAAACACATAAAATGATAGAAATAAGACGCATGAAATCTGGTGTGTTAGTCGCATAACATGTTTATGAGCGATCATTTTACCGACCTAAAAGAAGGATACTAATATAGAGTAATATTGTCACACAAAATCTTGAAATGGGGAGTTCATACAGGTTTAAAAGGGTCGTGTTATACATGTCAAAATTTAGGATCGTTCATGATTTTATGTAGTAATTATGAGTGTCGTGTGGCTGTGAAATGGGTCGAGTCTCATGCGAAAGAAATGGGTCTTGTGTGAGGATCGTGTGGGGTCTAGTGTGGGTCGAAAGAACTGTGATTTCATGAGTACTTTGGCTGCGTCGATGGACTGGAAAAAAAAAAAAAAAGGTAATCATGCTTAGTTTTTCTCTGTTCCAAATAACATCAAATAAACAAAAGAAGGGTCGCGAGTTCATTTTGTGTCGAGGGATATATGTGGTGTGTTGTGTCGTGTGTCTTACACGTCGGCATGGTTTTGAAAACGTTCACTTATTTGTAGTTGTGTGAGTGAATCGGATCGTGTAGGGCTGCCTTGTGTGCAATTCGTTTTCAGTTTATGTCATGCGAAAAAGAATGAGAGTGCATGCATGGTTAGTTAAAAATTAATTGAAGCATATATAGGAGCTATGCCAAGTGAGTTTTATAATCGTGGAAAATAGTGAGTTCCTTTTCTGTGTTCCTTTCAAATCAAATCCACATAGCATGGGTATTTTCTTTGCTTGCTGGCCCTACTTTCGAATCATCACATCATAGGACAGTGATGTGAGACTTTCTTGGCTGTTGAAATGGTAAACAATGCACACAACATGGTAGCCTAAATTCAACTAAGTTCATATTTCACCTATACTTTACAATTTAGACCCATTAAACCCTAAAATTACTAAAGGTGTCATCTTAACCCTAAGCAAAAATAATTATCATATAAAGTCTAAAATTATCTAATTGGCATTTTTAACCCTAAACGTTAAAATATCAGAAAACGTGATAAATATAGAAAATTACAAAAATGGAAAGCCGACTACAATGAGCAAGCCGATTTAAAATAAGTTATTAATAAGATGATCATGAATTCGTGTAGATCCGATGAAGATGGAGTTTGCTTCCGACCCTTATTGTTCTGTTGTGTACTTGCGGTATAAGGTACAGATATTCTGAACCTTCTCACAGGTTTCTCATGATCTCTTTTATTTTCTGATCTGTCGGTCTCTGTATTAATGCCACTGCTATGATCCCCTTTACTTGAACCTTCCTGACATGATACTTGATTTCTGAGTTCCGTTGATAAACTGAACCCTGTTTTAATTCCTTTGATACCTGACATGATCCGATCTTCATCCTATGACCTGAATATGCAAACCATTGAATACCCTGAAGATTCATTTTGACATTATAACTGGAATTGGAACTTTCCTTGATGATATGAAAATATTTTTGAGAAAAGCTTTTGAATACAATGTCATACCAATTTTAAATTGAAACTGCACCAAAGATTTTATGAAAATCTCTTTTAAGGACTATCTTTATAAAAAGGGTTTTATTAAACATCATTTATGAAAGTCACTGAAAGATTATTTTTAAATATAAGCTTATTATGAAACCTTTGAATTAAGATCTTTTCTATGAACCTAAACTTTCTGATATTGACCTTTCTGATATTGAATCTTTCTGGTACTAAACCCACTGATACTGAACCTACTGATACTGAACCTACTGATACTGAACCTACTGATACTGAACCTTTCTTATATTGAACCTACTGATATTGACCCTTCTGTTACTGAACCATCTGATATGAACTGTCTGTTATACTGAACTGGATATTGACCTATGAAATTAAACTGAATACTGAATACTGATACTTGACCACTGACCCACAGTTTGATACTACGAGCCATAACTAGTCATGAGGGTTTCATGACCATGTCATTGATGCACCGATGGCATGACTCTAGGGCAGGAGAGTGATGACCTGTTCCGTCCCTTTTCTGTATTTTATTTGGTGTGTTGGGAGGTTTATGGCCACCAGGGGCGTATGGATGCATCCTAGAACTGTTACTGTACTGTACTGATTACTGATTACTGATTACTGTTATTACTGGTGACTGATGGTGTGTGCGATACACGTCTTTCACATACTGGGAGCTAGCTACTCCATTTACTGATTGAGGACTCCCCTCATATTTACTGTTTACTGAGAGGTCTCCCCTCTACATGATTATACTGATTACTGTTACTGATTACTGATACTGGGCTCGTAGAGGATTACTGTTTCCTACACCTTGTACCCTTGTACTTCTCATTACTGTTACCTTTTCTTATGCCATAATTCGGATTGATTCGTATTTCATTTACTGTTCACTATTCTTTATTACTGCTTTGTTTCCGTTATATCTGTTCACTGGGCTTTGTAAGCTCAGCCGCACGTTTTCTTTTCGTGTGCGGCAGGTTATAAGCAGGACGACGGGTTTGGGTATGAGTGAAGAGACCATTGGACTTAGAAGACTACACTGTGATAGTTATTTTGATATAGAGATGATTAGAAGAATTTAGATTTTTGAACTTAGTATTTATTCCTTTGTAAATTTTGTATTTCCTTGTAATTTCTTGTAACCTTTGTATTCCTTTGTATTATTGAAGATGTATGCTTGAGTATGTTTCTGATATGTCACCATTATTGCGACATCTCTACCCTTGTCGGGTCGGGGTGTTACATGAATCACATCATCCAGAGCTTCATCCGTCACAGAATTTATTCGCTTCAGAATTTTCTTCTATTCAAGGTCATGATCTCAATTCTATTCTCAAGTCTGCTTCTACTCTCAATTCATCTTAGTACAACTAAAATGAATAGAGAAGCAAGACTGCGAGTTTTGGACAGGTCTACTAGCACAGTTCGGAATTCGCCAACTCAGATTGCTGTCGTCTTCGGATGCTTGGTAGTGGTGTCTGCTACAATCTCTGAACGCCAATCACATCTACTCTTCCAGAACAAAGGTCATTCCATTTAATACGAAGATGGTCTACATGCTTCCTCGTTCGTCTCAGGGCACAAACATGCTGTCATACTATGACAACTGTCCAGATACTCGTGAAAACATGATTCCTATTAGCCAATACTATTGGCATTATTTAAGACTCATAATGGTCACAATCACTTCAGGGAAACTTCATATCTAAATCACATCCCCCATCTTTACGAATAAAACTGAATTACCTTACGGAAGTTGCTCTCAGTTAGCCATCTCCCTTCTCAGGAGTTCTTGTGGTTGCTTCTTCAGTCCTTCGAACATTAAATGAGGTTGTCTGATACAGAGTTCACAAGGATAGAATAATTTAATCATTTATACTCGGAAATGAAAAGTGATTACAGTTGAGATTACGGTTAGGCATTTAAAGGGAACAATGAGGTGAAACAAAATCATATCTCATCAGTTTCTTCAATCTCTCAACTTCTATAGCATCATGGGTCGTCAACCGAGATTGGTTCAGAATCAATTCTACTTCTCAAACGGAAGGAAAACTCAGAAGTTTCATCAGAAAATGCCAGAAAATTTGTACAACAAAACTTTCTAGGGGTGGATACTAATAGGTGTCAGGAGAATTTGATAATCAAATGAGGTCAGGGTACATATTTCCATATCAGGGTTAAGCTTAACATATTTAAGCGGTTAGAGGTCATTATATCAAAAGTAGGGTGGAATAGATTGTTACATTTCAGATGCGGTAGTTTATGATAGCTGAAGAACCAGTCAATCAATAATCACAAGATCTCCAAAATCAAGTATATCAATAGTAAACAGACCCGCAGAACGTATACGGTCATTAACCCAGACGGATAGTTCATATGTCAGAGTCAAGTACATGGTTCAGTATAGTGTGGGGATAGGTACGCGAATAGTTCTAGGTGTTGGAGTTTTTTTTTTTTTTTTTTTTTTTTTTTTTTTTTTTTTTGGTTTAGCTTTTAGCATAAGTGACAGGTAGGGTGTACATCATCGGTAATACGAACATCGTATAATTGCAGAAGTGAGACTTATGAGATATCGGATATCAGCATCATATGCTCAGTTAACAATTCCATACAGAGACGGTATTTGCATCAAATCCTTCCAAAGAAAACTGATTGGCAATTAAGATTCATCATTCAGGACAAAATAGTTTCAGTGGATACATTTATATCCAGCATGGGTCATGAATTTATAGGATGTGTCAAACACATTAAGGTTAAATGGTCTTCGGGATGGTCGGAGAGATATCAGACGGTTTATCCACAGATCAGAAATGAAGGTCAAAATCAGGTAGTGGCAGCAAAAGTTTAACGATCGGTAATCATGTCAGGGGTTCCAAAATTGTTTCAAACGCCAAAGTTGAGACATAGGAGGATAGTCGTCAATAATAAATGATCAAACAATCAATCCTTATAAGGATAAAATCAAGGTTACTATCAAAGGAAGACGGATCAATAAAGATAAATCTTATCGTTCGAAATGAGAGGGAAAACATTTTTATACTCGTGGTCAAACGCCATAAAACTTCTCATGGGAACAGAAATGGTTAAGAAGAAATCAAATAGTGTCAGAAGATTCATAGATGATTATTAGAAACGAGAAATAACTAACAGAATGTATCAAGTGTATCATCGTCATGGGAATTCTCAGATTGCCCAAAGAGGCATCAGAATGATTTACAGAAGGTTCAGAGGTCAGAGTGGAGGTCGGAAGGCAAGGATCAAATAATGTCAGATAATTACTACGCAATTTCCAATGCTTCAGATTTTATTTAGGTTTCAATTCTTAGGTGATGCAAGGCATAAGCTCTAAATTTCCAAATGCGATTTTAACCATCAGCAAGACTCGAATCAGAGTGGTGCGGAAGCAAGATACTTAAGCAAATGACTTATAGTCTACCCATTCCTCACTGGTCAGAATTTAAGTTCCTATAGGGAAATCCTAAAGCAAATTCTCAGAGGTTGTCCTACGAGCGCCTACAGTGGAAACTTAGTGACCCAGACTTCACAGGTCAAGGGTAAATGTATTACGAGTCGCAGCCTGTGAGCTCTGATACCATAAATTGTAACACCCCAACCCGACAAGGGTAAAGATATCACAATAATGGATTCATATCAGATCAAAACAGAGCATACATCTACAGTAATACAAAAATCTCAAAGGATTACAATTGAAATACTGAATCTACAAGGTTACAAAGAAAACTTTCAAAACTAATTATAAACATAATGTCTTCTATCCAATTCTAATCCAGAATAGCTACCAAGCCTTCTAAGTCCAGAGGTACACTCTCACTCATCCCCAGCTTCCTACTAAAACCTGCCGCAGGAAAAGAAATGCGGCTGAGCTACGAGAGCTCAGTGAACAGATATATAGATGACAGAAACAATAACAGATAACAATACAGAAACAAATCCGAAATACAGATTATACAGATACTGAATTAAAGTGAAAGAATAGGAAAGGAATAAGGGTAAAAGAAAAGAATGAGAAAGAGATAATGTACAAACCAGGTTTAGGGAAATACAGAAATCCATCACGAGCCCAGAGATAACAGATAATATCATAACAGATTAATCATATAATAATCCAGAGGGGATACCTCTCAAGTAACAGATAATATGAGGGGTGACCTCATGTATCAATTGGAGTGATCAGCTCCCAGATAATGTGAAAGACGTGTATCGCACACACCATCAGTCACCAGAGACATATATAATAGATAACATAATAACAGATAACAGAAATCAGATCAGAACTAGGATGCATCCATGCGCCCCCTGTGGCCAGAAACTCCTTAACACACCAGATAAAATAAATCAGGGACGGGACAGGTCATCACTCTCCTGCCCTAGAGTCATGCCATCGGTGCATCAATGACATGGACATGAAACCCTCATGCCTAGTGATTGGCTCGGATATCAGACTGTGGTCAAGGTCAGATGTCATATAATAAACAGAGTCATATCTAAGGGTTCATGGCAGAAGGGTCATGTCAACAATTCAGATTAAAATAATAAGGTTTAAATCAGAGTTCATCAGATTAAGTTTATTATCAAAACTTAAGTTCAGATTTAAAAGGTTTATTTCCAATAGTCCAAAAGTATATCAAAGGTTAATGATTACAAATTTATAGCAATAATCCATTTCAGAAGTTCCTGTCAAAAGTTCATTTAAATCAATCCTTTAATAATGGTTTTCATTGAAATGATTCTTACAAAACAGTTTTCATAAAAATGGTCTTCCAAAACGTTTAGTAACTTCCATTTCAAAATAGCTTTTCTTAAACAGTTTCATATGTAATTTAATAAAGGTTCAAAATCAATTAGGTTCAGATAAAGATTTAACAGGTTAAGGTTTATACCAAAATCAAATCAAAGTTTACAACAGATATATCAGGTTAAGGTTCAGAACAAGGTTCACAGATCAGATTCAATCAAGACTCACAAATTCAGGGTTTAGAACAAGAGATCAATGAGAGTTCAGGAAAAGGTTCAGAATAAAATAATCATAGCAGAGGTTCAAACAAAAAGGTTCAAGACAAACAGATCACAAAAAAGATCCACAACAGAAGGGAACATAGCAATGGTATAGGGAATCCTAATAAAGAAAATAAAAACTGAAAGAAAAAGGGGATGAAAAACCCTTACTGAAAAAGGGCAGAATATCTGTACCTTATTAGCACAGCAGATAAACAGACAACCACAGAAAGAAGTTCAAGACTTCTCCTTCTTCACACCTAAGGAAGAGGAAGACAGAATTACTAACGTTTCTTATTCAGATTATTCCTTTTAATTTATCTCTTCATTTTATGTACTTTCTATTTTTAGTAACTTTCCAGATTTAGTGAGTTCCCATAATTAGCAGGTTTCCAGATTTATCGGATATTATCATTTCAGATTAGGTTTAACCCTTATTCAGAGATTATTATGGAATACAGTACATTTTATCAAGTTACAGAAGTTTAGGGTTTTAAATGACAATTATACAAAGTTTAGGGTTTTAAATGTAACTTCATTAATTCAAAGGTCTTAAGTGAAAAATACTTTAAGTTACAGAATTATACACTCATTTTATTCAGAATTACCTTTTATTCCCTTAAGTTTCACAATTTACAGATTACACCCCTTTAGTTACATAATTTACAAAACCAACCTTATAATTACATATTTTACAAATTAAACCCTACAATATCCATATTTACCAACCAAGCATATTATATTTCAAATTTACAGAAAATAACATCAGAATTTAGTACTTTACATATTTGACCCCTCAGAATTCAGAATTTACATATTTAGCCCCTTTAAGTTTACAAAACATATATATTAAGTCATAATTCATAACAATTACATAATTAGCCCAAAAATCCTAAAAATTACACAACAACCTTTTTATATCAGTATTAACTCAAAAAAACTTCAGAATTTCAGATTTACACTTTTGGTCCCTCACTTTTATTTAATTTCCAATCGTAACCCTAATATGCCAATAATTCATTATAATGCAATATTTACACTTAGGACCCCAAAGTTATATTTTTCCCACATTCCTACAGATGTATATGATCTTACAAAAATATCCCAGAAGTTTCAAAGTTGGCAAAACAGGTCCTTATACATTTTAATTCAAATCGGCAAGACTTTTTAAAAACAATTTCAAACCCTACTTTTTACCAATCATTGAACCATCATTAATTCATCATTGAAACACATTAAATGATCAGTATCATGCCCAAGAAACCAAACCCTAGTACCCACGATTTTCATTTATTTGTTTTCTTTATTTTCATGAAATCCGGTTTATACAATAATTCACCACGTTAATTTTAGGCCTCTAAAAATCAAACTCATATTTTTCCCAGATCATATTACTTATAAGGAACCCACGAAAAATAATTAGCATGCCCAGAAAATTCGTTTAACATATATTGCATATTTACGTACGTTTTAGACATCAATACTACCACGACATGATTTAGGCTACTATAATTCGATCTATCATTTTTACCATGTCTATTACATCATATGAGGTCTAAATAAAATAGCCATCATGTCCAGAAATTCGGATTACATATTTTTGTGATTTACGTGTTCTTTGGCCATTATATTTTCATACGCTTAGATTAGCATGCATGGATCGATTTACATATTTTATATGAGTCATATAACATCTAAAGATCACTGGAAAATTTTCATATTAATTTTAAAATGTGTGATTAAGTCGTATGGATTATTACCTTGTTTTAGAGCTACTCGACAAGAAATCAAGAACAAGAACGAACCAATGCAAACATGCAGCAACCCTTAATTTTTGTGGCCTCCTTGGATGAATATAAACACCATAAAAATACTAGATCACCTCCAGAAATTCGTATGGGTTGTGGGAGAATTTTTGTGTGTTTTTATGTTTATTCGACTAGGGTTTATTAGAGAATAAATGGGATTTGACTAAATAAATGATATGCCGTGACTTTAGGGGGAGGAAAGGACCCATATACACGTTTTGTAGCTGGCCCAAAACCAGAATTAATTTTTTTGTGATTATTTCCTAATTTAAAGTGTAATTATCTTGATTTAATTGATTTTTAAATATAAATAAATAAGTAGAATAATAATTTCGGTTTATACATATATTTTAAAGTGTCATAATAATTTTTGAACATGTACAAATATTAAATGGTTGTCCCAGAAATTAATTTGCTTCAGATATAGTTCGATTTCAGATGTTTTGGAATTATTTCGGAATTTTATAAGTTGTTTAATAAGGTTTTTATGTTATCAGGGGTAATTTGGTAATTTTACTCGTTATCTGAATTTCAGGTATTACAATACTACTGGAAAGCACCCATCAGTAGTTGAAGGTGCTAAGGGGGACAAAGACTCAGAGGGAAAGAAACAACCCGCTGATATGGAACCTATCAACCCCTCAGGCGGATCCAGTCTTTCAGGAACTGCCCCCAAAAGCCAGGCTGGTGTTACCCCAGTTATTATGGCTAGTCAGGCTGAGAAAACCCACTCAGTTATTATGACAACGAGGTCAGGACCTGACCAAACCGAAGGCAAGTCTTTTTATAAAGAGGAGCCGGTTGATTTTTTGGGTATTGAGTCCATGGGGGACTTTCAGGCTCTTATGGAGTCTGATGAAGAGCTCAGGGAAGAGAGTGAAGAGGAAATATTTGAGGCAGGTGAGGATATGGAAACTGATGTACAACCTGAACAACCTGAACATTCACATCAGTCATCTCCAAGCCAAAGTGAAAAGTCAGGTTCTCAGTCTTCTGATTCTTCTGATACTGGGGACATCCTCCAAAAGTATGATAACTTTCTTCCCCTCACTAAAAGAACATTGGTCAAATTCCTACTGAAGACCAACAGAGCTCTTTTCACTGGTCTCACTGATGAGATGTTTGATCATCACACTGAAGCAGTTGTTCACTATGCCAACCTGAAGGCAGATGTTGAAAGTTTTCATGATGATGTGATCGAAATCCAATCAGGTACCTGATCCGCCCGAAAACAACACTTATAATTAAACAAATGCAGTCTCAGAACCGGATGCTCGTGTGTAGTGTGAACCAGGCAAGTGATCACCTGGGTCGTTTCCCAACGAGGTGTGAATGGAAAACTGTGAAAAGCTTTGGATTAAAGTGATTGATGAATCAGATATTTTTGATTTTGCTTTTTTATACTAATGAACAATTTAAATATACAAAACAAATGTAACGCGATTAAAATTAAACTAAAACGCGCAACAGGAAATCTAAAACGGGACAAAAACTGAAATCTATAAAATTTATGAAATTTAAAACCTAAAAATGTAAAATTACTTAAAAATTATTTAAAAACTAAAATTATATTTTTTTACACTTTTTATTTAATTATTATTAATTATTTATTAATTTAATTACTTATTAAACTATTTTAAATTATAAAAAATACTAAATGAGCAAAGAAAAATCTAAAACTTTTTCTAAAAATATTATAAGATGAGAAAAAGCTAAGAAAATTATAAAAATGAAAATTACTTAATTAAAATTTAAAAAGATAAATTCTATTAAATAGAAGCTATCACTTTATTTCTATTTTTGATTTTCTTAAGGCCTAAAAATATAATTATATTTTTCCTAGATTAAAAATGACAAAAGAAAATTATGAAAATTGGAATTATATTTTTCTGATTATTATTCTATTTATTATGATTTAATTACTATTAAAAACTAATTAAAATGATTAAAAATATTAAATGACTTAGGAAAATATTGAAAAAATCAGGATAAGTCTAAATTAATATTAGAAAGATAAGAAAAATAAAATTTGAAGTTTAATAAGCCTGATAAGCACTTTTGGGCTAATAAGCAGTTTGCTAATAAGCCCAAAATAAGCTAAAAAGCAGGAAAATTGACCAAATGATCAGGACAGACTTAATACACAACTATAAGAAGCATGAAACAACTTAAAATGCACAATAAGCATTAGAAATAAGCAAGTTAAGCACTATGGCTGTTTCAATACTTACACAGAAAAACCAGGCAAACACCCCTACTTGCAGACTAGATTAAGCACTCAAATAAGCTGTTTAAAGGCAACCTAATGGGGGCAAAATCTTCTCAGCACGACAGGGTATCTTAAAAACACAAAAGCCCCATCACAATTTGACCAATTGATGTCCAATTAGACACAAGTTCAGATGGGTTGTGATATGCACAACTGATTTAGCAAAATCAGTTAAAATGGGAAAATGTGCAGGCCTAGAATTCAGCTGTGAAATAAGTTCTAATGTGGAATCCAATGCAAACATGCAGCAACCCTTAATTTTTGTGGCCTCCTTGGATGAATATAAACACCAGAAAAATACTAGATCACCTCCAGAAATTCGTATGGGTTGTGGGAGAATTTTTGTGTGTTTTTATGTTTATTCGACTAGGGTTTATTAGAGAATAAATGGGATTTGACTAAATAAATGATATGCCGTGACTTTAGGGGGAGGAAAGGACCCATATACACGTTTTGTAGCTGGCCCAAAACCAGAATTAATTTTTTTGTGATTATTTCCTAATTTAAAGTGTAATTATCTTGATTTAATTGATTTTTAAATATAAATAAATAAGTAGAATAATAATTTCGGTTTATACATATATTTTAAAGTGTCATAATAATTTTTGAACATGTACAAATATTAAATGGTTGTCCCAGAAATTAATTTGCTTCAGATATAGTTCGATTTCAGATGTTTTGGAATTATTTCGGAATTTTATAAGTTGTTTAATAAGGTTTTTATGTTATCAGGGGTAATTTGGTAATTTTACTCGTTATCTGAATTTCAGGTATTACAATAACAGCTACTGGAACACTACTATATGAACTACTAGCAAACTAAAATCCAAGGTCTCAGCTCAAGTGTATAAGCTACAAATGAAATGGGAAAAAGCTTGCAGACTGCTTGAACTGAACTAGTGCTATTTTGTTGCACACTTTGTGCAATGATCTAAGCTTTTAGGAATTGACTAAGTGAACTAAATGAAGCACAAAAGTGCCAAAGAACTGGACTAAACAAGCTAGCTGCTAATTTTGGCTTGTTTGAGAATCTGAGGAACTGAAAATCACAAGGACAATGAAAAACTGCTATATTGATCTAATAAGCTGAATGGAACTTCAAAATAGCTTATAAGCACTGAGGAAAGCAAGCTCAAAACTGAGCTTGTGGTCAATGCACAGTGATTGTGGTGTTTGGCCTAGTGACAGAGTTAAACCAAACAGTCCTTATGGGGACTGTTATGGTATTTTCTAACTGAACTGGTGGAAATAAGCTACAAACTGAACACTGATGGTACAAACAAGTTACTTAAGCTATGAAAATGACTTTATGACTGAAAATGGATTAATATAATTAAGCTAGCTTATACTATGTATTTTTTTGGCTTTTTTAGTTTTTATAGTGAAATGAAACAAACAGGTTATATAGTAACTAAGAAACTGATGACAAGTAACTAGAAACTACTGAAAAGCTATTAACTATAATGATAAGCTTATGATAAGCTTATAGAACAGTGAACTAGAAAATGGAACAAAAACTTAAAATGTAAGCTTACAATCGAATTGAGCTTTGAAACAAGGAACCAAGAACTAGAAGCTACCCCTAGCTTGTTGTCAACAATCTAGAAACCAGAAAGCCATCCAGATTAGCTTCTAACCCCCAATAAGAGCTTATTCCACTGCCTTTGACTTTCGTTGACTATTCTTGAACTTTTGAAATTAAAATGATTATAATCTAATATAAGCTTCCAAAAAGCTATAGTGAGCTTCTGAGAGCTTATAACAGGGTTTGTTTGAGTTTGTGATTGATTCTAACAACTGAATTCGAATTACAGAGAACATGAAACTTGAACTTTCATTAACTCTTGGAATAATCAGTACAATACATGAGTAACTAGTACATAGAACTTGAAACAAACTAGAATTACAAAGAACAATTTAACTTGAACCTGAAAATAACATTAGCTACTTTCTACACTACTTTTTGGTCCTAATCTACTGACAAGTTCTTCATTTGGCCTTTTCTTCTTTAAATAGCAATCCCAAATGCTTTCTCTCTCCAATCCGAGCTAATCCCACCCATCCAATTGTTTTGAAGTGATCCCATTCGTTCAATCCTATTTTGGCGGGAAAAGTGGACAAGTGGGTTTTTAACTTCTTCCTGAGCATGTGGGGGTGAGGTGTGAAGATAAGAGGAGGGGAGACGTGTATAAGTGAGAAAGGCCAGCTGGGGGGTGGTATTGCTTGATAAGGTGGGTGATGGTGGTTTGGTTTTGTGTCAGTGAGAGTGGGAGGGAAGGAGACGGGTCAAACATATGTTTGACCCTGGGATATTATTTTAGGGTGAGTGGGTTGGATCAGGTTTAAGTGGTTTTGGGCTTTGGTTGGAAATGGGCTTGGTGGGTTTAATTATTAGGGGGCTGGGTTATTTGAATTGGGTTAAGGGATTTAGGATAGGATTTGGATTTTGGGTATTTATTTGGTCCGGATGTGTTAGTTTAAATAACAAGGACCATATTTGTAATATTCTGAAACTTGAGGGACCTGATGTGACAAGCTTCCAAATTTCATTCAAAGGACCATACCTGCCAAGTTAGATAAACCAAAGGACCTTTATTGTATTCATTTATAATTTAAAACACCCGAGGGACCTTTTATGACATTTTTCAAAGTTGAGGGGGTGAAATTGTAATTTTCCCAAAAGTTGTCAAAAAGTTCCAAATTGTCATTTATGAATAGTACAAGGGTATATTTTGTTAAATTTCCATTTTTAAATACCCAGGGACTAATTTTGCCAATTTTGTAACTTGAGGGGTAAAAGTTGCCATTTTGTGTAAACTTTTATCCAGGGATCATTTGTGAACATTTTTGGTTTCCCAAGGACTTAAGTTGACTTTTTACTCATTTTAAACATTCAGGGACTAGATCTGCCAATTTGTGAAACTCCAGGGACTGAAAGTGACAATTGTGTAAACTTTGTTTGTTTTTCATCTGTTTTCAATCTTTTTGTTCCTGAGTCATATAAAAACACATTTTA
The DNA here is from genome assembly GCA_021014915.2 of Artemisia tridentata subsp. tridentata. Taxonomy (NCBI): domain Eukaryota; kingdom Viridiplantae; phylum Streptophyta; class Magnoliopsida; order Asterales; family Asteraceae; genus Artemisia; species Artemisia tridentata. The sequence continues at coordinate 487,788,988 of CP139508.1, read as the reverse complement.
TGATATTTTCTGTATTATTTGACTTTTCAAAGTGTTTTTGGCAGTTTATGTGGGTTTAACAATATAAAATATATGTGTAATTAGACACATATCAGTACCAACCACTCCCTGACAACTATTGATCTTCATTTCCAGAAGTTCAATCTTACTCTTGAAGGCATTACCAAAAGCCTTGGAACTATTCAGACAGCTGTCAAGGATGACCCCGTACTCACCAAGAAGATCCTTCAGGCTGCTGAGACTTATCAGAAGGATTCAGGTGAAATCAGTGAGCTTCTCAGTTTACTGAAGGATTCTAAGCTTCAGGGTCTTACTTCTTCCATGGACTCAATCAGGACTTCCATGGGTCTTCAGGAAAAACATCTTGGTACTTGGGCACAATCTTCAACATCCTTGGCATGGTCTCTTGGGTCAAGGATGTCAGGCATCGAAGCTTCTCAGGCTTCTCTGGCAGATCAGATCTCAAGTCTTCAGAAAGACACCTCGGACATCAAATCAATGATGACTGAGATCTATCAGGCCTTCAAAGGTCCTATTGCTCCAGTGACTCCAACTCTTGCTATCACCATGGCTCAAGCAACAGTTGAGGGGGAGAAAGACACTGGAGTCTCAAGCCAACAACCTCCTTCTCACACTGAGGGGGAGATTCCTGAAGCCTCTTCCTCCCGTCAAGATAAAGGCAAAGGCATCCTCACTGAACCTGAGCCTCAACCATCACCCATCACGGTTGCAAAGGATCCTGAATCACCACTCAGGATCCCATATGAAATTGATGGAGTTCTTCACCACTTCTCAGCTGATGAACTCAGTGCTTATCTTCATGAAGAGGAAGCAAAGAAGAAGTTAAAGGAGGAGGAGAAGGCAAGCAAGTCTGCCTTAATCAAGGTTGTTCATGAAGAGGCTGAGAAAATTGGACTTGAGGCTAAGGATCTCTCAGGAAGAGAAGGTGGTATTACCTTTATGAAAGCTCAGTCTGAGGAGATGACCACTCTCAGGAAGAAAAGGGAGGAAAGAAATAAACGGGCTGAAGAGATCAGGCAGAATAGGATTAAGAAATATCAGTGGTATATGACTGAAAGGTTGAAGCCAGAACCAATCACTGATGTTCATATTCAAAGAAACACCAATCCTGCCGTTGTCACTGTCTACAGAGGTGCTGACAAGAGAAACTTTGATGTTCATAAACCTTTCAGATTCGCTGACTTCGGGATCACTGAATTGGACGAGTTGGGTCCATTAATAGCAAAGAAATCAAATGTTGTGGTCCCTAATCTGATGAAGTCTTTGAGTCTGAGGTATGAAAGATTGGCAGCAGCACCTCAGGAACTTGGCATTCCATCTCTTCTTCCTGAATCTGCACAACCTGCTTCCTCTCAGTCTTCTTCAAGGAAAAGAAAGAAGATAGAAACTGAGCCTGAGATCAAGATTCCTAGTCTTGACTGCAATAGGGCTCTCCCTGAAGGTGTTCCTTTCAGGAACAATATGGTCATTGAACAGCCTGAAAGAGGTTTGTTCTTCATTGATGAGTTTGGTGACAAAGCCTTCCAGAGGTGGAGTGATATAGATTTGTCAGGAATTAAAGCAATGCTTGGCTTTCTAATGATGGCCTCTCCACTCAAGAGTCCTGAGAATGTGAGGTTTTGTCAAGACCTGAAAAGAAAAATCAATGAACATCCTGACCAACATGAGCTGCAGTCAAAGAAGCCCAAGCTTGAAGCCCTTGGAATCAAGTTGAACTGATGACCTGCCTGAATACCCACCACTATCCCTTTTGTACTTAGTTTTGTTAGGACTTGTAAATGATATTAATAAGATGATGTTTTTATTATTTCAGTGTCCTTATTTACATTCTAGTACATTCAGTATGAGTAGAAGTCCTTAGCTCACTCATATCTGATCAAAACACTTAGGAATAATTTATATCCAAATAGGGGGAGATTGTTGGGTCATGTATAACCCAAGAATGCTTCAAACATGATTTGGACACAAATTAACTAAGTGTTAACTTAAACCGAGAACAATTCAAGTCACTGAGAGAACAGCCTCTCAGTGAGTCATCTTCAGGATGCTTAAGGCGAATTCAAGAAGAAGGATTCACTACTCAGGAAGGCGGTACTCCCTGAGTAGGACTTAAGCCAAAGAAGAAGATGATGGATTCAGTGAGTGTTGGACAAGAACTCACTGAACCCCAGTCTCCTCAACCAACAAAGTGATTGAAGGACTGAGGAACCAACGCCTGAAGAAAAGGCGGGAACAATAGGGAAAAGATCTGAGAAGATATTAGTGTAAGCCCAACACTCTTCTCTTGTCAGATCCAACCTTCCCTATTGCGGCTAAAAGTCATGGAGTGTCAGCCAACAACTCCCAAAGTCTTCTTAGCCCTTTCCTATTGGTTCTTGGAAATGACAATTACTATTTGTAATTGTCAGACACGCAACCTCAACAACTTGTATTATATTTAATCACTTATACTTAGATTACTTGTGTATAAATAGAGCAGATGTGAGAGAAGTTAAAGTGTGCTTTGTATAATTAAAGTCTTGAACTTTTACAAAGGAACTTCTCTCCTACAAAGAGTATACAACTCACTGAGATAGCTCAGTGGGTATATTGTTACCATTCAAGCAAAACTTGAGTTTCGATAGGAGACACCCCATACCCTTGTCTATTCAATCCCAAGTGTTTGTTCCGCAAAACACTTTGGTATAGATTCTTGGAATTATTTCTAATAAGAATTTAAACGTTGAAAAATATTGTTGTTTTTATACTCACGTTTTATAACTGTTAGAATTAATCCTAAACATTGTATTAGTCATAACACGAAATAGATTAACTTTCTAGTTAACTCTAATCGTGTAAAGGGACCAACAAAGACATGCATTACATATGCATTATGGTATATAAGCTTGGAAGATTTTTTCTCATTTACCAATGTGGGACAAAACCAAAACGCAAGTCCATCTATCAAGTTTTTTTTTTCATGTCGAACGTAGGTTAGCTTATCAATTGTTTAATTTATAAGTCAGTAAATGATGTGAAGTGTCCCTTGCAACATTTTGTCTTTAATGGTTTGATAAGAGGAAGATGATCTTCAAAATGAACAACCCGAGAGTCATTGGTCCCCCTTCTATACATGACCCTCGGTTAGTCTCTTGTAACGTTTACTCATACACGAACAATAAAACAAACTTTACCGACCTCAATTATTGTATAAATATCAAACGTAAAAAGTAAATGTCGACTTCATAATAGATGGTAAAAAAGTAACTAAAAGATACACATGTGCTCGATTTGTAAGATGTCAATCGCAAGTTTCTTGAGGACTTCAAGGTACATAACCAAAAAATTAATAATCCTAGTCCATTATTAAATATTCGAACCAATTGCAACTTGCAACTTGTCTAAAAATTTTCTTTCTTCGTAGTATATCTTCTTACCAATGTTTTAAACCGGTTTAAAATTGCAACTTAACCGGTTGAACCGAGTCAAAGTGAGCTAAAAGGTAAATTGCATATTTTATGCGTGCTTTAGATTTTAACCAGGTGGGGTGGGGACTCAGTATTGTTGAGCTGGAATTCAATGTACTCCTCGTTTTTTCATTAACCAAACAATTTAATTTTGCGTCATTCGAAAATATATGGAATAGAGTAAATTGCAAAAATCGTCCCTAAAGTTTGGCTAAATTACAAGTTTCGTCCCTGATGTTTGGAAAGTGCAAGGATCGTCCCTGTTGCAAACTTTTGAGGCAAAAACCGTCCCTGACCAACATCAAATGACTAAAATACCCCTGTCGTTTTCTTTTTTTTTTTTATATTTCTTTTCAGTTTCTTACACAAATGGTCCTTGTGTTTCGCCAGACTTTACAAATTTAGTTTTTAGTTTTTTTTATTATTTATTTAACTATTAATATTAGTACTCCCTCCGTCCCATATTAAGTGTTCACTTTCTAAATGCACAAAGTTTTAGGAAATTCCACTAACTACACTCTCCACCAATCAAATATCACTATTACCCACTAAAGTCTCTTCTCATTGGTTGAAAATATTCCCTGGACACTTAATTTGGGACATCCCAAGATTCCATTATGGACACTTAATATGGGACGGAGGTAGTATTATTTTTTTATAAATTTTCGTCCGTATTTCTTATGTTTTTGTCCATTTTTCTTATATTTACATATGTTTTTGTCTATTTTTTTACGCTTTTGTCCGTTTTTCTTACGTTTTTTCTGTTTTCTTATGTTTTCGTCCGTTATTCTAACTTTTTTGCGTTTTTATATGTTTTCGCCAGTTTTCATACGTTTTTTATACGTTTTCGTCCGTTTTTCTTTAGTTTTTGTCCGTTTTTATCCGATTTTGTCCGTTTTTCTTACGTTTTTGTCTGTTTTTATTTGTAATTTTGTATTCATACGATTTTATCCGTTTTTATACGTTTTTGTACGTTTTATCTGTTTTTCTTATGTTTTTGTCAGCTTATCTTACGTTTTTTCTGTTTTCATACGTTTATTTTCACCCCATTATCTTAAGTTTGTCCATTTTTACCCGTTTTTGGCCGTTTTTCTTATATTTTTATACGTACAAAAACGTAAGAAAAATAAACAAAAACGGATAAAACGGACAAAAAGGTAAGAAAAACGGCCGAAAATGATAAAAACGGATGAAAGCGTAAGAAAACGTACAAAAACGTAAGAAAAAGGAATAAAAATGGATGAAAGCGTAATAAAAATGGCCGAAAACGATAAAAACGGATGAAAGCGTAAGAAAATGGGCAAAAACGTATAAAAACGGGCGAAAACGTATAAAAACGTATGAAAACGGACGAAAACGTATAAAAACAGACAAAAACGTATGAAAACAGAAAAAACGTAAGAATAACGGAAAAAAACGTAAGAAAAGGGAAAAACGTAAGAAAAACGGACAAAAGGGGATAAAAACGGACAAAAACTAAAGAAAAACGTATGAAAACGGGCGAAAACGTATAAAAACAGACAAAAGGGTATGAAAACGGAAAAAAATGTAAGAATAACGGACGAAAACGGAAAAAAACATAAGAAAAGCGGACAAAAACGTAAGAAAAATGGACAAAAACGGATAAAAAAGGACAAAAACTAAAGAAAAAACGGACGAATACGTATAAAAACATGTGAAAACGGGCGAAAACGTATAAAAACGGAAAAAAACGTAAAATAACGGACGAAAACGTAAGAAAGCCCAAAAAAACGTAAGAAAAACGGACAAAAGCGTAAGAAAAACGGACAAAAATATATGAAAATATAAGAAAAACGGACAAAAACATAAGAAATACAGACGAAAATGTATAAGAAAATAATACTAATATTAATAGTTAAATAAATAATTAAAAAAAATGACTAAATTTGTAAAGCCTGCGAAACACTAGGACCATTTGTGTAAGAAACTGAAAAGAAATATAAAAAAGAAAAAGACAGTGGTATTTTAGTCATTTGATATTGGTCAAGGACGATTTTTGCTCCAAAAGTTTGCCACAGGGACGATCCTTGCACTTTCCAAACATCAGGGACGAAACTTGCAATTTCGCCAAACTTTAGGGACGATTTTTGCAATTTACTCTATGGAATATTTGTTGAAAATATTAATGAGTAATATAAAATCTTTTTTATATTATTAAAGTTCAAATTTTAGTTTGTCATTACATAACGTGAAATCTTCTTACATTTGTATTGTTTTCTACTAAGTTTGTATTTAGTTGAATCGTATACTTGGTAAACTTTGGGTAGGGGTGAGCATCGGGACGAATCCCGACCCGTCCCGACCCGTCCCGACTAATCCCGATACCGACAACGGGGAAAAACCCAAACCGACTCCCGACCGATAATGGTCCCGACTCGTCCCGAATCCCGATAATGGTCCCGAATCGTCCCGAATCTTGATTTTGGCTACGTTTTCTCGAGACCGTCCCGACTCCCGACCCGTCCCGAATCCCGATTACCAGGAAAACGCAAACCGACTCCCGACCCGATTACAGTCGGATCGGTATCGGGAAGGGAGTCGGGTGTCGGGATCGGGACGGGAGTCGGGTGTCGGTCGGGATTGCTCACCCCTAACTTTGGGTGTGACTCGGTGTAGGAGAGTTCGCAACGGTGTTTAGTGTACCATAATTAAGTGAGTAAGATGTTATGTATCTTTAGACCACAATTTCCATTAACGTAAGTTGGTCTAAGACTTTGCAATGAAAATGACTTATTGTTTGGTATTTGAAAGTTTGAAACTGCGGTCGAAATGGGAGTCTTTTTAGCATAAACTTGGTTTGATATTTCAATGACTTTTTTTTATTCGAATGTGAGTTCTGTCTAGAATGTTTGGTCAGCTAGAATAGCTCAAAGATATCTGCTAAGTTTATGCTTGATCGAAGCAAACTTGATTTGAGCTTAATTGTTGAGGTTATTTATGTACTCAAACTTGGTAAAGGTCATAGCTTTATCCAATACTATTGCATAAATTGACTCTTTTTTTCATAATTAGTGAGCATCTAATAAGAAGATTCAGCAAAGAAAATATACATATATTCCTATTGAATGTTTGGCAATATGCATTTAAACGTTTGGTGAATCTTCAATTGATTATTACGCTGAGCTTTAAAAAATAAACCCTTAAACATATGACTAAGTAGTCTCCATTTAGGAGAAAGGACGCTAATTTTAACATCAACAAAAAATAAACCCTTACAAAAATGATATTACGCTGAGCTTTAAAAAATAAACCCTTATACAATTACTGATAAAAAAATGGCCCTGCTAGCAGAAATCTTAAAACTGGTTCATAGGTCAGGGACCAAACAGAGATAATAACAGATACCGGGCCACTTGAACCTTAGACTACTGACCTTATTGAATATTTAGTGACCCGGTCCGGGTGAATACCCTCTCAATAGCCTCTTGCTCGTTTAATACTCCGCTCCTTTTATCATTGCTCAACCTATCGATGTGGTATAACATTAAATTTTCTCTTCTTTATTACTATTAAAACAAGGCGAGCTTGAGCTTCCCAAATGCCAAACAAGCTAAGCTCGAGTCTTGTCGAGCTTGAGCTCGACTCGGTTCGTTTACACACCTATGTAAATGGCAGGTGTTTTTCAGATTGATAATGATTTACAATTGAGAACAAAATTTTGTCATTCTCTTATCATAATTTTTATAATTTTAATTGCTATAACAACATTTCTATGAAATGATTGGTCAAATTCTGATTCTCATCCATCCCAAGATGTTCACTCAATGAGATTTGAATACGAGTAACAAGTTGGGTCGACCCGTGAACACTTTTTGTCCAGGTTTTTGAACTTTATATAAATTGTTAATGCTTCTGCTTCTCGCATCTCACTAACCATAAGGGGTGAACGCAAGTTCATCAGGGAACTGTGTGTAAGTATTTGCTGTTTAAGAGAAATGATTAGCAATGCTACATTATTTGTTTGAGTAAATTAATTAAGAAGATTATATGCATAAAAAATACACTTTTTCGCTTTTAGTATAGCTGCTAAATAAGCAAACGACTATGGATATTATATAAGCAAACAACTGTGTTTTGAGGATTTTTGTTTCATACAGTATTGTAAATATCATGTGTACGCAATCGATCATGAATATGATTTTTGCAGTTGGCCTTACTTTCTTTTCTTTCTCAAAGTCAAAAAAGTTATAGGCATCGCAATAAAGTTGAGTAAACTACAAATTTTGCTCTTTGTAGTCCTGGCATATCTTGATCTACATACGACTAAATACTTTGCATGTGAGGATGCTTGAATTATTAAGTCTCAATCTTTGTAAAAGAAAGGTAAATCTTGGAGTTTTTGTACAAAACTTAAGAGTTCATATAATTTTTTGAGACTGCGAGAGAGCGCATGTATACGGTATATACATGTAATCTTCAACAGCCCCAAAGCATTACTATTAACTCTAGGACATACGCTTCCAATGCACTATGGTATATAATCTTAGAAAATTTTATCTCATTTAGCTATGTGGGACAAAAGGTTCAAATGGTTTCATCATAAAATAGATGGTATCTATTTCACTAATCAAATAGGCTAATACTTCTATCATCTACTATAAAACATCGTTCCGAACATTAAGTAACTCATCCAACTATACTCCAGATTAAAAAAAAAAAAAAAAAATGGTTAATAAAGGATATCGCAAATACAAACACATATTCTACAATGTTAAATTAGTGAAACATTTGGCAACCCAACTTGCGACATCGTCATCTTAAAGCCTATTGTGCGACAATAGGCTATGTGGGAAACCTTGTTCTAGACCTCTTTTATAGGTTTAATGGTTATGTAGTTTGCAAACCAACAATAATGCCCAAGCTGAACCGAAAAGAGAACAATATATGCTCTATAAGATACTAACGATAGTAGTTATAAGTAATTATATTGTCCTAGTTCCATATGCAGATTTGAAAAACCTCCATGCTTACTGCATGTAGTCAATAAGATTAACGTATTTTGCCACAAAATGGAGTCACACATCCGCTTTTTTAGCTCAAATAATTGAAGCAGTTGTTTGCATTTGCTTGTTCTAATGTGACAAAAACTAGTTGAATGCATCTCTGTACAAGAAAATCAATGGAAGGAAAAGCAATAAAAGAAATCAAGAGATTGCATGGTTTTGACCAAATAATTGGATCAAACCTTATTGACTTTGCTCGATAAATAGTCACACTGATGTGCCAAATATCAATTCGGGGCCATACAAGTTCACGAGGTTTTAATCAGAATGTACGTTTCTTCCTCCAACCTCTATATTATAATCATCACTTTTAACGTTTATAAGTCGTTATGTTAGCTGGAGAATGATGTCAAATACTTTGTTCGCTCTTGCTTGAACTAAATGTACGTAAAATAAAGGTATTAAATATAGATTGTAACAATAACAATATAAGCACCAGTGGTCTAGTGGTAGAATAGTACCCTGCCACGGTACAGACCCGGGTTCGATTCCCGGCTGGTGCACACCTTACATGTAATTTTGTATGTCTCTGACTTTGGTTCACAGACTCATTAGATTACTTCAAGTTTTGGATTTTTTTTTTTTTTTTTTTACTTAAATGCCGTCAGTGTTCGATAACTTATGAGAATGAATTTGTTGGTTTTTACTCAAGATTATTTTACCTTGTTTTATTTACTCTTGTGGGATTTACTCTTCTAATACTTTAAAAATATGTCAACGATTCTTTAAGTTTATCGAACACCTAAGTTTTGACTTCTCACAAACAAAATACGTCTACCAGTTAGTAGACGCATCTGTCTAAGGAACGGTGGCATATGCTCAACATGAACAATATATTGTGTGGCTTATATAGACACTGATCGTCAAGTGAAGTGGGACGTGTGCATAGCTTGCCTTAGATTATTTTAAAGCTTTGAGCGTGGCACACAATCCGAAATACACAAAAAGGTTATTCTAGTGAGCATTCCTAGACACCCATATGTATTTGAAACAGGATCACTTTCATACGGTCCTAAGTTCTAACAGCTTTCAAGAATATAATGCACGTTTTGGTCAGATAAATTGAGTTGTATGGTCCCAGGATGTTTTATGCTATTAGTATTAAATGAATCTATTTGGTCTGCAAACTGGAATCGAGAATCATGATTTTGTAAGTCGTCGAAATCTGTCATACTCGATTTGCCTCTTGGATAACGAATGTGATTTCAGTTGTAAGCCACCTATGTGGGGGACACACAAAAATTCGACTCCCCAATGGGTTTCAACCCATGCCTTTAACCACTTTCGAGTTTCTTTCACAAACCTCTTAACAATCTGTGCACATAACATTGAGGTTAAGATCGGTTATCATTAGTGACATATTGTGTGATGCATTACAATATAAGTAATCAAGAAAGTGCACGGGTTTGGGATATGTTAATACCCACATCATTGTTGGTAATTGTTAGTACCAATATATGCTAAAAATGGCTGAAGTCTGCAAGGCTTTTTCCAGGTGACTTATCGGCCGCAACTTCACCACTTTAAGATGAAATGACCATAATTTCGTATGTTGATATCCTCAAACTGTACTAATCCAACTAATTAGTCCCAAAATATATGTTTGAACTGCCCTTTGACTTATCTCGAAGTCAAAACAATTGACAAACCAGGTAAAAGACATGATATATTTCCTCAATTCAGCCTGATGAAAACACCATTATGATACCAATAAGGAACAACCCGCGAGCTGCAGGTTCCCCTTGCATTAATGATCCTTGGCTGGTCCCTTGATAACATTATACCGAGGACTTATAAATGACTCGGCATAGGAGAGTTTGCAACGGTGTTTACTGTATCATAGTTAAGTGAGTCAGATACTATGTATCTTTAGACCACAATATCTATTCATGTAAGCTGGTCTAGTACTTTGCAAAGAAAATGATTTATCTTTTGGTATTTGAAGGTTTGAAACTGTAGTCTAAATGATTTTTTGGAATAGTAACAAATTTTTAACAACTTGACTCATTGTGGATGCTCTTAGATATCTGGATCGTATGTGAGTTACGAGTTTAAAATCGGAAAATAATTGCTTTTTTAAACCACCAAAAGTATATGTAATTATCAAAATAGTACAAAAAGAGTTTAATTACCAACATAGTTTATCGACCAAATTGCCTTTATAAAAAAAAGAAGTTTATTGACCAAATTACAATCCTATTTTATGAGATTAATTCTATCATTTACAACAATTTGTTAACATTTCCCAAATTAATTAAAGAGTAAAATGCAGAAATGGTCCCTATGGTTTGCTCAGATTGCATGTTTAGTCCTTGGTCTTTCAAAATTGCAGGCGGTCTCCCTATGGGGAGTTTTTTGTTCCATTTTGGTCCCTGGCCATTGCAGAAATGGTCCCTGTGGTTTGCTCATAATTGCACGTTTAGTCCCTGGCCAGTGACCAAAACAAAACCAAAAACTCCCCATAAGGAGGCCGCCTGCAATTTTGAAAGACCATGGACTAAATATGCAATCTGAACAAACCACAGGGACCATTTCTGCAATTTACTCTTAATTAAACAAAGTAACTTTAGAGAAAACTTTTGACTAGGATAATATTTTATAGGAACATCACACCAAACTAACAAAGTGACCGAAACTCAAACTTTAAAAAAATAAAAAAAAAAAAAAAAAGAAAAAAAAAAAGTCACATGCCTTAGAAAGTTGGTTGTCTTAAAAAGTCGGTTGTTGTTGGTAGTTACCAGTTAGTTGTGGTGGCACTACTACTTACAGCTTCTATCCACCTTTTAAGTTTTTGATAAACCTGCTGAATTTTGATGATACTGAGGATGTGTAGATGGCTAGATGGAGTGTTTGCAAGGGTGTTTAGTGTATGAAAATTGAGTCAAGTTGTAATGTATCTTTAGACCTCAATTTTCTATAATCTTTCTAACGAAATAGGTACGAGGCTCGCAATAAAGTTAGAGTAAACTACAAATTTTGTTCTGTGCTATGCATATTAGAGGGCAACCTCTTAAATTTGCATACTTGCGGTCGATCTTTCAATTAATATTTGTGGTTTGTAGTCAAATAAAATTGTCTTTGCAAATTTTGATCTACTACAACAACATGATACCCAATCCCTCCGGGGCGAGATATGAGGTAGGTAGCTAGCTAGTAAATAGAACTTACCCAGGATAAACAAGAAAGTAGGAAGACCGCTTCCAAGAGCACCTCCGGCAAGTGCAAGAATTATTAGTCTCCATGTGAGGATGCTAGAATTATTAATCGTAATGTTTATAAAAGAAAAGTAAAGCTTGGAGTCTTTGTAAAAAACTTGAGAGTTTATATAATTATTTAGAGCCTTGGCTAAGAATATGATGTGTGTTGCACACCCACACACATCTATCTCAGCAAAAGCCCCAAAGCATACTATTAACTTCAAGACAAACACTATTAATGCACTATGGTATATAACCTTAGAAAATTGTCTCTCATTTACCTATGTGGGACAAAAGGTTCAAATGGTTTCATCATAAAATAGTATCTAGTTCACCTAATCAAATACGCTGATACTCCTATCATATACGTACAATAAAACATCGTTCCGAACATTAAGTAACTATATTAAATTAGTGACACATTTGGCAACCCAGCCTGCGACATCGTCATCTTAAAGGCTATTGTGCGACAGTAGGCTATGTGGAAAACCTTGTTCTAGACCTCTTTTATAGGTTTAATGGTTATGTAGTTTGCAAACCAAATGCCTGGCACGAGTTCAATCCCCGTTAAACATGTAATGTATTTTTTCCATGGATTCCCATAACACTTTCGTGGTTCTCAGAAGTGTATTTAAACTTTATGCAACCATGGAAAAATAAGTTACAAATAGTCTATATGCAGCTTTAGTTGGAGTTGATATTCGCATTTTCAAAGTCGATGAATCGCAATGTACGTGTTTAGAATGTTCCTTATAATCAGTTGCTTAAGCAAACCAAGAATAAATGTATGAATCCTTGTCTTTTCAAAACAATATACGAGTACTTATTTAGATTTTCTATTGATGACAAAGATAGTTATACCATCAGAAAATGCATAAAATGTTAAGGCTAAGACACGACATTCCATGCTGACATAGTTATAAACTGCACTAATGTTTGCTCATCACCTATGTGCAACATAACGTGTTATCAGAAGATTAATTGAAATGGGAGTCTTTTTAACATAAACTCTCTTTCATTACTCCAAACTCGAGAGTTGATAGTGACTTTGGGTTATGTAATCATTCATATCAAGTTTTTTAGTTTTTATGATGAGCATGATGGCGAATTGGGGATAGGAACGATTTGGATGGTCGAAAAATATGAATATTTCATTTGAAAGATACACAAACAATAAAACAAACTTTAACTTGCTCGATTATTATAAATATCAAAAGTAAATTCAATATCAACTTCATAATAGACTGTAAAAAGGTAACTTGAAAACTACACTTAATCCGGATTAGTGTATTGACGACTTCAAGGTACACAACAAAAAATAAAAAAGCCAGTCTAGTCCTTAAAATACTTGAAGCAGTTGCAAATTGCAAAAAATAGTATGATTTTACAAGTTGTTCTTGTTTAGAGATGTTTCAACTTTTCATTGAAGCGAGGATTAAACTTACAAGTTAGCTTTATAATGTCATTGACTTTGCTCGATTGATAGTGCAACTGATGTGCCAAATATAAATATGGGGCCATACAAATACTTTGCTTGGTCTTGCTTGAACAAAACGTAAATATCAAAAATATGTGCCAAATATCAACTTGTTCAACATCAAAGCACCAGTGGTCTAGTGGTAGAATAGTACCCTGCCACGGTACAGACCCGGGTTCGATTCCCGGCTGGTGCAATTCAAGTTCCTATGATGATATCAGCGCTCAATGTGATGTTGGGTCATCACAAACAGTTCGATTCTTCGAATAATAAAAAGCGCTTCTGAGCAATTATTTTTTACTTCTTTTTTCTTCGAATAATAAAAAGCATACTATTAACTTCAAGACAGAGAGTCTATATGCACTACGGTATATAACCTTAGAATATTTTCCTCATTTACCTATGTGGGACAAAAGGTTCACATGATATTAGTCCAACTGTAAGAGGCTTCTTTGTTGACATAAGGGATTATACCCGGTGAAATATATAAAAGAATAATATGAGTTGCGCACAAGCAAGAGCGGTGATGAGCCACTCTTATAAAGAAGAAAAAAATGAAAACACTCGTATTTGAACACCCTCAAATATGAACAGCCACTAAGCAACAAAATACTAACGGGAAGACCTATGCTATCATAAAGAACAAAAAACCATGCACAACTTATGCAATCTTCCAAGTAGCCTTCATTTGGCTTACTCTCGCCTTGTTAAAAATCGGAAAATAATTGCTAGAGTACTTTTTTAAACCACCAAAAGTATATGTAATTATCAAAATAGTACAAAAAGAGTTTAATAACCAACATAGTTTATCGACCAAATTGCCTTTATAAAAAAAGAAGTTTATTGACCAAATTACAATCCAATTTTATGACATTAATTCTATCTTATAGACCCGTGGATTCACGGGATTTTTAAAGAAATTATTCATTGAGTAGTTGAGTGTGTGGATAAAGTAATAAACAACAACGAACGTAAATATGTTTCATTATTTTTTTTTAAGGAATAATAAGTAATAAGTCATCGATCCTATAAACAATTGTGTTTGTAACTATTACGTCCATGCATCGTCGTCTCTAAATTTGATGTTCTTCACAAGCAAATGTATGTAGTGAACGCTAATGAAGTGATAAGTCAATGTCCATTCCGTGAGCACCTAATAAGTTTAAAAAAATATTAAAAAAATATTGAGAGGGTAAATAAAAGGAGTTTGTGATTTATAATACATATAAATTTAAGAATGGTTTTCTTCGAATTACTTAATTGCTAACCTTTAATTAATGATGACTTACACCAAGAAACCTGCAATGTATAGGCAAACATGTAAGTGTAAAATTCTTGAATATATATTCACAAAAATATGATAAGTTATCAATATAATTGAGTACACCTACAAATAACAATGATAGAAAAAACTATAATTAAATAGGTCACTTAGATATGCACTTCTATATACTTTCGACTAATTTTTTTTTTTCAAAATTTCCGCCTAAAAAAATCACATGTGATTCGGAAAAATCACGTGTGATTTTTAAAATGAATCACATGTGAATTTTCTAGTCGGAAATTTTAAAAAAAAATGGTCGAAAGTATATAGAAGTGAATATCTATAGAAAGATAATTTAATTATCGTTGCGATGATGTATTTTTCGTAGCTTGAAGATTTACCGTTTGCAAGATGTGTTTGTTTTTTAAAAAAAAAAGTGAAAAATATTTTTTTATTAATTTTGATGAAAAATGGATAGCTAAAATTAGTTCATTTGATCTGTGGCGAATATGAGATCTATATTGATCTCAACTCTTCATTACGAACAACAAAAATATTGTTTCCTAAAGCTTTTGAACATCCAACAACAAAGTTCAAAAGAGTCTAAATTGGTACAAATTAATTCAGCCACAATATGAGGCTGTTTGAGATTTTATGTTATAAAAAAAAACGTATGCCTTTAGAAAGACAATCACAGTGGTTTTAAACCATTAAGTACAGTAGAGATGGGTATACATTCTTTATAATGCAGTAGAGATGGGAATATACATAATTTTACAATGCTATTGTGGAATTGCTTCTTGAGGTAATATGCATAATTATGAAAATACTTATATGAATCATCCTTAACTGATAACTATTCCTAAATTTATATTTTGTAAGAAATCAGATGAGGTTTTGGTTTTTCACCTTCATTCATGTCAGCATGGAGCATTTTAGCCTTTTAGGTGTCACGTCTGGAAATGACTTGCATAGTACTTCATGCAATAGACCATTAATTCGAAACCGCACCTGCATTAATAAAGAAAAAATTAGCATCAGTGAGCAGAGACTCACACGGCCAAGCTGACATATAAAAAATCAACAGCGATCGAGTGGAAGCTTGTTAGGATTGTTAATAACTTTTGTTTCAAAACTTGAACAACAATTGGTAAAGCCTAATGGAAATTAAGTGCTATTTGTTCTTTTAATAACATTATCCAACTTCACCAAAATCACTATCCCATCGGCGCTTATTAGGTAAAATCAAAAAAATTCTTAAAGATTTCGTCTTTGTGGCTCCATAATAAACTCTAACAACTAACAATTGCAATTGCTCATATATAAGAACACGCAAACTACTATAATGTCAACTGAAATTGTTTATAGAACATAAGTATATAAAGAAAATAATCAAATTCAGAATTTTTTAAACATAAACAAAGGAGACCAGCTTAGCTTCATAGTCATTTCATCAAACATGTTATGTGCATACATTAATATCACCGGTTACTTTCAATTCAATCAACTATATTGAAGGAAAAAAATGAATGGACTTTCAGCGATTGACTAAGCATAAAAAAGACATAAAAACCATAGAAAAAGAAGAATACATACATGCTTAAAAACGCTATTATAATGATAGATGATTACTTCACAATAGAATCCTTGCTACCCCAGACCTTATGGTAATTCTTGTAACTTCTAAAGCTTGAGAGTGAAGTAGGTGACGGGGCTAAGGTGAGATCGATCACTCGTATCACATGGGGCTCACGGTCACCTCAAATATCCTATAAACACCACAAGTATTAAGATCAGGCCACAAATATAATAAGTGACCCAAAGAAGAAATATGAGTGAATCAGTTTCATGCACTTACTGCAATCATACTTCCGACTTCTTGGTTCCTGCACTTACTACCTGCAATTGCGCATACGATTTGGAAAACATTTAGCATCTATATGTTTATCTAGGTAAAATTACTTATCTGAACCTTTTATGAGTGGTATATAGAATAAATTATAGTAGTAAATTTCCTACGGTTTAGATAATTCATACTGAACAATATAACACTATATAAGTCACAAACCACCAAAAATCCACTTAAAACTTGATTTTCCTTGCTTTTTAGTCAATTTCACTTTGGTTCTGTAGTTTACATAATTTATTTTATTACAACAATATAAAAGAGACAACGGAAGGAGATGCTTATTAATTACCTCAAAAGTGTCTTTTCCAACTGAACCATAAGACTACATCAACCCCTTTATCTGATGTGATCTTAGTAACACGTTCGGCAAAATCTTCTTCTTTAGTGACAATGACATGGTGTCAACCATCTTCCTTGGCTTGTGCCGCCTTCCCTTTGGTCGAGATGGTTCCAATAACAATGCCACCAAATGCCTTTGCCCATTGACATAGTAACGATCCTGTTCCACCTGCCGCTGCACGCACAAGGATTATATGTCCACGTTCCACCTGATGTTGGTCGAATAATAAGTTTCATACAATCAGCAACAAATTTGATATTATAAACTAAAATGAGATCACTAATTTACCCCCGTTTCATAAGACTGTCCTTTTGGTCATCTTGTCTATTAGTGTTCTCCATGATTTGAATTTGATGAACACTCAAAATTGTTTATTAAACCGAAATTTTGAATTTGAATGTCCTCAGTATAAGAGATGGTTGAACATAAATGGAATTAACAACACAAAATGATTCTAAATGCATCCATCTCACACACACTCCAACTATCTCCTTTTAGGTTATGGTATAAAAGTGTTTCATATATTGATTCCAAGTTAATAGTACCTAAACAACCATATCAAAAAAGTAAAATATTGCATATTTATACATTCAAGTGATAGCAAAACAGGAAATACAAATAGTCAAACATTTCCCTTAGTATGTTTCGGGTCAAAAACGGCTATTTTAATTGGTTCATGTCAACAGGAAACATTCATGGCCCATTTACTTATGAGTTGGGTCATATTGGGTTATAATTTATCTCAAACATTCATGGCACATTTACTTATGAGTTGGGTCATGTTGGTGTAACGAAAAACAAAATAAAATAGTAACTCAAGTATTAATTATTTCATATAGCATAATGACTTTCAAAAACTCAATGCCAAAAACTGGAAAATATATGAGATAGTACTTACAGTCCCAAAAGTGAAGAGTCTTGTGTTATATACCACCAATATGTATCATGTATATTTACCTGCATTCGAGTGACAAATTTCAGAACATTTCAGTGAGAGTGATAGGTAGTGCTTAACAAACTTCCTATCCTAGTTAGACAAATTAAAAGCAAGAGAAGATTCATATATAATCACACACTTAAAGCTGATGAATGAGTAGGATGCTTGCAAGGGAGAATTTCATAAACACCCCCCATAATCACTTTCAAAACGCACATGACAGCAATGATATCCCCGGCTCTCATGAAGCAGTTGCGTGAAGAAGCCGGTGCAGGTATGATGGAGTGCAAGAAAGCAATTGCAGGAATAGAAGGCGATTTAGTCAAAGCTCGGGAATATCTTAGAAAGAAAGGTTTAGCAAGTGCTGACAAAAAAGCAAGTCGGGCCATAGCCAAAGGTAGAGTCGGATCCTACATCCACGATAGCAAAATAGGCTTCCTTGTAGAAGTAAACTGTGAGACCGATTTTGTATCACGTGGAGACAGAATAGGATTCCTTGAGCAGGTGTATATTAAGAACGAATAAGTGGTGGTTAAAGATCATATAAATCATTGCAACCATTGGATAAAATATAAAAGTCAAACGATTTGTTAGGTTTAACCTTGGTGAAGGGTTGGAAAGAAAACACAATATTTTGCTGCAGAAGTTGCTGCTCAAAATACAGCAAAGAAGGCACATGCACCGACAACTGAACTGCAGCCTACAACAAATGAACCCGTTACTGTTGATGAGTAAGTAGATCATTTATTTATAAATACGTCGACCCGTTTATATTTACCTCTAAAGGGTCAAATGAAATAAAAACTTATGCTAATATCTAAACATGGATCAAACGGGACAACATTTGCCCAAGTGCACCTTTAACGCATAAAACATTTTAAAGCTTCTTAAAAAACATTTCAAATCTTTGAACCAAAGTTTTAAACCGTGAACCTTTTTTTTATACCAACAACAAATCTTAGCAGTCAGAGCAAATGAAAACATTTTAAAGTTAGAAAAAGATTACATAGACCATATCCAACCTAAGCCATTATCCAGCCTGCGTAAACCGCCACTTTTAGCACATTTAGAAAAAGATCACATAGACCATATTACGAATTTTATATGTTTTGAACCATTAGAAGATTACATAGACCAACGTACAACACCCATTAAACATTTAACATGTATACATGCTTGACAATAATCGACATTTATATAAAAAATAAATCAAGTACTGACCTTAAAACATGCATGCCTTCAAGAGCCTCAACAATTTTGGAGATTGCATAAGATCTGCAAATTTAAAAACAAAATATAATTAATTTCACGAGACTGAGCATGCCCCCAACTTATGCATGAGCTCTCAGCGCAGATAAAATGGTGCATACTTCCAGAATCCATACACCTTATGTTCCAACCACCACATATATAAACCAAAACACACTAACTATATTTAATTTGGTCATTTCGATGTAAAATACTAACAATAGCAGAACTTAAAACTGAGTTCAAAAATCAAATAAAAGTAAATGAACTGCAATAATGTATATAGCACATAGAGAAAACCATTATTGTTGAGGTGTGAACTTTTTATGGATTATGTGGTTTTGATTTTTTGAATTATCACAGCCACCGCCACTAACAACAATCTCATTTGGTTGAAGAATTGAAGAGACTCGTATTCTTTTATGTTAACCAATGCAATAGTGCTTATAACCTTCAAAAAAGATATACCAACATCATTTAGAATGCACATTTACACTTTACAAAGCCAATGAAAAATAATACTCTTTTATGCATCGATTATTACGGGCCAAGTAGATTTTATCAGGCATAAAAACACACTTTGGGCACATTTTGTCCCACTTACATAGCTCCGCCATAAAAGATACACGCAAAATAAGCTATATCAAATTGCTTAGTCATTACTAACACAATTTTCTTACTTGCCATTCTAAAAATACGTTAATCATCGTATAGTTAACAATATTATAAACAATACCTCGGATAATGATAAGCTTAATGGAGAAGAAATCGTACCTTGTACAAAAGAATATCAGAAGTGAGAAGCCATCAATTTATTATGCTCTGCATTGTCACCATCCCCATCCCCATTCTTCTTATTCAACTTAGGCCTCGTGGCAACACCCGTATCACCGCCATTCCCCGCCGGTTCATAGTAAAACCTAAATCCACCCAATTCAACAATCACTAAATCCACCCAATTTCAAACTCTAAAACAAAAAAATCTCATAAAACCCAAATAAAATATACTGTTAACATAGTAAAACCTAGATCGATAAAACTATAATTTACAATTAAGCAAAGACCCAAATCAATATAAATTAAATAGGTTTACAAAAAGTTACCCTATGTTGTGTAGAAACTGCCAAAGATCGTCATTTATCTGGGTATTGCAACAACCTGTAAGGAAAAAAATATATATATATATATAACCCAACTGGCATAGATCAACTTTGAAGGGATGTTGAAATTGTTTGAATCAATTGTTAATTAACGATTTGTAACAATATAACAATAATAATTACAATCGATTCAACAATTAATCAATCGATTCAAACAATATAACAATAATAATTACAAAGAAAATAAAAAAATTAACTTACAATGTTCTTTGAATCGGTTACATCAAATCCCCTAATATTTGAATGTGATTTCCCCTAATTTGTTGAATCGAAATCTATCTAATATTTGAATCGAAATTATAACATAATCAACCGAATATGTCATATATTTGAATCGAAACAATATTAGAGATTTGAAGAAAATTAGATGTAACAATGATACGATAATGACAGCAAGAAACCATTTCCATAATCAAATTACAGTAAATGATATTGCTGTTGTTGTCAAAATTATTGTGTATATTTGAAGAAAATTGGTTTATTAGGTGTAAGTGATTTGGTGGATTGAATTGGTCAAATGTATTGGGCGTACTGAAGAAGCTTGAATAGAAAGGAGTTATGGACAATAGTTGTACCTTCCAAGTGAGTACACCAATCACATTTGATACACGTATGAGCATTAATTTATTTGGCTGTTTTAAAGGGTGGTACAAAACTGTAGTTTATTATATTAGATAGATTCTATCATTTACAACAATTTGTTAACATTTCCCAAATTAATTAAATAAAGTAACTTTAGAGAAAACTTTTGACTAGGATAATATTTTATAGGAACATCACACCAAACTAACAAAGTGACCGAAACTAAAACTATAAAAAAAAAAAAAAAAAAAAAAAAAAAAAAAAAAAAGTCACATGCCTTAGAAAGTTGGTTGTCTTAAAAAGTCGGTTGTTGTTGTTAGTTACTAGTTAGTTGTGGTGGCACTACTACTTACAGCTTCTATCCACCTTTTTGTTAGTTTTTGTGTATAATGATATTAATATTTGTATGTCCGGTTTCGAACCCGAGACTCGGGATTGCACACAATACGTGAGAGTTCCAATGGTTTGAATAATTAAATATACATTTTATATTTATATTTATTTATTCATTTCACTAATAACACTTAACGACGGTTAGTACTTAACGGTGTTAAAGATAACGACCGTTAAAGGACTAAAAGTGAAAAGAAGGATCTAGAAACCCATGGTTGGGTTGGATCGGCTGGAACCAAGCTTGGGCTTGGGTTGGCCGACTTTTAGTGGCTTAGGGAACAAGTTTGTGTTTTTAGGTTTTGCCTATAAATACAAATTCACTTGTTTTGATTTTCACCTAATCAAGTATCCCTAACTCTAAGCCAAACTTCTCTTCTTTCTCCCTCTTGCTTGTGCTAGTCGACATTTTTTATTCCCACTAGGGAATTCGGCTTGAGCTAATAGCAATCAAGTGTTTGGTTTATTAGTGATCTTGAACCTAGCTTTCCCATTGGAACGCTACTATCGCGTGTGTACAAGAACGAGTGACAAGCTTATTTTAGCTTGTGATTCTTGGTGTTTTTCCCTTGTTTGGTTCGACACATTCACAACCCAAATTAGGGTTCTTGTTGTTCTTGATTGATTACGCGATTAAGGTACGTATTTATTTAAGTTAATTAATTACATGTTCATTAGATCTTTCCGCTGCGTGCTTTGTGATGTTTTGTATGTTTATGATTTATTATAGTTCACATATTCCAACAGTGGCATCAAGAGCCTCGTTTAGAACTTGTAATTAATTACTAAAACCTAAAAATTGGATCTTGATATAGATACATGCATTTAATATTCTAGGGTTTTAATTTGAAACCCTAATTTTTATATATGTGGATCGATCCACATTTAATTTTTTAGGGTTTATGTTAGTTTTATTAAAAACTTGTTAGAAACCCTAGATTATGCATGGAAAATTTTTAGGGATTAATTTGTGAATACTATGTGATGTCACCAATTAATTAAATACGTACTAGATATTAACATGTTAATATGGATTGCATGATTATGTGTTAATATGGTATCCATGACAAAATCTTGCATATTTTGTCATGGTTTGATGTATGGGACGATTTGTATGTATTGTTTTGCTACATGTTTTGTTTAATAAATCTTAAATTGGGGAAGACCTCAATATATTAATTAATAAATTATGTGCAATGTGGTATTAAATTAACTAAAACTTACGCGGCCAAGTTATTTGGTGTCTGTGGACCATTGGGCACAATGAGCTCGAAAACCAATGGGAGTTTTGTTAGTTTAATACATATTTAATTACACATAGAATTAATAATAGGATTTATTGAAAAAAGGTTTGCATGTGGCTATATGATATCGTGGATGATCATATATTTGTTATTATGTGTTTATTTATTTTGTGATTACTTGATCTTTTGTGTTTTATATTATGATGGATTGTAAACAACAAAAGAGGGTAATTTTCATAATAAAAATAAATAAGACTAATAACTATGAAACCTTTGTAGTAATTTTATTTATTGCCAAGTCTTATGTGCCGACAGTGGTTCGCTTCGCACGGTAATTTGCTCCCAGGCGAGACTAGCAATAATAAATTTACTACATTAATTGTTTTAGCAAGAAAATCATATTCTTTTAGTTGATTGATTGCGACTGTACTAAGTGGTCGAAGCGGCGGACCTAAAATTGACAAACTAAAAAGTGGGTTCTAGTTGGTACGCATTAAATTGTGACCTTAGAGGGGCACGGTTTTAACCAGCTTCGGCGGCTGTCGTCCCTACGCCCGCCTGTGCGTAAATTTTAGACTTACCAAGTACACCACGATAAATACGAAGCATCTTAAGGCAATGTTGTAATTTATTCAACGCCTCAATTAAAAGATTTGATGATTTGAGCTACGAATGAGTAAATGGTTTTGTTTTTGCAAACATATATGATACAAAGATGAATGCATGACATCTTTGTACTATATTTTTTGATTTCACACATCAAAATTTATTACCCTATAAATTTAAGTTATATGTCACCCAACTACAAAAAGAAACACCTAAGGTTTCATCCTACATCACTAGCAGCCAAAGCTGAATGTTGATGTTCAAAGGGTAGTCATCTAAAGGTAAAATTGAGTACTTTATTGCTAGCAGCCAAAGCTGAATGCAATAAACTGACGTCAATTTACAGTTTCTTAAGTTGGTTAACTTAATTGGGCACTTTCATTACTAGCAGCCAAAGCTGATGTAATGGAACGGCGCCAAGGCATAAAGAATTGGGGATGAAACATGCTTACATTTTGCAACTGTGGTTGGCAATATAATGTAAGTCCCAAGATTTCTAGGAATTGCAATTTGACATTGGCAATTGGGTGATCCCGTACCTTGTTGAGCACTTTCATTGCTAGCAGCCAAAGCTGATGTAATGAAACGGCGTCAATTAGGATCCTAGTTTTCAGTGAAAATTAAATGGTTTTTCAACCAATGGGTGTTTAATTTTCATGAAATGTTTTATTATCGAAAGTACTAACTTTTGAACTTTTTTCTGTAGAAATGGCCCAACCCGGAAACTCGTCAAACTTAACTTCCTGTTTCAAGATGATGCTTGAAAAGGAAAAACTGACTGGGACTAAGAATTTTAACGCTTGGTATCGAAATCTAAGGCTTGTTCTTAGAATTGCCAAACGTTCAGAATGTCTTACTGAGGACCTTCCTGTAGCTCCTCCTGCAAACTCGTCTAATGAAATACTTAGGCAGTTCAATGAAGCCTATGACAAGCACAATGATGCGGCTTGTCTTATGCTATCGGGGATGGATGATCAACTGGTAAAACAATTTGAGAAATATGGCCCAAAAAACATGATTGAAGAACTGGAACGTATGTTTCAGAAATCTCCTATGGCTGAATTGTATGATGTACTTGACAACTTGGGCAAGTGCAAGCAGGATGCGACAACACCCGTAAGTGATCATGCACTTAAAGTGAAAGGTTATCTTGACCAACTGGATGCACTTAATTGCGGGTTTGTAGAAGACGTTAAAGTTGGCCTCATCAACAAATCCCTCAATGAGGAATTATATGGTGAATTTGTGCGCAACTTTAACATGCATTGCAAGGGGAAGACATTTTCTGAATTGCATGCAATGCTTATTGAGCATGAGAAGGCACTCACAAAGAAAGCTCCTACACCTGCTGTTATGGCAATAAGAGGTGGTAGAGTAGCTAAGCCCGGTAAACCGAAACATGTGAACAAGAAAGGAAAGGGCAACGCTGACAAGGGCAAGCAGATTGTGACCCATCAGCAAAAGCCAAAGAAGCAGAATCCTCCTCCCAAGAAGGATTATCCCAAAAAGGATGCGGCTGCTTGTCACCACTGCCATACTCCTGGACACTGGAAGCATGACTGTCCATTGTTGCTAGAGGAGTGTCGCAAAAATAAGAATGCCAAGGCTGGGCAGGGCGCCAGCACTTCAGGTATTTTTACGGTTGAATTATTTTCTTTTCCTCGTAAGCAAAATGCCTGGATATATGATACAGGATGTGGTACTCACATTTGTAATACATCGCAGGGGCTTAGAGGAGCAAAGAAGCTGAACTATGGGGAATGCTACTTGTACGTGGGAAATGGAATACGTGCAGCAGTAGAAGCCATAGGGACTTTTGAGCTAGTTTTACCATCTGGTTTAATTTTGGTTTTAGACAATTGTCATTACGCACCTTCTATTGTTAGAGGTGTCGTATCAGTTTCTTTGTTATTGGATTTGGGTTTTAAGCATACGTTTAATGATAATGGAATTTCTGTTTCTCTAAATTCTGTTTTTTACTTTAATGCTATTTCATTAAATGGTGTGTTTGAAATTGACATGGAAAACCATGTATCCAATAGAAATAATTCAATGTATAGCATCGGGAATAAGAGAGTCAAGTCTAACTTGGACTCGTCTTATTTATGGCACTGCCGTCTTGCCCACATAGGCAAGAATCGCATGGAAAAGCTGCAACACGATGGGCTTTTGAAAAATATCAATGATGATTCAGTTGATAAATGCGAGTCTTGCATATCTGGGAAGATGACAAAGAAACCTTTCCATAGCAATATGGAGAAGGCTTCAGATCTACTTGGATTGATACACACGGACGTGTGTGGTCCACTTAGACATGTGTCTAAACGTGGTGCTGTCTACTTCTTGACCTTCACGGATGACTATAGTCGTTATGGTTATGTTTATTTACTTAAACATAAACATGAAGTCTTTGAGACATTCAAGGTCTTTAAAAATGAAGTAGAATTACAACTCGGAAAGAAGATTAAGGCACTTCGATCCGATCGTGGTGGTGAGTACTTAAGCCAAGAGTTTAAGGATTATCTGGGTGAGTGTGGCATTGTGCAACAACTCACTTCTCCTTATACGCCACAACAAAATGGTGTATCTGAAAGGAGAAATCGTACTTTGTTAGATATGGTACGATCCATGTTTAATCTTACAACTCTTCCCTTATCCTTTTGGGATTATGCTCTTGAAACGGCTGTTCACGTGTTGAATAGGATTCCAACTAAGAAGGTTGATAAGACTCCATATGAAGTATGGACTGGAAAAGCTCCCAACTTTTCTTACTTAAAGGTCTGGGGTTGTGAGGCGTTTGTTAAACGTGACTCACCTGATAAACTCCAACAAAGATCTGTTAAGTGTAACTTCGTAGGATACCCTAAGGAAACAAAGGGTTACTACTTTTACTTCCCACCTGAAAATAAGGTCATCGTGGCTAGGTACGGTGATTTTCTTGAAGAAAATCTAATATCTCAAGAAATCAGTGGGAGAGCATATGATCTTGAAAATGATCATGAAGATACTTCACCTTCTGAAAGCACTAACACACTTCCTGTGGAACCAGAAAGTTTAGGTCCTCCACCTGAAGTAGAAGTGGTACCCGTCCGTAGATCTTCAAGATCTGCAAAGGCTCCTGAGCGTCTATGTTTGAACATAGATGATGAGGAAACTTTTTCTATTGGATCACGTTGATGAACCAACTAGTTATAAGGCTGCCATTAATAGTCCTGAAAAGGAAAAATGGCAAGTAGCCATGGATGGGGAAATGCAATCCATGAAAGACAATAAAGTCTAGATTGAAGTAGACCTTCCACCCAATGCTAAGGTAGTTGGGTGTAAGTGGCTCTTCAAGAAAAAGACTGACATGGATGGCAACGTACACACCTATAAGGCTCGTTTGGTAGCTAAAGGCTTTACCCAAACATACGGTGTTGACTATGAGGAGACCTTTTCTCCTGTGGCCGACATTAGAGCTATTAGGATTCTTATAGTTATAGCTGCCTACTATGACTATGAGATTTAGCAAATGGATGTCAAAACCGCCTTTCTTAATGGTCGCCTAGATGAAGACATCTATATGGCACAACCTGAAGGTTTTGTGAATCCAGATTTTCCTGAGCGTGTATGCAAACTTCAAAGATCCATTTATGGATTGAAGCAAGCATCCAGGCAATGGAATAAGAAATTTGATGAGGAAATCAAGAAGTTTGGATTTACTCAAAATTTCGATGAGCCATGTGTATACCACAAAGTTAGTGGGAGTAACACTGTTTTCCTTGTTCTATATGTCGATGACATATTAATCATGGGAAGTGACATACTAAGCCTTAATGAAGTTAAGGAATATCTTGGTAGTTGTTTTGCCATGAAGGATTTAGGAGAAGCAGCTTACATCCTTGGAATCAAGATCTATAGAGACAGATCTAAACGGTTAATCGGTTTAAGTCAAAGTGCTTACATGGATAAAATATTGAAGAGATTCAATATGCAGAATTCCAAGAAAGGATATCTGCCCATGCAAGTGAAACATGAATTGAGCAGTGAAATGTGTGCTTCTACACCTGAAGAGGAAGCATACATGAAGAAAGTTCCATATGCTTCTGCAGTTGGTTCTATCATGTATGCTGTTAGATGCACAAGGCCAGATGTGGCATTTGCTCAAAACATGACCAGTCGATATCAGCAGAATCCAGGGGTAAAACACTGGAAAGCTGTAAAGGACATTCTTAAGTATCTAAGGAATACTAAAGATATGTTTCTTGTTTTCGGGGGAAATCCAGACGCAGAACTGAATGTTACAGGTTTCTACGATGCATCCTTTCAGACTGATAAAGATGATACGAAGTCTCAGACGGGTTACGTTTTTGTCATAAATGGAGGAGCTGTGGACTGGAAGAGTAAAAAGCAGAGCATAACGGCCATGTCTGCTACAGAAGCTGAGTACATTGCTGCATCGGAAGCGGCACAAGAAGCTGTTTGGATAAGGAAATTCATTAAGGATCTTGGAGTGATGCCTTCAATAGAATTACCTATAAATGTATATTGCGACAACTCTGCTGCAATTACATTCGCCAATGAACCTGGAGTTATGAAAGGCGCCAGACACTTTAAAAGGAAACTTCACTATGTTCGAGAACAAGTCGATGATGGTGAAATAAAAGTACTCAAAGTTCACACAGATGACAATCTGGCTGATCCTTTCACGAAGGCATTACCTAAGGAGACATTTAATCGTCATGCTCAGGGTATTGGTCTTCGTTTAGCAGATAGTTTCATGTAAATCTGTTGGATTAGTATTTCGATAGGGACGTGTAAACAATTATTATTTTAATGAAATAAAGTGCGGATAACGTTTATTATCATTATTAATATTTGTGTCCTATATTTGCATGTTTAAATCCATGAGTAATTTATTTATTCTAAATAGTCCGTTGTCAATTAATAATATGGGAATATTATTAAACTAAGACAAATGTGAGGATTGGTAGAATGTACTGTAAGATTAAGACACCAATGTCACATGATATTCAATATTGGATAAATTGAATATAGGGCTTATCCCAACTACATGATTATACTTTATGGATCATAGTCATTAAGTATATCATGAATATTTATCCTCTGACTTGAGATGCCAGATAATTGCCGAGGATGTAGCTCATTTTCTGTGAGATAGTCTAACGCTATCCGTAAAAGGTAGTAATAAGGGCTATTTTCAGAAATGATGCAAAGTTCAAGGGTTATGCTCGCAGTCAATAAGGGATTTGTTCTTTCAACTTTGTGTTGAAATTTAATACTGCTTGGCCACTCGTATGATTAACAAGATGTTTGCGTGCGCACGCCCAAAGTCTATCTGGAAGACGTTCAGATGTTTTGGTAATCTTGTTCAATTATGTATAAACGAGAAACTACTGTTAATTGTGGAATGACAAGATCCATATCCAAATTAACGCGGTATTAGTAACAAAAGGATAATTATGATGATTATATCATCAAGTAGTTTTTCCAGGAGAACCACAACTCGGATCGAGCTGGGGGCATTGGGATCTGTTAAAGCTAGACTAGCCCATGTCATTAAAATATTAATCATTATCCAAGTGGGAGCTGTTAGTTTTTGTGTATAATGATATTAATATTTGTATGTCCGGTTTCGAACCCGAGACTCGGGATTGCACACAATACGTGAGAGTTCCAATGGTTTGAATAATTAAATATACATTTTATATTTATATTTATTTATTCATTTCACTAATAACACTTAACGACGGTTAGTACTTAACGGTGTTAAAGATAACGACCGTTAAAGGACTAAAAGTGAAAAGAAGGATCTAGAAACCCATGGTTGGGTTGGATCGGCTGGAACCAAGCTTGGGCTTGGGTTGGCCGACTTTTAGTGGCTTAGGGAACAAGTTTGTGTTTTTAGGTTTTGCCTATAAATACAAATTCACTTGTTTTGATTTTCACCTAATCAAGTATCCCTAACTCTAAGCCAAACTTCTCTTCTTTCTCCCTCTTGCTTGTGCTAGTCGACATTTTTTATTCCCACTAGGGAATTCGGCTTGAGCTAATAGCAATCAAGTGTTTGGTTTATTAGTGATCTTGAACCTAGCTTTCCCATTGGAACGCTACTATCGCGTGTGTACAAGAACGAGTGACAAGCTTATTTTAGCTTGTGATTCTTGGTGTTTTTCCCTTGTTTGGTTCGACACATTCACAACCCAAATTAGGGTTCTTGTTGTTCTTGATTGATTACGCGATTAAGGTACGTATTTATTTAAGTTAATTAATTACATGTTCATTAGATCTTTCCGCTGCGTGCTTTGTGATGTTTTGTGTGTTTATGATTTATTATAGTTCACATATTCCAACAGTGGCATCAAGAGCCTCGTTTAGAACTTGTAATTAATTACTAAAACCTAAAAATTGGATCTTGATATAGATACATGCATTTAATATTCTAGGGTTTTAATTTGAAACCCTAATTTTTATATATGTGGATCGATCCACATTTAATTTTTTAGGGTTTATGTTAGTTTTATTAAAAACTTGTTAGAAACCCTAGATTATGCATGGAAAATTTTTAGGGATTAATTTGTGAATATTATGTGATGTCACCAATTAATTAAATACGTACTAGATATTAACATGTTAATATGGATTGCATGATTATGTGTTAATATGGTATCCATGACAAAATCTTGCATATTTTGTCATGGTTTGATGTATGGGACGATTTGTATGTATTGTTTTGCTACATGTTTTGTTTAATAAATCTTAAATTGGGGAAGACCTCAATATATTAATTAATAAATTATGTGCAATGTGGTATTAAATTAACTAAAACTTACGCGGCCAAGTTATTTGGTGTCTGTGGACCATTGGGCACAATGAGCTCGAAAACCAATGGGAGTTTTGTTAGTTTAATACATATTTAATTACACATAGAATTAATAATAGGATTTATTGAAAAAATGTTTGCATGTGGCTATATGATATCGTGGATGATCATATATTTGTTATTATGTGTTTATTTATTTTGTGATTACTTGATCTTTTGTGTTTTATATTATGATGGATTGTAAACAACAAAAGAGGGTAATTTTCATAATAAAAATAAATAAGACTAATAACTATGAAACCTTTGTAGTAATTTTATTTATTGCCAAGTCTTATGTGCCGACAGTGGTTCGCTTCGCACGGTAATTTGCTCCCAGGCGAGACTAGCAATAATAAATTTACTACATTAATTGTTTTAGCAAGAAAATCATATTCTTTTAGTTGATTGATTGCGACTGTACTAAGTGGTCGAAGCGGCGGACCTAAAATTGACAAACTAAAAAGTGGGTTCTAGTTGGTACGCATTAAATTGTGACCTTAGAGGGGCACGGTTTTAACCAGCTTCGGCGGCTGTCGTCCCTACGCCCGCCTGTGCGTAAATTTTAGACTTACCAAGTACACCACGATAAATACGAAGCATCTTAAGGCAATGTTGTAATTTATTCAACGCCTCAATTAAAAGATTTGATGATTTGAGCTACGAATGAGTAAATGGTTTTGTTTTTGCAAACATATATGATACAAAGATGAATGCATGACATCTTTGTACATATTTTTTTGATTTCACACATCAAAATTTATTACCCTATAAATTTAAGTTATATGTCACCCAACTACAAAAAGAAACACCTAAGGTTTCATCCTACATCACTAGCAGCCAAAGCTGAATGTTGATGTTCAAAGGGTAGTCATCTAAGGGTAAAATTGAGTACTTTATTGCTAGCAGCCAAAGCTGAATGCAATAAACTGACGTCAATTTACAGTTTCTTAAGTTGGTTAACTTAATTGGGCACTTTCATTACTAGCAGCCAAAGCTGATGTAATGGAACGGCGCCAAGGCATAAAGAATTGGGGATGAAACATGCTTACATTTTGCAACTGTGGTTGGCAATATAATGTAAGTCCCAAGATTTCTAGGAATTGCAATTTGACATTGGCAATTGGGTGATCCCGTACCTTGTTGAACACTTTCATTGCTAGCAGCCAAAGCTGATGTAATGAAACGGCGTCAATTAGGATCCTAGTTTTCAGTGAAAATTAAATGGTTTTTCAACCAATGGGTGTTTAATTTTCATGAAATGTTTTATTATCGAAAGTACTAACTTTTGAACTTTTTTCTGTAGAAATGGCCCAACCCGGAAACTCGTCAAACTTAACTTCCTGTTTCAAGATGATGCTTGAAAAGGAAAAACTGACTGGGACTAAGAATTTTAACGCTTGGTATCGAAATCTAAGGCTTGTTCTTAGAATTGCCAAACGTTCAGAATGTCTTACTGAGGACCTTCCTGTAGCTCCTCCTGCAAACTCGTCTAATGAAATACTTAGGCAGTTCAATGCAGCCTATGACAAGCACAATGATGCGGCTTGTCTCATGCTATCGGGGATGGATGATCAACTGGTAAAACAGTTTGAGAAATATGGCCCAAAAAACATGATTGAAGAACTGGAACGTATGTTTCAGAAATCTCCTATGGCTGAATTGTATGATGTACTTGACAACTTGGGCAAGTGCATGCAGGATGCGACAACACCCGTAAGTGATCATGCACTTAAAGTGAAAGGTTATCTTGACCAACTGGATGCACTTAATTGCGGGTTTGTAGAAGACGTTAAAGTTGGCCTCATCAACAAATCCCTCAATGAGGAATTATATGGTGAATTTGTGCGCAACTTTAACATGCATTGCAAGGGGAAGACATTTTCTGAATTGCATGCAATGCTTATTGAGCATGAGAAGGCACTCACAAAGAAAGCTCCTACACCTGCTGTTATGGCAATAAGAGGTGGTAGAGTAGCTAAGCCCGGTAAACCGAAACATGTGAACAAGAAAGGAAAGGGCAACGCTGACAAGGGCAAGCAGATTGTGACCCATCAGCAAAAGCCAAAGAAGCAGAATCCTCCTCCCAAGAAGGATTATCCCAAAAAGGATGCGGCTGCTTGTCACCACTGCCATACTCCTGGACACTGGAAGCATGACTGTCCATTGTTGCTAGAGGAGTGTCGCAAAAATAAGAATGCCAAGGCTGGGCAGGGCGCCAGCACTTCAGGTATTTTTACGGTTGAATTATTTTCTTTTCCTCATAAGCAAAATGCCTGGATATATGATACAGGATGTGGTACTCACATTTGTAATACATCGCAGGGGCTTAGGGGAGCAAAGAAGCTGAACTATGGGGAATGCTACTTGTACGTGGGAAATGGAATACGTGCAGCAGTAGAAGCCATAGGGACTTTTGAGCTAGTTTTACCATCTGGTTTAATTTTGGTTTTAGACAATTGTCATTACGCACCTTCTATTGTTAGAGGTGTCGTATCAGTTTCTTTGTTATTGGATTTGGGTTTTAAGCATACGTTTAATGATAATGGAATTTCTGTTTCTCTAAATTCTGTTTTTTACTTTAATGCTATTTCATTAAATTGTGTGTTTGAAATTGACATGGAAAACCATGTATCCAATAGAAATAATTCAATGTATAGCATCGGGAATAAGAGAGTCAAGTCTAACTTGGACTCGTCTTATTTATGGCACTGCCGTCTTGCCCACATAGGCAAGAATCGCATGGAAAAGCTGCAACACGATGGGCTTTTGAAAAATATCAATGATGATTCAGTTGATAAATGCGAGTCTTGCATATCTGGGAAGATGACAAAGAAACCTTTCCATAGCAATATGGAGAAGGCTTCAGATCTACTTGGATTGATACACACGGACGTGTGTGGTCCACTTAGACATGTGTCTAAACGTGGTGCTGTCTACTTCTTGACCTTCACGGATGACTATAGTCGTTATGGTTATGTTTATTTACTTAAACATAAACATGAAGTCTTTGAGACATTCAAGGTCTTTAAAAATGAAGTAGAATTACAACTCGGAAAGAAGATTAAGGCACTTCGATCCGATCGTGGTGGTGAGTACTTAAGCCAAGAGTTTAAGGATTATCTGGGTGAGTGTGGCATTGTGCAACAACTCACTTCTCCTTATACGCCACAACAAAATGGTGTATCTGAAAGGAGAAATCGTACTTTGTTAGATATGGTACGATCCATGTTTAATCTTACAACTCTTCCCTTATCCTTTTGGGATTATGCTCTTGAAACGGCTGTTCACGTGTTGAATAGGATTCCAACTAAGAAGGTTGATAAGACTCCATATGAAGTATGGACTGGAAAAGCTCCCAACTTTTCTTACTTAAAGGTCTGGGGTTGTGAGGCGTTTGTTAAACGTGACTCACCTGATAAACTCCAACAAAGATCTGTTAAGTGTAACTTCGTAGGATACCCTAAGGAAACAAAGGGTTACTACTTTTACTTCCCACCTGAAAATAAGGTCATCGTGGCTAGGTACGGTGATTTTCTTGAAGAAAATCTAATATCTCAAGAAATCAGTGGGAGAGCATATGATCTTGAAAATGATCATGAAGATACTTCACCTTCTGAAAGCACTAACACACTTCCTGTGGAACCAGAAAGTTTAGGTCCTCCACCTGAAGTAGAAGTGGTACCCGTCCGTAGATCTTCAAGATCTGCAAAGGCTCCTGAGCGTCTATGTTTGAACATAGATGATGAGGAAACTTTTTCTATTGGATCACGTTGATGAACCAACTAGTTATAAGGCTGCCATTAATAGTCCTGAAAAGGAAAAAATGGCAAGTAGCCATGGATGGGGAAATGCAATCCATGAAAGACAATAAAGTCTAGATTGAAGTAGACCTTCCACCCAATGCTAAGGTAGTTGGGTGTAAGTGGCTCTTCAAGAAAAAGACTGACATGGATGGCAACGTACACACCTATAAGGCTCGTTTGGTAGCTAAAGGCTTTACCCAAACATACGGTGTTGACTATGAGGAGACCTTTTCTCCTGTGGCCGACATTAGGGCTATTAGGATTCTTATAGTTATAGCTGCCTACTATGACTATGAGATTTAGCAAATGGATGTCAAAACCGCCTTTCTTAATGGTCGCCTAGATGAAGACATCTATATGGCACAACCTGAAGGTTTTGTGAATCCAGATTTTCCTGAGCGTGTATGCAAACTTCAAAGATCCATTTATGGATTGAAGCAAGCATCCAGGCAATGGAATAAGAAATTTGATGAGGAAATCAAGAAGTTTGGATTTACTCAAAATTTCGATGAGCCATGTGTATACCACAAAGTTAGTGGGAGTAACACTGTTTTCCTTGTTCTATATGTCGATGACATATTAATCATGGGAAGTGACATACTAAGCCTTAATGAAGTTAAGGAATATCTTGGTAGTTGTTTTGCCATGAAGGATTTAGGAGAAGCAGCTTACATCCTTGGAATCAAGATCTATAGAGACAGATCTAAACGGTTAATCGGTTTAAGTCAAAGTGCTTACATGGATAAAATATTGAAGAGATTCAATATGCAGAATTCCAAGAAAGGATATCTGCCCATGCAAGTGAAACATGAATTGAGCAGTGAAATGTGTGCTTCTACACCTGAAGAGGAAGCATACATGAAGAAAGTTCCATATGCTTCTGCAGTTGGTTCTATCATGTATGCTGTTAGATGCACAAGGCCAGATGTGGCATTTGCTCAAAACATGACCAGTCGATATCAGCAGAATCCAGGGGTAAAACACTGGAAAGCTGTAAAGGACATTCTTAAGTATCTAAGGAATACTAAAGATATGTTTCTTGTTTTCGGGGGAAATCCAGACGCAGAACTGAATGTTACAGGTTTCTGCGATGCATCCTTTCAGACTGATAAAGATGATACGAAGTCTCAGACGGGTTACGTTTTTGTCATAAATGGAGGAGCTGTGGACTGGAAGAGTAAAAAGCAGAGCATAACGGCCATGTCTGCTACAGAAGCTGAGTACATTGCTGCATCGGAAGCGGCACAAGAAGCTGTTTGGATAAGGAAATTCATTAAGGATCTTGGAGTGATGCCTTCAATAGAATTACCTATAAATGTATATTGCGACAACTCTGCTGCAATTACATTCGCCAATGAACCTGGAGTTATGAAAGGCGCCAGACACTTTAAAAGGAAACTTCACTATGTTCGAGAACAAGTCGATGATGGTGAAATAAAAGTACTCAAAGTTCACACAGATGACAATCTGGCTGATCCTTTCACGAAGGCATTACCTAAGGAGACATTTAATCGTCATGCTCAGGGTATTGGTCTTCGTTTAGCAGATAGTTTCATGTAAATCTGTTGGATTAGTATTTCGATAGGGACGTGTAAACAATTATTATTTTAATGAAATAAAGTGCGGATAACGTTTATTATCATTATTAATATTTGTGTCCTATATTTGCATGTTTAAATCCATGAGTAATTTATTTATTCTAAATAGTCCGTTGTCAATTAATAATATGGGAATATTATTAAACTAAGACAAATGTGAGGATTGGTAGAATGTACTGTAAGATTAAGACACCAATGTCACATGATATTCAATATTGGATAAATTGAATATAGGGCTTATCCCAACTACATGATTATACTTTATGGATCATAGTCATTAAGTATATCATGAATATTTATCCTCTGACTTGAGATGCCAGATAATTGCCGAGGATGTAGCTCATTTTCTGTGAGATAGTCTAACGCTATCCGTAAAAGGTAGTAATAAGGGCTATTTTCAGAAATGATGCAAAGTTCAAGGGTTATGCTCGCAGTCAATAAGGGATTTGTTCTTTCAACTTTGTGTTGAAATTTAATACTGCTTGGCCACTCGTATGATTAACAAGATGTTTGCGTGCGCACGCCCAAAGTCTATCTGGAAGACGTTCAGATGTTTTGGTAATCTTGTTCAATTATGTATAAACGAGAAACTACTGTTAATTGTGGAATGACAAGATCCATATCCAAATTAACGCGGTATTAGTAACAAAAGGATAATTATGATGATTATATCATCAAGTAGTTTTTCCAGGAGAACCACAACTCGGATCGAGCTGGGGGCATTGGGATCTGTTAAAGCTAGACTAGCCCATGTCATTAAAATATTAATCATTATCCAAGTGGGAGCTGTTAGTTTTTGTGTATAATGATATTAATATTTGTATGTCCGGTTTCGAACCCGAGACTCGGGATTGCACACAATACGTGAGAGTTCCAATGGTTTGAATAATTAAATATACATTTTATATTTATATTTATTTATTCATTTCACTAATAACACTTAACGACGGTTAGTACTTAACGGTGTTAAAGATAACGACCGTTAAAGGACTAAAAGTGAAAAGAAGGATCTAGAAACCCATGGTTGGGTTGGATCGGCTGGAACCAAGCTTGGGCTTGGGTTGGCCGACTTTTAGTGGCTTAGGGAACAAGTTTGTGTTTTTAGGTTTTGCCTATAAATACAAATTCACTTGTTTTGATTTTCACCTAATCAAGTATCCCTAACTCTAAGCCAAACTTCTCTTCTTTCTCCCTCTTGCTTGTGCTAGTCGACATTTTTTATTCCCACTAGGGAATTCGGCTTGAGCTAATAGCAATCAAGTGTTTGGTTTATTAGTGATCTTGAACCTAGCTTTCCCATTGGAACGCTACTATCGCGTGTGTACAAGAACGAGTGACAAGCTTATTTTAGCTTGTGATTCTTGGTGTTTTTCCCTTGTTTGGTTCGACACATTCACAACCCAAATTAGGGTTCTTGTTGTTCTTGATTGATTACGCGATTAAGGTACGTATTTATTTAAGTTAATTAATTACATGTTCATTAGATCTTTCCGCTGCGTGCTTTGTGATGTTTTGTGTGTTTATGATTTATTATAGTTCACATATTCCAACAGTGGCATCAAGAGCCTCGTTTAGAACTTGTAATTAATTACTAAAACCTAAAAATTGGATCTTGATATAGATACATGCATTTAATATTCTAGGGTTTTAATTTGAAACCCTAATTTTTATATATGTGGATCGATCCACATTTAATTTTTTAGGGTTTATGTTAGTTTTATTAAAAACTTGTTAGAAACCCTAGATTATGCATGGAAAATTTTTAGGGATTAATTTGTGAATATTATGTGATGTCACCAATTAATTAAATACGTACTAGATATTAACATGTTAATATGGATTGCATGATTATGTGTTAATATGGTATCCATGACAAAATCTTGCATATTTTGTCATGGTTTGATGTATGGGACGATTTGTATGTATTGTTTTGCTACATGTTTTGTTTAATAAATCTTAAATTGGGGAAGACCTCAATATATTAATTAATAAATTATGTGCAATGTGGTATTAAATTAACTAAAACTTACGCGGCCAAGTTATTTGGTGTCTGTGGACCATTGGGCACAATGAGCTCGAAAACCAATGGGAGTTTTGTTAGTTTAATACATATTTAATTACACATAGAATTAATAATAGGATTTATTGAAAAAATGTTTGCATGTGGCTATATGATATCGTGGATGATCATATATTTGTTATTATGTGTTTATTTATTTTGTGATTACTTGATCTTTTGTGTTTTATATTATGATGGATTGTAAACAACAAAAGAGGGTAATTTTCATAATAAAAATAAATAAGACTAATAACTATGAAACCTTTGTAGTAATTTTATTTATTGCCAAGTCTTATGTGCCGACAGTGGTTCGCTTCGCACGGTAATTTGCTCCCAGGCGAGACTAGCAATAATAAATTTACTACATTAATTGTTTTAGCAAGAAAATCATATTCTTTTAGTTGATTGATTGCGACTGTACTAAGTGGTCGAAGCGGCGGACCTAAAATTGACAAACTAAAAAGTGGGTTCTAGTTGGTACGCATTAAATTGTGACCTTAGAGGGGCACGGTTTTAACCAGCTTCGGCGGATGTCGTCCCTACGCCCGCCTGTGCGTAAATTTTAGACTTACCAAGTACACCACGATAAATACGAAGCATCTTAAGGCAATGTTGTAATTTATTCAACGCCTCAATTAAAAGATTTGATGATTTGAGCTACGAATGAGTAAATGGTTTTGTTTTTGCAAACATATATGATACAAAGATGAATGCATGACATCTTTGTACATATTTTTTTGATTTCACACATCAAAATTTATTACCCTATAAATTTAAGTTATATGTCACCCAACTACAAAAAGAAACACCTAAGGTTTCATCCTACATCACTAGCAGCCAAAGCTGAATGTTGATGTTCAAAGGGTAGTCATCTAAGGGTAAAATTGAGTACTTTATTGCTAGCAGCCAAAGCTGAATGCAATAAACTGACGTCAATTTACAGTTTCTTAAGTTGGTTAACTTAATTGGGCACTTTCATTACTAGCAGCCAAAGCTGATGTAATGGAACGGCGCCAAGGCATAAAGAATTGGGGATGAAACATGCTTACATTTTGCAACTGTGGTTGGCAATATAATGTAAGTCCCAAGATTTCTAGGAATTGCAATTTGACATTGGCAATTGGGTGATCCCGTACCTTGTTGAACACTTTCATTGCTAGCAGCCAAAGCTGATGTAATGAAACGGCGTCAATTAGGATCCTAGTTTTCAGTGAAAATTAAATGGTTTTTCAACCAATGGGTGTTTAATTTTCATGAAATGTTTTATTATCGAAAGTACTAACTTTTGAACTTTTTTCTGTAGAAATGGCCCAACCCGGAAACTCGTCAAACTTAACTTCCTGTTTCAAGATGATGCTTGAAAAGGAAAAACTGACTGGGACTAAGAATTTTAACGCTTGGTATCGAAATCTAAGGCTTGTTCTTAG
This sequence comes from Artemisia tridentata subsp. tridentata, assembly GCA_021014915.2. NCBI lineage: Eukaryota > Viridiplantae > Streptophyta > Magnoliopsida > Asterales > Asteraceae > Artemisia > Artemisia tridentata. The sequence goes on along the minus strand of CP139508.1, from coordinate 487,750,394 downwards.
AATTGCCAAACGTTCAGAATGTCTTACTGAGGACCTTCCTGTAGCTCCTCCTGCAAACTCGTCTAATGAAATACTTAGGCAGTTCAATGCAGCCTATGACAAGCACAATGATGCGGCTTGTCTCATGCTATCGGGGATGGATGATCAACTGGTAAAACAGTTTGAGAAATATGGCCCAAAAAACATGATTGAAGAACTGGAACGTATGTTTCAGAAATCTCCTATGGCTGAATTGTATGATGCACTTGACAACTTGGGCAAGTGCATGCAGGATGCGACAACACCCGTAAGTGATCATGCACTTAAAGTGAAAGGTTATCTTGACCAACTGGATGCACTTAATTGCGGGTTTGTAGAAGACGTTAAAGTTGGCCTCATCAACAAATCCCTCAATGAGGAATTATATGGTGAATTTGTGCGCAACTTTAACATGCATTGCAAGGGGAAGACATTTTCTGAATTGCATGCAATGCTTATTGAGCATGAGAAGGCACTCACAAAGAAAGCTCCTACACCTGCTGTTATGGCAATAAGAGGTGGTAGAGTAGCTAAGCCCGGTAAACCGAAACATGTGAACAAGAAAGGAAAGGGCAACGCTGACAAGGGCAAGCAGATTGTGACCCATCAGCAAAAGCCAAAGAAGCAGAATCCTCCTCCCAAGAAGGATTATCCCAAAATGGATGCGGCTGCTTGTCACCACTGCCATACTCCTGGACACTGGAAGCATGACTGTCCATTGTTGCTAGAGGAGTGTCGCAAAAATAAGAATGCCAAGGCTGGGCAGGGCGCCAGCACTTCAGGTATTTTTACGGTTGAATTATTTTCTTTTCCTCATAAGCAAAATGCCTGGATATATGATACAGGATGTGGTACTCACATTTGTAATACATCGCAGGGGCTTAGGGGAGCAAAGAAGCTGAACTATGGGGAATGCTACTTGTACGTGGGAAATGGAATACGTGCAGCAGTAGAAGCCATAGGGACTTTTGAGCTAGTTTTACCATCTGGTTTAATTTTGGTTTTAGACAATTGTCATTACGCACCTTCTATTGTTAGAGGTGTCGTATCAGTTTCTTTGTTATTGGATTTGGGTTTTAAGCATACGTTTAATGATAATGGAATTTCTGTTTCTCTAAATTCTGTTTTTTACTTTAATGCTATTTCATTAAATTGTGTGTTTGAAATTGACATGGAAAACCATGTATCCAATAGAAATAATTCAATGTATAGCATCGGGAATAAGAGAGTCAAGTCTAACTTGGACTCGTCTTATTTATGGCACTGCCGTCTTGCCCACATAGGCAAGAATCGCATGGAAAAGCTGCAACACGATGGGCTTTTGAAAAATATCAATGATGATTCAGTTGATAAATGCGAGTCTTGCATATCTGGGAAGATGACAAAGAAACCTTTCCATAGCAATATGGAGAAGGCTTCAGATCTACTTGGATTGATACACACGGACGTGTGTGGTCCACTTAGACATGTGTCTAAACGTGGTGCTGTCTACTTCTTGACCTTCACGGATGACTATAGTCGTTATGGTTATGTTTATTTACTTAAACATAAACATGAAGTCTTTGAGACATTCAAGGTCTTTAAAAATGAAGTAGAATTACAACTCGAAAAGAAGATTAAGGCACTTCGATCCGATCGTGGTGGTGAGTACTTAAGCCAAGAGTTTAAGGATTATCTGGGTGAGTGTGGCATTGTGCAACAACTCACTTCTCCTTATACGCCACAACAAAATGGTGTATCTGAAAGGAGAAATCGTACTTTGTTAGATATGGTACGATCCATGTTTAATCTTACAACTCTTCCCTTATCCTTTTGGGATTATGCTCTTGAAACGGCTGTTCACGTGTTGAATAGGATTCCAACTAAGAAGGTTGATAAGACTCCATATGAAGTATGGACTGGAAAAGCTCCCAACTTTTCTTACTTAAAGGTCTGGGGTTGTGAGGCGTTTGTTAAACGTGACTCACCTGATAAACTCCAACAAAGATCTGTTAAGTGTAACTTCGTAGGATACCCTAAGGAAACAAAGGGTTACTACTTTTACTTCCCACCTGAAAATAAGGTCATCGTGGCTAGGTACGGTGATTTTCTTGAAGAAAATCTAATATCTCAAGAAATCAGTGGGAGAGCATATGATCTTGAAAATGATCATGAAGATACTTCACCTTCTGAAAGCACTAACACACTTCCTGTGGAACCAGAAAGTTTAGGTCCTCCACCTGAAGTAGAAGTGGTACCCGTCCGTAGATCTTCAAGATCTGCAAAGGCTCCTGAGCGTCTATGTTTGAACATAGATGATGAGGAAACTTTTTCTATTGGATCACGTTGATGAACCAACTAGTTATAAGGCTGCCATTAATAGTCCTGAAAAGGAAAAATGGCAAGTAGCCATGGATGGGGAAATGCAATCCATGAAAGACAATAAAGTCTAGATTGAAGTAGACCTTCCACCCAATGCTAAGGTAGTTGGGTGTAAGTGGCTCTTCAAGAAAAAGACTGACATGGATGGCAACGTACACACCTATAAGGCTCGTTTGGTAGCTAAAGGCTTTACCCAAACATACGGTGTTGACTATGAGGAGACCTTTTCTCCTGTGGCCGACATTAGGGCTATTAGGATTCTTATAGTTATAGCTGCCTACTATGACTATGAGATTTAGCAAATGGATGTCAAAACCGCCTTTCTTAATGGTCGCCTAGATGAAGACATCTATATGGCACAACCTGAAGGTTTTGTGAATCCAGATTTTCCTGAGCGTGTATGCAAACTTCAAAGATCCATTTATGGATTGAAGCAAGCATCCAGGCAATGGAATAAGAAATTTGATGAGGAAATCAAGAAGTTTGGATTTACTCAAAATTTCGATGAGCCATGTGTATACCACAAAGTTAGTGGGAGTAACACTGTTTTCCTTGTTCTATATGTCGATGACATATTAATCATGGGAAGTGACATACTAAGCCTTAATGAAGTTAAGGAATATCTTGGTAGTTGTTTTGCCATGAAGGATTTAGGAGAAGCAGCTTACATCCTTGGAATCAAGATCTATAGAGACAGATCTAAACGGTTAATCGGTTTAAGTCAAAGTGCTTACATGGATAAAATATTGAAGAGATTCAATATGCAGAATTCCAAGAAAGGATATCTGCCCATGCAAGTGAAACATGAATTGAGCAGTGAAATGTGTGCTTCTACACCTGAAGAGGAAGCATACATGAAGAAAGTTCCATATGCTTCTGCAGTTGGTTCTATCATGTATGCTGTTAGATGCACAAGGCCAGATGTGGCATTTGCTCAAAACATGACCAGTCGATATCAGCAGAATCCAGGGGTAAAACACTGGAAAGCTGTAAAGGACATTCTTAAGTATCTAAGGAATACTAAAGATATGTTTCTTGTTTTCGGGGGAAATCCAGACGCAGAACTGAATGTTACAGGTTTCTGCGATGCATCCTTTCAGACTGATAAAGATGATACGAAGTCTCAGACGGGTTACGTTTTTGTCATAAATGGAGGAGCTGTGGACTGGAAGAGTAAAAAGCAGAGCATAACGGCCATGTCTGCTACAGAAGCTGAGTACATTGCTGCATCGGAAGCGGCACAAGAAGCTGTTTGGATAAGGAAATTCATTAAGGATCTTGGAGTGATGCCTTCAATAGAATTACCTATAAATGTATATTGCGACAACTCTGCTGCAATTACATTCGCCAATGAACCTGGAGTTATGAAAGGCGCCAGACACTTTAAAAGGAAACTTCACTATGTTCGAGAACAAGTCGATGATGGTGAAATAAAAGTACTCAAAGTTCACACAGATGACAATCTGGCTGATCCTTTCACGAAGGCATTACCTAAGGAGACATTTAATCGTCATGCTCAGGGTATTGGTCTTCGTTTAGCAGATAGTTTCATGTAAATCTGTTGGATTAGTATTTCGATAGGGACGTGTAAACAATTATTATTTTAATGAAATAAAGTGCGGATAACGTTTATTATCATTATTAATATTTGTGTCCTATATTTGCATGTTTAAATCCATGAGTAATTTATTTATTCTAAATAGTCCGTTGTCAATTAATAATATGGGAATATTATTAAACTAAGACAAATGTGAGGATTGGTAGAATGTACTGTAAGATTAAGACACCAATGTCACATGATATTCAATATTGGATAAATTGAATATAGGGCTTATCCCAACTACATGATTATACTTTATGGATCATAGTCATTAAGTATATCATGAATATTTATCCTCTGACTTGAGATGCCAGATAATTGCCGAGGATGTAGCTCATTTTCTGTGAGATAGTCTAACGCTATCCGTAAAAGGTAGTAATAAGGGCTATTTTCAGAAATGATGCAAAGTTCAAGGGTTATGCTCGCAGTCAATAAGGGATTTGTTCTTTCAACTTTGTGTTGAAATTTAATACTGCTTGGCCACTCGTATGATTAACAAGATGTTTGCGTGCGCACGCCCAAAGTCTATCTGGAAGACGTTCAGATGTTTTGGTAATCTTGTTCAATTATGTATATAAACGAGAAACTACTGTTAATTGTGGAATGACAAGATCCATATCCAAATTAACGCGGTATTAGTAACAAAAGGATAATTATGATGATTATATCATCAAGTAGTTTTTCCAGGAGAACCACAACTCGGATCGAGCTGGGGGCATTGGGATCTGTTAAAGCTAGACTAGCCCATGTCATTACAATATTAATCATTATCCAAGTGGGAGCTGTTAGTTTTTGTGTATAATGATATTAATATTTGTATGTCCGGTTTCGAACCCGAGACTCGGGATTGCACACAATACGTGAGAGTTCCAATGGTTTGAATAATTAAATATACATTTTATATTTATATTTATTTATTCATTTCACTAATAACACTTAACGACGGTTAGTACTTAACGGTGTTAAAGATAACGACCGTTAAAGGACTAAAAGTGAAAAGAAGGATCTAGAAACCCATGGTTGGGTTGGATCGGCTGGAACCAAGCTTGGGCTTGGGTTGGCCGACTTTTAGTGGCTTAGGGAACAAGTTTGTGTTTTTAGGTTTTGCCTATAAATACAAATTCACTTGTTTTGATTTTCACCTAATCAAGTATCCCTAACTCTAAGCCAAACTTCTCTTCTTTCTCCCTCTTGCTTGTGCTAGTCGACATTTTTTATTCCCACTAGGGAATTCGGCTTGAGCTAATAGCAATCAAGTGTTTGGTTTATTAGTGATCTTGAACCTAGCTTTCCCATTGGAACGCTACTATCGCGTGTGTACAAGAACGAGTGACAAGCTTATTTTAGCTTGTGATTCTTGGTGTTTTTCCCTTGTTTGGTTCGACACATTCACAACCCAAATTAGGGTTCTTGTTGTTCTTGATTGATTACGCGATTAAGGTACGTATTTATTTAAGTTAATTAATTACATGTTCATTAGATCTTTCCGCTGCGTGCTTTGTGATGTTTTGTGTGTTTATGATTTATTATAGTTCACATATTCCAACAGTGGCATCAAGAGCCTCGTTTAGAACTTGTAATTAATTACTAAAACCTAAAAATTGGATCTTGATATAGATACATGCATTTAATATTCTAGGGTTTTAATTTGAAACCCTAATTTTTATATATGTGGATCGATCCACATTTAATTTTTTAGGGTTTATGTTAGTTTTATTAAAAACTTGTTAGAAACCCTAGATTATGCATGGAAAATTTTTAGGGATTAATTTGTGAATATTATGTGATGTCACCAATTAATTAAATACGTACTAGATATTAACATGTTAATATGGATTGCATGATTATGTGTTAATATGGTATCCATGACAAAATCTTGCATATTTTGTCATGGTTTGATGTATGGGACGATTTGTATGTATTGTTTTGCTACATGTTTTGTTTAATAAATCTTAAATTGGGGAAGACCTCAATATATTAATTAATAAATTATGTGCAATGTGGTATTAAATTAACTAAAACTTACGCGGCCAAGTTATTTGGTGTCTGTGGACCATTGGGCACAATGAGCTCGAAAACCAATGGGAGTTTTGTTAGTTTAATACATATTTAATTACACATAGAATTAATAATAGGATTTATTGAAAAAAGGTTTGCATGTGGCTATATGATATCGTGGATGATCATATATTTGTTATTATGTGTTTATTTATTTTGTGATTACTTGATCTTTTGTGTTTTATATTATGATGGATTGTAAACAACAAAAGAGGGTAATTTTCATAATAAAATAAATAAGACTAATAACTATGAAACCTTTGTAGTAATTTTATTTATTGCCGAGTCTTATGTGCCGACAGTGGTTCGCTTCGCACGGTAATTTGCTCCCAGGCGAGACTAACAATAATAAATTTACTACATTAATTGTTTTAGCAAGAAAATCATATTCTTTTAGTTGATTGATTGCGACTGTACTAAGTGGTCGAAGCGGCGGACCTAAAATTGACAAACTAAAAAGTGGGTTCTAGTTGGTACGCATTAAATTGTGACCTTAGAGGGGCACGGTTTTAACCAGCTTCGGCGGCTGTCGTCCCTACGCCCGCCTGTGCGTAAATTTTAGACTTACCAAGTACACCACGATAAATACGAAGCATCTTAAGGCAATGTTGTAATTTATTCAATGCCTCAATTAAAAGATTTGATGATTTGAGCTACGAATGAGTAAATGGTTTTGTTTTTGCAAACATATATGATACAAAGATGAATGCATGACATCTTTGTACATATTTTTTTGATTTCACACATCAAAATTTATTACCCTATAAATTTAAGTTATATGTCACCCAACTACAAAAAGAAACACCTAAGGTTTCATCCTACATCACTAGCAGCCAAAGCTGAATGTTGATGTTCAAAGGGTAGTCATCTAAGGGTAAAATTGAGTACTTTATTGCTAGCAGCCAAAGCTGAATGCAATAAACTGATGTCAATTTACAGTTTCTTAAGTTGGTTAACTTAATTGGGCACTTTCATTACTAGCAGCCAAAGCTGATGTAATGGAACGGCGCCAAGGCATAAAGAATTGGGGATGAAACATGCTTACATTTTGCAACTGTGGTTGGCAATATAATGTAAGTCCCAAGATTTCTAGGAATTGCAATTTGACATTGGCAATTGGGTGATCCCGTACCTTGTTGAGCACTTTCATTGCTAGCAGCCAAAGCTGATGTAATGAAACGGCGTCAATTAGGATCCTAGTTTTCAGTGAAAATTAAATGGTTTTTCAACCAATGGGTGTTTTAATTTTCATGAAATGTTTTATTATCGAAAGTACTAACTTTTGAACTTTTTTCTGTATAAATGGCCCAACCCGGAAACTCGTCAAACTTAACTTCCTGTTTCAAGATGATGCTTGAAAAGGAAAAACTGACTGGGACTAAGAATTTTAACGCTTGGTATCGAAATCTAAGGCTTGTTCTTAGAATTGCCAAACGTTCAGAATGTCTTACTGAGGACCTTCCTGTAGCTCCTCCTGCAAACTCGTCTAATGAAATACTTAGGCAGTTCAATGAAGCCTATGACAAGCACAATGATGCGGCTTGTCTCATGCTATCGTGGATGGATGATCAACTGGTAAAACAGTTTGAGAAATATGGCCCAAAAAACATGATTGAAGAACTGGAACGTATGTTTCAGAAATCTCCTATGGCTGAATTGTATGATGTACTTGACAACTTGGGCAAGTGCAAGCAGGATGCGACAACACCCGTAAGTGATCATGCACTTAATGTGAAAGGTTATCTTGACCAACTGGATGCACTTAATTGCGGGTTTGTAGAAGACGTTAAAGTTGGCCTCATCAACAAATCCCTCAATGAGGAATTATATGGTGAATTTGTGCGCAACTTTAACATGCATTGCAAGGGGAAGACATTTTCTGAATTGCATGCAATGCTTATTGAGCATGAGAAGGCACTCACAAAGAAAGCTCCTACACCTGCTGTTATGGCAATAAGAGGTGGTAGAGTAGCTAAGCCCGGTAAACCGAAACATGTGAACAAGAAAGGAAAGGGCAACGCTGACAAGGGCAAGCAGATTGTGACCCATCAGCAAAAGCCAAAGAAGCAGAATCCTCCTCCCAAGAAGGATTATCCCAAAAAGGATGCGGCTGCTTGTCACCACTGCCATACTCCTGGACACTGGAAGCATGACTGTCCATTGTTGCTAGAGGAGTGTCGCAAAAATAAGAATGCCAAGGCTGGGCAGGGCGCCAGCACTTCAGGTATTTTTACGGTTGAATTATTTTCTTTTCCTCGTAAGCAAAATGCCTGGATATATGATACAGGATGTGGTACTCACATTTGTAATACATCGCAGGGGCTTAGAGGAGCAAAGAAGCTGAACTATGGGGAATGCTACTTGTACGTGGGAAATGGAATACGTGCAGCAGTAGAAGCCATAGGGACTTTTGAGCTAGTTTTACCATCTGGTTTAATTTTGGTTTTAGACAATTGTCATTACGCACCTTCTATTGTTAGAGGTGTCGTATCAGTTTCTTTGTTATTGGATTTGGGTTTTAAGCATACGTTTAATGATAATGGAATTTCTGTTTCTCTAAATTCTGTTTTTTACTTTAATGCTATTTCATTAAATGGTGTGTTTGAAATTGACATGGAAAACCATTTATCCAATAGAAATAATTCAATGTATAGCATCGGGAATAAGAGAGTCAAGTCTAACTTGGACTCGTCTTATTTATGGCACTGCCGTCTTGCCCACATAGGCAAGAATCGCATGGAAAAGCTGCAACACGATGGGCTTTTGAAAAATATCAATGATGATTCAGTTGATAAATGCGAGTCTTGCATATCTGGGAAGATGACAAAGAAACCTTTCCATAGCAATATGGAGAAGGCTTCAGATCTACTTGGATTGATACACACGGACGTGTGTGGTCCACTTAGACATGTGTCTAAACGTGGTGCTGTCTACTTCTTGACCTTCACGGATGACTATAGTCGTTATGGTTATGTTTATTTACTTAAACATAAACATGAAGTCTTTGAGACATTCAAGGTCTTTAAAAATGAAGTAGAATTACAACTCGGAAAGAAGATTAAGGCACTTCGATCCGATCGTGGTGGTGAGTACTTAAGCCAAGAGTTTAAGGATTATCTGGGTGAGTGTGGCATTGTGCAACAACTCACTTCTCCTTATACGCCACAACAAAATGGTGTATCTGAAAGGAGAAATCGTACTTTGTTAGATATGGTACGATCCATGTTTAATCTTACAACTCTTCCCTTATCCTTTTGGGATTATGCTCTTGAAACGGCTGTTCACGTGTTGAATAGGATTCCAACTAAGAAGGTTGATAAGACTCCATATGAAGTATGGACTGGAAAAGCTCCCAACTTTTCTTACTTAAAGGTCTGGGGTTGTGAGGCGTTTGTTAAACGTGACTCACCTGATAAACTCCAACAAAGATCTGTTAAGTGTAACTTCGTAGGATACCCTAAGGAAACAAAGGGTTACTACTTTTACTTCCCACCTGAAAATAAGGTCATCGTGGCTAGGTACGGTGATTTTCTTGAAGAAAATCTAATATCTCAAGAAATCAGTGGGAGAGCATATGATCTTGAAAATGATCATGAAGATACTTCACCTTCTGAAAGCACTAACACACTTCCTGTGGAACCAGAAAGTTTAGGTCCTCCACCTGAAGTAGAAGTGGTACCCGTCCGTAGATCTTCAAGATCTGCAAAGGCTCCTGAGCGTCTATGTTTGAACATAGATGATGAGGAAACTTTTTCTATTGGATCACGTTGATGAACCAACTAGTTATAAGGCTGCCATTAATAGTCCTGAAAAGGAAAAATGGCAAGTAGCCATGGATGGGGAAATGCAATCCATGAAAGACAATAAAGTCTAGATTGAAGTAGACCTTCCACCCAATGCTAAGGTAGTTGGGTGTAAGTGGCTCTTCAAGAAAAAGACTGACATGGATGGCAACGTACACACCTATAAGGCTCGTTTGGTAGCTAAAGGCTTTACCCAAACATACGGTGTTGACTATGAGGAGACCTTTTCTCCTGTGGCCGACATTAGGGCTATTAGGATTCTTATAGTTATAGCTGCCTACTATGACTATGAGATTTAGCAAATGGATGTCAAAACCGCCTTTCTTAATGGTCGCCTAGATGAAGACATCTATATGGCACAACCTGAAGGTTTTGTGAATCCAGATTTTCCTGAGCGTGTATGCAAACTTCAAAGATCCATTTATGGATTGAAGCAAGCATCCAGGCAATGGAATAAGAAATTTGATGAGGAAATCAAGAAGTTTGGATTTACTCAAAATTTCGATGAGCCATGTGTATACCACAAAGTTAGTGGGAGTAACACTGTTTTCCTTGTTCTATATGTCGATGACATATTAATCATGGGAAGTGACATACCAAGCCTTAATGAAGTTAAGGAATATCTTGGTAGTTGTTTTGCCATGAAGGATTTAGGAGAAGCAGCTTACATCCTTGGAATCAAGATCTATAGAGACAGATCTAAACGGTTAATCGGTTTAAGTCAAAGTGCTTACATGGATAAAATATTGAAGAGATTCAATATGCAGAATTCCAAGAAAGGATATCTGCCCATGCAAGTGAAACATGAATTGAGCAGTGAAATGTGTGCTTCTACACCTGAAGAGGAAGCATACATGAAGAAAGTTCCATATGCTTCTGCAGTTGGTTCTATCATGTATGCTGTTAGATGCACAAGGCCAGATGTGGCATTTGCTCAAAACATGACCAGTCGATATCAGCAGAATCCAGGGGTAAAACACTGGAAAGCTGTAAAGGACATTCTTAAGTATCTAAGGAATACTAAAGATATGTTTCTTGTTTTCGGGGGAAATCCAGACGCAGAACTGAATGTTACAGGTTTCTGCGATGCATCCTTTCAGACTGATAAAGATGATACGAAGTCTCAGACGGGTTACGTTTTTGTCATAAATGGAGGAGCTGTGGACTGGAAGAGTAAAAAGCAGAGCATAACGGCCATGTCTGCTACAGAAGCTGAGTACATTGCTGCATCGGAAGCGGCACAAGAAGCTGTTTGGATAAGGAAATTCATTAAGGATCTTGGAGTGATGCCTTCAATAGAATTACCTATAAATGTATATTGCGACAACTCTGCTGCAATTACATTCGCCAATGAACCTGGAGTTATGAAAGGCGCCAGACACTTTAAAAGGAAACTTCACTATGTTCGAGAACAAGTCGATGATGGTGAAATAAAAGTACTCAAAGTTCACACAGATGACAATCTGGCTGATCCTTTCACGAAGGCATTACCTAAGGAGACATTTAATCGTCATGCTCAGGGTATTGGTCTTCGTTTAGCAGATAGTTTCATGTAAATCTGTTGGATTAGTATTTCGATAGGGACGTGTAAACAATTATTATTTTAATGAAATAAAGTGCGGATAACGTTTATTATCATTATTAATATTTGTGTCCTATATTTGCATGTTTAAATCCATGAGTAATTTATTTATTCTAAATAGTCCGTTGTCAATTAATAATATGGGAATATTATTAAACTAAGACAAATGTGAGGATTGGTAGAATGTACTGTAAGATTAAGACACCAATGTCACATGATATTCAATATTGGATAAATTGAATATAGGGCTTATCCCAACTACATGATTATACTTTATGGATCATAGTCATTAAGTATATCATGAATATTTATCCTCTGACTTGAGATGCCAGATAATTGCCGAGGATGTAGCTCATTTTCTGTGAGATAGTCTAACGCTATCCGTAAAAGGTAGTAATAAGGGCTATTTTCAGAAATGATGCAAAGTTCAAGGGTTATGCTCGCAGTCAATAAGGGATTTGTTCTTTCAACTTTGTGTTGAAATTTAATACTGCTTGGCCACTCGTATGATTAACAAGATGTTTGCGTGCGCACGCCCAAAGTCTATCTGGAAGACGTTCAGATGTTTTGGTAATCTTGTTCAATTATGTATAAACGAGAAACTACTGTTAATTGTGGAATGACAAGATCCATATCCAAATTAACGCGGTATTAGTAACAAAAGGATAATTATGATGATTATATCATCAAGTAGTTTTTCCAGGAGAACCACAACTCGGATCGAGCTGGGGGCATTGGGATCTGTTAAAGCTAGACTAGCCCATGTCATTAAAATATTAATCATTATCCAAGTGGGAGCTGTTAGTTTTTGTGTATAATGATATTAATATTTGTATGTCCGGTTTCGAACCCGAGACTCGGGATTGCACACAATACGTGAGAGTTCCAATGGTTTGAATAATTAAATATACATTTTATATTTATATTTATTTATTCATTTCACTAATAACACTTAACGACGGTTAGTACTTAACGGTGTTAAAGATAACGACCGTTAAAGGACTAAAAGTGAAAAGAAGGATCTAGAAACCCATGGTTGGGTTGGATCGGCTGGAACCAAGCTTGGGCTTGGGTTGGCCGACTTTTAGTGGCTTAGGGAACAAGTTTGTGTTTTTAGGTTTTGCCTATAAATACAAATTCACTTGTTTTGATTTTCACCTAATCAAGTATCCCTAACTCTAAGCCAAACTTCTCTTCTTTCTCCCTCTTGCTTGTGCTAGTCGACATTTTTTATTCCCACTAGGGAATTCGGCTTGAGCTAATAGCAATCAAGTGTTTGGTTTATTAGTGATCTTGAACCTAGCTTTCCCATTGGAACGCTACTATCGCGTGTGTACAAGAACGAGTGACAAGCTTATTTTAGCTTGTGATTCTTGGTGTTTTTCCCTTGTTTGGTTCGACACATTCACAACCCAAATTAGGGTTCTTGTTGTTCTTGATTGATTACGCGATTAAGGTACGTATTTATTTAAGTTAATTAATTACATGTTCATTAGATCTTTCCGCTGCGTGCTTTGTGATGTTTTGTGTGTTTATGATTTATTATAGTTCACATATTCCAACAGTGGCATCAAGAGCCTCGTTTAGAACTTGTAATTAATTACTAAAACCTAAAAATTGGATCTTGATATAGATACATGCATTTAATATTCTAGGGTTTTAATTTGAAACCCTAATTTTTATATATGTGGATCGATCCACATTTAATTTTTTAGGGTTTATGTTAGTTTTATTAAAAACTTGTTAGAAACCCTAGATTATGCATGGAAAATTTTTAGGGATTAATTTGTGAATATTATGTGATGTCACCAATTAATTAAATACGTACTAGATATTAACATGTTAATATGGATTGCATGATTATGTGTTAATATGGTATCCATGACAAAATCTTGCATATTTTGTCATGGTTTGATGTATGGGACGATTTGTATGTATTGTTTTGCTACATGTTTTGTTTAATAAATCTTAAATTGGGGAAGACCTCAATATATTAATTAATAAATTATGTGCAATGTGGTATTAAATTAACTAAAACTTACGCGGCCAAGTTATTTGGTGTCTGTGGACCATTGGGCACAATGAGCTCGAAAACCAATGGGAGTTTTGTTAGTTTAATACATATTTAATTACACATAGAATTAATAATAGGATTTATTGAAAAAAGGTTTGCATGTGGCTATATGATATCGTGGATGATCATATATTTGTTATTATGTGTTTATTTATTTTGTGATTACTTGATCTTTTGTGTTTTATATTATGATGGATTGTAAACAACAAAAGAGGGTAATTTTCATAATAAAAATAAATAAGACTAATAACTATGAAACCTTTGTAGTAATTTTATTTATTGCCAAGTCTTATGTGCCGACAGTGGTTCGCTTCGCACGGTAATTTGCTCCCAGGCGAGACTAGCAATAATAAATTTACTACATTAATTGTTTTAGCAAGAAAATCATATTCTTTTAGTTGATTGATTGCGACTGTACTAAGTGGTCGAAGCGGCGGACCTAAAATTGACAAACTAAAAAGTGGGTTCTAGTTGGTACGCATTAAATTGTGACCTTAGAGGGGCACGGTTTTAACCAGCTTCGGCGGCTGTCGTCCCTACGCCCGCCTGTGCGTAAATTTTAGACTTACCAAGTACACCACGATAAATACGAAGCATCTTAAGGCAATGTTGTAATTTATTCAACGCCTCAATTAAAAGATTTGATGATTTGAGCTACGAATGAGTAAATGGTTTTGTTTTTGCAAACATATATGATACAAAGATGAATGCATGACATCTTTGTACATATTTTTTTGATTTCACACATCAAAATTTATTACCCTATAAATTTAAGTTATATGTCACCCAACTACAAAAAGAAACACCTAAGGTTTCATCCTACATCACTAGCAGCCAAAGCTGAATGTTGATGTTCAAAGGGTAGTCATCTAAGGGTAAAATTGAGTACTTTATTGCTAGCAGCCAAAGCTGAATGCAATAAACTGACGTCAATTTACAGTTTCTTAAGTTGGTTAACTTAATTGGGCACTTTCATTACTAGCAGCCAAAGCTGATGTAATGGAACGGCGCCAAGGCATAAAGAATTGGGGATGAAACATGCTTACATTTTGCAACTGTGGTTGGCAATATAATGTAAGTCCCAAGATTTCTAGGAATTGCAATTTGACATTGGCAATTGGGTGATCCCGTACCTTGTTGAACACTTTCATTGCTAGCAGCCAAAGCTGATGTAATGAAACGGCGTCAATTAGGATCCTAGTTTTCAGTGAAAATTAAATGGTTTTTCAACCAATGGGTGTTTAATTTTCATGAAATGTTTTATTATCGAAAGTACTAACTTTTGAACTTTTTTCTGTAGAAATGGCCCAACCCGGAAACTCGTCAAACTTAACTTCCTGTTTCAAGATGATGCTTGAAAAGGAAAAAACTGACTGGGACTAAGAATTTTAACGCTTGGTATCGAAATCTAAGGCTTGTTCTTAGAATTGCCAAACGTTCAGAATGTCTTACTGAGGACCTTCCTGTAGCTCCTCCTGCAAACTCGTCTAATGAAATACTTAGGCAGTTCAATGCAGCCTATGACAAGCACAATGATGCGGCTTGTCTCATGCTATCGGGGATGGATGATCAACTGGTAAAACAGTTTGAGAAATATGGCCCAAAAAACATGATTGAAGAACTGGAACGTATGTTTCAGAAATCTCCTATGGCTGAATTGTATGATGTACTTGACAACTTGGGCAAGTGCATGCAGGATGCGACAACACCCGTAAGTGATCATGCACTTAAAGTGAAAGGTTATCTTGACCAACTGGATGCACTTAATTGCGGGTTTGTAGAAGACGTTAAAGTTAGCCTCATCAACAAATCCCTCAATGAGGAATTATATGGTGAATTTGTGCGCAACTTTAACATGCATTGCAAGGGGAAGACATTTTCTGAATTGCATGCAATGCTTATTGAGCATGAGAAGGCACTCACAAAGAAAGCTCCTACACCTGCTGTTATGGCAATAAGAGGTGGTAGAGTAGCTAAGCCCGGTAAACCGAAACATGTGAACAAGAAAGGAAAGGGCAACGCTGACAAGGGCAAGCAGATTGTGACCCATCAGCAAAAGCCAAAGAAGCAGAATCCTCCTCCCAAGAAGGATTATCCCAAAAAGGATGCGGCTGCTTGTCACCACTGCCATACTCCTGGACACTGGAAGCGTGACTGTCCATTGTTGCTAGAGGAGTGTCGCAAAAATAAGAATGCCAAGGCTGGGCAGGGCGCCAGCACTTCAGGTATTTTTACGGTTGAATTATTTTCTTTTCCTCATAAGCAAAATGCCTGGATATATGATACAGGATGTGGTACTCACATTTGTAATACATCGCAGGGGCTTAGAGGAGCAAAGAAGCTGAACTATGGGGAATGCTACTTGTACGTGGGAAATGGAATACGTGCAGCAGTAGAAGCCATAGGGACTTTTGAGCTAGTTTTACCATCTGGTTTAATTTTGGTTTTAGACAATTGTCATTACGCACCTTCTATTGTTAGAGGTGTCGTATCAGTTTCTTTGTTATTGGATTTGGGTTTTAAGCATACGTTTAATGATAATGGAATTTCTGTTTCTCTAAATTCTGTTTTTTACTTTAATGCTATTTCATTAAATTGTGTGTTTGAAATTGACATGGAAAACCATGTATCCAATAGAAATAATTCAATGTATAGCATCGGGAATAAGAGAGTCAAGTCTAACTTGGACTCGTCTTATTTATGGCACTGCCGTCTTGCCCACATAGGCAAGAATCGCATGGAAAAGCTGCAACACGATGGGCTTTTGAAAAATATCAATGATGATTCAGTTGATAAATGCGAGTCTTGCATATCTGGGAAGATGACAAAGAAACCTTTCCATAGCAATATGGAGAAGGCTTCAGATCTACTTGGATTGATACACACGGACGTGTGTGGTCCACTTAGACATGTGTCTAAACGTGGTGCTGTCTACTTCTTGACCTTCACGGATGACTATAGTCGTTATGGTTATGTTTATTTACTTAAACATAAACATGAAGTCTTTGAGACATTCAAGGTCTTTAAAAATGAAGTAGAATTACAACTCGGAAAGAAGATTAAGGCACTTCGATCCGATCGTGGTGGTGAGTACTTAAGCTAAGAGTTTAAGGATTATCTGGGTGAGTGTGGCATTGTGCAACAACTCACTTCTCCTTATACGCCACAACAAAATGGTGTATCTGAAAGGAGAAATCGTACTTTGTTAGATATGGTACGATCCATGTTTAATCTTACAACTCTTCCCTTATCCTTTTGGGATTATGCTCTTGAAACGGCTGTTCACGTGTTGAATAGGATTCCAACTAAGAAGGTTGATAAGACTCCATATGAAGTATGGACTGGAAAAGCTCCCAACTTTTCTTACTTAAAGGTCTGGGGTTGTGAGGCGTTTGTTAAACGTGACTCACCTGATAAACTCCAACAAAGATCTGTTAAGTGTAACTTCGTAGGATACCCTAAGGAAACAAAGGGTTACTACTTTTACTTCCCACCTGAAAATAAGGTCATCGTGGCTAGGTACGGTGATTTTCTTGAAGAAAATCTAATATCTCAAGAAATCAGTGGGAGAGCATATGATCTTGAAAATGATCATGAAGATACTTCACCTTCTGAAAGCACTAACACACTTCCTGTGGAACCAGAAAGTTTAGGTCCTCCACCTGAAGTAGAAGTGGTACCCGTCCGTAGATCTTCAAGATCTGCAAAGGCTCCTGAGCGTCTATGTTTGAACATAGATGATGAGGAAACTTTTTCTATTGGATCACGTTGATGAACCAACTAGTTATAAGGCTGCCATTAATAGTCCTGAAAAGGAAAAATGGCAAGTAGCCATGGATGGGGAAATGCAATCCATGAAAGACAATAAAGTCTAGATTGAAGTAGACCTTCCACCCAATGCTAAGGTAGTTGGGTGTAAGTGGCTCTTCAAGAAAAAGACTGACATGGATGGCAACGTACACACCTATAAGGCTCGTTTGGTAGCTAAAGGCTTTACCCAAACATACGGTGTTGACTATGAGGAGACCTTTTCTCCTGTGGCCGACATTAGGGCTATTAGGATTCTTATAGTTATAGCTGCCTACTATGACTATGAGATTTAGCAAATGGATGTCAAACCGCCTTTCTTAATGGTCGCCTAGATGAAGACATCTATATATGGCACAACCTGAAGGTTTTGTGAATCCAGATTTTCCTGAGCGTGTATGCAAACTTCAAAGATCCATTTATGGATTGAAGCAAGCATCCAGGCAATGGAATAAGAAATTTGATGAGGAAATCAAGAAGTTTGGATTTACTCAAAATTTCGATGAGCCATGTGTATACCACAAAGTTAGTGGGAGTAACACTGTTTTCCTTGTTCTATATGTCGATGACATATTAATCATGGGAAGTGACATACTAAGCCTTAATGAAGTTAAGGAATATCTTGGTAGTTGTTTTGCCATGAAGGATTTAGGAGAAGCAGCTTACATCCTTGGAATCAAGATCTATAGAGACAGATCTAAACGGTTAATCGGTTTAAGTCAAAGTGCTTACATGGATAAAATATTGAAGAGATTCAATATGCAGAATTCCAAGAAAGGATATCTGCCCATGCAAGTGAAACATGAATTGAGCAGTGAAATGTGTGCTTCTACACCTGAAGAGGAAGCATACATGAAGAAAGTTCCATATGCTTCTGCAGTTGGTTCTATCATGTATGCTGTTAGATGCACAAGGCCAGATGTGGCATTTGCTCAAAACATGACCAGTCGATATCAGCAGAATCCAGGGGTAAAACACTGGAAAGCTGTAAAGGACATTCTTAAGTATCTAAGGAATACTAAAGATATGTTTCTTGTTTTCGGGGGAAATCCAGACGCAGAACTGAATGTTACAGGTTTCTGCGATGCA
This sequence comes from Artemisia tridentata subsp. tridentata, assembly GCA_021014915.2. Taxonomy (NCBI): domain Eukaryota; kingdom Viridiplantae; phylum Streptophyta; class Magnoliopsida; order Asterales; family Asteraceae; genus Artemisia; species Artemisia tridentata. The sequence continues at coordinate 487,732,002 of CP139508.1, read as the reverse complement.
TCCTTTCAGACTGATAAAGATGATACGAAGTCTCAGACGGGTTACGTTTTTGTCATAAATGGAGGAGCTGTGGACTGGAAGAGTAAAAAGCAGAGCATAACGGCCATGTCTGCTACAGAAGCTGAGTACATTGCTGCATCGGAAGCGGCACAAGAAGCTGTTTGGATAAGGAAATTCATTAAGGATCTTGGAGTGATGCCTTCAATAGAATTACCTATAAATGTATATTGCGACAACTCTGCTGCAATTACATTCGCCAATGAACCTGGAGTTATGAAAGGCGCCAGACACTTTAAAAGGAAACTTCACTATGTTCGAGAACAAGTCGATGATGGTGAAATAAAAGTACTCAAAGTTCACACAGATGACAATCTGGCTGATCCTTTCACGAAGGCATTACCTAAGGAGACATTTAATCGTCATGCTCAGGGTATTGGTCTTCGTTTAGCAGATAGTTTCATGTAAATCTGTTGGATTAGTATTTCGATAGGGACGTGTAAACAATTATTATTTTAATGAAATAAAGTGCGGATAACGTTTATTATCATTATTAATATTTGTGTCCTATATTTGCATGTTTAAATCCATGAGTAATTTATTTATTCTAAATAGTCCGTTGTCAATTAATAATATGGGAATATTATTAAACTAAGACAAATGTGAGGATTGGCAGAATGTACTGTAAGATTAAGACACCAATGTCACATGATATTCAATATTGGATAAATTGAATATAGGGCTTATCCCAACTACATGATTATACTTTATGGATCATAGTCATTAAGTATATCATGAATATTTATCCTCTGACTTGAGATGCCAGATAATTGCCGAGGATGTAGCTCATTTTCTGTGAGATAGTCTAACGCTATCCGTAAAAGGTAGTAATAAGGGCTATTTTCAGAAATGATGCAAAGTTCAAGGGTTATGCTCGCAGTCAATAAGGGATTTGTTCTTTCAACTTTGTGTTGAAATTTAATACTGCTTGGCCACTCGTATGATTAACAAGATGTTTGCGTGCGCACGCCCAAAGTCTATCTGGAAGACGTTCAGATGTTTTGGTAATCTTGTTCAATTATGTATAAACGAGAAACTACTGTTAATTGTGGAATGACAAGATCCATATCCAAATTAACGCGGTATTAGTAACAAAAGGATAATTATGATGATTATATCATCAAGTAGTTTTTCCAGGAGAACCACAACTCGGATCGAGCTGGGGGCATTGGGATCTGTTAAAGCTAGACTAGCCCATGTCATTACAATATTAATCATTATCCAAGTGGGAGCTGTTAGTTTTTGTGTATAATGATATTAATATTTGTATGTCCGGTTTCGAACCCGAGACTCGGGATTGCACACAATACGTGAGAGTTCCAATGGTTTGAATAATTAAATATACATTTTATATTTATATTTATTTATTCATTTCACTAATAACACTTAACGACGGTTAGTACTTAACGGTGTTAAAGATAACGACCGTTAAAGGACTAAAAGTGAAAAGAAGGATCTAGAAACCCATGGTTGGGTTGGATCGGCTGGAACCAAGCTTGGGCTTGGGTTGGCCGACTTTTAGTGGCTTAGGGAACAAGTTTGTGTTTTTAGGTTTTGCCTATAAATACAAATTCACTTGTTTTGATTTTCACCTAATCAAGTATCCCTAACTCTAAGCCAAACTTCTCTTCTTTCTCCCTCTTGCTTGTGCTAGTCGACATTTTTTATTCCCACTAGGGAATTCGGCTTGAGCTAATAGCAATCAAGTGTTTGGTTTATTAGTGATCTTGAACCTAGCTTTCCCATTGGAACGCTACTATCGCGTGTGTACAAGAACGAGTGACAAGCTTATTTTAGCTTGTGATTCTTGGTGTTTTTCCCTTGTTTGGTTCGACACATTCACAACCCAAATTAGGGTTCTTGTTGTTCTTGATTGATTACGCGATTAAGGTACGTATTTATTTAAGTTAATTAATTACATGTTCATTAGATCTTTCCGCTGCGTGCTTTGTGATGTTTTGTGTGTTTATGATTTATTATAGTTCACATATTCCAACAGTGGCATCAAGAGCCTCGTTTAGAACTTGTAATTAATTACTAAAACCTAAAAATTGGATCTTGATATAGATACATGCATTTAATATTCTAGGGTTTTAATTTGAAACCCTAATTTTTATATATGTGGATCGATCCACATTTAATTTTTTAGGGTTTATGTTAGTTTTATTAAAAACTTGTTAGAAACCCTAGATTATGCATGGAAAATTTTTAGGGATTAATTTGTGAATATTATGTGATGTCACCAATTAATTAAATACGTACTAGATATTAACATGTTAATATGGATTGCATGATTATGTGTTAATATGGTATCCATGACAAAATCTTGCATATTTTGTCATGGTTTGATGTATGGGACGATTTGTATGTATTGTTTTGCTACATGTTTTGTTTAATAAATCTTAAATTGGGGAAGACCTCAATATATTAATTAATAAATTATGTGCAATGTGGTATTAAATTAACTAAAACTTACGCGGCCAAGTTATTTGGTGTCTGTGGACCATTGGGCACAATGAGCTCGAAAACCAATGGGAGTTTTGTTAGTTTAATACATATTTAATTACACATAGAATTAATAATAGGATTTATTGAAAAAAGGTTTGCATGTGGCTATATGATATCGTGGATGATCATATATTTGTTATTATGTGTTTATTTATTTTGTGATTACTTGATCTTTTGTGTTTTATATTATGATGGATTGTAAACAACAAAAGAGGGTAATTTTCATAATAAAAATAAATAAGACTAATAACTATGAAACCTTTGTAGTAATTTTATTTATTGCCAAGTCTTATGTGCCGACAGTGGTTCGCTTCGCACGGTAATTTGCTCCCAGGCGAGACTAACAATAATAAATTTACTACATTAATTGTTTTAGCAAGAAAATCATATTCTTTTAGTTGATTGATTGCGACTGTACTAAGTGGTCGAAGCGGCGGACCTAAAATTGACAAACTAAAAAGTGGGTTCTAGTTGGTACGCATTAAATTGTGACCTTAGAGGGGCACGGTTTTAACCAGCTTCGGCGGCTGTCGTCCCTACGCCCGCCTGTGCGTAAATTTTAGACTTACCAAGTACACCACGATAAATACGAAGCATCTTAAGGCAATGTTGTAATTTATTCAATGCCTCAATTAAAAGATTTGATGATTTGAGCTACGAATGAGTAAATGGTTTTGTTTTTGCAAACATATATGATACAAAGATGAATGCATGACATCTTTGTACATATTTTTTTGATTTCACACATCAAAATTTATTACCCTATAAATTTAAGTTATATGTCACCCAACTACAAAAAGAAACACCTAAGGTTTCATCCTACATCACTAGCAGCCAAAGCTGAATGTTGATGTTCAAAGGGTAGTCATCTAAGGGTAAAATTGAGTACTTTATTGCTAGCAGCCAAAGCTGAATGCAATAAACTGATGTCAATTTACAGTTTCTTAAGTTGGTTAACTTAATTGGGCACTTTCATTACTAGCAGCCAAAGCTGATGTAATGGAACGGCGCCAAGGCATAAAGAATTGGGGATGAAACATGCTTACATTTTGCAACTGTGGTTGGCAATATAATGTAAGTCCCAAGATTTCTAGGAATTGCAATTTGACATTGGCAATTGGGTGATCCCGTACCTTGTTGAGCACTTTCATTGCTAGCAGCCAAAGCTGATGTAATGAAACGGCGTCAATTAGGATCCTAGTTTTCAGTGAAAATTAAATGGTTTTTCAACCAATGGGTGTTTAATTTTCATGAAATGTTTTATTATCGAAAGTACTAACTTTTGAACTTTTTTCTGTATAAATGGCCCAACCCGGAAACTCGTCAAACTTAACTTCCTGTTTCAAGATGATGCTTGAAAAGGAAAAACTGACTGGGACTAAGAATTTTAACGCTTGGTATCGAAATCTAAGGCTTGTTCTTAGAATTGCCAAACGTTCAGAATGTCTTACTGAGGACCTTCCTGTAGCTCCTCCTGCAAACTCGTCTAATGAAATACTTAGGCAGTTCAATGAAGCCTATGACAAGCACAATGATGCGGCTTGTCTCATGCTATCGTGGATGGATGATCAACTGGTAAAACAGTTTGAGAAATATGGCCCAAAAAACATGATTGAAGAACTGGAACGTATGTTTCAGAAATCTCCTATGGCTGAATTGTATGATGTACTTGACAACTTGGGCAAGTGCAAGCAGGATGCGACAACACCCGTAAGTGATCATGCACTTAATGTGAAAGGTTATCTTGACCAACTGGATGCACTTAATTGCGGGTTTGTAGAAGACGTTAAAGTTGGCCTCATCAACAAATCCCTCAATGAGGAATTATATGGTGAATTTGTGCGCAACTTTAACATGCATTGCAAGGGGAAGACATTTTCTGAATTGCATGCAATGCTTATTGAGCATGAGAAGGCACTCACAAAGAAAGCTCCTACACCTGCTGTTATGGCAATAAGAGGTGGTAGAGTAGCTAAGCCCGGTAAACCGAAACATGTGAACAAGAAAGGAAAGGGCAACGCTGACAAGGGCAAGCAGATTGTGACCCATCAGCAAAAGCCAAAGAAGCAGAATCCTCCTCCCAAGAAGGATTATCCCAAAAAGGATGCGGCTGCTTGTCACCACTGCCATACTCCTGGACACTGGAAGCGTGACTGTCCATTGTTGCTAGAGGAGTGTCGCAAAAATAAGAATGCCAAGGCTGGGCAGGGCGCCAGCACTTCAGGTATTTTTACGGTTGAATTATTTTCTTTTCCTCGTAAGCAAAATGCCTGGATATATGATACAGGATGTGGTACTCACATTTGTAATACATCGCAGGGGCTTAGAGGAGCAAAGAAGCTAAACTATGGGGAATGCTACTTGTACGTGGGAAATGGAATACGTGCAGCAGTAGAAGCCATAGGGACTTTTGAGCTAGTTTTACCATCTGGTTTAATTTTGGTTTTAGACAATTGTCATTACGCACCTTCTATTGTTAGAGGTGTCGTATCAGTTTCTTTGTTATTGGATTTGGGTTTTAAGCATACGTTTAATGATAATGGAATTTCTGTTTCTCTAAATTCTGTTTTTTACTTTAATGCTATTTCATTAAATGGTGTGTAATTGAAATGACATGGAAAACCATGTATCCAATAGAAATAATTCAATGTATAGCATCGGGAATAAGAGAGTCAAGTCTAACTTGGACTCGTCTTATTTATGGCACTGCCGTCTTGCCCACATAGGCAAAGAATCGCATGGAAAAGCTGCAACACGATGGGCTTTTGAAAAATATCAATGATGATTCAGTTGATAAATGCGAGTCTTGCATATCTGGGAAGATGACAAAGAAACCTTTCCATAGCAATATGGAGAAGGCTTCAGATCTACTTGGATTGATACACACGGACGTGTGTGGTCCACTTAGACATGTGTCTAAACGTGGTGCTGTCTACTTCTTGACCTTCACGGATGACTATAGTCGTTATGGTTATGTTTATTTACTTAAACATAAACATGAAGTCTTTGAGACATTCAAGGTCTGGCCAAGCATACTCGAAATAAGTCGACCAAGCAAGAACGTGCAAATATCGCCAAAGGTCTGACCAATGAGCAAAATTCGCCATGGGTTGAAATGGCCCTAAGGTCTGACCAAAGAGGTCAAGTCAAATGCACGTGTTCTTGGTTGGGTGGCATAGACTTAAAATTTACATATAGGGTATACACATAAATGTGATAAAATCGTGTACAAAGAAGCATGCAAAACAACTTTGTAGCACTTTAGTTTAAAAACTTTTAGTAATGACACTGTATTGATCATCATGGTTCACGGTAGCTCCAATCGAACTCGCAAGGAGGCGGAGGACCAGGTCAGCGCGAAGCTATGACCGGAAATCCTTTAGGTGTGACTGTGTGCACCGCCTGAAACCCCCTTTATAGTTTGTTCTAGTGGGTGAGCCGTACTTCCCAAGTGTCTATAGCGTCCAGTTTTTAATTTCATGAAAACTTGTTTCAATAATTTAGGTCACTTAATTTTACAAAAATAATTTTCCACGAATCAAATAGCAGGTCACAATGAGCATGGTATTTAGGCGTGTAAATTAAGACCATATTAATGTCATCTTTTTATAAGTATTAGTCCTCTTTTATTTTTAGTTTTAGGCGTGTAAACATGTAGGCAAAACAAAAATCACCAAAGAACATAATACTAAAACATGACAATAATATTAACAAGTAAACATTTAGATCCGAGAACTCTAGCAAGTCTTCCCCACAAAGAGAACCATAAGACCCTCACTAGGTTTTCATCAAGTGCCTAGATCGCCACATGCATCACAAAAAATGATTGCGTAGGTCTTATAGCCGGAATACACACATAAAATAATCATGGCAAACTTATTAACTTTTAATTTTTTTGCTATTTTATGTATCTAATTAACCGTTAATTAATTCGTTTGTGTCTTGTTATTTTTTATTAATTAATGACAAGTATTGCATTATAGTTGTCAAAACAAAAATAAAACAAATAACTAAGTTAGATTTCATGCAGCCTTTTCGCGTGTTTATTAAATCGTGTAACCCATAATCGATAAACGAGATGGCTCGTGATGCCACTGTTGGGATTTTATTAATCAAGTTAACCATTTAACTACGAGTACACAGCGAAATATGGATCTAGTTTACAATTATAGTTAACACGTATAATAAATAAACAAAGAATAAAAGGAACAAGAAAACTAAATAGAAAACTAACCCTTGTAGTCACCGGCAAATGAAACAAGTGATTAAAACAATCACCTCTACGGGTGCTCACATAAACACGTCAAACAAATACGTTACGATGCTAGTCGCTTGCTTCACGTATACAACTAAACAAACTTGTGTTCTTGTTGTAGCTTAAATACAATCGAATACCAAGTGGTATACGTTCGATGTATATACAAAAAAGAAGAACAGTAACTATAGAAAACAAGAATATAATTCTTGTTTAATGTGATTGACTTTTCAAACTAATTCATTGTCACTGGAATGGATATTACGTAGGGAGAGAACAATTCTAATACGTGAGGTGTTTAGAATATATTATCTGTCGTATCTTAAGAATGAGGCAATGGGTGTTTATATAGCACCCCAACTTGTCCAACAAGTTATTGTTTTTCACTCCATTAGTTTCATAAAATCGACACTCTCCTCCCCTCCTAGAACCTTCCCATAACTGGCCACATTGGAAGGAGGTCCGGGAGTTTCGTTTTCCGACATCCAAGTCCCTCTCTTTTATATTTAACATATATTTAAATTAGTTAAATTATTACGTGAAACATATTAAACACTTAATAAATATAACAAGTATATATATTAATTATTTAATAAACGTACTCTTCGTGCATTAACGTGTGTGCCCCCAATAGGCTCACACATTTCTAGTCGTATAACGGCTAATCTAACTACCATAACCCAACAGCTCCCACTTGGGAGTTGGAGTAGCAGACACCATATATACCAACGACGGAAACGTCTAGCAACACTCACATTCGTTATTTAACTAGAAATGTCTGAGATAAAGTTTCAAAAAATATTCTCAGTAGCATGGTTATTTATTTCTTGCTATAATCATCCCTTGTTATAGATACCGTTAAACCATGGATATGGATCCTAACTCATTCCATATAGTTTAACCATTTAGATTCTCGTTATAGAATTTAATTCAGATATACCAAATGTAATCAAGAATCATCTTGTATTACCCTTTGGGTTTGGCCAAACAATTATCTGATTAATTCTGGAGAGGGCCCATGGTATCTTTCTGCACATATCAAGTGGAGTAACAAGTCCTTTGTTGACTACAAGTGTTGTGGATGCTGCTTCACATCACTCCGAAAAATAGCTTTTATAACTACCTTATTCAGGACAGCGTTTGGCATATAATTACAAAAGTGATATCCACACATAACAGAACTTGCTTGTATCTCAAGTCTAAGGATGACTTAGTAAACCATTTTCAACATCTTACTCATGACAAGGATCCAAAAGTAAATGTTTGAAAGTTGGGGTATCTAATATGCATCCCTTATGAATACATATGAGTTTGGCGGGAACAATCCACATTCTCATAGAATATAACCAACACTCACATTTGCCTTGCATAACAATATTCCTAAATTGTTAACCGACAATGGACATATTTAGAACGATAAAATCATTCAAGGATTAAACATGCAAATATAGGATAACAATTATTATATGAATGAATAACAAATACCAAGTATCTTTATTCATCATAAAGTAAAAATTGTCTTACAATCCCAATTATCCAAATACTATAAACAGATATGCATGAGACTAATTAGTAAATTGAAGTCTAATGTTTCCAATATTCTCAACTTTTCTTTACAAGAAAACTAAATAGTCATCTGAGTAAACTTTCCGAATACTAGTTTCAAATTTCACATATAGTGAGGGATTTGAGATGAGTGTCTTATCTCATATGCTCATACTACTGCAAGTGTCATAGTATGGAGATGTCGCCCTACCTTGCATAAGGTATTAGAAGTCAACGACATACTGACAATCATCTTTACAGTTTCTTAAAATGTAAAGTACTCTTTATTCCTTAATGTGTAATGCAACAATGCTCTTCGTTGAGCATATCTAGTTAGCAGATTTATCATAAATGATAAAATCCTGCTTTAACTAGTTTTAATTATCCTCTAGCATCATTGTACGTATACAACACTATGCTTTATAATTCGTAAACATCTTTATTAACAATAATCTAAATACTCTCAATTAGATATTGTTGTTGTCAGCTCATCTTGCTCTAGTGCAAAAGTAACAACCAGTCTTATACACAATATAATATATACATGACAAATCCTTAGTTAAAAATATAAGGTTTCCATCCATGTAATAAATTATTCCAAGTGAAATATACCATTTAAGACTTGCTTCGATGATATATTGCATTTCTATTGGACTTAATTTTCCGCATATGTTTATTCCAAATAAACATTTATTCCAAGGTTGTTTGTTCTATTCCCTAAATCCCAAGTGAAGTTTCATTCTAAGCTTAAGGATTAATATCTAGCTTAAATAGAATGATATCTTCAATATGTTATACAACATATGTATTTTAAGGAAAAGATAGTGCTCCCACTTAATGTCAGATGTAATCAGGAGTTATCTTAATTCAATCAAAATCATATTGTAATTAAATTCAAGATCTCAGCTCCTAGATGCATGATCCAATCCGAACTTGGATTGCTTAAACTTGTATATTACATAAAGATTATATAAACTCATAACCATTTTGATTACACACCGTCCTCGCAAAAGGTAATCATTAAGGAAAGATTTATAAAACTTAATTGCCATATTCCACATTCAAGGAAACATGTATGACAATTAATTATCTTTATTTAATTAATGCATGTATATAAGAAAAATCTAATCACAGTCAATTTCTCGAGTATGATTAAAACTTCTTATTATAAACCATGCATTAATCACGTATACAATTTTGTCCTTGTAAACCTTTCTTCAAAAGAAACTTATTCCAACCTCATAGGTTAACTATTAGGCGAAATAACAATCAAGATCAAAACATTGATTTGCCTTTTAAGGACTGCATCTTATCATTCATAATTTTAAGACATTTATCAGATTCAAGATGTGATAATGTACCTTATTAGTTAGCAGATTTACAATGATCTTCTAACTTATATCCCTCAGCATTGATATTAAAATATCACTCAAGTGATGAGGCATCCTCGCAGATTTATGAATGAGAGTAACATTATACTTCGGTCGACATTTACATGTTTAACCTTAGTATGACATTAATAAGTGGATTTTAGAAGGTTATGTATTTGTTCTTGAATATCTTCAAGATTTGTTGATGCTCCCACTTACTTTTGTAATTAGAGACAATTCTCTAAATACTAAGTATTTAATCAACAATAAATTGTTCTTTATTTGGGAACCACAAAATACATTTTAAGTTCTCATCTCAAGATTTGTTAAAAAAATGCTTCATAAGATTTTAACAAATTCAGAACTTAAATCAAGACATAATGGAATTTCTTCCAACAACTCTAATTAAGGTTTGCAACAAAACCCTAATTTTGTATCACCCTTTAACCGAAAACCTTAGCAACAGTTTTGTGTTTCGTCGAGCTAGGAGGAACACCAATACTACAATCTTCAAGCTAGGAAGTGTAGATAAATCAAAAACCCAAAAGGGTTTAGGATTCGATTGGCTTGAGTGGAAAAACCAAAAATCCCTAAAGGTTTAGGGGTTTCGGTCACGGGTTGTCTTGAATACCTTTTAGGTTTGAACTACATTGAGTGTATCCATGACACACGCAATTTTCTAACCTTGATAGATTTTGGATGCAGAGCAATTAAAGCTATCATGAATCAAACAATATGAATATAGTTTGTTTCAACCTATTAGACATACCATAATAATGTGGTATTCTATGAGTATTGGAATTGTGAGACTATATCAGAATTCCATAGATAACATAATTCTCTTTGGATCAAATACTTGTCAATTGGGTCGAGCCAAATTGCATATTAAGTATTTTTGAACCAAGTGCATGCTATAATGTATATTTCTTGAATAATACAAGAACCTTATGCTCATGTGTTCACAAGAAGACAGAACTGTTCAAGAATTATATGTTCATGTGTTTACAAGAAAACAGAACATGTCAATAATACATTATAAGTCTTTGAATAATTCAAAGGCCTCATGTTTATGTGTTTACAAGAAGACATAACAATTTTACTATATACTTTATGTTATAAGTCATTGATTAATTCAAGGACTTTATAATTATGTCTTAACATGTAAACATAATTATACTAACAAAAGTAATCATGAACTCAAACTCTTGAGTTCTGTAGTAATTTCAAGTTAATTTTATACTTCAAAATTATGATTATTATCATTTAACCATAATTATGTTGACTAAAACATGTAGTCGAAATGTTGAAGTATCTTTACACTATATCATGACATTTGAATGTAATAGGGCAACAAACATCTTGTGTGTTTAAGTCCTAGTAGAATTATTAGCTTTCTTACCTTGCGGTCAAGAGAAACCAATAATATGTTGTTCCTTGCACACACTTTGAGATTTCTCCCACTTGTGTAAGGCACAACATCATATTATGAAAACAAACAACATGTGATTGATTGTGTAAACAATATGATAATGTCATAGATATTACAAGTAGTTTTAGAACCATAACCTTTAATAAGGAATTGTGGATTATTATTCTATAGATAACGTTCAGAAAGCAGCAACAGAAAGGCAACGTGTTATCTAATAAAATAAAATGAAATTGTCCTGTAAGAAATGGTCGTTCATATTCGGAAAGTAATGAATTATTTCAAAGCAAGTTTGAAACGATATGGGTGACTAACAAGGAAATAAATCTCGTAGCTCCCACTGAAATTGACAACATTACAGGAATGTTATTTCAGTAATAAAACGCAATGCTCCCACTGGATTTGTCAACATTGTAAGTGTTACATTGCCAGTAGAAAGCATATTGCAATTCAATACACTTTCCTATTCTCTTCGAATGCCTACAAGTAGCAATGTACTTAGATATTGAACAGAGTATATGAAGTCCTACTTATGTAGATGAGGGACTAGCCATTCATGCTTTCATTTAACTTGAATAGTTAGCATGCAATTCCTCCTTTATCGTCTACATAGCCCCAAGGGTATTTAGCACTATAAGGAATAATAAGAGTCCAAGAAAAATACCTAGCGAATATGCTAGTAATTTCTTTACTCTTTGCGGTTTAAACTCATACATCGTGACAAGTGCAAGATGTCATTTATTTTGGTAGCTATAGACAAAATGTTTTCTAGTTACACAAAATATTTTATCTTTCAATTATTTCAATACCGGAAAAGGGTAATGAAAGATCATAAGTGAGTTTAACAATTGTAATCCTATCTTAGTTTGTCAACTAAGGAGAAATAAATAGGAATAAGTCTCACTCTTCTTACCAGGAAAAGAGACTAAGTGTGTCTTTTTAAGAAAAACAAACTTTTGTTTACGAATTATGTTGCAACAACACAATTTTAATCAGAACATAGAAAGTTCAATGTTAGTATTTTCGATAATTAAATTCTTAAAAGAATTAACTACCCAATTAATTACTAATTAAGACTAAGATCCATCTTGACCTCCCACTTATTACCGGAGGTCTGACCAGCGTGTAAACAAGTAGGGCAAGAGGTAAGCGACGAGCGTTAATTGCATAAACTGCAACTCTTAGACTTATGAGACTGATCAAGACATTAGTAGACAAGTAATAATGTCATGAGCATGTTTAGTCGCATCTTATGCCTCGGGTCCAAGGTCTGACCAAGCATACTCGAAATAAGTCGACCAAGCAAGAACGTGCAAATATCGCCAAAGGTCTGACCAATGAGCAAAATTCGCCATGGGTTGAAATGGCCCTAAGGTCTGACCAAAGAGGTCAAGTCAAATGCACGTGTTCTTGGTTGGGTGGCATAGACTTAAAATTTACATATAGGGTATACACATAAATGTGATAAAATCGTGTACAAAGAAGCATGCAAAACAACTTTGTAGCAATTTATTTTAAAAACTTTTAGTAATGACACTGTAGTGATCATCATGGTTCACGGTAGCTCCAATCGAACTCGCAAGGAGGCGGAGGACCAGGTCAGCGCGAAGCTATGACCGGAAATCCTTTAGGTGTGACTGTGTGCACCGCCTGAAACCCCCTTTATAGTTTGTTCTAGTGGATGAGCCGTACTTCCCAAGTGTCTATAGCGTCCAGTTTTTAATTTCATGAAAACTTGTTTCAATAATTTAGGTCACTTAATTTTACAAAAATAATTTTCCACGAATCAAATAGCAGGTCACAATGAGCATGGTATTTAGGCGTGTAAATTAAGACCATATTAATGTCATCTTTTTATAGGTATTAGTCCTCTTTTATTTTTAGTTTTAGGCGTGTAAACATGTAGGCAAAACAAAAATCACCAAAGAACATAATACTAAAACATGACAATAATATTAACAAGTAAACATTTAGATCCGAGAACTCTAGCAAGTCTTCCCCACAAAGAGAACCATAAGACCCTCACTAGGTTTTCATCAAGTGCCTAAATCGCCACATGCATCACAAAAAATGATTGCGTAGGTCTTATAGCCGGAATACACACATAAAATAATCATGGCAAACTTATTAACTTTTAATTTTTTTGCTATTTTATGTATCTAATTAACCGTTAATTAATTCGTTTGTGTCTTGTTATTTTTTATTAATTAATGACAAGTATTGCATTATAGTTGTCAAAACAAAAATAAAACAAATAACTAAGTTAGATTTCATGCAGCCTTTTCGCGTGTTTATTAAATCGTGTAACCCATAATCGATAAACGAGATGGCTCGTGATGCCACTGTTGGGATTTTATAATCAAGTTAACCATTTAACTACGAGTACGCAGCGGAATATGGATCTAGTTTACAATTATAGTTAACACGTATAATAAATAAACAAAGAATAAAAGGAACAAGAAAACTAAATAGAAAACTAACCCTTGTAGTCACCGGCAAATGAAACAAGTGATTAAAACAATCACCTCTACGGGTGCTCACACAAACACGTCAAACAAATACGTTACGATGCTAGTCGCTTGCTTCACGTATACAACTAAACAAACTTGTGTTCTTGTTGTAGCTTCAATACAATCGAATACCAAGTGGTATACGTTCGATGTATATACAAAAAAGAAGAACAGTAACTATAGAAAACAAGAATATAATTCTTGTTTAATGTGATTGACTTTTCAAACTAATTCATTGTCACTGGAATGGATATTACGTAGGGAGAGAACAATTCTAATACGTGAGGTGTTTAGAATATATTATCTGTCGTATCTTAAGAATGAGGCAATGGTTGTTTATATAGCACCCCAACTTGTCCAACAAGTTATTGTTTTTCACTCCATTAGTTTCATAAAATCGACACTCTCCTCCCCTCCTAGAACCTTCCCATAACTGGCCACATTGGAAGGAGGTCCGGGAGTTTCGTTTTTTGACATCCAAGTCCCTCTCTTTTATATTTAACATATATTTAAATTAGTTAAATTATTACGTGAAACATATTAAACACTTAATAAATATAACAAGTATATATATTAATTATTTAATAAACGTACTCTTCGTGCATTAACGTGTGTGCCCCCAATAGGCTCACACATTTCTAGTCGTATAACGGCTAATCTAACTACCATAACCCAACAGCTCCCACTTGGGAGTTGGAGTAGCAGACACCATATATACCAACGACGGAAACGTCTAGCAACACTCACATATTCTACTATATTAAATTAGTGACACATTTGGCAACCCAGCCTGCGACATCGTCATCTTAAAGGCTATTGTGCGACAATAGGCTATGTGGGAAACCTTGTTCTAGACCTCTTTTATAGGTTTAATGGTTATGTAGTTTGCAAACCAAATGCCTGGCACGAGTTCAATCCCCGTTAAACATGTAATGTATTTTTTCCATGGATTCCCATAACACTTTCGTGGTTCTCAGAAGTGTATTTAAACTTTATGCAACCATGGAAAAGTAAGTTACAAATAGTCTATATGCAGCTTTAGTTGGAGTTGATATTCGCATTTTCAAAGTCGATGAATCGCAATGTACGTGTTTAGAATGTTCCTTATACTCAGTTGCTTAAGCAAACCAAGAACAAAAGTATGCATCCTTGTCTTTTCAAAACAATATACGAGTACTTATTTAGATTTTCTATTGATGACAAAGATAGTTATACCATCAGAAAATGCATAAAATGTTAAGGCTAAGACACGACATTCCATGCTGACATAGTTATAAACTGCACTAATGTTTGCTCATCACCTATGTGCAACATAACGTGTTATCAGAAGATTAATTGAAATGGGAGTCTTTTTAACATAAACTCTCTTTCATTACTCCAAACTCGAGAGTTGATAGTGACTTTGGGTTATGTAATCATTCATATCAAGTTTTTTAGTTTTTATGATGAGCATGATGGCGAATTGGGGATAGGAACGATTTGGATGGTCGAAAAATATGAATATTTCTTTTGAAAGATACACAAACAATAAAACAAACTTTAACTTGCTCGATTATTATAAATATCAAAAGTAAATTCAATATCAACTTCATAATAGACTGTAAAAAGGTAACTTGAAAACTACACTTAATCTGGATTAGTGTCTTGACGACTTCAAGGTACACAACAAAAAATAATTAAACCAGTCTAGTCCTTTAAATACTTGAAGCAGTTGCAATTTGCAAAAAACAGTATAATTTTACTAGTTGTTCTTGTTTAAAGATGTTTCAACTTTTCATTGAAGCGAGGATTAATCTTACAAGTTAGCTATATAACGTCATTGACTTTGCTCGATTGGTAGTCCAACTGATGTGCCAAATATCAATATGGGGCTTAGGGGCTATACAAATATTTTGCTAGCTCCTGCTTGAACAAAACGTACCTAAAAGAACGGATATTATATTTAGATCGTAACATTAGAAAAATGTTTATTGATTCTATATTTGGTTCAGGTAACTCACTTGCAGTTTGCCCAGGCTCAAGATAATTGTAGTTAGGACATTACCTGGTCAAATGGGAAAAGCTATAAAGGTGCAAAGAACTGAAAATGGTAGTCTGGAATTAAAATGACGAAGCCTAAAACATATGGTGTACTAGCGTTAGGAATGAGTACGCTAGTTTTATTGTCTTCTCATTGCGGATTAATACAAAAACTTTAAAGCTCATATAATTTTTCCAAACTCAAACACAAACCCAATAAATTTTATAGGAAAATGCTTAAGTCCGAAAGCATCATATTAACTTCTGGACAGGCATTCCCTATTTACTATGGTATATAAGCTTAGAAGGTTTTCACTCATTTACCTATGTGGGACAAAAAGTCCAAATTATACATCAAAATATAATAAGTATCTATTTCACTAATCTAATAGGATTTGCAATTTATACTCCTATTGGCTATCATCTAAGACTCGTTTCGAACATTTAGTAACTAGTCCAACTTTACACCGGATAAAACATTGGTTGATATAGATTATCGGGCTACACAAACACGTATTTTGATGAACATGGTGCTGACACGGAACATCCCGAAAGCCGCTGGTACCCCATCCATGGTTGATGACCTTTGGTTAGTCCGTGATAACGATAACTGACTTTTGATAACACTGGCGACTTTTAAATGACTCGATGTATGTTAGTTTTGCAAGGGTGTTTGTACAATAGTTAAGTGAGTGAGTTGTTATTATGTATCTTTAGACCAACCATTTCTAAATTCTTAAATGTACTGTAAACTGGTCTAAGACTTCGAAAGAGGATGTGTTATCTTTTTAACATAAACTATCCTTTATTACTCCAAACTCGAGAATTGATTGTGAATTTAGGATTTTGTACACACCATGTTGCCACTCAATAATTATGGCGTTATGTGATCATTCATATCAAGTTTTTGGGTTTTTGTGATGAGCATGATGGCGAATTCGCGATAGGAACGATTTGGGTGGTCGAAATATGATAATATTTCATTTGAAAGATACACAGAACAATAAAACAAACTTTATCTTGCTCGATTATTATAAACGAGATGTGCGTCGAACCGCCGCGTTGCGGCTGGGCGACGAAGTGTTTGCTATGTTTGTCGGTTGTTCTGCTGTGTTATACAGTTATACAATGAATCTTGTTCTAAGTCAAACAACATATACAAATGGAAGTAATCGGAATTTCGGGCCTGCTTTGGAGCAAAGTCTGATTTTGGTGGCTGCTCATGAAGATGAGAGAAAGCTGCAATAGGCTTGGAAATTGGATGCCCAAGACTGTCCCATATTCTGTGAAAGGCATTAGCATGAAATCAGTGGTCAATTCTAAACCTAGTGCTATCCAACACAGCCCTTTGCACCAACCATTGACTTCCAGCAAATGTCCATTAGCGACAGCCATCTTAACGGGGTTTGTCTGTTGAAGGCTGCATCCTACGTCTTTTTGAAATACTGCAATCAATGAAATCTTTACTTTATCTTCTGGTTGCGAGATGGAGTCTTTCATCGGAGGGTGCTATTGTGAGGTGGTGGAGTAATCTGTAAATGGCAATTGTATAATTAGAACAGGCATGAGTACCCAACAAAAAAAAAATTTTTGATTACCTGATTTAACTGAAAGTAACATGATGTCTGTAACTACAAACGGCCACCATTAGGAAAACAAATAGAAGGTTCTGTAGCAGCTACAAAAACATGTACAGAATACATATCAGAAAACATTATAAACACTAAACGCTTAAAGATACATAATTAGAAAGAAACTTACAACACAGTGCTTTAGCATCTAATTAGAACAGGTATGAGTAGCATATAAGGAAAGCAGTGTTTCTGCAAATTGACAAACGAATGGAAATATCATTAGATAATCAATGTGAAATACTTAAGTTTGCAGTAACTAATAAGATTAGCAGTTCCCATGCACTAATTCATTGCAATAACTTACTTAATCAGTAAAACCAATGAAACCAAGCGAGAGGTTCATTAGCAAGGAATAAAGAAATGATAGATTAGATATATTGTTAGCATTTGTTTGTTTATTTCTGGCCACTTTTAAGATCTTCAGTTCAATAATGTTTAATGCTTTGAAAAAGGCAAGGTAGAATAAATTAGTCTATAGTATGTGGCTGGAAAGTTTGGATACCTGTCAAGAATCTGCCATTTGTAAAAAAGTCTGTGAGCATAAGTACGAAACCTGCAAAACAGTAATGTCCAATTATGGGTGAGTAGATGTCGGCAGTGTGCATTATAGATATGGGCATTTTGTTTTTTTTGTTTTTAGAAGAGAATCTTGTGACTGTCTGTCTTGGATCTGGTTTTCCTATTTAAGATAGCTGAAATGGACATTTGTTTTCATAACTCATTTGATAAGTGTGTAGGAAAACAAAGAAAAGAAAATGTCTAGGCATCCTAAGTGTGATCAGCTGAGAGTTGAGGCCAATTCTAATAGTTGGTCTGACATATTAGTTTTGTATTGTCGCCAAGCTAGTATCGAGGATGTTCATATGGCACAGCAACTGAGTGTGATTTGTGATAGGTTGGCTGGTGTTAACCGTGACAGGCTTTCTTTTATTCAAGAGCTTGAAGGTGTTGGAAATAGTCATGCTCAGAAAACAGCAGAGTACCTAAGAGAAGTGATAGCAAAAGATGAACAGAAAGTGATGCAGATGCGCTTGATAGCAGCTGAATTTGGGTTAAATGCACGTAATAATGATGTGTTTATTATGAAACTTCAAGGTGCAATGCGTTTCTAATTGGGTGGATGCAATTGGAGGATGTTTTATGGTTAATGCTAGTCGATTGTAAGATATGTTTTTCAATAAAGGCTAGTTTCTATGTGAAGCAAATTTATGTTGATTGTAAGATATTTCATTAAATAAAATTAAGAATTTAAGTCAAGTTATAGTGTGGTATTTACGTTTTTGTTTTTAATCCAAATAGGTTGGGAAGAACACAGGAATCCATACAATTTGTAATTTTGTGGAATGCATAAATTCCCTGAGCATTAAAATATATAACATATTATGAAAAGCAAGTGAATGTGTAGTACCAGATGGTGCAGATGCAACATATCTTTGATCAGCAGGCACAGTTGACCATGTGGCTATATGTTCTGGTCTTAGTAAGGCTCAGATATGTACATATGTAATCAGCATTAAGTGCAAGTTGCGGCTGCAACTTAAAGTGCGGTTGCCCTGCCAACGAACATGCAGCTGGGAAAATGGAGATGTACAAACTTATCATCATTGCCTAAAGAATGTAGCTGCAAACGGTTGAGATACAGGATTATAGTTAGAAGATGCAGTAGGAGCAGGGTCAGTTTGAATCATGAAAAGAGCAACAAACATTAGTTACAGTTAAAAGTCTCATATAGCAAGAAAACATAATTAATACTACCTGTGTGTTGGCAGTTAACATGAGGTCTGTGTGTTCTGAGTGGCTGGCTAGCATTCGTTACAGGATTTGTAACTGTTTGACAAATGGCAGCAGTAGTAGATAACTGTGCATAATTCGCTGGTATAAAAAAAAGGAAAATAAGTTAAGCGCGATAGCAGTAATGGTTAGATGTTTAAGGAGATTATCTATGCGAACAACAATTGCATTTTAAATTTACCATAGTGATATAAGTAACACTTATCTTTTGGTCGTAGGCAATAAAATATACTGAGAATGTGAGTATCGATTCTTTGACAGGACAAAAATGGTAACAAAATATCAATGATGGATGCAGACACCATGCAAATGCGGCAGCAGCTATGTTCGGTGTCGGTACATCCATCACTGATATTCTGTATATTTTTGATTTTCAGCTTCTTTTTATGAGGATGTAGCTTGAACAGAAGTAAAAAAGGAATGCAGGCAGCTGGTTTGAGAATCTGTACAGGCTGTTTTGTCGTTTCGAGTGTCTTTGCACAATTGGGTGTACCACAGGATCTTAGAATAAGCGTCTATGCTGAAATGAATAGACAGTTTTTACTATAGGAGCATATAATTAGTAAATATACATTGGATCATGAAATGGTACAAATGCAATATACCTTGGATCAGCAAGCATAGTTGAGCGCCGGGCTAGATGTTCTGATCTTAGTAAGGCTCAGATATGTACATATATAATCAGCATTAAATGCATGTTGTGGCTGCAACTAAAAGTGTAGTTGCCCTGCCAACGAACATGCAGCTGGGAAAATGGAGGCGTACAAAGTTATCATCATTGCCTATAGAATGTGGATGTAAACCATTGAGAAAAAGGGATTTTAGAAAGTCAGAAAAAAGAAGAACGTAAAATAGATGAATGCAATAATGGGAATGGGTATGCGAACCTGAAGAACAGGAATCATCAAGTTCATCGGGTGATAATATTCTCTTATATATAATGTAGCGTCGAGTTTTGCTACATTTTTTGTAGCAGTGTTGGGCCCGCATTTGGGTTGCAGGCTCTTGCTTTTTGCCTTTTGTTTGTTCTATCTCTTCTTTTAGCCTTTCCCAGACCGCTAATCATGTGGCACACAGCTCATTTTTTTTAATTCAAAAATTTAGTTAAATTTTCTAAATCCCCTTACAGTTCCATTTGTTGTTTCTCCTTCCTTTGTGCAACTGCTTGCACCAAGCGAGCTGCTAGGTTGTTGAAAGAACAAAAGGAACTGTATGGGAATTTAGAATGAGTAACTATGTTTAAGTTCAGAATTTTACCATAAGAAACAAAGGGCATCTATTAGTTCTTTTTTTTTGGTGATAGTAAAAGTCGATGTCATGTGAAAAGATGGTGATCAGCAGTATGGGTCAATTATCGAAGAAAGATGGGAAACAAAAGAGGATAGTGTATAGAAGTAATTTGTGCCAAAGTATACGGCACACTATCCTCTCCGGTTTCCCACCTTTCTTCAAGAATTGTAAACATATGACATGCATTGTTACTATCAGCAAAAAAAAAAAAAGTACCAAATAGTCTTTGTTTCTTATGTTTTTTTTTTTTTATTTTAATTGACATATAGGTGGAAAATCTGATCTCCACCTCAAACCCCTTTTGTTATTGAAATAGTCTTGAGACAATAGTCTGCACCAGACATATTGATAGACGATTAAAATAGCAAAAGGAATTCGAGGTGAAGGTCAGATTAATAATCCTGATTGCATTAATCTGGTGTGCGTAGCGGTAGTGCTGAAAACATGACCTGTTACAGATATTCATAGATGAAAAAATCTGGGTAAAATGTATATAAAGTTACGATTGATGGACAGCAAATGGTTACTTTTAGATAAATAAATTCAATATACCTCAGATCAGGAGCCGTAGTCGAGCGAAGTGCCACATGTTTCAATGTTAGCAAGGCTCAGATATGTACGTTTGTAATCAGCTTGTAATGTACGCTGTGGCTGCAACTGATACCGTAGTTGCCCTGCCAACGAACGCACAGCTGGAAAAATGGGAATGGACAAAGCTATCATCATCGCCTAAACACTGCGGCTGCATACCATTCAGAAAAAGTCATTTTAGAAAGGCAAAAAAAGCAATAAGCTGTATTGAGGAAAAATTAGTGTTCGAAGCAAGAAATAGGAGGAAACATTTTCTTTACCTGGTAAAGGACGGATA
Organism: Artemisia tridentata subsp. tridentata; assembly: GCA_021014915.2. Lineage (NCBI taxonomy): Eukaryota > Viridiplantae > Streptophyta > Magnoliopsida > Asterales > Asteraceae > Artemisia > Artemisia tridentata. The sequence continues at coordinate 487,710,729 of CP139508.1, read as the reverse complement.
CAAAAGGTTTATGTTATGTGCCAGTAAAAGGTAACATTTCTTTTTTGCATAGGCAGACGTGTAGTGACAGAATTGGTTCTGGCCAAGAATATGTTTCAAGTCTGAAAGAAAGATGGGAAACGGAAGAGAATGCTGCGAAGAAGCAATTTGGATCAAACTACTTATCACACCATTCTCTTCCGCTTCTCATCCTTCTTTCCAAATTGAAGTATATTTTTGACCAGAAGCATTTATGTCACTACAGTTATGAGTATGCAAAAAAGAACAATGTATGGTTGCTGCGTAAGTTCAATTGTTAATATCTGGAAATAGAAAAAGACGCCATATTAATAGGTGGTAGTATCCCTGAAGCGAAAATTGATGGTAAACCATAATGAATATTAACTGTTGTTTTTTTCTTAACTTAATAAAGGGTATTAGCAATCAATTGTTGGATAGTAAATGGTTACTGTCAGATAAATCAAGCCAACATACCTCAGATCAGGGGCCGCAGTTGACTGAGGAGGAGATAGACATTTTGACAGGCTCAGATATGCACGTTTGTGATCAGCATGAATTGTGCATTGTGGCTGCAACCGATATCATGGTTGCCCTGCCAACGAATGCATAGGTGGAAAAATGGGAATGTGCAAACCTATCATCATCGCCTAAATACTGTGGCTGCAAACCATTGAGAAAAAGGCATTTTAGAAAGACAGAAAAAGGAATAGCTTCTATCGAAGAAAAATTACTGGTCAAAGCAAGACATAGGAGGGAACGTACAGTGTTGGAGTCAGTGTTGTGGTGCGGGTTTGTTTTTTACCCGTTACTTGTGTTTTGGGTTTTTTTTAACTCTGTGCGAGATATGCATTCCTCTGATCAAAATTGATGGCTAATAATATGGACGAATTTTAGAAGATCAGTGAGAAGCAAAATAGCATAGTGTAAAGAAGTAATCTGCACCAAATCATTTCTAAGACTATACTATTTTGGTTCGCATTGATCTTTGATAATTGTAGTCAATTATCAGTGACCGTCTTTTGTTATATATAACATGTATTAAATAGATGCAAACTTTTTTTTTGGCACATATCTTTGTTATTAATTCTTCTAGTAAAAAGTATATATATATATATATATATATATATATATATATATATATATATATATATATATATATATATATATATATATATATATATATATAGTGTTAGTGTAAACCTTTTAATAGAATAATGAATAACAAAGATATGCACCCAAAAAAAAGTGTGTATGTATTTATGTATTTTACATGTTATATATATAGTAACCTGAAGAATAGAAAAAACTGGTCAAAATATGTACATGAATACAGTAAATATAAAAACAGGTTGTGAAATATAACTTGCCCTTAACTTGTGGTCATCGCCATATGCAAGAACAGAAACCTGAAGAATAAAAAAATATAAATAAATTATGTATACGAAGACAATGACTATGCAAAGATTTAAAAAGTATGAATGTTGAGTGTAAATACCATGTAAATATAGTCGTAGGTGAAAGGAGGCAATTATATGCAGCGAGACAGTTCAGTGTAAGAAAAATGTTCAGTACAAAAAACAACAACAAAGTATCAATGATGGATGTATACACCATATGAAACTGGGTATAGCTGCATATGTGCAGTAACCGTGACTGGTTGCCATACATCCATCACTGATATTCTGTCTGTTTTTTTTACAATCTTTAGTGTTACATTATCTGAGTTCGACCTGTGGATAAATTCAGAAATCGATATCATTGGACTGGTATTAAAAACTGATTGCAAGAAATAAATATACCTGGCACAGGTGCAAATCTAAGAGATTGGGTTACCAAAAGGTACATATTAACTTCTTTAAGCAGAGTAAGAGGTTCATGACAGCCTATGACAACGAATAAGTAACAAAGTTAAACATTTTAGCTGAGGTCTGCGAAGAAGGTATCAGTTTAATATCATTGGATTGATATTAATAAGCGATTGCAAGAAGTAAACACACCTGGCACGGTTGCAAATCTAAAAGTTTGGCCTGCCAAGTGGCAGAACTCATCAGAGGCTATTGTGCAAACATGTACGTGCGATCATCATTTGATATGAAAATCACAACATTTGTACAACAGGCATAAAAAGTTTACAACCAATAAGCGACAAATTGAAACATTTTAGCTCAGATCTGTGAAGAAGTTATGAATTTCATATCATTGGACTGATATTAATAAGCGATCAGAAGAAATAAATATACCTGGCACGGCTGCAAATCTGAAAGTTTGCCCTGCCAAGTGCCAAGGATTCATTTCTTAAATCAGGGTCACAGACTCATCACAGCCTATTGTGCAAACATCCATGCATGGTAATTATCTCATATGAAAATGGCAACATTTCTACAGCAGGTGTCAAAAGTTTACAACCAATAAGTGAAAAACTCAAACAATTTAGCTCAGATCTGTGAAGAAATTATGAGTTTTACATCATCAGAAATAAATACACGTGGCACGGCTGCAAATCTGAAAGTTTGCCCTGCCAAAGTGCCAGAGATTCACTTCTTAAATCAGACTCACAGACTCATCACAGCCTAGTGCGCGGACATTCATGGATGTTAATTATTTCATATGAAAATGACAACATTTCGACAGCAGGCAACAAAAGTTCACAAAGAACATGTGCACAACTACCAAGAAAATCACAGGGAAGAGACATGTATAAATCTTCAGCGAATTCTATCATTTGTTAGCAATCGGGAAAAGGCTAAAAGAAGTGATGTAACAAATGAAAGGGAAAAAATGGGAGCTCATAACCCAAAATCGAAGCCAACACTGGTACAACAACTGTAACAAAACTCCACGGTCCATTATATATAGGAGAGTGCAAGAGCAAAGGAGGTGGTCATCACATTCTCCACTGCATTCTCTCATTTGGTAGCAACACCAGCCACTCTAAATCAAGGGCAGTTGCAAAACGGATCCGGTTAGATAGGCAGTAGTCATACCATGATATTTAAGAACTCTATTGCCGAAACCTTTGCAAGGAACACTAAACACACAGCATGGCTGCAACCGCTATCTTAGTTACCTTGCCAAGCAACATGTGTTCAGAGAATGTAAGGTGACAAAATTATCCCAGCTGCTGCACAGAGGCAGCTGAAAAGAGGTGGTGGCTGCAAAATAAGACCGGTTGCTTAGCTATTGTTTAGACCATGCCGCCCGGTAATTGCCTTGCCACCACCTGATTATATAATAGGCGAAGTAAGCTGCTGATTGCCTTGCGACCAGCTAATTATATAATAGCCGAAGCAAGGTGTACGTGTATACGAAACAGGTCCAGTCACATAATTAGCATTCATACTATGACATTCAAGAATTGTGCCGCGAATACCTTTGCAAGGCAACTGTAACACCAACACAGAAGAAAAAGGCAAGTAAGTAAACTGAATCGCGGGGAAAAAATCTGAGACGGCGGTTACACCACTTGATATGCCACTCATATCTGCCATTTCAGGTAATAACAGGTATAGGTAACATATCAAGTGAGCTAACAATCGCATCACAAACATGAAGATAATATTTTTTAGCCACACAAAACATCGAAAAGGCAGCTACATAGACCTTAAAGAAACAAAATACCGGTAGATTATGGCAAAAGCAGTAGCCACATAAGTAAAAGATGAACATAACCAAAAGGCATGTAAAACAGCAGGTATCATAACGGCCGCGCACACAAGAAGAAAAAAAAAGACACCTTGACCGAAACAATGAACAAATAACGAACAACAAAAAAAACACCAACCACCACAAAGGAGAGTTACATAAGCAAAAGAAATCTAAAAGACCATAACCGATCCGCAAGTAAACAAAACTGGCAGCCAAGCACATATAACGAAACGATGAACAGATAACCTATTACAAAAAGAAACAGTAACTACCACAAAGAACAGCCACAGAAGCAAAAGAAATCTAAAAGACGATAACCGATCCGCAAGCAAACAATACCGGCAGGCGAGTGTATATAACCAAACGATGAACAAATAAGGCACAAAAAAAAAAAAAAAAAAAAAAACGGTAACCATCACAAAGAACAGCCACGTAAGGAAAAGAAATGTAAAAGACCATAACCGATCCGGCAAGCGCACATAACCAACCGGTAAACAAATAAAGTACCACATAGAAAAAACAGCAACCATCAGAAAGAACAGGCACATAAGCAAAAGAAATCTGAAAGACCATAACCGATCCGCAAGTAAAACGATGAACAAATAAGGTACCACAAAAAAAAACAGTAACCACCACAAAGAACAGCTACATAAGCAAAAGAAATCTAAAAGATCATAACCGATCCGCAAGTAAACAACGACGGCAGGCAAGCGCACATAACCAAACAGTGAACAAATAACCTACCACAAAAAAAAAAAAAAGTAACCACCACAAAGAACAGGCACATAAGCAAAAGAAATCTAAAAGACCATAACCGATCCGCAAGTAAACACCACCGGCAGCCAATTAGGGTTTCGGTAGAAGGCAGTAGAACGTGCAAGAGTAAGTGAAGTGGTAGGTACCCGGATATTGTGATAGCTAAAGAAGCGAGGGAATAAACGGAAGGAGAAAAGCAGGAGCCCACAGCCCAAAACGGAGCCCAACACTGCTACAACAACTGTAGCAAAACTCGACGCTAAATTATATATAGATATCAAAAGTAATTTTAATATCAACTTCATAATAGATTGTAAAAGGGTCACTAGAAAATTACACTTAATCCGCATTAGTGTCTTGACGACTTCAAGGTAAAAATAAAATAAAATAAAAGTCTAGTCCTTCAAATATTTGAACCAGTTGCGACCTGCAAAAAATAGTATAATTTTACAAGTTGTTCTTGTTTAGAGATGTTTCAACTTTTCATTGTAATGAGGATTAATCTTACAAGTTAGCTTTATAACATTGAACTCTTTTAGCTTTTTCCTTATTCTCAAAATTATTGTTAGGAGACAAAAAAAAAATAAAAGTGATGCCATTATAATTATCAACTACTCAAATAGAATATTCCTCGCTAAATTCTATTTTTCTTACCTAAAATGAAAAGTGAGCAATTATTTTGAGACATTCTAAAAAAAATATGGACTATAATTTTGAGACGGAAGAAGTACTATATTTTTACATCAAAAAAAAAATAAACACTTAAATAATGACTCTACGGTTAGGTTAGATTAAAAATAAATAAATAAATAAATAAAAATTGAACAATTTCTACAAATTGCTTATAAGTAAAAGTTAACACCAAAACTTGAAAGTCGAGCAGACAAAACGGCCCAACTAGATGAGAGCTTTGAACTGATTCATAGGTCAGGGGTCAAGCACAATTTAGACTCACTCTTATTATTTTGGATTACTCATTGACCCAGTTATTATAACACCCCGCTCCTTTTTGTTTTTGCTCTACCCATCGATGTGGGAAACCTTCAATTTTTTTCTTCTTCATTACTTCTAAAACATTAGCAAAAATGTTTATTGATTCTATATCTACGTTTTAAATTATTATTATTATTTTTTTTTGAAAGGCACGTTTTTAAATATATTGATTTGTAGTTATATTTAGTTAGGGGTGTAAACGAGCTAAACTGCTCGTGAGCTACTCAAGATCGGTTCGGTAAAAGCTTAAAACGTGGTGAGCTTTAACAAGCTCGAGCTTAACATAAAGCTTCTTAAATAATCGAGCTCGAGCCCAAGCTTCTGACATTGAGGGTGTGTTTGTTTCATTAAGATGTTTTAGGTCTGAATCTGACTACCACATCTTATCAGTAAAAGGTGGCTAAAAAGTCTAAATATGAACGAAATAATGTTGTTTGCTTTTTTATAATTGTCCGAATAATTTTAAGTGCTCGTTTCTGCAATTTATTTAAGTAACTTAGGTAAATATGAAACAAGACTTTTTATCATAAATATAACATATTTAATAAACCATCAAATATATTATATTAACACGAGTTTTCAATCTCTTATCGAGGAAGAGGCAGTAAGACAAGTCCCCCACCTCTTACTGAGTAAAATGTTATATGTCTAACTGGGTCTGACTTAAAAGAAAAAAACAAACAACTAAAACGTCTGAGCACCTCTTATTGGTAAGAGTAAAAGGGCTAGTAAGATTTTTTTTTAAAAAACAAACACACCCTGAGTTTGATTAAGCACACGATCCTAAACGAGCTTTACATATATTACGAGTTTTCTGGATGTTATATTAAGATTATATGCAAAAATACATTTTTTTTCTCTTTTAGTATAGCTGCTAAATCAGTAAACGACTATGTATATAAGCAAACAACTGTGTTTTGAGGATTTTTGTTTCATACAGTATAGCAAATATCATGTGTACGCAATCAATCGATTATGAATATGATTTTTGCAGTTGCCCTTACTTTCTTTTCTTTCTCAAAGTCAAAAAAGTTATAAGGCGTCACAATAACGTTGAGTAAACTACAAATTTTGTTCGCTATACATATTAGAGGGCAACCTCCTAAATATTGCATACTTGCAGTTGATCTTTCAATTGATATTTGGGGTTTGTAGTCGAATAAAATTGTCTTTGCCAATCTTGATCTACAAATACTCTCACTATGAGGATGCTAGAATAATTGGTCTTAATCTTTATAAAAGAAATTAAAAGTAAAGCTTGGAGTCTGCACAAAAACTTAAGAGTTCATATAATTTTTCGGGAGTTTAAGTGAAAGCGTGTGTGTTACACGCACACTGCATTCACGAAAGACCCGAAGCATACTATTAACTCTAAGACATTCACTTTCAATGCGCTATGGTATATAATCTTAGAAAATATTCTCTCATTTACCTATGTGGGACAAAAGGTTCAAATGGCTTCATCATAATATATTAAGTATCTATTTTGACGTTTCTCTCATCCATTAATTTCCTAACATTGGATCGTTCTTTCCAATTACGAGATGTTTCGTATACATTCGATAACATTACGTAACCAGCTTAATCTTGTTCCATTAGTGACATAAGTTTGCCATCTGCGATTGTTCCTATATCTAAATTTTTACCTTTGCTAACTTATTAATTAGTCGTTCCTTTTTTTTTACACATTTACCATCTAATTATGATTATGTTTTGATTATATCATCACTTAATCCCTTATCACGTTATAATAAGGATGTATAGATGACTCGGTGCATGAGGCTTTGCAAGGGTGTCTAGTGTACAATAGTTGAGCACTTGAGTGAGTCGGTTGTTCCTTACAATAGGTGGTATAAGACTTTGCAATAAAACGTGTATATGATTTATATTTGATAGTTTTTACATGACTAGATGAAGAGTTTGCAGGGGTGTTTAGTGTACAAAAAAAAAAAGGATTCATCACTAGTTTTCATTTTTATTGCTTCTTACAATTAAGTACTATACCCTGCAAGTATTTTACAACTAAGACAACGATTCATTACTAGTTCTCATTTTTATAACTTTTTATTGTATAGATATTTCTATTGAATGAGTAACTCGTTTTTAATTTTTCACTGTTGATTATTATTGGTAAACTTAAAAGAAAAAAAAGAAATTTTTTTTTTTGAAGTCTTTGTTACGAAAAACTTAAGAGCTCATAGAATTTTACCAAACTCACATACAACACCCAACAGATTGGGAATCATATGGGACTTTGAAAGCATAGTATTAAATTTAAGACATATAATTCATATACAACATGGTATATAAGCTTAGAAGATTTTATCTCATTTACCAATGTGGGACAAAACCAAAACTCATGTCCAACTTTTAAGATAAGGGCTATGTTTGGCGCAGAGCTTTTTGAAACTTTTTGGGGCGATGAGCGGTAAGCAATGAGCTTTTTGATTTTTAGTGTTCGTTTGGCAAAAGAGCGCTGAGTTTTGCTATTTTTTTAAAAATGCTCATTTTTCTAATGCTTCTTTAAGAAGGTGTGAGCGGTGAGCAATGAGCTGTTGCTACTACTCACAGCTACTGCTAACAGCTACTTTTGCCAAACATAGCCAAGGTAGGTAAAGTTTGTTTTATTGTTTCATATATGTCGAACGTAGGTTAGCTCGTCAATGGTTAATTTAATATTTAAGTTTGTAAAGGATGTGAAGTGTCCCTTGCTACATTTTGTCGTTAATGGTTTAATAAGAGGAAGTGGATCTTCAAAAAGAACAGCCTGAAAGACTTTAGCTCCCCTTCAATGAATGACCCTTGGGTCTTGTAAGAGCATTTGCAATGGACTCAAATGAAAAAGCTTTTTACTATTTAAATAAGCTTTTCAAAAGCTTTTTTACCATTGCATTAAAGACTTGAAACAAAGACTTGGCTAGTGCCAAGCGGTTTGAAAGAAACGCTTTGTACTTGCAAGCATAGTAATAAATGCATCAAGTCATAACAACTTTACCATTTATTGTCATAAATGCTTCAAGTCTTTTAAAGGTAAGAGCCATTATGGATGCTCTAACGTTTACAGATACACAAACAATAAAACAAACTTTACGAACCTCAATTATTATATAAATATTAAATGTTAAAAGTTAATAACGACTTCATAACAAATTTTTAAAAAGTAACTAAAAGACTACGTTTACAGATACCATCAAATTACTCCTTCCAATTTTTTATTTTTCTTTTTTCTTTCTTTTTAATCTTCTTTAATTTCTTCTAAAACTTTATCAAAAATGTTTCTTGATTCTGTAATACCGATTTCTTGTTTTTTTTTATTCAAACCATTCACCTTGTTAATTATTCATTGACCCGGTCCGGGTAAATACCTTCTCGTTAAATATTTTTTGGTTACTTTAGATTTTAACTAGGTGGGGTATGGAATTCCACTTTCATAAATATTACGGTAATTTAACGGTGACTTTCATTTGATGTTTGGTATTTTTCACTTTAATGTTGGAGTTTTGTAGTCAAATTATCTTTGCAGATCTACAAGTGACTAAATACTCTCCACTTAGGAGTGAGGACACTAATTTTATTGTATTTTTTATTGTGAATTATTATTCATAATCTTTATAAAAGATTTTTTTTTTTTTTTTTTTTTTTTGAAAGGCAATTTATTTCAACACAAATAAACAAGAGTAAACTGCAAAATACATCCATGTGGTTTACACCTTTTGGCACTTTACATCCTTGTCAGAAACTATTGGCAATATACATCCCCCGTTAGGCAAACGTTTGCCACATTACATCCCTAAGTTGGATGGGCGTTATCTTTCTCCGTTAAGTGTTTGCATCGTTAGTCCCTCCGTTAGTTTTGTTTGCATCGTTAGTCCCTCCGTTAGTATTTTTTACAAAAATTAATTTTTTTTTCGAAATTAATTTTTTTACAAAAAATAATTTTTTTTTAGAAAAATTAAATTTTTTTTCGAAATTAATTTTTTTACAAAAATTACTTTTTTTTCGAAATTAATTTTTTTAGAAAAATTAATTTTTTTTGAAATTATTTTTTTACAAAAATTACTTTTTTTTTAAATTAATTTTTTACAAAAATTACTTTTTTTTTAAATTAATTTTTTACAAAAATTATTTTTTTTTAAATTAATTTTTTTACAAAAATTAATTTTTTTTCGAAATTAATTTTCTTACAAAAATTACTTTTTTTTTCGAAATTAATTTTTTTAGAAAAATTAATTTTTTTTTTGAAATTACTCTTTTACAAAAATTACTTTTTTTCGAAATTAATTTTTTTTACAAAAACTAATTTTTTTTCGAAATTAATTTTTTTTTAGAAAAATTAATTTTTTTTTCGAAATTATTTAAAAAAAAATTAATTTCGAAAAAGAAAAGTAATTTTTGTGAAAAAATTAATTTCGAAAAAAAAGTAATTTTTCTAAAAAAATTAATTTCGAAAAAAAAAAGTAATTTTTCTAAAAAAAATTAATTTTTGTAAAAAAATTAATGTCGAAAAAAAAGTAATTTCTGTAAAAAAATTAATTTCGAAAAAAAATTATTTTTTCTAAAAAAAATTAATTTCGAAAAAAAAGTTAATTTTTGTAAAAAAATTAATGTCGAAAAAAAAAGTAATTTTTGTAAAAAAATTAATTTCGAAAAAAAAATAATTTTTGTAAAAAAATTAATTTCGAAAAAAAAAATTAATTTTTCTAAAAAAATATTAATTTTTGTAAAATAATTAATTTCGAAAAAAAAATTAATTTTTGTAAAAAATACTAACGGAGGGACTAACGATGCAAACAAAACTAACGGAAGGACTAACGATGCAAACACTTAACGGAGAAAGATAACGCCCATCCAACTTTAGGATGTAATGTGGCAAACGTTTGCCTAACGGGGGATGTATATTGCCAATAGTTTCTGACAGGGATGTAAAGTGCCAAAAGGTGTAAACCACAGGGATGTATTTTGCAGTTTACTCAATAAACAATTACAAACATAGGCATCAACTATATTAACAAGATACTTAACAATAGTGGACCCAAAATAAAACATTACAACACAAAACATTACAAGGCTAAAAACTTGACCTTAAGTACAAAGTCAACCTAAGACAAGTCAAACCAAGTGTGACACAAAGAATAAACCCATGGACATTATGAATGAAACAGAATGCATATCACTGGAGAGGAACCTGTTACTGTTAGAGTTTTTGGATTATTTATTAATATTTGTATGTCCGGTTTCGAACCCGAGACTTCGGAATTGCACACATTACGTATGAGTCTCAATGTATTAATAATTAATATAATTATTTATGATTAATTATTAAATCACAAATATTTATATGATCGAACAATGAAAGTGGAGGGGGTTGAATGTCGATTTTTAGAACTTGAGGTGGTGTTAAACTTAAACTTGGAGAACAAGTTTGAAGTGTATATAAACACCTCATAGCTTCGTATAATCAGTTGACACAATTAATCCATTACCGATTGAGACTTCAATCGACAGATAAATTAATCCTTTATCCGATTGACTTTTTCAATCGGTACACATTCAATCTACCTAGACATTCAATCATTAACAGTAAAGGAGATATGTGATTTTCATTGCATGTGGCATGCATTAATGATGCGTGTACTATACTTGCTCAGTATATGCACGTGTACATTAATTGCTTCTTTTATTTATTGTTAGAGGATTCGATCATGTATTATGAAGAACATCAGACCCTAGTTGTTGTGATGTTTTATTTGTGATACATGAACCTAGCTTTTCACATTGAGACGCTAGTAGTACGTGTGTACAGGAACGGAGTACAAGCTTACTTTAGCTTGTGGTTACTTTGCCCTATTCGACCCTAAAAAGTCGATCCACATCCTTAAACCCTATTAGGGTTTATATTGTTCTTGGAGCACGTGATTCCTTGTTCTTGCTAGGAATCGAAAAGGTACGTGTCTATTTAATTTAATTAATTACTTGTTCTTGTAGATCTATTCCGCTGCGTGTTCTTGATGATTATATGTGTTTATGATTTTATATATAGTTCACATATTCCAACAGTGGCATCATGAGCCTCGTTTAGAACTTGTAATTAATTACTTAAACCTAAAAATTGGATCTTGTAGAGATTACATGCAATTATAGAATTAGGGTTTGTTTATTTTTTTTATGAAACCCTAATATGTTTCGATCCATATTAATTAAAAATTAGGGTTTTAGTTTTTTAATTAAAACTTGAGGAACCCTAGGATTGCATGAAAATTTTTTAGGGATTAATTAGTAAGTACCGTATGTGATGTTACTAATTAATTAGATACGTACAATGGATATTGACATAATAATATGTGCTACATGATTATGTGATCAATATGGTATCCATGACAAAATCTTGCATATTTTATCATGGTGTGATTTGTATGATTTTGTATTGAATTGTTTGCTACATGGTTTAAATAAATCTTAAATTGAGGAAGACCTCAATAAATATTAATTAAAGGTTATGTGCAATGTGGTATCTAACTAACTAAAACTTACGCGGCCAAGTTATTTGGTGTCTGTGGTCCATTGGGCACAATGAGCTCGAAAACCAATGGGAGTTTTGTTAGTTACATACATTTATAATTACACATAGAATTAATATTAGGATTTATTGAAAAAGGTTTGCATGTGGCTATATGATATCGTGGATGATCATATATTTGTTATTATGTGTTTATTTATTTTTGTAATTACTTGATCTTTTGTGTTTACTATTATGATGGATTGTAAACTACAAAAGAGGGTAATTTTTCAAAATAAAAATAAATAAGACTAATAACTAAGAAACCTTTGTAGTAATTTCAATTATTGCCAAGTCTTATGTGCCGACAGTGGTTCGCTTCGCACGGTAATTTGCTCCCAGGCGAGACTAGCAATAATAAATTTACTACATTAATTGTTTTAGCAAGAAAATTATATTCTTTTTAGTTGATTGATTGCGACTGTACTAAGTGGTCGAAGCGGCGGACCTAAAATTGACAAACTAAAAAGTGGGTTCTAGTTGGTTCGCATTAAATTGTGACCTTAGAGGGGCACGGTTTTAACCAGCTTCGGCGGCTGTCGTCCCTACGCCCGCCTGTGCGTCAATTTTAGACTTACCAAGTACACCACGATAAATACGAAGCATCTTAAGGCAATGTTGTAATTTGATCAACGCCTCAATTAAAAGATTTGATGATTTGAGCTACGAATGAGTAAACGGTTTGGTTTTGAAAACATATATGATACAAAGATGAATGCATGACATCTTTGTACATATTTTTTTGATTTAACACATCAAAATTTTATTACCCTTTAAATTTAAGTTAAATGCCACCCAACTACAAAAAGAAACACCTAAGGTTTCATCCTACATCACTAGCAGCCAAAGCTGAATGTTGATGTTCAAAGGGTGCGGTCTAAGGGTAAATTGGGTACTTTCATTACTAGCAGCCAAAGCTGATGTGATGAAACGATGCCAATTTACACGTTTCTTAAGTTGGTAGACTTAATTGGGCACTTTCATTACTAGCAGCCAAAGCTGATGTAATGGGATGGCGCCAAGGCATAAAGATTTGGGGATGAAACATGCTTACATTTTGCAACCGAGGTTGGCAATATAATGTAAGTCCCAGGATTTCTAGGAATTGCAATTGGATATTGGCAATTGAGTGCAGCTCTACCTTATTGAGTACTTTCATTGCTAGCAGCCAAAGCTGATGTGATGAAACGACGTCAATTTGGATCCTAATTTTCAATGAAAATTAAATGGTGAAATTTTATTTTACCGTGGGTGTTTAATTTTCTTGAAAAGTTATTATCAAAAATACTAAATTGAATTTTGAAAATTCTTTTAATGTATTTAATGCAACGTTAAAACCGTAAACATGGGATATTCTTTTAGTAGTAAATTGATCTACACCCGTAGGGGTTTTGGATAGAGTCAATTTTTGCTGAAAAGAATAAACCGAGTCCACTTTCCGTGTGAAGAGTGAGACTTAATCCTATTCCTTTTCATGAGTGAGAAAGGTATAATAGGATAAACTCATGGCGAATTTCTTAAAGAAATTGCATGGTTAGGAGTTATTAAATTAGAAACTAGACTAATTACCGCAAAAGTGGTAAAAGGCAAACTAGAATGTTTGATCTAGTTATTATGCTTTAACCATTTAAAGGTGCTACATACCATGATGGGGATGGTAGACCTAACTAAGGAAGAAATTGCATACCCAATTCTTTCAAGTTAATTGCATTGATGGATATTCCATCATTCACAAAGTAGAATACATTCTTTGAAGTACCTTAGTAGCGTTACGTAAGGGATTCATCAAAGATGTAGGAAAGTAAACAGCACGCTATTTGCTTTTACTGGTGATGCAACACTTACAATGTTGTCAAAGCCAGTGGGAGCATTGTGTTGTAATTACTGAATAATGAGTTCATGTAGTGATCTTAAATTCAGTGGGAGCTACAAGTCTTGGTAGTTACCCGGATTATCTCTAGAATTTCTTGAGATGATTACTTTCCAATTATAGACACTTGTGGTATTAAGGATAGTCGTGTACGTTTCCTTACTAGACGAGGTGATTCTATATCTACTTATATCTATGACACAATCATATTGATCAAATAAGCAAACTATTGACGTGTTGTTTATCTGATACGTGATGTTGTTCCATGCACAAGTGGGAGAAATCTTATTGTGTGCAAGCAACAACATAAAGGAATATGATTTAAAGGGTTCTCTTGACTGCAAGGTAAGAGATCAATGTTCTAATGTGTTTTATACACATTCTAATTTATAGAACACTTGAAGTTAATATCTACTTTCATTACTAGATATTAATGACAAGGTAAATTACATACTTTCATCATTATCAGCCTCGACTGATGAAATGAAACTATGTTAATTTACAAGTTTCTAAAATTAGATAATTATTAGAACAAGTGTCAATATGATAATAAGACTACTTCTAATGAGAATATTTATGTATTGTTGTAATGACATAAATAAATGAAGTAATCTTATATTACTTCATATTTAGATGTTTATGTATTCTTGGAATGACATAAATATATGAAGTAAATAAATTAACTTGAAATACTATTGAAACCAAGTTGTGGGTTTCATAATTACTTTAGTTATACATGTTTATATTGTGGATATAAATATGAAGTCTTTTATTGCTATAAGACTTATACTGAAGTAAGACATTAACTTGTTATGTTTAAGACATATACAAGAAGTCATGAAGTTGATTAATGACTTATAACATAGATTGGGATTATAACAGTTTATGTCTTTTTGGTAGGACATAGAAATTAAGTGACTTGATCAAAAGGGCACTTAAGTTATAAAGCATGCAACTGGCTTGAAAAATCTATTTCACCATTAAGTTGATTTAGTTGGTAAATAGGTAAACCAAAAACCGAAATATATTTATCTTACATATTGTAAGATTAACTTACAATATTAATCCTAATGAAATACATAGTGTTTATGGTATGTTCAGTTAGGAGAATCAAACTCTTGAAACATTGTTTGATTAAAGATAACTATATCCTCTTTTCTTCCTAAAGATATCAAGGTTAGAAAATTGAGTATAAATTGGATATACTCAATTAAGACTCCAACCTAGAAGATTAATAAGACACCATTTAATATGGAATGTGATGAATCACATTAAGTCTTAAAATTGAAGTTCATAATTTGTTAAACTACTTGTTGGGTAGGTTATTAACAAATTAAGGTTAGGAACTGTCAATTTGTATCTGCAAAGTCCCAAAAGAGAACAAGTTTTGTGTTGCTCTATTTGCTAAGCATTTATAGGTAATCTATAAATTGCAAAAGGCGAGTGGGAGTTTTATCTTCATAAGATAAAATTACAAGATACGTGATCTTCTAAATACGCTAGCAAAATCATAATGAGGATTTAACATGTTAGTGTTAAATCTCAAGATAATGGAATTCTTATTCATAGATCTGTAAGGGTATCTCAAATATTTGTAGAATATGTTGAGGGTTATGAGTTACAGGATAGTGATATGCCTGTTAATAAATTGCAAATGTTATTTGGCAAATTACTCATACTATGAATAATTAGATGCAGTCCAATAAGATAACTAGTTTGGAAACGTAGTTGATCTTAAACTCTATAGTAACACTATAGAATGGTAATGAATTTCTGCAAAGGAAATGAAAATCCTAGAGATTTAAATTCTTGTGTAGAAATCATAATGGACAAATTTGTATACATATTTAATATGTGAAAAGATTATCAATCACAATTAAGCAATTAAATGTGATTGAAATTCTTTCTAAGCACATTAAATATATAAAGATTATGATTGTCATTATTGGTTTCATTTATATGAAGTTAATAATGGAACATCAAAACTCTTTCTTGGATAATTACTTGAGCGAGGACGAAAAGTAATTGAAAGAAGTGTTTGAATTCAAATAATCTTTAATAGTATACAAAAGTGAAAATCATTTGTAAATGAATTAATGCATGCATCTAAAAGATATACTTATTTTAGCTATTAAATCTAGTTTGATTTATAATTAAAATTAAGATATTTCTTAAAATTCCTGAAAGCTAGTGGGAGTAATGTATTTATTTTTTTGTTTCATATATGTTGAATAACATATGGGAAGTAACATTCCATTAACATTTATATGTTAAGTTTTAGTTTGGAATGAAACTTCATATAGAAAATAAAACCTTGAAGTATATGTTTATTTGATCATAAACATAAGCGGTTAAAATAACTGATTCTAAAAGAACATGATATTCTATTAGAATATCTAGATAGAAACATATCTTTGAAAAGATATGACATGAATAAATCTAAGGTTGACAAAAGGATTATTCATGTACATCATGTTGCTTGTTGTATCATGCTTGGATACAAGATGATTAACAACATTAGTATCTAATTGGAAATTATTAGATAACTAAGTGTAATGGATATGGTTTAGAATTTACATCCTCAGCCTGGACTTGCTCCAAAATTCTAAATATGAACCATATGGCAAGTTATTGCTTGATTGATATAGTGGTCAAATCTTGAAGGATTTGAAGATATCAAACATTACACGATGAATATTAAAGTTTACGGAACTTTAAAAGAGCATATTGTTGTTTGATACAATGATGCTAGTAAGATTGAGATGACACTCAATACTAGTCATGGTGGGAGCTCATCATTATTAGGAAACCATGTATACTAGTTGTGCTCAATATGAGCATAGTTGCATTATACATAAAGAATTAGAATACTTTAACTACAAAGGTTTGGTAGTTTAATTGTCATAAATTCGTGAATGAGGATGCCACGTATTTTATGAAGTATGTGTCAATATCTAGATAGATGAATGAACACATACAAGAATTTCATTATTGAAATAAGTATTCTCAAAATTCCGATAGATCAACATTAGTTGAATTATGCCTTGTCATCAAGTATGTGGAACATGACTTGTGGCATAATTCATTAATGAGAATTATCATGCATTGATCTAGTTAGTATTTGGATAAGGGATATTAAAGCAATATTATACTAATGGAATAAAGTGCGGATAACGTTTATTCTCATTATTAATATTTGTGTCCTATATTTGCATGTTTAAATCCATGAGTAAAATTATTATATTTTATTCTAAATAGTCCGTTGTCAATTAATAATATGGGAATATTATTGAACTAAGACAAATGTGAGGATTGGTAGAATGGACTGAAGGTTGAGACACCAATGTCACATGATATTCAATATTGGATAAATTGAATATAGGACTTATCCCAACTACATGATTATACTTTATGGATCGTCGTCATCAAGTATATCATGAATATTTATCCTCAGACTTGAGATGACAGATAATTGCCGAGGATGTAGCTTATTTTCTGTAAGGTGGTCTAACGCTAACCGTAAAAGGTAGTTATAAGGGCTATTTTCAGAAATGATGCGAAGTTCGAGGGTTATGCTCGCAGTCAATAAAGGATTTGTTCCTTCAACTTTGTGTTGAAGTTTAATACTGCTTGGCCACTCGTAGGATTGACAAGATGTTTGCGTGGCCACGCCCAAAGTCTATCTGGAAGACGTTCAGATGTTTTGGTAATCTTGTTCAATTACGTATAAACGAGAAACTAATGTTAATTATGGAATGACCAAGATCCATGTCCAAATTAACGCGGTATTAGTAACAAAAGGATAAGTATGATGATTAAATTCATCACGTGGTTTTTCCAGGAAAACCATACTCGGTTCAGGCTGGGGGCATTGGGAAGGTTAAGCTAGGCTGACCCATGTCATTACTATATTAATGAATATCCAAGTGGGAGCTGTTAGAGTTTTTGGATTATTTATTAATATTTGTATGTCCGGTTTCGAACCCGAGACTTCGGGATTGCACACATTACGTATGAGTCTCAATGTATTAATAATTAATATAATTATTTATGATTAATTATTAAATCACAAATATTTATATGATCGAACAATGAAAGTGGAGGGGGTTGAATGTCGATTTTTAGAACTTGAGGTGGTGTTAAACTTAAACTTGGAGAACAAGTTTGAAGTGTATATAAACACCTCATAGCTTCGTATAATCGGTTGACACAATTAATCCATTACCGATTGAGACTTCAATCGACAGATAAATTAATCCTTTATCCGATTGACTTTTTCAATCGGTACACATTCAATCTACCTAGACATTCAATCATTAACAGTAAAGGAGATATGTGATTTTCATTGCATGTGGCATGCATTAATGATGCGTGTACTATACTTGCTCAGTATATGCACGTGTACATTAGTTGCTTCTTTTATTTATTGTTAGAGGATTCGATCATGTATTATGAAGAACATCAGACCCTAGTTGTTGTGATGTTTTATTTGTGATATATGAACCTAGCTTTTCACATTGAGACGCTAGTAGTACGTGTGTACAGGAACGGAGTACAAGCTTACTTTAGCTTGTGGTTACTTTGCCCTATTCGACCCTAAAAAGTCGATCCACATCCTTAAACCCTATTAGGGTTTATATTGTTCTTGGAGCACGTGATTCCTTGTTCTTGCTAGGAATCGAAAAGGTACGTGTCTATTTAATTTAATTAATTACTTGTTCTTGTAGATCTATTCCGCTGCGTGTTCTTGATGATTATATGTGTTTATGATTTTATATATAGTTCACATATTCCAACAGTTACTGTTACTTTATAAAAGAAATGTACAGCTTGATGTCCGTGTTACCAAAATTTAAGAACTCAAATCATATTTCCAAACTCAAATACTACTCCTAATAAATATGTAGAAGCAATTCTTAAGTCAGAAAGCATTGTATTCAACTTAAGACATACAATGCATATGCACTATTGTATATAAGCCTAGAAATTTTTTTTCCTTTATCTATGTGGGACAAAAGTTTTTACTGGTTTCATGTAACTAATCAAATAGGCTAATACTCCTATCATCTACAACAGAACTTGGTTCCAAACATTAACACTCTGTTCTTAAGATTTCTTTTGAAAGGATAGAAAAGTAGTGGAAAGAAAGGTAGGGGTGGGGAGAGGAGTGGAATGAAAACTTGTAATTTTTTTGATGTTCTCAAAGTTTAAAAAAATGGAACGAAAGTGAAAGAAAGTTGTAGCATTTATTATATTTTACCATATTACCTTTTCAAAGATTAAAAAAATAATATAAAATACAAAAAAGAAAAATACAACTAGTACTTTTTTTTTGAAAAAAATATAAAACAAAAGGGTCCTACTATGCAAACCCCCTACCCAGTACCCACTGCCATCCCAAGCCCCCCTACGTGTTCCTACTTTTTGTCCCATTAGGTTTGTACTTTATTTTTTTTATTATTTTTATTTTTTTAACACACTATATCTATACCAGTTTTTTTGTAACTTTTTTTTTTTTGTATAAGTTTTTTTTTTTCCTTAACAAAAGTTTTAAGTTTTTGGTATTAGTTTTTTTAACAAGTTTTTTTAACACAAGTTTTTTAACAAAGTTTTTTGTATAGTTTTTAACATAAGTTATTTTGTTAGTTTTGACACGTTTTTGGGTGCATTTGCGGGTTTCTCGAAGGGACAATACATTCACGGGTTTCTCTTTTCTTTTATCGAGATGGGATGAAAAGATAGATGTTCAGTCTTGTCCTTTTGATTCCTTTTTTTTATTATTATAAACATCACAAAGAACATCACCAGAAGCACAACAACATAAGCAGCAAACATAAGCAGGCAAACCATCAAGAACATCACCAGAAGTACAACAACATAAGCATACTTTAACACAAGAACATCACCAAGAACATCACCAGAAGCACAACAACATAAGCAGTAAACATAAGCATCAAACATAAGCAGCAAACATAAGCAAGCAAACCATCAAGAACATCACCAGAAGCACAACAACATAAGCAGCAATAACATAAGCCGCAAACATAACCAGAAGCAAAAACATAAGCAACAACAACATAAGCCGCAAACATAACCAGAAAACAAACACATAAGCAGCAAACATAACCAGAAGCCGCAACGACTGAGGTACAATTATACGCCATTACACATTAGTTTCCAAAATGTAGGGGTGCAAACGAGTCGAGCCGAGCCCGAGCTTCACTATAATCGAGCTGGCTCGTCAGTTTTTTAACGAGCTCGAGCTCGAGCTCGGCTCGATCCGAGCCTTTATTTTGGAGCTCGAGCTCGAGCTCGGCTCGTAAACTATTCACAAAGCTCGAGCTCGGCTCGATAAGGCTCGAGTTGACCCGTTTGACCAAGCCCACAACCAAAGTACAATAACACACACTGTGACTTCAGTATTGATTGATGGGTAATTTACTTGTCTTTTCGTGCAGTTTTGTCCTTAATATATCAATTATTATTACTTTAAACACAAATGATCAAATCTCCTTATCTCCGGCCTTGGTTTGAACTCATGATGGGTATGCCACTTTAACAACCAAGTCTCTAAACTCAAACTGAAATGATAATAGATGGTGTGAAATAAAAAGGAAAATAGATCTCAGATTTATATATTTTTGGTACTCATATCGTCGACGAAAAATCATTTCTTAAGATCAAACAATATTTTCAACTCAAGATATCTTTTTGGTACTCATATCGTCGACGGAAAATAGATCTCAGATTTATATCTTTTTGGTGTGAAATAAAAAGGAAAATAATCATTTCTTATTTCGTTGACAAAAAATCAAACCACTGGATCTCAGTTTGTGTTCAACTCAAGAAACAATATTTAAAAATTCTTTAAGATCAAACAAACACACATCATAGATCCATTTAAAGGCATAGCCTTCTTTAACTATCCGAAAAAAGCAAAGATAGAACAAAACCTTTAAGTTTCATCCTATCTTTTGTTCGTTCAACCAAAAACACAACAAAGAAAAAGAACCTACCGTGGACCTTGATTGTTAAAAGATCTTGATGATGAGATCATCTCTCTCGTGGTGGTGTGGTTACAAGAGAAGATAAGTATCCTCCTCGTTGTGGTTTGGTGTTTGATCTGCAATTGAGAGACAAGAAGGAGATGGTGAGTTGGTTTGATCGGTTTATAGATCTGAAAATGAGTTGGTTATTGGGGTGATTAGATTTGTTTGGTGAGAGAGTTTTTAAGATGGTAGGCGGAATAAAAATGGATCTGTGTAATTATTGGGCTCGGTTATTGGGCCAAATGGGCTCGGCTCGATAAGGCTCGACGAGCCTACTCGATCTTCACAAGCTCGGCTCGAGCTCGGGCTCGATAAGTAAACGAGTTGATTTTCAGGCTCGAGCTCGGCTCGAGCTCGACAAGGCTCGGCTCGTTTTGAGCTTTTTATCGAGTCGAGCTCGAGTAGCTCGCGAGTAGCTCGGCTCGTTTGCACCCCTACTAAAATGTATAACGTTTATAAAAAAATGATAAATCGAGATTTTTAAAAGGCTCAGATTATTATTGTTTTATCATTTTGGCTGCAAATTTGAAGGTTGCAAAGTGAGGATTAAACTCACTTTACCATCCATTCGGTTATGCCACGCCAATCAAAAACAAGTTTTTTTTTCATCATTGTCGTATCTCGGTTTTTTTTAAGAAACCATTTTACAATTTCATTCACAATTGCAGCACAACATAAGCAGCAAACATAAGCAGGCAAACCATCAAGAACATCACCAGAAGCCACCACAACATAAGCAGCAAACATAACCAGAAGCCACAACAAACGATGAATAACTCACCGTTCTTCACGACTGAGGTAGTCCTTTTTATTGTTTTTTTTTTCATTATAAACATCACAGAAACCAGCAAATATAACCAGAAAACATCACATAAACCAGCAAATATAACCAGAAAACAAAAACATAAGCAACAAACACAACTGCTTATCTTAAAAAACATAAGCAGCAAACACAACTGAATGTGTTAATTAAATTAGGGGGGGGGGGTAGAATAACTCGATCATAAGTCACATCTTTTTTAGATCTAAAAAGATCTAAAAATAACCACCATGAGAAAACCACCATAAGTCACATCTTTTTTAGATCTAAAAATAACCACCATCAGAACCACCATAAGTCACATCTTTTTTAGATCTAACAAAGATCTAAAAATAACCACCATCAGAAACAACGAGTCTTTTTTAGATCTAAAAAGATCTAACAAAGATCTGTTTAGATCTAAAAAGATCTAAAATAACCACCATCAGAATATCAAAAAATAACCACCATAAGACACATCTTTTTTAGATCTAAAAAGATCTAACAAAGATCTAAAAATAACCACCATCAGAAACAACGGGTCTTTCTTAGATCTAAAAAGATCTAAAAAAAAACACGTCTTTTTTAGTTCTAAAAAGATCTAACACAAACATAACCACGTCTTTTTTAGATCTAAAAAGATCTAAAAAAAAGAATTAAAACCGCGTCAATACCACCCAAGCCCACAGACCTAAACCCACCCATCCCATCTATTTTCTCACGAGAACATCACCAACCACAAGAACATAAACCATCAAGAACATCAAAAAGTCTGTGGGTGAGACAGAGAATAACTCAGAACAGATGGGATGGGGGTGGTAGGGTTGTGTTAGTGAGAGAGAGAAACACAGAGTGAGATGGGATTGGGGGGGGGGGGGGGGGGGGAAGTATGAACGTGTATTGTCAGTAGTAAAGAGATAAGAGGGGTGTGTGGGTTTAAGTCTGTGGGCCGGGTGGTATTGACGCGGTTTTAATTCTTTCTTCTTTTTTTTCCCCTAAGACAATGTAAAAAAAAAAAAAAAAAAAAAAAAAAAAAAAATAAAAAAAAAGTTGTAAAAAAAGTAATTTGTTAAAAAAAAAAAAAGTAGTAAAAGTTATAAAAAAAATAAAGTAATTTGTGAAGAAAAGTATGTTAACCAAGATGAGAGGGATATACAATCCGGAATCTGTTGATAACTCCACCCAAAACAAAATGGTTTATAATTGAGCTACTAAGATTTTATGAAACTACGTAAAATCAATTAAACTGTCCTTTATATATTGATCCACTCGACGATCGAGATTTGCGAGGGACTGAGTGGTAATAAAAACATACTTTGATAAAATAAAATCTTTTTTTATATATGGAGATCTTGGTTTCATTCGTTTTCATCCCATATTTGGGATGTTGAAAAGCCCCACCTATTCCCCTTCCTCACACCTCAGTTCACGCTACTTTCGTTTGTTAAAAAAAACTTAAGAATACATTGACTTTTTTATTCCCTTCTCTTTCTCCCACTTTCTTCCGAAAAATAAACTAGAGAACAGAGTGTAAACAACGAGTCCAACGCCTTTACTCCACATAAAAATTTGGCTGATAAAACTTATCGGGCTATACAAAAACATATCAAGTAGCCCAACTTTTCTCCTATCACCTGTTGAAAACAACTTAATTCACCCTTAACTGAGCATACAAGCACAAAATCCGAAACAAACAAATAAGTTGTTCTAGTAAGCAATCTCAAGCACCCGTATGTATTTGAAACAGGATCACTCTCATATAAGTAATCTTGAGCACTTATCACTTAGTTGAAGGCTCTATGAAATAAGACTTCTTATAGTATTCTTTAAACTATAGATAAATCATTAAATTGGTTGTAGTGACTCAATGGTAAGTTGCTAAACCAAGAATCAACGCACATATCTGCTGGCATTCAAAATATATATTCTTTGTGTCCTTGTCACTTTCTGCACATCCTTACTTCATACTATGCTACCGGTAAAGGCCAGACTCAATTTGTCGATGATTGTTAGGATGCTTAGGGAAGAAAGAGTAGGCATCTGGTAGCTAATATAAAAACTGTAGTGCATGAACGAGGCGTCCCTAACACTGGAGGTATGTTAAAGAGTTGTAAGGTTTTTATTCTTAAATGATAAGATGTGCAAAAATACATAGCTGGTCAATTGACTCAATCCTGAATGGCTAAATCCTGAGTTAAAGCTGTGTTTTTTGAGCTTATTCTATCGTTTTTATTGTGCTCTCTTTCCTGGTCCGAGTACTAACAGCCTTTAAGAATGCACGTTCTGGTAAGATAAAATGACTTGTATGATCCAAGGATGTTTTATGTGATTAGTATTGCCAGTAAATGAATCTGCTTGGGTCTGCAATACATGGTCGGCAATTGATTTATTAAACAACTCTTTCGAGCACAATTTGTGATACTTGATTTGCCCCTTGGATAACGAATTTGAATTCAGTTGTAATCCAGCTTACGAGTTTTCTAAGATGTTATATTAAGACTATTTGAGTGTTGTCCAATTACCATAAATTTTTTCCATGTAGAGGCTGTATGTATTCAACAATATTGGGTCAATACAAGTAACAAGTTGGGTTGACCCGTGAACACTTTTTGTCCAGTTTTTTGAACTTTATATAAATAGTTAATGCTTCTGCTTCTGATTTTCGCATCTCACTAACCATAGGGTGTGAAGGCAAGTCTCATCATGGAACTGTGGGTAAGTATTTGTTGTTTAAGAGAAATGATTAGCAATGCTACATTATTTGTTTGAGTAAATTAATTAAGAAGATTATGTGCATAAAAAATACACTTTTTCGCTTTTAGTATAGCTGCTAAATAAGCAAACGACTATGGATATGATATAAGCAAACAACTGTGTTTTGAGGATTTTTGTTTCATACAGTATAGTAAATATCATGTGTACGCAATCGATCATGAATATGATTTTTGCAGTTGGCCTTACTTTGTTTTCTTTTCTCAAAGTCAAAAAAGTTATAGGCATCGCAATAAAGTTGAGTAAACTACAAATTTTGCACTTTTTAGTCCTGACATATCTTGATCTACATACGACTAAATACTTTGCATGTGAGGATGCTTGAATTATTAAGTCTCAATCTTTGTAAAAGAAAGGTAAATCTTGGAGTTTTTGTACAAAAACTTAAGAGTTCATATAATTTTTTGAGACTGCGAGAGAGCGCATGTATATGGTATATACATGTAATCTTCAACAGCCCCAAAGCATTACTATTAACTCTAAGACATACGCTTTCTGTGCACTATGGTATATAACCTTAGAAAATTTTATCTCATTTAGCTATGTGGGACAAAGGTTCAAATGGTTTCATCATAAAATAGTAAGTATCTATTTCACTAATCAAATAGGCTGATACTTCTATCATCTACTATAAAACATCGTTCCGAACATTAAGTAACTCGTCCAACTATACTCCAGATCAAAAAAAAAAAAAAAAAAAGAAAAAAAAAAATGGTTGATAAAGGATATCGCAAATACAAACACATATTCTACAATTTTAAATTAGTGAAACATTTGGCAACCCAACTTGCGACATCGTCATCTTAAAGCCTATTGTGCGACAATAGGCTATGTGGGAAACCTTGTTCTAGACCTCTTTTATAGGTTTAATGGTTATGTAGTTTGCAAACCAAATGCCTGGCGCGAGTTTAATCCCCGCTCAACTCGATATTTTATTACACCCTTGTATTTAATTACAGTAAGTATTCCTCATATAGATGATGATTACTGATTAGCAATTGAGATGTTAAATTTGTCATTCTCACATTATATTATAATAATGTTTCTCATTATTGTATCTTAACTCTATAGTTTTAGTTGATCAACGTAGGATTCTAATGATAAAAATGGTTTGCTATAACCACATTTCATACCTCATGAGAAATGAGGGGCAAATTCTAATTCACAAACCTTCTGCAAGATTAACAAGAAGAATTTATAAAGCTAATTATACAAAACTAAGCGTTTACGAACTCTACCCTGTTTAACCATCGAAAAGCTACATTGATTTTGAGAGATTAACATAAACAAAAGCCAACTGAATGCATAAACTATTAACCTTATAAGTATCACCAACAATAATGCCCAAGCTGAACCGAAAAGAGAACAATATGCTCTAAAAGATACTAACGATAGTAGTTATAAGTAATTATATTGTCCTAGTTCCATATGCAAATTTGAAAAACCTCAATGCTTACTGCATGTAGTTAATAAAATTAACGTATTTTGCCACAAAATGGAGTCACACATCCACTTTTTTAGCTCAAATAATTGAAGCAGTTGCTCGATAAATAGCCACACTGATATGCCAAATATCAATTCGGGGCCATACAAGTTCACGAGGTTTTAATCTGAATGTACGTTTCTTCCTCCAACCTCTATATTATAATCATCACTTTTAACGTTTATAAGTCGTTATGTTAAGTGGAGAATGATGTCAAATACTTTGTTGAGCAACTAATAAGAAGATTCAACAAAGAAACTATACAAATCTTCCTATTGAATGCTTGGGAATATGCATGTTAAACATTTGTATAATTTATCATAATTTTCATCTAAACAAATGACTAAATAGTCTCCTTTTAGGAGAGAGGACGCTAATTTTAATTGTTTTTGTTATCGTGGATTATTATTCTTAATCCTTATAAAAGAAAAGTAAAATTTGAAAGTCTCTGTTACAAAAACTTGAAGCTTATACAATTTTTTCCAAACTCAAACACTACAACCAAAGCCCCAAAGGAAATGCTTGCAATGTGCAAATTTGAAAGAATAGTATTTAACTTTAAGACATACAATTCATATGCACCATGGTATATAAGCTTAGAAGATTTTCACTCATTTACCAATGTGGGACAAAACCAAACTCATTTCCATCTTTTAAATTTATGTTTCATGTTGAACATATATTGAAGGCCTGTCTAGTAAAAGATAAAAAGTCCTTGTCGCGATGGTGTATTTTTTGTCGTTTAACGATTTACCGTTTGCAATATATTTTATTTTCAAAAAAAAGGTGGAAAATAATATATATATATATATATATATATATATATATATATATATATATATATATATTTTTTAATGAAAAATTTGGTGACAAAGCTTCGTTCATTTTTTTTTTTTTTTTAATGAAAAATTTGGTGACAAAGCTTCGTTCATTGGGTATTTAGAGAATATGAGGCTTATATTAAACTCAACTGAAAAAAATATGTTACGCAACCTTTTCTATAGTTAAACTATTAATGGAAGGTTCAAAACAAAACGTAATAGTCCAGCAAACAAAGCTTTAAACTGGTTCGTAGATAAGGGGCCGGGCCGCGCACAAACTAATATCGCAGACGTAGCCAGTAGGACCGACCTTAAGAAGCAGGTCACCAACTCACCTTCCTGATTATACATTGACCCGGTCCAGACAAATACCGTCTCGCTCCACTGTCCGCTCCTTATTGTCTTTTTTCTTCTTTCATATTTCTTTCTTTATAATCTTGTTGGTTCTAAAACATTATCAAAAATGTTTCTTGATTCTGTAATACTCATTTCCTCACCGCCGTTAGTATTTTTCTTTTCAATTGTATCATGTTTTATAATACTAAAAGGAGTAATAGAGTTTGCAAGGGTGTTTAATGTACAATAATTGAGCGTGTCAAGCTTTTACTATATTTAGACCTCAACTTTTTTTTTACTTTTTGTAAAAGAAACTGGTATAAGACTTCGTTATTAATTGATAGAGTATTTCTTTTATTACATGATACCATTAATCAAATGGGATTCATTCTTGATTATTCATTGAACCGGTCTAGACAAATACCTTCACACTCGCTCCTTATTATTCATTGAACCGGTCTAGTATTTCTTTTGCTCTACCCGTCGATGTGGGATTAACATCAAAATCCTCCTTCCTTTTTTTTTTTTTTGGTTTAATCTTCTTTCTTCTAAAATATCATCAAAAATGTTTCTTCATTCTGAAATATGATTTCCCTGCTATAACATATCTTTAAACTTCAATTTTATAAACTTTTTGTAATATTAACTGGTATAAGATTTAGCTAGAAAATGATATTTCTTGTGTTATATGATACCGTTAGTCGAAATGGGAGTCTTTAAACATTAAATGAGTAACTCGTTTTGTATTTCTTGCAATATGCATGTTAAACCTTTGATGAGTCTCCGATTATAAGTTTAGTAAACTACAGATTTTGTTCTATGCTATACATTTTAGAGGGCAACATTTTAATTTTGCATACGTGTAGTGTCTAGTCAAATCGTCTTTGCAAATCTTTTCATTTACGAAAACAATAAAACAAACTTTACCGACCTCAATTATTCTATAAATAACAAACGTAAAAAGTTAATGTCGACTTTATAATAGATGGTAAAAAAGTAACTAAAAGCTACACATGTGCTCGATTTGTAAGATGTCAATCGCCAGTTTCTTGAGGACATCAAGGTACATAACCAAAAAATTAATAATCCTAGTCCATTATTAAATATTCGAACCAATTGCAACATGCAACTTGTCTAAACGCAACCCTTTATAATTTTTCATTACTAAACGCAACCCTTTATAATTTTTCTAAACGCATAGACAACACTCAATAAATTTGTTATACTTATTGGTATTCTTGTCGTGTTTGAGAGCATAGTATTAACTTTCAGACATACAAATATACAATACATATATATATATATATATATATATATATATATATATATATATATATATATATATATATATATATATATATATATATATATATATATATATATATAGTGTATCTTTATTTTGAGAACTCTGTTAAGTGCGGGAACTGCGAGAACTCCAATTTTGCATTAGAAAACATGCATGTTCATATAAAACATGTATGTTTTCTTACATACACCTTAATACACATACTTGAGTAACACACATGTTCATATAAAACCTGTTAAGTGCAACAGATCAATGCAAAATGGTTTTTATTTTCAGAACCTTGTTAAGTGCGGGAACTGCGAGAACTCCAATTTTGCATTAGAAAACATGCATGTTCATATAAAACATGTATATTTTCTTACATACACCTTAATACGCATGTATGTGTATTAAGGTGTATGTAAGAAAACATACATGTTTTATATGAACATGCATGTTTTCTAATGCAAAATTAGAGTTCTCGCAGTTCCCGCACTTAACAGGGTTCTGAAAATAAAGATACACTATATATATATATATATATATATATATATATATATATATATATATATATATATATATATATATATATATATATATATATATATATATATTTTTTTTTTTGAAAGGCAGAAATTATATTGAAACTCGCAAAAAAACGATACAAACAAACGGCATTCCTTCTCTCCAAACAAGACGATTAAAGAGAAAGAACCCGAAACAAGCAAAAGACAACAAAAAACTCGGACGAAACTTACAAAATACCACTAACCCAATCAGCCCTATAAACTAAAAAACAATACCACTATCCCAAACAGACCTATCAACTAATAGATATGCAAACCAAAGGACCACAGCACTGAAATAACCACACAGAAACACCAAAATCCCACCTGGCAAATGGCATACGACAAACCAAATGGAAAAATGACTATTTGCTTGGAATTCAAAGTGTGTATAGGGCCCCCAACTAGAAGATGATACACCAGTACTTCCTTCTGTAGTTACACTTGAGACAGTATGCAATTCCGAAATGCAAGCAGATCAGTTATTCAATTATTTGAGAAGACCACACAAACATTGCTGACACACTGTTACTTCTGTCCTCAGACTGAAGCAAGCGACCTGCATTTGAACGGCTCTCGAAACCATTGCTAAACCTCCTGCTTGGACACTCTCACAGAAAGAAACTAACTCAGCTGGCAAAAACTGAACACAGAACAGGATGATACTAGATCAATATTGCAGGCGACATTTTATAGGATCCCGAAGCCATAATTGCCAATCTAACTCATTTTTCTTTTTCGTCCTTCTTACGATCCACTCGTAACTCTTAATTTGAATATCTTGAACAATTTTGTTTGTACTTGAAACTTTCCCTTTAAAAACTCGCATATTTCTCTCTTTCCAAATGTAGTACCCGGTAGTCCAAATAACCGCTTGCCAAACACGAATTCCATGACTAGGAATATTGACGTTACCATTCAACGCAAATATTTCATCAATGTTGAATGCATTGACATTCCCAATCTTCCACCAACCAAAATTTTTTTCCACACATTCATCGCAAGATCGCACAGCACCAAGCTATGATTACATGATTCCACCACACTATTACAACACGGACATAGTAAAGTATCCAAGTCGATACCTCTTTTGTCAAGTTCCTCCCGAACCGGAAGTCTTCCTTTTAAAGCTCTCCAAATAAATATGCACACTTTCTTAGGTACCCACTTATTCCACAAGGTTTCTTTTGCGCTATTCTCCACCCGTAGAATTTTCCCCTCCACTATCTTTGACAAGGTTTTTACCGTAAATCCTCCATCATCTTGTAACGTGCACCTCCATCGGTCCCTACAATCATTAGAAACAACAACATTTTGCAATATCACTGATAACTCTTCAAACTCTTTACAGACTCTTCCTCTAAGATTTCTAACCCATTCCCATTCCCAACACCAAGCATTATCTACCCATTTTCCTTTTTCCCCCACCCTACCCTCCTTTCTACTATCTAAATGGTACAATCTAGGAAACCTATCACATAACCTAATGTCTCCAACCCATTTATCTATCCAAAAACCAATATCACTACCATTACCCACTACTCCTATAAACGAAGATGGAAACTCTATGCCTAAGTCAATCATATCATTGCCTATTTTAATGATGTTTCTCCATACACTCCCACTGCTCGACGCCCCGCCCACCCCCCTAGCATCACTAAACCCACCACAAACACCGTAGATACTCTTCATAACCTTAACCCATAATGACTCTCCTTCCTCCTTAAATCTCCACCACCACTTACCTAGAAGTGCCAAGTTTTTTTGCTCTTAAGGAGCCGATATTTAACCCCCCCCCCTCCCCATGTGAGGCTAGAATAACATCCCATTTAACCCACGCTAATTTTTTACCCTCGCCCATCCCTCCCCAAAAAAACTTTTTACGAATACTCTCTAGTTGTTTTATAACACTCAAAGGCACACGGAACATCGAAAAATAATACAATGGTAAGCTTCCTAGAACCGATTTAACGAGAGTTAGACGTCCCCCAAAGGACATCGATTTTGCTTTCCACTCGGCCAAGCGATTTTTAAACTTGTCAATGACGGGTCTCCAAGCTCCAATACGACTCATGTTTTCACCAATTGGCAAACCCAAGTATGTAAAAGGAAACTCTCCTACGCCACATCTCAACCATCTCGCCATTTCACCTATTTCCGTAGCATTAACCCCAACCCCATAAATCTTACTTTTATTTAAATTCACTCGTAACCCGAACACCTCCTCGAAACATTTAAGGATGCACATAAGAGACCTTGCATTATCCTTACTCCACTCGCCTAAAAAAATGGTATCATCCGCATATTGAAGATGCGATACCACCACGTTATTGTTTCCCACCTTTACGCCCCTAAAAATACCCTTTTCGACCGCCTCACTAACCATGGCATTTAAACCTTCCGCCGCCAAGATGAACAGAAAAGGTGAAAGAGGATCACCTTGTCTAACTCCTCTTTCCAAACAAAATTCATCCGTAGGAGACCCATTTACTAATATTGACATCGTAGCTGACGAGAGACAACTTTTCACCCAATTGCACCATCTCTTACCAAAACCCATTCGCTTCATTATATCTAATAAGAATCTCCAATTTATGCTATCGTAAGCTTTCTCAAAATCTACTTTGAATATTAACCCTCTTTCTTTTTTTCTCTTTAGCCAATCCATCACTTCGTTTGCAATTAGGATTCCATCTAGAATAAATCTCCCTTTTATAAAAGCATTTTGTACTTCGCCGACCACTTTACCCACTACTTTCTTCACTCTTTCCGCTAGTATTTTTGCAACTATCTTATAATAGCATCCAATAAGGCTAATGGGTCGAAAGTCCCCAAGTCCAATTGGGTCCGCCACCTTTGGAATAATAATTACAAAAGAGGCATTACATCCCCTCGATATCTCCAATTTTTCCCAAAACCATTTAACTACATTCAGTACCTCCGGTTTTATAATCGCCCAAAATTTTTTAATGAACTTGAAATTGAAACCATCCGGCCCCGGAGCTTTATCTCCCCCACACCCACAAATTGCATCCCATATTTCCTTTTCAATGACTTCTTTCTCCAATAACTGTGCTTCTTCTGCTGAAATCTTCTCGACTCTATCACTACAAAAGATTGGACGTGTCGCCGTTCCTTCTGAAAATAAGACTTTATAGTATCTCGCCACTTCTTTTTTAATCAAACTAGGATCCTCACACAACACCCCGTTGACCATAAGACCTCTGATATTATTTTTGTTATTTCTCCTTTTTACATACGAGTGGAAAAACTTAGAGTTTTCGTCGCCTTCCACATCCCATTTGACCCTAGCTTTTTGTCTCATCATGCTAACCAGCTCCCTTTCCTTTTCAACCCATAACCTCCTCGCTTCCAACCAAATTGCTCTCTCACTTTCATTCAAGGGTCTATTTTCCGCCTCTAATTCCCACCTCATCGCCTCTTTTTTATGTCCTTCTATTTTCTCCCTAACCGTTCCAAATCTTACTTTGCTGCATTTCTTGATCTCGTCTTTTAACATTTTTGAGTTTGTCTCTAAATATACAATCTGGACGTCTGCTTCTAGTACTTTTTTTCCATGCACTTTCCACAACTTGCTCAATATCCATTTCTTCCAACCAAATGTCAAAAAATCTAAACGGCTTGGGCCCAAACTCCATCTCCATATCTTTCAAGACTATAGGACAATGATCTGATAGTTTCCGATCTAAAGCCACCACCGAAAGGTTGCCCCATAAACTATAAAATGCCTCATTCATCAAGAATCGATCCAATTTGCTAAATTTAATACCGTCATCACTAACTCGAGTAAATTTCCGACCTCCCATTGGAACCTCCACAAGCCTTGCATCATTGATGAACTCATTGAAATCATTCATCTCTCTAACATTAATTTGAGAGTTTAATCTATCGTCACATCTCCTAATCACATTTAAATCCCCAAAAAAACACCAAGCACCACCAATTTTTTCCATTAATCCCGCAATCCTCCCCCAAAGCGAAGCTTTTTGAGCCTCGACATGAGGTCCGTAGATGCACACTAAAAATACCTCACCCACTTTACCTTTCCATTCACCTCTGATAGCTACAAACCTCTCATCACCCATTGCATCCTTACATGTAAACGTGCTCGAATCCCACATTAACATAATACCTCCCGAGCTTCCATTGGCCGGTAGCTGAGTGAAACCGCACCCCCTACCCCCCCACAACTCCTCAACCCAACCCTCTTCCACCAACCCAGTCTTCGTTTCTTGCAGCCCAATGACATTCGGGTGTTCATCTCGAATAATAGAGCTAACCCACCCTTTTTTCCCCGCTTCACCTAGACCTCTAACATTTAAGGATATAATCTTCATAAAAAGTTACTAAAGCGAAACAAAAACAATACCTGCCACTTCCAAACTCACTGCATATTACCTACTGTCCCATTCTCTGCTTCATTATCTACGATGTTCACCCCTATCTTCAAACTTTCCTCTTCCGCTAAGGCCCATGACACACCAATCATCTCACCAATCTCCTTGACCTGCTCAACACTAATATTACAGCTTTTGTTATCCGATTCTGCTTGTTCCGAACCTCTAAATACGAACACCCTTTATTTTCTTCGACCGTTGTATGGAACTCTTTGTAAGCATCATGCATTCCTTTTGTGTCATCACATAATCCCGTCGTTCCCGTCTGTATTGCAGCCTTTATCATTTTTTTAACACTCCTGCTACCTATTTTTGTTCTTCCACTGTTCTTCTTGTCATTCCCCAACCCCTGATCAAACTTATTTGTGATTATGTCTTCTTCCATCACACTCTCAAAGTTAGCTTTCCTTTTTTTTCCTGCTTCTCTCGCCTCCACTCCCAAACGCAATTGAGGGAGAGCCTTCTCTTTTTTCTGCTCTTATTATTGTATCGTCCACAATAATATGGTCCTTATCCATATTTGTTCATATTAACACCTAGTTCACATGGCCCATTGTTCATATTAAGAATACACTCACTGTCTTGTACGTTAACTTCTTTGTTCTTTGAACAATTTGCCTCCTCGATTTTATCATCACATCCTTTACTATTCTCTTCTTTGTCCCCCAGTCCCTTAGTTGTTTCATTATTCTCAGCCGCCATCTTTTTCTTGGGATACCCATCATCATCCTCGAAAGAGTCTCTAACTTTAGTCCCTATCGAGGCCCTAGATTCCTCCTCTACCCCTATATTACGTGTAGCTATCTCCGGTGGCCGGAAACCACCACCACGATTATTATTTTCCAGACGACTTTCCTCTTCATCCGAACTATCGTCATCACTCTACCCCTATATAAGCTTAGAATGTTTTCACTCATTTACTTATGTGGAACAAAAAGTCCAAATGATTTCATCAAAAAATAATAAGTATCTATTTCACTAATCTAATAGGATTATACAATTTATACTCCTGTCATCTACAACAGAACATCATTTCTAACATTAAGTAACTAGTCCAACTTTACACCGGATAACAAATTGGTTGAAAAAGATTATCGGGCTATACAAACACGTATTTTGATGAACATGGTCTTGATACGGAACACACAGAAAGTTGCTGGTTCCCCTTCCGTGGTTGACGACCTTTGGTTAGTCCATGACAACGATAACCGAATTTGAATGACACTGAGGACTTTTGGATGACTCGATGAATGAGAGTTTGCAAGGGTGTTTAGTGTCCGTTGGTCGTTGAGTGAATGAGTTGTTATTATGTATCTTTAGACCACAATTTTCTATATTCTTCAATGTGATGTAAACTAGTCTAAGACTTTGCAAGAGGATGTGTTATCTTTTGTTACTAGAAGATTAGTTGAAATCAATGATGAGTTGGGATTTTGTACAAACCATGTTGTCATTCACATCAGGTTTTTTGTTTTTTGTGATGAGCATGATGGGGAATTGGCGATAGGAACGATTTGCGTATAAACATATATGCTCGTAAAAGGCTGAAGTGGCTAAAAAAACAAAAATGAGATAAAGTGAAAATTGTGAAGTGGCTTATGACTATAAATACCATTCACAATTTCACTTCATCCGTATTTGACATCTCAATGGTCTTAGTTATAAACACCAGCCATGTTTGCTCACTCACCTATGTGGGATAAAGCCAAAACTCATTTCCATCTTTAAGCTTTTGTTCAAATGCCTAAATTACCATTCTCTTTAGCTTCATGTTAGACATATATTAGCTTAATTATTAAAGGTTCATTTTTTAAGTTATTAATGTTAAATCGCCTCATGTTAGACATATATTAGCTTAATTAGTAAAACTGATTAAAGCATAAAGTTGTCATATGGAAAGTAAAATAAGTGGATTATTATGATCACCATGAACACAACCCTACTACGTTCAAATATTACCTTAAACAATGTTTGTATTGCTCCTCTTAATCAAGGACATATATGCTTTTTTTTTTTTTTTTTTTTTTTTTTTTTTTTTTTTAAATAATTTGCAGAAGACCTTAAGGCTGGAATAGTTACACATAAACATGATCTCTGTAAACTTTTGACCAAATAATTAAATCTATAAAGCGATTAACGCCAATATTTTCCACAAGAACATTCACCATCCTTAAAATGGTGAAACTCAATGCTTGTACGTACCCTAAAAGTATTTTATGACACAGTCAACGATTCATCACTAGTGTTCATTTTTACAAATTTTTCTTGTATAAATCTTCCAATTGAATGGGTAACTTGTTTTGTATTTCCGGCAACACACATGTTAAACATTTAGTGAATCTCTAATTATTACCGTACAATGTTGTACAACTTATCATAATTATCATGTAAGTTGAGTAAACTACAAATTTTGTCCCAGGCTATACATATTCGAGGAAACCTCTTAGACTGATCGTAATAGGGTGTCCCCCAGACAACTACGCGTCCACCCCCTCAGACGCCCAATTCGTTTGGTCTATCTCCGGATAGAATGAAATGAAGGGAAACAAACAAACACACCCCCAAACGGCTATATAATTTAAGAGGGAAGACATGGATGACATTGTGGGGTTTTTTTTTTTAATGTCGTAATCGGTCATCAAATTCACTTTTTCATATAAAATATCCACATCCATGATCTTTTTCCCTTGGTTGTTACATAGTAAGGAAATGTTACGATTGTTTGTATATATTTTTTTTTGGGTAAAGGGGAGTAATCCTGCACCCTGGTAAATATATAAAACCAAAACGTTTAAGTACAATGGATATAGGTGAATCCCATATCTCAGCCCGTTACATAGGCAAACTTACATAGCAAGATACTTCCTATGTTCTAAACAAGAAAAACACACCATTACACACATGACAACTTAAGACATAACGAAAAAATTACTTCCTACGGCCTTGAAGCCTAGTACCATAAATAGCATTAAAGGCATCCAAATTCCCTGAAAGATCATAAACCTGGTTCGCATAGTCATCGTAGTCATAGTCATCATCAACATCTTCAAACTCATGGCTACCACCAAATAGATTAGCAGACTCATCAAATGGATTAACAACCACCTCATCATCAGAATCCGAATCCACAATCTCTCCCACCTTAGAAAAAGGGTTAACCCTCTTAATAGAAGAGGTGGGAGGAGAAGAAGAAACACCAGTTGTAGGAGCCGCAAGCGACTCCTTCTCATTTAAATCACTCACAAGAGGAACTTGTGAAACACTACCAGTCTTAATAGACTCTTCCTCATTAACTTCCATTGTATTACATGCCTTAGTAGACTCATCCGCAGTAACTTCCGTTGTACGACCAGCATCCACATCCTTGTTGTTGTCGTTTGACTGAATACCAAAGGCATCTGTGTCATCCATATTAAGAGCATCAAACTGATTAGATGTAGAAATATTAGTGCCACTCGTACTAGGCAAATCATAAGCCTTCTTCTTAGTGCCATCCACCTTCTTAGGTTCTGGAGGATTCTTTTTGGGTTGATACTGAAACTGCTTACCCACAACAGGTTTAGTAAACCCTCCTTTACCCTGCATCATAGAACCACCTTGCTTACCCTTCTTTTTATTATTGACAGTCGTGAAACCATCATTCACTGGCTTAGTAGGCCGAACTGGAGGTGCTTCAACTTTAAGACAATCAACCAGAGTATGACCAAAGATCTTACAGTTATCACACCGAGGTGGTTTCCATTCGTATTCAACCCGTATCTTCTCAATAGTCGAGCCCGAACCATCAAGTAATGGTATCTCAACAGTGAGGCTATCCCGAAGCACTTCATTAGACTTCACTTCAATCATGCATCTAGCAAAACTACTTCGTCCCCACGATTCCTTGCACATTTGGCTTGTAAAAGCATCTAGTCTTTTGGGCGTGCCAATCAATGTGGCAAGAAGACTGAGGCCATCATCAGAAAACATAGCAAGGGGGACATCATGGAATTTAACCCATACCGGGATGTTAGTCAAATCCTCTTTAAGTAGGTTTGTGTTCAAAGTCCATGGTTTAAGAATAATAGGAACATTTCTGATCAACCAAGGACCGTTTTCAAGTACATCATCAACACCTTTCTTCGAATTGAACTTAAAAAAGAAGAACCCCTTCGCATTCATCATTACCTTTTGTACACCATACTTAGCCCACGCATTGCATAAATAATAATCCACGACAGGAAATGTATGTATATTTACATAAATAAGAAATGTATGATTGTTCACCTTCGAAAGAGGACATGCATAATATTTTCATCCAAAGGTATCTTCTTGATGTGATGTTCTTAGTTTTATATTTCCTGTTCCACAAGAACACATAAAAGGATTATATCGCTGCATCTCAGGTTTTGAAATTAGTGTGAAGATAAGAGGTTGTGAGGTTGAGTGGTTTTGAGGATAAAATAACCTGAGATTGGTGTGAAGATAAAAGGTTGTGAGGTTGAGTGGTTTTGAGGATAAGAGTGTATATAATGTGTTTGGGAATAAAATCCCGTCGACATGTCGTCGAGAAAATATAGGCGGGAAAAAACCCCGCCCAATTATTCGCTATTATTCACACGCGGGGGAAAGGCAAAATTTTGGTCTAAATAAATACCGGCGACATGTCGTCGGGAAAATAACAGTAATAACAAAACAAATGTTAGTCAAACGCTAATCACTCGCAAAAATTACAATTATTTTTTGTGTTTATATTTTGCCGACGACATGTCGTCGACAAAATATTGGCGGAGTAAATTCCTGCCCAGTTTTTCACCATGTTTAGAAAAGTCAAACGTTTTCAACATTATCCCAGCGACGTGTCGTCGGGATTTTATCAACTCAAAAATTCAACGCAACCTTGACTCGATCAAGTGCGTTTTTTGTCGTTTAGCGAAAGATGCCGACGACATGATGTCGTCAGCGTGATGTTTGTCACCCGTTCTTTGTTTTCTTCTAGTGTAAATTGTAACACGATAGTTAAATAAAGTAATTAAAATATTGCATTATTTTTTATAAGTAAAGATATTGTAGTAAAATAACATTGTTGCTTGTTATTAAGTTTTTAATTATTACACCCGATCTTAGAGTTAAATTTATGATACAGAGGTTGTATAGATGGCTAGGGTGTTTAATGCATAAAAATTGAGTCAAGTTGTAACGTATCATTATACCTCAATTTTCTATAAACTTTCTAACGAAATAGGTATTAGGCTTCACAATAAAGTTGAGTAAACTACAAATTTTGTTTGTGCTATACATATATGAGGGCAAGCTCTTAAATTTGCATACTTGTGGTCCAACTTCCAATTGATGTTTGAAGTTTGTAGTGAAATAAAGTTGTCTTTGCAAATTTGGATCTACATATGACTACTCTCCATGTAAGGATGCTAGATTTATTAGTATTAATCTTTGTAAAAGAAAAGTAAAGCAAGGATGCTAGATTTTTGTAAAAGAAAAGTAAAGCACAAAATTTAAACAAACAAGCCCTTAATATTTGTAAAAGAAAAGTAAAGCTTGGAGTCTTTGTACAAAAAGTTAAGAGTTCATATAATTTTTTGGAACTCATAAAGGCTGCATGTATGTGTGATACACATGCATCTTCAAAAGCCCCAAAGCATTACTATTAACTCTAAGACAAACACTTGCAATGCACTATGGTATATAACCTTAGAAAATTTTATCTCATTTACCTATGTGGGACAAAAGGTTCAAATGGTTTCATCATAAAATAGTATCTAGTTCACCTAATCAAATATGCTGATACTCCTATTGTTGGAATATGTGAACTATAAATAAATCATAAACACATAACATCATCAAAAGCACGCAGCGGAATAGATCTACAAGAACATGTAATTAATTAAATTAAACAAGACACGTACCTTAATGATTCCTAGCAAGAACAAGGAATCTCTTGAACAAGAACAAATAATATAAACCCTAATATGGAATATATTGGATCGATCACACCAAAGATCACAAGCTAAAGGAAGCTTGTCACTCGTTCCTGTACACACGTAATAATAGCGTTTCAATGAGAAAAGCTAGTTTCTTGATCACCAATAACCAAACACTTTATAGCTTTATTAGACTCGACCAAATCCTAGTGGATTTAGAAAGAGGGTCGATCGATGGAGCTAGAGGGAAGAGAGGAGAAGAAGTTTGGCTACTTTGGAGATTCAAGATTAGGTGAAAACTAAAACACAATGGAATGTATTTATAGTGTTCCCTTTCCTTCCTCTCCAAGCCAACCGATCGGCTCAAACACCCTAAAAGGGTTGTTTGGCCGACTTCCATACTCCCACAAGAATTCTAGATCCTTCTTTCCTATTTTCACGTTTAGTCCTTTAACGGTCGTTAGTTAAAACCCCGTTAAGTACTAACCGTCGTTAAGTGTTTTAATTGGTGAAATGAATAAATAAATAAATACATGAAATATATAATTATTTAATTATTCATCATTGAAACTCTCACGCTAATGTGTGCAATCCCGAGCCTCGGGTTCGAAACCGGACATACGTATATTAATATTTATACACAAAACCTAACAGCTCCCACTTGGATAAACATTAATATAGCAATGACATGGGTCAGCCTAGCTTAACCTTCCCAATGCCCCCAGCTCGATCCGAGTTGTGGTTCTCCTGGTAAAAACCACATGTGATGAAATTAATCATCATACTTATCCTTTTGTTACTAATACCGCGTTAATTTGGATATGGATCTTTGTCATTCCATAATTAACTTAGTTTCTCGTTTATACATAATTGAACAAGATTACCAAAACATCTGAACGTCATCCAGATAGACTTTGGGCGTGCGCACGCAAACATCTTGTCAACCATACGAGTGGCGAAGCAGTATTAAACTTCAACACAAAGTTGAAGGAACAAATCCCTTATTAACTGCGAGCATAACCCTTGAACTTCGCATCATTTCTGAAAATAGCCCTTATAACTACCATTTACGGTTAGCGTTAGACCACCTTACAGAAAATAAGCTACATCCTCGGCAATTATCTGTCATCTCAAGTCTGAGGATAAATATTCATGATATACTTAATGACTATGATCCATAAAGTATAATCATGTATTTGGGATAAGTCCTATATTCAATTTATCCAATATTGAATATCATGTGACATTGGTGTCTCAACCTTACAGTTCATTCTACCAATCCTCACATTTGTCTTAGTTCAATAATATTCCCATATTATTAATTGACAACGGACTATTTAAAATAAATAAATTATTCACGGATTTAAACATGCAAATATAGGACACAAATATTAATAATGAGAATAAACGTTATCCGCACTTTATTTCATTAAAATAATAATTGTTTACACGTCCTTATCGAAATACTAATCCAACAGATTTACATGAAACTATCTGCTAAACGAAGACCAATACCCTGAGCATGCCGATTAAACGTATCTTTAGGTAATGCCTTCGTGAAAGGATCAGCCAGATTGTCATCTGTGTGAACTTTTAGTACTTTGATTTCACCCAGTTCGACTTGTTCACGAACATAGTGCATCTTTCTTTTAAAGTGTCTGGCGCCTTTCATAACTCCAGGTTCATTGGCGAATGTGATTGCAGCAGAGTTGTCACAATACACATTTATAGGTAATTCAATAGACGGCATCACTCCAAGATCCGTAATGAAATTCCTTATCCAAACAGCTTCTTGTGCAGCATCCGATGCAACATTGTACTCAGCTTCTGTAGCAGACATGGCCGTTGTGCTCTGCTTTTTACTCTTCCAGTCTACTGCTCCTCCATTTATGACAAAGACATAACCCGTTTGCGACTTCGTATCATCTTTATCAGTTTGCCAGGATGCATCGCAGAAACCTGTAACATTCAGTTCTGCGTCTGGATTTCCCCCGAAAACTAAAAACATATCTTTGGTATTCCTTAAATACTTAAGAATGTTTTTAACAGCATGCCAGTGATCTTTCCCTGGATTTTGCTGATATCGACTCGTCAAATTTTGAGCGAATGCCACATCAGGCCTTGTGCATCTAACAGCATACATGATAGATCCTACAGCCGAGGCATACGGAACTTTCTGCATGTATTCCACCTCTTCAGGTGTAGAAGCACACATTTCGCTACTTAAGCCATGATCAACTTGCATGGGCAAATATCCCTTCTTAGAATTTTGCATATTGAATCTTTTCAATATTTTATCCATGTAAGCACTTTGGCTTAATCCGATTAACCGTTTAGATCTGTCTCGATAGATCTTGATTCCAAGGATATACGCTGCTTCTCCTAAATCCTTCATGGCAAAGCAATTACCAAGATATTCTTTAACTTCATTAAGGCTTGGTATGTGATTTCCCATGATTAATATGTCATCGACATATAGGACAAGAAAAGTAGTGTTACTCCCACTAACTTTGTGGTATACACATGGCTCATTGAAATTTTGAGTAAATCCAAACTTCTTGATTTCCTCATCAAATTTCTTATTCCATTGCCTGGATGCTTGCTTCAATCCATAAATGGATCTTTGAAGTTTGCATACACGCTCAGGAAATTCTGGATTTACAAAACCTTCAGGTTGCGCCATATAGATATCTTCATCTAGGCGACCATTCAGAAACGCGGTTTTGACATCCATTTGCCAAATCTCATAGTCATAGTAGGCAGCTATGGCTATAAGAATCCTAATAGCTCTAATATCGGCTACAGGAGAAAAGGTCTCCTCATAGTCAACACCATATGTTTGAGTGAAGCCCTTGGCCACCAAACGAGCTTTATAGGTGTGTACTTTGCCATCCATATCAGTCTTTTTCTTGAAGAGCCACTTACACCCAACTACCTTAGCATTGGGTGGAAGATCTACTTCAATCCAGACTTTATTGTTTTTCATGGATTGCATTTCCCCATCCATGGCTGCTTGCCATTTGTCCTTTTCAGGATTATTAATGGCAGCCTTATAACTAGTTGGTTCATCAATGTGATCCAATAGAAAAGTTTCCTCATCGTCTATGCTTAAACATAGACGCTCAGGTGCCTTTGTAGATCTTGAGGATCTACGGATGGGTACCACTTCAACTTCAGGTGGAGGACCTAAACTTTCAGGTTCCACAGGAAGTGTGTTAGTACTTTCAGAAGGTGACGTATCTTCATGATCATTTTCAAGATCATATGATCTCCCACTGAATTCTTGAGATATTAGATTATCTTCAAGAAATTCACCGTACCTAGCGACGATGACCTTATTTTCTTGTGGAAAGTAAAAGTAGTAACCCTTTGTTTCCTTAGGGTATCCTACGAAGATACACTTAACAGATCTTTGTTGGAGTTTATCAGGTGAGTCACGTTTAACAAACGCCTCACAACCCCAGACCTTTAAGTAAGAAAAGTTGGGAGCTTTTCCAGTCCATACTTCATATGGAGTCTTATCAACCTTCTTAGTTGGAATCCTATTTAAAACGTGAACAGCCGTTTCAAGAGCATAATCCCAAAAGGATAATGGGAGAGTTGTAAGATTAAACATTGATCGTACCATATCTAACAAGGTACGATTTCTCCTTTCAGATACACCATTTTGTTGTGGAGTATAAGGAGATGTGAGTTGTTGGACAATGCCACACTCAGTCAGATAATCTTTGAACTCTTGGCTCAAATACTCACCACCACGATCGGATCGAAGTGCCTTAATCTTCTTTCCGAGTTGAAGTTCTACTTCATTTTTAAAAACCTTGAATGTCTCAAAGACTTCATGTTTATGTTTAAGTAAATAAACATAACCATAACGACTATAGTCATCCGTGAAGGTCAAGAAGTAGCTAGCACCGCGTTTTGACACGTGTCTAAGTGGACCACATACATCCGTGTGTATTAATCCAAGTAGATCAGAAGCCTTTTCCATATTGCTATGGAAAGGTTTCTTTGTCATCTTCCCAGATATGCAAGATTCGCATTTATCAACTGAATCATCATTGATATTAGGTAAAAGCCCATCACTTAGCAGCTTTTCCATGCGTTTCTTGCCTATGTGGGCAAGGCGACAATGCCATAAATAAGACGAATCCAAGTTAGACTTGGTTCTCTTATTCCCGATGCTATACATAGAATTATTTCTATTGGATACATGGTTATCCATGTCAATTTCAAACACACCATTTAATGAAATAGCATTAAAATAGAAAACAGAATTTAAAGAAACAGAAATTCCATTATCATTAAAAGTATGCTTAAAACCCAAATCCAATAACAAAGAAACTGAAACGACACCTCTAACAATAGAAGGTGCGTAATGACAATTGTCTAAAACTAAAATTAAACCAGATGGTAAAACTAGCTCAAAAGTCCCTATGGCTTCTACTGCTGCACGTATTCCATTTCCCACGTACAAGTAGCATTCTCCATAGTTCAGCTTCTTTGCTCCTCTAAGCCCCTGCGATGTATTACAAATGTGAGTACCACATCCTGTATCATATATCCAGGCATTTTGCTTACGAGGAAAAGAAAATAATTCAACCATAAAAATACCTGAAGTGCTGGCGCCCTGCCCAGCCTTGGCATTCTTATTCTTGCGACACTCCTCTAGCAACAATGGACAGTCACGCTTCCAGTGTCCAGGAGTATGGCAGTGGTGACAAGCAGCCGCATCCTTTTTGGGATAATCCTTCTTGGGAGGAGGATTCTGCTTCTTTGGCTTTTGCTGATGGGTCACAATCTGCTTGCCCTTGTCAGCTTTGCCCTTTCCTTTCTTGTTCACATTTTTCGGTTTACCGGGCTTAGCTACTCTACCACCTCTTATTGCCATAACAGCAGGTGTAGGAGCTTTCTTTGTGAGGGCCTTCTCATACTCAATAAGCATTGCATGCAATTCAGAAAATGTCTTCCCCTTGCAATGCATGTTAAAGTTGCGCACAAAATCACCATATAATTCCTCATTGAGGGATTTGTTGATGAGGCCAACTTTAACGTCTTCCACAAACCCACAATTAAGTGCATCTAGTTGGTCAAGATAACCTTTCACTTTAAGTGCATGATCACTTACGGGTGTTGTCACATCCTGCTTGCACTTGCCCAAGTTGTCAAGTACATCATACAATTCAGCCATAGGTGATTTCTGAAACATACGTGTCAGTTCATCAATCATGTTTTTCGGGCTATATTTCTCAAACTGTTTGACCAGTTGATCATCCATCCCCGATAGCATGAGACAAGCCGCATCATTGTGCTTGTCATAGGTTTCATTGTACTGCCTAAGTATTTCATTA
Source organism: Artemisia tridentata subsp. tridentata (assembly GCA_021014915.2). Lineage (NCBI taxonomy): Eukaryota > Viridiplantae > Streptophyta > Magnoliopsida > Asterales > Asteraceae > Artemisia > Artemisia tridentata. The sequence goes on along the minus strand of CP139508.1, from coordinate 487,666,111 downwards.
GACGAGTTTGCAGGAGGAGCTTCTGGAAGAGCCTCAGTAAGACATTCAGAACGTTTGGCAATTCTAAGAACAAGCCTTAGATTTCGATGCCAAGCATTGAAGTTCTTAGTCCCGGTCAATTTTTCCTTTTCAAGCATCATCTTGAAACAGGAAGTTAAGTTTGACGAGTTTCCGGGTTGGGCCATTTCTACAGAAAAAAGTTCAAAAGTTAGTACTTTCGATAATTTTAACATTTCATGAAAATTAAACACCCATTGGTCAAATAACCATTTAATTTTCATTGAAAACTAGGATCCTAATTGACGTCGTTCCATTTGCATCAGCTTTGGCTGCTAGCAATGAAAGTACTCAATAAGGTACGGGATCACCCAATTGCCAATGTCCAATTGCAATTCCTAGAAATCATGGGACTTACAATATATTTTTTATTGCCAACAACTGTTGCAAAATTGTAAGCATGTTTCATCCCCAATTCTTTATGCCTTGGCGCCGTCCCATTACATCAGCTTTGGCTGCTAGTAATGAAAGTGCCCAATTAAGTCTACCAACTTAAGAAACGTGTAAATTGGCATCGTTTCATCACATCAGCTTTGACTGCTAGTAATGAAAGTACCCAATTTACCCTTTAGACCGCACCCTTTGAACATCAACATTCAGCTTTGGCTGCTAGTGATGTAGGATGAAACCTTAAGTGTTTCTTTTAGTAGTTGGGTGGCATTTGACTTAAATTTGTAGGGTAATAATTTTTTATGTGTATAATCAAAAAATTATGTACAAAGATGTCTTGCATTCATCTTTGTATCATATATGTTTTCAAAAAAAAAAACAAAACCATTTACTCATTCGTAGCTCAAATCATCAAATCTTTTAATTGAGGCGTTGAATAAATTACAACATTGCCTTAAGATGCTTCGTATTTATCGTGGTGTACTTGGTAAGTCTAAAATTAACGCACAGGCGGGCATAGGGACGACAGCCGCCGAAGCTGGTTAAAACCGTGCCCCTCTAAGGTCACAATTTAATGCGTACCAACTAGAACCCACTTTATAGTTTGTCAATTTTAGGTCCGCCGCTTCGACCACTTAGTACAGTCGCAATCAATCAACTAAAAGAATATAATTTTCTTGCTAAAACAATTAATATAGTAAATTTATTATTGCTAGTCTCGCCTGGGAGCAAATTACCGTGCGAAGCGAACCACTGTCGGCACATAAGACTTGGCAATAATTGAAATTACTACAAAGGTTTCATAGTTATTAATCTTATTTATTTTTATTATGAAAAATTACCCTCTTTTGTAGTTTACAATCCATCATAATATAAAACACAAAAGATCTAGTAATCCACAAAAATAAATAAACACATAATAACAAATACATGATCATCCACGATATCATATAGCCACATGCAAACCTTTTTCAATAAATCCTATTATTAATTCTATGTGTAATTATAAATGTATGTAACTAACAAAACTCCCATTGGTTTTCGAGCTCATTGTACCCAATGGACCACAGCACCAAATAAATTTGGCCGCGTAAGTTTTAGTTAGTTAGATACCACATTGCACATAACCTTTTAATTAATATTTATTGAGGTCTTCCCCAATTTAAGATTTATTTAAAACATGTAGCAAACAATACAAAACAAACATACAAATCACACCATGACAAATATGCAAGATTTGTCAAGGATACCATATTGATCACATAATCATGCATCACATATTATTATGTCAATATTAATTGTACGTATCTAATTAATTAGTAACATCACATACGGTACTTACTAATTAATTCCTAAAAATTTTCATGCAATCCTAGGGTTTCTCAAGTTTTAATAAAACAATTAAAACCCTAATATTTAATTAATATGTGTTGAACCAAATTAGGGTTTTACAAAAAAACAAAACAAACCCTAATTATTAATTAATGCATGTAATCTCTACAAGATCCAATTTTTAGGTTTAAGTAATTAATTACAAGTTCTAAACGAGGCTCATGATGCCACTGTTGGAATATGTGAACTATAAATAAATCATAAACACATAACATCATCAAAAGCACGCAGCGGAATAGATCTACAAGAACATGTAATTAATTAAATTAAACAAGACACGTACCTTAATGATTCCTAGCAAGAACAAGGAATCTCTTGAACAAGAACAAATAATATAAACCCTAATATGGAATATATTGGATCGATCACACCAAAGATCACAAGCTAAAGGAAGCTTGTCACTCGTTCCTGTACACACGTAATAATAGCGTTTCAATGAGAAAAGCTAGTTTCTTGATCACCAATAACCAAACACTTTATAGCTTTATTAGACTCGACCAAATCCTAGTGGATTTAGAAAGAGGGTCGATCGTTGGAGCTAGAGGGAAGAGAGGAGAAGAAGTTTGGCTACTTTGGAGATTCAAGATTAGGTGAAAACTAAAACACAATGGAATGTATTTATAGTGTTCCCTTTCCTTCCTCTCCAAGCCAACCGATCGGCTCAAACACCCTAAAAGGGTTGTTTGGCCGACTTCCATACTCCCACAAGAATTCTAGATCCTTCTTTCCTATTTTCACGTTTAGTCCTTTAACGGTCGTTAGTTAAAACCCCGTTAAGTACTAACCGTCGTTAAGTGTTTTAATTGGTGAAATGAATAAATAAATAAATAAATACATGAAATATATAATTATTTAATTATTCATCATTGAAACTCTCACGCTAATGTGTGTAATCCCGAGCCTCGGGTTCGAAACCGGACATACGTATATTAATATTTATACACAAAACCTAACACGCTGATACTCCTATCATATACGTACAATAAAACATCGTTCCGAACATTAAGTAACTAGTCCACCTATACTCCAGATAAAAAATTTTAGTTGAAAGAATATCGCAAATACAAACACATATTCTACTATATTAAATTAGTGACACATTTGGCAACCCAGCCTGCGACATCGTCATCTTAAAGGCTATTGTGCGACAATAGGCTATGTGGGAAACCTTGTTCTAGACCTCTTTTATAGGTTTAATGGTTATGTAGTTTGCAAACCAAATGCCTGGCACGAGTTCAATCCCCGTTAAGCATTTAATGTATTTTTCCATGGATCCCCATAGAACTTTCGTGGTTCTCAGATGTGTATATAAACTTTATGCAGCCATGGAAATATTAGGAACAAATTGTATATATGCAGCTTTAGTTGGAGTTGGTATTTACATTTTCAAAGTCTAAATTTATGTAGCGATAATGTTATGTAGTTTCGATGACTTTTTCCTCTGGTTAAAAATATCATATCATGTTACCATGGAAACATTTACGTGATAAAAAGATTATTCAAATACATATAACAACATAGTTATTCAGCTAGCTGTTCATGAGATTGTAAATATATCAAAAGCTTTTGATGTTGCCAAATGACTTGAAAATGTAGTCATGGTATAATTTTTAAGGTGACATCTCCCATAAACGGGTTAAAGTTGTAATGTTTTCTCATTCAAATACTTTGTTTGCCCTTGCTTAAACAAAACGTACCTAAGAGCAGAGATATTAAATACAGATCGTAAGATTAAGCATGTAGGCACCACTGATCTAGTGGTTGAATAGTACCCTGCCGTGGTATAGACGCGTGTTCGATTCTCGGCTGGTGCATTCTCAGAAACACTGTCAGTCGTTGGCCTTATTTAACAGACTTTATGGAGTAATTGAGATTTTTTATAGTACTTTTTTTTTTTACTTAAATGCGTCACTGTTCGATATGGTATGAAAATGAATTTGTTGGTTTACACGAGATCACTTTCATATGGTCCTAAGTTCTAACTGTTAGCTAATAAGGCCTATTGGCTCGGCCCACTTGTTTAGGCCCGTTTAATAGTTTGAATAGTATTCCTTTTTCCTTTTATTTCTACATGGTAAAAAAAAAAAAAAAAAAAATTTGTTTGTTTGTTTGTTCGTAGTTGGATCTGCACCTTTGAATTAATGTTTGCCGCTACATGCTTGCTGATCAAAAATAAGAAAATATGGTTCGCTTGCTTGCACCTTTTGTCGCCCACTGTTGATTGTTTGAAGTTTTTTGATTGGATGATGGTCATATGAAGGAGTTAGTGGGACGGTGGGAATTCAGTTGGCTTTTATTCATACATGTTTGCATGAGGTATAATGGCATATTTAATCCATTTTACTAAAGCATTGTTTTTATAGATCTCGACGGCTAGAGGTGGCAATTTGAGCCCAAAAAAAAAAAATAAAAGGCTAATTTTGGCTACTTTGTAAAAGATTTGGGCACATTCAGTCTCCTTTTTCTTTTTGAAATGGGCACATTTAGCCCATTGAAAAGTTAAATAGGCACAACGGGCAAATATTTTATCTCAATTAGAGAACATTATAATCGTTTTTGAAAAAAAACTTATATATATAATATATTTAATTTTTTAAATATAAATGGGGTATTACGGTTAAGAAATTTATTTCGTCATTTTCGGTCTTCTATAAATCTTCCTATTGAATGCTTGGGCCTTGGGAATATGCATGTTAAACATTTGGTTAATCACTGATTATAGAATGTTGTATAATTTATCACTGACTAAATACTCTCCACTTAGGAGTTAGGAGTGAGGATGCTAGTTGCTAGTTTTATTGCATTTGTTATCGTGGAATATTATTCTTAATCTTTATAAAAGAAAAGTAAAATTTGAAAGCCATTATTATTCTTAATCTTTATAAAAGAAAAGTAAAATTTGGAAGCCTCTGTTACCAAAACTTAAAGTTTATACAATTTTTTCCGAACTCAAACACTACAACCAAGGCCCAAAGGAAATGATCGAGATGTTCAAATACGAAAGAATAGTATTTAACTTTGAGACATACAATTCAAATGCACCATGGTATATAAGCTTAGAAGATTTTCACTCATTTACCAATGTGGGATGTTGGCGTATGTGTCCGAACGGCTCATGTGGTCCGGCCGTCCGGACGGAATGAAATCATCCGGCAAAGCCGGAGGACCCCTAACCTATGCAGCCAACACAACTGTTAACAATAGGACAAGTGACATTACCTTTTGGACAGATGGCAGTAGCAGACACCGCCGCCGCCGCCCAGGATTTACGGGATCATGTTTGGGACATGTTCCCAAAAAATCTGGCGCCGCCATTTCAGGTACCAAGGCTGGGTGCTATAAATACCCAGCTCATTTACTACCCTCAACCAACTCTGACCATCCATATTTACTCCATATTACTGTTTAGAGTCCCTCGGTATATCCGATACTTACTCTCACGCCGGAGGTGGGTCCTGGGATAACACCCGGGGCGAGCCTAACGCGTGCTATTGTGTGCAGATATCCGGAAGACCCTCCAAAGCCGAAGGGATCAGCACCTAAACCTTTCGGAGGAACGCTCACCTAGTCCATCCGAAAGGCCTCATTTGCTTGTCTGAAGTGGTTACAGAAAATTACTTCAACAAATTGGCGCCATCCGTGGGACCTTTCATTCGATCTACCTGAGGTCTAGAATGGCTGGTTTTACACCCGTTACACCCATTACACCCATCCAAAACACAGGAGGAGCTGGGGGATCCGCGAGGGGGGGGGGCGGACTAGACCCTCCGGATACTCAGGCGATTGAAGGTCACGTATCGGCCCTCAAGGAATTGTTCAAGCGGCAAGGCAACCGCGACTTGGTGAACTCCATGATGTTGAGATTTGAGGACGAACATATAGATACCGAAGAGGAATATGGCGAAAGACCGCTACGCGGTAAGGGGAAAGTAGTGGTGGATGATGACCTGAGCAAGCCGTTCAAGGAGGTGATAAAATGTCCATTCACAAGAAGGATCATCGAGTTCTCAGCTCCCAAGCATAAAATTCCGACAAACCTTAAATTATACGATGGAACAAAAGACCCGGACGATCATATCAATCGTTTCACCGGAGCGGGGAATCATGAGGAATGGCCCATGCCCGTGTGGTGCCGAATGTTCCAACAAACTCTGGATGGCAAGGCCAGAGGATGGTTCGACAAATTGCCAACAGGAAGCATAGATAGCTGGGATGAGCTTCAAAGAAGGTTCTTGAACAGGTTCAGTATGTTAAGGGTGAGTGTCAAGGACCTCACGGAGATCAACAAGATCCACCGGAAGGCCAATGAGAGCCTCCCGGACTTCAAGGAGCGATGGGTGAGTGAGGCCAACTATTTTCCGGACGCCCCGGAAATCATGCAAATCTCTTCATTCCTAAATGGCCACCACTGCCCGGAACTGGCAAAGAAATTTTCGGATAAGATTCCCAAAACGGTTGATGAGATGTTGGAAAGAGTCGACGATTTCGTTCGCGCAGAAGAAGCCTTCCGAACCACGGAACTACCGAAGGGAGAGAGAACTGATGCCTCCAGAGAACATCGTCCTAATCCGTACAACAGAAGCAATCCGTATACCCCAAAGGTTCCTTTCGGAGGAGACCGCCGTCGAAACAACCCTAGGAGCGAGTTCAAAGCTCGCGGGAACGATTACTACACTCCTTATGCTCCCCCTAGAAATGACAACGTTGGTAGAACCGATACTCGTCGTAACGACATCCGCCGAGGCGATACCAGGCCGATTGATCTGAACGTTCTGGCAAAGACTCCGAAAGAGATCCTAGCCACTGAGCATCAGTTAAAGTTACCACAACCTCCTCCGACGAAAGGAACACCCCTCAAGGAAAACATGGATAGGTACTGTGATTACCACGGTGAGAAGGGACATCTCACCGATGATTGTTGGCAGCTCAAAGAACAGATAAGAATGGCACTAGATACAGGAAAACTGGACCATTTGCTGAAAGATATGAGACAGAGAGGAAGGGGACCTCAGAGGGGAGGTAATCAGGCAAACAAGGGAAAGGTCATTAACATGATTCGAGGCCCAGCAATGGTCCGAGAGTGGGACATGATAGACACAGAAGAGTGGGCGGACGCCCTTATCAGTTTCCCACCGATTCGTCCAGAGGATATGTCAGACGAACCGTTAGTTATCGAGGCCGAAGTGGAAGGACAGATTGTACAAGGGGTTTATGTTGACCCCGGCGCTTCAGTAGAAGTAATGTATGAGCACTATTTCAAACGCTTGGGCCCCTCTGTCAAGGCCCAGCTGAAGGGAGCCAATGTGGCTTTAACGGGATTCACCGGGAAGTCTATTATGCCACTGGGAGTGATAAGACTAGAGGTTTGCTTCGGAAGTCAAGGCCTGTCCCAAAAAACTTGGATAGAGTTTGCTGTGATAAAGTCTCCCTCTCCCTACAACATCATACTGGGATGCGCCGGACTAAAGAAGCTACGAGCCGTCCCTTCGACTGTCCACTCAATGATAAAATTCCCCACCCCGGGCGGCGTAGCAACGCTGCCCGCACGGACAGCAAGCACGCGGGAACATTACAGATCAGGGAGAAGCGAATGACAGGAAAGAAGGTAAGAGATGAAACCCGAAATGTTGAGATCTCAAAAGAACCAGCCGAAGGGGTAGGGCTTTGCAGCATTGCGTATGCATTACGAAACCCGCTGCAGAAACAAAGGAAGGAACCTACAGTCCGGAATAAGATTTACAAAAGGAAGACAGTTCAACGCTATGGCCGGGGAGACCACGACAGGTCATCTAAGGTAAAAATAACAATCCAGGTAACTCTTAAAACAAAGCACCATTAGAATATACCACTGTTCCTTTTTTGTCAATATTCGTCTTTACTACAGACTAACGAAAGAAACAAAAATACATTTGTAACTTAAGGCAGGAAATCCGACATGCCGAAGGAACAAGACCAGCAGGAATATGAGTCAAGAAAAGCTTGGGCGCACCAGGGAGGAACCTTACCGAACCATGAAAGCCCATCAAACAGGGTCACACACCAGGCTATGAAAGGAGAAATGCTACGGATATGGCATGCAACTAGCTTTAGAAAGTGTACTCATGAATGTTTGTTTTATATATCTTATGTAATGCCCGAAAGGGCTTGATGTTGACCTTTTTAATGACAAACGCTGCTATCCCACCATCAAGGGGAGGCAATTTTTCCACATGGCATGTTCTTGCAGCACCCGTCACATTCTGAACATAAGTCGAAAGTGACCCCTCCGAGAGGCTGGCCACCTCTGGAGATCAGTGGTCAATGTTCAAATATGGTTCATACCCAAAAAGGGGTGATCGCATAATCATTATATTACTTTCTGAACATAAGCTGAAAATGACCCCTCCGAGAGGTTCACGCCCTCCGAAGATCAGTGGTCAATGTTCAAAGATGGTTCATACCCAAAAAGGGGTTGCCATAGGCAAAAAGGCCGATCGGCACCCGAAAAGGGGTGGCCGCATAATCATTTATTATTTTTCGAACATAAGTTGAAAGTGATCCCTCCGAGAGGTTCGTGCCCTCCGGAGATCAGTGATCAATGTTCATTACTTTATGAACATAAGCGGAAAATGACCCCTTCGAGAAGTTCACGCCCTCCGGAGATCAGTGGTCAATGTTCAAAGATGGTTCATACCCAAAAATGGGTTGTCATAGGCAAAAAGGCCGATCGGCACCCAAAAAGGGGTGACCGCGTGATCGTTTATAATTTTCTGAACATAAGTCGAAAGTGATCCCTCCGAGAGGTTCGTGCCCTCCGGAGATTAGTGATCAGTGTTCAAAAATGATTCATACCCAAAAACGTATGAGCTTGTACCTCCGGAGCTATGCAAATAGTGAAGGTAATAAAAAAAAAAAGTATCATACGTTCACAATAAAAAACCAGGCCAAATGTAAGCTTGTACCTCCGGAGCTACGAAAGTAACAACGGTAATAACAAACAAGTGCTGCACGTTCACAACCAAAACGTAGACCGGACGCCAACTTGTACCTCCGAAGCTACGCAAGTGGCGACGGTAATAAAAAACAAGTGTCCGATATACGTTTAGGGTCGAAACATATGGGAAACATGATGACACTTCGGAAGTAACAGCGGACATGGTAAGAAATTGTACTTCGGTAATACCGAAGGTGGAAGGCTGATGTATGGCGCCCAACTCCGAGGCTAAAGCCAACCAAACATGCCACAACCATTCGAAAACAGGTACATGCATAATAAAAAAAGAAAAAGGAGGAAAAGTCATATGACCATCGACTAGGGCGAATGCATATGGTCCGGCAGACCCAACCTGTCTAAACGTGCAAAGCTAGATACCACTGCGTTTGCCGAAGTAAAAAGACCAAAAAGCTAAATCATACAACCGAGCAGCACATGACGCCCGGAATCGGTAAAAGGGGAACCAACCAGGGCTACAATAACCAGGCCAAAGAGATGGGCGATAGCAAGACATTTCTGGCCACCTAACTAAGCCAGCGCTGCCGGTTGAACGAAAAAATCACCTCGGAAATGAGAATAAAACGAGATGCACAAAAACAGAAACATCATACATTCCACAGTTAAACAAAACAATCATGCGGACAAAAATAAAAAAAATAAATAAGCAAGCGTGCAAATTGTTCCAATTATTACAAATCATCCGAATTACATAGGTCATCTATTCGACCTACCCCAACGGCTCGCAGGCCTCACGTTTCCAAATGTTTCACATTAAAAGTTTAAAAAAGCTTCAAAAGAAATCCGGAGTAATTTTTACCCTTAGTCAAAATGGAATTACCCAGACTCCCAACACAATCCACCCCTTCAAGAAGCCGATCCTCCTTCCCCCGTGGTAGAATCCAGAGCGGTACTAGCTTGGATTTCGGGCCCCTCGGAAGTTGTTCCGGCAATCGTTTCGGCAACCAGATTCTCGGCAGAAGTGGACGGTGCAATATCAGGAAAAATCTTCATTATGTCATCAAGAGGTTTAAGATAAGAATCGTTGATCTTCTTGATGTAAGTTTATTTCGCATAGAAGAGCCCCTCGTATAGAGGCATGAATTTCGCATCAGCCTCCATATCCAGATCTTCCACATCGGCCACAAGCTTGGCCACATCCTCCGGTTTACGATCCAAAGAAACACCCTCTAGAAACCCGGACTGAGAAGACAGACTGAAAGGCCCCGCTAGATGATCCTTGTATTCATGGCTGCTCAGAAGCCGACGGACGACCTCCGGGATGACATCCTTAACCACCCTAAACCTTTCCATCTCCGTTCGGCCCACTCTAGCGGTCGGATCGTTCGTCTCCTGACGAAAGGATGAGTTGTCCTTCTCTTCTTTAAACAGTTTAGCCTTGGCCTTACCCAACTCAGCCTCCAAAGCACTAATTTGCTTCGCCGCGGTTTCCCTCTCCTCATTCACCAACCTCTTCAACTCCGAGACACGAGCCAGTAGCTCAGACTCTTTTATCATACAGTTGGAATGCTCAGTCTTCAACTGTTTTAGTTCCTCTCCTTTCTTCCCAACGCTCCCACATTTTTGATGAGCGCAGTATAACACATTATGCTCGTGAAGAAGAGTTTCAAACCGGAACAGTAGATCCGACTGAGCCGCGGCTCCCATTCCCAGCAATTTCCAAGCCCTCTGGGCAGCCTCGGCATCCCCCAAACTCTCGAGATACTCCTCCTCCTTTGGAGTAGGCAGATTCAGCATCAGATCCCTACAAACCTTCCAACTATCCAACCGGTCGTCTATCCTAACTGCCCACCCCGGTGCATACACAGCTGTCGGGTCGTCCTCACCGGTCACTTTTTCCTTTCCATGGACAGAGTCACCGCCGGAAGAACCTCCTAAAAAGGGGATAAACGACACGGTTAGCTTGAAAATAAATGCAGAAGAAAAAGTACAAAGATGGAAACTGCCCACTGATGAGTGTCTAAATACTCATCATTTTTACCTAATCTGAGCTGCCAAAACATCCAAAAACACTCAGAAATGCATCATAATACTGAAATTATCCCAGAATTGTGTTTTATATGTTTCAGATGCAAAATGTTTAAAAACAGATAAAAAACGAACAAAGTTTGCATAATTGGCAGTTTCAGTCCCTCAACTTTCAAAAGTTGTCAAAACTAGTCCCTGGTTATTCTAAAAACAGGAAAAGTCATCAAAGGTCCTTTAAGAATCATAAAATTACATAATAAGTCCTTTGGTGCTAAGTTTCATAAAATTACAAATTTAGTCCCTCAACTTTGAAAAATGTCAAAAATGGTCCTTAAGGTTTTAAAAATGGAGAATTATCAAAAATAAACCTTTGAACTAATCATATATGGCATAATTGGTCCTTGTGATATTTATTGTGAATTTACAGGTTGTCCCTTCAAGTTTCAGAAAATACATAAATGGTCCTTGGGCTATTATTGCTACAAACCAAACCGGACCCCAAAATAAATAAAACAAACCCAATCCCTTTTATCACCAGCCCAACTCCCTATCTATAACTAATCCAACCCAAGCCCAATCTTTAAATAAACCCAACCCGGCCTGGTATTTAAAACCAGAGTTTGACCTGGTCAAACTCTTCCCCAACCTCACAACCCCGCCAAACCACCTCACCCATAGTATCTCTGCAAAACCACCCCCCATCTTATCCCACTTACCTAACAATGCCAAAAGCATTAAAAGCTTCTTCTCCACCTCTCCAAATGCATTAAATGCTATTAACCTGCTCAATCCACTATCTCTAATTTTGGCGCCAAAATCCAAATCAAAGGCTGAGATCGATTTGAAGTAATTCAAGGGTGCAGAAGAGCTCAGAGAAGTCGGCTAAGGGTTTCCCAGTTGTATTTTGTATATATAGAACAATGTAATAGGATTTAGAGTAGTAGTTAATTTTTAATTAAATCGTTTTTACTTTATTGTCTTTCTTTATTGTAATTTTCATTATCAGTCATCAATATAGTCAATTTACAGTCAATTTGATCTCTTTTAATATATCTTGTCTTTATTTTCAGTCACTTTACATTTTCAAGCTTTACTGTACTTCGTTTTAAATTAAATGTTGTTTGGAAATACTTATTATCTGTTTACATAAGCTCATATAAGCTAATTATAGCTTACTGTGAGCTTATGTTAGTGTAATCCTGTTCTAAACCAAGAAATCCAAGGAAGTCAATGAAAGTCAACCTGGTGGCCATTAAGCTGTTCTAGGTGATATAAGCTGATCTTGGAGGATTTTCTGGGTTTTCTAGCTTGTTTCTGACAAGCTAGATTGGTTCTTGTTCATTGTTCTTTGCTTCATAAGTTCTAGCAGTTGTAAGCCAATTTCAAGTTTTATTCCATTTTCTAAAGTTTACTGTGTAAATGCTTTTTAGTAGCTTATTGTTTTTGATATGTGCTTATAGCTAGTTTCTTAGCATATTTCATTAGTTGTATCAGTGGTTTAATAGCTTGTGTTAATTTTATCTTAAAAACTTAAAAAAGTCAAAATCAGTCAATTCTAGTATAACTTATTAGATTGCTTATTGTCCTGTTATAAGTTGCTTATTATAGTTAGTATAAGTTATTTAATCAATAAAAGTCAGTAATTATAAGTTAATTTATCCATTTCCTTTGAAAATCCAAAACAGACTCAACCAAAAGGGTTGTTTGGTTTAGCAGTCAAACTAGGTCAAACCTTGGTTTTACTGTACATTTACCACAATCCCAACTTTGATTAAGCTTATTTTGGCCATTATAAGTTGTTTTTAGGATTTAAAAAGTCATTTCAATAGAAAATCCTCATTTGAGTGCCCTGTGCAATTTTCAGACTTTGAAAAGCTCAAATAAGCCAATAAGAGCTTTAAGCTCTTTTGGTCCTTTTTCTTGGCTTCTCTGAGTTCATTTGAGTCCAATTAGAGCATACACAAAAGTTGGATTAGTGCCTTTTGGCCCGTGCACTTCTGTGCAGCCCTGCATCAGCAGAATCAGTATATACTGATTGCTGAGGCTGCTGATCTAGCCTCATTTGTGGCTTATTTAGAAAAGCTATGGCCTTGCTTTTTGTTTCTATGAATAGCCAGTAGTACTAGCTCAAGTTTGCCCCCATAAGTTTGCATCTCAGTGCTTATTCATTGTGCTTAATTTGCCTTGAAAGTTGGCAATTTTCTGAGGTTTCTGCTGAAACCTTGTTGCTGCTAATCTTCTTATTAGCTTAAATCATTGTGTTTATTTGTATTATTAAGTTTTTTTGTGCTTAATATAGTATATTAACCCTGTCCTGAGCATTTGGTTGAGTTTTGTGCTTATTAGCTTATTTCTAGCTTATTTGCTTATTGCTTATCTGCCCAAATCAGCTCTCCAGGCTTATTAAACTTTTGATTTTATTTCTCATAGCTTTTAAATATTAATTTTGACTTATCCTGAATTTTTCATATTTTTCTAAAGTCATTTGATATTTTTAATCTTTTTAATTAGTTTAAAATAGTAATTAAATCATAATAAATAGAATATTAATCAGAAAAATATAATTTTAATTTTGATAATTTTCTTTTGTCATTTGTAATCTAGGAAAAATATAATATCATTTTTAGACCTTAAGAAAAACCAAAAATAGAAATATAGTGATAGCTTCTATTTAATAGAATTTATCTTTTTAAATTTTAATTAAGTAATTTTCATTTTTATAATTTTCTTAGTTTCTATTTACTTAGTAATATTTTTAGAAAAAGTTTTAGATTTTTCTTTGTTCATTTAGTATTTTTTATAAATTTAAATAGTTTAATAAGTAATTAAATTAATAAATAATTAATAATAATTAAATAAAAAGTGTTAAAAATATAATTTAAATTTTTAAATAAGTTTTAAGTCATTTTACATTTTTAGGTTTTAAATTTCATAAATTTCTTATATTTCAGTTTTTGTCCCATTTTAGATTCCCCGTTACGCGTTTGTAATTTATTTAATTCGCGTTTAATTTTATTGTTTATATTCGTTTTTAAATTGTTATTTAGAATTATTAAATAAAGCAAAATCAAAAATCTCATATCATATCATCAGTCACTCTAATCCTAGCTTTTCACAGTTGCCCATTCGCACCTCGTTGGAAAACGATTCGGGTAATTACTTACCTGACTACACACTACACACGAACGTGAGTTTTTGCAAGTATCCTTTTTCACAAAGGGGTATTTTGTAATTGTTCACGAGTATTCGTTCTGAGACTGTTTATATTTATTTAATAGTGCGTTCGCGACGAATCAAATTTTGGCGCCGCTGCCGGGGAGGTGTGCTGCGACAGTTGTGTAAGTTTTAGCGATTAGTGATTCGAGATCCTTCTTCCAAGAAGTTCCTATTTCCCAAAAACAATATAAAATACAAAAATATTTTTCTTTTCTTTTCTATATACATTATTATTATTATTATCATATAAAAAATTAAAAACCCAAAAACATTTTCCGTTTTCTTTAATAATAAACAAATAATAAAAATTAACCATCAAGAACCAAGACTGAGTACTACCTAACTGGGGGTACGGCCATAATAAGTTCCCAAACCTAAGATAAAAAAAACTTGTCTTTGTATCACTTGCGAATATCGGCTCACCTTTGATTGATAAACAAACTATAACGGAGGTTTAAGGATAGTCTGACATTAAATTGTCGGACTGAAAGAAGCGGGTTTTTAAGGAGCATTTAATTGCCCACCTTTGCTTCTCCGCCACTCTGTGCGTTTATCTTTTAGAGAGCTACCGTACGCTTGTTGATTGCTGGTTTAAGTTCACTTGTGTTTTCTCTCGATCTTGATTTTAATTGAAAAATTTTGCTAAGTGCATGCGCACTCGTTCTTCTAGGTCATCAAGCCCTTTTCGTGAGCTTGGAAAAATACCTCGAAGACGTCGTAGACGTTCTGCTCCGTCAGTCGTACCCGAGTTACGTACTGATCCTAAAACCCCTGATATCATGGCTGAAGACCGTCCTATGAATGAGCTCCTCCAAGCTCCCACCGAGGGTTATGGAGATGCCATTATTGTTCCAGCCATCGTGGCTGAGAATTTTGAGCTTAAGACTGGGTTGATAAACCTGGTAACATCGCGTCAATTCTATGGTTTTGAGAGGGACGATCCTCAAGATCACGTTCGATGGTTCAATAAAATCACATCCACCATCAAATGTAAAAATGTCCCGGAGGAATCAATCAAACTTCTTCTTTTCCCGTTTTCTATCGATGGGGCAGCCCGGATTTGGCTTGACAAACAACCCCCTCGATCAATTAGAACATGGGAAGATTTGGTTCAGAAATTCGTGAATGAATTCTTTCCTCCTTCTAAAACCACGTATCTAAAAAATGAAATCATGAAATTCTCTCAAAGGTTTGATGAACCATTTGGAGAGGCATGGGATCGTTTCAAAGAATTGCTCCGCAAATGTCCTCATCACGGTTTCACCGATTTGATGCAAATGGACACTTTCTACAGTGGGTTAAACCCATCTGACCAAGATTCTCTTAATGCCTCAGCTGGAGGTAATTTTCTGAGCAAATCCACTAAGGAAGCCATTGCACTCATTGAAAATAAGTCAAAGGTCCGCACTGCACGAGCCAGACCATATAATTCTCAGGCTAGTGCTGGTCCTTCTACTTCATCTCCCGTGAGTCAGTCCAGTACTGATACTCAGCTTGCTGAACTCACGAAGGTTATTCAAGCTCTGGTTTTCTCCACACAAAAGAAAGAGTCCGCTCCGCAAACTTCTCACACTGCTGAAATCAAAAAGGTAGAAGTTTGTGTTACTTGTGGTGGTCCTCACGCTTACTACAATTGTACTGCCACCGATGGCAATGCATTTGAATTCAAATCTTTAGCCGGATCTTCCAATCAAGGAGGTGGCCAATACCATCCTCAAGTGGAAACAAATTACCGTGCTAGCAATCAGCATGGACCACCCGGATTTCCTTCTCCTAATAATCCAAATAGGAATAATCCTAATCAGCAAAGAGGGCAAAACACGCAGAATCAATATCATGCCCCGAACAATCAATACCCACCCCAAAGGGGTAATCAAGGGTATTCTGCTCCTAATTCCCAAAGACCTCTCTCGAGTGAGCTTGATAGCTACATCAAGGTTAATGAGACCAATATGAAGGCAATGCAAAATCAAATCTCTAACTTGAAGAATGAATTTCAGTCCTCAATACACAAGCAAGGAACTGAGCTTTCAAATAAAATCGATCATTCTCAAAGCGAAGTTAAGAATATGTTTGCCAGTCTCATGGACCATCTCAATCCACCTTCTACCTCGGGAGGTCTCCCAAGTAACACTGTTGTTAACCCAAGGGGTGAACTCAAAGCTGTCACTACACATAGTGGTAAAGCTCATGAGGGACTCAAGGTGATAAAGGACCCGGTACTTCCCACTAACAATGGAAGTGCTAAATACGTCCAACCTTCGGTCATCCAAAAATCTACACCCACACTTGCTCCTCAACCGTCAAGAATAGATCCTACTCTATCACGGTTTATGGTTAAAAGTTTGTCAACCAAACTTAGTGAGCAAAGAACAGCCAAATATTACTCCGAAATGCTCAATGCTGTTCCTGTCAGTGTGCTTGATGACAGTGATGATGACGGAGATACCACTTTCGTCAAAGCCATCACCACAAGGAGTGGTGCTGCTTATGAGGGGCCAGCTAGCCCTATTCCTCCTCCGTTGTTTGAAATGGAGAAAGAGACGGAGGATACAACGGACAAAGTGCAAATTCCAATCCCACAAAGTACAGCACATGTCTATCCTCCGGTTGTCCCTAAAAAGAAATCCAAACCAGGAGTTGTCTTTGAATTTGTTGAAACTCCTGAAGTCATTGTCCCTAAATCCAAACCTTACATTCCTTACCCATCACGCTTAAATGAGCAAAAGCTCCGTGAAAAAGCTAGTCAACAAAATGATAAATTATATCAAATCTTTAAAGAATTACATTTTGACATAAGCTTTGCGGATGCTACTATTCTGATGCCCAAGTTTGCATCAGCAATCAAACACTTGTTAAGCAACAAGGAAAAGCTGATCGAAATGGCTAAAACTCCATTAAATGAGAACTGCTCAGCAGTTATCTTGAAAAAGCTTCCAGAGAAGCTTGGAGATCCTGGAAAATTTCTTATACCATGTGTATTTCCGGGAATGGTTGAATGCTATGCCTTGGCCGATCTAGGTGCAAGCATCAACCTGATGCCTCATTCAGTATGGAAGAAACTTTCTCTTCCGGCTCTTACTCCTACCTGCATGACTCTTGAGCTTGCAGATCGAACCATATCTCATCCTTGCGGCATTGCCGAAGATGTGTTTGTGAAAGTAGGTAAGTTCCATTTTCCAGCTGACTTTGTGGTTGTTGAGTTCGACGCAGATCAAAAGGTTCCTCTCATTCTTGGAAGAGGATTCCTAAAAACAGGTCATGCTCTTATTGATGTATTTAAGCATGAGATCACCTTGCGTGTGGATAAGGAAGCTGTTACCTTTAACCATGATCAAACTTCGAGGTACTCCTCAAATTATAATTCTGCATCGGTTAACCGAATAGATGTCATTGACATTGCTTCAGAGGAGTACTCTCAAGAAAGTCTTGGTTATTTTCATAATTCTGTGAGTGGTAATCCCACCACATCTTCTCTACCTATCATTTCCGACTCTTCCCCTTCTCTCACTCCGTTTGAGGGAAGTGATTCCAATTTGGAAGAGATCGAGGCTTTTCTCAAGTGTGATTCATTTCTAGAAGGAATTGATAACGCTGAGATTGATCTGGAGGGAGATATTCTTCTTCTTGAGAAATTGTTGAATCAGGACAATTCTCCTCCTCTCCCTCCAGTTGAACTTTATAAATTTCCGGAGATCAAGATTAAGGACTTGCCTCCTCCACTTGAAAATGCAATTCTTGAGGAGGAAGTTCTTATCTTAATTGCTGTTCAGATCTCTCTTCTTCCCTTCACCTACCCGGTGATTTCCCCTATCTTTCACTCATTCGGGAGTGAGGATATTACCTTTGACCCCGGCATTGTCCATCTAACATTGGTTTAAATGCCGGATTTATCTCATCGGTGTGGAACTTTCTTATGCTCAATTGGTTATCCAAGCATCTTGAAATGAAAGTCCGATGGAGATGGTTTCTTCCACTTACTTCCCCATGAACCAATGAATTCGGGGTCGAGTCAAGCTAGCGACTCGGTTAATAAAAACAGTAGCAAAATATGGGTTTTCACCCATGTCTCACCCAAGTGTGGGGGAGATGCCCCACATGTTGTAAATATGTACAGTAAAAAAAAAAAAATGTGTGTGTATATAATGGCTATTCAGTATTTCCCTTTCACGTTCTAAGTGTTGGTTTAACAGCCGGTTCTTTGAATATTGAGGGCAATATTCAGTTCTAAGTGTGGGGGGAATTCTAGCGAATTTGATCAAATGTACCATCTAGCACCCCCATTTTAGCCAAAATTTTAAAATTTTTTCTCACTTAGAACGCAATAAATGGTTATCAGTCCGCCATGTCTAACCCACATAAGGATTGGCTAATCCGAGAGCAAACGGCTCTTGGTAAAGATATATCAAATCCGTTGATGGCTTACAATTTGCCGAAAATTGTATGGTAGTCGACTCACCATATCTTCATAAGTGAAGAGTTGGCTAGCCCGCAAGGTTATGGCTTGTGGTTAAGGCAGTGAAAATCCATAATTGGTAATCAGCTCACCAAAGATAATATTGATAATTTATCTAAGAGTTGGCTAGTCCAGAAGCAAACGGCTTCTGGTAAAGACAAATCAAAACCGTTGACAGCTGATGATTTGCTCAAAATCATTTGGTTATCATTGTACCAAAGTATCACATACTAAAACATTGGCTACTCCAGAAGTAATGGCTTTTGGTAAAGAGATAAAATCCATTAAATTTTCATAAAAGATTGCTAGGGACTAGCAATAGTTTAGTGTGGGGGATTGATGAGTGTCTAAATACTCATCATTTTTACCTAATCTGAGCTGCCAAAACATCCAAAAACACTCATAAATGCATCATAATACTGAAATTATCCCAGAATTGTGTTTTATATGTTTCAGATGCAAAATGTTTAAAAACAGATAAAAAACGAACAAAGTTTGCATAATTGGCAGTTTCAGTCCCTCAACTTTCAAAAGTTGTCAAAACTAGTCCCTGGTTATTCTAAAAACAGGAAAAGTCATCAAAGGTCCTTTAAGAATCATAAAATTACATAATAAGTCCTTTGGTGCAAAGTTTCATAAAATTACAAATTTAGTCCCTCAACTTTGAAAAATGTCAAAAATGGTCCTTAAGGTTTTAAAAATGGAGAATTATCAAAAATAAACCTTTGAACTAATCATATATGGCATAATTGGTCCTTGTGATATTTATTGTGAATTTACAGGTTGGCCCTTCAAGTTTCAGAAAATACAAGAATGGTCCTTGGGCTATTATTGCTACAAACCAAACCGGACCCCAAAATAAATAAAACAAACCCAATCCCTTTTATCACCAGCCCAACTCCCTATCTATAACTAATCCAACCCAAGCCCAATCTTTAAATAAACCCAACCCGGCCTGGTATTTAAAACCAGAGTTTGACCTGGTCAAACTCTTCCCCTTCCTCACAACCCCGCCAAACCACCTCACCCCTAGTTTCTCTGCAAAACCACCCCCCATCTTATCCCACTTACCTAACAATGCCAAAAGCATTAAAAGCTTCTTCTCCACCTCTCCAAATGCATTAAATGCTATTAACCTGCTCAATCCACTATCTCTAATTTTGGCGCCAAAATCCAAATCAAAGGCTGAGATCGATTTGAAGTAATTCAAGGGTGCAGAAGAGCTCAGAGAAGTCGGCTAAGGGTTTCCCAGTTGTATTTTGTATATATAGAACAATGTAATAGGATTTAGAGTAGTAGTTAATTTTTACTTAAATCGTTTTTACTTTATTGTCTTTCTTTATTGTAATTTTCATTATCAGTCATCAATATAGTCAATTTACAGTCAATTTGATCTCTTTTTAATATATCTTGTATTTATTTTCAGTCACTTTACAATTTCAAGCTTTACTGTACTTCGTTTTAAATTAAATGTTGTTTGGAAATACTTATTATCTGTTTACATAAGCTCATATAAGCTAATTATAGCTTAGTGTGAGCTTATGTTAGTGTAATCCTGTTCTAAACCAAGAAATCCAAGGAAGTCAATGAAAGTCAACCTGGTGGCCATTAAGATGTTCTAAGTGATATAAGCTGATCTTGGAGGATTTTCTGGGTTTTCTAGCTTGTTTCTGACAAGCTAGATTGGTTCTTGATCATTGTTCTTTGCTTCATAAGTTCTAGCAGTTGTAAGCCAATTTTAAGTTTTATTCCATTTTCTAAAGTTTACTGTGTAAATGCTTTTTAGTAGCTTATTGTTGTTGATATGTGCTTATAGCTAGTTTCTTAGCATATTTCATCTGTTATATCAGTGGTTTATTAGATTTTGTTAATTTCATCTTAAAAACTTAAAAAAGTCAAAATTAGTCAATTCTAGTATAACTTATTAGATTGCTTATTGTCCTGTTATAAGTTGCTTATTATAGTTAGTATAAGTTATTTAATCAATAAAAGTCAGTAATTATAAGTTAATTTATCCATTTCCTTTGAAAATCCAAAACAGACTCAACCAAAAGGGTTGTTTGGTTTAGCAGTCAAACTAGGTCAAACCTTGGTTTTACTGTACATTTACCACAACCCCAACTTTGATTAAGCTTATTTTGGCCATTATAAGTTGTTTTTATGATTTAAAAAGTCATTTCAATAGAAAATCCTCATTTGAGTGCCCTGTGCAATTTTCAGACTTTGAAAAGCTCAAATAAGCCAATAAGAGCTTTAAGCTCTTTTGGTCCTTTTTCTTGGCTTCTCTGAGTTCATTTGAGTCCAATTAGAGCATACACAAAAGTTGGATTAGTGCCTTTTGGCCTGTGCACTTCTGTGCAGCCCTGCATCAGCAGAATCAGTATATACTGATTGCTGAGGCTGCTGATCTAGCCTCATTTGTGGCTTATTTAGAAAAGCTATGGCCTTGTTTTTTGTTTCTATGAATAGCCAGTAGTACTAGCTCAAGTTTGCCCCCATAAGTTTGCATCTCAGTGCTTATTCATTGTGCTTAATTTACCTTGAAAGTTGGCAATTTTCTGAGGTTTCTGCTGAAACCTTGTTGCTGCTAATCTTCTTATTAGCTTAAATCATTGTGCTTATTTGTATTATTAAGTTTTTTTGTGCTTAATATAGTATATTAACCCTGTCCTGAGCATTTGGTTGAGTTTTGTGCTTATTAGCTTATTTCTAGCTTATTTGCTTATTGCTTATCTGCCCAAATCAGCTCTCCAGGCTTATTAAACTTTTGATTTTATTTTTCATAGCTTTTAAATATTAATTTTGACTTATCCTGAATTTTTCATATTTTTCTAAAGTCATTTGATATTTTTAATCTTTTTAATTAGTTTAAAATAGTAATTAAATCATAATAAATAGAATATTAATCAGAAAAATATAATTTTAATTTTGATAATTTTCTTTTGTCATTTGTAATCTAGGAAAAATATAATATCATTTTTAGACCTTAAGAAAAACCAAAAATAGAAATATAGTGATAGCTTCTATTTAATAGAATTTATCTTTTTAAATTTTAATTAAGTAATTTTCATTTTTATAATTTTCTTAGTTTCTATTTACTTAGTAATATTTTTAGAAAAAGTTTTAGATTTTTCTTTGTTCATTTAGTATTTTTTATAAATTTAAATAGTTTAATAAGTAATTAAATTAATAAATAATTAATAACAATTAAATAAAAAGTGTTAAAAATATAATTTAAATTTTTAATTAAGTTTTAAGTCATTTTACATTTTTAGGTTTTAAATTTCATAAATTTCTTATATTTCAGTTTTTGTCCCATTTTAGATTCCCCGTTACGAGTTTGTAATTTATTTAATTCGCGTTTAATTTTATTGTTTATATTTGTTTTTAAATTGTTATTTAGAATTATTAAATAAAGCAAAATCAAAAATCTCATATCATATCATCAGTCACTCTAATCCTAGCTTTTCACAGTTGCCCATTCGTACCTCGTTGGGAAACGATTCGGGTAATTACTTACCTGACTACACACTACACACGAACGTGAGTTTTTGCAAGTATCCTTTTTCACAAAGGGGTATTTTGTAATTGTTCACGAGTATTCGTTCTGAGACTGTTTATATTTATTTAATAGTGCGTTCGCGACGAATCAATGGACACTTCCGAAACTTACCAACACCAGCAGCGTCGGACGTGAAGCCCGCGCCAATACCTTCTTCGCCCGCCGGCTGTTTCCCTGCCCCCTCCGGGTTCAAATACCGGATGGGGATAGGACGAGGAATGGGCTGCTCCGTAGCATCCAGATCCACCACATTAACACCTTCGTTCGGCCTGCTTCGTTTTATTGGCCGAACCACCCCTCCTCCCCCCTCACCGCTCTGAATGCGGAATCGGGTCCCTCCCTGCTGAGGCTGGTGCGTCTGTCGGGTGGCGAATTGCTCTTGTTTCCTTTTCTTCGCCTCCAGCACTTTGTCGTCAGGCACTTCAACCTGTTTCAGTTCGACCGTTTTCTCCGGAATTTCAGCGTTGGAGGCAGCGGGATTGGTCACGTGCATCTCATGGGACTGACCCTCCCGATATTGATCCCCTTGCATCACAGTTGTGCCCTTTCGGATCTTTGGTTTCTTCAGATATTCAGACATGGTTATAGCTGCGGAAAGGAAGAACATAAAATGGTTAGAGATAAACATGCATGAACACGTCAAAACGTAAACAAAAGAAAGACAAACGCAAAGACTGAAAGGCTATACCCTTTCCCTCGGCATCCCTAATTGCCGCCCGATAACCGGGATGATCCCAATGAGAAGAAAGTCCAGCGGCATAGAGAAAACCCCGAAGAATCTGAATCAAATCGATCACATCCTGAGCCAATCGATCAGCATTAGCAACATTGAATTCGCCCTTCGGAAAGGGATCCGATATATCCGAATCATATCATGATGCCTCCACGGCATAGCGAACGGAATAGCCCGTCTATCTATAAAAAAGAAGTCACGTTTCCAGCCTTTCAAACCAGTAAGAATTTCCCGGAAGCAAACCCTTTTCTCCCGGCCACCCCTCTTCTCAAAAGAAAACCAATGGCCTTGCTTACTCAGTTTGTAGAATGCTCGGAACAAAGGAGTGGTGGGATCGATATGCAAGCTTCGGCAATACACCTCAAAAAGTGTCGCACGATGCATACCCAGCGGAACCAGTTGGGAAATATGAACTTTGTAATATCTTATGACAACCAACAAAAAGGTAGAAAAGGGCACACTAAGACCACCCTCATAAAAATATTCCAAGTATAAACCAATAGCATCATCTGGTAACTCATTCATCGTCATACCTTTCGGAGGTAACCGCGGATGCAAGTCTCCCGGAATACCAAGATCCATTGTTACAATATACACCGCCCCTTCGTCCTTCGTCCATCCGAGACGTATATTTTTGAACATCAAACTTAGGAGCAAACTCCCCAGCCCCTTGGGTGTCCTCGTCGTGAATCGAAATGGGAGAAACCGACATAACTCTACCGAGGGATGGCAGGATATAGCCGGACAACAAAGAAAAAAAAAAGATATAAATGGTTCGGAATGTACCTTTATAGTCGAAGGATAAATGTAGAGGCCACTCGGATTGATATGCAAGGATCGTTCGGAAAATAATACCGATGGGCGTCTCAGATAAAAGTATAGAATTACAGTAATAAAAGATGACACAAGTGACGCTATTTATAGGTAAAAAGAAAGGTATGAAACATCGCGCCCAATCAGACGCTGACGTGGCTACATTTCCACCCACGCGCGGGACACGCGCATGCGTGTCAGCACCTTGACAAAAAAAAAAAAAAAAAAAAAAAAAAAGGGGGGGGGGTAATATAATAAATAATAAATGATAACAATAGAGGCGAAAGGACTTCTAGTGGGTTAAGCATAACACCCGACATACTCAAACCTAACGGCCCAGGTCCATCGGAAGAGCCAAAGCCAGATTCAATTAATTTGCACTAAGTATCGCACCATCCGCTCAGCCGATACTCCGATACTGGGGGGGGGGGGACATGTTAGCGTATGTGTCTGATGTGCGTGTGGTATTGCTCTAATTTTGTATCCACGATATGTCGTTGTGGTTTTAGCAGTATTCAAGTTTTAAATTTATATTTAGCCGACTTATCAATAACACACACTTTAACGAGCAGTGTACCCGGTCAGTATGAATATAATGGTAAGTAGAGTGTCGATCACTAAGAGTGGAACGTATTACCTAGTTATTCTAATCAGTATTTTAATATCTTAAGTTAGCTATACAACCTAATCTAACGCAAGGGGGGTTTCAGCCTGAGAGACTGGCACGGTTTTGTTATGATTAAATATAAACTAAACTAATAAGCACGAATCAGCGAATAGCACACACGTACACAGATAAATACTTGAGACAATAAGAAGACCTGTCCTGATAGTTAAGTAGCTTGTCACTTGTTTTATTGCTAGTTTTATATGAAGTGTATAGTTCGATGCAACGCACCGAGATTAAGTCCTTTCTCGTTGGTTCTAATCTTATCGGCGAGTAAACCCTTAATGATTACTTATGACTATCCTATTTATCTTTCTTCCTACTTTTCTACAGACGATAGAATACATAGGCGATCTAATAAATAGGCGAGGAAGGGGCATGGCGACCCAAGCAATGCTCAGCTAGATACAAAGGTTATCAATGCACTAATAAAAGTA
Organism: Artemisia tridentata subsp. tridentata; assembly: GCA_021014915.2. Classification (NCBI taxonomy): domain Eukaryota; kingdom Viridiplantae; phylum Streptophyta; class Magnoliopsida; order Asterales; family Asteraceae; genus Artemisia; species Artemisia tridentata. Next base: position 487,641,429 of record CP139508.1, on the reverse strand, counting down.
ACCAAAGACAACAACATATAAACTTTAATTAATGGGAAAGCAATTTTAAGGGGAGTTGAAGTGCACGATTAAATCAATGATCACAAGCCCATCAATCCTGACCAATTAAAGTGTACTAATACAATAAAACAAAACTACTTAATGAATTGAATACATGCAGGACCTTCTTACAGCTCTTGTATCTTCGTTCAAGGTGTGTCTTGTGCTGCTACTTCGACTGAATTCGGCCTTAGGGTTTCTGGTATTCGGTCTTCTTCTAAAACTAGGGCTCTCGAAATTCGTCTGGCCTTGGGGTATTTATAGTTTCTGTCTGAGGGTAAGATGCGGCGCATTGATTAAGTAGATGCGGCGCATTGACTTAACTTCGCGTGGGGTCCAAGATTAATATATTCTGAAATATTCGTACACCGCCAGAAGATGCTGCGTAACTCCATTCTTAGATGCGGCGCATGTCCTTTGCCGTCTTGGATTATATCTTGTGAAATCTTAATAGTGATGCGCCGTATATAATAAGTAGGATGCGGCGTATCTGGAGCAGAATGGTCTTGATCTTGTACATTTCAGTAGACTCTTAACTTTTTGCTTGTTTTTGCTCCATAATTAGTCCAAAATCGCCAAGTTTCACATAATACTTGTTTTTACCTGAGAATTACAAAAGTAAACATTAACGTATCGATTCTCACAGATAATATAATAAAACAAGTCAAATAAATAGGATAAATGATGGTAATAAAATGTACTTATTTGAGTTCATCAAATATCCCCCCACTTGAACTTTACTTGTCCCCAAGTAAACCTTTAGAATTAATCTTATGAAAATGTATCCTAAAAGATGTTAGGATTTATTTTTATATTTAAGCATGTATTCATTTTGTCATAATCACACAACCAAACACTTAACGAATTAGAAGTAAAATAAAATATTCTGATAAAAGCAAATCTAATCGTTTAACTGTCCAGTCGTGACGAATATTCTATCATAAGCTTGGCAAGTATACGCATCTCCTCCACTAAAGCCAAGGAATAACAAGTCTAAAGCGGTAAAAAGGGTTTGTAGGTTAAGGGTTAATCATTCTTCTTAATCTCTATCGATCTCAAATTCCAGAAAAGGAGACAAAATCACAAATACATGATCGAATCCACAAACACGATACTTGCAATTGCTCAAATCCTTAACTCGAATAGGCTAAAGATAGGACCAAGTAATCTTCACCAATAATATTATATCAAAAAGGGCGACAAAATCATAAATACATAGCCGAATCCACGACTACGATACTTAAGATTGCTCAAATCCCTAATCTCAATAAATCAAAGGTTTGGATAAAGAATAATATAGGGTATGGATAATATTTGGGATATAAATTGGTGTAAAATGAAAAAATAAACAAAACAGATAAATTAAAATCCTAAGTGTGGTTAATCACTATCCCAACCATCCCATGAATAAGACTCATATCATAGAATAACTCACGCTTTAACACTTGAAACACACGCTTTAGGTAGACACGAATTATACTCAACAAGATCTCAATCAAAGAATAACCTTTAGTTGGCGTTCCCATAACGTTCAACTCCCATTCAATCCATAAATATAATATACAACAACTAGTGGTGATATCGACCACTTAATACAAAACTTTACATAGGTTGGTTAAAATAAACTTCCAACTTTTTCTTTTTCTTTTTCTTTTCTATTTTTTTGATTTTTTTTTTAATTATAAACATAGATGTGTAAAATTTCACCACATCACTATAATGATAACTCTGGATAATTTTTCCATACTTTTCATGACTTCAGAAATAATGGTAATAGTGAAAGTAGTAAACACACGAAAAATAAACTCAAAGATATACAATATTTACTTTCACTCCAATTGCATTGTGCAATTTCCCGACCTAACCATAGATAATGAATTACGCACGCGAACACAGGTAATGTAAGGAAACACACTTTGCCTAAAGTAACTAACCACGGACTTTAATCTACAGGGTAGGCTAAGGTGTAAGGGTGTAACGAAACATTATAACAAAGGTGTAAGAAACGAAAGGAATGGCTCTAAGTGTTTTTCTAGGGGTATCTTACTCTAAAAGTGAGAGTAACAAAAGGGTTTATACGGGGGTTAACTAACCAGTGTAGTTAGCTAATAACACATAACATATAAAGGCTATTTGGGTGTAATCCTAGAAATTTACCAATTTAGACAAGTCATTCCAATTATAAATAATACTTATTATGGTGGTCTCGAATAGTATACAAGCCAAGTTCTAAAGTTTACAAGTCACCGGCACACTCATAGATTTGTGAATTTTTGAAAAGTTCACAATTTTTGAAAATAACGTCATGTGTGCAGCAATGTAATTTAGACTTAAAACAAAAACATGCTAAAAATTTTAAATTTTGATATATTAAGCACATTTTAAGCATATTTTGAAAAAGTTTAGGACAAGTAAGTGTTCTAATTCTCCAATCCCCCCACTTAAGTTAAACAACGTCCTCGTTGTTTGTATCAAAGATTAAAAAACTGGAAAATAAAAGAATTAGAACAAAAAAACTCCCCTGAGATTTGCTCGGTATGATCCTCCATTATTTGTATAAGAGCAAAAATCAACTTTCTTGTGGATGAGAACGTTTAAGCTTCATATTTGATGTATCCACAGGAAATGCAGGAATCTATAATACCATCAAGACTTTAACACACCTGAGTTAAGAAGGTTCAAACTTGCATAATACATTAGTAGTTAGCAAAAAATAAAACATTAAAATTAAACTGAAAATCATCAGGTCAGTCGATACGCCGTATCTTATGGAAGAAGATGCGCCGTATCGAGCCTGGAATAAGTACGAATCAGAATAGAAGATGCGTCGCATCCTTAACCAGGGATGCACCGCATTAAAATAAACTGGCAAAAAGTTTTAAAGTCAAAAATAAAGATGCAGAAAATAAAATAAGATATGACCAGTGCAGGAGATGCGTCACATCTTAGGATGGAGATGCGCCGTATCTTCTGCGGGCCTGACTGACTCAATACAAAATCAGAAAATAAAACAAAAGATAAGCATGGGTTGCCTCCCACGAAGCGCTTGTTTTTGTTTGAGTCACGAGCCTGACTCCACCCTTATTTACTGTGTAATAAGGTGTTGTTCCCCCACTTGGGATCAAGTGCGGGTGATAGTAGCAATAAACACGAAAAGAGTGTAAATTTGCTAGTAAAGATGGAAGAAATAAATAAAGATCATACCTTAGCAATATATGTACATCTTCCCTATTCATACCCGGTTTGGTTGATAAATTGGATGACTTGACCATTCCATCAGAAAGAGTAGTGTGTTGAGGAAAAATGAGTCTCTTTTCTTCTTGGTTAGTCTCTTTGGTAGTAAGGCGTCCCTTGACTTCCGCAGAAGATGAGAAAGGGTCTTTGGCAAGTAAAAGTTCGAGTTCCTCTATATACTTCATAGGGTCCAAATCATCATCTTTATCAATCATAGCAATGTTTAAGAGCTCATCACCAAACTCTTCTTCGAGTTCCACCAAATACGGGTTAATCACAGGTGCTTCAATTGGTAGTGTAATAAATTTCACCTCATCATCTTTTTGTTTTGCAACCTGTTTAGGAAAACTAGCAAGATTATTAGTAACGGGATTAATAATATTAAATAAACTTGTACCACTTTGTGTTGTAAGTGATTCCAATTCATCTTGTGAATCTCCATCTTCAACTAGTGGTCTTGCAATTTCAGCATCGTCCCGAATTTTATTTTTAAACAAGTAATCCCAGACTTCTTCAAAATCCCTCGTTGGGTCAAAATCTGGTTGAGGTATGTTATCATAAACTATGGCGTCAAATGGTTCGAAATCAGAATTAGAATACTTTTCATCTTCATCCATTGGATTGTCTAATGGTGGTAATACGATTGCAGAATATTCTTCAACGTAAGGTTCCGTATACACATCATCTTGTGCAATCTCCGGAGAAAAAGTACTATCAATAACAATTGCCGGAATTGGTTTCACGATATATGAATCTTCTTCATCATCATTTGACATACACCAAGTGTGTTGAAATGGCAATTTGTTTCTTTTTTTCCTTGACTTAACCATTTTCAGTAACAAGTATTCTTCCATTGTAATATCCGGATCGTCCATCTTCCTGAAATAAAACTTACTCGTGCAAAAGAAGAGTGAAACAATCAAAGTAAAATAAAAGTTGCTGATATCAGTAGACGATGCGCCGTATCCAAAAAGTTGGATACGCCGTATCTTATTACGTTAAAATTTAATCAGACTTTTATTCAGAAAATAGATACGCCGCTTAGAAATTTAGAATGCGCCGTATCAGTTTTAATTTATCAAAAATCAATTTTATTTATTAAAATTAAATGCGTCGTATTAACAAAGGTTAATGCGCCGTATTTTCGTTCAGTTTCAAAATACAAGATTTTTGATTCAGTAAGATGCGCCGGTATCGATAAAGATCGATACGTCGTATCTGTTTAATAATTCAAAAACTGTTTTTAATTAAAATAATAAATACGCCGTATCTGTAAAAACAGATGCGCCGTATGGCGTTAACGTTTAGAAAAATTTCTTATTAAAAACAGAATACGCCGTATCTTGGGGAAAGATGCGCCGTATTCGAATTAATTAAACGCGTTGTATTTTATAAAAATTAAACGCAATACGCCGTATCTATGAAAATAGATGCGCCGTATCGTTTGAATTAGCTCAGTACACGATAGCAGTATGCACGAAAATACAGAAAATAAAAACAAAAATAAAAACAAACAAAAAGAAACAAAAATAAAAACACACAAAAACAGAAAATATGCAAAATAATACAATGAATGCAATTAACCTAATATACAACAGAGTTAGCGGTTAGAATAAAAATTAAAAAGAAAAACCTAATTAAAATACTAATCAAATTAACAGATAATAACAATTCACTCCCCGGCAGCGGCGCCAAAAACTTGATGTGCGTGTGGTATTGCTCTAATTTTGTATCCACGATATGTCGTTGTGGTTTTAGCAGTATTCAAGTTTTAAATTTATATTTAGCCGACTTATCAATAACACACACTTTAACGAGCAGTGTACCCGGTCAGTATGAATATAATGGTAAGTAGAGTGTCGATCACTAAGAGTGGAACGTATTACCTAGTTATTCTAATCAGTATTTTAATATCTTAAGTTAGCTATACAACCTAATCTAACGCAAGGGGGGTTTCAGCCTGAGAGACTGGCACGGTTTTGTTATGATTAAATATAAACTAAACTAATAAGCACGAATCAGCGAATAGCACACACGTACACAGATAAATACTTGAGACAATAAGAAGACCTGTCCTGATAGTTAAGTAGCTTGTCACTTGTTTTATTGCTAGTTTTATATGAAGTGTATAGTTCGATGCAACGCACCGAGATTAAGTCCTTTCTCGTTGGTTCTAATCTTATCGGCGAGTAAACCCTTAATGATTACTTATGACTATCCTATTTATCTTTCTTCCTACTTTTTTACAGACGATAGAATGCATAGGCGATCTAATAAATAGGCGAGGAAGGGCATGGCGACCCAAGCAATGCTCAGCTAGACACAGAGGTTATCAATGCACTAATAAAAGTCACCAAAGACATCAACATATAAACTTTAATTAATGGGAAAGCAATTTTAAGGGGAGTTGAAGTGCACGATTAAATCAATGATCACAAGCCCATCAATCCTGACCAATTAAAGTGTACTAATACAATAAAACAAAACTACTTAATGAATTGAATACATGCAGGACCTTCTTACAGCTCTTGTATCTTCGTTCAAGGTGTGTCTTGTGCTGCTACTTCGACTGAATTCGGCCTTAGGGTTTCTGGTCTTCGGTCTTCTTCTAAAACTAGGGCTCTCGAAATTCGTCTGGCCTTGGGGTATTTATAGTTTCTGTCTGAGGGTAAGATGCGGCGCATTGAATAAGTAGATGCGGCGCATTGACTTAACTTCGCGTGGGGTCCAAGATTAATATATTCTGGAATATTCGTACACCACCAGAAGATGCGGCGTAACTCCATTCTTAGATGCGGCGCATGTCCTTTGCCGTCTTGGATTATATCTTGTGAAATCTTAATAGTGATGCGCCGTATATAATAAGTAGGATGCGGCGTATCTGGAGCAGAATGGTCTTGATCTTGTACATTTCAGTAGACTCTTAACTTCTTGCTTGTTTTGCTCCATAATTAGTCCAAAATCGCCAAGTTTCACATAATACTTGTTTTTACCTGAGAATTACAAAAATAAACATTAACGTATCGATTCTCACAGATAATATAATAAAACAAGTCAAATAAATAGGATAAATGATGGTAATAAAATGTACTTATTTGAGTTCATCAGTGTCCAAACGACATGAATTCCCCTAGACGAAAACAGTCCGGACAATATCGCAAAGGGTTTGTCCTTTACAATGGAATCATCATGGGATCGTTCGGAAGAATACCGAAAGAAACACGAATCATCTGGCTGACATCATTATGGCAAAAAGGCCCGCACGGCGTGTGTCGCCCGTATGGTACCCCAAAAGTGGTGCCATGCGTATCATCATCAAGAAAGGTCCGTAAGGCGTATGTGATGGCGGTTTCCTACAAAATGGTTAGCCGATGCGGCAAAAAGCCCACATAACGTCGCGAGCAGAAATAAAATAAGGAAGCAAATCTTATCGGTAAAAGAGACATTTTTGCTTCGGGTGACAACTTGGACTATACGCAGGAGCCGATAATATATCAGAAGTGGTCATGTTCAAACGACACGGGTTCCTCCAGATGAAAACCGAAAAGCAAACCCGCGGAATCAGTAAACCAGGATTTCAAAACTTTTATAGTATCACAACATCGGTTAGACCGATACTATGATACTGGGGGGGACATGTTGGCGTATGTGTCCGAACGGCTCATGTGGTCCGGCCGTCCGGACGGAATGAAATCATCCGGCAAAGCCGGAGGACCCCTGACCTATGTGGCCAACACAACTGTTAACAATAGGACAAGTGGCATTACCTTTTGGACAGATGGCAGCAGCAGACACCGCCGCCGCCGCCCAGGATTTACGGGATCATGTCTGGGACATGTTCCCAGAAAATCCGGCGACGCCATTTCAGGTATATCCTCAACCAACTCTGACCATCCATATTTACTCCATATTACTGTTTAGAGTCCCTCGGTATATCCGATACTTACTCTCACGCCGGAGGTGGGTCCTGGGATAACACCCGGGGCGAGCCTAACGCGTGCTGTTGTGTGCAGATATCCGGAAGACCCTCCAAAGCCGAAGGGATCAGCACCTAAACCTTTCGGAGGAACGCTCACCTGGTTCATCCGAAAGGCCTCATTTGCTTGTCTGAAGTGGTTACAGAAAATTACTTCAACATCCACCATTTTGTCTTTAGCTATTGTGAAACTATTTCAAAATTTTCGAAAAATAAGCATGACACCAATCAATTTATTTTCAACTTTTTTATAAATAACATTATTTTAGTAGGATCGTAACTAGTTCGGTAACATAGAATGTGGAAATAATTAATTAACCAATTAGGTAAACAAAAGAAACACAAAAAATTTCAATCCGTGTGATAACATTATTTTCACAAATCCAACCAATGAAAACATAGTACAAGGATCGACATGGAATTCTTTTTAAGGCAACCACATATCGTGCGTACTATAAATACCTCATAGCGCAGAATATAATTTCACACTTTCAAAACCCTAAGATTTACTATTTCTTCAATCGAAAGGTATGAACTTCATCGCTGTCTCATTCAATATACTTTCTTTTTTTTTTCAATATACTTGTTTTATTACCTTTAACTTAACTTTTGTTTAGCCTTTAACTTTTATTAGTTCTTTTTCAGAATCTGAATTGCGATGGCTCGTACAAAGCAAACTGCCCGCAAGTCTACTGGTGGAAAAGCTCCGAGGAAGCAATTGTCTGCCAATTTTACAGTATGTGATCTTGTTTTGATTACCATAAAGGCATAAAGTATAGTACTATTATTTTACATATTGTTTTCTTGTGATTAATGTTGCTAATTGTTTTTGAAACTGTTAGAAGGCTGTTCGAAAATCTGTTCCTACAACGGGAGGTGTGAAAAAGCCTCATCGCTATCGTCCGGGAACCGTTGCTCTCCGGTGAGTGTCTCAGTTATTTATGTCTAAACCCTAATCTATAAATATTAACCTTAGAATATGTAAACTCTTGGGTTTTGTATATTATGTTTCTTTTTTCCAATCATATTTATTGATTAATGATCTTGATGAATACAGTGAAATCCGAAAGTATCAGAAGAGCACAGATCTTTTGATCCGCAAATTGCCATTCCAAAGGCTTGTTCGTGAAATCGCACAAGATTTTAAGGTGATTAATACATATCGATTTTTATTAATACATTTTTGTTGCGTATATATATAACTGATAACACTGTTTATGCTAATAATTGTATTGATAATATTTGGTTATAGACTGATTTGCGGTTCCAGAGCCATGCCGTGTTAGCTCTTCAGGAAGCAGCAGAAGCGTATCTCGTGGGTCTGTTTGAGGATACCAATTTGTGTGCGATTCATGCCAAGAGGGTTACCATCATGCCCAAGGATGTTCAGCTGGCTCGTCGTATTCGTGGCGAGCACGCTTAAAATCTTTGTTAATTAATTAATATCTGTTTCGTATGTTACCTTCGCATATAGGACCTATAGTTTATTTTTCTTTTTTTTTTGAGACTAGTAATTGTTGGATATTGTTGACGGATAGAAAATTTTGGGATTTGATATGATTACATGTGATATTTGTTGGGGTTTTCATGATATTTTTTTTATGAATCCTTAAAAAGAGAATTGAGTCACATAATGACATCACTATATATAGTGAGTTGTATTTTCGGCAGAGAAGATTTCATACAAACTAATTTAAGGCTGATCATGGTCCAAAAACCGTACCAAACCGACCAAGACCGGACCGAAAACCGATTTTGTCCAAAACACTGGACCGAGGACCAGACCGAAATGTTCAGTCCATGTTCGGGTCGGTCCAGTCGGGTTCGGTTCGTCGGTCCGGTCTGGTCTAACAAAGCATAATGGCCGGTTTTGCGTAAGATCGAACCAGACCGGACCGAAGACCGAATATGAAGAAAAGGGTGGACCGAGGACCGGACCGAAATATCTTTGGCCCGGTCCGGTCGATCCGGTTTCTCGGTCTGGTCTGGTCCGGTCCATGGTCTGTTATGTTGAAAGGGACAATGAGGGGAGGCCATTATGTTGCATACGTGAGAGGGCCTGCTGCAAAGGGTGACAATGATTGCGTATGGTACCACGTCAGTGATGCTCATGTCAAACAAGTTTCGTTCGAGGAAGTTCTCAGATACGAGGCCTACATCTTGTTCTATGAAGAAATGTAAGACCACACACATTTTTTCATTTAGTTACCTTTGAACTTTTAATACCTTGAACTGGAAATTTTTGGGAATATAGGGGATCCTATTGAGAATATCCCCAAAGAGAGTTGATAAAATTTCTTGATACATATATACACAACAGCAACCACAAAATATGGTTTACGGTATTCCTACTTTCTATGTTCTTGTGAAAGTTTATCGGTTCTTAGGGGCAGAAATTTTGTGACAGTTGACAAATACTTGTTTTGTGTATAATATTTGTGGGATCCTTGACAGATTATTTATTTATGGTGATAAAATCACTGGAGTTCTTCAAAATTTTACTTTGCGCCGTTTCCTGAAAATTTACGAGTCAAGAAGCTAAAATTTCCTTCTTTAAGCTTCATTTGGAACCATGTTGGCATGCATGTTTGAAAATCGTCAATCTAGCTGCAGTACATTTGATTAACATGATAATCTCTTTTTTTAAGATGATGAATAGAATACAGACTTTAGATCTACTGATAAAAGGCCACTCACAAATGATGATTCACAATAACAGTATAACTGGAACACACGGTAACTTTACGTCTGTACCAAGTCAGACCAGGTTCCAGAGTCTCGTCTATATATAATAAATTTGACCAAAATTGACCGAAATGTGCAAGTAAGTTTGCCAAAATGTGAGTACTCAAGTAAGTTGATACGAACCGGATTCGATTAAGAGATAAAAAGAACAATAACAATAATTAAAGATAGGTGATCAACTTTCGAGAGGCCGATCTCTCTCCCAATAATGATATCAAATCACTAAACCATTCATAATATTCTCCATAATAAGATTACAACCCTAATCATCTTTATATAATAACCCTATTCTTGTAAAACAAGTCACCTCCTAATCTTTACCTAAATAAAACATATCTAATAAATTAATAAAACTATTTTAATACTTATCTAATAATCATTCCATAATTAAATATTCCAGGGATCGTATCATTACTCCGCCCCGCAAAAACACCTTGTCCTCAAGGTGTTGCTTTGAAAAATCTTGATTCCAGGATCCCATATTTTCCTTTGTGCAAAGATAAGTCCATACAAAATTTTTTGCTCTAGCTACACAACAAAGATCATAGTAGAATAGAATTCCAGCCCACTTCTCTTGTAATTGCTTCCTAACCCTTGGACCACCAAATCCAGCATATGGTCACATTTTAAGTCAGGCTCATACAAAGGCCAATAACTTGGTTTTAGTGCCTGACCCTCCTGTGTCACATCCATGTGTGGTATTAGATTACAGTAATCAAGTGTGTCATGAATATTCTGCAAACCAGTTTCACTAGGAGGCTGCCAATCATCTTCTCCTTGTGCCCTTAAGGAATTTGTTCCATCTTTTTCCGACTTCTGTTCCACGGCCTCTGAACCTGACCCAAGACCAACACCTTCACCACATTTTTCTGTTGCCAAGCTCTTGCTTGGGACCGTAATGATTTTACTTTCTGGATTCTTATCAATCTCATCCTTCATCTCCTTTAACCTTAGTTTTATCTTGGCGATCTGTTGTCGAATCTCCACCATATCCTTATTAAAGTTTCGTTCAGTAACCACCATTCTTTGCTCAGATGCGAGAAAAGCTCGTTGCTTTTCCAACTGGGCTCGAATTTGTCTTATCTTATCATTTCATTATTCTTTAAACACGCTCCTGTGTTCCATTGATTCAAGAAATCAAGTATATATACTTTTTCCTGATGAACGGTAACTTCCCCTCTCTGTGAACCGTACTTCTGATGAACAGTGTTCGGATGAACAATACTCGATATTTTATTTTTTTTGGAAACCCTAGAATCGAACAGCTCTGATACCAATTGATACGAACCGGATTTGATTAAGAGATAAAAAGAACAATAACAATAATTAAAGATAGGTGATCAACTTTCGAGAGGCCGATCTCTCTCCCAATAATGATATCAAATCACTAAACCATTCATAATATTCTCCATAATAAGATTACAGCCCTAATCATCTTTATATAATAACCCTATTCTTGTAAAACAAGTCACCTCCTAATCTTTACCTAAATAAAACATATCTAATAAATTAATAAAACTATTTTAATACTTATTAAATATTCCAGGGATCGTATCATAAGTTAATTTCTATAACCACATTTCATTCCTTAATATAATAATGTTTCTCATTCTCTTACCATGCACTAGGCCACTTTCGAGATGATTGACAGAGGTAAAAAGTGTAAAAAGTGCTGATGTGACATAGCTTCTCGAAAACAACTTAATAATAAGCTGATAGGTTACTTGTTTCAATAAGCGAATACAAACAACCCCCTTTAACAGCTTAAGTTTATAGGAAGAAGTAGATAATCAGCCAATGTCACTCTAAGGGTGAAGTGAGTTGTAATTATGTATCTCTAGACCACAACTTTCTATATTCTTCTACGTGATGTAAACTTGTTTAAGACTTTGCAAGAGAATGTGTTATCTTTTGTTACTAGAAGATTAGTTGAAATGGAAGTCTTTTTAACATAAACTCTCCTTCATTACTCCAAACTCGAGAATTGATTGTGACTTTGGGATTTTGTACACACCATTGTCACTCAATAATTATGGGGTTATGTGATCATTCATATCAAGTTTTATGGTTTTTGTGATGAGCATGATGGCGAATTGGCGATAGAAACGACTTGGGTGGTCAAAATATTATAATATTTCATTTGAAAGATAAACGAACAATAAAACAAACTTATTCTTGCTCGATAATTATAAGTATCAAAAGTAAATTTAATATCAACTACATAGTAGATTCAGGGACGGAACCAGGACTAAATATGACCGGGTGCACAAAAAAAAATTGAACACTAATAATACTAGAAACATATTTCGATGGACTGGGTGCATTTAAGATGACTTTAGAAAAAAAATTGATGTTTTTTTCAAAAATAACACTACATTGAAAAAATCAATGGGGTGCCCGGGCACCGGCGGAACCCCCTCGCTCCGTCCCTGAGTAGATTGTAAAAAGCTAACTAGAAAACTACATATTAAACTGTAATGTTTTTCAGATAAACAAGTGAGTAACAATTGATCGAGATGTTAACTTTGTCATTCTCACATTTCATTCCTCATGCGAAATGATTGGTCAAATTCTAATTCTCATCCATCCCAAGATATTCACTCAACCAGGTTTGAACTCGGATATCTTTTGAGACCTTCGGGTCTCCTTACCACTAGGCCACCTTCGAGATGATTAACAGAGGTAAAAAAGTGCTGATGTGACATAGCTTCTCGAAAACAACTTAATAATAAGCTGATAGGTTACTTGTTTCTATAAGCGATTTCAAACAACCTTAAACAACTTATGTTTATAGGAAGAAGCAGATAATCAGTCAATGTCACTCTAAGGGTGAAGTGGAGAACTCGTAATTAAGAATCCATGAAGAACAATCAGTTTGAGGTAAGCTATCTTAAAGCGCTTACTGAAAACAACTTAATTCACCCATAACTGAGCATACAAGCACAAAATCCGAAACAAGCAAATAAGTTGTTCTAGTAAGCAATCTCAAGCACCCGTATGTATTTGAAACACGATCACTCTCGTATATTAGCTACCAGATGTTAGAGTTAATGGTTAACATTTAATATACGTATGTCCGGTTTCGAACCCGAGACTCGGGATTGCACACAATACGTGAGAGTTTCAATAGTTATGAATTAATTAAATATATTTTATATTTTAATTATTCATTTCACTAATAACACTTAACGACAGTTAGTATTTAACGGGGTTAGAGATAACGACCGTTAAAGGACTAAATGTGGAAAGAAGGATCTTGAACCCATGAGAGTGGGTTGGGTCGGTTGAAACCCACAAGGGTTATAGGGGGCCGGATTTTTGAAGCTTGGGGAATAAGTTTGGGAGGTTTAGGGTTGGCCTATAAATACAATTCATTGTGTTTAGGTTTTGACTAATCTTGTATCCCTAACTATAGCCAAACTTCTCTTCTTCTCTCCCTCTTGCTCAAGCTTGTTCGACCCATTTTTTAAGTTCACTAGAACTTGGCGAATCAAGTTTAGCAATTAAGTGTTTGGTTGTTAGTGATCTTGAACCTAGCTTTTCCTATTGAAACGCTATCATTACGTGTGTACAAGAACGAGTGACTAGCTTGTTTTAGCTAGTGTTTTTCCCTTAACTTGGATCGACATATATAAACCTTCTCTAGGGTTTATACTTGTTCTTGGAAGCTTGCATAAGGTACGTGTCTATTTAAGTTTAATTAATTACTTGTTCTTGTAGATCTATCCGCTGCGTGTTCTTTGATGCTTATATGTTTATAGTTTATTATGATTCATATATTCCAACAGTGGCATCATGAGCCTCGTTTAGAACTTGTAATTAATTACTTAAACCTAAAAATTGGATCTTGTAGAGATTACATGCAATAATAATTTTAGGGTTTGTTTATTTTTTTTTAAGAAACCCTAATATGGTTCGATCCATATATATTAAAAATTAGGGTTTTAGTTTTTTAATTAAAACTTAAGAAACCCTAGGATTGCATGAAAATTTTTAGGGATTAATTAGTGAGTACCGTATGTGATGTTACTAATTAATTAGTTACGTACATGAGATATTGACATGATAATATGGAATGCATGATTATGTGATCAATATGATATCCTTGACAAATCTTGCATATTTGTCATGGTATGATTTGTATGTTTTGTATTGAATTATTTGCTACATGATTTAAATAAATCTTAAATTGGGGAAGACATCAATATATATTAATTAAAAGGTTATGTGCAATGTGGTATCTAACTAACTAAAACTTACGCGGCCAAGTTATTTGGCGTCTGTGGACCATTGGGCACAATGAGCTCGAAAACCAATGAGAGTTTTGTTAGTTACATACATTTAAAATTTCACATAGAATTAATATTAGGATTTATTGAAAAAGGTTTGCATGTGGCTATATGATATCGTGGATGATCATATATTTGTTATTATGTGTTTATTTATTTTTTGTAATTACTTGATCTTTTGTGTTTATATATTATGATGGATTGCAACACACAAGAGGGTAATTTTCTTAATAAAAAATAAATAAGATTAATAACTATGAAACCTTTGTAGTAATTTTATTCATTGCCAAGTCTTATGTGCCGACAGTGGTTCGCTTCGCACGGTAATTTGCTCCCAGGCGAGACTAGCAATTAATAAATTATTACATAAAATTGTTTTAGCAAGAAAATCATATTTTTTTAGTTGATTGATTGCAACTGTACAAAAGTGGTCGAAGCGGCGGACCTATTATTGACAAACTATAAAGTGGGTTTAAGGTTGGCTCACATTAAATTGTGACCTTAAAGGGGCACGGTTTTAACCAGCTTCGGCGGCTGTCGTCCCTCCGCTCGCCTGTGCATCAATAATAGACTTACCAAGTACACCATGAAAAAGTACGAAGCATCTTGAGGCAATGTTGTAATTTGCTCAACGCCTCAATTAAAAAATTTGATGATTTGAGCTACGAATAAGTAAACGGTTTTGTTTTTGCAAACATATATGATACAAAGATGAATGCATGACATCTTTGTACATATATATATTTTTTTTCATTTTACACATCAAAAATTTATTACCCTTTAAATTTAAGTTATATGCTACCCAACTACAAAAAGAAACACCTAAGGTTTCATCCTACATCACTAGCAGCCAAAGCTGAATGTTGATGTTCAAAGGGTGGTCATCTAAGGGTAAATTGAGTACTTTATTGCTAGCAGCCAAAGCTGAATGCAATAAACCGACGTCAATTTACTGTTTCTTAAGTTGGTTAACTTAATTGGGCACTTTCATTACTAGCAGCCAAAGCTGATGTAATGGAACGGCGCCAAGGCATAAAGATTTGGGGATGAAACATGCTTACATTTTGCAACTGATGTTGGCAATATAATGTAAGTCCCAAGATTTCTAGGAATTGCAATTTGACATTGGCAATTGGGTGATCCCGTACCTTATTGAGCACTTTCATTGCTAGCAGCCAAAGCTAATGTAATGAAACGACGTCAATTAGGATCCTAGTTTTCAGTGAAAATTAAATGGTTTTTAACCAATGGGTGTTTAATTTTCATGAAATGTTTTATTATCGAAAGTACTAACTTTTGAACTTTTTTCTGTAGAAATGGCCCAACCCGGAAACTCGTCAAACCTAACCTCTTGTTTCAAGATGATGCTTGAAAAAGAGAAATTGACTGGGACTAAGAATTTTAACGATTGGTATCGCAATCTAAGGCTTGTTCTTAGGATTGCCAAACGTTCTGAATGTCTTACTGAGGACCTTCCGGTTGCTCCTCCTGCTAACTCGCCTAATGAAATACTTAGGGAGTTCAATGAAGCCTATGACAAGCACAATGATGCGGCTTGTCTCATGCTATCGGGAATGGACACTCAACTGGTTAAACAGTTTGAGAAATATAGCCCGAAAAACATGATTGATGAACTGACACGTATGTTTCAGAAATCTCCTATGGCTGAATTGTATGATGTACTTGACAACTTGGGCAAGTGCAAGCAGGACGCAACAACACCCGTAAGTGATCATGTGCTTGAAATGAAAGGTTACCTGACCAACTAGATGCACTTAATTACGGGTATGTGGAAGACGTTAAAGTTGGCCTCATCAACAAATCCCTCAATGAGGAATTATATGGTGACTTCGTGCGCAACTTTAACATGCATTGCAAGGGGAAGACTTTTTCTGAATTGCATGCAATGCTCATTGAGCATGAGAAGGGACTCAATAAGAAAGCTCCTACACCTGCTGTTATGGCAATTAGAGGTGGTAGGGTAGCTAAGCCCGGTAAACCGAAACATGTGAACAAGAAAGGAAAGGGCAACGCTGACAAGGGCAAGCAGATTGTGACCTATCAGCAAAAGCCAAAAAAGCAGAATCCTCCTCCCAAGAAGGATCATCCTAAAAAGGATACGGCTGCTTGTCACCACTGCCATACTCCTGGACATTGGAAGAGGGACTGTCCACTGCTACTTGAGGAGTGTCGCAAGAATAAGAATGCCAAGGCTGGGCAGGGCGCCAGCACTTCAGGTATTTTTATGGTTGAATTGTTTTCTTTTCCTCGTAAGCAAAATGCCTGGATATATGATACAGGATGTGGTACTCACATTTGTAATACATCGCAGGGGCTTAGAGAAGCGAAGAAGCTGAACTATGGGGAATGCTACTTGTACGTGGGAAATGGAATACGTGCAGCAGTAGAAGCCATAGGGACTTTTGAGCTAGTTTTACCTTCTGGTTTAATATTAGTGTTGAACAATTGTCATTACGCACCTTCTATTGTTAGAGGTGTCGTTTCAGTTTCTTTGTTATTGGATTTGGGTTTTAAGCATACTTTTAATGATAATGGAATTTCTGTTTCTCTAAATTCTGTTTTTTTACTTTAATGCTATTCCATTAAATGGTGTGTTTGAAATTGACATGGAAAACCATGTATCCAATAGAAATAATTCAATGTATAGCATCGGGAATAAGAGAGTCAAGTCTAACTTGGACTCGTCTTATTTATGGCACTGCCGTCTTGCCCACATAGGCAAGAATCGCATGCAAAAGCTGCAACACGATGGGCTTTTGAAAAATATCAATGATGATTCAGTTGATAAATGCGAATCTTGCATATCTGGAAATATGACAAAGAAACCTTTCCATAGCAATATGGAGAAGGCTTCGGATCTACTTGGATTGATACACACGGATGTGTGTGGTCCACTTAGACATGTGTCTAAACGCGGTGCTGTCTACTTCTTGACCTTCACGGATGACTATAGTCGTTATGGTTATGTTTATTTGCTTAAACATAAACATGAAGTCTTTGAGACATTCAAGGTCTTTAAAAATGAAGTAGAATTACAACTCGGAAAGAAGATTAAGGCACTTCGATCCGATCGTGGTGGTGAGTACTTAAGCCAAGAGTTTAAGGATTATCTGGGTGAGTGTGGCATTGTGCAATAACTCACTTCTCCTTATACGCCACAGCAAAATGGTGTATCTGAAAGGAGAAATCGTACCTTGTTAGATATGGTACGATCCATGTTTAATCTTACAAATCTTCCCTTATCCTTTTGGGATTATGCTCTTGAAACGGCTGTTCACGTGTTGAATAGGATTCCAACTAAGAAGGTTGATAAGACCCCATATGAAGTATGGACTGGAAAAGCTCCCAACTTTTCTTACTTAAAGGTCTGGGGTTGTGAGGCGTTTGTTAAACGTGACTCACCTGACAAACTCCAACAAAGATCTGTTAAGTGTATCTTCGTAGGATACCCTAAGGAAACGAAGGGTTACTACTTTTACTTCCCACTTGAAAATAAGGTCATCGTGGCTAGGTACGGTGAATTTCTTGAGGATAATCTAATATCTTAAGAAATCAGTGGGAGAGTATATGATCTTGAAAATGATCATGAAGATACATCACCTTCTGAAGGCACTAACACACTTCCTGTGGAACCTGAAAGTTTAGGTCCTCCACCTGAAGTAGAAGTGGTACCCGTCCGTAGATCTTCAAGATCTGCAAAGGCTCCTGACCGTCTATGTTTAAACATAGATGATGAGGAATCTACGCTATTGGATCACATTGATGAGCCAACTAGTTATAAGGCTGCCATTAATAGTCCTGAAAAGGAAAAATGGCAAGTAGCCATGGATGGGGAAATGCAATCCATGAAAGACAATAAAGTCTGGATTGAAGTAGACCTTCCACCCAATGCTAAGGTAGTTGGGTGTAAGTGGATCTTCAAGAAAAAGACTGACATGGATGGCAACGTACACACCTACAAAGCTCGTTTGGTGGCTAAAGGCTTTACCCAAACATACGGTGTTGACTATGAGGAGACATTTTCTCCTGTGGCCGACATTAGAGCTATTAGGATTCTTATAGCCATAGCTGCCTACTATGACTATGAGATTTGGCAAATGGATGTCAAAACCGCCTTTCTGAATGGTCGCCTAGATGAAGATATCTATATGGCGCAACCTGAGGGGTTTGTGAATCCACAATTTCTTGAGCGTGTATGCAAGCTTCAAAGATCCATTTATGGATTGAAGCAAGCATCCAGGCAATGGAATAAGAAATTTGATGAGGAAATCAAGAAGTTTGGATTTACTCAAAATTTCGATGAGCCATGTGTATACCACAAAGTTAGTGGGAGTAACACTACTTTTCTTGTCCTATATGTCGATGACATATTAATCATGGGAAATCACATACCTAGTCTTGATGAAGTTAAGGCGTATCTATGTGAATGTTTTTCCATGAAGGATTTAGGAGAAGCAGCGTATATCCTTGGAATCAAGATCTATAGAGACAGATCTAAACGGTTAATCGGATTAAGCCAAAGTGTTTACATGGATAAAATATTGAAGAGATTCAATATGCAAAATTCCAAGAAGGGATATTTGCCCATGCAAGTAGAACACGGCTTATGCAGCGAAATGTGTGCTTCTACACCTGAAGAGGTGGCATACATGAAGAAAGTTCCGTATGCTTCGGCAGTAGGATCTATCATGTATGCAGTTAGGTGTACAAGGCCAGATGTGGCATTCGCTCAAAATTTGACTAGTCGTTATCAGCAGAATCCAGGGAAAGATCACTGGCATGCTGTTAAGAACATTCTTAAGTATTTAAGGAATACTAAAGATATGTTTCTTGTTTTCGGGGGAAATCCAGACGCAGAACTGAATGTTACAAGTTTCTGCGATGCGTCCTTTCAGACTGATAAAGATGATACAAAGTCTCAGACGAGTTACGTTTTTGTCATAAATGGAGGAGCTGTGGACTGGAAGAGTAAGAAGCTGAGTACAACGGCCATGTCTGCTACAGAAGCTGAGTACATTGCTGCATCGGAAGCAGCACAAGAAGCTGTTTGGATAAGGAAATTCATTAAGGATCTTGGAGTGATGCCTTCAATAGAATTACCTATAAATGTGTATTGCGACAACTCTGCTGCAATCACATTCGCCAATGAACCTGGAGTTATGAAAGGCGCCAGACACTTTAAAAGAAAGTATCACTATGTTCGAGAACAAGTCGATGATGGTGAAATAAAAGTACTCAAAGTTCACACAGATGAAAATCTGGCTGATCCTTTTACGAAGGCATTACCTAAGGAGACGTTTAATCGTCATGCTCAGGGTATTGGTCTTCGTTTAGCAGATAGTTTCATGTAAATCTGTTGGATTAGTATTTCGATAGGGACGTGTAAACAATTATTATTTTAATGAAATAAAGTGCGGATAACGTTTATTATCATTATTAATATTTGTGTCCTATATTTGCATGTTTAAATCCATGAATAATTTATAATTCTAAATAGTCCGTTGTCAATTAATAATATGGGAATATTATTGAACTAAGACAAATGTGAGGATTGGTAGAATGTACTGTGAGGTTAAGACACCAATGTCTACATGATATTCAATATTGTATAAATTGAATATAGGACTTATCCCAACCGCATGATTATACTTTATGGATCATAGTCATTAAGTATATCATGAATATTTATCCTCAGACTTGAGATGCCAGATAATTTCCGAGGATGTAGCTCATTTTCTGTGAGATAGTCTAACGCTATCCGTAAAAGGTAGTTATAAGGGCTATTTTCAGAAATGATGCGAAGTTCGAGGGTTATGCTCGCAGTCAATAAGGGATTTGTTCCTTCAACTTTGTGTTGAAGTTTAATATTGCTTGGCCACTCGTATGATTAACAAGATGTTTGCGTGCGCACGCCCAAAGTCTATCTGGAAGACGTTCAGATGTTTTGGTAATCTTGTTCAATTATGTATAAACGAGAAACTACTGTTAATTATGGAATGACAAAGATCCATATCCAAATTAACGCGGTATTAGTAACAAAAGGATAAGTATGATGATTAAATCATCACGTGGTTTTTCCAGGAAAACCATACTCGGATCGAGCTGGGGGCATTGGGATCTGTTAAGCTAGACTAGCCCATGTCATTACTATATTAATAGTTATCCAAGTGGGAGCTGTTAGAGTTAATGGTTAACCTTTAATATACGTATGTCCGGTTTCGAACCCGAGACTCGGGATTGCACACAATACGTGAGAGTTTTAATAGTTATGAATTAATTAAATATATTTTATAGGGATAATTACTAAAATAGCCCGATTGCCCAAGTGCTAAGAGTATCTAGCCCGCTCACAGAAAATTCCCCCCTTAGCCCAGGGCAACTGATCCGACGAACCACAGGACGCCACGTCACCGACCAAAGTATATATACAACTGTTGATATGATGTATAAGGGATGTATTGTATTTTGGGCAACTTTTGAATTTTGGGCAACAAATACATGAACAAAAGGATATTTTGGTCATTTTACGTGCATTAAAATTAGAAACTTGTTATTAACATAAGACCACAACTCGATGGATTCAGATCTAGCTCTCAATCAAAACAAAAATAAATCCCTATCACTCTCACGCATAACAAATCATACACAAACAAAAAAAACACAAACTGCACTCACAAAAAAATCCAAAACAACACACACAACACAAATACATCCAACCGCTGTTGCTATGGGGTGGTGCTGTCCTTATATGCAGGTAAAAGTAACATCATTATAGAAGTTGAAAGAAGCTATAGTATTACTATTACCAGATATTTGTTCATATGCTTGGGAAGGTTTTTCTTTTTTTGTCTTGTCATCACTAGATGTTTAGACGATCCTGTGTGTTTGTTTTTGCAGCTTGATACAACAAACACAGAAATTCTTTGTGGAGAAAAAGGATCCTAGCGATGCAAGATCTGTATGTATCTATGACTCTAGCATATCTAAATTCTTTGGAAAGTATATATGGATGTACACATAGATATTATATGTATGTATGTATGTATGTATGTATGTATATATGTAAGCATATATATGTAGCTGGAAGGGGTAAACTGTTGTGGTCTCAGCATAAATTATGTCCCATGTCCTATCAATATTTTATTTTATTCGATTTTACATGTAGTCATACTCTATAGTTTTCACCATATGTGATAATTTTGACCTACTTTATAAATGGATTGATTCAGGCTAGTTTTTATCTCTAGCGAGTTAAACGTGTAGTATAAAAAATAAAAATTTAGCGAGATAATTTTGTGGGTCAACCCGACCCAATCCATACAAAAACCCTTCGTTTTCAACCAATTGTTTATTGTTGCTTTTATTATGATGGTATGATAAGTACTACTAAATGACTTTTAAGTTCTTTTGACTTACAGATGGGTTATGAATTTGCTGGAAAAGCTGTTTATTCTGCAGTGTGGGTTGCATCTATTTCATTATTCATGGAGTTGCTGGGTTTCTCTACTCAAAAATGGGTCACAGCTGGAGGTGTTGGTACTGTATTTCTTACACTTGCAGGCCGTTAGGTACTTCCTCATTATACGTAAAGACTTCTTGTTTATTTTCACTTAAGACTTCTATTGCGAATAATGGTTTTCAAACATAATTTCCGCACAGATATTTACAAATTTCCTGTCAAGTGTAATGATCCATGCAACAAGGCCGTTCGTACTAAGTGAATGGATTCAAACAAAAACCGTTGGGTATGAAGTCTCTGGTACAGTTGAGGTATGCTTTTCTTCTATACTTAAAGAATAAACTAAAAGATTTAGTTGCATCACTGCATTTGTAGATCCTTATGTTCTTGCTCGGTTGCTCCGTTATTTTAATCTAAAAGAAGAGTAATAAGCAGCTTTCTTTAAGGTTGTGTTCAAGACAGTTACGCAAGTGTGTGATTCATGGTCTTTCTAACTCTGTGCAGCGTCTAGATAGAAGGCTGCTGACCTTAAGTAGCATAATAGTTACACCTTAGGTAGTAGTTTTGTCCCTTTTACTTAGAAATGAGCTATATAGTACTCAAACAAGCCAAACTGGTAATCCTCAAGAACAGAACGGGTTTAGACTCTGGAGTGGTCTGAAGTGTATTAAATTGCCTATAACATCTTAAATCGCCTTATTAAGATAATAGATAAATTTCTTGTTAATATAGTATTTTAATTATATACAGTTCATTAGTTACTTGTAGTATATAGAAAATGGAACAAAAATTGCTGGTCGGCTCACTCGAACCTAAAACTTATTAAAAATAACGCATTATGAGGCACAAACCATTCTGAACAGTTACCCAACCTGCCATTGTCTATTTCTTTCTTAGGTGATCTAATTCATATATTTTGTTGCGTGTTTCAGTATGTGGGTTGGTGGTCCCCAACAATAATAAGAGGTGATGACCGTGAGGCGATTCACATCCCGAACCATAAATTCACAGTCAATGTGGTGAGAAATCTGACCCAAAAAACACATTGGCGCATCAAGACTCATCTCGCTATCAGCCACGTAGATGTCAACAAAATTAATGTGAGTAGTTTATCAAACCTGTGAATAGCAATATTCTCAATTGTTTTGTTTCATGCACTCCCTAAAATATTGGCTTATGTTATTGGAACAGAACATTGTGGCTGATATGCGGAAAGTTTTGGCCAAAAATCCTCAAGTTGAGCAGCAAAGGCTGCATAGGCGAGATATATCATATATGATTATATGTATAGCAGAATAGAGTCGTATGGTGATGTTGGTAAAAGATCATAGTCATAACACTTGGAGACATAAGGGTTCAAATAACTCACTTTCTGCATCATTGTTTAAGATATAACTTGCTTAATTATGTGCTTTTAGCATCTAATCCAAAGGTGAGGAAAACTACTAGTGCAGTAGTGCTAGATGGGTACCAACTGTTCTCAAGTACTTCAATGGTCATTGTTATAGTTATCTCTGCTTCTGCCCACAACTCATTTTTTATGGTGGAGTATATTTTAAGCACAGGTTCTCTTTTTAGCCCTCAGGGTATTGGGAAACGAAAGTTATGTTTTTTCAGCCCTCAGGTTATATTGACTGTGTGAGTATCAAAGTGGTGTTATATCTGTTTATATAGGTTTATGTCTGTTGTACTTAAAATTTAACATGACTACTGTGGGTATGTGTTAGCTGGGGAAGTGCTTAATTTCTTTTGCTATTTTTCTTGTATGGATCTTGATGTCATGTAATCCATGTACCAGGCTTGCTTATGTGTCCTCATATGTTTCTTTTATATTAAGTTATTAACTATTTCTGTTTTTATTTAAGCAATGCAGGATCTGTATATCCATGTTGGCTGGCCATTGTATAGGAAGTATGGGCATGCCTTTGAGGTTAGTGTTCTGAAATAGATGGAGGAAATTCATGACTCATTGTCGGATATTGCTATAGTACATATCTCATTCTTCTTCTATATGCTTGCAGGCGTTTAAGTTGGTTGTTAGTGATCCTGACGCTATTCTCCGATTCGCTAACCCGTGAAGTTAAAGAAACCGGAGCTGATGGAAAAGAGGTAACAAAAGTGGTTCCTAATTTATCACAAGAAGTCAAAGAAGTGTAATCGTGCATTGCAACAACGTTCTCAAAGAAAAGAAACTGATGATCCTATCCTTTTAAAAGAAATTGATGAAAGTAATGAGTGGGTCATCGGTGTTATGGATGAGGAGAATGAGGGTAATGCGGAAGTTGTGTTTGATGAGGAAGATGGTTTGACATGGAGAGTGGTGGACAAGGCTTCCGGGGCATCTGAACCGGCTTATTTGACCAGAACAAGTACACTGCATCATTCTAAAGGAACGGGTGTCGGTTGTTCCACCTCCCGTACTCCTAGAGTACCATCTCGTAATACGTGTGAATTAATTGATGAAGATGAAGAAATGGAAGAGAATATTGGCATGAGTGAAGACGAGGGGGAGGACTTAGAATTGGGATTTGATTATGATGAGGATAGTGAATAGAGCTCATAGTTTAGCACTTAGAAGTGAATATAGCTCCTAGTTTAGCACTTAGAAGTGAATAGAGCTCTAGTTTAGCACTTTAACCTAGCAACCTTTAAGCAACCTTCTTTTGATTATCTTTTGTGATTATTAGGCTCTAACTTGAATTTTATGTTGTTTTGCTACTTAAAGGTTTGCTACTTAAATGGATTTGTGCTATATTTATATATATTATATGTTGTTTTAGTATTTTATGTGTTATAAGTAGTATATAAATAATTTTTTTATTTTTTTTTCAAAAGTGTGCGCCTCGCGTACGATAAACATGTTTTTCAAGAATGTCATACTTTTTCTATAAATAGTAATACAATAAACATTGTTAATGCCTTAAAACAGATGGAAAAATCAAACATAAATTACAAGGAGAAATTATGTTTTTATATTTTTTTTACTATTTTGCATTTAGTAGATTTTCTCAAAACAAAAAGTGAGCTACATAAATTACCAGCAGGAATGACTCATTTTTGGGCAACTTTTTGTATTTTTTGGGCAACTTGTGTATTTTTGGGCAACTTGTGTATTTTTTGGGCAACTTTTGTATTTTTGGGCGTTGACTCATTCCTGCTGGTAGCTTTCAATACAAATCCTGCTGGTAGCTTTCAATACAAAAGTTACCCAAAAAATACAAAAGTTGCCCAAAAATACACAAGTTGCCCAAAAAAATACCAAAAGTTGCCCAAAAATATGTCAGCATCAATTAACACTACCAGCAGGAACCAGCTAAAGCTAACAGCAGCAATGAACTTATTCCATAAAATATTTTTTTGGGCAACTTGTGTATTTTTTGGGCGTGCGTTGACTCATTCCTGCTGGTAGCTTTCAATACAAAAGTTGCCCAAAAATACACAAGTTGCCCAAAAAATAGACAAGTTACCCAAAAAATACAAAAGTTGCCCAAAAATACTAAAAGAACCCATTTGATTTGTTATAAACCCGCCTATCTTACTAGAAAATGGAGCTCAAATTTGACAACCCTAGGCCAAAATCTAGTTTAGCAGGGTGTCACAGCTTCTAGGAGCTTAACCTGCTATATAAAACCGAAAGGGTAAAAACAAATGATACAAATAGTACATATATGATGTATAAAGTTCGGGCTACTCTGGTTGGTATTCGAATGAACAATCTATACGTACGTCTATATACACACAGTTACAAGTTAGGTTCTAGCATCATAATGGCAAAAATTGAGAAAACTCAAGTTACAAGCCGGAAAGAATGGATCTCAAAAAAAAGGAAAATAAATGATCCGACAGAACAAGGCCACTGAATGCCTGACTATTTCCGGAAAGAGTAGCTTCCAACTCCACAGATGACAAAAGAATATGTGAAAGGGAAATAACGACTTGCTTCATATCTGGTCTTAAAATTATATCATTCTCTACACATTGCTTTGCCAGCGTAGCCATCTATGTTCGATATATTTGATATTCTGTTCTGTTAAAAAAATAAATAAACTCAAATAGAGTGACTTATTCGAGGATCATGACTCATCAGCTGAACCATTTGCTGTTGGGGGGCTGCAGGTGGAGGTGGGGCCACTTGACTCGGAAGGGCAAGAGCTAATTGCTGACCAGTGGAATCGGCCGAACAATCGTTCTTTTTGGCATCAGGTGTTGAAGACCGCTCCTCATTTTGCTGTGAGTTGTGACTCGAAGATGAATCTTTTTGGGCAAGTTGAAGCTTCGCTAGTTCCTTTTGGGTATCAGCGAGTTCCTGTTTGTCCCTCAAAATCTGCACTGACCTGTGAACCTGCAGCAATTATACCACAAAAATTCAATCAAAATCACTTCCACCGTGAAAAGAGAAAAGCCAGAGGTTCAGACTCATCATCTATAAATGATCAAAACTATGTTATCTTTATTTTTCTAAGAGTTAAATGCGTTAAGAGACTTAGAGCCAAAAGATTTAGCCAAAAAGGGAGCATAGCAAATGGCTCAACAAGTAAACACACTTGAGAATCACGACTCAAATAAAAACCACATACATTAGTTTCTTGATAGCATAGTATGTACATCATTATTTTATTTTTAGACAAATTTTACAAGTCACAGAGGTGCTCATAGTTTGTCCAAAGCCGATCAAACCCGCAACCCAAACAACTTGGCCTTTTTTGGATGGTTGGCATGCTGATACTAGGTCAGGCGGCTGGTTTGAAAATTTACCAAACCAAGACACCCTGTTTGGTTAGTATTTGGAGTGTCACACTAAACCATTTATATTACATTTTTATCAACAGGCATGGAGTCCACATGCCCTTTCATGTTTTTGCGTATACCAAACTAAATTGCCTTGTTTCAGTTCAGCTACAACAAGGCTGGTTTGGTTTGGTTTACCCGACAGAGGTCATTATCTAACGGTCTAACCTTTCCAACCTGACCATCTCATAAATAAAAAATAAAGTCTCTTGCAACTCACCTCTTGAAGATGCTTCTCCAGAAACTTGAGCTTCACCTCTGACTCTCCATGATCACGAGTCAAATCAGAACGCATCTCCCCAATTGATTTATCAAGATTGTAGCAATACAATTCCAATTGTGACAAGCGTGAACTAAGCCCTTCGAGAAAACGCATAAGGTTATCCGTGTGTTTCTTCATTGATCTCTCCACAGCCAAGAGGATCACTTCTTGGCTACTAGAATCATCAGGTGGACTGTACGACGAATTGGGGAACACTGATGTTCTTGCCATTCGGTTCTTATGAAACTCCTGCTACAAATTTTCAGCTTAAGCCACTTATGTCCAATCATATGATATTGAAATTTAAAAACATTTATACAAGTATTTAACAATGTGCATACATACAATCATCTAAATTTGATCAAAAGACAACACGCGTGACAAATTGAGGAAGGACAATGATGACATATAGGCTGCAGAACTTACTTAAGAATATGAGAAGCCATTAATAGCTCAGGTTCTCCACCCCATACATAAGGTTTCTCGATCCTCTTGACATATACGTCAAAGTCTCCTTCGATAAACCTTGAGAAATACAAAGAATACGATAACTTTATGACAAATTGCAACAGTTATTATAAGAATAATTCAAAGATACTTACCATTCAATCTCTTTTCGCCTCTCAAGTAACTCATCAACAACCTGCACATCCCAGTTCACACTGAAGGGAAATGAACACATAAGATCCATGAATATTAAGAAAACAATAAATTACTTGAGCTCTTAATTCATCAGCAAGTTCTCTCTGTCGATTCTCGTCAGGAGCCTCTTCTCCATTTCTTAAGCAAACCATATGCGCTATTGCCCTAAATAAACATCTCCCATCTGCTGGAACCCCTGCAAACAACTCCCATATCACAAAAACGACATCAATGCACGTAAACAACACGATCAGCAGCCTATGTTTTTCACTAGCTTTGCACCACAAGAAATAGTAATAAAATACCAAAGTTTAAAACTTTTTGCATCCTAACCTTGTTAAACCCAAAAGACTAAACCTTTATTATAAATAACAAAAATCTTATGATTCGTATTAACAAACCTATAGCTAAATTGAACAAATTACTAGAAAACTGCAAACACTACTCAACTCAAACATATTATCGCCGTTTTTCTCAACGAAAACAAGAACACAGTATTACCAGATATTACTGTACCATTATCATATAGCCTAACATATTGATAACCTTAATTAAAAAAAAAAAAAAAAAACATCAACAAAATTTTCAAACAAGAGAAACTTAGCAACAAAAAAACCAAACCTTTTCAAAACAATTACCATAATATAACACATACCCTTTACTCAAAACAACTCAAATCACAAAACCCTTTAACAAATTCACACATAAACCCAGATCAAGAAACATATCACAAACCTTAAAAAAAAAACCTTAAAATCAATCAACTCAAATAATCAATCCAAGAAAACAAATGGGTATTGACCAAAAATGAATAAAGTTTCATACTTTAGCTGAATTAGAAGCAATCGCTGAATCAGAATAAGCTGTGATAATAATGAAAATCCCAATTAATATCACTTCCACTCAAGTTTATGCATATCAGTTACAATACATATAGTAATTTGGAATAGAGATCTGCAAAAGATAAAGCATCGGATAATTTACCTTGTTTAACTAAAAGGGATTTGATTGATAAAGCAATTGAGGATTCATCTGGGGTTATTGAAGGGGACATACGGCTGGTTAAGATACGTGTGGCGTATTTGATTGTGTTAGGGTTAGGGTTTGGTGTCAGACGGTGGATTAGTTCGGTTATTAGATCTCCTACGCGGTGGTCGGAGGAGGAGGACATGGTAGTTTACGGCGGCGATGTGAGTGAGTGAAGTGAAGGGTGGTGTTTGGTTTGATTTGATTTTGGTGAGTGAATTGTGGGCGCGGAAATGCTTTTTATTTTGGTCCAGTCCGTCTGGTCTTAGTAGTATGAGTAATATGTGAAATGACAAAAAAATCATCTGTACAATATACGGTTGCCCAACAAATAAAAATTGCCCAAAAAATACTGCTGTACAATACGTGATTATACGAGTTGCCCTGGGCTAAGGGGGGAATTTTTTGAGATCGGGATAGATACTCTTAGCACTTGGGCAATCGGGCTATTTTAGTAATTATCCCTATTTTATATTTTAATTATTCATTTCACTAATAACACTTAACGACAGTTAGTATTTAACGGGGTTAGAGATAACGACCGTTAAAGGACTAAATGTGGAAAAAAGGATCTAGAACCCATGAGAGTGGGTTGGGTCAGCTGAAACCCACAAGGGTTATAGGGGGCCGGATTTTTGAAGCTTGGGGAATAAGTTTGGGAGGTTTAGGGTTAGCCTATAAATACAATTCATTGTGTTTAGGTTTTGACTAATCTTATATCCCTAACTATAGCCAAACTTCTCTTCTTCTCTCCCTCTTGCTCAAGCTTGTTCGACCCATTTTTTAAGTTCACTAGAACTTGGCGAATCAAGTGTAGCAATTAAGTGTTTGGTTGTTAGTGATCTTGAACCTAGCTTTTCCTATTGAAACGCTATCATTACGTGTGTACAAGAACGAGTGACTAGCTTGTTTTAGCTAGTGTTTTTCCCTTAACTTGGATCAACATATATAAACCTTCTCTAGGGTTTATACTTGTTCTTGGAAGCTTGCATAAGGTACGTGTCTATTTAAGTTTAATTAATTACTTGTTCTTGTAGATCTATCCACTGCGTGTTCTTTGATGCTTATATGTTTATAGTTTATTATGATTCATATATTCCAACACCAGATGCCTACTCTTTCTTCCATAAGGACCCTAGCAATCATTGACAAACAAATTCTGGCCTTACTGATATTAGTATGCATGCTAATATCAGTTGGGGGTGGCGGAAAATTCTCCAAATACGCAAATATTTACGTCCTCACATATACTATGCAATTGGAAATGGTACGAGTGCCTCGGCTTGGTTTGATACTTGGGCAATGCATACTCCTTTGACTTTACATGTGTCAAATAGGAATATTATGAATGCGGATTTTTCTTGTGATGCAAAGGTGGCGGACATTGTGGAAAACGACATGTGGAAATGGCCTGTCGCATGGTATGATTCTTTTCCTGTTCTTAATCAGATCATGCCCCCTAATATTAATGAAAACAAGCAAGACAAACTGTTTTGGAAGGCTATTGATGGTTCTTTATGTGAGTTTGCTGTTCGACAGTGGCGGAACTAGGAGCCAAGTTCAGGGGTAGCGAAATACGAAAATTTGTTTAGGGGTAGCGAAAATTTGTTTCAGGGGTAGCGAAATCGCCAAAAAATTGCCAAAAATCGCCAAAAAACGTAAAAAATGGCCAAAAATCCCACTACCAGGTAAAAGTTCAGGGGTAGCGACCGCTACCCCTGGGCTGTACATAGCTCCGCCCCTGCTGTTCGAACAGTATGGGACACTATTAGGACCAGGCGACCTGTTGTGCCATGGTTTCGAATTGTGTGGTCCTCTTTTAGTATTCCTCGTACACGCCTTTCATTTGTGGTTGGTCATGGAGAGGAAACTGAAGACTCAAGACAAATTGAAGGAATGGGATGTGGGCAATTCTGTCAACTTAAACACGCTTCGTTGTCCATTATGTAAGTTGCAACCCGATACTCACAAGCATTTGTTTTTTGAATGCTCCTTCTCGGCTCAGGTTTGGTTTAGTATGCTTCGTGTAGCTGGTCTCCGTCCGTGGCGCCAAGATGGGATGATATTATGGCATGGATCAAACCCATTTCGAATTCGAAATCAGTGACGAGTATCGTGGGTAGGCTGGTAATTGCAGCGTCATCTTACTTTATTTGGCAAGAGCGTAATAACCCTTTCATATGCTAAAGGTGATAGAAGTGTAAACAAGATGTGTGAAACTATTGCTGAAGTAGTTCGGTTGAAGTTAACCACAATTCTTTTCAAGAATAATCCTCGAGTGGAGAGGATGCGCAAGATTTGGAAGATTCATGGCTTGGAAGTTAACTCAACGTATGTATTTGAAACAGGTTTTTATTCTTAAATGATGAGATGTGCCAAATACATAGCTGGTCAATTGACTCAATCCTAAATGGTTAAATCTTGAGTTAAAGCTGTGTTTTTTGTATCGTTTTTATTGTGCTCTCTACCCTGGTCCAAGTTCTAACAGCCTTCAAGAATGCACGTTCTGGTCAGATAAATTGACTTTTATGGTCCAAGGACGTTTTATGTGATTAGTATTGCCAGTAAATGAATCTGTTTGGGTCTGCAATACATGGTCTGCAAGGATAACGAATGTGAATGCAGTTGTAATCCAGCTGACCAGTTTTCTGGATGTTATATTAAGATTATATGTAAAATACAAATGTGAATTCAGCTGCTAAATCAGTAAACGACTATGTATATAAGCAAACAACTGTGTTTTGAGGATTTTTGTTTCGTACAATATAGTAAATATCATGTGTATGCAATCAATCGATCCTGAATATGATTTTTGCAGTTGCCCTTACTTTCTTTTC
Source organism: Artemisia tridentata subsp. tridentata (assembly GCA_021014915.2). Classification (NCBI taxonomy): domain Eukaryota; kingdom Viridiplantae; phylum Streptophyta; class Magnoliopsida; order Asterales; family Asteraceae; genus Artemisia; species Artemisia tridentata. Next base: position 487,610,111 of record CP139508.1, on the reverse strand, counting down.
TTTCTCAAAGTCAAAAAAGTTATAAGGCGTCACAATAAAGTTGAGTAAACTACAAATTTTGTTCGCTATACATATTAGAGGGCAACCTCCTAAATATTGCATACTTGCAGTTGATCTTTCAATTGATATTTGGGGTTTGTAGTCGAATAAAATTGTCTTTGCAAATCTTGATCTACAAATACTCTCACTATGAGGATGCTAGAATAATTGGTCTTAATCTTTATAAAAGAAAAGTAAAGCTTGGAGTCTGCACAAAAACTTAAGAGTTCATATAATTTTTCGGGAGTATAAGTGAAAGCGTGTGTGTTACACGCACACTGCATTCACGAAAGACCCGAAGCATACTATTAACTCTAAGACATTCACTCTCAATGCGCTATGGTATATAATCTTAGAAAATATTCTCTCATTTACCTATGTGGGACAAAAGGTTCAAATGGCTTCATCATAATATATTAAGTATCTATTTTGACGTTTCTCTCATCCATTAATTTCCTAACTTTGGATCGTTCTTTCCAATTACGAGATGTTTCGTATACATTCGATAACATTACATAACCAGCATAATCTTGTTCCATTAGTGACATAAGTTTGCCATCTGCGATTGTTCCTATATCTAAATTTTTACCTTTGCTAACTTATTAGTCGTTCCTTTTTTTTACACATTTACCATCGAATTATGATTATGTTTTGATTATATCATCACTTAATCCCTTATCACGTTATAATAAGGATGTATAGATGACTCGGTGCATGAGGCTTTGCAAGGGTGTCTAGTGTACAATAGTTGAGCACTCGAGTGAGTCGGTTGCTCCTTACAATAGGTGGTATAAGACTTTGCAATAAAACGTGTTTGTGATTTAGATTTGATAGTTTTTACATGACTAGATGAAGAGTTTGCAGGGGTGTTTAGTGTACAATAATTGAGCGAGTCAAGTGTTCCATACTCTTTGTTCTTGATTTTAATTCGACTGTAAGCAGCTTCTATATTGACGTTCCTCTCATCCATTAATTTTCTACCTTTGGATCGTTCTTTCCAATTAAGAGATGTTTCGTATACATTCGATAACATTACATAACCAGCTTAATCTTGTTCCATTAGTGACATAAGTTTGCCATTTGCATTTGTTCCTATTTCTAAATTTGTAACTTAGCTAACTTATCAGTTGTTCCTGCGTTTACAAAATTATCATAGAGTTGTGGTTCTGTTTTGCATATATCATCAATTAATCCCTTATTACGTTATACAAAAGATTATATAGATTTAAATAAAAGGGACATCCTTATTGCTTCTTAGAATGAAGTACTCTGCAAATATTATACAACTAAGACAAAGATTATCCTCTTTTGGTTATGGAGCCATGGAGGTTCACCTATGCCGAATTTGGGCTATCCGAAAAGGTACCCTGGGATTAGTCGGCTCGCAATGTCAAGTCGCATACCCAGTTAACAAAAAAAAAAAAAAGGATTCATCGCTAGTTTTCATTTTTATAACATTTTATCGTATAGATCTTTCATTTTTTATTGCTTCTTACAATTAAGTACCCTGTAAGTATTTTACAACTAAGACAACGATTCATTACTAGTTCTCATTTTTATAACTTTTTATTGTATAGATCTTTCTATTGAATGAGTAACTCGTTTTTAATTTGTCACTGTTGATTATTATTGGTAAACTTAAAAAAAAAAAAAAAAAAAAAAAGTAAAATTTGAAGTCTTTGTTACGAAAAACTTAAGAGCTCATAGAATTTTTCCAAACTCAAATACAACACCCAACAGATTGGGAATCATTTGGGAATTTGAAAGCATAGTATTAACTTTAAGACATATAATTCATATACAACATGGTATATAAGCTTAGAAGATTTTATCTCCTTTACCAATGTGGGACAAAACCAAAATTAATGTCCAACTTTTAAGATAAGGGTTATGTTTGGCGTAGAGCTTTTTGAAGTTTTTTGGGGCGATGAGCGGTGAGTAATGAGCTTTTTGATTTTTAGTGTTCGTTTGGCAAAAGAGCGCTGAGTTTTGCTATTTTTTTAAGAATGCTCATTTTTCTAATGCTTCTTTAAGAAGGTGTGAGTGGTGAGCAGTGAGCTGTTGCTACTACTCACAGCTACTACTAACAGTTACTTTTGCCAAACATAGCCCAAGGTAGGTAAAGTTTGTTTTATTGTTTCATATATGTCGAACGTAGGTTAGCTCGTCAATGGTTAATTTAATATTTAAGTATGTAAAGGATGTGAAGTGTCCCTTGCTACATTTTGTCGTTAATGGTTTAATAAGAGGAAGTGGATCTTCAAAAAGAACAGCCTGAAAGACTTTAGCTCCCCTTCAATGAATGACCCTTGGGTCTTGTAAGAGCATCTGCAATGATGGACTCAAATGAAAAAGCTTTTTACTATTTAAAAAAGCTTTTCAAAAGCTTTTTTATCATTGCATGAAAGACTTGAAACAAAGACTTGGCTAGTGCCAAGCGGTTTGAAAGAAACGCTTTGTAGTTGCAAGGTTAGTAATAAATGCATCAAGTCATAACAACTTCACCATTTATTGCTATAAATGCTTCAAGTCTTTTAAAGGTAGGAGCCATTGTGGATGCTCTAACGTTTACAGATACACAAACAATAAAACAAACTTTACGAACCTCAATTATTATATAAATATTAAAGGTTAAAAGTTAATAACGATTTCATAACAAATGGTAAAAAAGTAACTAAAATACTACGTTTACAGATACCATCAAATTACTCCTTCCAATTTTTTATTTTTCTTTTTTCTTTCTTTTTAATCTTCTTTAATTTCTTATAAAACATTATCAAAAATGTTTCTTGATTCTGTAATACCGATTTCTTGTTTTTTTTTATTCAAACCATTCACCTTGTTAATTATTCATTGACCCGGTCCGGGTAAATACCTTCTCGTTAAATATTTTTTGGTTACTTTAGATTTTAACTAGGTGGGGTATGGAATTCCACTTTCATAAATATTACGGTAATTTAACGGTGACTCTTTCATTTGATGTTTGGTATTTTTCACTTTAATGTTGGAGTTTTGTAGTCAAATTATCTTTGCAGATCTACAAGTGACTAAATACTCTCCACTTAGGAGTTAGGAGTGAGGACACTAATTTTATTGTATTTGTTATTGTGAATTATTATTCATAATCTTTATAAAAGTTTTTTTTTTTTTTTTTTTTTTTTTTTGAAAGGCAATTTATTTCAACACAAATAAACAATTACAAACATAAGCATCAACTACTTTAACAAGATACTTAACAATAGTGGACCCAAAATAAAACATTACAACACAAACCATTACAAGGCTAAAAACTTGACCCTTAGAGAAAGGGGTATGGTAACGCAGGGGTGCGTTAAACCATCACCTCCCCTGCGTTAAACTCGCGTTAACCACACCATCGTCATGCGTTAACCCTTTATGAGTTACTCGTGTACTCGTGTTTGTCATTGTGGAAATTATTCATAAATTTATAGAAGAAAAGTAAAGTTTAAAGTATTTGTTACAAAAACTTTAGAGCTCATATAATTTTTCGAAACTCAAATAATAAACCCAATAAATTCATGGGTTAACTAATTGCATTTCAAAGTATAGTATTAACTTTAAGACATACATTTCGTATGCACTATGCTATATAAGCTTACAAGACTTTCCATTACTTAACCAGTTTGTCACCTGCAGTATCTTCTGCAACATTTTCTGTTCTTGATTTTAATACATTCTATAACAATACATAACCAGTTTGTCACCAGCAGTTTTTCTAAATCTTCCCGGTTGTTCTTGACAGAAATGTTTTAACTTTTAACTTCCATTGAATCCAGGTAACTAAATAACTACACATAACCCCGATGTGTAAGATGTCAATCGCGAGTGTCTTGACGACTTCAAGTTGTTCTTGCTTAAAAATGTTTTAACTCTCACTGAAGCGATTATTAAAAACTGTTTATACAGTTAACCTTTTCTTGCTATAAGATTTTAACACAAAATAATAAAACCTTGAAAAATTATACTTAGCTCTAAAAATTAACATTTTATTACACTAGACTGTTAAAAAAAAGGTTATAAACAAAATATGACTCATGTCAGCCACTTCGACGGACCTTATGCAGGCAGCTCATCAACTTAGTCATGGACCATTGATAGTATCATTTTTTGTCATTCTTTCATTTTTCTCTTATTAATCATCTTAATTACATATCTACGTTTCTAAAAACAATCGATCTCCAGCCCATCCTTCTGATATCAAGCTCGATTAAGCTCGTGAGCCTAAACGAGCTTTACATATATAACATTAGATAAAGTTAAAATAAAAAGACAAAATAATGAGAAATAGTATATCTTTTGTTATATGAAACTGTTAATCGAAATGAGAGTATTTAAATATAAACCTGGTTTGATATCATAAAGATTTAAATAAAAGGGACATCCTTATTTCTTCTTACAATTAGGTACCCTGCAAGTATTTTACGAATTAGACAAGGATTCATCACTAGTTTATTTTTTATAAAATTTTCTTTTATGCATCTTCCTATTAAATGAGTAACTCGTTTTTGTTACTTTTGAAATTGGTAAAGTTGCAAAAGAAAAGTAAAGTTTGAAGTCATTGTCACAAAAACTTAAGAGCTCATATAATTTTTCCAAACTTAAATACAACTCCCAACAAACTTATGAGAGCGATACTTAAGTTTGAAAGAATAGTACTAACTTTAAGATATACAATTCAGATGCAACATCGTATATAAGCTTAAAAGATTTTCTCTCATTTACCAATGTGGGACAAAACCAAAACTCATGTCCATCTTTTAAGTTTTTGTTCCATATCGAACACAGGTTTAATAAGAGGATGTATTTTGTCGTTAATAGTTTAATAAGAAGAAGAGGATCCTGACAAAGAACAACCCGAGAGACGAAGTTAGTTCCCCTTCTATATATGAATGACCATTGGTTAGTCGTTTGTAATTTTACTGATACACGAACTACAAAACAAACATTACCTTGTCCCTATATCCAAGAAACGTTCGGCTAGAAGTGTTATTGCAAAGCTTGTGGTTGCGACTTGTTCTTATTTTATTTGGCAAGAGGGGTATTCCTTAAAAAAAGTACGCAACTATAAGTGAAAACCGGTTTTACGTAGTGAACTAAAGTTTTTCCCAAAATTTTACCTAAACACCCCAAAACCCCTCAAAAACGCATTAATTGACCTTCTTAGCCGGTTGCCAGTTTTTTTTACCCTTTTCCCTTTGACTTTACCCTTTTCTCCCTACAAACCCAACAACCCACCTCACAAATCAATCACAAACTAACAGCTTGTGAATACCCCTTTTATTTATTGAGTGGCCTATAATAGTGAATCGTGATTACCACTCCCCATTTGTCTTTGCTTCAAACCATCGATGTGGGATAACATATTTCTTATTAATCTTCTTACTTCTAAAGAATTATCAAAATTGTTTCTTGATTCTATATCTACGTTTTTTTATTGTACTGATTTGTAGTTATATATGATTACAGTAAAGTGGTATTCTTCAAAAACATTAGGAAAATGTTTATTGATTCTATATTTGGTTCAGGTAACTCACTTGCAGTTTGCGACACAATGCTATTTTGTAATATGAAACGAGTATGGCATTGTCCTCAACTCGTGTCCAGGCTCAGGATAAATGTAGTTAGGACATTACCTGGTCAAATGGTAAAAACTATAAAGGTGCTAAGAACTAAAGCATATGGTGTACTAGCGTTAGGAGTGAGTAAGCTAGTTTTATCGTCTTTTCATTGTGGATTAATACAAAAACTTTAAAGCTCATATAATTTTTCCTAACTCATACACAATACCCAATAAACTTTATTGGAACATGCTTGAGTTAGAAAGCATCATATTAACTTCCAGACATACAGTCCCTATTCACTATGGTATATAAGCTTAGAAGGTTTTCACTCATTTAGCTATGTGGGACAAAAAGTACAAATGATTTCATTAAAATATACTAGTAATAGGTATCTATTTCACATGCTCCTATCATCAACAACAAGACATCGTTTCGAACATTTAGTAACTAGCCCAACTTTACACCGGATAAAACATTGGTTGATATAGGTTATCGGGCTACACAAACACGTATTTTGATGAACATGGTGCTGACACGGAACATCCCGAAAGCCGCTGGTACCCCATCCATGGTTGATGACCTTTGGTTAGTTCGTGATAACGATAACTGACTTTGGTTAGGAGTGAGTACGCTAGTTTTATTGTCTTTTCATTGCGGATTAATACAAAAACTTTAAAGCTCATATAATTTTTCCAAACTCAAACACAATACCACCCAATACCCAATTTACTATGGTATATAAACACAATACCCAATAAATTTTATAGGAAAATGCTTAAGTCCGAAAGCATCATATTAACTTCTAGACAGACAATCCCTATTTACTATGGTATATAAGCTTAGAAGGTTTTCACTCATTTACCTATGTGGGACAAAAAGTCCTAATTATATCATCAAAATATAATAAGTATCTATTTCACTAATCTAATAGGATTATGCAATTTATACTCCTATTGGCTATCATCTACAACAAGACATCATTTCGAACATTTAGTAACTAGTCCAACTTTACACCGGATAAAACATTGGTTGATATAGGTTATCGGGCTACACAAACACGTATTTTGATGAACATGGTGCTGACACGGAACATCCCGAAAGCCGCTGGTACCCCATCCATTGTTGATGACCTTTGGTTAGTCCTTGATAACGATAACTGACTTTTGATAACACTGACGACTTTTAAATGACTCGATGTATGTTAGTTTGCAAGGGTGTTTAGCGTACGATAGTTAAGTTTTTTTTTTTTTTTTTTTTTTTTTTTTTTTTTTCTGTGAAAGGAGAAGAATATATTAATCACTTTTCTCCTTTTGCCATGGACATACCCATACAAAAGAAAAGAAAAAACATAGAACTATAAGAATAGCCCACTCTAATCAAGGCATTCTATACCACTATACCACACTATACTAATCTATATACATTTAGACTATTCTTTGCATAGTATTTTCCTTTTCTTTACACTAAAACTGTATCATCTTCTAGTCATTCTAACATTCCAAATCCCTTCCACTCTCCTAACAGCATCAGTATCTTGAACAATTAGACTCATCATTCGGAGTCTAACTATCTCTTTAATATTCTGCACAAGAGTTTCTTCATTCCTCTGCTTATGATTGAATACTCGAGTTTCTTTCCTGCCATATGAAATAGACTGTGGCTCCAAAGACCAGCCTTCTAACAACACTATCAATACTGTTCTTTACATTCATTCTTGCCAATTCCTCAATGGTGGTATGCCAATCATAGCTCACTGTTTTGTTTAGCATTTTTTGCATTTCAGACCAAATGGTATATGAGTAAGAGCAGGAGAAGAATAAATGCTCATGTGAGTCAGGGCAATGACTGCATAGAGCACATTTCATAGGTTCATTAGGCATCCAAATAGCTAATCTGTCCTGAGTTCATTAGTCTATTCTGCACAGCCACCCAGAGAACAAAAGAATGCCTTGGTATGCACTGAGGGAACCACACCAGATTCTTCCATCTAACCATGGGACTGTTACTGCACATATCACTCCATACAGTTTTAGTTTTGTACTCAGTTACTTTATCATTGTTGTTTATCCAAACTGCTTTATCCATTACATCTTCCAATAACTGTGGTACTGGAATTTGGTTTAAAGCTGGAAAATTTTCAAACCATTCAGATGGCCAACACCAGTTCCCATTTTGAATTATCTCAGCCACTGTACATTTCTGATCCAATCTTGCATCATACATCATTCTGGTACTAATGAATTCACATAATGGACCATTGCTACACCATTTGTCATACCAAGCAGACACTGATGTTCCATTACCTATCTTTAAGTAGATATGCTTTCTTATTTTGCTTCTCAATTCTAATAGACTTTTCCAAATACTGCTACTGTTACTATCACTCTCTATTTCCCAAATACTTCTCCCTTTTAATTTCTCAACATTGATCCATTTTACCCACATATTATCTTTTTTAGCAGCCACATTCCACAAGTGTTTCATAATCAAAACCTCATTCCATTTCTGTAAATCTTTCAACCCAAGCCCCCCCTTGATCCTTTGGTCTACAAATGTTGGCCCATGACACTTTAGCCTTTCCTTTTGTCAATTGTCCTTGGCACCACAGAAAGCCCTTCAACACTTTATTAATATCCTTCACAACTGACTTAGGAAGCATGAACACTGATGCCCAATAAATTTGCATAGATGACAAAATTGATGCAATTAATTGGAGTCTCCCTGCATATGACAATGATCTATTCCTCCAGTCTTGAACTTTGATTCTTACTTTATCAACAAGTGGTTTACAATCTTTCACACTAACCATTTTGGTGACCAAAGGAACTCCTAAGTACCTCACAGGCAAACTTCCAATACTAAATGGAATGATTTGGTGCAAAGCTTCTTGTTCAGGAACTGAAAGACCCCCAAAGAATATGGTGCTTTTCTGAATATTAGGTTTCAGTCCTGAATATTGACTAAATTCCTCAAGTGTTTTCTTAATCACTCTCACAGAACCACAATCCCCATGACAAAACACTAGCAAATCATCAGCAAAACAAAGGTGTGTAATTTCAAGTTTTTTACAACCTTGATGGAATTTGAAACTTTCTGATTCACTAATGTTCTTTTTCATAAGCAGGTTGAAAACTTCCATAACCAAGGTGAATAGATAGGGAGAAATAGGGTCCCCTTGTCTTAACCCTCTACCACCATTAAAATATCCTACCCTATCACCATTGATGTTTATGGAAAACTTGGTTGTAGTGACACAAACCATAATCCACCTTATCATCTTCTCATGAAATCCAAACATTTCCAAAGCAACTTTCAAAAAGTCCCAACCAATGGTATCATAAGCCTTTTGAAGATCAATCTTAAATGCACACTTTTTCACTTTTTGTTTTCTATTATACCCCCTGAATAACTCTTGTGCCAATAAAATGTTATATGTGATCTGCCTACCAGCAATAAAGGCACTTTGATTTTCATTAACAATCTTCCCTAGCACCTTTTTGATCCTATTAGTCATAATTTTACTAATGCACTTATATAGGACATTACAGCATGCTATAGGCCTAAAATCAGAAACTTTATTGGGTGTAGAAATCTTAGGGACAAGAGATATTAGAGTAGCATTTACCTCTCCAAGAAGTTTTCCTGTTAAGAAAAATTCCTTGACTGCTAGACAAATATCTTTCCCAATCATCTTCCAAGTGGACTTATAGAATTTAGCAGTGAAACCATCTGGCCCTGGTGCCTTAGAGTCTTCAATATCAAACATTGCTGACTTGATTTCATCATCCTCTATTGGTCTGATCATATAACAAGCTTCATCCTCACTTAACTTGTTGCAAATACTAACACAGTCTCTGGGAAAAGCTGATACCTCATCCTTAGAACCCAAAAACTTTTTGAAATGTTGTTCAAATTGCCCTGCCACTTCCTCATTTTCATATCTTATTCCATTTTTATCACATATTGACATGACTCTTCTTTGTGAATCCTTCCCTTAATGATTTTGTGGAAAAACTCTGTATTTCTATCCCCTTCTTTAAGCCAATTTACCTTTGCTTTTGGAACAATAAACTTTCTTCATCTCTAATGGCCTCACAGTACTCATTGAGGATGCTACAACTCTGAGCTTTAACTGCTTCATCAAACGGACTTTTATCAAGTTCAGTCTGCATTTGCTTGACTTTATTTCTAAGTGTGGTAACTCTATCATGAACATTGCCTTTTTCCCAACTCAATTTGTACAACTCAACTTTAAGTGTCTTCATTTTCTTCACAACTTTGTACATATTAAATCCCATCACATCCTTGTCCCATTCTGCTTTTACAATATTATAATAGTTCCTCTTTTCAGTTATGAAGTTAGAAAACCTGAATGCTCTTCTTCTTCTTGAACCTCCATTTGGAATAATTAGCACAGCAGGAGAATGATCTGATATTATATATGGAAGAAAAATACTATGGAAATTAGGATAGTTATTCAGGAACTTTTCATTGCTCATTACTCTGTCCAACTTTTTTAAGGTTTTGCATCTTGGATTTTTTAAACTTTTGGTCCAAGTGAACTGAAAACCAGAACTCAAAATATCATCAATTTCTAGATCAGCCACACAACTCTGGAAATCTATCATATCAGCAGAGGAAGATGAACTACCATTAGAATGCTCTTTTACATCCAGTGTAACATTGAAATCCCCTGAAATAATCCATGGATTCCCATTAGCAACTCTCTTGTGAATCCCTAAGCTTTTCCATAGCTTTTTCCTTTCATAACCAGAGTTGCTTGCATATACAATTGTGCAAAAAAACTTAGTTTTCCTATCCAAAGTCTCAATCAGAAACAACATGCATTGCTTTTCCTTTCCCAGCATCTAGACCTGAACCATGTTAGGATCCCACCCCATCATTATCCTACAACCCTTGTTATTATTCTCACTATTAGTAACATAACTCCAATTACCAAATACAGAATCAGCAACCTTTGCAACTTTGTTATGCTTTATGTGAGTCTCAATTACTGCACATAGCTGTAATTTTTCCTCAACAATGAATTTTTTAACTTCTTTTTGTTTATCAGAGGTATTCATACCTCTAATATTCCAAGTAGCCATTTTGAAATCCATTTTGAATTAGTATCCTCTCTTTCTGTTTTTAAACTCACTTGTATCTCTCAATTCTTTTGACTCACTACTCTCTGTCTATTTTTCACACAAACACTCTTTCTATTTTTGGCTTTCCAATCTCTCAATTCTTTTTGCTCACAACTCTCTATATGTTTTTATCACACAAATATAACTCTCTTTCTGTTTTTATACTCCCAATTCTCTCAATTCTTTTATCTTACAACACTCTATCTATTTTTATATGTCACACAATACTCTCTATCTATTTTTCAAACTCACAATTCTCTCAATTCTTTTTGCTTACAACACTCTGTCTGTTTTTATAACTCACAAACTCTCTATCTGTTTTTATTCTCACCAACTCTCTCAATTCTTTTCACTTACAAACACTCTATCTATTTTTCACACAATTCAAATAAAAAACACAATACTATATACAAAGAAAGATTTATTGGGGGATACTCTATGTAAGTATATTCCCCCTCAACCCCTCCACTTCATTCCTTATAATTCCATCCCCTGCTACTGAAAAATCACCTATAACATCCTCTATCTCTTCAATTTCCTCAGTAACTTCCAGCAGCATCTCTTTCTTGTCCTTGTAATATTTCTTCATATCATATGTCCATTCAACCATATCATTTTCATTCAATTCTGTTTTCATACTCATTGCTTCCTCAACTATCCTCCTATCATCAATAGGTGGAACTAGTACTGTTTCCTCAACTAGTGATTCTAAAACACTGAATCTATTAGATTCTGCCACACCCCCTTTTGCCTTATTGACAGTATTATCCTCATTACTAGTACTAGCCTTGCAATAATCCCCCTTATTCATCCCATCCTGCTTCCCTTTAGACACCTGTTCATTACCAGCATCATAGGTTTTCTCCTTATCAGTATCATACTCCCTACTTTTCTCTTTGCCCTTATCCTTATTGTGCTTCTCATTATGGGTTGTATCATGTTTTTTCCTATATTGAAACTTATGTTTTTGCTCAGGTATCTTATTCTTATTACCCACTGATTGATTATTCACATCACTTTTCTTATTGTTTTCTTCATTCCTCACTTTCCTATTCTGAACAGGTCTAAAACCATCATCAAATTGTTCTGCTTCCTTGCCAACTTCAACTTCTTTTGGAGCAAGCCTGCATTTCTCAATTTCATGTCCAAACACACAGCAATGTGTACATCTAAATGGTTTCCAGGCATACTCAACATCAACAAGTTTTGTCATAACCACTCCAGCACCTTTGGTTTTATACACTATTTCCACTACACTCTTTAATCCTTCTCAGCCTTAAGTTCTACTAAAACTCTTGCATAGCCTAGTCTACCCACCCCAATCATATACATCTTAGTAGTTACATGACTTACATCATCCATGATGATAGGTTTTCCTAGGCAACTAGCTATTGTACTTATTCCTCTTACACTCCATGCCTCCAAAGGTATATTTAACAATTTGACCCAAACAGGCAACTTCACAGGTTCTGATTTATCTAAACATACATCAACACTCCACCTTTGTACAAACATTGGCTTATTATTCACCATCCAAGGGCCATTGCTAATAACCTCATTTATTCCCTGCTCATCATGAAACTTAAAGAAGAACACACCCTTATTATTAACAGTAATGTCTTCAAGTCCATATTTGTACCACATCCTTCTTAAGTGATATTTAGCTTCATTAAAGCTTATGGTGCATCCTAAGAATTGGCCACATACAGTTCTATTCCACTTAGCACTACCTAACTCAACAGTTTCCTCATCAAATACTGCAACTTCATGCCCATCCTCTGTAGTTTCAGTAGGAATCAGTAACAATTTATTATCAAGACTAGCATTCTTAACAATATCAACCAATTTCCTGTTTCTCCCATTAGTATTCTCCAAACCAGTTTCTGCATTTTTCTTACAGTCACTCCCATTGTGTTGCTTATCAACTATAGCCTGTTCATTAGCATCAATCACTTTTGCACTACCACCATCAGTTTCAACACTAGTAGCATCATTAGTAACACATGCATTCACATTCATATCAATATTATTAGCACTAGTACAATTTATATCAGTATCAATCCCATCCAACTTCTCACATGCATTCAATCTATCATCACCATCCTTACTCAAAACATTACTCAGATTGTTAGCATTACTTACCTGACTATTCAAAGTAGGGAATCCATCTCCATTCAGATCACCTTCAAAACTCCCTTTCTTATCACTATTCTTGACCCTGTTCTTCCCATACTACTACCACTTATAACCCCATCTTTATCATTATCATTTCCTTTGTTTTCCCCTGAAACAGTTCCCACAACACCATTCTTCTTGGTAATCCCCTGTAGAGAATCCCCAAATCTGATCGGAGCCCTAATTGTTCTTTTAGAAGATCTTTTGTTCGTAAACTGGTCTAAATTCTTAAATGTAATGTAAACTGGTCTAAGACTTTGAAAGATGATGTGTTATCTTTTTAACATAAACTATCCTTTATTACTCCAAACTTGAGAATTGATTGTGACTTTAGGATTTTGTACACACCATGTTGCCACTCAATAATTATGGGGTTATGTGATCATTCATATCAAGTTTTTGGGTTTTTGTGATGAGCATGATGGCAAATTCGCGATAGGAACGATTTGGGTGGTCGAAATATGATAATATTTCATTTGAAAGATACACAGAACAATAAAACAAACTTTATCTTGCTCGATTATTATAAATATCAAAAGGAAATTCAATATCAACTTCATAATAGACTGTAAAAAGGTAACTTGAAAACCACACTTAATCCGGATTAGTGTATTGACGACTTCAAGGTACACAACAAAAAATAAAAAAGCCAGTCTAGTCCTTAAAATACTTGAAGCAGTTGCAAATTGCAAAAAATAGTATAATTTTACAAGTTGTTCTTGTTTAGAGATGTTTCAACTTTTCATTGAAGCGAGGATTAATCTTACAAGTTAGCTTTATAATGTCATTGACTTTGCTCGATTGATAGTGCAACTGATGTGCCAAATATAAATATGGGGCCATACAAATACTTTGCTTGGTCTTGCTTGAACAAAACGTAAATATCAAAAATATGTGCCAAATATCAACTTGTTCAACATTAAAGCACCAGTGGTCTAGTGGTAGAATAGTGCCACTGTACAGACCCGGGTTCGATTCCCGGCTGGTGCACCTTACAGGCCATTTCGTGCGTTTTTGGCTATATAGTTCAGAGACTAGAGACTCATTAGATTACATTAAGTTTATAAAATCTGTATTTGTATACTTATTTATATACTCAAACTTGGTAATGGTCATAGCTTTTTCTCATATTTAATGAGCAACTATAAGAAGATTCAACAAAGAAAATACACAAATCTTCCTATTGAATGCTTGGGCCTTGGGAATATGCATGTTAAACATTTGGTTAATCACTGATTATAGAATACTGACTAAATACTCTCCACTTAGGAGTGTGGATGCTAGTTTTATTGCATTAGTTATCGTGGATTATTATTCTTAATCCTTATAAAAGAAAAGTAAAATTTGAAAGTCTCTGTTACAAAAACTTCAAGCTTATACAATTTTTTCCAAACTCAAACACTACAACCAAGGGCCAGAGGAAATGCTTGCAATGTGCAAATTTGAAAGAATAGTATTTAACTTTAAGACATACAATTCAAATGCACCATGGTATATAAGCTTAGAAGATTTTCACTCATTTACCAATGTGGGACAAAACCAAACTCATTTCCATCTTTTAAGTTTATGTTTCATGTTGAACATATATTGAAGGGCCTGTCTAGTAAAAGATAAAAAGTCCTTGTTGCGATGGTATATTTTTTGTCGTTTAACGATTTACCGTTTGCAAGATATTTTATTTTCAAAAAAGGTGGAAAATGGTTCTTTTTTTTTGTTTTTTTTTTAATGAAAGTTTTATTGAAGGGCCTGTCTACTGAAGGGCCTGTCTAGTGAGGATGCTAATTTTATTGCATTTGTTATCGTGGAATATTATTCTTAATCTTTAGAAAAATTAAATGTTTGGTCCCTGTGGTTTTCTCAGATTTCATGTTTAGTCCCTAAGTCGTTTTAATTGCACTAAAGATACCTATTTTTGAAATCTTGCACTCATTTACTCCCTATTTTGGATGGACCATTAGTTTGACCGTTAAATGTTTAATTAATATTTGCCCGTTAGTCCCTCCGATAATATTTTTTGCACCGTTAGTCCTTATTGTTTAAAATGAATTAAAAAGGGCAGCATTGGCTCGAACTCGGGTCTTGTTGCCCAAAAACCAACGCCCCAACCACCGGACTAAGCGTCCAGTGGTGAAATTATATCAAAATAAATATCATTTAACCTTTTTTTTGCTCAAACTCATTTTTATTCGTTTTCGTCCGTTTTTGTACTTTTTCGCCTGTTTTATACGTTTTTGTCCTTTTGTTTACGTTTTCGTCCATTCTTATAGGTTTTTGTCTGTTTTTAAACGTTTCGTATGTTTTTTTACGTTTTGGTCCGTTTTTATCTTTTGTTTTTTCATTTTCGTCCACAGGGACTAAACATGAAATTTGAGCAAACCACAGGGACCAAACGTTTTCTGTTCTTGATTTCAAATGGATGTGAAGTATCTTCTGCAACATTTTCTGTTCTTAATTTCAAATGGATGTGAAGTTTTTCTAAATCTTGCCGGTTGTTCTTGACAGAAATGTTTTAACTTTTAACTTCCATCGAATCCAGGTAACTAAATAACTACACATAACCCCGATGTGTAAGATGTCAATCGCGAGTTTCTTGACGACTTCAAGTTGTTCTTGCTTAAAAATGTTTTAACTCTCACTGAAGCGATTATTAAAAACTGTTTATACAATTAACCTTTTCTTGCTATAAGATTTTAACACAAAAAAATAAAACCTTGAAAAATTATACTTAGCTCTAAAAATTAACCTTTTATTACACTAGACTGTTAAAAAAAAGGTTATAAACAAAATATGACTCATGTCAGCCACTTGGACGGACCTTATGCAGGCAGCTCATCAACTTGGTCATACCATTGATAGTATCATTTTTTGTCATTCTTTCATTTTTCTCTTATTAATCATCTTAATTACTTCTAAAACATTAGCAAAATGTTTATTGATTCCATATCTACGTTTTTAAACAATCGAGCTCCAGCCCATCCTTCTGATATCAAGCTCGATTAAGCTCGTGAGCCTAAACGAGCTTTACATATATAACTGATGACGTATAGTCCGCATTCGGGTCACGAACCAGACCAATACTGAAGCCCATCACGCGTGGGCTGTCACGATAAAGATTTGGGCTTACAGCGGCCCAAACCCGAAATCTATTATTGGCCCTGATATAGGATCTCTTATTTGTGGGATAAGTATCAATAGATCAAATAAGGCGGGATACGCCGAAGGGTAAGGAACACGAAACCAACAAGGATTTCGTGTGTATATATAGGGCATCTCGGCTCTCATTAAAAGTACGATATTATAACCCTAACTCTTCACTAAAACCCTAAAACCGATTACTTACTCTCACGCCGGAGGATAATCGTGGGAGACAATCCCACGATAAGCCTAATGGTGTTTTTTGTTCTCTTAGTGCGCAGGTCTCAAGCATTAAGATCCAATTGATACGGGAACTGGAATCCAAACAAGGAACGCCCAACTTTTGTATCAACAAGTGGCGCCATCCGTGGGACCAGACACTAAGAACTCTACGAAGAACTAGAATGACAAAGCACGGAAACGTAAATCAGCAGACTCCGCAGGCGAAGAAAACGCATGACGACCTACAGGGAAAGAAGCAGCAAAGTGATTCAGCCCCTAAGTAGGCCTCTGGAACAACCAGTGCGCCCAAAAACTTAGGATCATACTCAGATCTGGCCTTTACTGCAGTAGAACCGCTCACAAGGACTACCCATGCTACTACAACAACCACTAGCGCGGTAGATCTACAGCGCACTCCTTTCACCATGCCAAAATTAGACTTCACTAAGCCGCCGAACGCGCCTATCCAAAACAAGGGTCCTGATTTGGAAACAGACATCCTCGCGCTAGAAGGAGTCACGCCTGAACTAGCGCCAAGTGATTTCGTATCTCAAAACTATGAAACCTTGGCTGCGCTTATGCGAGAGGAAGCGAAAAAGAGGTCAAGCCAGAGTCTGCAAGCCCGGCTCAACTTCGACCCTGAGCATGAAGCATCCCCACCGCGTTACCGAAAGGAAAGGCGCGAGAAGGATAGCCGCCGACACCCAGTGTTTACTAGGATCGGAAGGAAAGTTGTGGATGATGAAGCAGCCGACTTACATTATCTGGAGGAGCATGAAGACGATGGACGGCGCACCAATGTCCACGCAGGATTCACGATAGACTTGGGCGACGGTGCTCCCCAAGCGAAAGCCCTTCAAGCTCGGATTCCGAGGATAGTCGGCGCAAGCGCCGCAAAAGAGTAAGCTCATCCTCAAGTGACTCCTCGGACAACGAGGACAAAGAAACAGGACACTGGAAGTCCAGGAGAAGATACCGCGACCAGGAGGACGAAGATATGTCTCGTCCCTGGCGCCGCCAAAAGGTTGACGCATTCACTCGGCGCATCAGTGATTTTTCAGAAGATAAGAGAAGGCGCATGCCCGCTAATGTTAAAACTTATGATGGGACAGGTGATCCTGACGACCACCTAAAAATTTTCGAATCAGCAGCTACCATCGAAAATTGGCCACAACCTGTGTGGTGCCACATGTTTAATTCTACATTAGTAGGGAATGCGCGAAACTGGTTCAGTAAGCTTCCACGTAGAAGCATCGATGGGTTTGAAGAGTTGCGGAAGGCGTTTCGTTTGAACTTTACTCAGAGGAAGAAGTGCGCCAAGAACCCTGTCGAACTCGCTCAGGTAAAACAGCGCCAAGGGGAATCCACAAGCGCTTTTATGGAGCGCTTTAAAGACGAATGCATACATGTCAAGGCATGCCCCGAAATACTAAAGATCTCAGGGTTTATGAACGGAATCAATAACCCAGAACTTATCAAAAAGTTAAATGATAGGGTTCCCCAAACCTTTGACGAACTTATGAAGCGCACGAGGTCCTTCATCCAAGGAGAAGCCGCCGCTGCGGATAGTAAGAAAGGCTACCCAAACTATAGGTCACAAGAACAGCCAAGGAGACAATCCAATGACCAGAGTAGCAATCGTAACAAAAGCTACCGCAATCAGGGGGCGGACGAGAGAATGACAAGTATACCCACTAACGAAGACTCCAAAGGAGATATTTGCGACGGAAGGCGCGAACTTTCCGAGACTGATGAACTCAAATAAGTACATTGTATTATCATCATTTATCCTATTTATTTGACTTGTTTCATTATATTATATATGAGAATTGATACGTTAATGTTTACTTTTGTAATTCTCAGGTAAAAACAAGTATTATGTGAAACTTGACGATTTTGGACTAATTATGAAGCAAAACAAGCAAGAAGTTAAGAGTCTACTGAAATGTACAAGATCAAGATCATTCTGCTCCAGATACGCCGCAACATGCTTCGAACATACGGCGCATCACTATCAAGATTTCACAAGTTATAATCCAAGACGGCAAAGGACATGCGCCGCATAGAGAAATGGAGTTACGCCGCATCTTCTGGCGGTGTACGAATATTCCTGAATATATTAATCTTGGACCCCACGCGAAGTTAAGTCAATGCGCCGCATCTACTTATCCTATGCGCCGCATCTAACCCTCAGACAGAAACTATAAATACCCCAAGGCCAGACGAATTTGGAGACCTTACACACACTAAGCTTTCGAAGACCGAAGATACTAAGGCCGAATTCAGACGTATTAGCAGCACAAGACACACCCTAAACGAAGATACAAGAGCTGTAAGAAGGTCCTGCATGTATTTAATTCATTAAGTAGTTTTGTTTTATTATATTAGTACACTTTAATTCATCAGGATTGATGGGCCGATTCCATGTGACTACGGAAAACCATGGGCACCCCTTAAAATTGTTTTCCCATTAATTAAAGTTTATATGTTGATGTCTTTGGTGACTTTTATTAGTGCATTGATAACCTCTGTGTTTAGCTGAGCATTGCTTGGGTCGCCATGCCCCTTCCTCGCCTATTTATTCTATCGTTTCTAGGATAGTAGGATAGACATAAGTGAGCATTAAGGGTTTACTCGCCGATAAGATTAGAGCCAACGAGAAAGGGTTAATTATATACACTTCATATAAAACTAGCAATAAAACAAGTGACAAGCTACTTAATTATCAGGACAGGTCTTCTTATTGTCTCAAGTATCTATCTGTGTACGTGTGTGCTAATCGCTGATTCGTGCTCATTAGTTTAGTTTATATTTAATCATAACCAAACCGTGTCAGTCTCTCAGGCTGAACCCCCTTGCGTTAGATTAGGATTGTACAGCTAACTTAAGATATTAAAATACTGATTAGAATAACTAGATAATACGTTCCACTCTTAGTGATCGACACTCTACTTACCATTATATTCATACTGACCGGGTACACTGCTCGTTAAAGTGTGTGTTTTATTGATAAGTCGGCTAAATATAAATTTAAAACTTGAGTAGGCATTAATACTGCTAAAACCACAATGACATCACGCGCGCACCAAGTCTTTGGGGCCGCTGCCGTGGATATAAAAGAATTAGAGCAATACACACACACACATCAAGTTTTTGGCGCCGTTGCCGGGGAGTGAATTGTTATTATCTGTTAATTTGATTAGTATTTTAATTAGGTTTTTCTTTTTAATTTTTAGGTTCTAACCGCTAACCCCGTTGTATATTAGTTAAATTGCATTCATTGTATTATTTGCATATTTTCTGTTTTTAGTGTGTTTTTATTTTATTTGATTTTTGTTTCTTTTTGTTTGATTTTATTTTTTGTATTTCTTTTTCTATTTTTCTGTATTCTGCTATCGTTGTACTGAGCTGATTCAAACGATACGGCGCATCTATTTTCATAGATACGGCGTATTGCGTTTAATTTTTATAAAATACAACGCGTTTAATAAATTCGATACGACGCATCTTTCCCCAAGATACGGCGTATTCTGTTTTTAATAAGAAATTTTTCTAAGCGATAACGCCATACGACGCATCTGTTTTAACAGATACGGCGTATTTATTATTTTAATTAAAAACAGTTTTTGAATTATTAAACAAATACGACGGATCGATTTTTATCGATACGGCGCATCTTCTGAATCAAAAATCTTGTATTTTGAAACCTAACGAAAATACGGCGCATTAACTTTTGTTAATATGATGCATTTAATTTTAATAAATATAATCAATTTTTGATAATTAAAACTGATACGGCGCATTCTAATTGTAAGCGGCGTATCTATTTTCTGAATAAAAGTCTGATTAAATTTTAACGAAATAAGATACGGCGTATCCAACTTTTTGGATACGGCGCATCGCTCACAGATATCAGCAACTTTTATTTTTCTTATTCCCGAACGGAAAATATTCTAACCATTACACTTGGAAGTTTTTACTTTGAAATCTACCTGTCTTTAATTTTCAGGAACAATGTTCGATATTTTCCCCAACTGGTTCGGAAGACCCCAAAGAAACCTTACCATGGAAGAGTTTGCACTACAAATCGCTCAAACAAATGAAAAAGAACATCATGAAGCAAGAAACTTTATTAATGAATTCAAAGGCAGTCATGAGCTGTTACTAAAGGAACAAAACAACATGATTAATGGATTGGCAATTGAAGTGCACCAATTGTCAACGGTGCTTAACAAGATTCTTTTGGTAAAACACGATTTGAAAGGGATTACAACTAGAGGCGGAAAGTCAACCTTTCAAATCGGAGAGACACCCGAGGATAACAGCACAAACAAGATTTCCCCTGAATCTATATCATCTGAGCAAGAGCAACCAAAAGAGACTAATCCAGAACCTGTGATTAGAGAAGAACCTTCTGTTGAACTTAAACGATCAACACTACCTTTTCCACATAGGGTAAGGAAGGAGAAAGAAGATGCCTATCAAAGGAAGTTCCTGGAAAATCTCAAGCAGCTGCAACAATGGGGGAAAGAAGCTCAGCAGCATTGCTCAACAAACTTCCATCTAAGGAGAAAGATCCAGGGAGTTTCACTATTCCTTGTCAAATTAAAAATTTACATATTGGAAATGCTTTAGCCGACCTAGGAGCTAGTATAAGTCTTATGCCCTCTTCTATGTATGAAAAATTAGGCTTGGGTGAACCAAAACCTACTAGGATGTGCTTAGAGCTAGCTGATAGGTCCATACAATACCCATTAGGAATAGCTGAAAATATATTAATAAAAGTTGATAAATTTGAATTACCTATTGACTTTGTTATCCTCGATATGCCCGAAAATTCTAGAACTCCTATAATATTAGGACGACCATTTTTAGCCACTGCTAGGGCCATGATTGATGTTTTTAATAAAAAGATAACTCTTACCATAGGAAAAGATGAGGTCGAATTTAATATGGAACAATCTATGAGTAAAACTAATTCTGAAGACGATGAATGCTATAATATCGATGTTTCTGATGACACGATTAATCAATTTACTCAGAAATTGTTAAAAAGTAATTTGCTTGATTCTTTTCTGCTTAAAAATTTAGAAAACACAATTGCTATAGAAGATCAGGTTGATGAAAATACTATTGATAATTATTTCGCTGTTGATTCCGTTGTTTGTAACGCCATACGGCGCATCAAAAATATCGATGCGGCGCATTTATCTGATGACAGCAACGACGTAATAAAAGAACAAGTTTATTCCGCTAGTGCTAATGAAATTGATGATGTTAAACCTGTGCTTAAGGATCTCCCTTCTACTTTGGAATACGCCTATTTAAACGGGAACACTAATTCACCCGTTATTATTGCATCTAACTTAACGCCAAAAGAAAAAGAATCCCTTTTGCAGGTACTATATAAACGAAGAGGAGCATTAGCATGGAGTATGTCTGATATTAAGGGAATTAGCCCGTCATTCTGTACACATAAAATCCTTATGGAGGATGAATTCAAACCAACTATCCAACCCCAAAGGCGTTTGAATCCAAAAGTCCAAGACGTGGTGAAAAATGAAATTGTGAAATTACTTGACTCCGGACTTATCTACCCAATTTCCGACAGCTCGTGGGTCAGTCCTATCCACGTTGTACCAAAAAAGGGAGGAATGACGGTAGTACTCAATGACGACAATGAGCTAATCCCTTCAAGAACTGTTACTGGATGGAGAGTTTGCATCGACTACCGCAAACTCAATGATGCTACGCGAAAAGATCACTTCCCTCTTCCATTTATTGATCAAATGTTAGAAAGACTATCAGGACATGATTATTATTGTTTTTTAGATGGTTTTTCAGGTTTCTTCCAAATACCCATTGCCCCGAGGATCAAGAGAAGACGACTTTCACCTGCCCTTATGGAACCTTCGCCTACAGGAGAATGCCGTTCGGACTATGCAACGCCCCTGCTACTTTCCAACGTTGTATGACGGCTATCGTCCATGATATGGTAGAAGACTTTATGGAAGTCTTCATGGACGACTTCTCGGTGTTCGGTAACTCATTTAGTGATTGTCTCTTTAAACTTGATAAAATGCTTGCTAGGTGTGAAGAAACTAACCTTGTTCTTAATTGGGAAAAATGTCATTTTATGGTTAGAGAGGGAATTGTGTTAGGACATAAGATTTCTGGGAAAGGTATAGAAGTTGACAAAGCTAAAATTGATGTAATTGCCAAACTACCTTACCCCACTAATGTAAAAGGTGTTAGAAGTTTTTTAGGGCATGCTGGATTTTATCGTAGATTCATTAAGGATTTTTCAATGATATCTAGGCCTATGACCCAATTACTACTAAAAGATGCGAAGTTTGATTTTTCTGAAGATTGCAAAAAGGCGTTTAATATACTTAAAGAAAAACTAACTTCTGCACCTATTATAATTTCGCCGGATTGGAATCTACCTTTTGAACTAATGTGTGATGCTAGTGATTATGATGTTGGAGCTGTACTTGGCCAGAAGATAGAAAAGAAATTTAAGCCAATTTATTATGCTAGCAAAACATTAAATAATGCCCAAGAACATTACACCACCACGGAAAAAGAACTTTTAGCAGTAGTTTTTGCATTCGATAAATTTAGGTCATATCTTATATTGTCAAAAACTATGGTTTACACTGACCATTCTGCTTTGAAATATTTGTTCAATAAACAGGATGCCAAGCCAAGGCTTATTAGGTGGGTTTTATTGCTCCAAGGATTCGATATTGAAATTAAAGATAAAAAGGGTGCAGAGAATCTAGCTGCTGACCACTTATCTAGACTTGAAAACCCTGACATGGAGGTGCTTGATGAAAGGGAAATCGCCGATGACTTTCCTGATGAACACCTTATGATGATAAGAATTAAGAGCAATAATAATACACCATGGTATGCCGACTATATAAACTTTATTGTTGCAAATGAAATTCCAAAAGGGCTAACATCCGACGAGAAAAGAAGGTTTCTAAATCGCGCTAGTGAGTATATTTGGGATGAACCTTATGCCTTTAAATTATGTCCTGACAATATTATACGAAGATGCGTAGATGGAGATGATGTCCTAGCAATATTAGCACATTGCCATTCGGGGCCGACGAGGGGACATCACGGTGCAGTTATTACAAGAAGAAAAATCCTTGATGCAGGTTTTTATTGGCCCAATATGTTGGATGATGCAAAAGATTATATAAAAGGATGTGATGCATGTCAACGATCCGGAAATATAACATCAAGAAACGAAATGCCGCAAAACTATATCCATGTATGCGAAGTTTTTGACATATGGGGATTGGACTTCATGGGACCGTTTCCCGAATCTAAAGGTAATAAGTATATTTTGGTTGTTGTTGATTACGTATCAAAATGGGTCGAAGCGCAAGCATTACCAACAAACGATAGCAAGGTTGTACTTAAATTTCTGCAAAGTTTGTTCGCTAGGTTCGGAGTTCCTAAAGCATTGATTAGTGATAGGGGAACACACTTTTGTAATCACCATCTGGGAAGAGCCTTGCAAAAATATGGAGTGTATCATAGGGTTTCCACTGCATACCATCCTCAATCCAATGGGCAAACTGAAGTAACCAATAGAGCTATAAAACGGATTCTAGAAAAAACGACTGGATATAATCCGAAAGGGTGGTCTGACAAGTTAAATGATGCTTTATGGGCATTTCGTACAGCCTATAAGACACCGACGGGATGCACTCCATTTTGTCTCGTATACGAAAAAGCATGCCACCTACCGGTCGAAATAGAACAAAGTGCATATTAGGCTTTGAAGCAATGTAATATGGATATAGAAGCTGCAACGAAGAACCGTTTCATGGAACTCAATGAACTCTACGAACTAAGAGATGAGGCCTACAGAAATACTAAGATCTACAAAGAAAGAACTAAAAGATGGCATGACTCGAGGTTACATGGAGATAAAATGTTTACTATTGGAGAAAAAGTGCTGCTATTTAATTCTCGATTAAAGATGTATCCAGGTAAACTTAAATCAAGATGGACGGGTCCGTTCGTTGTCATGAAAGTGTATCCATATGGGACTATTGAAATATCCGATAAAAATGGTTATATATTCAAGGTAAACGGGCATCGAGTAAAGAAATACTTTGATAATAAAATTGAGGATACTGAAAACGAGGTGGTGGAGTTTGAACCCGAAGTATTGGAATAAGGAGCTGAACGTGAGTCTAACTTGAAGACTCTGGAATAAAGACAAGTGCTGACCGGGAGACAACCCGGAGAATTTTTACTTTTCTGTTCTGTGTCGAGTCTGTCAGGCCTGCAGAAGATACGGCGCATCTCAATCCTAAGATGCGACGCATCTCCTGCGCTGGTCATATCATATCTTATTTAATTTTCTGTATTTTTATTTTTGACTTTAAAACTTTCTGTCAGTATTTTAATGCGGCGCATCCCTGGTTAAGGATGCGACGCATCCTTTATTCTGATTCGTATTTATCCCAGGCTCGATACGGCGTATCTTCTTCCATAAGATACGGCGTATCGACTGACCTGATGATTTTCAATTTAATTTTTTTTTTAAGTTTTATTTTTACTAACTACTAATGTATTATGCAAGTTTGAACCTTCTTAACTCAGGTGTGTTAAAGTCTTGATGGTATTATAGATTCCTGCATTTCTGTGGATACATCATCTATGAAGCTTAAACGTTCTCATCCACAAGAAAGTTGATTTTTGCTCTTATACAAATGGAGGATCATACCGAGCAAATCTCAGGGGAGTTTTTCTGTTCTAATTCTTTTTATTTTCCAGTTTTTAACCTTTGATACAAACAACGAGGACGTTGTTTAACTTAAGTGGGGGGATTGGAGAATTAGAACACTTACTTGTCCTAAACTTTTTCAAAATATGCTTAAAATGCGCTTAATATATCAAAATTTAAAATTTTTTAGCATGTTTTTGTTTAAAGTCTAAATTACATAGCTGCACACATAACATTATTTTCAAAAATTGTGAACTTTTCAAAATTCACAAATCTATGAGTGTGCCGGTGACTTGTAAACTTTAGAACTTGGCTTGTATACTATTCGAGACCACCATAATAAGTATTATTTATATAATTGGAATGACTTGTCTAAATTGGTAAATTTCTAGGATTACACCCAAATAGCCTTTATATGTTATGTGATATTAACTAACTACATTGGTTAGTTAACCCCTGTATAAACCTTTTGTTACTCTCAATTTTAGAGTAAGATACCCCTAGAAAAACACTCAGAACCATTCCTTTCGTTTCTTACACCTTTGTTATAATGTTTCGTTACACCCTTACACCTTAGCCTACCCTGTAGATTAAAATCCGTGGTTGGTTAATTGCTTTAGGCAAAGTGTGTTTCCTTACATTACCTTTGTTCGCGTGCGTAATTCATTATATTTGGTTGAGTCAGGAAATTGCACAATGCAATTGGTATGAAAGTAAATATTGTATATCTTTGAGTTTATTTTTCGTGTGTTTACTACTTTCACTATTACAGTTATTTCTGAAAGTATGAAAAGTATGGAAAAATTATCCGGAAAGATAGTGATAGAAAAGTTGTGAAATTCTACACATATATGTTGATGAAAAAAAAATCGAAAAAAAAAAAAAAAGAAAAGAAAAAGAAAAAGGAAAAGTTGGAAGTTTGTTTTAACCAACTTATGTAAAGTTTTGTATTAAGTGGGCGATATCACCACTATTTGTTGTATATTATATTTATGGATTGAATGGGAGTTGGCCGTTATGGGAACGCCAACTAAGGTTTATTCTTTGATAGAGATCTTGTTGAGTATAATTCGTGTCTACCTAAAGCGTGTGTTTCAAGTGTTAAAGCGTGAGTTATTCGATGATATGAGTCTTATTCATGGGATGGTTGGGATAGTGATTAACCACACTTAGGATTTTAATTTATTTATTTTGTTTATTTTTTATTTTACACCAATTTGTATCCCAAATATTATCCATATCCTATATCATTCCTTATCCAAACCTTTGATTTATTGAGATTAGGGATTTGAGCAATCTTAAGTATCGTAGTCGTGGATTCGGCTATGTATTTATGATTTTGTCGCCCTTTTTGATATAATATTATTGGTAAAGATTACTTGGTCCTATCTTTAGCCTATTCGAGTTAAGGATTTGAGCAATTGCAAGTATCGTGTTCGTGGATTCGATCATGTATTTGTGATTTTGTCGCCTTTTCTGGAATATGAGGTCGATAGCGATTAAGAAGAATGATTAAACCTTAACCAACAAACCCCTTTTACCGCTTTAGACTTGTTATTCCTTGTCTTTAGTGGGGGAGATGCGTATACTTGCCAAGCTTATGATAGAATATTCGTCACGACTGGACAGTTTAAACGATTAGATTTGCTTTTATCAAAATATTTTATTTTATTTCTAATTCGTTAAGTGTTTGGTTGTGCAATTATGACAAAAACGAATACATGCTTAAATATAAAAATAAATCCTAATATCTTTTAGGATACATTTTCATAAGATTTATTCTAAGGTTTACTTGGGGACAAGTAAAGTTCAAGTGGGGGGATATTTGATGAACTCAAATAAGTACATTTTATTACCATCATTTATCCTATTTATTTGACTTGTTTCATTATATTATATATGAGAATTGATACGTTAATGTTTACTTTTGTAATTCTCAGGTAAAAACAAGTATTATGTGAAACTTGGCGATTTTGGACTAATTATGGAGCAAAACAAGCAAGAAATTAAGAGTCTACTGAAATGTACAAGATCAAGATCATTCTGCTCCAGATACGCCGCATCATGCTTCGAACATACGGCGCATCACTATCAAGATTTCACAAGTTATAATCCAAGACGGCAAAGGACATGCGCCGCATAGAGAAATGGAGTTACGCCGCATCTTCTGGCGGTGTACGAATATTCCTGAATATATTAATCTTGGACCCCACGCGAAGTTAAGTCAATGCGCCGCATCTACTTATCCTATGCGCCGCATCTAACCCTCAGACAGAAACTATAAATACCCCAAGGCCAGACGAATTTCGAGACCTTACACACACTAAGCTTTCGAAGACCGAAGATACTAAGGCCGAATTCAGACGTATTAGCAGCACAAGACACACCCTAAACGAAGATACAAGAGCTGTAAGAAGGTCCTGCATGTATTTAATTCATTAAGTAGTTTTGTTTTATTGTATTAGTACACTTTAATTCATCAGGATTGATGGGCCGATTCCATGTGACTACGGAAAACCATGGGCACCCCTTAAAATTGCTTTCCCTTTAATTAAAGTTTATATGTTGATGTCTTTGGTGACTTTTATTAGTGCATTGATAACCTCTGTGTCTAGCTGAGCATTGCTTGGGTCGCCATGCCCCTTCCTCGCCTATTTATTCTATCGTTTCTAGGATAGTAGGATAGACATAAGTGATCATTAAGGGTTTACTCGCCGATAAGATTAGAGCCAACGAGAAAGGGTTAATTATATACACTTCATATAAAACTAGCAATAAAACAAGTGACAAGCTACTTAATTATCAGGACAGGTCTTCTTATTGTCTCAAGTATCTATCTGTGTACGTGTGTGCTAATCGCTGATTCGTGCTCATTAGTTTAGTTTATATTTAATCATAACCAAACCGTGCCAGTCTCTCAGGCTGAACCCCCCTTGCGTTAGAATAGGATTGTACAGCTAACTTAAGATATTAAAATACTGATTAGAATAACTAGATAATACGTTCCACTCTTAGTGATCGACACTCTACTTACCATTATATTCATACTGACCGGGTACACTGCTCGTTAAAGCGTGTGTTTTATTGATAAGTCGGATAAATATAAATTTAAAACTTGAGTAGGCATTAATACTGCTAAAACCACAACGACATCACGCGCGCACCAAGTCTTTGGGGTCGCTGCCGTGGATATAAAAGAATTAGAGCAATACACACGCACACATTAGAGACCCCCACCGATGCGCACCCCAGAAGATCGGCGCGTAGGGAACGGATACTGCGAGTATCATGGACAGAAGGGCCACACCACTAATGAGTGTGTCCAATTGCGCCAACTAATTGATAAGCTAGTAAAAGAAGGCAGATTGGACCATCTAGTTAAGAACATCAAGGATGGAAAAGTCAAACAGAAGACCGGGGGCAAGAAAGAAGCACCTAAGGACAAGCCTGACACAATCTGTATGATAAAATCATGGCAGCGAACGACTAGGCAAAAGGTCAGCCAGAAATTTTCTCATGGAAGCGAAATCTCTTTCCCCACCTTGGCTGCGGACAACGCAGTGGCGGAACCACTCACCATCGAGATAAATGCGGGGGGTCACGATATCCACCGCATGTATGTTGATGGAGGGGCATCAGCGGACATAATGTATGAGCATTGTTTCAAGAGATTGCGACCTGAGATACAAAGACCAGTGTTGCAAAAAAATCGGTCATATCGGCCGATTAATCGGCGATTAATCGCTTATCGGCCATGGACCTTGGAGAGATTTACAAGGTAATCGGCCGATTAATCGGCCGAGTCAAGAAAATCGGCCGATTAATCGGTTTAAAAATCGCTAATCGGCCCTCGACCGCCGCAGTACCGATTCACGATTTTTGCAACATTGACAAAGACAGTTAAGCCCTGCCACGACGTCGTTGACTGGCTTCACAGGAGAAAAGATATGGCCCATGGGGCAACTACGACTACTAGTTGTTGTTGGTCATAAGGAACACTCCACGAAAGCCTGGATGAATTTTATGGTGATCAGATCTCTTTCGCCATACAATGGCATTATTGGAAGACCAGGAATTTCGGCAATACGCGCAGTACCGTCCACGGCACATGGGATGCTCAAATTCCCGGTAGAAGGCGGCATTGTCACCATCTACAATAACGCTGCGCCACCTAGAGAGTGTAACATGATTACATGTGAGACGACGCACACCCCAGAACAGAGCGCAGCTAAAGTATCAAATCTGAAGGTCGCAATTCATCCTGATTACCCGAAACAAGAAGTATCGATCGAGGGATCGCTGTCTGATAAAGGCAGAGCTGCCGTGTGCGCACTCTTGCAAAAGAATCTGGATATCTTCGCATGGGAACCAAAGCACATGACTGGTGTGCCACGCTCGATTGCAGAACACAAGTTGAAAATCCGACAAGGATACTCCCCAGTACGGTAGAAAAAGCGCGGCCAGGCTCCAGAGCGCGCAAAAGCCATTCTAGAGGAAGTACACAAACTTGTTGACGCATGTATCATGCGAGAGGTCTATTACCATGACTGGCTCTCCAATCCAGTGATGGTTAAGAAGAGTGATGGTAGTTGGCGGATGTGCGTGGACTTCACTGATCTCAACAAAGCATGTCCACAAGACTGCTACCCACTACCAGAGATAGACTGGAAGGTAGAATCTTTATGCGGATACCCCTTTAAATGTTTTTTAGACGCATACAAAGGGTACCACCAAATCCAAATGGCTAAAGAGGACGAGGAAAAAACAGCCTTCTACACAAGCCAAGGTGTCTACTGTTATACAAAGATGCCTTTTGGCCTAAAGAATGCGGGCGCCACCTACCAGCGATTGGGGGATAATGCATTTGAAAAGCAAGTGGGCCGCAACCTAGAGGTCTATGTTGACGACCTTGTCATAAAAAGCCATACCGAAGACGAGTTGGTCCGCGACATTGAAGAAACATTTAGAACACTACGAAAGATCAACATGAAGTTAAATCCTAAGAAATGCACTTTTGGCGCTACAGAAGGCATGTTCCTAGGATACTTGATCGAACCCGATGACATTAAACCATGCCCAGAAAAAACAGAGGCTGTCATCCAACTCCCTTCACCACGCACGTTGAAAGAAGTGCAGTCTCTGAATGGAAAACTAGCCAGGTTAAACAGATTCCTGTCCAAATCAGCAGATAAGTCACTCCCGCTCTTTAAAACACTCAAGAAGTGCACAAAAAAGGGAGACTTTCGTTGGACTACAGAAGCGGAAGAAGCTTTCACACAGCTTAAGCAACATACATCAGCGCTTCCCAAGCTAGTCGCACCCCAACCAGGGGAGGAGTTAATTGTGTATTTGTCTGCGACTCATGGAGCAGTCAGCGCGGTGCTACTGACAGATAGGAATTCCGTACAAACACCGGTATACTTTGTAAGTAAAGCGCTCAAGAAGATAGAGATTAACTATAGCCCAATGGAAAAGTTGGTCTTGGCATTAGTATTCGCCGCCAAAAGATTGCGCAGATACTTTCAAGCACACCCAATAGCGGTGATCACGGACCAACCAATCAAGCAAGTTATCTCCAAACCCGACGCATCGGGGCGATTACAAAAGTGGAGTGTATTGCTAGGCGAGTATAACATCTCTTATAGACCACGCACTGCGGTTAAGGGGCAAATACTAGCAGACTTCATCATCGAAAAACCAGACACCGATGCGGCACCTCCACTGAGCGAGGTAGAACTACAAGAGCCATGGGTCCTGTTCACGGATGGATCTTCATGCGTGGATGGGTCGGGCGCAGGCCTTATCCTCACTAATCCAGAAGGAATGGAATTCACTTACGCACTGCGCTTTGAATTCACAGCTACGAATAACGAGGCAGAGTATGAAGCCCTAATCGCTGGATTACGCATTGCAACTCGAATGGGTGTACGCAACCTAGAAGCAAATGTGGACTCCCGATTAGTAGCCAACCATGTGTTGGGCGAATATGTGGCCAAAGAGGATAACATGGTTCAATACCTCGACAAGACCAAGTCACTAATCCAAGGTTTTGATAGGTTTACCATTAAACAAGTTCCTAGAGGTGAAAACAAAAAAGCGGATGCACTAAGCAAGATCGCATCTACAAGCTTTGCGCACCTGTCAAAACAAGTGTTGGTGGAGATCCTAAAAATAAATCCATCTCGGAGATGGAGATATCCACGGTAATAGAGGAGGAGAATCCTACGTGGATGACCCCTATTGTCGAATTTATAAGCAAAGGCATATTGCCCCATGAGCAGAAGGACGCTCGACGGATACGGCGCACAGCGCAGAGGTTCGAACTTCGAGATGGTATCCTATATCGGCGCTCATTCCTACAACCATGGCTTCGGTGCGTTGGACCTCTTCAGGCAGATTACGTACTCCGAGAGATCCACGCCGGTTCATGCAGTATGCATTCAGGACCACGGTCCGTCGTAGCACGAGCCTTGCGGTCAGGATACTACTGGCCCACTATGCATCGCGATGCGCGTGATGTGATAAAGAAATGTAGCGACTGCCAAGTTCATAGACCCATCCCGCGCAGACCACAACAAGAGCTAACGCCTATCACTTCTCCATGGCCATTCTATAAGTGGGGTATCGACATTGCGGGTCCCTTCCCTGTTGCAGCGGGGGGACTGAAATTTCTTATTGTGGCTATAGACTACTTCACTAAGTGGATTGAGGCAAAAGCAGTGGCGACAATCACAGGTAATCAAGTAAAACGATTCGTTTGGGAAAATATTGTATGCCGCTTTGGATTACCTGGGGAAATCATTTCGGACAACGGAAAACAATTCCGCGATAACCCGTTCAAAGACTGGTGCGCAGAACTAAATATCACACAACACTTCGCGTCAGTTAAACACCCACAAACCAATGGTTTGGTTGAGCGCGCAAATCGTAGTCTAGGCGAAGGAATTAAAGCGCGCCTGGACAAACACAAAGGAAGATGGGTGGATGAATTGTCGCATGTCTTATGGGCGCACCGCACGACAATCAAAGTTAGCAATGGAGACACTCCCTTTTCTCTTGTCTATGGGACAGAAGCTGTCATACCAGCTGAAATTGGGATGCCAACTATTCGTACCGCGGAAGTTAATGTCGCAACCAATGACGACGAACGACGTATAGACTTGGACCTATTGGATGAAAGGCGTGAACGCGCAGTTATACGTGAAGCAAAAGCCAAGTCAAAAATGAAGGGATACTACGATACTAAAGTTCGAAGCACCTCATTCAGAGCAGGCGACTTTGTATATCGCGCTAATGATGCGAGCCATGCAGAAGATACAGGTAAACTTGGACCAAAGTGGGAAGGACCCTATGAGGTCGTTGAAGCACTAGGAAAAGGCGCGTACAAGCTGCGTGACATGGATGGCCGTGAGCTACAACGCACATGGAATATTTGCAATCTCAAGAGATGCTATCTTTAGGAAAGGTTACGACCCCACACACGGACACTTCCGCACTTTAGTAAGTGCTCAATAAATATCCGTGTATTTACATTTTTGTTTCATCTAGGCAAATGTCTTTCTTTTTCCAAAAACTTGCAAGTATTAATTAAACGTCGCGGTTTCTAGCTAACTCCGCGACACACTTTACTTTGTTGTTTACATATTATTTATGTCTCAATATTGTTGTTATATTACCTTTTGCCTACATGGCGTGCATGCACTTATTAAAACCCACGATGGTAAAGGATGAGTAAACCTACTAAATAACTCGTTGAGTAAGAGGGTTGCAAACCCATCAACATCGGATCACGCATCCTTGTTAAACACCTTACTCTCAAGACGTTGGAGTAAGTTCATTGTGCATCCCACGACGGATACACAACAATGCACACTGTGCGCGTTTAACAAATTAGGAGTTAAGACTCTTAACCCCTTGATATATATTCGAGCTTGATAATAAGTCATGAATTTCATACACGATTATGTTATAAGTGATTATAGATTCCTGTAATCTTTTTTAAGTGCGTTTATATAACGGTTTGATTCTTAGACATAACATAGACGTCTTGTACGCAAAGACAGATAACTAAGTACAAACATCATAACCACAATCACATACAATATGCGTACAATCGCACTTTCAAAATATCATTTTATTATGGACTACGAGTTCATACAAAGTATAGATTTAACATGCACATGTGCAACAAAATGTTAACCTATTACAAACAAATCACCAAGTCAAAACAATCTAAAGGCTGTGGGAGCGTCTAAGCTCTGAACTACTAACATGATACGCAGCATTCCCAGCCTCCTCAAGCTTCTTCAGGAGATCACCATCCTTGGGCGACACTGTCGGTACGCTAACAGGTACCCCATCAGATCTTGGAATATGTGCAGCGCCAATGCCACAAAGGATGGCCTTTCCTTTCACACCCTGCTTCTTCACAAGCCTCATGGCATGAGCCTCTAAGGATTCCTTCAGCGGGATTTCCTTCTCGAGGGCAAAAGGATTCAAGATGGTGCGAGGACTAGCAAAGATAGGTACCTGCAGCTGCGACACATCGGGCTTAAGAAAATAATCAGTTTGTGCCTCTGCGTCCTCTGCTGCGTGCCTAGCCAAGGTTAACCCCTCCATAATAACACCTATGGGGTAATCCTGATCGTGCTCCAGTTGAGCAATGTGAGGAAGATCTAACAGCTTCATCTTCTCCATAGCAGCGACAAGCTCATCATAGGCATCAACATTATAACCTGGTACTTGTGCGGCAGGCACTGTCAACAACTTGCTCTCGGAAAGCTCCTCTATAGCCTGCACCTTGCCACGTGCCAACGCGCGCTCAACTACATCCCCAAATGCCTCCCTCACCTCTTGAGACTCCAGCGTACTCAAAGCAGCAAGGCGCAAACCATGGCTGATAAGCCACCTGCGCTCAGCAATCGAAGATACCAGGTGTGGGTACAGCTCTTCATCATACTCAATACTGAGCTTGCGCAGCTTACTTTCTTGCTTCTCCAGCGACCCCTCCACAGCCTTACGAAAGTCATCCAATCTAGAGAAGTGAGCGGCCTTGTTAAGCTCCATGTACTTCATGACCCAAAGACAAGTAGCCTTGTACCCTGTTAACTCAGCACGCTCTTGGCCCACTTGAGCAAGTAATGACATCTTCTCTTCAGCAAGCTTCTGGGCATACGCATCTGTTGCCCTTACCTCAGCCTGAGCATCAGCCAACTGCGCCTTCAGAAGCGCAATCTCCTCATCTTTCTGCACATAGCGGCTACCTTCACCAGCATACCTTGATCGTAGCTGTGCAACTAAGGAGGCCTGGTGCGCAGCAGCCAAACCTAGCTCCTCTATCAGTTGGTCCATTGGCACGTCCTCAAACGCCTTTGGCTCAGTCTCTTGGCTCTTTTGCGCAAGATCATCAGTATGAGAGGGACTCGCCTTGGGTGGCGAATTCCCAACACGCGCAGCATCATCATCAGCAGCCTCCACACTGCACGCAAATAACAAAGCCAATTTATAATATCATCGCGGAATAAACAATTGAAGATCTAAAGATACAAGTCTCATTACTTACTGGGTGGGAGGAGTTTTAGGGGGCGACGCATCCACTTCTGATGATTACCCGACAGAGACAACATGGCGCCTTCTCTTAGATGTACCCGCGCCATCATCACCAGAAGCTTTCTTGCGCTTCACCCCTTGGCTAGCCTCCTCGGGCCCACCTTTAGACATGGTAATCCCCATACTCTCTGATGAGTCTGTGCGCGATGGCTCTTCCACAGGGACGTGTACCCTAGGAGTTGGAAAACTGCGAAGAGGAGTCGCCTCTAAAATAACTGGGGGTGTATCCTCTGGTTCCTCTTGTACGATCTCCATAGTGCGCCCCGCGGTAGCCTCCAAAACTAGCTCCTCACCTTCTCTCAAAGGGCGCACTCCTACGGTCACCTGTTTGGGTTTCGCCAAGCGCACCACGCTGAATAGATCCATCTCTGCGCAACAAACAACAAACAAACAAAGATGGTTACAAAAGCTATAATAGTTAAGAGCGCTTACACTACTGAGCGAAGGAGAAGAAAGGACAAGCACCCACCCCGGTGATTTTCATCCAAAAAGGTTGGCACCTCGTCAGGACTTCCGAAGTAGTTGCGACTAATGCCCATATGCACTAAAAATTCTTCTGGATAAGCGTTGATAGGGATCCGATTGGCATTAATCGTTTCCGCATCATCTGCGCTATACGTTCCGGGGATGGGGCGCTCATCCTTCGGTAATGACTCTTGGGTATAGAACTCAAAAATCCATGGAAAAAATGCATTATCAACCCAAAAGAATTTCTCCCTCCAATTCCTAACTGCGTCTAACTTTTCCGTATAGCACTGCAGCCGCCCTGCGCGCTTGGAAAAGGACACCCACCCGTTTGACCACGATGAGTGATAAAATGCGCGGAATAGATGGATTTTTGGTTCAATCGCCAACAAGCGACAATTTACTTCAAAATTTGTTATTTTTGCTGCACCTATACAGTGCAGTTGGGAAATATGGAGGCGATAGTGGTTTAAAACATCGCACAAGAAAAGAGAAATAGGCACACGTTGATTAGCGAATTCGAAGAAGCGTGTGTATACCCCTACTTTCCCTTCAGGGAAATTCGCTATGGACGCAGTCGCCACCGGAACCACCGGGTGCAACGCGATCGGGATATAATAATCCGAGGTGAACTGACGAAGTTCGTCCTCGGATATATCGGATGTAAAGTCGGATAATTGAAGAACCATGGTTAGAATTTAATGGATTCTGCAGCGCACGCACTATTACCTTAAGAGTTGTTGATCGCTGTTTAGAGTTTTTAACAATGGTGGCAATGGACGTTTTTTACTGTGGTAGCCACAGTGAAATGGAGATAACACTTTATATAGGGTTACATGCTCTCATGGATGATTGACATGTGTGACCCACTTGCTCTAATCGTGTGGCTGGGAGATCAAGAGGTGAAACACTTTTTCACCCACCCCTCACGATTTACGAGGGATATTCGGATGTACTTGGACTAGATTCATCGTATTGCTTTTTAGGTGGGAAACACTTGAAACTTCTCCGCTACGCATTCTGGAATATTTTTTTGCTACAGTTGTTAGTCTAGCATCCGCAGTAGATACACTGCGCATACTAGACTGGGGGGACATGATGACGTGCATTTGGGTCACGAACCCGACCAATACTCAAGCCCATCACGCGTGGGCTGTCACGATAAAGATTTAGGCTTACAGCGGCCCAAACCCGAAATCTATTATTGGCCCTGATATAGGATCTCTTATTTATAGGATAAGTATCAATAGACCAAATAAGGCGGGTGATGTGCTGCGTGTGTCGTTGCGGTTTAGCAGTTTTAATGCCTACTCAAGTTTTAAATTTATATTTAGCCGACTTATCAATAACACACACACCTAACGAGCAGTGTACCCGGTCAGTATGAATATAATGGTAAGTAGAGTGTCGATCACTAAGAGTGGAACGTATTATCTAGTTATTCTAATCAGTATTTTAATATATTAAGTTAGCTATACAATCTAATCTAACGCAAGAGGGTTCAGCCTGAGAGACTGGCACGATTTGGTTGCAATTAAATAATAAACTAAACCAATAGGCACGAATCAGCAAGTAGCACATACGTACACAGATAAATACTCGAGACAATAAGAGGGTTGTCCTTATGATAAGTAGTTTATCACTTGTTTTATTGCTAGTGTTATATGAAGTGTATAGTTTGATGCAACGCACCGAGATTAAGTCATTTCTCGTTGGTTCTAATCTTATCGGCGAGTAAACCCTTAATGATTACTTATGAATATCCTATTTATCTTTCTCCTACTTTTCTACAGACCATAGAATGCATAGGCGATCTAATAAATAGGCGAGGGCAGAGGCATGGCGACCCGATCAACGCTCAGCTAGCCACAGAGGTTATCAATGCACTAATAAAAGTCACCAAAGACATCAACATATAAACTTTAATTAATGAGAAAGCAGTTTTAAGGGAGTGCAATCTTTCCGTTGTCACATTACACAAGCCACCAATCTTGATGAATTAAAGTTTACTAACACAATAAAACAAAACTACTTAATGAATTAAACACATGCAGCACCTTCTTACAGCTCTTGTATCTTTGATTTGGGTGTGTCTTGTGCTGCTGCCTTGACTGAATTCGTCCTTGGTTTCTGTACTTTAGTCACGTATATAATATATATATAAAGCTCTCGGAATTCGTCTGGTCTTGGGGTATTTATAGTTTCTGTCTGAGGGAAGATGCGGCGCATCTAAGGAGTAGATGCGGCGCATTGACTTAACTTCGCGTGGGGTCCAAGATTATAATATTCAGGAATATTCGTACACCGCCAGAAGATGCGGCGTAACTCCATTATCAGATGCGGCGCATGTCCTCTTGTATCTTGGATCGTATCTGGTGAAATATTGATAGTGATGCGGCGTATGTAATAGGTGAGATGCGGCGCATCTGGAGTAGAACAAGTTGGTTATTCTTCGTTGACCAAAGTTTCATATGCGGCGCATGGGATAAATCCATGCGGCGCATTCTTCAAAGTCAGGCAGTGGTCTTCATTCTCTTCATTCCAACAACCAATTCCAATCTTGATCATTTTACTCCGTTTTTAGTCCATAATCGCTAAGTTTCACCAAATGCTTGTTTTTACCTGAGAATTACAAAAGTAAACGATTAAGTATCAATCCTCATACATAATATAGTAAAACAAGTCAAATTAATAGGATAAATGATAGTAATAAAATGTACTTATTTGAGTTCATCAAATATCCCCCCACTTGAACTTTACTTGTCCCCAAGTAAACCTTAGAATTAAATCTTATGAAAATGTATCCTAAAACATGTTAGGATTTATTTTTATATTTAAGCATGTATTCGTTCATTTCATAATCACACAACCAAACACTTAACGAATTAGAAGTAAAATAAAATAATTTGATAAAAGCAAATCTAATCGTTTAACTGTCCAGTCGCGACGAATATTCTATCATAAGCTTGGCAAGTATACACATCTCCCCCACTAAAGCCAAGGAATAACAAGTCTAAAGCGGTTAAAAAGGGTTTTTAGGCTTAAGGGTTAATTATTCTTAATCTCTATCGATCTCAAATTCCAGAAAAGGCGACAAAATCACAAATACATGATCGAATCCACGAACACGATACTTGCAATTGCTCAAATCCTTAACTCGAATAGGCTAAAGATAGGTCCAAATTTCACCAATAATAATATATCAAAAAGGGCGACAAAATCATAAATACATAGCCGAATCCACGACTACGATACTTAAGATTGCTCAAATCCCTAATCTCAATAAATCAAAGGTTTGGTTGGATAAAGAATAATACAGGGTATGGATAACATTTGGGATATAAATTGGTGTAAAAATAAAAAAATAAACAAAACAAATAAATCAAAATCCTAAGTGTGGTTAATCACTATCCTAACCATCCCATGAATAAAACTCATATCATTGAATAACTCACGCTTTAACACTTGAAACACACGCTTTAGGTAGACACGAATTATACTCAACAAGATCTTAATCAAAGAATAAACCTTAGTTGACGTTCCCATAACTGCCAACTCCCATTTAAATCCATAAATATATAACAAATAGTGGTGATATCGACCACTTACATAACTTTACATCGTTGGTTTAAAAACAATCATCCAACTTTCTTCTTTTTTCTTTTTCTTTTCTCATTTTTTCGATTTTTTTTTTTTTTTTTTTTTTTTTTTTTTTTTTTTTTTTTTTGAGGGATAACATAAACATAGATGTGTAAAATTTCACCACATCACTAAAACAATAATTCTGGATAATTTTTCCATACTTTTCATAACTTCAGAAATAACGGTAATAGTGAAAGTAGTAAACACACGAAAAATAAACTCAAAGATATACAATATTTACTTTCACTCCAATTGCATTGTGCAATTTCCCGACCTAACCATAGATAATGAATTACGCACACGAACACAGGTAATGTAAGGAAACACACTTTGCCTATAGCAATTAACCAACCACGGATTCTAATCTACAGGGTAGGCTAAGGTGTAAGGGTGTAACGAAACATTTTAAACATAGGTGTAAGAAACGAAAGGAATGGCTCTGAGTGTTTTTCTAGGGGTATCTTACTCTAAAAGTGAGAGTAACAAAAGGGTTTATACGGGGGTTAACTAACCAGTGTAGTTAGTTAATAACACATAACATATAATAGGCTTTTTGGGTGTAATCCTAGAAATTTTACCAATTTAGACAAGTCATTCCAATTATATAAAATAATACTTATTATGGTGGTCTCGAATAGTATACAAGCCAAGTTCTAAAGTTTACAAGTCACCGGCACACTCATAGATTTGTGAATTTTGAAAAATCATAATTTTTGAAAATAACGTCATGTGTGCAGCTATGCAACTTAGACTTTAAACAAAAACATGCTAAAAATTTTAAATTTTGATATATTAAGCACATTTTAAGCATAATTTTTGAAAAAGTTTAGGACAAGTAAGTGTTAAGTGTTCTAATTCTCCAATCCCCCCCACTTAAGTTAAACAACGTCCTCGTTGTTTGTATGAATGGTTAAAAACTGGAAAATAAAAGAATTAGAACAGAAAAAACTCCCCTGAGATTTGCTCGGTATGATCCTCCATTAGTAGTAGAGCAAAAATCATCTTTCTTGTGGATTAGAACGTTTAAGCTTCATATTAGATGTATCCACAGGAAATGCAGGAATCTATAATACCACCAAGGCTTCAAAACACACCTAAGGTAAGAAAGGTTCAAACTTGCATAATACATTAGTAGTTAGATAAAAATAAAACATAAAAATTAAAAATGAAAATCATCAGGTCAGTCGATGCGCCGTATCTTATGGAAGAAGATACGCCGTATCGAGCCTGGAATAAATACGGATCAGAATAAAAGATGCGCCGCATCCTTAACCAGGGATGCGCCGCATTAAAATAAACTGATAAAAAGTTTTAAAGTCAAAAATTAAAAATGCAGGAAAATAAAATAAGATATGACCATCTGCAGGAGATGCGTCGCATCTCAGGATTGAGATGCGCCGTATCGTCATGCGGGCCTGACTGACTCGACACAAACAGAAAATTAAAAGATAAATCCGGGTTGTCTCCCGGTAAGCACTTGTCTTTATTCCAGAGTCTTCAAGTTAGACTCACGTTCAGCTCTTTAATATCGATCATTGAAGGAGTCGGAAACATCGCGCTCCCTCATCGCCAATTCAGTAATATTGAACACTCCTTTCTCGTCCTTAATTTCCACGCCGTTCTTCTTTAATATCTGTATAAACAAAGTCCTGTCCCTTTCGGGCAGAGATGACAAAATGATAGACGGGAAATTCTTATTATCATATAGGCATAAATAAGCAAGGTGGGGTGGTAGTTCAATAAACACATCATTATTCAAATTCGTTTTCTCAACTATTCTCCTACGTTTATTAATTACTACACAATCATACCACTCATCATCAGAATCATTAAAAACATTGCGTCTAAGTTCGGTAGGTACATTAAGGTCAATGAATTCCTCAAAGTTCTCATGATTAGGATTAGTTGAGTTGTTTTGAATCAATGTTTCTCCCATAAGCCTAGCTTCAAGATCGAGGTCCATACGCTCTCTTAATCCTAGCACATAAACACCTCTAATTATGCTCTTAACAGGATCTTGGCACTTATAGACTAGTTTATTATTCCCTACCTTTAATGAGATTTTTCTTTTAAACACATCAATCTTAGCATGGGCAGTAGACAAGAAAGGTCGACCAAGGATTAAAGGAACCTTAAAATCCTCGGGCATATCTAAAATAACAAAGTCTACAGGGAAAATAAACTTCTCAATCTTAACTAGCACATTATTAGCAATCCCTTCAGGTCGTTTTACCGTTTTATCAGCCAATTCAATAAGTAACTTAGTCGGTGCTAATTTACCTAGTCCTAGGGTAGTGAATGTTTTAAGAGGCATAACACTAACACTAGCTCCTAAGTCAGCTAACACATTATTGAAAGATATATTATTAATTGAACAAGGTAGAGTAAAACTCCCTGGGTCTTTTTCTTTATGAGGCAAGGCATTTAAATCGGTTGCAGAGCTCCCTTCTTTCATTGTAGCCTTGATCTCTTCTTCAATCTTTGTCTTTTCTTTGAGTAGTCTCCTTAAACTGATTGAAGAATTAAAGAAAAATTCGGGTCTTGCACCATCATTACCATTCATCGATCTTCTAGGCAAGTAAGGAGTGACTTCTTCAGTGGTGCTTATGGCCTTGACATGATCTCTTGGGTTGGTTTCGGTTGAGCTAGGTAAACTTCCATATCCCCTTTCTTGAAGAACTTTGCTCATTTGACCAATTTGTTGTTCCAATGCTTTGATCGAAGCTCCTTGATTTCTTGTAGT
Organism: Artemisia tridentata subsp. tridentata; assembly: GCA_021014915.2. Classification (NCBI taxonomy): domain Eukaryota; kingdom Viridiplantae; phylum Streptophyta; class Magnoliopsida; order Asterales; family Asteraceae; genus Artemisia; species Artemisia tridentata. The sequence goes on along the minus strand of CP139508.1, from coordinate 487,568,597 downwards.
AGTGTCCGTTGAAGCTCGAATTTCTTTGATCATAGCAGTATTCTCTTCATGTCTTTTAGCATCATCGGCCATAATTTGCTTTAGAGTGTCATCTAAAGTCTGCCTCCTCTCTTGATAAGCGGGATTAAAGTTGTTCTTTTGATAGAATCCCGGTGTGGCTTCCCTAAATCTTCCTGAAGGTCGGAATGGTTGTCCAAATTGGGTGTAATATGCTTCTTCAAACGTCTCACTTTCATTCTTATTCGGGCAATCTTTAGTGTAGTGAGGTCCTTCGCACTTTTCACATCCAACTTGGGCAGCATACACTTTCTCATCACACTTCTTCATCTCTCTACTAATTTTATCCAATTGAGCTTGAATAGCAGCAATCCCGTCAAAATTAGTGCTGCTCTTAGATCTAGTAGAGGTCCCATCGTGCCATTTCTGAGAATGATCAGCAGCTTCTTGGATCGCTTTCCTAGCATTGGCTGCACTCATTTGAGGTACAACTCCCTTAGCATCCAAAATCTGTCTAGTAGGCACGTCCAATCCTTGATAAAACAATATTATCTCCTGCATAGGGGTTAGATAGTGTTGAGGACATTTTATTAATAAATCTTTAAATCGTTCCCAAGCTTGATAAAGAGTTTCATCAGGCTCTTGCTTGAAACTGTTGATAGCCTCCATTTTTTTAGCAGTCTTAGCAGGTGGACAATATCTCTTCAGGAATTTGCTCTTCAAACGTTCCCATGTAGTGATTGAACTAGCAGGTTCATTCCTTAGCCACTTGTTAGCAGCTCCTTTTAGTGAGATTGGAAAGATTCTAAGCATGAGTTGATCGTCAGTGACTCCTTCTGAAGTAAACAAATCTGCAATCTCCAGGACCTTTTCAACATGCTCATTAGCATCCTCATGTTTCGTCCCACTGAAAGCATTCTCTCTGAGCTCTTTGAGAAACTGACCCTTCAACTCAAATTTTGACTTATCATCAAACTTTGGTCTAGCAACTCCTGAAGTGTAATCAGCACGGGTACTGTTCATGTATTCCTCCATAGTAGTGTTTTCGCCCATTGTTTCTGTTTCAACTTCCTCTTTTTCTTCAGAAAAGTAATCAAGCTCGAGTGAACTTGAAAGATCAAAGCTTCTTGTGTTGAAAAGCCTTTTAAGCGAATGTAGGGCTCGTTCCAGATCTTCGAAAGGTTGAATCAAGTTCTTAGTCGAACTCCTGGTCATGCACTTCCTGAAATCAACACAAAAGCATCAGTAGGGTATGCTCAAGAAAGTAATATATCAGAAAATTAACAACGAAAACGGAATACGAAAAATTAAAGTTACTGATATCTGCAGACGATGCGCCGTATCCAAAAAGTTGGATACGCCGTATCTAATAATCGTTAAAATTAAATCAGACTTTATTCAGAAAATAGATACGCCGCTTAGAAATTCGAATGCGCCGTATCGAATTAAATTAATCAAAAATCGATATTTATTAAAAATTAAATGCGTCGTATTAACGAAAGTTAATGCGCCGTATTTTCGTTACGTTTCAAAATACGAGATTTTTGATTCAGAAGATGCGCCGTATCGAAAGAGATCGATGCGCCGTATCTGTTTAATAATTTGAAAACTGTTTTTAATTAAAATAATAGATACGCCGTATCTGCTGAAGCAGATGCGTCGTATGGCGTTAACGTTTAGAAATTTTTTTTACCAAAAACAGATACGCCGTATCTTGGGGAAAAGATGCGTCGTATCGAATTAATTAAACGCGTTGTATTTTATAAAAATTGAACGCAATACGCCGTATCTGAGAAATGAGATGCGCCGTATCGTTCGATTTAGCTCAGTACAACGATAGCAGAACACACAGAATACGAAAAAAATTAAAAACAAACAAAAACACACGAAAATAAACACAAACAAAAGCAAACAAATAACACACAAAAACAGAAAATATGCAAAATAGTAGAATGAATGCAAATTAATCTAATACACAACAAAATTAGCGGTTAGATAAAAATTAAAAACCTAATTAAAATACTAATCAAATTAACAGATAATAACAATTCACTCCCCGGCAACGGCGCCAAAAACTTGATGTGCTGCGTGTGTCGTTGCGGTTTAGCAGTTTTAATGCCTACTCAAGTTTTAAATTTATATTTAGCCGACTTATCAATAACACACACACCTAACGAGCAGTGTACCCGGTCAGTATGAATATAATGGTAAGTAGAGTGTCGATCACTAAGAGTGGAACGTATTATCTAGTTATTCTAATCAGTATTTTAATATATTAAGTTAGCTATACAATCTAATCTAACGCAAGAGGGTTCAGCCTGAGAGACTGGCACGATTTGGTTGCAATTAAATAATAAACAAAACCAATAGGCACGAATCAGCAAGTAGCACACACGTACACAGATAAATACTCGAGACAATAAGAGGGCTGTCCTTATGATAAGTAGTTTGTCACTTGTTTTATTGCTAGTGTTATATGAAGTGTATAGTTCGATGCAACGCACCGAGATTAAGTCCTTTCTCGTTGGTTCTAGTCTTATCGGCGAGTAAACCCTTAATGATTACTTATGACTATCCTATTTATCTTTCTCCTACTTTTCTACAGACCATAGAATGCATAGGCGATCTAATAAATAGGCGAGGGCAGAGGCATGGCGACCCGATCAACGCTCAGCTAGCCACAGAGGTTATCAATGCACTAATAAAAGTCACCAAAGACATCAACATATAAACTTTAATTAATGAGAAAGCAGTTTTAAGGGAGTGCAATCTTTCCGTTGTCACATTACACAAGCCACCAATCTTGATGAATTAAAGTTTACTAACACAATAAAACAAAACTACTTAATGAATTAAACACATGCAGCACCTTCTTACAGCTCTATTATCTTTGATTTGGGTGTGTCTTGTGCTGCTGCCTTGACTGAATTCGTCCTTGGTTTCTGTACTTTGGTCACGTATATAATATATATATAAAGCTCTCGGAATTCGTCTGGTCTTGGGGTATTTATAGTTTCTGTCTGAGGGAAGATGCGGCGCATCTAAGGAGTAGATGCGGCGCATTGACTTAACTTCGCGTGGGGTCCAAGATTATAATATTCAGGAATATTCGTACACCACCAGAAGATGCGGCGTAACTCCATTATCAGATGCGGCGCATGTCCTCTTGTATCTTGGATCGTATCTGGTGAAATATTGATAGTGATGCGGCGTATGTAATAGGTGAGATGCGGCGCATCTGGAGTAGAACAAGTTGGTTATTCTTCGTTGACCAAAGTTTCATATGCGGCGCATGGGATAAATCCATGCGGCGCATTCTTCAAAGTCAGGCAGTGGTCTTCATTCTCTTCATTCCAACAACCAATTCCAATCTTGATCATTTTACTCCGTTTTTAGTCCATAATCGCTAAGTTTCACCAAATGCTTGTTTTTACCTGAGAATTACAAAAGTAAACGATTAAGTATCAATCCTCATACATAATATAGTAAAACAAGTCAAATTAATAGGATAAATGATAGTAATAAAATGTACTTATTTGAGTTCATCAGCGGGATACGCCGAAGGGTAAGGAACACGAAACCAACAAGGATTTCGTTTGTATATATTGGGCATCTCGGCTCTTATTAAAGGTACGATATTATAACCCTAACTCTTCACTAAAACCCTAAAACCGATTACTTACTCTCACGCCGGAGGATAATCGTGGGAGACAATCCCACGATAAGCCTAACGGTGTTTTTTGTTCTCTTAGTGCGCAGGTCTCAAACATTAAGATCCAATTTATACGGGAACTGGAACCCAAACAAGGAACGCCCAACTTTTGTATCAACAATAACATTAGATAAAGTTAAAATAAAAAGACAAAATAATGAGAAATAGTATATCTTTTGTTATATGAAACTGTTAATCGAAATGGGAGTATTTAAATATAAACCTGGTTTGATATCATAAAGATTTAAATAAAAGGGACATCATTATTTCTTCTTACAATTAGGTACCCTGCAAGTATTTTACGAATTAGACAAGGATTCATCACTAGTTTATTTTTTATAAATTTTTCTTTTATACATCTTCCTATTAAATGAGTAACTCGTTTTTGTTACTTTTGAAATTGGTAAAGTTGCAAAAGAAAAGTAAAGTTTGAAGTCATTGTCACAAAAACTTAAGAGCTCATATAATTTTTCCAAACTTAAATACAACTCCCAACAAACTTATGAGAGCGATACTTAAGTTTGAAAGAATAGTACTAACTTTAAGATATACAATTCAGATGCAACATGGTATATAAGCTTAAAAGATTTTCTCTCATTTACCAATGTGGGACAAAACCAAAACTCATGTCCATCTTTTAAGTTTTTGTTCCATGTCGAACACAGGTTACATAAGAGGATGTATTATGTCGTTAATAATTTAATAAGAAGAGGATCCTGACGAAGAACAACCCGAGAGACGAAGCTAGTTCCCCTTATATATATGAAGAACAACCCGAGAGACGAAGCTAGTTCCCCTTATATATATGAATTGGTTAGTCTTTTCAAATATTACTGATACACGAACTATAAAGCAAACGTTACCTGCCTCAATTATTATATAAATATCAAAGGTAAAAAGGTTAATATTGATTTCCTAATAGATGGTAAAAAAGTTGCTAAACAACTACACATGATCTTGATTCTATATCTACGTTTTTTATTATATTGATTTGTAGTTATATATTTTTTTTGGGTAAAGGTTTTTTACACAGAATAAGTTGAGGCGAAATTGCAAAGCACCAAATCGACTATACAAACATACGCACCCTTTGTGCTTTAAACCAAATCAAAAGAGTGACATGCCACTCTAATGAAAGAAAAAAACTAGACGTTACAAAAGAAGAAATCATGAGAAAACAAACTAACACCTAGCCTAAACAAAAACCTAACGTTCTACATGATGAATAAGAGAACGAGGTAAGTCCCATTCAGCCATAACCTTATCCACAAGACTTGACTTCTTAAAATGGAATGATAGAAGCTTTAAACGGACAGTAGCCAAAATCAAGTCAACCACTTGCTCCTTTGATATTTTCTTTTGCTTAAAGAGACGAGAGTTCCTCTCTTGCCAAACATAATAAACTGAAGTAGCCAAAACAAGTCTTGCAACAACACTATTAATAGAATCTAGGGATGAGCTCGGGACCAATCCCGTCCCGATCCCGTCCCGAATTGATGCTCCCGAATTTTTCCCGAGCATGAAAGGTGTATCCCGGTACCGTACCGAACGGGATTTCGGTACCGGTACCGGTACCGGTTCCGGGATTCGGTACCGGGAAATCAGTACGTATCGGGTTATTCCCGTTTTAGTTTAGATAAAAGTGGGGATGTAGGAATGGGTCATTTTGGGTTGTGTTCATGTCCTACGGGTCATATAAAAAAATCAGCTAAAGACCAACATGCAAAATGAAACCAGTAGCATAAAAGTACTATTAAACCACACGCTGAATACCAACAATTTGCATAGTGCATACCAAAATAAAACCCCTAATACATCGTATTCCTCATCTAAATAATACGAGCCCATGGTATTCCCTTAGGCCAGACGTACCGCTTAGGCCATGGTAAAACCCCTAATAGAAGGACAAGGATAATGTCTATGAAGACCGTACGTACCGCTTAGGCCGTTTGCCCCTAGAGTCTTATTGCAATACTTGCACAACGCCCTTCTTGACCCATCCTTCTTCACTCTAACCGGATAAAAATGTTCCCAAATCGAAGCCCTCTCCTTATTTGTTTTTTCATAAATTTCATACTCTTCTTCTTTGTCATCATCTCTTTTTCTTTTGCTACTTTGAGCTTTTGGAGCTTTTGTAACAACAACCGAGGGTTCACTATTATAACCCGTATCCAATTCATCAACATTTATTATTGGGGTTTCTTCAACAAATGTATCAATTTCCTACATAAAATCAATGTGAATCAAAACGAAATTAGAATTAATTTTTGCAATAAATGAGTAGGAAAGGTTATAAAACATGCAATTCTATAGCAAGTATAAAAAAGTAAGTCTAATTGCTATTATGTGTAAAATTAGTTCAGTTTTTTAGGTACATAGAGATGATTTATAGGCATCTATGCATGCATGCATGCTGGTGTTGATTTAGCGTTTCCACCGACCCATTTGAAGCACAGACGAATATCACATAGCAATAATGATCAACAGGCTGTTTGAACCAACAGACAAAGCAGATGGATCGCAATCATAACCAAAACAAATAAAATAGAATAAATGGTTTTAAATATTGAACTCGGTAAGTGTAAATGTTATGACAGACTCAACACAACCCGAACATCCAAGATGAAAACTACATGGCACAATAAAATAATGAACGATTGGTGTTACTAACATACCTCCATACTTTTCCAATGATAAAGATTGAGATGACTTGTGTGATTGATAATAAATTTAGGGTTTAATTTTTTGGAAGATTTTGTGAAAGAACTTTGGTGGTTATTTGTTAGTAACAATAGTTTTTTTTTTTTTTTTTTTTTTTTTTTTTTTTTTTTTTTTTTACCTTTGGTTTACTTGTTGGATGGAACAAATGGGTAATTGGATAACACAATTCATTAAAAAACATGGAGTCTTCTAATTTCGGTACCAAATCGGGATTTCCCGAATAATTCCCGTCCCGAACCCGAAATGTCCCGAATTTTTTTTGGCCTCATTTAGTAGTCCGGTACCGTACCGTATATCGAGACTCGGTACGGTTTCGGGACGGGATCGGGACGGTTCCGGTTCGGTTTCGGGATTCGGTTCGATATGCTCATCCTAAATAGAACCTTTATTAGCAAAAGGAAGAATACCATTTACTATCGAACTCTATACGTCCGAGACCAGATGTAGACCAGCCTTTGTCATCACACTCGACCACACTTGAGAAGAGAACATACACTCGAAAAAAAGATATTCATGAGAGTCTTGTTGTAGATCACACAATGGGCACAACAAAGCTAAGTTACTAGAACTATGCACATCCCACTGTCGAAGCACATCTTGGGTCTTAAGCTTTCGCTTAAACACTAGCCAAAGGATGAACGCATGTCTAGGAATACAATTAGCAAACCATACCACACTAGCCCACGCAACTTCAGCCTCTCTAGGACGAATATCGTTCCAAACAAATCCAACCGAAAATTCATTGAAAATTCCATTTCTATCCTGCCACCATAGCTTATCAGGAGTGTGAACATCAATGGAAGGAACAATAGCATTAGGAAACTTACTGTTCCACTGATCAAGCCAAACCCACTCGCCATTTGCAATAATGTCCACCAATCTCGAATTCATATTAAAACCGCCCCTATTTACTTGTCTAGCTGAAAGGCTAGATATTAAAGGGCTATGCAAACACCAATTATCAAACCAAGCCGAGATAGAAATACCATTACCAACTTTATACCAAAAGAATTGTCTGATCATAGGACGAACAAGAAGGATTTTACGCCAACTCCATGTCATAATTTCTCAAAAAGGAACATCCCAAAAATTACGTCCTCTTAATTTATGAGTATGAATCCATTTCACCCATAACGACTCCTTCAAGACAAGAATACTCCAAACATGGGATGTAATCAATGCCACATTGAAACTCTCGAGCCGACGAATACCTAGACCGCCTTCTTCTTTTGGAAGTAGGGCCGTTCAAAGCGCTCGCCGCTCGTTCGGAAATTGCTCGAAAATTGCTCGCTCGATCCGTCGCTCGATTGTAAACGAGCCGCTCCGCTCGGTTCGGTTTGTAAACGAGCCAAGCATGAGCAAAGGTCTGCTCAGCTCGGATCGGCTCGAATATTTTTATTATATATAAATATATTATATATATTATATATGTATGTATTTATATAAATATAAATTTATCTTGTAACTATCATTCTATTAGATTTATGGATTAACATTTTTGTATTTAGCCCAATTAAAAGTCCATCCAAAATCCAAAGACGTACACGTACACACTATCCGTTAGTGTTTTTTTTTAACGCATACTCGATAAGATAATAGTTGAATGTTTTAAATATAAAATAACATAAAACTATATGCAAACTAGTTATTTCAACTCAAAGGATACTTTAAGTAGCTTTTAAAATAAAAGCTAATGGTCAAAAGCTTTTAAAACTAAGCTTTCGAAAATCGAACTCTAAAAACATAAACTCATCCTGAAGTCTGAAACACACCCTTATACATGATTTTTTATATATTTGCTAAGCAAGATAATTGCTAGTTTCTGAAATCGTCAATCTTTTTAGTTACGTTTTTAAACAAAAGTGTGTATTTTATCATTTTAGTCGTGATATAATTCGAAGTCTTTGTACTAAATTTTAAACCAAGCGAGTTCGAGCCGAGCCGAGCGGCTCGGTTTTAAACCAAGCGAGCTCGAGCATTGGTTTGCTGCTCGTTTCATTAAGTTTGAACCGAGCCGAGCTGCTCGGTTTCAATTCGAGCCAAGTTCGAGCAGACTCTCACTCGGTTCGGCTCGGATCGTGAACAGTCCTATTTGGAAGACATACGGATTCCCATGAAACTTTGGCCTTTCCGCGATGCATAACACCATTGCACCAAATGAACCGTCTCATAAGTTGCTCAATATCCAAAATAACACGGGAAGGCAATATAAACACCGAGGACCAATAAACTTGCATAGAAGAGATAACAGATTGCACAAGTTGTAACCTACCCGCAAAAGAAAGAAATTTGTTCTTCCAATCGTTAACCCTTCTTTGAACCTTCTCCACTAGTTCCTTGCAATCTCTATAAACAAGACGCGTAGAAACTAAAGGAACTCCAAGATATCTAACTCGCAAAGTACCTTCCTTAAAAGGAAGAACATTAAGAATACCAAGCTTAACATGATTAAGAACGTTGCAAAAATAAGCTGTACTCTTTGGAAGACTAGGAACCAACCCTGAAACACTTTTAAATTCATCAAGCGCCTCCATAATAACACGAGCAGAATTAACGTCCCCATGCGCAAAAAGAAAAAGATCATCCGCAAAACATAAATTAATAATGTTAAGCTTAGCACAATGATGATGATACGCGAATGAATGTGAATCATGAACTTTACGCTTCAAAATACAAGTAAGGATCTCCATAACAAGAGTAAATAAGTATGGGGATAAAGGATCACCTTGTCGAAGACCCCGTTTCCCTTTGAAAAAGCCATGTAACGTCCCATTTATACATAAAGAGAAAGACGTACTCGTAACACATTCCATAATCCATAACACCATCCGAGAGTGAAAACCAAAACCAATGAGAATTTCCTTAAGAAAACCCCTGTCAACCGTATCGTAAGCTTTCTGGATGTAACACCCCCAAAAATATCGCAGCGGAACGATAGTGTCACTGGGGTGCTACTTCTCAATACAAAGCACAAGGTATAGAAAACGACCTCTAAATGAGACGTTTTAAAAAGTTACCATTCAATTTATTTAAATCAGAGTTATTACATGAGGTCCCTAAATATACTAATACATAAGAGTTTTTAATATAGGTTGAATGGTAAATGATAGACTCCAAATCATGCAAGTGACTCTACGATCCATGCATCCACTATCGCCTTTCTAACCTGAGATAAACATGCTAAAAAGTGTCAACACAATGGTTGGTGAGTTCATAGAGTTTATTGAAAATAAATTAAAATGGTTTTAAAGAATGTTTTCACAGCAAAGGCATTATATAAATCCACTCAGTTGCAAATCCCGCCCATACAAAACTTGCAACCTGTGTGTTCACAACCCACTGCTAAAATATAGAATGAATAAGAATATTTTCACAGCAAAGGCATCGTAAATCCACTCAGTTGCAAATCCCGCCCATACAAAACTTGCAACCTGTGTGTTCACAACCCATTGCTAAAGTATAGTAAGACATGAGTATATACGATATATGTAAACACTTAATGTAAAGCATAACAGCAAACTGAACCTCACGACTAGAATAAATAAGTATCATGAATAAACTGGATTATATTCACCCAAGGTCTCGAATAAGTGTTGGACACAAGGGTGGGGGTGTCAACCCGATAGTACTATCAATACCTCTCCAACGGCTCCATCCAGGAGTTAAACAGTTGCTAAGAATAAAGTGTAGAATAAGTTTAACACATTAAGGCACATATCGTAACTATATTTCATGTCCAAAAGTATCATAAGTAAAGCGTATCATAAGAATATGAATATTTTGAATATAAAACAAGTAATTGAGCATGTATCTCCCCCAAAAGTATTTCAAAACGTATAAAGATAGGGGCTATGAAACTCACAGTAATATGTAGAAGTTTAGAGTACTTGTGAAAGTAAATAAAAATAGTTGAGCATGTATCTCCCCCAAAAATAATTCAAAGCGTATAAAAGTAGGGGCTATGAGACTCACCTGAGCAGTCTGGATGGAAAACAAATTAAATCTAGTTGATAAACGTCTCCGGCACGTAACAATGGTGAAGAAATAAAATGATGAGCGTTGGATTTGGACAGGAACAAGGAAAACATATGCAATTTTTGAATCCTCTCGACTTGGAAAATGAAATTTAATGGAAATAAAAGTATTTTGGTCTTCTGTGGTCTCGACAAAAAGGAAGTAAATGGTCTAAGGATATTTGTTTGTGAATGATTTTAAAAACTAATTGAATGACTACAACTTGCATGAATATATAATGGTGCAACTTTGTACATTGGTTAGGTAGCTTGTATACGTGATTGTTTATGGAACCACATGAAATTATATGGTAACTGTTGGAGTTATGTAGCAATATGCATGGTGTAAGATTTTGGTCCATCAATGAATTGAAAGTCTTAAAAGAACACGCATGATATATATGGAAATAGTTTATGTGGCATGTATATATATGGAAAAGAATACTGCACGTACCTATATGATCTTAAGTAAAATGTGTAATATTTATAGCCTTGCATGGAGAAACTTACACGTCATATTGAAAATTTGCATGTATGTCACAAGATTTAGACACGTTATACATTGCAAAGAATTAGACACGTTATACATGAAATTAGTTATAGCTTTGCATGGCTACTAACTCCTACACGTACATATATCCTTTGATGAAAAATTTACCTACACATGTTTATAGTATTATATAGTTGTATTTGCATGAGATGTGGCTAAGTGACTTACATATTAATAGTTTAAAGTGTAGTTTGATTCCGGTAATTACTAACGTTAAATCTTTAAGTTACGAAACTTAAAACCGGGTAACGTAAAAATATAACGTTTATAAAAATATCAAAGTTTATTAATATACTCCAACTAATAATATTAGATGCGTGATATGTTTAACGGAGAGCGTATACGTTAATAAAATCTAATCGGGTTGAGTATTCGTACTGCGTAAAAAGTATAATGTAAAAATAAAAATGACAAGGCGACAACAGTTCATATAAAAATATATAGACTTATCTTATTCTTGTGTTGGTCGTGAGTATAATATATTAAAGAAAAATTTAAATCTCTCCATAAAAATGGTGATTAAAATAATGATGGAGATTACTATATAATTAAACGTCGTTAATTATAGTAAATTTTTGCAGTTTGCTACACTGGATGTCAACCTTAAACGCACATCTTGGAGGACCTCGATCTAAGTGATAATTATGCATGAGTTCTTGGGTTAGAAGAATATTATCAGAAATACACCTTCCCAGAACAAATGCAGATTGATTAACACTAACCAACCCCGTAAGACTATCTTTTATACGATTAGAGATAATCTTACTAATGCACTTAAAAATCACATTACAAAGAGAAATAGGCCGATAATCATTAATGCGAGAAAGAGAAGCAACTTTAGGGATAAGGGCAATAACAGTATGATTAACTTCTTTAAGAAGTTTTCCACTTACAAAGAACTCCCGAACCGCCTTAATAACATCATACCCCACAATGTCCCACGCACTGGACCCGAGGATTTATCATCTCCCAAAGAAAACACAACCTCCTTAATCTTAGCATCAGAAACATTACGAACCATATAATCAGCTGTCACAGTATCCAATTTGATCGAGAACAGATCATTGGAATCCAAAGGGGTAACAAGAACAGCTTGGCCTAAAAAATGCATATAATGCGAGACAAAAGTTGTATGCACCGCGTCTCCATAAGCCGTAACTCCATTTGAATCCACTACCATCTCAATCCGACTTCTAGCAACACGACTCTTTCCAACTTTATGAAAATATGCTGAGTTCGAATCACCAACACGAAGCCAAGTAACCTTGGCTTTTTGCTTAAGAAATCTTTCCTCTTTAAGAAGCGCTTGATTAAAAGAATTTAGATATAAAGCCTCCTCATCACGAAGCATAGAGTTAAAAGGATCTTTAACAAGAGCTTTTTGGACCTCGTCAAGCTCAAACCGAACCCGTTTTACTCGATCATGTAAATTACCTTTATCATACAGAAGCTTCCTTAACAACTTCTTCAAAAGCTTCAACTTTTGCACAACACGAAACATATGATAGCCATCAATGTCAATATCCCACAAATTAGCCACGACATCCTTAAATTTATCATTATGGATAAGTAAGTTCAAAAACTTAAAAGGCTTCGGCTTAAATTTCGACACCATAGGAATCCTTAAGATAGCCGGGGAGTGATCAGAAATACGATATGGCTGAAAAAGAGCACATGCACCAATAAAAGAATCATAGAAATCCAAATTAGCTATAACACCGATCAACTTCTCTTAAGCACTTCATGATCACCTTTCGGCTTTTGATTCCATGTGAAATGCAACCCCGTTTTATTGACATCCGAGACCTCAATATATTCAACACACTCTTTGAACTCTCGCAGAGAAATATCAATTAATGATGAACCCACAACTTTTTCTTCTAAATTAAGGGCCGCATTAAAATCACCCATTAGACACCAAGGTTGCCCATTAACAACAACCTTATGGGCTGATAAATCATGCCAAAGATCACGCCTGTGAGTATACCGATTATGAGCATATACAAGCGAACACATAAGAACCTTTTTATCAGCTCTAAACACGACCTGGGTATGCAAAACTTGAGCTGTCTAAGCAACAACCATATGCGAGAATCCTTCATACATAAATTACCATTTGACGTCCAGTTCCAATTCCAAAAAACACGGGCACAAAGCTTGTCTAAGATAGTACACATTGACAAACGATTCTCTGAAATAACCTGACAAACCTCATTTTGTTTAGGGGATTGGTTCATTCCCCTTATATTCCACGCGGCTATGCTATACATTGGAAACATCCATGACGGGAGTGCTTGCCCCCTTCGAATCAGTTTGGTTCGAAATATGCATATATTGAGCCGTCTCATCAAAGACATTTTCCACATCTTCGCTATCACTATCATGACCTCCACTTCCATTAACACCAGGCTCATTGTACCCTGTCATAGCATCATTCATTTCCTGACCAGAAATGTTGTAACACCCCAACCCGACAAGGGCAAAGGTGTCACATATACGGATTCTTATCAGAACAAACACAGACATTTGACATAAATAATACAATGAAAATCCAAGGTTTACAACTGAAATCAGAACTACAAGCTTTACATTACAAAATTTCTATGTCTAATATAAGGTTCTTCTAGTCAGCTTCCAAAAGCTAATGAAGTCTTCTAAAGTCAACACTTTTCACCCAACTCCCAGCTTCCAACTAAACCTGCCGCGGGAAAAGAAACGCGGCTGAGCTACACGAGCTCAGTGAACAGATATAACGGTAACAAACAATAATAATGAAATAGGGAAGATGGAAGGAATCGTACATGATGTAATAATAGATGAGAAGAAATATGAGGGTTATACAGAGATATCAGAAAGTATGGATAGTATCATGAGTAATGGTGAAGTAATCAAAAGATCCCATCAAGCCCAAACATACCAAGCCTAGTACAGAGATAAGTCCAGTATCATGTCATAGGGTGTCAGTAATGAAAGGTAAAGGTCATAAGTCTATAAAGTGCATGGAAAACAGTAATCCTCTACGAGCCCAGAAACATGAACATGAAATCATAATCATACCGCCATGCAGAGAGATGTTCCTCTCACGAATCCCAGAAATCAGAAATACGGAGTGATCAGCTCCCAGAGTTGTGAAAGACGTGTATCGCACTCACCATCAGTCACCATGCATATCATAACATATCATAACATGAACATAATACAGAAACAAATCTAGGATGCATCCATACGCCCCTGGTGGCCATAACTCCCAACACACCAAATAAAATACAGAAAAGGGACGGGACAGGTCATCACTCTCCTGCCCTAGAGTCATGCCATCGGTGCATCGACTGACATGGACATGAAACCCTCATGCCTAGTGAGTGGCTCGTAGTATCAAACTGTGGGTCAAGGTCAAGTATCATGTATCCAGTATTTAATTTAGTTTCATAAGTCAATTTCCATTTCAGAATATCAGAGTTCATAATCAGAGGTTCATATCAGAGGTTCATACCATAAAGGTTCCATGTCAGAAAGGTCATATATCAGAAATGTTTAATATCAGAAAGGTTCATAACAGAAAGGTCATGTCAAAGGTTCATAATATCATGAAAGAAACCAGAAAGGTTCACAGAATCAAAGAACATGGCAGTGAATCAGAAATCAGAAATGAGACGAAGGCACCTTACTAAAGAAGGGCAGAATATCTGTACCTTATTAGGAATGCAAAAACAGAAATAGAAGCACAAACAGATCAGGATCTCTCCTTCTTCACACCTAGAGGAATAGAAGACGGAATTACAGAAGATTCTAAGTCAGATTACCATTTTGGTTTTCCTTTACTTTTTAATAACTTTCTATTTTAGGCAGGTTTCCTCATTTGGCAAGTTTTCATAATTTAGGGTTTCACATGTAATTCTTCCAAAGTTAAAGGTCAAATATGTAATTATCACATTCATTCTTTTTAATCCTTCATTTATTCAGAATGTACGTCTTCAATACTTCAAGTTTGCCAAATTACATTTTATACCCTTTAGCTTACAAAATTTCTATTTAAACCCCTTAATTCATAATTTTACACTTTAAATTCTTATCTTATCCATAATTACCAAACAAGCCTCATATTTTATCAAAATACAGAATATAACTTCAGAATTTCTTATTGTACGAATCCAGCCCCTCAAGTTTCAGAAATTACACACTTAGTCCCTTAAGTTTACAAAACTTATAATTTAAATCATAATTCCATATTAATTACATATTAAGCCCATAAATACTCAAATTTACCCAAAACACTTTTAATATCATTATTTACTCAGGAAAACCTCAACTTTCCAGAATTTACACTTTTAGTCCCTCTAGTTTAATTAATTACAAATCATACCCTTTAATTACCATTAATTCATTATCTTGAAATATTTACACTTAGGACCCTCAAGTTATATTTTTCCCACATTGTAACAGACCTAAATAACATTTTAAAAATAACCCACGAGTTTCAAAAGTTACAAAACACCCCCTTGTGATTTAATTTCAAATCGGATTACCACTTTTAATTATCAAATTCAAACCCTAACAAACCCAATCATAAAACAATCATTGAATAATCTTTGAACACATTTAATTGACCAGATCCAAGCCCCAAAATGCCAACCCTAATGCCCGATCCATTTTATTTGATTTAATCTTCACTTTTCACAAAACCCGGTTTTAAATTAATTCTCCAATAATTCATTTAAGCTTCCATAAATCAAACACATATTTTTCCCAAGTTATATGATGATTTTAGAACCCAGAAAATTTATAAACATAGCTCCAATAAATCGTATCACATATTTTATAATTTAGGTACGTTTTTAAGACCATAATTCACCACGACCTGTTTAGGCTTCAATAATTCGTTTTCTCATTTTTCCCAGACCTTATATATCACATATAGTCTAAATAATTTAACCATGGCACCCAGAAAAATACGTGACACATATTTTGGAATTAAGGTATGTTTTAACCCACAAAATTCAAAGCGCTATAAAAACTTTGCATGATTCGAATTTCCCATTTTTCCTGTGTCTAATATGATGTAAAGAATGTAATAAAAATATAAAATGAATTTTATAACGATTGGAACAAAGATTGGCGAATTAATACCTATCGAGTGGAATAGAACAAGAATTTTCGATGCTCCTTGAATACGGCCCTTATAAATCGTGATGCTATTTTTCTAGGCTTCTCAGGACATGTAAGGACATGGGAAAAATAATGGCTAGCCTCCAGAATTTTTTTGGATCGATTTGTGAATTATTCTTGGTGTTTAGGGTTTATCGGCAAGAAGAAAGGAGGAGTAAAAGGTATATAAAATGTGTAGTTGATTTGGCTGAGATTTTGGAGGAGGGGAGGGCATAAATTTCGGTCCCCAATCAATCAAACTTAATTTGTGCATAACTTCCTATTTTGTTTCATATTTATCTTCAATTTACATAATTTAATTTAATTTAAAATATCACTTATATATATAATATGTATTTTCGGTATTTTATAGGTTTTAGGGGTCCAAAATATTTTTAAGTCATGTACAAATATTTTAAATGATGTCCCATAATTATTTTGTATCATATATAATTTAATTACAAAGGTTTTGAAGTTTAATTGTTATTTATATAAGCTTTAATCAAATATTAAAATTATAGGGGCATTTTAGTCTTTTTACATGTTCTAGATTTTTAGGTATTACAAACGTTATCAGCATTACATAAAGCATCAAACTTATTCTTTAACTGGACAGGATTCACTTCTTGAGACACCGAATCCTTAGTAGAATTCGTAACCTGATGGGACGAAGACGCCACATTTTCAGTAGAACTTTGAGGTTTTGGTTTAGGTCGATAATAATAAGTAGGTTTAGGTTTATTAAGCCTAATACCATCAATAGGTTTAGAAACATTCTTCCCTTTTACCAGCCTTCCCTCCTTTTCGTGTTGCTTCCACAAACCCATCATCAGTGGCCACATTCGAACTAGCAACCTTCACCCTTTTAGGACACTGATCATTAGAGTGACCAAACAAGTTACATGTATCACACCTTGGTGGCTGCCATTCATACTCAACATTTATTGTTTCCTTCATAAAGCCCAAGCCATCAAGTAATGGAATAGCCACAACCAATGACTCCACAAGAGCACATTCAGACGTGATCTCAATAAGAGCTTGAGCATAATTGTTTCGACCCCACGATTCAAGACACATGGTGGTCGACCAATCTTCATTGCCATCAAACTAAGTCCAACTTCAGTAAACGCAACCATAGGAACATTATGAAACTTAACCCAAACAGGAACACTCGTAAGATCTTCCTTAGACATATTAGTAGTAGACGTCCAAACATTCAGAATAATAGGGACATTTCGAATAAGCCATGGAACGTTCTCTAATGCTTGTTCCATACCCCTACTTGACGAGAATTTAAAGAAGAAGAAACCACTTGAGTTCATCATAACTCGAGTAAGACCATATTTAGCCTATGTGTTCTTCACATAATTCTCCACAATAGGAAACGCAAGACGTTTCCCAATGAAATACCCATACAAAGTGTTAGCAAACCTATTGTTTACCTCTTCAACTGATGCCATAGGTAACGTAAAATCAGCATCACCTACCACATCATTATTAAGAGGGCGAAAATTTACCTTCATTTTAGGTTGATCTTCATTAAGAACCGTAGCATACGAAACCGGCTTCGTGTGCACATCCCCTTCTACATTTGACACCTTGTTTTTAAGCCTATTGAGGAACGAATTGATATCCTCCTCTCCCTTACCCTCCTCCATCAAATAATACTTACAGACCACCACGATCAAGAAAAATTAAAACCTAAAGATTAGAAGCTAGAAAAAGGGTTTTGTTTCAAGTGACATTTTATCAAACAGTTTGTGTGCAAAATATAATTGAGTGATTTAGGGTCAAATTTTGTGGGTTTTTGAGATTTTATATGATTCAATGATTGCGATAGGAAATTGATGATGAAAATAGTGTTTGGAGATGGGATTAATGAAAAAGAATAGAGGTCTGATGTTTGATAAAGAAGATGATGTGTTTTTCTACAAAGGGAGAGTTACTTAATATGCTAAATTTAGTATAATTTACATTTTACATAGGTACAAAGTGATGGGCACTTAGAGCACTGGGCGTGGAGCTCTTCGTGGCTCGCCATGGGTGACATGGCAGCTCGCCATGGCATGCCATGACACCATCCCAACTCTTCGTGGCTACTCATCCATGGGTTACTCATCTGCACGGCTAACCCAACTCCCTGCAAATTGTGTACGATCCCAACTCTTCGTGGCATGCCATGACACCATCCCAAATTCCCAACTCTTCGTGGCTACTCATCCATGTATGTGGGACCCAAATGAGTAAGTTGTGGCTTGTTATGATAAGGGGGGTTGTAAAGGGAGGTATGTCATGGTGACGTGGCACCCCGTGGGACCCGAATGAGTAGTTTTGGGATGTCATGACAACAGGTGCTCTTATGAAAATAGTAAAGTGGTATTCTTCAAAAACGTTAGGAAAACGTTTCTTGATTCTATATTTGGTTCAGGTAATTCACTTGCAGTTTGCGACACAATGCTATTTTGTGATATGAAACGAGTATGGCATTGTCCTCAACTCGTGTCCAGGCTCATGATAAATGTAGTTACGACATTACCTAGTCAAATGGAAAAAAACTATTAAGGTGCAAAGAACTAAAAATGGTAGTCTAGAATTAAATCACGATGCCTAAAACATATGGTGTACTAGCGTTAGGAGTGAGTACGCTAGTTTTATTGTCTTTTCATTGCGGATTAATACAAAAACTTTAAAGCTCATATAATTTTTCCAAACTCAAACACAATACCACCCAATACCCAATTTACTATGGTATATAAACACAATACCCAATAAATTTTATAGGAAAATGCTTAAGTCCGAAAGCATCATATTAACTTCTAGACAGACAATCCCTATTTACTATGGTATATAAGCTTAGAAGGTTTTCACTCATTTACCTATGTGGGACAAAAAGTCCTAATTATATCATCAAAATATAATAAGTATCTATTTCACTAATCTAATAGGATTATGCAATTTATACTCCTATTGGCTATCATCTACAACAAGACATCATTTTGAACATTTAGTAACTAGTCCAACTTTACACCGGATAAAACATTGGTTGATATAGGTTATCGGGCTACACAAACACGTATTTTGATGAACATGGTGCTGACACGGAACATCCCGAAAGCCGCTGGTACCCCATCCATTGTTGATGACCTTTGGTTAGTCCTTGATAACGATAACTGACTTTTGATAACACTGGCGACTTTTAAATGACTCGATGTATGTTAGTTTGCAAGGGTGTTTAGTGTACAATAGTTTTTTTTTGAACGGCAAATGAAATTTAATTAAAAGAGGCTAGAAAGAAACTAGCAGACGATACACGCAAAAACGATCCAACAAACAAAGAACAAAAAGGAACAGAAAACTCTAACGAAACGAGACAAACTCGCAAAACAACCAAAGGCTATTAGAGTTAGAAAGATCCCACCATGGCGCCAACAGAACTAACTCCCATGAACGAAACCGAACACCCGTTGCATCATACCAAAAAAGCGATCTAACCGGCATCCTTTGTTTGTCTCGATAAGGCATTATGAAGAAGAATAGCTTCTTTAACGTTGCCATAATAACTCCAAATCTGAAGATCACTGGGAAAATAATCTTTACACATACGAAGTTGCGCAAGAGAGAACAACTCGTGTATATTTCCATTGGGGTCTCTATAGCTCCATCGTTTATCAGAATCAATCTCGTCACTAGTTAGAGGACCAACATAATCAAGCCACGAAGAACCAGACTCAACAGCAATATTTAAATCATTACCCGGGGGTGTAGATGGAGGCGCAATGAGGGAGTCTTTTTCAGGAGTAATAACTGGCGTAACCTGACACTTGTCTTGATGCAATAACCTGCTGCGCAAAGGATCATTATCATCAGTGGTGACATTACCACAATCACCCTGAGAATGAACTCCAAGAATCTCGCCAGCATCATCTTCCAAATTCTTTTCCATGCCATCCTTAATACACCCATCATTAAACAAGACTGAATCACCACGAATCTCGCCTTCTTCAAAGGAGTCCACAAGATCATTTTCCACCCCACGAACATCCTCCTCTCGCAAAACCCGACTAGAAGGCGACACCGAATCATTGTTAACATTCTTAGGGGAATCTGAATCACAACTATCGACATCCAAATGCTCCTCATTTTCCAAACTTTCATCCAAACTAGGACCCTCTGCATCCTTCCTTTCCAGAGGATTAGACTCGGAATTGACCTCCATCGATTCAATATTGGGCGCCCAATATGCGAACTCAGTAGCGATAATACGATAATTCCGATTACGATATGAAACTATAAAGGACTCTAACACACGATGTAAAGACTCTGTAAGGACACAAACCTTCCCGTGAGACATTGGTCCATCACTTACCATATCCGTAAACACGCTGCTTCCCCACCGACCACCCAACTTCTTATAAACCTCTGGAGCCCATGATCCTAATGGCATACCCACCACGTCTATCCAAACACATCTTTCATCTGGAATAAAATCGTGAGAAACATCTTTGAACTCCAAAAATATCTCATTTAACGCCTTTGAAGTCTTGACGCTTTCCACTTGATCCATAGAGTCAAATTCCAACCAACCCAACGTCCCCCAACATATCTAAGACCAACATCATCGAATCCCTCAGAAGACATATGTTTAAGAAGCTCTGAAATGACACTTAAATCTTT
The DNA here is from genome assembly GCA_021014915.2 of Artemisia tridentata subsp. tridentata. Classification (NCBI taxonomy): domain Eukaryota; kingdom Viridiplantae; phylum Streptophyta; class Magnoliopsida; order Asterales; family Asteraceae; genus Artemisia; species Artemisia tridentata. Next base: position 487,547,785 of record CP139508.1, on the reverse strand, counting down.
TACTTTAGCAAGAATACTACGCTCCATACCATCCAAATCAATACAATCGTCTACCGAGATAGTCATCACCGCTTCATTACCCGCATCCTTATGTACCTTGTTACAATCCAACACCCCCACAGATTCTGCTCCAGCATTACTTGTATCTTTAGACCAACCATTTCTAAATTCTTAAATGTACTGTAAACTGGTCTAAGACTTCGAAAGAGGATGTGTTATCTTTTTAACATAAACTATCCTTTATTACTCCAAACTCGAGAATTGATTGTGAATTTAGGATTTTGTACACACCATGTTGCCACTCAATAATTATGGCGTTATGTGATCATTCATATCAAGTTTTTGGGTTTTTGTGATGAGCATGATGGCGAATTCGCGATAGGAACGATTTGGGTGGTCGAAATATGATAATATTTCATTTGAAAGATACACAGAACAATAAAACAAACTTTATCTTGCTCGATTATTATAAATATCAAAAGTAATTTTAATATCAACTTCATAATAGATTGTAAAAGGGTCACTAGAAAATTACACTTAATCCGCATTAGTGTCTTGACGACTTCAAGGTAAAAATAAAATAAAATAAAAAAAAAAAAAAAAAAAAAAAAAATTGTCTAGTCCTTCAAATATTTGAACCAGTTGCGACCTGCAAAAAATAGTATAATTTTACAAGTTGTTCTTGTTTAGAGATGTTTCAACTTTTCATTGTAAAGAGGATTAATCTTACAAGTTAGCTTTATAACATTGAACTCTTTTAGCTTTTTTTTTATTCTCAAAATTATTGTTAGGAGACAAAAAAAATAAAAGTAAGGCCATTATAATTATCAACCACTCAAATAGTATATTCCTCGCTAAATTCTTTTTTTCTTACTTAAAATGAAAAGTGAACAATTATTTTGAGACATTCTAAAAAAAAAAAAATAGGCTATAATTTTGAGACGGAAGAAGTATTATATTTTTACATCAACAAAAAAATAAACACTTAAATAATGATTCTACAGTTAGATAAAAAAAAATTAAACAATTTTTCAAATTGCTGTTAAGTAAAGGTTAACACCAAAACATGAAAGTCGAGCAGACAAAACGGCCCAACTAGATGAGAGCTTTGAACCAATGTTGCAAAAAAAGGTTTACAAGGCCGATTAATCGCCGATTAGGTGCTACAAGCCCACCGACCTTGCCGATTTATGTAACTGGGTCAAACAAATAGGTCAACCGTAGTCAACGGCGATCAACGGCGGTCAATAGTGGTCAAACTTGCCAGAAACCTATAAATCTTGCCGAAAGTACCCAAAACTCACTGTAAACTTATTTTGATCACTTATAGTAACTGTTTAAGTCTATTACAAGTTGTTTTTTAGAAAATACCTTGCCGGAAATACCTAAAACTCATCAAAAATACACAAAACTTGCCGGAAATAACTAAAATTTGTCAGTAATGCCAATCCGATTAATCACCGATTAATCCCGCCTAGACCGATTACAAGCTACAAGGTAGCCGACCGCCCGACTACCGATTCGCGATTTTTGCAACCTTGCTTTGAACTGATTCATAAGTCAGGGGTCAAGCACAATTTAGACTCACTTTTATTATTTTGGATTACTCATTGACCCAGTTATTATAACACCCCGCTCCTTTTTGTTTTTGCTCTACCCATCGATGGGGGAAACCTTCAATTTTTTTCTTCTTCATTACTTCTAAAACATTAGCAAAAATGTTTATTGATTCTATATCTATGTTTTTAAATATATATATTTTTTTTGAAAGGCACGTTTTTAAATATATTGATTTGTAGTTGTATTTAGTTAGGGGTGCAAACGAGCTAAACAACTCGTGAGCTACTCAAGATCGGTTCGGTAAAAGCTTAAAACGTGCTGAGCTTTAACAAGCTCGAGCTTAACATAAAGCTTCTTAAATAATCGAGCTCGAGCCCAAGCTTCTGACATTGAGGGTGTGTTTGTTTCATTAAGATGTTTTAGGTCTGAATCTGACTACCACATCTTATCAGTAAAAGGTGGCTAAAAAGTCTAAATATGAACGAAATAATGTTGTTTGCTTTTTTATAATTGTCCGAATGATTTTAAGTGCACGTTTCTGCAATTTATTTAAGTAACTTATGTAAATATGAAAAAAGACTTTTTATCATAAATATAACATATTTAATAAACCATCAAATATATTATATTAACACGAGTTTTCAATCTCTTATCGAGTAAGAGGCAGTAAGACAAGTCCCCCACCTCTTACTGAGTAAAATGTTATATGTCTAACTGGGTCTGACTTAAAAGAAAAAAAACAAACAACTAAAACGTCTGAGCACCTCTTACTGGTAAGAGTAAGAGTGCTAGTAAGTTTTTTTTTTAAAAACAAACACTCCCTGAGTTTGATTAAGCACACGATCCTGAACGAGCTTTACATATATTACGAGTTTTCTGGATGTTATATTAAGATTATATATGCAAAAAATACATTTTTTTCCCTTTTAGTATAGCTGCTAAATCAGTAAACGACTATGTATATAAGCAAACAACTGTGTTTTGAGGATTTTTGTTTCATACAGTATAGTAAATATCATGTGTACGCAATCAATCGATCCTGAATATGATTTTTGCAGTTGCCCTTACTTTCTTTTCTTTCTCAAAGTCAAAAAAGTTATAAGGCGTCACAATAAAGTTGAGTAAACTACAAATTTTGTTCGCTATACATATTAGAGGGCAACCTCCTAAATATTGCATACTTGCAGTTGATCTTTCAATTGATATTTGGAGCCATGGAGGTTCACCTATGCCGAATTTGGGCTATCTGAAAAGGTAGTCACCCTGTGATTAGTCGGCTCGCAATGTCAAGTCGCATACCCAGTTAACAAAAAAAATATATATAATAATAATAAAAAAAATAAAAAATAAAAAGGGGATTCATCACTTGTTTTCATTTTTATAACATTTTATTGTATATATCTTTCATTTTTATTGCTTCTTACAATTAAGTACCCTGCAAGTATTTTACAACTAAGACAACGATTCATTACTAGTTCTCATTTTTATAACTTTTTATTGTATAGATCTTTCTATTGAATGAGTAACTCGTTTTTTATTTGTCACTGTTGATTATTATTGGGAAACTTAAAAAAAAAAAAAAAAAAAAAAAAAAAAGTAAAATTTGAAGTCTTTGTTACGAAAAACTTAAGAGCTCATAGAATTTTACCAAACTCACATACAACACCCAACAGATTGGGAATCATATGGGACTTTGAAAGCATAGTATTAACTTTAAGACATATAATTCATATACAACATGGTATATAAGCTTAGAAGATTTTATCTCATTTACCAATGTGGGACAAAACCAAAACTCATGCCCAACTTTTAAGGGCGCAGAGCTTTTTGAAGCTTTTTGGGGCGATGAGCAATGAGCTTTTTGATTTTTAGGAATGCTCATTTTTCTAATGTTTCTTTAAGAAGCTATGAGCGATGAAGCTCACTGCTACTGCTCACTGCTACTGCTCACAGCTACTTTTGCCAAACATAGCCAATGTAGGTAAAGTTTGTTTTATTGTTTCATATATGTCGAACGTAGGTTAGCTCGTCAATGGTTAATTTAATATTTAAGTTTGTAAAGGATGTGAAGTGTCCCTTGCTACATTTTGTCGTTAATGGTTTAATAAGAGGAAGTGGATCTTCAAAAAGAACAGCCTGAAAGACTTTAGCTCCCCTTCTATGAATGACCCTCGGGCCTTGGTTAGGTGGTGTTTGTTTTTTGTTTTGAATGTCTTAACAGCCTCTTAATGCCTCTTAACGAGCTAAACCTCTTAATCGTTCAGACCGTTTATTTTTTATTTTTTCCCGTTCAGACGCGTTCAGAGGCAGTTACATCTTAATGGTCTAGACTTGAGAGGGGTGTCTTAATGCCTCTTGTTGAAACAAAATAACAAAAAAAAAATTAGTACGAGCAATCAAATGACACAACACTTTACTTTAACAAGATTTTCGATTCAGATTCAGACATTTACGCCTTAGATTCAGATTCAGATGTGCGGTTCAGATTCAGATTCAGAGCCTCTGAATAAACAAACAGCACCATAGTCTCTTGTAACGTTTACAGATACACAAACAATAAAACAAACTTTACGAACCTCAATTATTATATAAATATTAAAGGTTAAAAGTTAATAACGACTTCATAACAAATTTTTAAAAAGTAACTAAAAGACTACGTTTACAGATACCATCAAATTACTCCTTCCAATTTTTTCTTTTTCTTTTTTCTTTCTTTTTAATCTTCTTTCTTCTAAAACATTATCAAAAATGTTTCTTGATTCTGTAATGCCGATTTCTTGTTTTTTTTATTCAAACCATTCACCTTGTTAATTATTCATTGACCCGGCCGTTAAATATTTTTTGGTTACTTTAGATTTTAACTAGGTGGGGTATGGAATTCCACTTTCATAAATATTACGGTAATTTAACGGTGACTCTTTCATTTGATGTTTGGTATTTTTCACTTTAATGTTGGAGTTTTGTAGTCAAATTATCTTTGCAGATCTACAAGTGACTAAATACTCTCCACTTAGGAGTGAGGACACTAATTTCATTGTATTCGTTATTGTGAATTATTATTCATAATCTTTATAAAAGAATAAAAAAAAAATTGAAAGGCTATTTATTTCAACACAAATAAACAATTACGGACATAGGCATCAACTACTTTAACAAGATACTTAACAATAGTGGACCCAAAATAAAACATTACAACACAAACCATTACAAGGCTAAAAACTTGACCCTAAGAGCAAAGGGTATTGTAATGTAGGGATGTGTTAAACCATCACCTCCCCTGCGTTAAACTCGCGTTAACCACACCATCTTCATGCGTTAACGCTGCGTTAACCCTTTATGAGTTACTCGTGTACTCGTGTTTGTCATTGTGGAATATTATTCGTAAATTTATAGAAGAAAAGTAAAGTTTAAAGTATTTGTTACAAAAACTTTAGAGCTCATATAATTTTTCGAAACTCAAATAATAAACCCAATAAATTCATGGGTTAACTAATTGCATTTCAAAGTATAGTATTAACTTTAAGACATACATTTCGTATGCACTATGCTATATAAGCTTACAAGACTTTCCATTACTTACCTATGTGGGACAAAATGTTAAAATGGTTTCAAATGGATATGAAGTATCTTCTGCAACATTTTCTGTTCTTGATTTCAGATGGATGTGAAGTTTTTCTAAATCTTGCCGGTTGTTCTTGACAGAAATGTTTTAACTTTTAACTTCCATTGAATCCAGGTAACTAAATAACTACACATAACCCCGATGTGTAAGATGTCAATCGCGAGTGTCTTGACGACTTCAAGTTGTTCTTGCTTTAAACTGTTTTAACTCTCACTGAAGCGATTATTAAAAACTGTTTATACAGTTAACCTTTTCTTGCTATAAGATTTTAACACAAAAAAATAAAACCTTGAAAAATTATACTTAGCTCTAAAAATTAACATTTTATTACACTAGACTGTTAAAAAAAAGGTTATAAACAAAATATGACTCATGTCAGTCACTTGGACGGACCTTATGCAGGCAGCTCATCAACTTGGTCATACCATTGATAGTATCATTTTTTGTCATTCTTTCATTTTTCTCTTATTAATCATCTTGATTACTTCTAAAACATTAGCAAAATGTTTATTGATTCCATATCTACGTTTTTAAACATTCGAGATCCAGCCCATCCTTCTGATATCAAGCTCGATTAAGCTCGTGAGCCTAAACGAGCTTTACATATTGTTGATACAAAAGTTGGGCGTTCCTTGTTTCTGTATCAATTAGATCTTAATGCTTGAGACCTGCGCACTAAGAAAACAAAAAGACACCGTTAGGCTTATCGTGGGATTGTCTCCCACGATTATCCTCCGGCGTGAGAGTAAGTAATCGGTTTGAGGGTTTAGTTGAAGAGTTAGGGTTATTAGATCGTACCTTAATGAGAGCCGAGATGCCCTCTATATATACACAAAATCCTTGTTGGTTTCGTTTTCCTCACCCTTCGGCGTATCCCGCCTAAGTCGGTTGTTTGATACATATCCCATAAATAAGAGATATCCTATATCCAGACCATAAATAACTTCGGGTTTGGGCCTTCGTAAGCCCAAACCGTTATCGTGATAGCCCATTCGTGATGGGCTTGAGTGTTAGTAGCGTCCATTGGTCGGGTTCGTGACCCGAATGCGGACTATACGTCATCATGTCCCCCCAGTCTAGTATGCGCAGGGTGGAACCCGCGGATGCTAGACTAACAACTGAAGCAAAAATATTCCTCGATGCGTAGCGGGGAAGCTTCAAATATTTCCCGCCTAAAAGTCATACCATGAATCTTGTCCAAGTAAATCCGAGTATCCCTCGTAAATCGTGAGGGGTGGGTGAAAAAGTGCTTCATCTCTTGATCTCCCAGCCACACGATTAGAGCAAGTGGGAGACACATGTCAATCATCCATGAGATGTTGTAACCCTATATAAAGTGTCATCTCCATTTCACTGTGCTTATCACAGTAAAAACGTCCATTGCCGCCATTGTTAAAAAGTCTAAACAGCGAACAAGAAATCAACAACTCATAAGGTAATAGCGCGTGCGCTTCAGAATCCATTAAATTCGAACCATGGTTCTTCAATTATCTGACTTTACATCCGATATATCTGAGGATGAACTTCGTCAGTTCACCTCGGATTATTATATCCCTATCGCATTGCACCCGGTGGTTCCGGTGGCGACTGCGTCCATAGCGAACTTCCCGGAAGGGAAAGTAGGAGTTTACACACGCTTCTTCGAATTCGCTAACCAACGTGTGCCTATTTCCCTATTCTTGTGCGATGTGTTAAACCACTATCGTCTCCATATTTCCCAACTGCACTGTATAGGTGCAGCAAAAATAACCAATTTTGAAGTAAATTGTCGCTTGTTGGCAATTAACCCTACAATCCATCTATTCCGCGCGTTTTATCACACGTCGTGGTCAAACGGGTGGGTGTCCTTTTCCAAGCGCGCAGGGCCGCTGCAGTGCTATACAGAAAAGTTAGACGCACTTAGGAACTGGAGGGAAAAAAAATTTTGGGTTGATGATGCGTTTTTTCCATGGATTTTTGAGTTCTATACCCAAGAGTCATTGCCGAAGGATGAGCGTCCCATCCCCGGAACGTATAGCGCAGATGATGCGGAGACGATTAATGCCAATCGCATACCGATCAGAGCGTATCCAGAGGAGTTTTTGGTGCACATGGGCATCAGTCGCAATTACTTCGGTAGTCCGGAGGAAGTGCCAACTTTTTTGGACGAGAATAGCCGGGGTGGGTGCTTGTCCTTCCTTCCTCTTCGCTTATTAGTTGTAAGCGCTCTTCCCTTTGTAGCTTATCTAACTCGTTTTGTGTTTGTTTGTTGTTTGTTGCGTAGAGATGGATCTATTCGGTGTTGTTCGCTTGGAGAGGCCGAAACAAGTGACTATGGGTGTGCGCCCTTTAAGGGATGGCGAGGAGCCAGTTTTGGAGGCCACTGCGGGGCGCACGATGGAGATAGTGCAGGAGGAGGAGCCCGAGGATGTCCCCGCAGTTATTTTGGAGGCGCAGCCTATTCGCAGTTTTCCAACCCCTGGGGTGCAAGTCCATGTAGAAGAGCTATCGCAGACTGATTCGTCAGACAGCGTGGGGGTTTCTAGGGCTGTGAGTGAGTCAGAGGGCGCTGGCCAAGGGGTGAAGCGTAAGAAGCCTTCTGGTGATGATGGCGTAGGTACGTTAAAAAGAAGGCGCCATGTCCTTGGCGAGGGGTCCTCATCAGAAGAAGATGCATCGCACACCGTTGCTATGCAGGATACAATGGAAACTCCTTCCCCCGAGTAAGTGATTAGACTTGTGTCTTTGAAACTTTAACGCATAGTATGCGTTGATATTATAGAATAACTTTAACCCTTGCCTTTTGCGTGCAGTGTTGGAGATGCTGGTGATGCTGCAACGCGCGCTGGGGAATCGCCACCCAAGGCGAGTCCCTCGCCTACTGATCATCTTGCGCAGGGGAGCCAAGGATCTGGGACAAAGGCTTCTGAAGATGTGCCTACGGACCAGTTGATTGAGGAGTTAAGCTTGGCTGCTGCGCATCAAGCCTCATTGGTTGTACAGCTCAAAGCTAGGCATGCGGGTGAAGGTAGCAACAGTGCGCAGAAGGATAGGGAAATTGCGCTACTGAAGGCGCAGTTAGCTGATGCTCAGGCTGAAGTAGAGTCAACCACTGTGTATGCTCAGAAGCTTGCTGATGAGAGGCTATCATTGTTTGCTCAAGTGAACCAAGAGCGCGCTGGCGCAAAAGAGTACAAGGCCACTTGCCTTTGGGCCTTGAAGTATATGGAGCAGAACAAGAGCGCTCACTTCGCCAGACTAGATGATTTCCGCAAGGCTGTGGAGGAGTCGCTGGAGAAGCAAGAAATCAAGCTGCGCAAGCTCAGTATCGAGTATGACGAAGAGCTGTACCCACATCTGGTATCTTCTATCGCTGAGCGCAGGTGGCTTATCAGCCATGGGCTACGCCTTGCTGCCTTGGGTACTTTGGAATCCCAAGAGGTGCGGGAGGCTTTTGGGGAAGTTGTGGAGCGTGCGCTTACACGTGGCAAGGCGCAGGCTATAGAGGAGCTCTCTGAGAGCGGATTGTTGAAGGTGCCTGCCACACAAGTGCCCGATTACAATGCTGATTCCTTCGATGAGCTTGTCGCTGCTATGGAAAAGAAGAAGCTGCTAGACCTTCCTCACATTGCTCAACTGGAGCGCGACCAAGATTACCCCATAGGTGTTATTATGGAGGGGTTAACCTTGGTTAGGCATGCAGCGGAGGGCGCAGAGGCACAAGCTGACTATTTTCTCAAGCCAGATGAATCGCAGCTGCAGGTACCTATCTTCGCTCGCCCTCGCAACGTCCTGGATCCTTTTGCCCTTGAAAAGGAAATTTCTCTGAAGGAGTCCTTAGAGGCCCATGCTATGAGGCTTGCGAAGAAGCAGGGTGTGAAGGGGAAGGCCATCCTTTGCGGTGTCGGTGCTGCGCATATTCCTAGGTCTGATGGAGTGCCCGTTAGCGTACCGACAGTGTCGCCCCAAGATAGTGGTCTTCTGAAGGAGCTTGAGGGAACTGGTCGTGCTGCGTACCCTGTTGGCGGTTCAGGGCTTAGACGCACCCATAGCTTTTAGATTTTTTGTAATAGATTAACATTTTGTTGCACATGTGCATGTTAAGTCTATATCTTGTATGAACTCATAGTCCATAATAAAATGTTGATTAGAAAAATACGATTGTACGCATATTGTATCAAATGTGATTGTTGTTATAATGTTTGTACTTAGTTATTTTTGTCTTTGCGTAAAAGACGTCTATGTTATGTCTAAGAAGCAAACTGTTGTGTACATACTTAAGAAAATTTATAAGAATCCATAATCGTGTATGAAGTTCATAAAATTTGCAAGTGTATGGATTGATATGCAGCGTACTGCAAATATCATATCAAGGAGCTAAGTGTCTTAACTCCTAATTTGTTAAACGTGCACAGTGTGCGTTGTTGTGTATCCGTCGTGGGATGCACATTGAACTTACTCCAACGTCTTGAGAGTAAGGTGTTTAACAAGGATGCGTGATCCGATGTTGATGGGTTTGCAACCCTCTTACTCAACTAGTTATTTAGTAGGTTTACTCATCCTTTTACCATCGTAGGTTTTAATAAGTGCATGCACGCCATGTAGGCAGAAAGTAAAGTAACAACAATATTGAGACATAAATAACATGTAAACAATAAAGTGAAATGTGTCGCGGAATTAGCTAGAAACCGCGACATTGAATTAATACTTGCAAGTTTTTGGAAAAAGAAAAACATTTGCCTAAATGAAACAAGATGTAAATACACGGATATTTATTAAGCACTTACTAAAGTGCGGAGGTGTTCGTGTGTGAGGCCGTAGCCTTTCTTAAAGATAGCATCTCTTGAGATTGCAAACATTCCATGTGCGTTGTAGCTCGCGACCATCCATGTCACGCAGCTTGTACGCGCCTTTTCCTAGTGCTTCAACGACCTCATAGGGTCCTTCCCACTTTGGTCCAAGTTTACCTGTATCTTCTGCGTGGCTTGCATCATTAGCGTGATATACAAACTCGCCTGGTCTGAATGAGGTGCTTCGAACTTTAGCATCGTAGTATCCCTTCATTTTTGACTTGGCTTTTGCCTCACGTATAGCTGCGCGTTCACGCCTTTCTTCTAATAGGTCCAAATCTATACGTCGTTCGTCATCATTGGTTGCGACATTAACTTCCGCGGTACGAATAGTTGGCATTCCAATTTCAGCTGGTATGACAGCTTCTGTCCCATAGACAAGAGAAAAGGGAGTGTCTCCATTGCTAACTTTAATTGTCGTGCGGTGCGCCCATAAGACATGCGACAATTCATCCACCCATCTTCCTTTGTGTTTGTCCAGGCGCGCTTTAATTCCTTCGCCTAGACTGCGATTTGCGCGCTCAACCAAACCATTGGTTTGTGGGTGTTTAACTGACGCGAAGTGTTGTGTGATATTTAGTTCTGCGCACCAGTCTTTGAACGGATTATCGCGGAATTGTTTTCCGTTGTCCGAAACGATTTCCCCAAGTAATCCAAAGCGGCATACAATATTTTCCCAAACGAATCGTTTTACTTGATTACCTGTGATTGTCGCCACTGCTTTTGCCTCAATCCACTTAGTGAAGTAGTCTATTGCCACAATAAGAAATTTTAGTCCCCCTGCTGCGACAGGGAAAGGACCCGCAATGTCGATACCCCACTTATAGAATGGCCATGGAGAAGTGATAGGTATTAACTCTTGTTGTGGTCTGCGCGGGATGGGTCTATGAACTTGGCAGTCGTTGCATCTCTTTATCACATCACGCGCGTCGCGATGCATAGTGGGCCAGTAGTATCCTGACCGCAAGGCTCGTGCCACGACGGACCGTGGTCCTGAATGCATACTGCATGAACCAGAGTGGATCTCTCGGAGTACGTAATCTGCCTGAAGAGGTCCAACGCACCGAAGCCATGGTTGTAGAAATGAGCGCCGATATAGGATACCATCTCGAAGTTCGAACCTCTGCGCTGTGCGCCGTATCCGTCGAGCATCCTTCTGCTCATGCGGCAATATGCCCTTGCTTATAAATTCGACAATAGAGGTCATCCACGTAGGATTCTCTTCCTCTATTAGCGTGGATATCTCCATCTCCGAGATGGATTTATTTTTTAGGATCTCCACCAACACTTGTTTTGACAGGTGCGCAAAGCTTGTAGATGCGATCTTGCTTAGCGCATCCGCTTTTTTGTTTTCTCCTCTAGGAACTTGTTTAATGGTAAACCTGTCAAAACCTTGGATTAGTGACTTGGTCTTGTCGAGATATTGAACCATGTTATCCTCTTTAGCCACATATTCGCCCAACACATGGTTGGCTACTAATCGGGAATCTACATTTGCTTCTAGGTTGCGTACACCCATTCGAGTTGCAATGCGTAATCCAGCGATTAGGGCTTCATACTTGCCTCATTATTCTTAGCTGTGAATTCAAAGCGCAGTGCGTAAGTGAATTCCATTCCTTCTGGATTAGTGAGTATAAGGCCTTCGCCCGACCCATCCACGCATGAAGATCCATCCGTGAACAGGACCCATGGCTCTTGTATTTCTACCTTGCTCAGTGGAGGTGCAGCATCGGTGTCTGGTTTTTCGATGATGAAGTCTGCTAGTATTTGCCCCTTAACCGCAGTGTGTGGTCTATAAGAGATGTTATACTCGCCTAGCAATACACTCAACTTTTGTAATCTCCCCGACGCGTCGGGTTTGGAGATAACTTGCTTGATTGGTTGGTCTGTGATCACCGCTATTGGGTGTGCTTGGAAGTATCTGCGCAATCGTTTGGCGGCAAATACTAATGCCAAGACCAACTTTTCCATTGGGCTATAGTTAATCTCTGTCTTCTTGAGCGCTTTGCTTACAAAATATACCGGTGTTTGTACAGAGTTCCTATCTGTCAATAGCACCGCGCTGACTGCTCCATGAGTCACAGATAAATATACAATTAACTCCTCCCCTGGTCGGGGTGCGACTAGCTTGGGAAGCGCTGCTATATATTGTTTAAGTTGTGTGAAAGCTTCTTCCGCTTCCGTAGTCCAACGAAAGTCTCCCTTTTTTGTACACTTCTTGAGTGTTTTAAAGAGGGGGAGTGACTTATCTGCTGATTTGGACAGGAATCTGTTCAACCCGGCTAGTTTTCCATTCAGAGACTGGACTTCTTTCAACGTGCGTGGTGAAGGGAGTTGGATGACAGCATCTGTTTTTTCTGGGCATGGTTTAATGCCATCAGGTTCGATCAAATATCCTAGGAACATGCCTTCTGTAGCGCCAAAAGTGCATTTCTTAGGATTTAACTTCATGTTGATCTTTCGTAGTGTCCTAAATGTTTCTTCAATGTCGCGGACCAACTCGCCTTCGGTATGGCTTTTTATGACAAGGTCATCAACATAGACCTCTAGGTTGCGGTCCACTTGCTTTTCAAATGCATTATCCACCAATCGCTGGTAGGTGGCGCCCGCGTTCTTTAGGCCAAAAGGCATCTTTGTATAACAGTAGACACCTTGGCTTGTGTGGAAGGCTGTTTTTTCCTCGTCTTCTTTAGCCATTTGGATTTGGTGGTACCCTTTGTATGCGTCTGATGAGGCGAAAAGTGTACCGCTTTTAAGGGGTCATTTAAGCCTTAAATCGTATTTATTTGATCAAATATTGCCCTAAATCGTTCCTTTTGTCATTTTAGGTACTTTTGAGGAGAAATCTGGAAAAGGAGGCATTTTGGACGTTTTTGGAGCATTAAAGTGAAGAAAACGGCAAAGTCTCAAGAATCGGCTAAAAGTTACTCTTGACGGCGTCACAATTAACATGGGACGGCGTCATGCCTTGGCAAGAAAAGTTGGATGTGAAATTTACTCATGACGGGCCAGTGAGTTTGCATGAGAATTCTGACGGCGTCACGCTTTAACTAAATCAAGGGCGTCACGGCTTAAATCATAAGGGGACGGCGTCACGTTCAGGATCCGACGGCGTCAAGCCTTGATAAGCCAGAATGGATTTTTGAAGAGCTAAAGAGGGACGGCGTCAAGATGGTCATCCGGGAACCCTAAAAGCGGCGAGGTGACGGCGTCACAATGCATAAGGTGACGCCGTCAGATGTCAAAGTCTATATATAGTTTTCTAATTTTTTGTCATTAAAGAGAGCTTAGTGTGTGGAATTTTGGGATAAAACCCTAAGACGATTTTAGCTACTTTTTCAGGGCTTCTTGCCTTGAGATCTTCCATGTTTCATTGAAAGATAAGTTATCAATTAATCATTCAATATGTCTATGTGTTGTTTGATTCTATCTTATGCTTGTCTTTTGTTTAACATGTTAGGCTAATTTTATCTTGTGTTTGCTTAGATCTAATGAAACCTAGCTATTGATTATTGGTTGTTAGTGTGTTATTAGTTGTATTGGATGATTGTTTATCTATGTTAGGCTTAAGAAAACTGGCTAACTTCCTATTCGGTAACTTGCTTGAACGTCTTAAGAAACATGAACCAAACGCGTACTAAAGGTTTTTATGGTTGTATTTAATGCACAAGCGAATTCTAGTGATCCCATGTTAGGAGCTTCCTAGCCGGCTCGACATAGGAGTGAAGTAGGAGCTTGTAGAGTTTGGGGAAGTAAGTACGCCACCCCACGAATGGTATTAAGGAATACACCCGTCATCCACGCGACTAATACACACTAATTAACCGGTAAAAGATAGTTAGGGAGTAAGGAAATCTAAGTAAACACATTTCTCTACACATAAGTTTCTCACCACTTTTCATTTTTGTTATTTTATTTTATTTGCATTTGTAGTAATTTGGGTTAGTTGACTAGCAACTAATTCCGCCCACTCCTTCAAAACCCGAGATTTTACTTGCTTTTATAAAATATAAAAACATAAAAAAGAATCTTCCTCAACCCTTAGACCTAATTAGAGTAGCCTTTCACACCTAACGAACACTATTCCCTGTGGAGAACGATCAATCCCCCGTACTTACCACTACACTATACTACATCGGTCAGGTACACTGCCTGGTGGGGTTGTAAGCCTCTTGAGATCCCTCGAGAGGTAAAACCTGTTGTAAGGTTGCAAAACCCACGCATCAAGTTTTTGGCGCCGTTGCCGGGGAATAGTTATTGTTTAGGTTGAATTTTTATTTCTATTAGGTCTACTCACTAGATTCCTTTCTAGTGAGATTTTTATTTTATTTTTCTAGGTTTTCTTTAGTCTATCTTATTTCTTTGTGTGTTTGTTCGTAATTTCCATTGACTCTTCCGTTCACCATTATGGAGAACGCGAATCCACCATACTACCAACCACGTAATTCACCCACTCCATATGACATCTTGATGTTTAAACAACATAAAGATGAACCTCTCTATGATGCATGGACTCGTTTTAAATATTTACTCCAAAAAGTCCCTCATCATAACTTCGATTTTTGGTCCCTAACTCAATTCTTTTACAATCATGTCGACCGACAAGCCCAAAGGTACATTTACCATATTGCCGGCAGGGATATTGGGGAATTAAGTGCTGAGAAAGCATGGGAAGCTATTGAAGAGTGTGCCCAATATTATTATATAGTAGACAACCCAACAAACGTTAGTACAAGTCAATTGACCACAAAATTCGAGGATCATGAAACAAGTTTGTTTGGGGATGAATATGTTAGTGTTGAGATACCTAAGTGGTTGTCATGTAATGCCATAGTACAAAACAAACACATAGGTGACCTTGATGTGATGGAGGATTTAGCCAAACATGATCACATTGATCAAAAAGACCTAGGTTTTATGATCGATGATGATGAATCTCAAGAAACACATGATGAATCTTTTGGGCAATTTGAATATAGCAGTCATAATATTGAGGATGATCCTTATGATTCGGATATAGAAGTTAAGATGCCTAGAGAAGCACTTGAGATACTTGGGAAAATGTTAGGGTTGGATTATAATGAAACACATGTTGAGGATATAGGTGATCTTGATAAGATGGATGATAAAGTAGAAAATCCAAGCGCGCCAAATACCCCACAAGTCCTACCATCATTTGAGGCATACACACCGCCCGTGACTTATTCAGAAGAAGTAGAAGAGACTTTAGGAACCCCAATTGAGGTAGAACCCTTGGACCAAGCACCACTAGAGCATATAGGTTTGAATACTCATAATGATAACCTTACTCTTAGTTCTAGGGAAGTTCCTAGTTTTGATGAACCGGAGCCTAAACCAAAACCGTTACCTAATCTTCCATCCTTAGATGTGAACTTAGGAATTGAATTAGGTCCCGATCCACCCATCAAACCATGTAGTCCGGGTAATGTTAAGATTAAGGAAGTAGACTCTAGGCCTTGTAGAGAGGAAGCTAACATAGGAGTGAACCATGACCTTACATACTTACATCACCCATTCATGATTGACCGCAAGAAACATTATGGGTTTAAACCGGGTTTATTAGGTCAAGATGGATTCCCAACTAGGAGTCTCTCGAAGTTGATAGAAGATGATCCCTTTTTAGGAGGAAACTCAAAATCACCCATTGACCAAAGTGAACTAGGCAAGGTTATGATGAAAGGAGCACACCCCTTTGAGCATATAATTCATCCACCACTCTTTCCTCACGTGGCATACTCCTACCGAGCTGGTGTGTATCGCTACTATCACCCGCACTTAATCCTAAGTGTAGGGAAAACCTCTCCTTTATCCATTAAATAAGGGTAGAGTCAGGCTCGTGACTCGAACAAAAACAAGCGCTCTTGGGAGGCAGCCCATGGTTTATTTGCTTTGTGTGTTTATTTATTTGTTTGTTTGTTTTTATTTGTTTCCGTATGTGTGTTTAATTTTTATTAGTATTGATTCATGTTCAAAAGTAATTTGTGAAAATGCTTTATTTTGTTTTTAACTTCGTCTTAACTACATATAAAGGTATTTTGCAAAAGATAAGTGTAAGGGAAATCTAAATCGGTTTATTAGAACACATATTAACATGAATCATAATAATAATAAATTAACATACATATCCGTATTTGTTTGAGTCAAATGCTTGTATCGAGTCATAATGATGTTTTGCAGGATTTCCAGGAAGTAAGGTAAAGGTTTTTCCAGAAATTTTCCGGAAACTTAAAATGAAAATTTTTGTCAGGTCATTTCTGACGGCGTCAGGGGTTATAACCTGACGGCGTCAGATTTAATTTCCAGGAATTTTTGAAAGTTTTGTTTTCATAAAAAGTTTTTATTAAAATCTCCAACTTATAATCTCCAGGAATCTGCAAAGTTATCATTCCACAAGCATTATATCCTTATATATAGATTTTATCCCGCCGATGTTATGCAGGTTTTCGTGTTTGTTTTCTCAGGTTTAACAGGTTATTTTGGACAAGGAGATGTTTTTGGAATCAAGCTTATGGCGATGCATTAGTCATGGAGCCTCAACATTCTCTTTGGAGGAAGATTTAACCGTGTAATTTCATTATCCACCGAGCGAATCAGGGGAGTATTTGATTTCATTCTTTTACTTTATGCTTTTACATTTGTCATTTGAACATTGGGGACAATGTTCATCTTAAGTGTAAGGGGAGGGTAAAAGTACGATTTTTGAGAATACAATTGCGCTTGATTTTTGTTTGTTTGATGGTAGATGTGTAATAAAACTGAGAGAAATACTTGTTAAGGTAATTTTAGTGCCAAATTTAAAATTTTTTTACAACATATAGGAGTGAAACTTTGATCTTAATGAGCGTCTCATGGATAGGAGTTATATGACTAGCACAAAACCGTACCACTAAAAAATTTTCCACCCCCAAATATGTGAGGTTCGCCCCTAGAATTGGTAGGAAAAGCATTTATGCTATGATGTGTGTACCGGTAGCACTTAGATTCTAGAACTTGCGTTAGGACCATTCCGAGGCCACAAGTGAGACTACATTCGTGTAGTTAGATTTACTACATGATAAGAGGCATTAGGATTAACCCATGTTTTACACCTGTGTTTTTGTTATAATTACATTGGCTACATTGGTCAAGTAATTCTCCCACACCCTTTGCGTTGTACTCATTTTTAGTACACGATACCCCTAGTACACCCCTCAGAGCCTATCTTTTCGTTTCGACCTTTAAGCATTTTACTTAAAGGAAGAATTTGTTACACCCCACTTAAATGTACACCCAAATCGCCTTAGCCTACCTTGTATGCACTCATTTTTAGTGCATTATTGTTACAACATTTGTTTAAACCCAAGTTAATTATCTAATTGATTACATGGTTGCTAAGTCGAGTCATATCCTTGTACATATTGTTTTGGGACGATTGGGACTCATGGGTAAAGTACTAGTGTAATGGAGTAATGGGGAAGAACATCATTTATTACCCCCATATGTGCTAAATGTTTTAAAAGTACTCCAAGTTTTTCAATTATCTTAATTCGAGTCATTAGATTAGTATTGGTAAAGTTATGTAAAAGTTCAAGTGTAAGGGGATGCAACGCCCCTATGATGTATTATTTTGGATGGTAGGGTAAAAGTGTATGCAAAAAAAAAAAAAAAAAAAAAAAAAAAAAAAAAAAAAAAAAAAAAAAAAAAAAAAAAAAAAAAAAAAAAATCAAGAAAAATACATAAAAATGAGAAAAAGAAAAATAAAAAAAAAAACATACGGACTACCATCCCGTTTCATTTTATGTTTATTTTATGTTTATGTTTTGTTATTTTCTTTCATTAGCTTAAGATCGAGTCTAGTCTTGGCTTAGCAACGTTGTATAGTACATGTAATTGATCAAGATCTTTAACTCGCCACCAGTAAAATATCCTTTATCCAACAAAACCGTGTTTTCCTTTTCCCTACACCTAACGTTATAACCCATTTAAAAGCCCTCTTTGATAGTTTATCTTAGGTGCTTACGCCTAGTGGAGGAGGTTTTCGATCCTTTCCCAAGCCTATGGTAATCTATTTGCTATGACAGGTAGTGAGAGATATTTTCCGTTTTCATTTATGAGATTTATTTTGATGACACTTGAGAGATGTGAGTATCTAAACACTACTTGTGAGGTGCTAGTATGTAATCTCCGTGCTTATTATGATTGAAGTGGAACGATTATTTGTTGTAATTACTTTTATGTTTGCATTAAATGACCCCTAACTTGTATTTTGATTAGAATAAAAGCGCATTTGCTTGAGGACAAGCAAATCTCAAGTGTAAGGGTATTTGATGAGGCGAAAAGTGTACCGCTTTTAAGGGGTCATTTAAGCCTTAAATCGTATTTATTTGATCAAATATTGCCCTAAATCGTTCCTTTTGTCATTTTAGGTACTTTTGAGGAGAAATCTGGAAAAGGAGGCATTTTGGACGTTTTTGGAGCATTAAAGTGAAGAAAACGGCAAAGTCTCAAGAATCGGCTAAAAGTTACTCTTGACGGCGTCACAATTAACATGGGACGGCGTCATGCCTTGGCAAGAAAAGTTGGATGTGAAATTTACTCATGACGGGCCAGTGAGTTTGCATGAGAATTCTGACGGCGTCACGCTTTAACTAAATCAAGGGCGTCACGGCTTAAATCATAAGGGGACGGCGTCACGTTCAGGATCCGACGGCGTCAAGCCTTGATAAGCCAGAATGGATTTTTGAAGAGCTAAAGAGGGACGGCGTCAAGATGGTCATCCGGGAACCCTAAAAGCGGCGAGGTGACGGCGTCACAATGCATAAGGTGACGCCGTCAGATGTCAAAGTCTATATATAGTTTTCTAATTTTTTGTCATTAAAGAGAGCTTAGTGTGTGGAATTTTGGGATAAAACCCTAAGACGATTTTAGCTACTTTTTCAGGGCTTCTTGCCTTGAGATCTTCCATGTTTCATTGAAAGATAAGTTATCAATTAATCATTCAATATGTCTATGTGTTGTTTGATTCTATCTTATGCTTGTCTTTTGTTTAACATGTTAGGCTAATTTTATCTTGTGTTTGCTTAGATCTAATGAAACCTAGCTATTGATTATTGGTTGTTAGTGTGTTATTAGTTGTATTGGATGATTGTTTATCTATGTTAGGCTTAAGAAAACTGGCTAACTTCCTATTCGGTAACTTGCTTGAACGTCTTAAGAAACATGAACCAAACGCGTACTAAAGGTTTTTATGGTTGTATTTAATGCACAAGCGAATTCTAGTGATCCCATGTTAGGAGCTTCCTAGCCGGCTCGACATAGGAGTGAAGTAGGAGCTTGTAGAGTTTGGGGAAGTAAGTACGCCACCCCACGAATGGTATTAAGGAATACACCCATCATCCACGCGACTAATACACACTAATTAACCGGTAAAAGATAGTTAGGGAGTAAGGAAATCTAAGTAAACACATTTCTCTACACATAAGTTTCTCACCACTTTTCATTTTTGTTATTTTATTTTATTTGCATTTGTAGTAATTTGGGTTAGTTGACTAGCAACTAATTCCGCCCACTCCTTCAAAACCCGAGATTTTACTTGCTTTTATAAAATATAAAAACATAAAAAAGAATCTTCCTCAACCCTTAGACCTAATTAGAGTAGCCTTTCACACCTAACGAACACTATTCCCTGTGGAGAACGATCAATCCCCCGTACTTACCACTACACTATACTACATCGGTCAGGTACACTGCCTGGTGGGGTTGTAAGCCTCTTGAGATCCCTCGAGAGGTAAAACCTGTTGTAAGGTTGCAAAACCCACGCATCAGCGTCTAAAAAACATTTAAAGGGGTATCCGCATAAGGATTCTACCTTCCAGTCTATCTCTGGTAGTGGGTAGCAGTCTTGTGGACATGCTTTGTTGAGATCGGTGAAATCCACGCACATCCGCCAACTACCATCACTCTTCTTGACCATTACTGGATTGGAGAGCCAATCATGGTAATAGACCTCTCGCATGATACCTGCGTCAACAAGTTTGTGTACTTCCTCTAGAATGGCTTTTGCGCGCTCTGGAGCCTGGCCGCGCTTTTTCTGCCGTACTGGGGAGTATCCTTGTCGGATGTTCAACTTGTGTTCTGCAATCGAGCGTAGCACGCCAGTAATGTGCTTTGGTTCCCATGCGAAGATATCCAGATTCTTTTGCAAGAGTGCGCACACGGCAGCTCTGCCTTTATCAGACAGCGATCCCCCGATCGATACTTCTTGTTCTGGGTAATCAGGATGAATTGCGACCTTCAGATTTGATACTTTAGCTGCGCTCTGTTCTGGGGTGTGTGTCGTCTCACATGTAATCGTGTTACACTCTCTAGGTGGCGCAGCGTTATTGTAGATGGTGACAATGCCGCCTTCTACCAGGAATTTGAGCATCCCATGTGCTGTGGACGGTACTGCGCGTATTGCCGAAATTCCTGGTCTTCCGATAATGCCATTGTATGGCTAAGGAGATCTGATCACCATAAAATTCATCCAGGCTGTCGTGGAGTGTTCCTTATTACCGACAACAACTAGTAGTCGTAGTTGCCCCATGGGCCATATCTTTTCTCCTGTGAAGCCAGTCAACGAAGTCGTGGCTGGGCTTAACTGTCTTTGTATCTCAGGTTGCAATCTCTTGAAACAATGCTCAGACATTATGTCCGCTGATGCCCCTCCATCGACATACATGCGGTGGATATCGTGACCCCCTGCATTTATCTCAATGGTGAGTGGTTCCGCCACTGCGTTGTCCGCAGCCAAGGTGGGGAAAGAGATTTCGCTTCCATGAGAAAATTTCTGGCTGACCTTTTGCCTAGTCTTTCGCTGCCATGATTGAATCATGTAGATCGTGTCAGCCTTGTCCTTAGGTGCTTCTTTCTTGCCCCCGATCTTCTATTTGTCTTTTCCATCCTTGATGTTCTTAACTAGATGGTCCAATCTGCCTTCTTTTACTAGTTTATCTATTAGTTGGCGCAATTGGACACACTCATTAGTGGTGTGGCCCTTCTGTCCATGATACTCACAGTATCCGTTCCCTACGCGCCGATCTTCTGGGGTGCGCATCGGTGGGGGTCTCGGAAAGTTCGCGCCTTCCGTCGCAAATATCTCCTTTGGAGTCTTCGTTAGTGGGGTATACTTGTCATTCTCTCGTCCGCCCCCCTGACTGCGGTAGCTTTTGTTACGATTGCTACTATGGTCATTGGATTGTCTCCTTGGCTGTTCTTGTGACCTATAGTTTGAGTAGCCTTTCTTGCTATCCGCAGCGGCGGCTTCTCCTTGGATGAAGGACCTCGTGCGCTTCATGAGTTCGTCAAAGGTTTGGGGAACCCTATCATTTAACTTTTTAATAAGTTCTGGGTTATTGATTCCGTTCATAAACCCTGAGATCTTTAGTATTTCGGGGCATGCCTTGACATGTATGCATTCGTCTTTATAGCGCTCCATTAAAGCGCTTGTGGATTCCCCTTGGCGCTGTTTTACCCTAGCGAGTTCGACAGGGTTCTTGGCGCACTTCTTCCTCTGAGTAAAGTTCAAACGAAACGCCTTCCGCAACTCTTCAAACCCATCGATGCTTCTACGTGGAAGCCTACTAAACCAGTTTCGCGCATTCCCTACTAAAGTAGAGTTAAACATGTGGCACCACACAGGTTGTGGCCAATTTTCGATGGTTGCTGCTGATTCGAAAATTTTTAGGTGGTCATCAGGATCACCTGTCCCATCATAAGTTTTAACATTAGTGGGCATGCGCCTTCTCTTATCTTCTGAAAAATCACTGATGCGCCGAGTTAATGCGTCAACCTTTTGGCGGCGCCAGGGACGAGACATATCTTCGTCCTCCTGGTCGCGGTATCTTCTCCTGGACTTCCAGTGTCCTGTTTCTTTGTCCTCGTTGTCCGAGGAGTCATTTGAGGATGAGCTTACCCTTTTGCGGCGCTTGCGCCGACTATCCTCGGAATCCGAACTTGAAGGGCTTTCGCTTGGGGAGCATCGTCGCCCAAGTCTATCGTGGATCCTGCGACTGCCAAGTCTAGCGTGGACATTGGTGCGCCGTCCATCATCTTCATGCTCCTCTAGAGACTGTAAGTCGGCTGCTTCATCGTCCACAACTTTCCTTCCGATCCTAGTAAACACTGGGTGTCGGCGGCCATCCTTCTCGCGCCTTTCCTTTCGGTAACGTGGTGGGGATGCTTCATGCTCAGGGTCGAAGTTGAGCCGGGCTTGCAGACTCTGACTTGACCTCTTTTTCGCTTCCTCTCGCATAAGCGCAGCCAAGGTTTCATAGTTTTGAGATACGAAATCACTTGGCGCTAGTTCAGGCGTGACTCCTTCTAGCGTGAGGATGTTTGTTTCCAAATCAGGACCCTTGTTTCGGATAGGCGCATTTGGCGGCTCAGTGAGGTCTAATTCTGACATGGTGAAAGGAGTGCGCAGTAGATCTACCGCGCTAGTGGTTGTTGTAGTAGCATGGGTAGTCCTTGTGAGCGGTTCTATTGCAGTAAAGGCCAGATCTGAGTATGATCCTAGGCTTTTGGGCGCACTGGTTGTTCCAGAGGCCTTCTTAGCGGCTGAATCAGTTTGTTGCTTCTGCCCCTGTAGGTCACCATGCGTTTTCTTCGCCTGCGGAGTCCGCTGATTTTTGGTTTTCGTGCTTCGTCATTCTAGTTCTTAGTAAAGTTCTTAGTGTATGGTCCCACGGATGGCGCCACTTGTTGATACAAAAGTTGGGCGTTTCTTGTTTCCGTATCAATTAGATCTTAATGCTTGAGACCTGCACACTAAGAAAATAAAAAAGACACAGTTAGGCTTATCGTGGGATTGTCTCCCACGATTATCCTCCGGCGTGAGAGTAAGTAATCGGTTTGAGAGTTTAGTTGAAAAGTTAGGGTTATTAGATCGTACCTTAATGAGATCCGAGATGCCCTCTATATATACACGAAATCCTTGTTGGTTTCGTGTTCCTCACCCTTCGGCGTATCCCGCCTAAGTCGGTTGTTTGATACATATTCCATAAATAAGAGATATCCTATATCCAGACCATAAATAACTTCGGGTTTGGGCCTTCGTAAGCCCAAACCGTTATCGTGATAGCCCATTCGTGATGGGCTTGAGCCCATTCGTGATGGGCTTGAGTGTTAGTAGCGTCCATTGGTCGGGTTCGTGACCCGAATGCGGACTGTACGTCATCACATATATAACATTAGATAAAGTTAAAATAAAAAGACAAAATAATGAGAAATAGTATATCTTTTGTTATATGAAACTGTTAATCGAAATGGGAGTATTTAAGTATAAACCTGGTTTGATATCTTAAAGATTTAAATAAAAGGGACATCATTATTTCTTCTTAGAATTAGGTACCCTGCAAGTATTTTACGAATTAGACAAGGATTCATCACTAGTTTATTTTTTATAAATTTTTCTTTTATACATCTTCCTATTAAATGAGTAACTCGTTTTTGTTACTTTTGAAATTGGTAAAGTTGCAAAAGAAAAGTAAAGTTTGAAGTCATTGTCACAAAAACTTAAGAGCATATAATTTTTCCAAACTTAAATACAACTCCCAACAAACTTATGAGAGCGATACTTAAGTTTGAAAGAATAGTACTAACTTTAAGATATACAATTCAGATGCAACATGGTATATAAGCTTAAAAGATTTTCTCTCATTTACCAATGTGGGACAAAACCAAAACTCATGTCCATCTTTTAAGTTTTTGTTCCATGTCGAACACAGGTTACATAAGAGGATGTATTATGTCGTTAATAATTTAATAAGAAGAGGATCCTGACGAAGAACAACCCGAGAGACGAAGCTAGTTCCCCTTATATATATGAATTGGTTAGTCTTTTCAAATATTACTGATACACGAACTATAAAGCAAACGTTACCTGCCTCAATTATTATATAAATATCAAAGGTAAAAAGGTTAATATTGATTTCCTAATAGATGGTAAAAAAGTTGCTAAACAACTACACATGATCTTGATTCTATATCTACGTTTTTTATTATATTGATTTGTAGTTATATATTTTTTTTGGGTAAAGGTTTTTTACACAGAATAAGTTGAGGCGAAATTGCAAAGCACCAAATCGACTATACAAACATACGCACCCTTTGTGCTTTAAACCAAATCAAAAGAGTGACATGCCACTCTAATGAAAGAAAAAAACTAGACGTTACAAAAGAAGAAATCATGAGAAAACAAACTAACGTCTAGCCTAAACAAAAACCTAACGTTCTACCTGATGAATAAGAGAACGAGGTAAGTCCCATTCAGCCATAACCTTATCCACAAGACTTGACTTCTTAAAACGGAATGATAGAAGCTTTAAACGGACAGTAGCCAAAATCAAGTCAACCACTTGCTCCTTTGATATTTTCTTTTGCTTAAAGAGACGAGAGTTCCTCTCTTGCCAAACATAATAAACTGAAGTAGTCAAAACAAGTCTTGCAACAACACTATTAATAGAACGTTTATTAGCAAAAGGAAGAATACCATTTACTATCGAACTCTATACGTCCGAGACCAGATGTAGACCAACCTTTGTCTTCACACTCGACCACACTTGAGAAGAGAACATACACTCGAAAAAAAGATGTTCATGAGAGTCTTGTTGTAGATCACACAATGGGCACAACAAAGCTAAGTTACTAGAACTATGCACATCCCACTGTCGAAGCACATCTTGGGTCTTAAGCTTTTGCTTAAACACTAGCCAAAGGATGAACGCATGTCTAGGAATACAATTAGCAAACCATACCACACTAGCCCACGCAACTTCAGCCTCTCTAGGACGAATATCGTTCCAAACAACTCCAACCGAAAATTCATTGAAAATTCCATTTCTATCCCGCCACCATAGCTTATCAGGAGTGTGAACATCAATGGAAGGAACAATAGCATTAGGAAACTTACTGTTCCACTGATCAAGCCAAACCCACTCGCCATTTGCAATAATGTCCACCAATCTCGAATTCATATTAAAACCGCCCCTATTTACTTGTCTAGCTGAAAGGCTAGATATTAAAGGGCTATGCAAACACCAATTATCAAACCAAGCCGAGATAGAAATACCATTACCAACTTTATACCAAAAGAATTGTCTGATCATAGGACGAACATGAAGGATTTTACGCCAACTCCATGTCATAATTCCTCAAAAAGGAACATCCCAAAAATTACGTCCTCTTAATTTATGAGTATGAATCCATTTCACCCATAACGACTCCTTCAAGACAAGAATACTCCAAACATGGGATGTAATCAACGCCACATTGAAACTCTCGAGCCGACGAATACCTAGACCGCCTTCTTCTTTTGGAAGTAGGGCCGTTCAAAGCGCTCGCCGCTCGTTCGGAAATTGCTCGAATATTGCTCGCTCGATCCGTCGCTCGATTGTAAATGAGCCGCTCCGCTCGGTTCGGTTTGTAAACGAGCCAAGCATGAGCAAAGGTCTGCTCGGCTCGGATCGGCTCGAATATTTTTATTATATATAAATATATTATATATATTATATATGTATGTATTTATATAAATATAAATTTATCTTGTAACTATCATTCTATTAGATTTATGGATTAACATTTTTGTATTTAGCCCAATTAAAAGTCCATCCAAAATCCAAAGACGTACACGTACACACTATCCGTTAGTGTTTTTTTTTAACGCATACTCGATAAGATAATACTTGAATGTTTTAAATATAAAATAACATAAAACTATATGCAAACTAGTTATTTCAACTCAAAGGATACTTTAAGTAGCTTTTAAAATAAAAGCTAATGGTCAAAAGCTTTTAAAACTAAGCTTTCGAAAATCGAACTCTAAAAACATAAACTCATCCTGAAGTCTGAAACACACCCTTATACATGATTTTTTATATATTTGCTAAGCAAGATAATTGCTAGTTTCTGAAATCGTCAATCTTTTTAGTTACGTTTTTAAACAAAAGTGTGTATTTTATCATTTTAGTCATGATATAATTCGAAGTCTTTGTACTAAATTTTAAACCAAGCGAGTTCGAGCCGAGCCGAGCGGCTCGGTTTTAAACCAAGCGAGCTCGAGCATTGGTTTTCTGCTCGTTTCATTAAGTTCGAACCGAGCCGAGCTGCTCGGTTTCAATTCGAGCCAAGTTCGAGCAGACTCTCGCTCGGTTCGGCTCGGATCGTGAACAGTCCTATTTGGAAGACATACGGATTCCCATGAAACTTTGGCCTTTCCGCGATGCATAACACCATTGCACCAAATGAACCGTCTCATAAGTTGCTCAATATCCAAAATAACACGGGAAGGTAATATAAACACCGGGGACCAATAAACTTGCATAGAAGAGATAACAGATTGCACAAGTTGTAACCTACCCGCAAAAGAAAGAAATTTGTTCTTCCAATCGTTAACGCTTCTTTGAACCTTCTCCACTAGTTCCTTGCAATCTCTATAAACAAGACGCGTAGAAACTAAAGGAACTCCAAGATATCTAACTCGCAAAGTACCTTCCTTAAAAAGGAAGAACATTAAGAATACCAAGCTTAACATGATTAAGAACGTTGCAAAAATAAGCTGTACTCTTTGGAAGACTAGGAACCAACCCTGAAACACTTTTAAATTCATCAAGCGCCTCCATAATAACACGAGCAGAATTAACGTCCCCATGCGCAAAAAGAAAAAGATCATCCGCAAAACATAAATTAATAATGTTAAGCTTAGCACAATGATGATGATACGCGAATGAATGTGAATCATGAACTTTACGCTTCAAAACACAAGTAAAGATCTCCATAACAAGAGTAAATAAGTATGGGGATAAAGGATCACCTTGTCGAAGACCCCGTTTCCCTTTGAAAAAAGCCATGTAACGTCCCATTTATACATAAAGAGAAAGACGTACTCGTAACACATTCCATAATCCATAACACCATCCGAGAGTGAAAACCAAAACCAATGAGAATTTCCTTAAGAAAACCCCTGTCAACCGTATCGTAAGCTTTCTGGATGTTAACCTTAAACACACATCTTGGAGGACCTCGATCTAAGTGATAATTATGCATGAGTTCTTGGGTTAGAAGAATATTATCAGAAATACACCTTCCCAAAACAAATGCAGATTGATTAACACTAACCAACCCCGTAAGACTATCTTTTATACGATTAGAGATAATCTTACTAATGCACTTAAAAATCACATTCCAAAGAGAAATAGGCCGATAATCATTAATGCGAGAAAGAGAAGCAACTTTAGGGATAAGGGCAATAACAATATATGATTAACTTCTTTAAGAAGTTTTCCACTTACAAAGAACTCCCGAACCGCCTTAATAACATCATACCCCACAATGTCCCACGCACTGGACCCGAGGATTTATCATCTCCCATAGAAAACACAACCTCCTTAATCTTAGCATCAGAAACATCACGAACCATATAATCAGCTGTCACAGTATCCAATTTGATCGAGAACAGATCATTGGAATCCAAAGGGGTAACAAGAACAGCTTGGCCTAAAAAATGCATATAATGCGAGACAAAAGTTGTATGCACCGCGTCTCCATCAGCCGTAACTCCATTTGAATCCACTACCATATCAATCCGACTTCTAGCAACACGACTCTTTACAACTTTATGAAAATATGCTGAGTTCGAATCACCAACACGAAGCCAAGTAACCTTGGCTTTTTGCTTAAGAAATCTTTCCTCTTCAAGAAGCGCTTGATTAAAAGAATTTAGATATAAAGCCTCCTCATCACGAAGCATAGAGTTAAAAGGATCTTTATCAAGAGCTTTTTGGACCTCGTCAAGCTCAAACCGAACCCGTTTTACTCGATCATGTAAATTACCTTTATCATACAGAAGCTTCCTTAACAACTTCTTCAAAAGCTTCAACTTTTGCACAACACGAAACATGTGATAGCCATCAATGTCAATATCCCACAAATTAGCCACGACATCCTTAAATTTATCGTTATGGATAAGTAAGTTCGAAAACTTAAAAGGCTTCGGCTTAAATTTCGACACCATAGGAATCCTTAAGATAGTCGGGGAGTGATCAGAAATACGATATGGCTGAAAAAGAGCACATGCACCAATAAAAGAATCATAGAAATCCAAATTAGCTATAACACGATCAATCTTCTTAAGCACTCCATGATCACCTTTCGGCTTTTGATTCCATGTGAAATGCAACCCCGTTTTATTAACATCCGAGACCTCAATATATTCAACACACTCTTTGAACTCTCGCAGAGAAATATCAATTAATGATGAACCCACAGCGTTGTCTTCTAAATTAAGGGCCGCATTAAAATCACCCATTAGACACCAAGGCTGCCCATTAACAACAACCTTATGGGCTGATAAATCATGCCAAAGATCACGCCTGTGAGTATACCGATTATGAGCATATACAAACGAACACATAGGAACCTTTTTATCAGCTCTAAACACGACCTGGGTATGCAAAACTTGAGCTGTCTGAGCAACAACCATATGCGAGAACCCTTCATACATAAATTACCATTTGACGTCCAGTTCCAATTCCAAAAAACACGGGCACAAAGCTTGTCTAAGATAGTACACATTGACAAACGATTCTCTGAAATAACCTGACAAACCTCATTTTGTTTAGGGGATTGGTTCATTCCCCTTATATTCCACGCGGCTATGCTATACATTGGAAACATCCATGACGGGAGTGCTTGCCCCCTTCGGATCAGTTTGGTTCGAAATATGCATATATTGAGCCGTCTCATCAAAGACATTTTCCACATCTTCGCTATCACTATCATGACCTCCACTTCCATTAACACCAGGCTCATTGTACCCTGTCATAGCATCATTCATTTCCTGACCAGAAACGTTATCAACATTACATAAAGCATCAAACTTATTCTTTAACTGGACATGATTCACTTCTTGAGACACCGAATCCTTAGTAGAATTCGTAACCTGATGGGACGAAGACGCCACATTTTCAGTAGAACTTTGAGGTTTTGGTTTAGGTCCATAATAATAAGTAGGTTTAGGTTTATTAAGCCTAATACCATCAATAGGTTTAGAAACATTCTTCCCTTTTACCAGCCTTCCCTCCTTTTCGTGTTGCTTCCACAAACCCATCATCAGTGGCCACATTCGAACTAGCAACCTTCACCCTTTTAGGACACTGATCATTAGAGTGACCAAACAAGTTACATGTATCACACCTTGGTGGCTGCCATTCATACTCAGCATTTATTGTTTCCTTCGTAAAGCCTGAGCCATCAAGTAATGGAATAGCCACAACCAATGACTCCACAAGAGCACATTCAGACATGATCTCAATAAGAGCTTGAGCATAATTGTTTCGACCCCACGATTCAAGACACATGGTGGTCGACCAATCTTCGTTGCCATCAAACTAAGTCCATCTTCAGTAAACGCAACCATAGGAACATTATGAAACTTAACCCAAACAGGAACACTCGTAAGATCTTCCTTAGACATATTAGTAGTAGACGTCCAAACATTCAGAATAATAGGGACATTTCGAATAAGCCATGGACCGTTCTCTAATGCTTGTTCCATACCCCTACTTGACGAGAATTTAAAGAAGAAGAAACCACTTGAGTTCATCATAACTCGAGTAAGACCATATTTAGCCCATGTGTTCTTCACATAATTCTCCACAGTAGGAAACGCAAGACGTTTCCCAATGAAATACCCATACAAAGTGTTAGCAAACCAATTGTTCACCTCTTCAACTGATGCCATAGGTAACGTAAAATCAGCATCACCTACCACATCATTATTAAGAGGGCGAAAATTTACCTTCCTTTTAGGTTGATCTTCATTAAGAACCGTAGCATACGAAACCGGCTTCGTGTACACATCCCCTTCTACATTTGACACCTTGTTTTTAAGCCTATTGAGGAACGAATTGATATCCTCCTCTCCCTTACCCTCCTCCATCAAATAATACTTACAGACCACCACGATCAAGAAAAATTAAAACATAAAGATTAGAAGCTAGAAAAAGGGTTTTGTTTCAAGTGACATTTTATCAAACAGTTTGTGTGCAAAATATAATTGAGTGATTTAGGGTCAAATTTTGTGGGTTTTTGAGATTTTATATGATTCAATGATTGGGATAGGAAATTGATGATGAAAATAGTGTTTGGAGATGGGATTAATGAAAAAGAATAGAGGTCTGATGTTTGATAAAGAAGATGATGTGTTTTTGTGCAAAGGGAGAGTTACTTAATATACTAAATTTAGTATAATTTACATTTTACATAGGTACAAAGTGATGGGCACTTAGAGCACTGGGCGTGGAGCTCTTCGTGGCTTGCCATGGGTGACATGGCAGCTCCCCATGGCATGCCATGACACCATCCCAACTCTTCGTGGCTACTCATCCATGGGTTACTCATCTGCACGGCTAACCCAACTCCCTACAAATTGTGTACGATCCCAACTCTTCGTGGCATGCCATGACACCATCCCAAATTCCCAACTCTTCGTGGCTACTCATCCATGTATGTGGGACCCAAATGAGTAAGTTGTGGCTTGTTATGATAAGGGGATTGTAAAGGGAGGTATGTCAGGGTGACGTAGCACCCCGTGGGACCCGAATGAGTAGTTTTGGGATGTCATGACAACATGTGCTCTTATGAAAATAGTAAAGTGGTATTCTTCAAAAACGTTAGGAAAACGTTTCTTGATTCTATATTTGGTTCAGGTAATTCACTTGCAGTTTGCGACACAATGCTATTTTGTAATATGAAACGAGTATGGCATTGTCCTCAACTCGTGTCCAGGCTCATGATAAATGTAGTTACGACATTACCTGGTCAAATGGAAAAAAACTATTAAGGTGCAAAGAACTAAAAATGGTAGTCTAGAATTAAATCACGATGCCTAAAACATATGGTGTACTAGCGTTAGGAGTGAGTACGCTAGTTTTATTGTCTTTTCATTGCGGATTAATACAAAAACTTTAAAGCTCATATAATTTTTCCAAACTCAAACACAATACCACCCAATACCCAATTTACTATGGTATATAAACACAATACCCAATAAATTTTATAGGAAAATGCTTAAGTCTGAAAGCATCATATTAACTTCTAGATAGACAATCCCTATTTACTATGGTATATAAGCTTAGAAGGTTTTCACTCATTTACCTATGTGGGACAAAAAGTCCAAATTATATCATCAAAATATAATAAGTATCTATTTCACTAATCTAATAGGATTATGCAATTTATACTCCTATTGGCTATCATCTACAACAAGACATCGTTTCGAACATTTAGTAACTAGTCCAACTTTACACCGGATAAAACATTGGTTGATATAGATTATCGGGCTACACAAACACGTATTTTGATGAACATGGTGCTGACACGGAACATCCCGAAAGCCGCTGGTACCCCATCCATTGTTGATGACCTTTGGTTAGTCCTTGATAACGATAACTGACTTTTGATAACACTGGCGACTTTTAAATGACTCGATGTATGTTAGTTTGCAAGGGTGTTTAGTGTACAATAGTTAAGTGAGTGAGTTGTTATTATGTATCTTTAGACCAACCATTTCTAAATTCTTAAATGTACTGTAAACTGGTCTAAGACTTTGAAAGAGGATGTGTTATCTTTTTAACATAAACTATCCTTTATTACTCCAAACTCGAGAATTGATTGTGAATTTAGGATTTTGTACACACCATGTTACCACTCAATAATTATGGCGTTATGTGATCATTCATATCAAGTTTTTGGGTTTTTGTGATGAGCATGATGGCGAATTCGCGATAGGAACGATTTGGGTGGTCGAAATATGATAATATTTCATTTGAAAGATACACAGAACAATAAAACAAACTTTATCTTGCTCGATTATTATAAATATCAAAAGTAATTTTAATATCAACTTCATAATAGATTGTAAAAGGGTCACTAGAAAATTACACTTAGGGGGCGTTTGATTTCGACTTAATTGACTTAATATAAGAAAAGCTGAATTAATTAAGTCATATGAAAACTGTTTGTTTCTAACTTAATAGAGAAAGATGACTGAAAATATTAAGTAATAAAACTGATGTTATCTGCATTAAGTCATCTGTTAATTAACATGACTTAATGAAAAAATTAGACAAACAAGCCCTTAATCCGCATTAGTGTCTTGACGACTTCAAGGTAAAAAATAAAAAATAATAAAAAAATAAAAAAAATCTAGTCCTTTAAATATTTGAACCAGTTGCGACCTGCAAAAAATAGTATAATTTTACAAGTTGTTCTTGTTTAGAGATGTTTCAACTTTTCATTGCAAAGAGGATTAATCTTACAAGTTAGCTTTATAACATTGAACTCTTTTAGCTTTTTCCTTATTCTTAAAATTATTGTTAGGAGACAAAAAAAATAAAAGTGATGTCATGAATATTCCTCTCTAAATTCTCTTTTTCTTACATAAAATGAAAATTGAACAATTATTTTGAGACATTCTAAAAAAAATATGGACTATAATTTTGAAACGGAAGAAGTACTATATTTTTACATCAACAAAAAAATAAACACTTAAATAATGACTCTACGGTTATATATATATATATATATATATATATATATATATATATATAATATATATATATATATATATATATATATATATATATATATAAAATAAAAATAAATAAAAAATTTACAAGTTGCTGTTAAGTAAAGGTTAACACCAAAACATGAAAGTCGAACAGACAAAACGGCCCAACTAGATGAGAGCTTTGAACTGATTCATAGGTCAGGGGTCGAGCACAATTTAGACTCACTTTTATTTTTTTTGGATTACTCATTGACCCAGTTATTATAACACCCCGCTCCTTTTTGTTTTTGCTCTACCCATCCATGTGGGAAACCATCAATTTTTTTCTTCTTGATTACTTCTAAAACATTAGCAAAAATGTTTATTGATTCTATATCTACGTTTTTAAATATTTTTTTTTTTTTTGAAAGGCACGTTTTTAAATATATTGATTTGTAGTTATATTTAGTTAGGGGTGTAAACGAGCTAAACTGCTCGTGAGCTACTCAAGATCGGTTCGGTAAAAGCTTAAAACGTGCTGAGCTTTAACGAGATCGAAAACATAAAGCTTCTTAAATAATCGAGCTCGAGCCCAAGCTTCTGATATTGAGTTTTATTAAGCACACAATCCTGAACGAGCTTTACATATATTACATATTGGTGAATAGTAAAGTTAGATATCATATAACTTTGAAGATAAATAAGCAATTTAGATACAAAATAACATATTTATGAATATATAGTGTAATCAAATATCACATAACTTTTAACATAAATAAGCAATTTGGATCAATATTAAATCAGAAGCTTGAAACGAGCCGATCTTGAGCTTCCCAAATGCCAAACGAGCTAAGCTCCAGTCTTGTTGAGCTTGAGCTCGACTCGGCTCGTTTACACTCCTATGTAAATGGTAAGGTGGTGTTTGTTTTTTAAGAGGTTCTGAATCTGAATCTGAACCGCACATCTGAATCTGAATCTGATGCGTAAATGTCTGAATCTGACCGCATCTAAACGGGAAAAAAAAAAAACTCATGTTTGAACCGCAAATTTGCTTGCTCGTTTTTTTTTTTTTTTTTTTTTTTTTTTTTTTTTTTTTTTTTTTTTTTTGTCAACAAGAGGCATTAAGACACCCCTTTCAAGTCTAGACCATTAAGATCTAACTGCCTCTGACTGCGTCTGAACGGGAAAAAAAAAATAAACGGTCTGAACGCCCAAAATGTCTGACCGATTAAGAGGTTGGGCTGTTAAGAGGCATTAAGAGGCAAAAAAACAAAAAAAAACAAAAAAAACAAAAAAAAAAAAAAAAAAAAAAAAAAAACAAACAGCCTCTAATTAAGTGCTTTTCAGATAGATAATGATTTACAATTGAGAACAAAACTTTGTCATTCACATTTTAATATAACAATGTTTCTCATTCTCTTAAATTAATATAACATGAGGTTTGAACTCGGGTATCTTTTGAGACCTTCAGGTCACCTTAACACTAGGCCACCGTTTTTAGATGATATTAACAGTAAAATGCTGATATAACATAGCTTTTGAAAACAACTTAATAATAAGCTATAGGTTACCGTTTCAATAAGTGATCCAACACCCGTTTTAAAAAGCATAGTTATAAGAAGAAGCAAATAATCATCAATGTCCTTAAATGAGTGAACTTCTAATTAAGAATCCATGGGAACAATCAGTTTGAAAGTAAGCGAATCTTAAAGTGCTTACTGAAAACAAACTTAATTACTCAACCTTAACTGAAGCAAGTCCCCAAACACCCGTATGTATTTGAAACAGAATCACTTTCATATGAGGTATGAACAGTTTGAGGTAAGTAATCTTGATCATTTATCACTTAGTTGAAGGCTTTATGAAGTAAGGTGTCGTTTGTTTTTTCAGTGCTTTTACCTCTTCATCTGCAAACCATGTCTGCAGAAGAAGAGGTACATCTGAAGCTCTTCATCTGCAAGAAGAAGACCGTTTGTTTTTTGTGCTATTGAAGTACTTCTTCCATTTTTCTTCATTTTTTTTCTTTTTCACTAGTATCTTTTTTGTGCTATTGAAGTTTTTTTTTTTTTGGGTGCTATTGAAGTACTTTTTTTTTGTTGTACTATTGAAGTATTTTTTTTTTTGGGCACATCTAAACTTTTCATCTGCATGGTAGAAGAATGTTTGTTTTTTGTGCTATTGAAGTACTATTTTCATAAGGAAACAGACGAAAACGTAAAAAACAGACAAAAACATAAAAATTGGTCGAAAAAAGTAAAAAAACAAACGAAAACGAAAAAAAACGTTAAAAAAAGACGAAGACGTAAAAAAACGGTCGAAAACGTAAAAAAAAACAGGCGAAAACGTATAAAACGGATGAAAACGTTAGAAAAAAAGACGGAAACGTGAAAAAACGAACGAAAACGTAAAAAAAAATGACAAAAACGTAAAAAACGTAAAAAAGACAGACGAAAACGTAAAAAAAAGGAAAAAAACGTAAAAAAAAAGAAAAAAACGTAAAAAAAACAAACGAAAACGTAAGGAAACGAACGAAAACGTAAAAAAAGGGACGTAAACGGAAGAAAACGGACGAAAACGTAAAAAAACAGACGAAAACGTAAAAAACGGTCGAAAATGTATAAAACCGTACGAAAACGTAAAAAAACATGTGAAAACGTATAAAAACTGACGGAAACGTATAAAAATGGATATTAAGAAAGAGATGTGGGGTTTGTGAAAGAAGAGGTAAGAAGTGAAAGATAATGTCTGAAATTTAGAAGAGGAAAGAAGTGAAAAGAAGCACTTATGTCTGCAAAAAAACAAACATAAACCTCTGCCCTCCCGCAGACAAAAGAAGTGAAAAGAGGGAAAAAGTGCTTATTGGGAAAAAACAAACGACACCTAAGACTTCTTATAGTAGTCTTAACACATCTGCTGGCTTTCATACTATATATTTCTCTTCTCTGTGTCCTTGTCACTTTATTTCCTGGTCCGAGTTCTAACAGCCTTCAAGAATGCACGTTCTGGTCAGATAAATTGACTTGTATGGTCCAAGGATGTTTTATGTGATTAGTATTGCCAGTAAATGAATCTGCTTGGGTCTGCAATACATGGTCGGCAATTGATTTATTAAACAACTCTTTCGAGCACAATTTGTGATACTTGATTTGCCCCTTGGATAACGAATTTGAATTCAGTTGTAATCCAGCTTACGAGTTTTCTAAGATTTGAGTAACAAGTTGGGTTGACCCGTGAACACTTTTTGTCCAGTTTTTTGAACTTTATATAAATAGTTAATGCTTCTGCTTCTGATTTTCGCATCTCACTAACCATAGGGTGTGAAGGCAAGTCTCATCATGGAACTGTGGGTAAGTATTTGCTGTTTAAGAGAAATGATTAGCAATGCTACATTATTTGTTTGAGTAAATTAATTAAGAAGATTATATGCATAAAAAATACACTTTTTCGCTTTTAGTATAGTTGCTATATAAGCAAACAACTGTGTTTTGAGGATTTTTGTTTCATACAGTATTGTAAATATCATGTGTATGCAATCGATCATGAATATGATTTTTGCAGTTGGCCTTACTTTCTTTTCTTTCTCAAAGTCAAAACAGTTATAGGCATCGCAATAAAGTTGAGTAAACTACAAATTTTGCTCTTTGTAGTCCTGGCATATCTTGATCTACATACGACTAAATACTTTCCATGTGAGGATGCTTGAATTATTAAGTCTCAATCTTTGTAAAAGAAAGGTAAAGCTTGGAGTTTTTGTACAAAAACTTAAGAGTTCATATAATTTTTTGAGACTGAGATAAAGAGCATGTATATGGTATATACATGTAATCTTCAACAGCCCCAAAGCATTACTATTAACTCTAAGACATACGCTTCCAATGCACTATGGTATATAACCTTAGAAAATTTTATCTCATTTGCTATGTGGGACAAAAGGTTCAAATGGTTTCATCATAAAATAGTAAGTATCTATTTCACTAATCAAATAGGCTGATACTTCTATCATCTACTATAAAACATCGTTCCGAACATTAAGTAACTCGTCCAACTATACTCCAGATAAAAAAAAAATGGTTGATAAAGGATATCGCAAATACAAACACATATTCTACAATGTTAAATTAGTGAAACATTTGGCAACCCAACTTGCGACATCGTCATCTTAAAGCCTATTGTGCGACAATAGGCTATGTGGGAAACCTTGTTCTAGACCTCTTTTATAGGTTTAATGGTTATGTAGTTTGCAAACCAAATGCCTGGCGC
The DNA here is from genome assembly GCA_021014915.2 of Artemisia tridentata subsp. tridentata. Classification (NCBI taxonomy): domain Eukaryota; kingdom Viridiplantae; phylum Streptophyta; class Magnoliopsida; order Asterales; family Asteraceae; genus Artemisia; species Artemisia tridentata. Next base: position 487,510,929 of record CP139508.1, on the reverse strand, counting down.
GAGTTTAATCCCCGCTCAACTCGATATTTTATTACACCCTTGTATTTAATTACAGTAAGTATTCCTCATATAGATGATGATTAGCAATTGAGATGTTAAATTTGTCATTCTCACATTATATTATAATAATGTTTCTCATTATTGTATCTCGACTCTATAGTTTTAGTTGATCAACGTAGGATTCTAATGATAAAAATGGTTTGCTATAACCACATTTCATACCTCATGAGAAATGAGGGGCGAATTCTAATTCACAAACATTCTGCAAGATTAACAAGAAGAATTTACGAAGCTAATTATACAAAACTAAGCGTTTACGAACTCTACCCTGTTTAACCATCGAAAAGCTACATTGATTTTGAGAGATTAACATAAACAAAAGCCAACTGAATGCATAAACTATTAACCTTATAAGAAGTATCACCAACAATAATGCCCAAGCTGAACCGAAAAGAGAACAATATGCTCTATAAGATACTAACGATAGTATACTAGTTCCACACGCAGATTTGAAAAACCTCCATGCTTACTGCATGTAATCAATAAGATTAACGTATTTGTGACAAAAACTAGTTGAATGCATCTCTGTACAAGAAAATCAATGGAAGGAAAACGAAAAGCAATAAAAAGAAATCAAGAGATTGTATGGTTTTGACCAAATAATTGGATCAAACCTTATTGACTTTGCTCGATAAATAGTCACACTGATGTGCCAAATATCAATTCGGGGCCATACAAGTTCACGAGGTTTTAATCTGAATGTACGTTTCTTCCTCCAACCTCTATATTATAATCATCACTTTTAACTTTTATAAGTAGTTATGTTAGCTGGAAAATGATGTCAAATACTTTGTTCGTACACAAAACTATTGGTCCAAACTTGTAATGTATTTTTTCCATGGATTCCCATAACACTTTCGTGGTTCTCAGAAGTGTATTTAAACTTTATGCAACCATGGAAAAATAAGTTACAAATAGTCTATATGCAGCTTTAGTTGGAGTTGATATTCGCATTTTCAAAGTCGATGAATCGCAATGTACGTGTTTAGAATGTTCCTTATAATCAGTTGCTTAAGCAAACCAAGAATAAAAGTATGAATCCTTGTCTTTTCAAAACAATATCCTTATTTAGATTTTCTATTGATGACAAAGATAGTTATACCATCAGAAAAGAGTAAATTGCAAAAATCGTCCCTAAAGTTTGGCCAAATTGCAAGTTTCGTTCATGATGTTTGGAAAGTGCAAGGATCGTCCCTGTGGGGAAACTTTTGGTGTATCGTCCCCACAGGGACGATACTTGCACCAAAAGTTTTCCCAAAAAGGACGATACTTGCACCAAAGTTTTCCCCACAGGGACGATCCTTGCACTTTCCAAACATCAGGGACGAAACTTGCAATTTGGCCAAACTTTACGGACGATTTTTGCACTTAACTCATCAGAAAATGCATAAAATGTTAAGGCTAAGACACTAAGTTAAGGCGAATATAGAAAGAGACACGACATTCCATGCTGACATAGTTATAAACTGCACTAATCTTTAGTTATCAGAAGATTAATTGAAATGGGAGTCTTTTTAACATAAACTCTCTTTCATTACTCCAAACTCGAGAGTTGATAGTGACTTTGGGATTTTGTACATACGATGTTGCCACTCAATAATTATGGGGTTATGTGATCATTCATCTCAAGTTTTATGGTTTTTGTGATGAGCATGATGGCAAATTGGCGATAGAAAGGGTGGTTAAAATATGATAATATTTCATTTGAAAGATAAACGAACAATAAAACAAACTTATTCTTGCTCGATAATTATAAGTATCAAAAGTAAATTTAATATCAACTACACAGTAGATTCAGGGACGGAACCACGATTAAATATGACCGGGTGCATAAAAAAAATTGAACGCTAATAATACTAGAAACATATTTCGATGGACCGGGTGTATTTAAAATGACTTTAGAAAAAATCGATGTTTTTTTAAAAAAAAAAATTAATACTACATTGAAAAAATCCATGGGGTGCCCGGGCACTGGCGGAAGCCCCTCGCTCCGGCCCTGAGTAGATTGTAAAAAGCTAACTAGAAAACTACATATTAATCCGGATTAGTGTCTTGACGACTTCAAGGTACACAACAAAAAATAAAAAAACCTGTCTAGTCCTTTAAATACTTGAAGCAGTTGCAAATTGCAAAAAATAGTATAATTTTGCAAGTTGTTCTTGTTTAGAGATGTTTCAACTTTTCATTGAAGAGAGAGTTAGCTTTATTAAAATGAACTTTTTTTACTACAATATTTTAACATCAACAAAAAATAAACACTTAAATATTGACTCACGTTTAGATTAAAAGATAAAATAAAATAAAGTAAATAAATAAATAAGAAAAAAAGTTAAACCTTTTGTACAATTGCTGTTAAAAAAAAGTTTAAAACTAGAGGTGCCAATTTGTGCCCAAAATAAAAAACATGGGCTAATTTTGACTACTTTGTAAAAGATTTGGGCACATTTAGCCCTTTTTTTTTTTTTTTTTTTTTTTTTTTTTTTTTTTTTTTTTTTGAAATGGGCACAACGGGCACATATTTTCTCTCAATTAGAGAACATTATAATCATTTTTGAGGAAAAACTTATATATATAATATATTTAATGTTTTAAATATAAATAGAGTATTACGTTTAAGGAATTTATTTCGTCATTTTCGGTCTTCTATAAAGCGATTTGTGTAACATGCACCCGTTTAGCCCGTGCCCATTCTAACACGTGCCCATTCTAGCCCGTGTCGTGCCCGCCCGGCCCGCCCGTTTTGCCACCCCTAGTTAAAACCAGAACATAAAAGTCGGGATGACAAAACGGCCCATCATTTGGAAGGACCATGGGCGGATTTGGGCCGGCGCAGCATCAACAACCGAGCCGAGCCCAACCCACTAAGGGGCACTAAAATTTTTGAGTAAAGTTCAAAAATCGTCCCTGTGGTTTACCGGGTCATTTGGAAAATGGTCCCTGTGGTTTAAAAAATCCGGATTTGGTCCCTGTGGTTTACGACCCATACGGATTTGGTCCCTTGACCGGGTCAACCGTCAGTTGACCATTAGTGGAGGACTCAAAAGACGAAAATACCCTCAAGATTCTATAAACTATGAAAAACAACAGATTAACAATACAAGATCTATACACAAGATTCTATAAACATATTAACAATACAAAATCCACTATAAACAAAATACAAAAACAGATTAACAATACAAAATCCACTATAAAAAGCACAAAAGTACAGATGTCGTGAGTGTGACTGTAGCTGTATCTGCATCTGTACAATGTCTCAAGACCACGATCAGCAAAAATACAGATACTCCCTCTCCATCACCACCACCACCTGTCACCAGCACAAAAGTACAAATATTGGACTGTATTCAATATAAATAAGCTGAGAAGTCAAGAAAAAAACTAAAACTTAAGCAGGTTAAGCTAGCAGACTGTTTAAAGCTATTAAGGGCTAGAATAAGCTATAAGGCTACTGAGGATTTCTAATAAGCTAACTATAAGCTAAAAGGGAATTAAAATAAGCTAAATGAGACTGATATTAAACATAATTTATCTAAGGCATCAGCAATAAGCTCTAGAAATAAGCTAATAAGCTCTAATTAATGAAATAGGGTACTTGACTGCTGAGGTGAACAGGGCAAAAACAGGGGGTTTTAAGCTACTCAAAAGTTGGGAATAAGCTGAGATAAAAATTCACAAAAATAATATACAACTAGATAAGCAGCAAAATATTACCAGTGCAAATTTTCAGCTTATAAGGACTTATAGTGAGCAAATTAAAAATCAAAAGAAAAGGCTGCAAATGAGAAATGGACTGATATGCAGTCTGCTTCTATCTGAATGACTGTTTTTGAGCTAATTTAGAACAAAGCCTTAAGAGACTAAACCAAGTACTGAGTTTGGCCTTAATGGACTAAATGGAACACACAAACCTCAAAAGCTAGCTAAGAAACAGCTTAAAGCTATAACAAGCAGTTTTGAACAGTGTTGATCCAAGGATTTCACTAGTCCTACTCAAAACCTATCAAACCTTCAAATTAGCTTAAAACTACATCCAAACAACTTATATTACTGATTTTAAGTAAGATTAAACTACCCTAGATGACCAATGAACAGTAACAAGCAATTTTGACCCGTTTAACCCATTGACCCAAACACCCCTTAATAGGGCTATTTTTTAGTTTAAAGCTAGATTAGATCTGTTTAAGCTAAACCTATGAAAGACAGATAATCCACTAAGTATATTAAGCTCTAGTGATCACTTTTCAACTATAAATAAGCACTACAATAAGCTGAGTTCTAACATGGCTATTTTTTGGATTTTTTAAGCTAATTAAGGCAAAAATGAGATTATCCTAGAACTGATTATCAAACTAGCATACATTAACATCACATAACCACTACCATATATGTATTGTGACACCAACCCCTTCATGGACCATCTCATAACCACTACCATACACACTATTATTAGATCTATTCAAATCGAAAACCAATACATCATAGATCTTAACCTTTTTATACAAAAGTCAAAACAAAACAGCCTACCCGAGACCTCTTTAATGAGATCTTAAAGAACTTGTTGTGCTTTGTTTCGTCTTTGTTTGATCTTGGGTTTGATTCGTGTGTAGATGGAAATATATGGGAGGATGTGTGATGTTGTAGCAGCTACGTTTGACTGAGATGTAGTGTTAAAGTGATAAGCAGCTTTGGAGATATAAGGATGGCTGTTAGCTGCGTTTTGTGATAAGGAGGGTTGCGTTTGGAGTATAGATCGTGTATCAAAGGAGTTATAAGGTTGTAGATGGTGGAATAAAGATATGAGGATGCTTTGGGTGTAGGAGAGAAAAAGACAGACCAGAAATGGTCAACCAGGTGATGTGTATACATAAGTTACATGAAAAGACCAATATACCCTTTAACTTAACGGTCAACTGACGGTTGACCCGGTCAAGGGACCAAACCCGTATGGGTCGTAAACCACAGGGACCAAATCCGGATTTTTTAAACCACAGGGACCATTTCCAAATGACCCGGTAAACCACAGGGACGATTTTTAAACTTTACTCAAACTTTTTTATACCCATTATATGTACTAGGCCAAACCCACTAAGGTTTTGCAGCCTTATTTGGCCGGAGTGTAAGATACCGTAAAAATCCACTGTGATAAATCTCATTGATTAATAATAATCTGGTGTTACCATTTAACAAATCCCATTTTTACGGGAAATTAAAATTTTTCTCTTATTGTTAACATTACCACATTACATTTTCGCGACACATACTACGAGACACGAACAAACCACGACACCCTATTTTCACTAAATTCAAACGTCCCAAATAATGACAAGCTTTTCTACAATTTGAATATTTAACTCAATTCCAACTTACCTTCATTTTACCATACGAAGTTATGTATGCAAACTCTTCTTATATGTAACACGTAGATCATGCAAATCCTACTCCATAATAAATCGATCTATTTCTTTTTCACAAACAAAATGTGTCCACTTGATTCTATATCTTTTATATACGATCTACCCTTTTATTTTTCTTCTTGATATAGAAATATTACATAGACCTTTCGGATGATACAAACCAAATCGACTCTTTTTATAAAAATATGTAATCAATCTATACCTACTATAACCACTTGAGCAACATGTTATCTTAGCCCATACATATTCCCTCACATATCATACCCCAATTCCCACATGTTTTATATCTTCTCATTCCACGTATACATAAAAAGGACATCAAAAACCTACTAAATATCTACAATATCTTCCTACCCATTCTCACACGTTTCATTTCCTTAATCTATAAAAATCTAACACAATCTACAATATGATTGGTCTGCTAGATTTCCTTATCCATATCTATCTTATCTATCTCTACACTATATATACACACACTTATATAAACTTCATAGCCGACAATCCCATCTCCCTCACCTCTCTCTCCTTCCTCATTTTCCGGCCACCACCAGCACACCGCCGCTCACCCTACTACACCGCCAACACCATTTTAATCCTCTCACCATTCTCATCATTCCCATATACTTCACGCGCTAAGAAACCCACCCTCATCTATTCTTTTTTTTTCGGTAACTCATAGTATTTCCGGCGAGTTTTCCGGCAACACAAGTGGAGGTAACAACGTATAGATCGATGGTATATATTATTTCGGGTATTTGTTTGGTTCGTTTGGATTCGAGTTTTCCAGCCATCACAGCCACCTCTTTTTGATGTTTTGAATCAAGATAAGTATAGGTCGAAGGGTGATTTCAAGATATTTGTTTTGGTTCGAGTTTTCCGGTCACACGCGCCACCATCTCCACCACCTTGTCCTTCTCTCTTCTCTACTTGGTAAACCGAGAAACATTTGATATATATTCTTCCTATATATTTTGAAACCGATTATATTTATGTTATTATTTTCGTGGATTTGATAACCGAACAAAAACTCGCTAACAATTTATCATTTAAAAACCGGATTTGAAGGATAAAATGGATTAAAAACCTTTTTATTGTTTTTAGATTTATGTTTCGTGTGGTATAAAATCTCGCCAGTGGTCGTTGTGGTCCGTTTAGTTTGGCAGTTGGTTACGTTTTAGGATGAGACCGAGACCACTAGGGTCTCGGCATGTTGTTATTATGGTTGATTGTTGAGTGGTTGTTTTACTTCGGTTCACAGCAGGACCACGACTAGGGTGGTTTTATGATTTTGGGTTTGTATAAATGTGAAATGGTCGTGTCATTGTTATTGTTACCCGTGGTTGTTGTCGTTGTTGCGTTATTCTTGTTATTTCGGTTTAACAGCCTACTAGGGTGTTCGGTTGCGTCGTCCTTGTTCTCGGTTTATGTCTCAGTTGAGACTAGGTTTTTAATAATTTTGATCTTGGGTTGGTCTCGGCATAACAATGTTATTATGTGCTTATTTGTTTTCTTTGGTCTAGGTTTGGGTCTAAATTGAGTGAGCTTGTTTGTTATATTTAGGCTTAGCAGCCAAGTTGGGTGCGTTTGTTGGTCCGTTGGGCTAAGGAGCCCACCAAAATTTAAATAAACTATGGCACTAGTTTTTGTTAAGAATTAACCAAGTCTATACCTATGAAACTTTCGAATATTGACAAAGGTTAACAAAAGTGAATTACTAGTTTTGTTTTGGTGACATATTAGTACGTTTCGGATTGTATTGGAAAACATTAATTTGATTTGGACTTAAATGCAGATTTGATTATTATATTTAGACATTGGACAATCATGGATCGTTATCGGAATGACGATATTGGATATTGGATTCATTGAACATTTTGAGACTTGAGACGGTATAATATATTAAACTCGGACTGGACACAAAATCTTCAATAAAAACTAAACTAATATTACGAGAATAATAACGAGACATAAACTTATTAAATACTGTAATCCCAGTTTTGATTAACCCAAGTCTCGACGACTTGAGAAAAACTAGTTTTATTAGTTAAGCATATTTTTATTATAAAACGTTTATGTTTTATACAAGTTATTTGGGATAACGGGGTAAATGTCGAAACGTACAAACTGACTTATTACTTAAGGTGTTTATTTGTCATTAACTTCTAGAGTTTGTCTTCTTTGGGTTGAGTCCTCGTCAGTATTCCCTCGACTATGTTGTTGTCTATTTCTTTTGGCGTGAGCTGTCTGTCGAGTCTAGGTTATTTTACCACACCACACGAAACGTTGAAACTAAGCTTTTGATAAGTTTTGAAAACTGAGTAATCCACGAAAACTACGACACATTGTCTTTTATAGACTTTATTATTTTGCGAGACGTGTTTTGAGATAATCGCATACGTATTAGGTTGTGCCGATCCTAGACCGTTGTGTACCGCTGTGCTTGTACCTCCGTGTACCCTCGTGCCGTATGTTTTGAGAACGCTGTGATAAGCTCTAGATGCCAGTCGTGTCAGTGTGATCTTTGCTTTGCTGTGGCTAAGGTGAGTCGTGGCCCCTACTCTTTTAATGCTTGTTTTAATAACTCTTTGGGGGAGATACATGCTTCAAACTATATTTAATTACTTGAACAAACACTTTAAGAAACTTTCACGTTTTACCGTGAGTCGTAGCCCCACTTTTATTTATTTACAAGTTATATGTTTTTGGGGGAGATACATGCTCAAATGATTTTCAATTACTTTATACTTGGAAGATTTCTATGAATTACTACTCCTGGTTACATGTTACGATATACTCCCTAGTAGAGTTATATGCTCATCTTACTTGCAATTTACTTGCGTACCTTACATGCTGAACTTGGATAAAAGCACTCTAAACTACTTGTCATAACATGACACTGATTTTCATTGAATACATGTCGTTTGTGCGATACATTTCATACTGCTTTGTGCGGTATAGTTCATGCTGTTTGTGCAGTATAATACATGTCGTTTGTGCGATATATTCATATCGTTTGTGCGGTATAATACATGTCGTTTGTGCGATACATTGTTAACGTTTGCGTATCATGAGGCTTAGGGCAATATAACTTTATGAATATATGAATGTTTCATATATATATTAGGATACAGCTGTATTTAGTAAACACCACTCCACACTGATAGATTTCAGACACTAGATTAATATTTTTACTATGTGTTATGATTATGAATCATGTACTTGAACCTTAGTTGTTATCATATGTGACTTAATTGTGAATTCTACAAAAGACAATCCAAAATGCTTGGTATATCGTTACGTTTAAAAGTTGACCCAACATTTTATTTCGAGCGTATAACAACGTAGCTCATTTTCATTTAAAAACTTGAAACTTATGATTTTGGAGATCATACATGAATTACTTGTGGATTTTATTCAACACAAATGGTTATTTAATGAAGAACTATTATTTATTGCGACAATCACTGTACACCTCTTAAAATCTATTGAAAGAAAGTTCTTTTCTATTAAACTCCACGAACTCACCAACCATTGTGTTGACGTTTTAAGCATGTTTATCTCAGGTAATTAACGGAGCAGGACAAGGCACGGAGCGGGCATCGTATACTCTGATAAGTAAAATGGTGTAAAATCAAATATGTCATTCGTTCCAAATTATTACATCTATTCATGGGAGTTTCAAATCAAATATTTCACCTTTATATCAAAAGCATGATTTTGAATGACATATAACTTTCAAAACGCCTCTTCCGGGCTGTTTTCTGAAATTTTAACTTCGATCCTCACCGTAACACCCTAATTTCTCTTCCGCTGCCACAAAACTAATTAGGGGGTGTTACAGTTTGGTATCAGAGCCTATGGTTATAGAGAACCAAATGTTTTCAAACATTGAACTATAACTACACATTCAAAATAAATGATTTTACACCATACCATTTTACGCCCTCCGTGTCTGCAGACTGCCGTGCTCAATACATTACCTATTAAGATTATTTTGCACTAATCTTTACATGCTTGATAATTACTCTTCACGCGTTACACACTGTATTACTTCACACTTGCCGTTACGCTCTTAACATACGAATTACTTATAATTACTACTTTCGGTTACTACAGTACCATGTCTACCAAACCAGTTGATATTATCAAAGCTACCCTTCGTACTACTCGTGCATCACCTTGTTATCATATCACTCCGGATGCTGTAAATCTTTATGTATTAATGTCACAACCCCAGCCTAATACGGAGCTCACTCAATTACCACTCCCATCATCACCTACTTATTCACTCCTACGTCAGAAACTTAGAAGAACTGCTGAATCTTATTCAAATGAAGAGTTGATTGGTTGTCTGACAACATTCGAGGTTGGATAGAATTCACACCAAGAAACGATTTGGGAAGATGTTGAGCCCAAATTCTCCATTACCTACGTCACCAATCCCACCTGCCCCGGTAGCCGGCGCAGAAAAGTCAGGATTTTAACACTCTATGAGCCCGAATCTTTTATGACAACATTTCGGAGCCACCTCAATAGACCTATTAAGAGGATACACCTACGCTTAGTGCCTATTATACTACCATTTCCACTTTACTCCACTACTTCACCCCTATACATGATTAGGATAACGTCACCATACCTTACCACCACTACTATCACCATCCCCTCCATCGTCGGTTGGACCCGACTACTTGTTAAGACTACTCACCCAGACTTACCCGTTTACACCCCACCAACGGGAGTCGACTCCTAGAGAGAATTTACTCTCTCAGGCCTCCTTCATCACTACTATTTCCCACCTGCTTCCACTCCTTCAGCCCGAGTCCTCGAGACTGGAAAGAGCTTCAGGACAGCAGTTGCCCACACACCTACTCCTCCCACTATCATGACGCAACTGGAGCATCATGAGGAACAAATCAATACACTCCTGAACGTCGTTGACAGAGACACCTTAACTTACCTCATGGAACATTAATAAAAGACCTTGTATCGTTGATTTTGTAAAAACAATCGATCAAGTTATTAATATTATGATGTTTACAGTGATTATATCCAGACCTACCATAATATAACTTACGAGTGTTAAGATTCCTTATACCTGCCATAGCTAGGCTACAACCATAGAATTCACTAAGAAAAATCTTCGGAAGAAAACTTGATGAATGAAAAAAAAAAAAAAAAAAAAAAAAAAAAAAAAAAAAAAAAATTTGCAGAACTTCAGCTTTTGTAGATGAATCAGTTTGTTCCTTAGCAATTCTATACCAAGAATTGATCACTCACTTACGATGGTATCCAAACATGTCGTAATTGTTGTGATCTTCAATTTAATCATAACCTCACGTTTTGGCAGGATTGTTAGAACTCATATACTCGCTTCTCCATTACTCAAATCGTTCTAACAAGACTATTATGTAAATTCTAAATCCGTGTTCCTTATGGCCTTAATAGAAAATGGTGCGTACCGGACACGAAACTACCAACCCTACCGCAGCACTAACGCCAGAGGATGTCCAAAGAATGATTGATGCCGGCATCGCCGCAGCACGCGAGGCCGATGCTGCCACCCGCACAAGCAATAACATAGGAGCAACGACTGAAGGTGAGGCATCTACACATCGTAAATGCACTTACAAAGACTTCATGAGTTGTCAGCCAACCACCTTCAAGGGTATAGAAGGAGTGACAGAGTTAGCTCAGTGGTTTGAATGTAGTGAAACTGTATTCATGAGAAGCAACTGCGTAGAGAACAACAAAGTCACTTTTGCTACTGGAACTTTAAGGGGAGATGCCCTATCTTGGTGGAATGCTATTGTCAAAACCATGGGTGCCGATGCAGCATTCCAAATCTCCTGGACTGAATTGAAAAATAAGATGTTAAGGAAGTATTGTCCTCGGACGGAGGTTAGGAAACTAGAGGATGAATTTCATCAACTAGTGGTGAGAAATAATGACCTGAGGACGTACAACCGAAAATTTCAAGAATTATCTCTTCTATGCCCGTCCATGGTGTCAGACATAGAAAAGATGCTAGAACGCTATGTGGAAGGACTACCCCAAAGCATCGAGGGGGACGTCACCGCATCCAACCCGAAGACTCTTGAGGATGCAATCACACTTGCACAGCGATTATTGGATTGAGAAATCAAACAAAATTCTACCTCCGACGGTAATGATCATAAGAGAAAGATAAATGATCATGGAACCACCACTCCCAACAACAACAACAAGAAGAACGACAACAACAACAACCACAACAACTATCAGCAACACCGCAACGACCGCCACCACCCGCAAAACTGCCGTCAGGAAACCGCCAGGGCTTATGTGGATGTGCCCACTAAAGGAAAGGGCTATGCCGGGACACTACCCCAGTGTGACCAATGTCGGATGCATCACAATGGACCTTGTCCTGACCGATGCGGAAAGTGCCGAAAAATGGGTCATAAAACTAAGGACTGCAGAGCCACGGATGCAAACTTGCAGCCAATAGAAATAGTGTGCAACGGCTGTGGCGAGCAGGGGCACTACAAGAACCGATGCCCAAAACGAAATACCAATTAGAACGACAAGACCCGTGGAAGAGAATGGAAACTCTTTAGGAACTTAACAACGCCGAAGGATGACACCAATGTTAAGCAGAGAATAAATTCATGTCATGGATAAATAAACTCTAGTCTAAAACCATCTAAGTTGTATCTCCGTTTGTATTCACCTTATGTATGATGGATGTAACCTAAGTGTAACAATTATCTTTCTACAGTATGAAGACTCTACCTTGTAATATTTTTGAAATAATTATAATCCACGTCTATTTCAATTTCTATTCTATTCTCCCTATTCATAGTAGTTATGTAACAATACACTGTATTCATCTTAGAAAATTGGACAACACCATTTCTAAGCCAAACAATAGATTATTACCACATTGTAAGAAATCCTCACCTAAAACTTAAGTCTATACCAAAGATATCCTAGTAGCACTTTAGAAATTCCTGACTTATCCTCGGAATATGAACAAAAACTTTATAATTCATTTGAAAATAATCAGAGGGTGTCCGACTTTGTGACGGAACCATTATAATGGAACCATATCAAACTCTTGAAAAAGCATAAATATCACGGTGACTGAGCCAAGCATTACATCATTTGGTCCTCAAATTATACATAGCCTGATCAACTATGTCTAATTTAGGAAGAATCATGTCATGAATGAAACAGTTATCTTTTAGATTCCCTAATAACAATTTCCATTCCAAAGAAAATCTTGAGACAAAATGAATTGCCTATAAACGTCACTTTTGACCAACCACAAATAAATACCTACACATATTACCCACCATAAGAAACTGACAAAAGTACAAGCATCAGAAACCTAAGAATTCACAAGGACTTTTGGGAAGCACAAATAATATAAATTTTATTGGAATACACGGAAATTAGTACATAACGATGAAACTAGCACCGATAATGCTAAAGTTACAACTATTTATTCCAACCCTCCTATTATTCATTTTCCCCATGCCATATCCACAATAAGGGCTACAATCACCAACGGGATGACAAACGCTAAAATCACGACCAAATATTGGAAGTCTTCGTCTGGAGCGTACCTCAAGTAGATAACCACAAGAATAACGTACACAATCGCTAGCATAATTATGAAGTGCGGCATTTTTGAGATGTGGAACGAGAGAAAAATAATTTGTGGAAGAATGAAAATTAAAATAGAATATTTATAGGCTAAATCTAACCGCTGGAACCAAAACTAGCCGTTGAGAGCACCGTTCATGACCATTAGTATACACTGTTCACTAGCCGTTAAATTCCCACAGTTCCTGACCGTTATTCTCATTATTCGCAATCCTTAGGTTCATTAATTGACCAAACATTCGAATTTATTTCATCTAGCATGAATAAATCTAACTAGATCTCGTTTCCTCAATTTTCGGATAGAAACCTCTCGACAACATTTTCCATAACCCCTCACCCTTGAACACCACATTTTCAACACCTATCACAGACTGAACTTCGGGACGAAGTTCAAAATTTAGGGGTGGATACTGTAATATACCGTAAAAATCCACTGTGATAAATCTCATTGATTAATAATAATCTGGTGTTACCATTTAACAAATGCCATTTTTACGGGGAAATTAAATTTTTTCTCTTATTGTTAACATTACCACGTTACATTTTCGCGACACATACTACGAGACACGAATAAACCACGACACCCTATTTTCACTAAATTCAAACGTCCCAAATAATGACAAGCTTTTCTACAATTTGAATATTTAACTCAATTCCAACTTACCTTCATTTTACCATACGAAGTTATGTATGCAAACTCTTCTTATATGTAATACGTAGATCATGCAAATCCTACTCCATAATAAATCGATCTATTTCTTTTTCACAAACAAAATGTGTCCACTTGATTCTATATCTTTTATATACGATCTACCCTTTTATTTTTCTTCTTGATATAGAAATATTACATAGACCTTTCGGATGATACAAACCAAATCGACTCTTTTTATAAAAATATGTAATCAATCTATACCTACTATAACCACTTGAGCAACATGTTATCTTAGCCCATACATATTCCCTCACATATCATACCCCAATTCTCACATGTTTTATATCTTCTCATTCCATGTATACATAAAAAGGACATCAAAAACCTACTAAATATCTACAATATCTTCCTACCCATTCTCACACGTTTCATTTCCTTAATCTATAAAAATCTAACACAATCTACAATATGATTGGTCTGCTAGATTTCCTTACCCATATCTATCTTATCTATCTCTACACTATATATACACACACTTATATAAACTTCATAGCCGACAATCCTATCTCCCTCACCTCTCTCTCCTTCCTCATTTTTCGGCCACGAAATCCGGCCACCACCAGCACACCGCCGCTCACCCTACTACACCGCCAACACCATTTTAATCCTCTCACCATTCTCATCATTCCCATATACTTCACGCGCTAAGAAACCCACCCTCATCTATTCTTTTTTTTCGGTAACTCATAGTATTTCCGGCGAGTTTTCCGGCAACACAAGTGGAGGTAACAACGTATAGATCGATGGTATATATTATTTCGGGTATTTGTTTGGTTCGTTTGGATTCGAGTTTTCCAGCCATCACAGCCACCTCTTTTTGATGTTTTGAATCAAGATAAGTATAGGTCGAAGGGTGATTTCAAGATATTTGTTTTGGTTCGAGTTTTCCGGTCACACGCGCCACCATCTCCACCACCTTGTCCTTCTCTCTTCTCTACTTGGTAAACCGAGAAACATTTGATATATATTCTTCCTATATATTTTGAAACCGATTATATTTATGATATTATTTTCGTGGATTTGATAACCGAACAAAAACTCGCTAACAATTTATCATTTAAAAACCGGATTTGAAGGATAAAATGGATTAAAAACCTTTTTATTGTTTTTAGATTTATGTTTCGTGTGGTATAAAATCTCACCAGTGGTCGTTGTGGTCCGTTTAGTTTGGCAGTTGGTTACGTTTTAGGATGAGACCGAGACCACTAGGGTCTCGGCATGTTGTTATTATGGTTGATTGTTGAGTGGTTGTTTTACTTCGGTTCACAGCAGGACCACGACTAGGGTGGTTTTATGATTTTGGGTTTGTATAAATGTGAAATGGTCGTGTCATTGTTATTGTTACCCGTGGTTGTTGTCGTTGTTGCGTTATTCTTGTTATTTCGGTTTAACAGCCTACTAGGGTGTTCGGTTGCGTCGTCCTTGTTCTCGGTTTATGTCTCAGTTGAGACTAGGTTTTTAATAATTTTGATCTTGGGTTGGTCTCGGCATAACAATGTTATTATGTGCTTATTTGTTTTCTTTGGTCTAGGTTTGGGTCTAAATTGAGTGAGCTTGTTTGTTATATTTAGGCTTAGCAGCCAAGTTGGGTGCGTTTGTTGGTCCGTTGGGCTAAGGAGCCCACCAAAATTTAAATAAACTATGGCACTAGTTTTTGTTAAGAATTAACCAAGTCTATACCTATGAAACTTTCGAATATTGACAAAGGTTAACAAAAGTGAATTACTAGTTTTGTTTTGGTGACATATTAGTACGTTTCGGATTGTATTGGAAAACATTAATTTGATTTGGACTTAAATGCAGATTTGATTATTATATTTAGACATTGGACAATCATGGATCGTTATCGGAATGACGATATTGGATATTGGATTCATTGAACATTTTGAGACTTGAGACGGTATAATATATTAAACTCGGACTGGACACAAAATCTTCAATAAAAACTAAACTAATATTACGAGAATAATAACGAGACATAAACTTATTAAATACTGTAATCCCAGTTTTGATTAACCCAAGTCTCGACGACTTGAGAAAAACTAGTTTTATTAGTTAAGCATATTTTTATTATAAAACGTTTATGTTTTATACAAGTTATTTGGGATAACGGGGTAAATGTCGAAACGTACAAACTGACTTATTACTTAAGGTGTTTATTTGTCATTAACTTCTAGAGTTTGTCTTCTTTGGGTTGAGTCCTCGTCAGTATTCCCTCGACTATGTGGTTGTCTATTTCTTTTGGCGTGAGCTGTCTGTCGAGTCTAGGTTATTTTACCACACCACACGAAACGTTGAAACTAAGCTTTTGATAAGTTTTGAAAACTGAGTAATCCACGAAAACTACGACACATTGTCTTTTATAGACTTTATTATTTTGCGAGACGTGTTTTGAGATAATCGCATACGTATTAGGTTGTGCCGATCCTAGACCGTTGTGTACCGCTGTGCTTGTACCTCCGTGTACCCTCGTGCCGTATGTTTTGAGAACGTTGTGATAAGCTCTAGATGCCAGTCGTGTCAGTGTGATCTTTGCTTTGTTGTGGCTAAGGTGAGTCGTGGCCCCTACTCTTTTAATGCTTGTTTTAATAACTCTTTGGGGGAGATACATGCTTCAAACTATATTTAATTACTTGAACAAACACTTTAAGAAACTTTCACGTTTTACCGTGAGTCGTAGCCCCACTTTTATTTATTTACAAGTTATGTGTTTTTGGGGGAGATACATGCTCAAATGATTTTCAATTACTTTATACTTGGAAGATTTCTATGAATTACTACTCCTGGTTACCTGTTACGATAAACTCCCTAGTAGAGTTATATGCTCATTTTACTTGCAATTTACTTGCGTACCTTACATGCTGAACTTGGATAAAAGCACTCTAAACTACTTGTCATAACATGACACTGATTTTCATTGAATACATGTCGTTTGTGCGATACATTTCATACTGCTTTGTGCGGTATAGTTCATGCTGTTTGTGCAGTATAATACATGTCGTTTGTGCGATATATTCATATCGTTTGTGCGGTATAATACATGTCGTTTGTGCGATACATTGTTAACGTTTGCGTATCATGAGGCTTAGGGCAATATAACTTTATGAATATATGAATGTTTCATATATATATTAGGATACAGCTGTATTTAGTAAACACCACTCCACACTGATAGATTTCAGACACTAGATTAATATTTTTACTATGTGTTATGATTATGAATCATGTACTTTAACCTTAGTTGTTATCATATGTGACTTAATTGTGAATTCTACAAAAGACAATCCAAAATGCTTGGTATATCGTTACGTTTAAAAGTTGACCCAACATTTTATTTCGAGCGTATAACAACGTAGCTCATTTTCATTTAAAAACTTGAAACTTATGATTTTGGAGATCATACATGAATTACTTGTGGATTTTATTCAACACAAATGGTTATTTAATGAAGAACTATTATTTATTGCGACAATCACTGTACACCTCTTAAAATCTATTGAAAGAAAGTTCTTTTCTATTAAACTCCACGAACTCACCAACCATTGTGTTGACGTTTTAAGCATGTTTATCTCAGGTAATTAACGGAGCAGGAAAAGGCACGGAGCGGGCATCGTATACTCTGATAAGTAAAATGGTGTAAAATCAAATATGTCATTTGTTCCAAATTATTACATCTATTCATGGGAGTTTCAAATCAAATATTTCACCTTTATATCAAAAGCATGATTTTGAATGACATATAACTTTCAAAACGCCTCTTCCGGGCTGTTTTCTGAAATTTTAACTTCGATCCTCACCGTAACACCCTAATTTCTCTTCCGCTGCCACAAAACTAATTAGGGGGTGTTACAGCCTTATTTGGCCGGAGATAGCAAAACACTGATGTTTGTTAACGTGTCCCATAAACAGTTCAATCTTTGGATTCCTAAAAATAAACCCTATTAATCATTCAGTCTTTGCAGCCTTATTTGACAAAGGGTGAAGGGCTGAAGGCGTGAATTGTATCCATCTTCAAATCATAATTCATAAGTAAGGTTATTTATCAATTTTTAGTTATCAATTTTTAGTTATCAATTTTAATTTTTTTTTTTTTGCATAATTGTATACATATACTGTTATACAGTATATACTCAAATTGAGTAATTGATATTTGACAAATGAAAAATTGTTAAATGATGTTAATTTTTTTTTCATATGTAGTTGCTTAAAAAAAATTATGCCTCCTAAACAAGCATCCGGTAGTTTAAAACGAAAAAGAAAAGCAAAACAAGTAGTGCTTATAAAGTCTCAAAAAGGGGCTATGAATAAATTTCTCAAAAAACAAGATGCGGGTCCTTCTAATGTTGATGAACAAAATGATGGTAATGGAAATGACAATGTAGAAGATGTTGGTAATGATAATGTTGATGTGAATGTGGAAGATTTCGACATTTCGTAAATGAGAATGTTGATGTTAATATGGAAGAAGATGATGCTCGTGCTAATGTTGAAAAAGATGATGTTGATATATTTAACCCTAGAAATTGGCGTTTACTTGGTCCTAACATGATCAACAAGTTGGTAGAGCAAGGTCCAAAACAAAATTCGACTATTAAGAATGGTCCTAGAGATAAATATGGAAGAAGATTTAATAATTGTGTGTTTACGAGAATACTACCAAACATGGAGACTTGCGATAGAGAATGGCTTGTGGGCTTGTGTATTCATAGGAGGTTAAATATATTTTATTTTGTAGAAGTAATACTTTTGTTGCAAGAATGATTTTTGTTCGTATTTTTGGCTTTTCGTACTTGATTATGGTCTATGGATATCATAATATAGGGGTACCTTTTTTTTTTCTTCGTGCCGGGCCTAATTTTTTTTTGACGTTCTCAGCACCGCCCCTGGGAAGGACCTTAAGCGGGCAGGTCTTTCAACTTAGACCACGTAGTCAGGTACCTATTCCATAATTAATTGACCCGGTTATTATAATACCCCGCTCCTTTTTGCTTTTGTTCCACCCATCCATGTGGGATAACACAAATTTTTTCTTCTTCAATTTCCTTTCTTATTAGCAAAATGTTTTAAACTGTAATGTTTTTCAGATAATTAAGTGAGTAACAATTGATCGAGATGTTAACTTTGTCATTCTCACATTTCATTCCTCATGCGAAATGATTGGTCAAATTCTAATTCTCATCCATCCCAAGATATTCACTCAACCAGGTTTGAACTCGGATATCTTTTGAGACCTTCGGGTCTCCTTACCACTAGGCCACCTTTGAGATGATTAACAGAGGTAAAAAAGTGCTGATGTGACATAGATTCTCGAAAAAAACTTAATAATAAGCTGATAGGTTACTTGTTTCAATAAGCGAATCCAAACAACCCCCTTAAACAGCTTATTATAAGAAGAAGCAGATAATCAGCCGATGTCACTCTAAGGGTGAAGAGGAGAACTCGTAATTAAGAATCCATGAAGAACAATCAGTGTGAGGTAAGCCATCTTAAAGCGCTTACTGAAAACAACTTAATTCACCCTTAACTGAGCATACAAGCACAAAATCCAAAACAAACAAATAAGTTGTTCAAGTAAGCAATCCCTAACACCCGTATGTGTTTGAAACAGGGATCACTCTCATATAAGTAATCTTGAGCACTTATCACTTAGTTGAAGGCTCTATGAAATAAGACTTCTTATAATATTCTTAAAACTATAGATAAATCGTTAAATTGGATGGAGTGACTCAATGGTAAGTTTCTAAAACAAAAATCAACGCGCATATCTCCTGGCATTCAAACTATATATTCTCTGTGTCCTAGTCACTTTTTTTTTTTTTTTTTTTTTTGGTAAAGGGTTGTACCCGGTGAATATATTAATCAAAAAATGAGTTAATTACAAGATAAAGAGAAGGATGAGCCTCTCTTTGCCCACGCTTAAATAGCACAAACTATATGACTTAAACACACTTAAGTCATGACTACTACTTGACCTAATAAACAAGAACTACAACCAAATGCATAAACTTGAGGACCAGTAGTCGTTCTTGTTTTCAATCCCTTAGCTACGTTGAGTTAACTTCCAAGCCATGAATCTTCCAAATCTTCCGCATCCTCTCCACTCGAGGATTATTCTTGAAAAGAATTGTGGTTAACTTCAACCTAACTACTTCAGCAATAGTTTCACACATCTTGTTTACACTTCTATCATCTTTAGCATATAAAACGGTTATTACGCTCTTTCCAAATAAAGTAAGATGACGCTGCAATTACCAGCCTACCCACGATACTCGTCACTGATTTCGAATTCGAAATGGGTTTGATCCATGCCATAATATCATCCCATCTTGGCGCCACTGACGGGAGACCAGCTACACGAAGCATACTAAACCAAACCTGAGCCAAGAATTAAGGAGCATTCGTAAAACAAATGCTCGTGAGTATCGGGTTGCAACTTACATAATGGACAACGAAGCGTGTTTAAGTCGACAGAATTGCCCACATCCCATTGCTTCAATTTGTCTTGAGTCTTCAGTTTCCAATCCATGACCAACCACAAATGAAAGGCGTGTACGAGGAATACTAAAAGAGGACCACACAATTCGAAACCAAGGCACAACAGGTCGCCTGGTCCTAATAGTGTCCCATACTGTTCGAACAGCAAACTCACATAAAGAACCATCAATAGCCTTCCAAAACAGTTTGTCTTGCTTGTTTTCATTAATATTAGGGGGCATGATCTGATTAAGAACAGGAAAAGAATCATACCATGCGACAGGCCATTTCCACATGTCGTTTTCCACAATGTCCGCCACCTTTGCATCACGAGAAAAATCCGCATTCATAATATTCCTATTTGACACATGTAAAGTCAAAGGAGTATGCATTGCCCAAGTATCAAACCAAGCCGAGGCACTCTTACCATTTCCGATTGCATAGTATATGTGAGGACGTAAATATTTGCGTATTTGGAAAATTTTCCGCCACCCCCAACTGATATTAGCATGCATACTAATATCGGTAAGGCCAGAATTTGTTTGTCAATGATTGCTAGGTTCCTTATGGAAGAAAGAGTAGGCATTTGGTAGCTAATATAAAAACTGTAGTGCATGAACGAGGCGTCCCTTACACCGGAGGAATGTCAAAGTGCCAAAATACATAGTTGTAAGGTTTTTATTCTTAAATGATGAGATGTGCCAAAATACATAGCTGGTCAATTGACTCAATCCTAAATGGTTAAATCTTGAGTTAAAGCTGTGTTTTTTGTATCGTTTTTATTGTGCTCTCTACCCTGGTCCAAGTTCTAACAGCCTTCAAGAATGCACGTTCTGGTCAGATAAATTGACTTTTATGGTCCAAGGACGTTTTATGTGATTAGTATTGCCAGTAAATGAATCTGTTTGGGTCTGCAATACATGGTCTGCAAGGATAACGAATGTGAATGCAGTTGTAATCCAGCTTACCAGTTTTCTGGATGTTATATTAAGATTATATGCAAAAATACATTTTTTTCCCTTTTAGTATAGCTGCTAAATCAGTAAACGACTATGTATATAAGCAAACAACTGTGTTTTGAGGATTTTTGTTTCGTACAATATAGTAAATATCATGTGTATGCAATCAATCGATCCTGAATATGATTTTTGTAGTTGCCCTTACTTTCTTTTCTTTCTCAAAGTCAAAAAAGTTATAAGGCGTCACAATAAAGTTGAGTAAACTACAAATTTTGTTCGCTATACATATAAGAGGGCAACCTCCTAACTATTGCATACTTGCGGTTGATCTTTCAATTGATATTTGGGGTTTGTAGTTGAATAAAATTGTCTTTGCAAATCTGATCTACAAATACTCTCACTATGAGGATGCTAGAATAATTGGTCTTAATCTTTATAAAAGAAAAGTAAAGGTTGGAGTCTCTGCACAAAAACTTAAGAGTTCATATAATTTTTCGAGAGTTTAAGTGAAAGCGTGTGTGTGTTACACGCACACTGCATTCACGAAAGACCCGAAGCATACTATTAACTCTAAGACATTCACTCTCAATGCGCTATGGTATATAATCTTAGAAAATATTCTCTCATGTACCTATGTGGGACAAAAGGTTCAAATGGCTTCATCATAATATATTAAGTATCTATTTTGACGTTTCTCTCATCCATTAATTTCCTAACTTTGGATCGTTCTTTCCAATTACGAGATGTTTCGTATACATTCGATAACATTACATAACCAGCTTAATCTCGTTCCATTAGTGACATAAGTTTGCCATCTGCGATTGTTACTATATCTAAATTTTTACCTTTATTAACTTATTAGTCGTTCCTTTTTTTTACACATTTACCATCAAATTATGATTATGTTTTGATTATATCATCACTTAATCCCTTATCACGTTATAATAAGGATGTATAGATGACTCGGTGCATGAGGCTTTGCAAGGGTGTCTAGTGTACAATAGTTGAGCACTTGAGTGAGTCGGTTGTTCCTTACAATAGGTGGTATGAGACTTTGCAATAAAACGTGTTTGTGATTTAGATTTGATAGTTTTTACATGACTAGATGAAGAGTTTGCAGGGGTGTTTAGTGTACAATAATTGAGCGAGTCAAGTGTTCCATACTCTTTGTTATGTAAACTGGTAGACAGTAAAATGATATATTTTTTGTTATATAAACTTGGTTTGGTATGATCAAGATTTGAACAATTCATCACTAGTTTTCATTTTAACGTTTTCTTGTATCAATCTTTCTGTTGAATGAGTTACTCGTGTCTGTTAGGCTGGCCAGTAAAGGATCACAATCCCTCCCATTTTTTCTGCCACGTCAGCTTTCTTTCTCCAGCAACCTTCAGGCGATTGGGTGTCCCAGTAAGGGCGACCATGATCATTTTTTTTTTCTTTTTTTCTATTTAAAAAAAAAAAAAAAAAAACATTATTAACACAAACTCAAATTTTACACTTTCGCCCCTTTTGTTTAATATGCGAAATGTTTTTTTTTTTTTTTCATTTTTGCCCCTTATGTTTTATATACGAAATGTTCTTTTTTTTTCAAGTTTTGTAAATGGATATGTTATGTATTTATTTAAACGTCAAATAGAAATACATTAAACGTCAAATAGAAATTACATTAAATTACGATACGGAAATTAAAACGAAACTAAAAATGAAACTACGATACGGAAATTAAAATGAAACTACAAACTAATGGAAGGAATCATCTGAGACCCAACCGTCTCCACTCGAAGAGGAATCTGGTGAGAACCAACCCATTTCCCAGTTCTTCCTACGTTCTTCTTTATCCCTGGCTTGCTGCTCCAAACGAGCAGCTTCCTCTTCTCGTTCACGTTGTTCCATTTCAAGTAGGGCTTCCATTTCTTGCTCCATAAGTCTTAGTTCATCCTCTGTTAGACCAAATGGATTTGGGTTTTGTTCGACAACCGGTGGAGTGTTCACCGGTTCATTTTCCGGTTGAAAAACCGGAAAGATATCTTCTGGTGGAGTGTGATAAACGTCATTATGTTCAGGAGAGGGGAATTGTTGAGAAAAATCTCGACGTTCAGGAGAGGGGAATTGTTGTGAGAAATCTTTTTTGAAAGACATTTGCAGTGATTAAAGGAATTGAGTTTCGATATTGAATTTCAAAATTTTGGATTGAAGTGTGTTAATATAATGTGTTAATATGTGGTATTTATAAGTGTGTTAAAAGATTTTTTTTTTATTTTTTTTTCAAACGTTACAAATCCAAACGGCTAGTAGAAAAGTGTATCGATCGAGTATGCGACCATGTTCCAAAAAAAAATTTGGCGATCGATTGCTCCACAGAAGGACGATCGACTTGTAATCGATCGTGTATGTCGATCGTGAACCATTACTGCGAGTAGCCTTGTGGAATGTTATTCGTAAACTTATAGAAGAAAAATAATATTTGAAGTATTTGTTACAAAAACATAAGAGCTCAAATAATTTTTCCAAACTCAAATACTAAACCCAATAAATTGAGAGTTTAAAATTTCAACTTGAAAGCATAGTATTAACTTCAAGATATTGCATTCATATGTGCCATGCTATATAAGCTTTGAAGACTTTCCCTCATTTACCTATGTGGGACAAAATGTTCGAATGGTTTCAAATGGATGTGAAGTATCTTCTGCAACGTTTTTTGTTCTTGATTTTAATTCGACTGTAAGCAGCTTCTATGTTGACGTTCCTCGCATCCATTAATTTTCTACCTTTGGATCGTTCTTTCCAATTAAGAGATGTTTCGTAGGTATTTTAGTGTACATTCGATAACAATACATAACCAGTTTAATTTTGTTCCATTAGTGACATAAGTTTGCCATTTGCATTTGTTCCTATTTCTAAATTTGTAACTTAGCTAACTTATCAGTTGTTCCTGCGTTTACAAAATTATCATCGAGTTGTGGTTCTGTTTTGCATATATCATCAATTAATCCCTTATTACGTTATACTAAAGATTATAAAGATTTAAATAAAAGGGACATCCTTATTGCTTCTTACAATGAAGTACTCTGCAAGTATTATACAACTAAGACAAAGATTATCCCCTTTTGGTTATGGAGCCATGGAGGTTCACATGCCGAATTTGGGCTATCCGAAAAGGTACCCTGAGATTAGTCGGCTCGCAATATCAAGTCGCATACCCAGTTAACAACAACAACAACAACAACAACAACAACAACAAAAAAAAAAAAAAAAAAAGGATTCATCACTAGTTTTCATTTTTATAACATTTTATTGTATAGATCTTTCATTTTTTATTGCTTCTTACAATTAAGTACCCTGCAAGTATTTTACAACTAAGACAACGATTCATTACTAGTTCTCATTTTTATAACTTTTTATTGTATAGATCTTTCTATTGAATGAGCAACTCGTTTTTAATTTGTCATTGTTGATTATTATTGGTAAAAAAAAAAAGTAAAATTTGAAGTCTTTGTTACGAAAAACTTAAGAGCTCATAGAATTTTTCCAAACTCAAATACAACACCCAACAGATTGGGAATCATTTGGGAATTTGAAAGCATAGTATTAACTTTAAGACATATAATTCATATACAACATGGTATATAAGCTTAGAAGATTTTATCTCATTTACCAATGTGGGACAAAACCAAAATTCATGTCCAACTTTTAAGATAAGGGCTATGTTTGCGCAGAGCTTTTTGAGGCGATGAGCGGTGAGCAATGAGCTTTTTGATTTTTAGTGTTCGTTTGGCAAAAGAGCGGTGAGCTTTGCTATTTTTTAGGAATGCTAATTTTTCTCATGTTTCTTTAAGAAGCTGTGAGCGGTGAGCAGTGAGCTGTGGCTACTGCTCACAGCTACTTTTGTCAAACATAGCCAAGGTAGGTAAAGTTTGTTTTATTGTTTCATATATGTCGAACGTAGGTTAGCTCGTCAATGGTTAATTTACGTAATATTTAAGTTTGTAAAGGATGTGAAGTATCCCTTGCTACATTTTGTGGTTAATGGTTTAATAAGAGGAAGTGGATCTTCAAAAAGATAAGCCTGAAAGACTTTAGCTCCCCTTCTATGAATGACCCTTGGGCCTTGGTTAGTCTCTTGTAACGTTTACAGATACACAAACAATAAAACAAACTTTACCAACCTCAATTATCATATCATTATCAATATATTAAAAGATGGGAACTTGCTACAGTAATTTTTTTTTTTTTTTTTTTTTTTTTTTTTTAGTTTCAAAAATTCTCAAAAAATACCCTGAAGTCGACAACTCTTTGCAAAATTAGTCCTTTTCCAAAAAATATTTTCAAAATTGGCAAAAAATACCCCTGAAGTTGGCAACTCTTTGCAAAAGTAGTCCTTTTACAAAAAATCTGTTTGAAATTTGGCAAAAAATACCCCTGAAGTACACGGGTCTTTGCAAAAAGAGTCCTTTTTCAAAAAATCCGTTTCGCATCACCTTTTGAATTACGGACACTGCATTTGTTACCAATAACGGCGAAAACAACATTAAAAAAAACAAAAAACAAAAAAAAAACCCCGCACAGCGCTCCGCTGCAACGCGCAGGGTTCCCAGCTCGTTATTATATAAATATTAAAGGTTAAAAGTTAATAACGACTTCATAACAAATGGTAAAAAAGTACTAAAAGACTACGTTTACAGATACCATCAAATTACTCCTTCCAATTTTTTTCTTTTTCTTTTTCTTTTTTCTTTCTTTTTAATCTTCTTTCTTCTAAAAAATTATCAAAAATGTTTCTTGATTCTGTAATACCGATTTCTTGCTTTTTTTATTCAAACCATTCACCTTGTTAATTATTCATTGACCTGGTCCGGGTAAATACCTTCTCGTTAAATATTTTTTTGTACTTTAGATTTTAACTAGGTGGGGTATGGAATTCCACTTTCATAAATATTACGGTAATTTAACGGTGACTTTCATTTGATGTTTGGTATTTTTCACTTTAATGTTGGAGTTTTGTAGTCAAATTATCTTTGCAGATCTACAAGTGACTAAATACTCTCCACTTAGGCTATGGTGGTGGTGATCGGTATTGGTGGTGGTAGGTAGTGGTGGGTCATGGGTGGCGGTGGTGGTGATTGGTAGTGGTGGTGTTAGGTGGTGGTGGTAGGTGGTGATGGGTGGTGGTGGGTGGGTGGTGGTGGTGATTGGTGGTGGTCGTGGTGGTGATGGGTGGTGGTGGCAGTGGGTGGTGCATGGCGGTGGTGATTGGTGGTGGTGGTGGTAAGTGGTGGTGGTGGGTGGCGATGGTGGATGGTGGTGGTGGATGTGGTTATGTATTTCGGACTAATTGAGGTTATGTATTAGGGACCAAACAAGTGTACTAAAAGTGTTACACCCGACAAACCACAATGACCAAAAATGTATTTAACTCTTAACAAATACAACACTTAACACTAACGATACATACAATAAGAAATATTAAAAGAATGATATATACAATAATAAAGATTAGAGAGTTTGATACACAACAAAAGAAAATTAAAAGTTGAGTACACAACAAAAGAAAAAGTGTCAAGTTGAATACATTTCTAGACAATTATCCCTTTATTTAAAGAAGGTATTGTGTAACGTTGAAAAAAAGACCAACTAGTTGAGCTTATGTGAAGAAGTATATACTGCAGCGCAAGAAAAGAGTATTGTTTGGAATGTATGCCGGATCAAGTTCCATTGATAGTGACGTGGTAAGAAATAAGGCTTGGCTTCTCCCAAAAAACATGAGATTGTACAAATACATTGAAAAGCTTTTGATGTTGCCTAGTTACTTGAAAATGTAGACATGGTATTATTCTTAGAGGGACATCTCCCAAAAAACGGTTTAAAGTTGTATTACCTAAAAATAGAGATATTCTAAACATATATCGTAATATTAAGCATGTAAGCACCAGTGGTCTAGTGGTAGAATAGAACCCTGCCACGGTACAGACCCGGGTTCGCTTCCCGGAACGTGCACCGTGTAATACTTTCTGAGTTTGTGTTTTAGTTTACAGACTTTATTGAGTATTTCACATTTTTGATAATTGTTTTTTTCGATACTTTAATTCCGTTAGTGTTCGATAACTTATGAAAATGAATTTGTTGGTTTTTACACGAGGTTAATTTTACCTCATTATTTACTCAATGCTTGTGCGTACCCTGAAAGTATTTTATGACTCGAGCAATGATTCATCGCTGGTGAACATGTAAGTTGAGTGAACTACAAATTTTGTTCTAGGCTATACATAGCAGAGGCAACCTCTTATTTTTGTGGAGCTTCCACTACATATGATATATGCTTCTCCACTTAGAAGTGAGGATATTGTTATTTTAAGGGCATTTACATATATCCCCAATAAAACTAACGTTTACATATTTTTCTAGACCTTGCTTTAATAGCATTGTACACCATGCACTGAAAACTTGTGTTTTGGGGATTTATGTAATTATTGAAGTTTCATTGAGGATATATGTAATTCCCCCATCATTTTATTGTCGATTAATATTCATAATTCTGTTAAAGGAAAGTAAAACTTCAACTGTCTTTTACAAAAACTTTAAAGCTCATATAACTTTCAAACTCAACACAATACCCAATAAATTTGTTATATTTACGGGGTATCATATAAGTTTGAAAGCATTGTATTTACTTCAAGATATACAATCCGTATTTACTATGGTATAAATGCTTAGAAGTTTTTCTCTCATTTTTCTATGTGGGACAAAAGATTCAAATGGTTTAAGCAAAAAAGTAGTAAGTATCTATTTCACTAATCTAATAGAATCATACTCGTATCATGTACAGCAAAACATCGTTCTTAACATTAAGTAACTAGTCGAACTTTACTCCGTATAAAAAAATGGTTGATAAAGATTAACGGGTTGTACAAACAGCCATTTTGGTGAACACAATAAAGAAGAGGAAGATGATCCTGAGGGACGGAACTAGAGGGGTTCTTGGGAACCCTGTGGATTTTTTCGATGTAGTGTTAATTTTTTGACAAAAACATCGATTTTTCTTAAATGCACTCGGTCCATCGAAATGTGTTTCTAGCACTATTTAGTTAGTATACTTACAAATACAAAATAAACATAAAATGCACCAGTCATATTTGGTCCTAGTTCCGTCCCTGAGAACAACACGAAAGTTGTTGCTTCTCCTTCCGCGGTTGATGAACTTTTGGTTAGTCCTTGATAACGATAACTTAATTTTGTTGACACTAACGACTTTTAGATGACTCGCTGTAGGAGAGTTTGCAAGGGTGTTTAGTGTATAGTAGTTGAGTGAGTGAGTTGTTATTATGCATCTTTAGTTGAAATGGGAGTCGTTTTAACAAAAACTCTCCTTCATTATTCCAAACTCTAAAATTATGGGGTATGTGATCATTTGTATCAAGTTTTTTGGTTTTTGTGATGAGCATGATGGCGAATTGGCGAGAGGCACGATTTGGGTGATCAAAATATGATAATATTTCATTTGAAAGATACACGAACAATGAAACAAACGTTATCTTGCTCAATATTATAAATATCAACGGTAAATTCAATATCAACTTCATAATATATTGTAAAACGGTAACTCGAAAACTACACATAATCCGGAGTGTCTTGACGACTTCAAGGTAAAAGAAAAGAAAAGAAAAAAAAAAGAAAAAAGTCTAGTCCTTTATATACTTGAACCAGTTGCAACTACAAGTTGTTCTTGTTTAGAAATGTTTCAACTTTTCATTGAAGCGAGGATTAATCATACAAAGTTACTTTTATAAAATTGAACTTTTTTTGCTTGATGAATGTCGAGCAGACAAAATGGCCCAGTTAGATGAAAGTTTTGCACTGATTCATAAGTCATGGGCCGGACCAAGCACTTTCTGGATTATTCGTTTAATCGGTTTGGTAAAAAAAATAGTTTCCTTAATCTTTGTAAAAAAAGAGGACGCT
The DNA here is from genome assembly GCA_021014915.2 of Artemisia tridentata subsp. tridentata. Classification (NCBI taxonomy): domain Eukaryota; kingdom Viridiplantae; phylum Streptophyta; class Magnoliopsida; order Asterales; family Asteraceae; genus Artemisia; species Artemisia tridentata. The sequence goes on along the minus strand of CP139508.1, from coordinate 487,481,698 downwards.
AATTTTATTGTTTTTGTTATTGTGGATTATCATTCTTAATCTTTGTAAAAGTTACAAAAACTTCAAGTTTATACAATTTTTCCAAACTCAAATGGTAGGCCCAATAATTTTATGAGCCACACAATCGAGGCCGAAAGCATAGTATTAACTCTAAGACACACAATTCATATGTAGTATGCTATATAAGCTTAGAAGACTTTCTCTCATTTACCTATGTGGGACAAAATGTTCCAATGGTTTCAAATTAATGGGAAGTGTTTTCCGCAACATTTTCTGTTGCGTATTAGTCGTTCCTTCTTAACGTTATTCTCATCCATTAATTTCTTAACTTTTGATCTTTCTTGCCAATTACCAGATGTTGCGTATACATTCGATAACAATACCTAACCAGCTTAATCTTGTGGCATTAGTGACATAAGTTTGTCATCTGCGATTATAACTTTGCTAACCTATTAGTTGTTCCTTTTTTTTACATGTTGAAGCAATTTCTTGCAATCACTTCAGACAAATAAAGAGGGCCTGCCGATTGAACTCAGCTAGGGTTCTTCCGGTAGGCTTGGGTGCTGATCCCCTCGGCTGTCTGGGGTCTTCCGGGTATCTGCACACAACAGCACACGTTAGGCTCGCCCCGGGTGTTATCCCAGGACCCACCTCCGGTGTGAGAGTAAGTATCTGATATTCCGAAAGGGCTATCAACTGTAGTGAGGAATTAATGCAGGTAAAAGTGTTGGTTGAGAGCAGTAAATGAGTCGAGTATTTATAGTACTCGACCTCGATACCTGGAATGGCGGCGCCGGATTTTCAGGAGACATGTCCCCGACATAATCCCGTAAATCCTGGGGCGGCGGCGGCGGTGTCTGCAGCTGCCATCTGTCAAAAGGTAAACGCCACCTGTCCTATTACTCACAGTGATATTGGCCGGATGAGTCTTGTGCCTTCCGGTATGTCCCCCCCAGTATTGCATTATCGGTTGAAGGCCGATGATGTAATACTTATATAATATCTGTGCGCCTTTCGGTACCTGCAATATTTAGGTAATACCCTTGGTGCCTTTCGGCACATTTCGTTCGAACATATACACCCATAAGACTAAGATAATGCCTTACGGCTGCTTCATATTTTAGCCTGCGCTTTCCGATACATACATGTAATATCGGTATTGCATTGTTAGTAAAGTATTGACGTAACACTTCAAAGATTACCTTATGGCCTTTCGGCCTAAGTCTTTAGGATCACTGTTGCATTTGCTTTTTAGTTCGGCCGATGGTGTAATGCCTTAAAGAGTTGGTTTTGATATGTCATGGCTTTGATGTGTGGAAGCTATTATTGCATCGTTCCCGATCCTCTCATGGCTTACAATGTACATTATATGTATGTCTTTATTTCTTCCGGTGAGTAATCATTGCGTACACCTGATGGGTCAGGGTGCCTTTTTCAATTTATCTGGAGGGCCTTGCCCTTCTATGCGTAGGCGCTGTGATTGTGCCGATGGTATGACATTGCTGACAAACTATGGGTTCACGTTTGACCCTTTCCGAAGGATATGCCGTTAGATTCTAGCATGTCTTACGTCACACTGATTCTACCAAGTGTTGCCCTGGTGCTCCTATGAGCGCACCTCTCTTTTTTTTTATTATTATTTATAATTTTGTTACTTTATGGTTGTTCCATGTAGGTCATCATTAATGAACTGACACGCACGCGCGTGCTTAGCACGCATGCTGAGGTGCAGCCACGTCAGCGTCTCGCTAAATGTGACATTCCACATCCTGAGTTCTTCTTATAAATAGCGACACTGGTGTGTGTTTTTTACTACCGTAATTCCATATTCTTAACTGAGACGCCTTCCGGTATTATTTTCCGAACGATTCTTGCAAATCTGTCCGTGATTTTCATACTAGTCTTTCGTCTTTCAAAGGTACGTTCCGAACCATCCCTGCCTTAATTTTACTTTGTTGTTTGGCTGTATCCCTCTTTCCCCCGGCAAAACCACGTCGGTTTTGCCCACTTCTACTTGTGAGAACTTCCCAGGGGTCCAATGATTCCTCCCAAAGTTTGTCGTAGAGAAGCGTGCCTTTCGATGGGGCGAAAGGGCTGTGCGTGGGATTATCATGGATTACGAAAAGTCGTAGAGAAGCATAACTAGTACCGTTAGGTAGGCACCATGTAACCTTTTTCGAGGTTTATCATCGTAGCTTGCATATAAACCCTGCGGTTCTTTTACTCCGGACGCCGATAGGACGGCCTAGGATGCGATAGACCTCGCGTCGCTTGAGTTTCCCATATGTCATAGGACTCTCGTCCGATTGGGGGTATCCCAACTAGCGGGCGGCTTTTAGGGGGATCGAGGGAAGGGTTACGCCCTTACAGCCTTTGTCTGTCTCCTTTTATTACTTTAGTTGTGTTTCGGCCGTCGTGCCTGTGCAACGTTTTGACCATTATATGCACTCGTTTTTTGCAGTTATCATAATGTCTCAATACTTGAAGAGGCCCAAAGTTAGAAAGGATGTGCCGGTGGCCCAGGGGGATAAGCATCAAGAGAGTCAACCCCCTGGAACGCATGCTGCCGCTGCTCCTCAAGCCGTTATCCCTGAGCAGACGGTCGAAATGACCAGAGTCGAAAGTCTGACCCAAAGGTTTCGGGCTCCAGAAAGAGGAAACCGGACCAGGATGTTGTCCGGCCCATATCTCAGTCCCAAACACAGGGGACTAGAGTCCGCCTTCATCGTGATGCGTCCGGCGGGGGTATTTTCCGAGGGCCAAATGAAAGCGAGAGTGCTTCGGGCGCAAGAAAACAGCCGGAGGGGCCCGATGCTTCGGCCGGAAGAAAACAACCGGAGGGGCCCGATGCTTCGGCCGGAAGAAAACAGCCGGAGGGGCCCGATGCTTCGGCCGGAAGAAAACAGCCGGATACCCAAGGAGGTATCGGCGGGGGCTTCACGTCGGAGGCCACTGGTGCTGGCAAGTCTTTTCTTTCTTTTACTTTATGAAACGTTGACCCCCGAACTTTGCATTTGTTCCGAAATTGTTACTTGACTTATTGATTTATTTTTCTTCTTTTTCCGAAAATGTAGGGGGTTCTTCCGCTGCTGCTCCTAACCGCGGAAAGGATAAAGTAGCCGGTGAAAGTGAGTCGGCCTCTTTGCATGTGCCGACGTGGAAGGTGAGCAAGGATGACCGTTTGGATAACTGGAAGGTCTGCCGGGAACTGTTGTTGCACCTACCGACTCCGAAAGAAGAGTCATTTTTGGAAAGTTTGGGGGATGCCGAGGCTGTTCAGAGAGCCTGGAAATTTTTGGGTATGGGGTCCGTTGCTCAGTCGGACTTGCTGCTTCGGTTCGAGAAACTTCTTCATGATCACAGCGAGCTTTACCAAATCCACCAGCATTGCGGAAACCCCGGAAAGAACGGGGGAGAGCTCAAACAACTGAAGATTGAGCATTCCACTTGCCTGGTGAGAGAGTCGGAGTTGATGGGGCAAGTGAAAGAGTTGGAGAAGCTGGTGGAGGATGAGAGGTTGGCCGCAGCGGAACGAATCAGCGCCGTGGAAGCTGATTTGGAAAAAGCTAAGGTTAACCTGAGTGAGGAGGTGAAGGACAACTTGGGCCTTCGGGAAGAAAAGAAAGATCTAATTGCCCGGGTGGGCCGCACCGAAGGGGAAAGGTTCAGGGTTGTTAAAGAGGTCCTCCCGGAGGTTGTTCGTCGTCTGTTGGGAAGCTATGAGTACAAGAACCATTTAGCAGGGCCCTTCAGCTTGTCCTCGCAGTCCGGGTTTATGGAGGGCGTAGTTCAGGGCCGCGAGCCGGAAGAAGTGGCCGCCATTTTGGCCAAGACGGAAGACCTGGATGTGGATGCTGCGAAGAAACTCGACCCGGCGTTTGATGGGTTGTTTACCGCAGAGTATCCTTATATCAAGAAGATCAGCGGCTCCTATCTCAAGTCTCTTGATGAAATCCTGAAAATCTTCCCTGATCCCGATTCGGCTTCTTCTCCCCGGGCTCAGACTGCCAATGCCGCCGAGGGATCAACTTCTGGGGCTACTAATGTCGAGAGTTCAACTGCTGGAAGGGACGAGTCGGCTCCCTAAGTCTTCGAATGATTTGGTTTACCTTGGTGTTGTAAGGCCTTCGAGCCAAGAACAATTTCTTTTTTTTTATACCCGGATGACTGTAATAATTTTATGACAAATAATTCATGTGATTTATTCATTTGTATATATTTATGACTGTTCTGTATTCCGCATGCTCCATGATGAACTCAAATAAGTACATTTTATTACTATCATTTATCCTATTAATTTGACTTGTTTTACTATATTATGTATGAGGATTGATACTTAATTGTTTACTTTTGTAATTCTCAGGTAAAAACAAGCATTTGGTGAAACTTAATGATTTTGGACTAATAATGGAGCAAAACGTGCATAAAGTGAAAGTCTACTGACATGGACAAGATCAAGTCAATTCTGCTCCATATGCGCCGCATCTAACTCTAAACATGCGCCGCATCTCTATCAAGATATCACCAGATACGATCCAAGATACAAGAGGACATGCGCCGCATCTAATAAAGAGTTACGCCGCATCTTCTGGCGGTGTACGAATATTCCTGAATATTATAATCTTGGACCCCACGCGAAGTTAAGTACATGCGCCGCATCTACTTAGTAGATGCGCCGCATCTTCCCTCAGACAGAAACTATAAATACCCCGTAGACCAGACGAATTAAAGAGTTCCAAAACCCTAACACCGAAGACCGAACAGTAGGAACAAAGGACGAATTCAGTCAAGGAGGCAGCACAAGACACACCCAAATCAAAGATACAAGAGCTGTAAGAAGGTGCTGCATGTATTTAATTCATTAAGTAGTTTTGTTTTATTGTGTTAGCAAACTTTAATTCATCAGGATTGGTGGCTTGTGTAATGTGACAACGGAAAGATTGCACTCCCTTTAATACTTGCTTTCCCATCAATTAAAGTTTATATGTTGATGTCTTTGGTTACTACTTATTAGTGCATTGATAACCTCTGTGTTTATTAGTGGCTTGCGGGCATTTGACTGCGGGACATAATGTGGCTCCCACGGTTGTTTCTAAATTGATCACTTAGGAATAACTTTTAGACATAAGTAATCATTAAGGGTTTACTCGCCGATAAGAATAGGACCAACGAGAAAGGATTAACTACATACACTTCATATAAAGCTATCAATAAAACAAGTGACAATCTACTTAATTATAAGGACAGCCCTCTTATTGTCTCGAGTATCTATCTGTGTACGTGTGTGCTACTTGCTGATTCGTGCCTATTGGTTTATTTTATTATTTTAATTGCAACAAATCGTGCCAGTCTCTCAGGCTGAAACCCCCTTGCGTTAGGATATTAAAATACTGATTAGAATAACTAGATAATACGTTCCACTCTTAGTGATCGACACTCTACTTACCATTATCTTCATACTGACCGGGTACACTGCTCGTTAAGTGTGTGTGTTATTGATAAGTCGGCTAAATATAAATTTAAAACTTGAGTAGGCATTAAAACTGCTAAACCGCAACGACACATCACGCGCATCAAGTTTTTGGCGCCGCTGCCGGGGAGTGAATTGTTATTATCTGTTAATTTGATTAGTATTTTAATTAGTTTTTTCTTTTTTTAGATTAATTGCATCATTGTACTATTTTGCATATTTGTTGTATTGTGTGTTAATTGTTTTCTTTTATTTTTGTGTGTTTATTTTTGTTTGTGTGTTTAATTTTTGTTTTTATTTCTCGTATTTTTCTGTTCTGCTATCGTTGTACTGTGCTAAATCAAACGATACGGCGCATCTGATCTCTCAGATACGGCGTATTGCGTTTAATTTTTTTATTACAACGCGTTTAATTAATTCGATACGACGCATCTTTTCCCCAAGATACGGCGTATCTGTTTTTAATAAGAAAATTTTTCTAAGCGATAAAGTAATACGACGCATCTGCTTTTGCAGATACGGCGTATCTGTTTTTGATAAAAAATTTTTCTAAACATTCACGCCATACGACGCATCTGCTTTAGCAGATACGGCGTATCTATTATTTTAATTAAAAACAGTTTGCGAATTATTAAACAAATACGGCGTATCGATCTCTGTCGATACGGCGCATCTTACTGAATCAAAAATCTTTTATTTTTAAACGTAACGAAAATACGGCGCATTAACTTTCGTTAATACGACGCATTTAATTTTAATTAGATAAGTTGATTTTTGATTAATTAATTCGATACGGCGCATTCTTAAATTCTAAAGCGGCGTATCTATTTTCTGAATAAAGTCTGATTAAATTTTAACGATTATAAGATACGGCGTATCCAACTTTTTGGATACGGCGCATCGTCTGCAGATATCAGCTATTTTTATTCTTATATCCGTTTCTATATTCATTAAATTCTCTTCTAGCGAACAAATCCTACTGATGATTTTACCTTGGATGACAGATTTTGCTATGGAAGACACGTCAGTTAACGGATATCTTGCTAAGGAATGCTTGTTTTCAGATTCATTCAACGTACTCATGATCGATGCAGATTTATTCTCTTGGGAGACTCCTCTTGAAGCTGCTTTTAAGGAATTCATGCGTTTATGCAACATTGACAAAGAGGTATTCTCTTATGATGTATTTGTGAGGTATACTGGAGAAGAATTGTCGCTCTTATGGCCTAGCATTGAAGCCGAAGGATTGAACTGGACTACTATCGAAGAAGATGATGGGAAATTCTATCTCGCATACATGGACTCAAGCAACAACAGCTGTGGTGGAGGCAACGCCCAAATCTCTTACATGCCATATTCCGAGGAGTACTGGGGATTAAATGAGAAATATCAGGATAATGACATGAATTATGCTTTGGCGGAGTTACTATTTCATGGCAGGTTGATAAGATTGATAGACCTCTCCCTCAATGATTGGCTAGAACTCAAATATGGTAGTCCGGAATTTGCCCCTACAAATGAAGTCAAGGAGATTATGACTTCATGGTTGACTCGGAGTTTTAAGAAGCAATTTAACGAGTTCATGGAGATAAAAAAGAGTATGATTGGAAAGGTTTGCTTTGACGTTAACCATGACCCTAACGATGTTGATTTTTCAGAATGGTTGGCTAGTAAGTTTAATAACCATAAGAGCATGGATCGTGCTACTAAGGATGCATTATGGGTATATTGGATGAGAGGAGAAGATGAAGAAGTAGAAAGCGATTATGGGTCGTCACTTCATAATTCAACAATCAATGAAGGTATTGAAGAGTTATTCAGAATAGACATTGATGTGTTCGATTATGAGACACCTTTGTGCAAGCAGTTCAAGGAATTTAACTACCTTCTTCAAGTCGATGATGATGTGCTTACCGGAGATCTACCAGGATTTAAGACTTATGATGATTTCAAAAACACCTGGTACTATGAATGGAATGATCAAGTACCATGGGTTTGGGATAAACCATGGGAATTTGAGCACATTAATCACACCTGTACACCCTTCGTTTTCAAGGACGGGAGTAGTGTTTGGCCGACCTGCGATTATAAAAGTGACGGAACCTGTAATGGGGGAAGTATAATTGGGATGAAACGGGTTGGAAACGATGTAACCTTTGAAGATTATGAGTGGTACGATAATATTGAAGACTGCCCACAAAAGGCGGAGGCTTTACAAGAAAAGGGCAGAATTGAACGCTTGAAAGGACTTAAGGGGACATCGGATACTACTTTCTGGGAATGGGTGCATAAACAGTTTGATGATTTCACAAAGCTTAGTCGGCGGTTACAATATGATTTGGAAAGAGAATGGGAGGCGATTCAAGACGATAAGTCACTAATTGAAGAACTAGATGATTATTTGATTAAGGATCCTTATTTTAAGTTTGTTGATAAAGACGAGGAAGAATTCACCAAAAGAAAGTGTCAACTACTTGGGATTCCTTACAATGAGCCACCCATGATTATTTCTGAAAAATTTAAAATCATCAAATATTCTTTGAGTCCTAATGAAGAATATACTGCGGTGAAGACAAAGAGTTATACTAGACTTAGTCGAACGGAAGAAAACGTCGCAGAGATATACGGGAAAATCTTTCGGATGAAGGACGAAGGATGGACCGTGACAAGGACTTATTGCTGAGCTGAACGTGAGTCTAACTTGAAGACTCTGGAATAAAGACAAGTGCTCACCGGGAGACAACCCGGATTTATCTTTTATTATTCTGTTTTCTGTGTCGAGTCAGTCCAGGCCGCATGAGGATACGGCGCATCTCAACTCTGAGATGCGACGCATCTCCTGCAATGGTCATATCTTATTTTATTTTTCTGCATTTTTATTTTCGACTTTAAAACTATTTATCAGTTTATTTTAATGCGGCGCATCCCTGGTTAAGGATGCGGCGCATCTTTATTCTGATCCGTATTATTCCAGGCTCGATACAGCGTATCTTCTTCAATAAGATACGGCGCATCGACTGACCTGATGATTTTCAGTTTTAATTTTTAAGTTTTATTTTTCCTAACTACTAATGTATTATGCAAGTTTGAACCTTTTTTATCTTAGGTGTGTTTTAAAGTGTTGGTGGTATTATAGTTTCCTGGATTTCCTGTGGATACATCAAGTATGAAGCTTTAACGTTCTAATCCACAAGAAGTTGATTTTTGCTTTTATACTAATGGAGGATCATACCGAGCAAATCTCAGGGGAGTTTTTCTGTTCTAATTCTTTTATTTTCCAGTTTTTAACCTTTTATACAAACAACGAGGACGTTGTTTAACTTAAGTGGGGGGATTGGAGAATTAGAACACTTAACACTTACTTGTCCTAAACTTTTTCAAAAATTATGCTTAAAATGTGCTTAATATATCAAACTTAAAATTTTTTTAGCATGTTTTTGTTTAAGATCTAAGTTACATAACTGCACACATGACGTTATTTTCAAAAATTGTGATTTTTCAAAATTCACAAATCTATGAGTGTGCCGGTGACTTGTAAACTTTAGAACTTGGCTTGTATACTATTCGAGACCACCATAATGAGTATTATTTATATAATTGGATTGACTTGTCTAAATTGGTAAAATTCTAGGATTACACCAAATAGCCTTTATATGTTATGTGTTATTAGCTAACTACACTGGTTAGTTAACCCCCGTATAAACCCTTTTGTTACTCTCATTTTTAGAGTAAGATACCCCTAGAAAAACACTCAGAGCCATTCCTTTCGTTTCTTACACCTATGTTTAAAATGTTTCGTTACACCCTTACACCTTAGCCTACCCTGTAGATTAGAATCCGTGGTTGGTTAATTGCTATAGGCAGAGTGTGTTTCCTTACATTACCTGTGTTCGTGTGCGTAATTCATTATCTATGGTTAGGTCGGGAAATTGCACAATGCAAATTGGAGTGAAAGTAAATATTGTATATCTTTGAGTTTATTTTTCGTGTGTTTACTACTTTCACTATTACCATTATTTCTGAAGTATGAAAAGTATGAATAAAAATTATCCGGAAAGAAAGTTGTAGTGATGTGGTGAAATTTTACACATCTATGTTTATGTTTAAAGTTAAAAAAAAAAAAAAAAAAAAAAAAAAAAAAAAAAAAAAAAAAAAAAAATCGAAAAAATAAGAAAAGAAAAAGAAAAAGAAAGAAAAGTTGGATGTTTATTTTAACCAACTTATGTAAAGTTATGTAAGTGGTCGATATCACCACTATTTGTTGTATTATATCTATGGATTGAATGGGAATTGGCAGTTATGGGAACGCCAGTTAAGGTTTATTCTTTGATTAAGATTTTGTTGAGTATAATTCGTGTCTACCTAAAGCGTGTGTTTCAAGTGTTAAAGCGTGAGTTATTCAATGATATGAGTCTTATTCATGGGATGGTTGGGATAGTGATTAACCACACTTAGGATTTTAATTTATTTGTTTTGTTTATTTTTATTTTTACACCAATTTATATCCCAAATGTTATCCATACCCTTTATTATTCATTATCCAACCAAACCTTTGATTTATTGAGATTAGGGATTTGAGCAATCTTAAGTATCGTAGTCGTGGATTCGGCTATGTATTTATGATTTTGTCGCCCTTTTTGATATATTATTATTGGTGAAGTTTGGACCTATCTTTAGCCTATTCGAGTTAAGGATTTGAGCAATTGCAAGTATCGTGTTCGTGGATTCGATCATGTATTTGTGATTTTGTCGCCTTTTCTGGAATTTGAGATCGATAGTGAAAAGAGAATAATTAACCCTTAAGCCTAAAAACCCTTTTTTACCGCTTTAGACTTGTTATTCCTTAGCTTTAGTGGTGGAGATGTGTATACTTGCCAAGCTTATGATAGAATATTCGTCGCGACTGGACAGTTAAACGATTAGATTTGCTTTTATCGACTTATTTTATTTTACTTCTAATTCGTTAAGTGTTTAGTTGTGTGATTATGAATTAAACGAATACATGCTTAAATATAAAAATAAATCCTAACATCTTTTAGGATACATTTTCATAAATGAAATTCTAAGGTTTACTTGGGGACAAGTAAAGTTCAAGTGGGGGGATATTTGATGAACTCAAATAAGTACATTTTATTACTATCATTTATCCTATTAATTTGACTTGTTTTACTATATTATGTATGAGGATTGATACTTAATTGTTTACTTTTGTAATTCTCAGGTAAAAACAAGCATTTGGTGAAACTTAATGATTTTGGACTAATAATGGAGCAAAACGTGCATAAAGTGAAAGTCTACTGACATGGACAAGATCAAGTCAATTCTGCTCCATATGCGCCGCATCTAACTCTAAACTTGCGCCGCATCTCTATCAAGATATCACCAGATACGATCCAAGATACAAGAGGACATGCGCCGCATCTAATAAAGAGTTACGCCGCATCTTCTGGCGGTGTACGAATATTCCTGAATATTATAATCTTGGACCCCACGCGAAGTTAAGTACATGCGCCGCATCTACTTACAAGATGCGCCGCATCTCACCCTCAGACAGAAACTATAAATACCCCGTAGACCAGACGAATTAAAGAGTTCCAAAACCCTAACACCGAAGACCGAACAGTAGGAACAAAGGACGAATTCAGTCAAGGAGGCAGCACAAGACACACCCAAATCAAAGATACAAGAGCTGTAAGAAGGTGCTGCATGTATTTAATTCATTACGTAGTTTTGTTTTATTGTGTTAGCAAACTTTAATTCATCAGGATTGGTGGCTTGTGTAATGTGACAACGGAAAGATTGCACTCCCTTTAATACTTGCTTTCCCATCAATTAAAGTTTATATGTTGATGTCTTTGGTTACTACTTATTAGTGCATTGATAACCTCTGTGTTTATTAGTGGCTTGCGGGCATTTGACTGCGGGACATAATGTGGCTCCCACGGTTGTTTCTAAATTGATCACTTAGGAATAACTTTTAGACATAAGTAATCATTAAGGGTTTACTCGCCGATAAGAATAGGACCAACGAGAAAGGATTAACTACATACACTTCATATAAAGCTATCAATAAAACAAGTGACAATCTACTTAATTATAAGGACAGCCCTCTTATTGTCTCGAGTATCTATCTGTGTACGTGTGTGCTACTTGCTGATTCGTGCCTATTGGTTTATTTTATTATTTTAATTGCAACAAATCGTGCCAGTCTCTCAGGCTGAAACCCCCTTGCGTTAGGATATTAAAATACTGATTAGAATAACTAGATAATACGTTCCACTCTTAGTGATCGACACTCTACTTACCATTATCTTCATACTGACCGGGTACACTGCTCGTTAAGTGTGTGTGTTATTGATAAGTCGGCTAAATATAAATTTAAAACTTGAGTAGGCATTAAAACTGCTAAACCGCAACGACACATCACGGTTCTGTATTCCGCATCACTCCATGTTTCATGTTTCGCGCTATTGTTTTTGCTTGTTTTCGGAGTGATTTTCTCATTTAGGTTTATCGGAATTGGCCTTTCGGTTGATATGATGGGATGTTCTGTTGGACCCTTGAACGATCCTGCCGGATTCTATTAACTTGATTTATTAATGCTTGCCTTATCCTTCTTCCCCCTTTTTCCTTTCCTCATTCAAATTTTTTTTTTTTTTACTTATGCGTGGAACTGCATGTGTGGAGTGGAGTGGGACAATTTGGGTCTTCGAATGGGATGCTTCCGAACAGTTGTTGTTCTTCGGTATTCATCGGTGTTATGAATTGTATCGCTTGTTCGTTATTATCTCTGCCACTCGTATGGCACCGAAAGTACATTTGTATCAGCGCCACATTCTTTTGATTACGAACGTGTGATATTCGCTTGTTATTATTTTTACTGTTTGTATAGCTCCGGTAGTGCAAGTTTATATATTTTGTGTGGTTGTATGGTACCCTTATGAATATTGACCACAAAAGTCTCCGGAGGGGGCCAGCCTCCCGGAGGGATCGTTTTTCACTTATGTTCAAAATGTGACAAATGACTCAGCCTTTCCGCCAGGATTATGGCAACCCCTTCCTTTTTTGGGTATCAACCATCTTTGGACATTGACCACAAACTCCCCGAAGGGCGCGAACCTCGCGGGGGGGGGGGGGGGGCACTTTCTACTTATGTCCAGAAAACAATGAACATTGATCACTAATCTCCGGAGGGCACGAACCTCTCGGAGGGATCACTTTCTACTTATGTTCGAGATTTTACAGGTGGTTCAGCCTTTCCGCCAGGATTATGGCAACCCCTTTCTGGGTATCAACCATCTTTGGACATTGACCACACACTCCCCGGAGGGCGTGAACCTCTCGGGGGGGGGGCATTTTCTAATTATGTCCAGAAAACAATGAACATTGATCACTAATCTCCGGAGGGCACGAACCTCTCGGAGGGATCACTTTCTACTTATGTTCGAGATTTTACAGGTGGTTCAGCCTTTCCGCCAGGATTATGGCAACCCCTTTCTGGGTATCAACCATCTTTGGACATTGACCACACACTCCCCGGAGGGCGTGAACCTCTCGGGGGGGGGGCATTTTCTAATTATGTCCAGAAAATCAACTTTGAACACTGACTATGCCCGGATGTCGCGAGTCACCCGAACGAGTCACTTTAAACTTGTGTTCCAAACACCAAACTCGAACACTGACTACGCCCGGATGTCGCGAGTCATCCGGACGAGTCACCTTAAACTTATGTTCGGGCTATTTTGTAATCGCTACACATGTGGGACCTCACATAAATATTCAAGTGATGTTCCGCAGGGACATTGCCTCCCTCCAATGGTGGGGTAACTGCATTTGTCATTAAAAATAGTCAATATCGAGCCTTTTTGGGATATCATAAACATTTCAAAGATATATTGTGAGAAAATTGCCCCCTTCAACGGTAGGGTAGCTATGTTTCATTAAATCATTAACATCAAACCCTTTCGGGTGTTACATAGGATATGTTAAGTCTCATTCACATGGACGCTTTTTACAATCAATTGCCCGCCATGCTTGTGGCGTCCTCCCGCCTATCCCTGCTCGACTTGTGTTTTCTCATTCGGCAGGCTTCCGATGCTTCTGTCGGACCGCGTTCCCATAGGCCTTGCTTTCCCGACATGTAAAATTACCTGTCTTAAGTTACGAAGGTATTTGCATTCCTTTCGTTAGTTCGCACATTGTTACAGTAATAGAATAAAGTAGCAAGACATTCCAGTGGTTATTTCGTATTGACGATTACCTGAGCCATTACTTGTATCTTGGCCGGTATGTTGGGGCTTCCTTGGTCATCATACCGATTCAGCTTTCTCCCATCCTTTCTTCCGATCCTGGGTTCCTTCTTTTGTTCATACGGCTTGTCCCATCTTATTCCTCCCAACGGATGATTTCTTTCCTTGGCTTCTTTTGTTTCTGCGATGGGCTCCTCCCTCGCACCGTGATTCCCTCGCGTCTTTGGCTGAGTGACCAATGTCGCTATGCCGCCCGGTGTTGGAAACTTAACCATCGAATGAATGGTTGAAGGTACGGCCCGTAACTTCCTCAAACCAATGCGTCCCAGTATGGCATTGTAGGGGGAAGGTGAGTCGATCACGGCGAATTCCAAACTGATTTTCCGGGACAGATCCTGACTTCCGAAGCGGATCTCTAAGTCAATCACCCCCCTTGGCCTAACGGGTTTTCCAGTGAATCCTGTCAAGGTTGTGTCAACCTTCTTCAACCGTGCTTTAACCGCATGATCCAGGCGCTCAAATTGATGCCCATACATTACTTCCATTGATGCGCCAGGGTCAACATAGACCTCGCGGATTTCTCTTCCTTCAGTTTCAACCTTGATTATCAGCGGTTCGTCCGACATCTTCTCCAGAGGTATGGACGGAAAGCTTATTGGAGCATTCATCCACTCTTCCTTTCCCACTTCTTCCGATTTCCGGGAGGTTGTAAGGATTCGGATCATGTTGATTACTTTCCCTCTACTCCCTTGGTAGTTACCTCCTTGATTAGTTTTCTTTCCTCTCCTGAGGTCTTTTACCAAATGATCCAGCTTCCCTGTACTCAATGCGGTTTTTAACTCCTCCCTGAGTACCCAGCAATCGTCAGTAAAATGTCCTTTCTCCCCATGATAGTCACAGTATCTGTCCTCACAATCCTTCTGTGGCTTTCCCTTTGTTGGAGGAGGATGCGGTAACCTTAGCTGGTGTTCCGTTGCCAATATTTCCTTGGGTGTCTTCGTAAGGATGTCCAAATCTATCGGCCTTGTCTCGTTTCGACGGATGTCATTTCGGCGGGGGTCGGGCCTCCCAGCGTTGCCGTACCTTGGGGCGACATAAGGTGCGTAGTAATCGTTCCTTCGCCCTTTGAACCCGACCCTAGGGTTATTCCGGCGGCAATCTCCAACAGGAGGCTTTGGCTGGTAGTCGTTCCTGTTGTGGTATGGGCTAGGCCGAGACTCCGTTCTCTCTCCCTTTGGCAGTTCCGTTGCTCGGAATGCCTCCTCGGAACGAACAAAATCATCGATCCTTTCCAACATCTCGTCAACGGTTTTAGGGATCTTATCCGAGAATTTCTTGGCTAACTCCGGGCAGTGGTGACCATTCAGAAATGATCCGATTTGCATGATTTCCGGGGCGTCCGGGAAGTGGTTGGCCTCGCATATCCATCTTTCCTTAAAATCCGGAAGGCTTTCGTTCGCCTTTCGGTGAATCTTGTTGATCTCTGTTAGGTCCTTGGTGCTTATTCTTAACATACTAAACCTGTTCAAAAACCTTTTCTGGAGCTCGTCCCAACTATCAATGCTTCCTGTAGGGAGCTTATCAAACCATCCTCTGGCTTTCCCGTCCAAGGTTTGTTGGAACATTCGACACCACACGGGCATGGGCCATTCTTCATGGTTTCCTGCTCCGGTGAAACGATTGATGTGGTCATCCGGATCAGTGGTCCCTTGGTATAGTTTCAAGTTCGTTGGGATCTTGTGTTTGGGAGATGAGAACTCTATGATTCTTTTTGTGAACGGGCACTTGATCATTTCCTTGAATGGTTTGCTCAAATCGTCGTCTGCCATTTTCCCCTTTCCGTAGCCGTCAACTGCCTTTTTCCCCTTCCCGTAACCGTCATCTGCCTTTTTCCCCTTTCTGTAGGGCGACACTTCAACCTCCTCTTCCTCCGAACTTTCATACCCGTCGTCGAGCCTCAGCATTCTGGGGCTTACCAGGTTACGATTGCCCGGTTGTTTGAACAATTCTTTTAAGGCCGAAAGATGACCTTCGATCAGGGCTTGGGCGTCCGGAGGATGTTGGTCTCCTCCAGATCCTCCGGGCCCTCCCGCGTTTCGGACAGGGGTGAAGATGGGTGTTGTACCCGTTGTCTCGAACGCTTCGAACGTTGGTGTAGGACCTGCCATCCCTAACCTCAGGTAGATCGAGCGAAAGGTCCCACGGATGGCGCCAATTTGTTGAAGCAATTTCTTGCAATCACTTCAGACAAATAAAGAGGGCCTGCCGATTGAACTCAGCTAGGGTTCTTCCGGTAGGCTTGGGTGCTGATCCCCTCGGCTGTCTGGGGTCTTCCGGGTATCTGCACACAACAGCACACGTTAGGCTCGCCCCGGGTGTTATCCCAGGACCCACCTCCGGTGTGAGAGTAAGTATCTGATATTCCGAAAGGGCTATCAATTGTAGTGAGGAATTAATGCAGGTAAAAGTGTTGTTGAGAGCAGTAAATGAGTCGAGTATTTATAGTACTCGACCTCGATACCTGGAATGGCGGCGCCAGATTTTCAGGAGACATGTCCCCGACATAATCCCGTAAATCCTGGGGCGGCGGCGGCAGTGTCTGCAGCTGCCATCTGTCAAAAGGTAAACGCCACCTGTCCTATTACTCACAGTGATATTGGCCGGATGAGTCGTGTGCCTTCCGGTATGTCCGGACGGCTCGATGTCGTCCGGACGGTCGGTCGAGACAGGCCGTTCGGACACATACGTCAACATTTTTTTACAAAATAACCATCGAACTATGATCCCGTTTAGCTTATATCATCAAATATTCCCTTATTACGTTATACTAAGGACTTATAGATGACTCGGTGCATGAGGGTTTGAAAGGGTGTCTAGTGTACTGTGTACAATAGTTGAGTGAGTCGGTACGTTGTTCTTTGCAATGTAAGGTGGTCTAAGACTTTGCAATAAAATGTGTTATCTTTTGTTATTTGAAGATTAGTTAAACTCTGGGTCTTTTTTTTAACATAAACATGGTTTGATATATATTTCAGTGAGCTCCTTTTTTAGATGTTTAAGGTTTGCATTTGGACCAATGGGTTAGTTTCTATTTAGGGAAAATACCACAAAAATGCTCTGAGCTTGACACCTTTTGTAATTCTGTGTAGTGATGTTTTTTTTTTTTTCTAATAAAGTAAGAAAGTATCTAATTCCGACTATTATGTGCACTCATTGGCTGCCCAGTCCAACTCAGCTTGCCCGTTCCACGTGTAATTGCAAATTCGTTTTTATTTTTCCTAAAAATAGGACCGTTAGTCCCACCCTTTATTATTAACACATCCCCACCACACCTTTATCACTTTCAAACCCTAACCCTAACTCGAAAACTAACCAAAAATATGAGATCATCATCTTCTTCAACTTCTTACCATCGATACAACCAAGATGTCGCGAATTTGACACACTGTAAATGTCCATATCCCATTCCAGTTCAGGTATCATGGACACTCGATAATCCAGGAAGACGTTTCAAGGGATGTCCAATACGAGATAAAAGGAGGAAGTGTGAAGTGTACGGTTTTCTTGATGAAGAACTTCCTAGTGATTACTACAAACAGTTGTTCTTTGATTTGCATGAGGAGAACAAAGCATTGAGGAACATGTACAACAGAACTAGAGGTATGGATGATTGTAACAAGCAGATGGTTATTGATTCAAACAACCAGATGGTTATGCTGAATGAGTCAAACAAGCAAATGGTTATGCTTTATGATTTGAAGGATGATTTGACTTCTATAAAGTCAAAATTGAATGCCAATGATAGGCTAATGTTTGTGGTTTGTATGTGTTTGCTGTTCCTATGTGTTGTAATTGGGTACCTTGTTGTAGCTTAAGCAAATGTAGCTTTTTAATGGTTTCTATAAGACTTTTGTATGTAGTTGTTTTTGGTTGTAAACCTGCACTATTAGTTTAATGTTGTAGATTGTTTCTATCAGTCTTTTGTGTTGGTTTCTTGAATGTATATCAGTTTTATTGTTGATTACAAGTAGGTTTTGTTTTAATGAAAATGGTGAAGTTTAACCAACATGTGGTAATGAAAGTTTTAAAATACACAGGTTAATACCAAAATTTGCACAAGTGAAATGAGATTATTTGCACACCTGTTGTTTTGGACTTGGTCTTGCAAATTGCCTGTTTTTGTCCACATCAATTGACTGTTTTGGCCTTGGTCTTGCAAATTGACTGTTTTGGCCTTGGTCCTGCAAACACTATTTTTTTCTCATGTCTGCACACATGAAAAAGTAATGTCATGACTGCACATTTTCATGCACGCAAGAAGGGTAACAAACACTATTTTTTTCTTGACTGTCAATCGACTACTTTTGCAGTTTTGAAACACTAACCAAGCATACCTTTTCCTCTATAAAAACCAAGCACACCAAGCAAGCTCGCACCACCCCATTCTAGCTACTGAAACAATGAGTTCCAAGAACAAAGGTTGTTTCAAACACACCCTGACTTCCAACATTGTCTTGTTTTTCATTTTTTTATATTTTTTTAATTTTAATATTTTTTTTTTATTTTTTTGCAGAAATCATTTATATTAACAGCAGTGACTCAAGTTCCATTAACACCTCAAGCAGTTCTGAAGGTCCTGAAAATCCTATGCCATGGGAAGACTACTTTCCAAATGGTTATTCTGGATCAAAGACAAAAAAGGATGATGCTAGGAAGATTCAAACTCCTAAAAAGACTGACAAAGAGCTTTTTGATGAGAGGGTTCAGGTGCTAGGCCTTCCCAATGCTCAGACTTGTGAAGACAATGGTATAAAACCCTTTGCTCCAAAAATGTTTTAGTTGATTTAGGAAGTACTTTATTTGAATAAACCTGTTGTAACCTGAATAATCATGTTGTAACCCTTTTGTACTACTTTATTTGACTTTCTGAAGTCAATTTTCAAGTGTGTTGAAGTAAGTTTGCCTTTCCAGGTTGTAAACACATGTTACAAACACAAATTTTGCACAATTCATAGCTAGATTAATAACATTAAAAGTCATAAGTTGATTACATACTAGAGTTAGGTATGTGCACCACATACACATTCACAAAAGATGTGCACACCATCAAGAGTTTCCTACATCTATATTACAACATACAGATTCACAAAAGACATCAAGTTTAGCTAATGTTTCATACTTACTACATAATATAACAAAGTGGTAACTTAGTGGTAACAAAGTTAATCCACATCAACTGAATTGGTCTGTGATGAACCAATCCCTGGAATGATCTTGGCAAGTTTCTTCTTTAAAATCCTTTCACTTGGTGGCCTTGGTCTTACAAAGTTGTCTCTTGGTCTGATTTGGCCAGCTTGTGCTTCTCTTCCATGGTTTACAGCTTGTTGCATTCCATTGTTCACTTGAGATTGCTGAGCTGCTGGTTCAGTTTGTTGTATTGGTTGTGTGGCAGGATCTTGGCTTTCTTCAATGGGGTCTGAAACAGCTTGAGATTGTACCTTCCTTGCTACAACTATATTTGACCACATACCCTTTCTAATTCTCTTCCCTAATGTTCCTGAAGTAGATGGACCTACACTTGACAAACTTCCAAACAAATATCTCTTGACACCCAAACTACTAGGATCTCTCAAATGTACCTCAATTCTTGCACCCTCACTTGCTGCTCTAGCAGGTACTCTTGCAGGTTCATTGACATTTATTGTGCTCCCAGCACTTCCAACACCTACTGTTTCAGCTGTTCCATTGTTATTCTTCCTTGGTCTCCTTTTTTTAGCAGGTTGCTTTGGTGGTTTCAATACAGTTGGATTAGAACAAGATAGCCTGTTGTGGTGTTTTTTTAAACAATTACTACATGCCATCTACACACCAACCTTAGATACTTTATTAGGGTTTTTTCTTTCATGTGTTGCCCTGATTCTTTGTTTCCTAGGCCTGCCTGGCATTTTTTTGGGTTTTGAAGGTAAGACTTTAGAGTATTGGCCAGAGTCTGGCCAAAAGGTCATCCCACCCACAGGATTCATGTATTGATGGTATATTTCATGGTTGGTGTATACCCTAAAACATGGTGGAAGATAATCTTCTGGCCTCTTGTTTATTTTAAACATGACAGCAATTGCATGAGAGCATGGCACACCTGAGAGTTGCCACATTCTGCATGAACAGGTTCCCACATTCTCATCAACTCTGAATGCATCACAACCATTCCTAACCTCATATGTGTCCCCTCGAGCAGGAATAACATGCCAAAACCTATAGTTTAACATTAACTATATAAGTAATTGTAATAAACAGCCATTCCTAACTATGCATGAGTAAACAAAAACTAATATTTACATACCTGTGTTCATCTTTGTTTAACTCAATCCTTTTCCGAATATTTAGGCAAATGGCACCATCCCATTTATCCATAATATTCCTCATAGTATTTAACCTTTCCATTACAATAACCATCATGGACTCCAACAAGGTTATCAAAGGCTTATTCCTGACACTTAACAGCACTGAGTTGAAGCACTCACTAAAACCATTCTCAACAGCTTCACAGTTAGTACCTAGCTTAAAGAAAGCTCTTGACCAGGTTTTAGGATCCTTTTTAACTAAATACTCATGTGCACCAGGATTGGCTTTCTTAATTCTAAGCATCATCTTATTGAAAAGTTCTGGATAACTTGCCTTTGATGCAACCTAAAATAAACTTCTGAATTCTACACCACTGTATTATTTTCTGAAACCCTCATAGATGTGCCTAGCACACTGTCTGTGCTCAGCCAATGGCATCACATCCTTGACAGCCTCAATCAAACCCTGCATATACAAATAATCAATCAAAGTGAAATTAGAAGCAAAGACAATTATTACAAATAAATGAGTATGACAAAGAATGTGTGAATATACCTTGTGCTGATCTGACATAAGTGTCAATCCATTCCCATTGGGCATGCCAATATCTTCCCCAAGTAACTCTAAAAACCATGCCCAGTTATCCTTATTCTCAACATTCACAATTGCCCAAGCAATAGGAAAAATGTGATTGTTGCCATCCCTTCCAATTGCAATTAGAATTTCACCAACATTTGGTTTCTTTAAGAAGCAACCATCTAATGCAATTATAGGCCTACACCCCAATACAAATCCCTTTTTCAAAGCACTGAAACAACAATAGAACCTATCAAAGTATGTCTTATCATCTGGATTAACAGTCACACCTAGCTTAACTGTGGAACCCTCATTTGAATCCAATATTGCCTTACCATATGACCTAATCATAGCATAATGTTCCTCAGTGGTTGCCTGGCCTTCATCTAAAGCAAACTGTTTGGCATTTCTACATTGACCAGGGCTAATTGTGCATTTATATTTTTTCAACACTAAGTCTGCAATCTCATGTAGTTTGATATCTGGATTCTGCCTAATCTTGTTTCCAAACTGTTTACCAATCCACTTGTAGTTAACTAAACTTCCATACTTAAAACTCCTAACACATGTATGCTTGTCAGTCATAGAGGTTACTTGGAATGAATTTTTCGTAACCATTTTCTTACCATAACATCTGAATGGGCATTGACCATGCTCATCCCTACCAGCACTTGGATATTTGATCCATTTCCTTTGCTTACCTTTTTCTGCATCTTTTAGACTTTCAGGTCTCAACCCACACCTTGCAATTACCTGTTCTGTTGAGCTTCTATAGAACCATAAGGAATATCCATTTGACAAACCATAAAATGTTAGGCATTCCTTGAATTGGTCTGCATTAATATAATTTTCACCAACCTGTGAAATGACAATTACATTTTTACTATATAATGTGGTACTAATTGATAGGAACTATAAAAAATTTACAAAGAATAAATTATACCTGAGGTTTTCTCAACTTCCAGTGTGTCTGGTTATCATGAAATGGAAACTTGTCATCATTATTTTCCAAGATAGTAAATGGATCTGTCAAACCATCATCACCATTTCTCAACTGATACATTAAGTTATCCATATACTCTTGATCGTCTCTAACAATGTCAGATTCAGCTACATCATACACCCTGCTAGGTCTAGAACAACCAGCCTCTTGTGTGTTTCTATTTGGCTTAGTTGGTGTAGGATTATGTTTTGCCTCAGTCTTTCTTTTCCTAAGTGAAATCAGCTCATCCTCACCTTCTAATAGATAATCTACAGACTTGTCAGAGTATTCACTATCAGAATCATATTCATGAACATCCTCAAACATTTCTTCCAAATCTATGTCACTATCAGAATCATGAAGGTCATTCTCATAAGGATTTACATTATCATTAATTACAATACCAACATTCCTCTTCCTAGCAGCCTTTCTGGTTTGACCTATCTTACCTTCATCTACCATGATGGATTTTCCTTTGTCCACAGTCCCTTTACCCTTATCAACACACCCATTACCCTTGTCAAGACTCCCTTTACCCTTATCTAGACTCCCTCTACCATTGTCAACACTCACATAACCACTAAGACCATTTCCTATATCATGCTCAACTACCTTATTCATACTTGCCTCATCCTCAGCCCAAGCAATTAACTCTTCTACACTCATATTACCAGCATCTTTTACTAATGTTTTCCTAGACTGAACCTCGTCATCAGAACCATCTACAAACATATTCTCAACATAATAAACATCTAACTCCTGAGGCCCATGTGCTATGTACACATGTATAATCCCATAAGATTCAGCATAGTCATACATAGCAAATAAATCTTTGTCATTTTCTATTACTTTCAAACCCTTGTCAAGTTCACATTGTGGCAGCTTAAAGAACAACTGATAAAGGGGCTTATCTGTTCGTTTATTTAAATAGTTACAAGCAGTTTGAAAGTCCATTTTGTTGTCCCTTTCAACTCTCCATTGAGAAACAACTCCATTAACATACCTGAGTGGCAAGAACTCAAAAGTACCACCGAAGTGTACATCAAACATCAAAGGCATTGTAAACGAATGTGCCATACTGCAAAAAGTTAGACAAAACCCTAAATTAAACAATAAATTTATTAAACAGAATCATAAAAAAATACATAAACAAACATTATTGTTGGACAATTCAAAGTGGGAAACTAGTAGTATATCATATATTGTACCTTTTGCATCAATTAATTTATAGATTGCACTGAAAACGACATTCAATCGACAATGGTGGTCCAATTTCGTGGTTAGGGTTTTTTTGAGGATTTCGGGAAAAGTTGTGGTCCAATTTGGGGACCAGTAAATCTTATATTATCTGTGTTAAGGTGGAATGTCTATCTGAAAATGTTGGTGGAATTTAGAAAAATTAAAAGACCAGCGTGTATATACCACGTGGTACGGGCAAGTTGGGCAGCCAACGAGTGCAAAAAATAGTCGAAATTAGAAAGTTTCTTACTTTATTAGAAAGAAAAAAAACCATCACTACACAGAATTACAAAAGATGTCAAGTTCAGTGCATTTTGATGATATTTTCCCTTCCATTTATTGTAATTTATTCATTACTCCACACTCGAAAATTGGTTTTTAACTTTGGGATTTTGTACACTGAATTTTGGGGTTATGTAATCATTCATATCAGATTTTCTGGATTTAGTGAGAGGTGGCAACTTTGTGATTGGCGATAGAATTGATTTGGGTGGACGAAAGACGATAGTCTTTCATATAAAAATATACGCCAACGATGAAAGAAACTTTATCTACCTCAATTATTATTATAAATATCAAACGTAAAAAGTCAATACCGACTTTACACATAATCCCGACTTGTAGGATGTCAATTGCGAGTGTCTTGATGACTTCAAGGTGAGTGAAAAAAAATAAAAAATCCTCTTGTCCTTTAAATACATACTTGAAGGGCGGTTTAAAAACTTTACAAGAATTATTATATTATAACTAGAGTAAATTACATAGATGGTCCCTGTGGCTTTTCAAAAGTAACAACCTTCGTCCCTCGAAGTTTGAAGATGCACTGGTAGTCCCTAAGTTGGTAAACAAATAACACCACCGGTCCTTTGGTCTAACTGGTGTTAAGTGAGTTTCGTTATAATTTGCACGTTAACCCCTTTGGTTAAAGATTGTTGCATCGTTTATCCTTAATAATAACGACTGTTTATAATTTAAAGTTTCCATATGTTTTTATCCGTTTTACACGTTTTCGTCCGTTTTTATACTTTTTCTTACGTTTTTATTCGTTTTCGTCCGTTTTTATACATTTTCGTCCGTTTTTCTTACGTTTTAAGCTCCCTATTTTTTTAAGGCTCCATATATATTTTTTTTAAAGTGATTTGAGGTTCGGTATATTTTGTTGTGTATGTGTGTTTGAGCAAAAGCGATTGAATTTATATATATAAAAAAAATAGCCGTATGAATGGGTAACGGTCAAAAAAAAAATCCAACGTTCAAATCCTCTTCCCTTTCCCGTGTGTGATCCCATCACTCATTTCCCATCCCGCAGGCCATACCGCATGACCGGCGGTGGTGTTGCCGTGCGTGATGCCATACCGCACATCCCATCCCGTGCTCATCTTCCATACGTTGCCAATCCCCTTAGTGCAAGTATCCCTTGGTTAGTCTCTTTGTAACTTTTACTCATACACAAACAATAAAACAATCTTTACCTACCTCAATCATTGTATGAATATCAATGGTAAAAAGCTAATATCAACTTTATTTATTATTTTTTGGTAAAGGGTTATCCGGTAAAGTATATACTCAGAAAAAACGTTTCAAGTACAATGGAATATGGCTGAATGACCATATTAACCTCAAACCGAGGTTTGAACTACCAAAAACCAATGTGACATGCCACATATAGCAGATGGTAAAAAAGTAACTAAAAACCTACGCATGAGTTCGATTTGTAAGATGTCAATGTCTTGAGGACTTCAATAAAACATTATCAAAAATAATATAGAGTTTGCAAGGGTGTTTAATATACTACTAGCAGGGTACCCTCCGTCCCATATTAAGTGTCCACTATCAAAATGCACAAAGTTTTAGGAAAGTGGGGCCAACTACACTCTCCACCAATCAAATATCACTATTACCCACTAAAGTCTCTTCTCATTGGTTGAAAATATTCCCTGGACACTTAATTTGGGACATCCCAAGATTCCATTATGGACACTTAATATGGGACGGAGGGAGTTTAATATACTATATATATAATTGGGTTTGTCAAGTTGCTATGTATCTTTAGACCTCAATTTTCACTTTTTGTAATATAAATAGGTTTAAGACTTCGGTATAAAATG
Organism: Artemisia tridentata subsp. tridentata; assembly: GCA_021014915.2. Taxonomy (NCBI): domain Eukaryota; kingdom Viridiplantae; phylum Streptophyta; class Magnoliopsida; order Asterales; family Asteraceae; genus Artemisia; species Artemisia tridentata. The sequence goes on along the minus strand of CP139508.1, from coordinate 487,456,732 downwards.
ATATTTCTTTAGTTATATGATACCGTTATACGAAATGGGAGTCTTTAAACATTAAAGAGTTACTCGTTTTGTATTTCTTTCAATATGCATGTTAAACATTTGATGAATCTCCAATTATAAGTTAAGTAAACTACAGATTATGTTATATGCTCTACATATTAGAGGGCAACATCTTAATTTTGCATTGTTGCAGTCGATCTTTCAATTTCAATTGATGTTCCAAGTTTCCTGTCAAATCCTCTTTGCATATCTTCTTTACGACAACATATGACTAAATACTCTCCAATTAGAAGTGAGGACACTATTTTTTATTTATTTATTATATTTTTTTAATTATTATTTTTATTTATTATTATTTATTTTTTTCTCACTGTGGGTTTATATTTTCTGATAGTCTTACAAAAGAAAGGTAAAGCTTTACAAATATAATGAAAGATGTATACCACGAACAACAAAACTACGTAATAAAAGATATATACACGTTTATATAAGTAATTGTAGACTCTCTAAATGTGTTCCTATTTTTCCACAAAGCGAAGTCAACACATCCACTTTTTAAGCTCAAATAAAGTGAAGCAGTTGTTTGCATTTGCTTGTTATGTTTATTCTAGATCTAACGCGACAAAAACTAGTTGGATGCATCTTTGTACAAGAAAATCAGTGGAAGGAGACGAAAAGCAAAAAAAATAAGAGCGATTGCATGGTTTTGACCAGCTTTTTGAGACTTTCAATTCATCATCAGCTTTTTGAGAATAATGTGAATATTGGGCGCATGGTTGTAATGTTTTTTCATTAACGTACCCAAAAATAGAGATATTAAATACAGATCATAGTATTAAACAATGAAGCAACAGTGGTCTAGTGGTAGAATAGTACCCTGCTACGTACAGTACAGACGCGGGTTTGATTCCCGGCTGGTGCACATTATGGTGATTCAGTGGTCTTTGGCCTTAGTTCATAGACTAAATGGCTAAATCTTGAGTTAAAGCTCTGTTTTATCTATCGTTTTTGTGCTAACTGCCTTCAAGAATGCACGTTCTGGTCAGATAGATTGACTTGTATCGTCCAAGGATGTTTTATGTGATTAGTATTGCCAGTAAATGAATCTGCTTGGGTCTGCAATACATGGTCGGCAATTGATTTATTAACCAAGTCTTTTCCAGCACAATTTGTGATACTTTATTTTCCCCTTGGATAACGAATGTGAATTCAGTTGTAATCCAGCTTACGAGTTTTCTAAGATGTTATATTAAGACTATTTGAGTGTTGTCCAATTACCATTAATTTTTTCCATGTAGAGGCTGTATGTATTCAACAATATTGGGTCAATACGAGTAACAAGTTGGGTTGACCCGTGAACACTTTTTGTCCAGGTTTTTGAACTCTATATAAATAGTTAATGCTTCTGCTTCTCGCATCTCACTAAGCATAGGGCGTGAAGGCAAGTCTCATCAGGGAACTGTGTGTAAGTATTTGCTGTTTAAGAGTAATGATTACCAGTGCTACATTATTTGTTTGAGTAAATTAATTAAGAAGATTATATGCATAAAAAATACACTTTTTCGCTTTTAGTATAGCTGCTAAATCAGCAAACGACAGTGGATATAACAAACAACTATGTTTTGAGGATTTTTGTTTCATACAGTATAGTAAATATCATGTGTACGCAATCAATCGATCCTGAATATGATTTTTGCAGTTGGCCTTACTTTCTTTTCTTTCTCAAAGTCAAAACAGTTATAAGGCGTCGCAATAAAGTTGAGTAAACTACAAATTATGTTCTGTGCTATATACATATTAGAGGGCAATCTCTTAAATTTACATATGTGCAGTCGATCTTTCAATTGATATTTGGGGTTCGTAGTCGAATAAAATTGTCTTTGCAAATCTTGATCTACAAATACTCTCTCTATGAGGATGCTAGAATAATTGGTCTTAATCTTTATAAAAGAAAAGTAAAGCTTGGAGTTTCTGCACAAAAACTTATGAGTTCATATAATTTTTCTGGACATAAGTGTATGCGTGTGTGTGTTACACGCACACTGTATTTAAGAAAGGCCCGAAGCATACTATTAACTATGAGGATGCTAGAATTAATGGTCTTAATCTTTTTTTAAAAAAAGTAAAGCTATGAGGATGCTAGAATTAATGGTCTTAATCTTTTTTTAAAAAAAAGTAAAGCTTGGAGATTCTGCACAAAAACTTAAGAGTTCAAATAATTTTTCGGGAGATTAAGTGAAAGCGTGTGTGTGTTACACGCACACTGCATACACGAAAGACCCGAAGCATACTATTAACTCTAAGACATTCACTCTCAATGCGCTATGGTATATAATCTTAGAAAATATTCTCTCATTTACCTATGTGGGACAAAAGGTTCAAATGGCTTCATCATAATATATTAATTATTAAGTATCTATTTTGACGTTTCTCCCCATCCATTAATTTCCTAACTTTGGATCGTTCATTCCAATTACGAGATGTTTCGTATACATTCGATAACATTACATAACCAGCTTAATCTTGTTCCATTAGTGACATAAGTTTGCCATCTGCGATTGTTCCTATATCTAAATTTTTACCTTTGCTAACTTATTAGTCGTTCCTTTTTTTTACACATTTACCATCGAATTATGATTATGTTTTGATTATATCATCACTTAATCCCTTATCACGTTATACTAAGGATGTATAGATGACTCGGTGCATGAGGCTTTGCAAGGGTGTCTAGTGTACAATAGTTGAGCACTCGAGTGAGTCGGCTGTTCCTTACAATAGGTGGTATAAGACTTTGCAATAAAACGTGTATATGATTTAGATTTGATAGTTTTTACATGACTAGATGAAGAGTTTGCAGGGGTGTTTAGTGTACAAAAAAAAAAGGATTCATCACTAGTTTTCATTTTTATTGCTTCTTACAATTAAGTACTATACCCTGCAAGTATTTTACAACTAAGACAACGATTCATTACTAGTTCTCATTTTTATAACTTTTTATTGTATAGATCTTTCTATTGAATGAGTAACTCGTTTTTAATTTTTCACTGTTGATTATTATTGGTAAACTTAAAAGAAAAAAAAGATTTTTTTTTTTTTTTTTTTTTTTTTTTTTGAAGTCTTTGTTACGAAAAACTTAAGAGCTCATAGAATTTTTCCAAACTCACATACAACACCCAACAGATTGGGAATCATTTGGGAATTTGATTCACTTAGGGCCTAGGGAGTGGCTGGCGGGTTGCTTGGAGGGCTGCCCATGCCGCCGGTTTCATCACTCCTTTGGCTAGAGGGTACGTTGAAAGGCTTGATTAACGGGTTATATACCCGCTTGTGAACCCGTTTGTTTTTTGCTTGAAGGGTGTTTAATGTACATTTATTTGTTTGTGAATTTGTCAAATGGAGCGTTGGCATGCATATCTTGGCCTGATCTTGATCTTGATCTTGGCTGCTTTGGCTGTTATCTTGATCTTGGCCTGATCTTGATCTTGGCTGTTATCTTGATCTTGATCTTGGCTGCTTTGGCATTTATTTCTTGGTTGTTGATCTTGATCTTGGCTGCTTGGCTGCCTTGGCAGTGATCTTGATTTTGGCTGTTAATCTTGGCCGGATATCGAAATTTTGGCCAGAATTTTTTTTTAGAGGCTGTGATGATATTTTTGTTATTGATCCAAATTGTGAAATTGGAACATGATTTAGAGATGATCTTGCATCTTGGCGAGGCAAATAAATTCAGAGGATGGTAAAATATTGCAACCTTTTGAATATTTGCAGCCATGACAGATATATCCGCATGTTCCCATCGTCTAAACAGATCTGAGCCGCATTTTTTTTCCCTAAAAGTTATTTTTATAAAATGTTTTAGTTATAAAATGTTTTAGTTAAAAATTGTGTAGCTTAATAGTTTAGGGGGGGGGAAATGAAAATTTTGGGAGGGCTGGAAAATCATGGGCGCCAATGAAATTGGTTGGGAGGTCTGGAGAGATGAGGTGAGTTGGCATAATGTTATTGGACAATTTTGAAAGGGTTGAAAAATTCATAGTTATCACTCCCCCACTTAACTGTGTGTATATATGGTTCAACATTCATGAATTTGTGTTGAATGTTGATCGGAGTTCGTGTTAAATCATATTAAATTGGTTATAATATTATATCACATGGTTCAACATTATTTTGCCATGAAAGTCAGTAAACTACTTTTCTGGATTTGCCATGAAAAAGTCAATGTTTATTTTGTTGGTCATTATTTTGAATGTTATTTCAACTGATTTCATGAATGACTTAATTATATGGTTTTCATGCAATAGAGATGATGTTAATAAATATCATGCATAGAGATGATATTAATTAATGGCATGTATATGATATTAATATGTGTATTTTGGGTGCAAAAGTATATAGTATCATGCTATCATATATAAATTCTATAGATGTCTAATTCTTAGAATTTGGATTATACTCATTAAGTTGAGACGTGCGAAATGGGATGAAAAATGATGTGTGAGACATGTGAAATTAAAATTGGAGAACCTGATAAATTTATGTGAAAAGTATATTTCATGATGCATGGTATTGGTTCTAGTTCTTTAAGGCATATACATATTTGGATATAATTATTTTGAGTTACTAATGATTTAAATTTGTTCCAAATGACTACGAGGGAATCGTTTCATGGTTTGACAAACTGGAAAAGTTTGAGGAACAAGACTTCAAACATTGGAAAATGAAGAGGTACTTCTGGTAATTACTCTGAAAGTCGCTTACGATGTGTCTGCTCCCATGTGCATGTCAGACTACGCTTCAAGTAAGAAATCTCTTGTGAACATTTTATCATATTATAAAATGGTTGTTTCAAGGTATGTTGTGTAACACTAGAATCAAGTGTTACATGTTGTGTTAAGGTAAATTTACACAAAATGATTCGGAAAATGGATAACTTTATTGTTGTTTCAAGATAGACAAACTTCAACTTCCATGTTAGTGGAAAGACATTAAGTATTCCATGGTAAATCAGGAAGAGGATTTGTCTTTGCTTCAATTGGGTAGTCATACCTAAATTGAGGAGTCACTTCAGGAACTAGAAGTAGACAAAATAAAGACAAAGGTCAAACATCGTCCTCTTGGAATGTTGTTGAACATGATACAAAACCTGGAAGGTTTATGGAGTTGAAGGGTATTAAGTTTGACAAGTTTATCTTGTTTAGACATGACAATTTTGTTGGACTTGGATACTTGTCTAACGGTATGTTTAAATTATAAGTCTATGATCCATTTGAAACTGAATCTGTGTGCATGGTTTTTTAGAATGAAAGACATGTCTATTATGAGTCTTATGACTGAACCTGATATTAATCATGATAAATGTCATACTTGTAAGCTGAATAAAATCACAAAGAAAATTTTAAGAATGTTAAAAGGTTTTCTAGGGATTAGAACTTATTCTGATATGTGTGATTTTAACAGTATGCCTTCACTTGGTAACAAAAGTATGTTGTTATGCTTATCCAGTCCACACTTAATAAGGACGAGGCTCTTGATATATCTTAAGTTTATAAACAAGAGGTAGAGCTTCATTAAAGTGGTTTGATTAAGAACCTTCTTATTGATAAAGGTAGGGAGTATTATGATCTAATATACTTATAGTATACTAGTGTAGTACACAAGACCTTGATAATCTGTAACACCCCAACCCGGCAAGGGTAAAGATGTCACGTTAATGGTTTCATATCAGATCAAACAAAACATACTTCAATAGTAATACAATAAAATGTCAAAGGTTACAAATGAAATACTAACATTATAAGGTTAAGAATGAAACAAAACTAAATACTAAGTCTGCAAATGCAATCCTTCTAATGACTTCTACTTCAGAATAACTATCAAGGTCTTCTAAGTCCAAAAGTCTCTTCACTCATACCCAAACCCGTCGTCCTGCTTATAACCTGCCGCACACGAAAAGAAAACGTGCGGCTGAGCTTAAAAAGCCCAGTGAACAAATATAACGGAAACAAAGCAGTAGTAACGGAAATATAAAGTAAAGGAAATAATACCAGGAGTAACAAGAGTCAGGAAAAGTAATACAAAAGAGTTGTGCAGACATACCAGGAACTAAGAATGGTTACAAAGCTAGGTGCAAATGAAACCAGAACCCACCACTAGCCCAAGTCGAAATCAAGTCAGGTCAAGTGTCAGGTCAAGTGTCAGGTCATAAGGTTACAAGGTTTCAGGAAAACAGGAATCCACTACGAGCCCAAAACTCAAAGTCAATCTCAAAGTCAAACCATATCAAGTCACATATCAGGGTGTATGGAGGGGTGACCTCAGCATACCAAGTACAGGGTGAGGGGATACCTCCAGGGGTGGAGTAGCTAGCTCCCAGGGGTGTGAAAGGCGTGTATCGCACACACTCGCCAGTCACCAAGTAATACAAGTAACAAGAACAAGACAAGTCTAGGATGCATCCATACGCCCCCGCAGGCCACAGGGTTCTTCCTCTACGTAATAAATCAAGTCAAGATCGAGGACGGCGTAACCAAATCACTAGGGCTACACACTAGTCATGCCGGCGGTGCATCACCGACATGGACATGAAACCCTCATGCCTAGTAGATGGCTCGTAGTCTCAAACTGTGGGTCAAAGTCAAGTATCAAGTCTCGGGTGTCAAGTCTCAGGTATCAAATGTCAAGTATCATGTCAGGGTTCATATCAGGGTTCAAGACAGGAGATAGATGCAGGAGTTCATTATCAGGAGGTCCATATCAGAAGGTCAAATACTGGAAGGTTCATAATAGTTTATTATAAGAAATCCTTTTTACATGATTTTAATAAAATGATCGCTAGAACAGTTTCATAATAAAAGTCTTTTAAGGAAATGTTCAAAACCTCTTCATATACAATTAAAATTAGTTTATAAAAATCCTATGAACCTTCAAGTACCCAAGGTCTTAATTATTCCGGTTATCAGGGGTGAACAAGTCATGTCAAGTGTCATAGCAGGGTTCAAGACAAAAGGTTCAAGTCTAATGGTTCATATCAAGTGTATCAAGGTTCAAGTTCAGGTTCATGACAAGGTTCAAGACAAAGGTTAAAGCAAAGGTCCAAATCTATGGTTCACAATACAAGGGGAAACATAACAATGAAACAGGAGTCAGAAATGAGACGAAGGCTCTTTACAAGAAGAGCAGAATATCTGTACCTTATTCAAATAGCAAGCACAAACACAAGAGTAGCTGACAGGGATCAAGATCACTCCCTCCTTGAACCTCAAAAGAAGATTGAATAACAAGAACCCAGTTGAACCAGATCAAAACCCAGCCTTCGAACCTCCTTTGCCTTTGAACCGAAGTAGCAGCAGTCGACTTGTGTGGGTTGCGTTTAGGGTGTTGTTTAAAGGGTATATATGTTATATATATATAAAAAGTGAAAGAGCATATCTCGGTCTTTTTTTTAAAAAAAAAACGCGTGTGAAGGTTTTCAAAAAAAAGAAATCACTAAATTTATGGGATGTGATTGACAGAGAAGAAACGTGGGCATGATTGTGTGTGAATTATTATTCTTAAATTAGGTAGCTAGCAAATTTTGTGGGATTTGATTTGGAGGCATTTAAATGCTAATGTTTACAAAATCATTGTTTATGGACAAAATAAAATGTCAACTATATTAGAATAAATGCATAGTATTATTTATTTTGGCGATCTCTAAATTGTAATGTAAGTTTTATTAAGTACTTATTATATTAATTATCTTAGGTTAAGTTCGATTAATATTCACATGTTCTATTTTATAACTTCTTAAAATTTCAAAATTTGAGGGGTATTTTGGTCATTTCAGATTATGCTAATTTTCGGGTTTTACAACTTTTTCCCCTCTAAAAGAAAATTTTCGTCCTCGAAATTTGAAGTCGCAGGGTTAGACGAAGTCGTGGCAAATCGCAAAAGATCGTCACAAACATTCTCACGCCCGGGGAGTTTCTTCCAAAGAGGAAAGCTCATATGAAAATACGAACAAGATTTCAGATCAAATTAACTGTATCAACAGTAGAGAGCTCTACAAGAGTTCAAGATTTATAACTGAGGTCAACAGAATACAAAACGAGAATCCGAACTCATCCAGATATCTAATGAACAAAGGCAGAGTATACGCATAGGTAGAATGAACCTAAGGTCTCACTAATCACAGATAATCCATCGGAAATCAAGTTATAAACTTCTTAGGTACTTCCCAAGATATCCTATGGCCACAATGAGGGCATGTTATATGGTGTAAGTATTATCACGTTAATAATACCAACACCACATAAATATGCCTTCATGATGATCATACTTTATCTCGATTCGTAAGCAAAACAATCTATCTTCATCCCCCTAGTACTTCTACAGTCTCAGAGGTCAACAAAAACAAGGTCATAATCAAGAGGGAAAAACAAACTACTTGTAAGAGTATCGGAATCCCAGATTGCCTAGCAGAATAAGGTATACCGTCCACAAGCGTCAAATCTTCCACAATTCGCCAAAATTTCCCCAGAACAAAACCATCATCGAACGTACGAATAGACACGGAACTGAAATGCTTCTCAGGAACTTAAATCATTAGAGGGTCTTACTATTATTTAACGAAGTTTAAGTGAGTCCATCAATCAAGAAGCGAAACAAAATCGTGAACTTGTATCTGCAGTTCTCCTTGGAATGTGATGGAGTAATGAGAATTTCTTGACACGATCCTTCATCATCCAGTCTGCTTCCGCTCTCAATTCATCTTAGTACAACCAAGGTGAATAGGGAAGTTAGTCTGCATGTCTTCATCAGCTCCAGGTTCGCCGTCTTGAGTAGATTTCTTCTTCTGCATCGCCAACACTTCTGCCTTGTAAGGGATGTCTTCACTCTTCAGGGTAGCCGCCGTTGTTGTCAAAATTTCGAATGCTCAAACAACCAATCCCTTATCAAAATAAAATCGAAGTTGACTATCCAAGAAAGACGGATCAACAAGGTAAATCTTATCGTTCAAAAGTGAAAGGGAAACATCCTTATACTCATGGTTAAACACTACAAGACTTTTCATAGGGAATAGAGAGGGGTAAGACGAGGTCAAATAGCGTCAGAAAATTCACAGATGCTTATCAAAAGCAAGAGACAAACAACAGAATGTATCGAGTACGTCATCGCTATGGAGATTCTCAGAATTGCTCGAAGAGGTATCACATGATTAACAAAGGATCAGAGGTCAGAGTCAGAATCCGGAGATAAGGATCAAATAGTGTCAGGAATTTTCTGTGCAAGTCTCAATGTTTCAAAACTTAATTAGGTTTCAAATCTTAGGTGTAGGGCATAAGCTTTCAATCTCCAAGAGGGATTCAACAGGCTTAAACCAAAAGTAAGGCCCGAATCAGAGTATTGCGGAAGCAAAGATACTTAAACAAATGCCTTATAGTCTACCCATTCCTCACCGGTCAGAACTTAAGCTCCTATAGGGAAATCCTAGAGCAATTCTTACAGGTCATCTTATGAGCGCCTACAGTGGAAACTTAGTGGTCCAACTTACACAGGTCAAGGGTAAATGTATTACGAAATCGCAGCCTGTCGCTCTGATACCATAATTGTAACACCCCAACCCGGCAAGGGTAAAGATGTCACGTTAATGGTTTCATATCAGATCAAACAAAGCATACTTCAATAGTAATACAATAAAATGTCAAAGGTTACAAATGAAATACTAACATTATAAGGTTAAGAATGAAACAAAACTAAATACTAAGTCTGCAAATGCAATCCTTCTAATGACTTCTACTTCAGAATAACTATCAAGGTCTTCTAAGTCCAAAAGTCTCTTCACTCATACCCAAACCCGTCGTCCTGCTTATAACCTGCCGCACACGAAAAGAAAACGTGCGGCTGAGCTTAAAAAGCCCAGTGAACAGATATAACGGAAACAAAGCAGTAGTAACGGAAATATAAAGTAAAGGAAATAATACCAGGAGTAACAAGAGTCAGGAAAAGGAATACAAAAGAGTTGTGCAGACATACCAGGAACTAAGAATGGTTACAAAGGTAGGTGCAAATGAAACCAGAACCCACCACTAGCCCAAGTCGAAATCAAGTCAGGTTAAGTGTCAGGTCAAGTGTCAGGTCATAAGGTTACAAGGTTTCAGGGAAACAGAAATCCACTACGAGCCCAAAACTCAAAGTCAATCTCAAAGTCAAACCATATCAAGTCACATATCAGGGTGTATGGAGGGGTGACCTCAGCATACCAAGTACAGGGTGAGGGGATACCTCCAGGGGTGGAGTAGCTAGCTCCCAGGGGTGTGAAAGGCGTGTATCGCACACACTCGCCAGTCACCAAGTAATACAAGTAACAAGAACAAGACAAGTCTAGGATGCATCCATACGCCCCCGCAGGCCACAGGGTTCTTCCTCTACGTAATAAATCAAGTCAAGATCGAGGACGGCGTAACCAAATCACTAGGGCTACACACTAGTCATGCCGGCGGTGCATCACCGACATGGACATGAAACCCTCATGCCTAGTAGATGGCTCGTAGTCTCAAACTGTGGGTCAAAGTCAAGTATCAAGTCTCGGGTGTCAAGTCTCAGGTATCAAATGTCAAGTATCATGTCAGGGTTCATATCAGGGTTCAAGACAGGAGATAGATACAGGAGTTCATTATCAGGAGGTCCATATCAGAAGGTCCAATACTAGAAGGTTCATAATAGTTCATTTTAAGAAATCCTTTTTACATGATTTTAATAAAATGATCGCTAGAACAGTTTCATAATAAAAGTCTTTTAAGGAAATGTTCAAAACCTCTTCATATACAATTAAAATTAGTTTATAAAAATCCTATGAACCTTCAAGTACCCAAGGTCTTAATTATTCCGGTTATCAGGGGTGAACAAGTCATGTCAAGTGTCATAGCAGGGTTCAAGACAAAAGGTTCAAGTCTAATGGTTCATATCAAGTGTATCAAGGTTCAAGTTCAGGTTCATGACAAGGTTCAAGACAAAGGTTAAAGCAAAGGTCCAAATCTATGGTTCACAATACAAGGGGAAACATAACAATGAAACAGGAGTCAGAAATGAGACGAAGGCTCTTTACAAGAAGAGCAGAATATCTGTACCTTATTCAAATAGCAAGCACAAACACAAGAGTAGCTGACAGGGATCAAGATCACTCCCTCCTTGAACCTCAAAAGAAGATTGAATAACAAGAACCCAGTTGAACCAGATCAAAACCCAGCCTTCGAACCTCCTTTGCCTTTGAACCGAAGTAGCAGCAGTCGACTTGTGTGGGTTGCGTTTAGGGTGTTGTTTAAAGGGTATATATGTTATATATATATAAAAAGTGAAAGAGCATATCTCGGTCTTGTTTTAAAAAAAAAACGCGTGTGAAGGTTTTCAAAAAAAAGAAATCACTAAATTTATGGGATGTGATTGACAGAGAAGAAACGTGGGCATGATTGTGTGTGAATTATTATTCTTAAATTAGGTAGCTAGCAAATTTTGTGGGATTTGATTTGGAGGCATTTAAATGCTAATGTTTACAAAATCATTGTTTATGGACAAAATAAAATGTCAACTATATTAGAATAAATGCATAGTATTATTTATTTTGGCGATCTCTAAATTGTAATGTAAGTTTTATTAAGTACTTATTATATTAATTATCTTAGGTTAAGTTCGATTAATATTCACATGTTCTATTTTATAACTTCTTAAAATTTCAAAATTTGAGGGGTATTTTGGTCATTTCAGATTATGCTAATTTTCGGGTTTTACAACACAAGACCTTGATAATCTGGGTAATCTCAGGTTGTGTTATTCTGGATTAAGTAGAAGTGTTTTTAAAGTGAGGCTATGCTAACAGCATGTTGCTTATTGATTAGAATTTCTAACAAGAATTCTAAGGTAATCTCTTAAGAGATTTGGACCAATAAGGCATCAAACCTAAGTCATCTTAGAGTTTGGGACTGTAGAGCAGTTGTGAGGTTTATTAAACCTAAAATGAATACTTTAAGTGAAAAAGTATTGATTGCATATTTACTGGATATGTTGAGCATTGTCCTGTTTATAGGTGATGAGGGGTACTTTTACTCATCATTTTATACCCGAAAAACCCCACAAAAATGACCAAAAACACCCAAATAGACCCTATATTGTTACAAATATCCTTGAATTGTGTTTTATGTGTTTCAGGTATAAAAGGAATGAAAACGAGGCAAATATGGACAAAACCGAGCGTGATATGGAAAAGAGCCGAAAACCGAAGACGGAAAAGAAAATTTTTAATTCGGATTAAATTCAAGCTCGGAAAATCCCAAAACGGCCCTTGGATTATTTCACTTGACAACATTGGTCCCTAGATTAACTTTGCATAAATGGCAGAAATGGTCCTTGAGGTTACATGATTTACAATATTGGTCCTTGTGTTAAAACCTATTTTGTTCTAACTAATACACCAACCGGATCCAACTATATAACCCATAACCCAACAAACCCTTATCCAAAAAAAGCCCACACCCTTAGCTAACCAAAAGCCCAATCCATCCGCCCTTAGCTAAAACACGGGTCAAATCCCCTTTCTCAGTCAAACTCCCAAAACAAAAATAGTCAAAATCCCTAACTACTGTGGACCTTCTTTAACCTCCCACTTCCCGCCTAATCCATCTGTTAATCCACCAACCAGTCACCATCACCCTCGCTACCATCCAAACCCTTCACATGGGTATGTCTTTGGTCCCCCCCCCCTCCACCTCATCAATCCATGGGGCAAAAGCAAAACCTACGGCCAAGATTGAAAGATGTGGAGAGCAAGAAATAATCCAAGGGTCATCAAAGAAACACAAGGAGCATGATGGGGAACACTCACACATAACAAGCACAAGCAGTTGTAGGGTTTTTGTATTTTTTTTAGTAGTCTAAATAGAGAGTGGTAGTAGCACAGTAGAGGCAGGGTTTATTTTAGCTAGTTTTCTTAAGGTACTTGTAATTTTATTATTGTAATTTAAATTCTGTTTTAATGTTAATATAAGTTTAAGTGTTAATCTTGTTCTCAGCTTATTGCTTATTTTATATTTATTTATGCTTATTTTCGTCTTCAATATGTTAGTGGATGATTAGCTAGGACAGTTAGTGTAGTTTGTTGATCCTCTCTAAATCAGTTATGTTTTGCTTATTTGTCTGCTTTCTTGTGCTTGTTAGGAATGAACTTTTAGATTACTTGAGCCTTTGCCTATTTCCCTTTGACTTGTAGCTTATTTGATGAGTCCTAGTTTTAGCTTATTAGAGTTTGGTAATTTATCTTGTGCATTTTAAGCTTTAATATGAATAGTTCTGCTTATTAGCCTTTGTCCCAGCTTATTTGTGTTTTTTTTTGAAAAAATGTTATAGTTTAAAAAATTTAGCTTTATCAGTTTCAAAGATTAAAAAAATTAAATTAATAAACAAAAAAGTAGCTTACCTAGGATTCGAACCTGGGTCTGTTACCAAACAACACACACCACTTACCACCACACCCTTGGGCTTTCTTCCTTAAAACATTGCAAAATTTATTTTAAAACCCTTTCTTACCCCTTTTCCCTTTTAAGCTAATCCACCCCTTTTTGCTTTTTCCCAGCTTATTGAAATAAGCTGGGAACTTCTTCACATTTTTCTTAGCTTCAGTTTAGCTTAAAGTATTTTCACAAAAATTTTCAGAATTTTCTCTTTTCGTTAAATATTTTTAATCTTTTATTTTCTTTTAATTAGTTTTAAATTCGTATTAAATTATTTAAAAGTCAAAAAAATGCATTTCTTTTTTCTAAAATTTTATTTTATCATTTAGGACGTAGAAAAATTATTTTGGTACCCGTATGTTTATTTTTCATAGATTGTTACGTTTTTGCTCGTTAATTGATTTCCGTTCACGTTATTTGATTTTCGTGTTATTAGATATTAGTAACCAAAATTGAACCTCGCTATTTCAAGCATTTTAATTCCGAACCAAAAACGATATCCTCAATTTCACGCCTCGCAGGGAGAACGACCCGGGTATTCGCTTATCCGGTATTATAATTGATTTTCGCGTCGAACCGTCGCGAGTTGACTTTTCTTCGTGAGAGGGTTGACTTGTGACGCGTTTCGTGCGATATCAATAGGTCTATGTTATCGAACTAAATGACTATGTATCTGTTCACATACTGATTGAATGGAGGAATGCTAATTTTGGTAATGAGGACAGATTTTCTTCTGTACCTAGACTAAAGGATGTGCCTCATAGCTTGAAAGCCTCAACAAGTCGGGTTTGTGTGGATTGCACACTTGTATGACGTTGTTGTGATTATGATGAAAGGTACGGTTGGTTGTAGCATAAAAGGTACTGCTGGTTATATGTTAGTACTGCTAGCATTGTGATATGGTACTGCTACTAGATATATGGTACTGCTGCTAGCTTATGTTAACCTGCTGCTAGCTTATGTTAACCTGCTGCTAGCTTATGTAAATCTGCTGCTAGCTTTTGTTAAACTGCTGCTAGCTTTGTTAAACTGCTGCTAGAGTTGTGACCCTGCTGCTAGTGCAGTTGTGACCCTGCTGCTAGTGCAGTTGTGATCCTGCTGTTGATGCAGAATCTGCTGCTAGGTGGTGTAAGGTTAATATAAAATAAGATAGTTTTATTCTTATTTGATTGACATATGTGTATATAGCAAATTTGATACATCTGATACAGAGATGAAATTTGTCTATATGTGGTAACATGTTGATCTTTGGTACTATCAAGATCATGTTGATATAAACAAAAGATTTTGTCATCTATGTCTGATATTAAGGACATGGGGGAGGTAGAAGTAATTCTGGTTATAAGAATTACTTGTGGGAGCAATGGTATCTTGATTTGTCAATCTCATTGTATTGGGAAGACATTTGAAGTAATTCAATTGTCTGGATTGTTCACAAGTTGGAACTCCCTTTATCCTAATATTAGATTATGCCTAACCAAGGTGATCATATATTTCAGCTTGAACATTCTAAGGCTATAGGATATTTGATGTATGCTGTGATTAGCACTAGGCTTGATATAGCCTATTGTGTGGGAAAACTTAGTGGTTATACTAGTAACTCTAGCATACATCAGTCTTCTATTATTGAAGGATTTACTGATGCAAGCTGAATGAGCAATTTAAAGGATCATTCGTGTACAAGTAGAAGGATATTTCTGCTTGGTGGTAGTGCTATTGCTTGGTGTTTCGAGAAACAGACTTGCATTACCTGTTCTACAATGGAATCTGAATTCATATTACTAACATGAATTGGTAAGGAAGCTAAATAGCTAAGAAACATGATCTTTGAGATTTCATTATGGCCTAAACAAATATCACTTATATCTATCAGATATGATAGTGCTGGCTAAGGATTATAGTCAGGTGTATAATGAAAAGTCTAGACATTTATATATTATACATAGCATGATTCATGAGCTCATCATGCATGGTGTGATATTTGTTGAATTTGTAAGATCGTAGTTTAATTTGACTGATTGTGTAACCGAAAGGTTAAGAAGAGATCTCGTGAATAAATCAGTCGAAGGGATGGGTTTAAAGTCCATATTTAAATGTCCTTGTGACAAGATACCCAATTCCCACCTAGTATGATGCTAGGTGCTGAATTCAATGTGGAACTCTTGCATGAGGATATTGGAACACATATTATTATCATCCCAAGGAATGTGTTCAGACTGCAAAGATAAAGGAGGTTGAAGTAAAACTTCTTAATAGTTCTTTGAAAAATTGCAGTGCAGGTGCAAGATCTAAAGAACTACCTATAAGAGTATGAAGTTTAGCCGCTTCAAGAAGCTTGGACTTGGCTTCGATATACTCTTTGAAGGATGGGACACAGGCTAGTAAAATATAGTGTCAAGTAAGAACATAAGATTTTAAACTTATGTGTACATTATCTTCGTGTATTCTCTATGAGTTCCCAGGGTTCAATCCTTAGCGACACCCTGGTATTCGAATATTCGGAATGTGTAATGTACTAAGATGAAATTCAATCGTAACGACATTTCATTTATGCCTAAGTTTGTATTCATTGTGAATATATTTAAGTTGATCAAGGATATCACTAAAATGGGGGAGGAATGTTGGATATTTTAGCGATATCAATGTTCCGTAGTGATATTGGATTAACTTGTTCATTGGTTGATCTTAATATTCCTATTAATTGAGTTAGGTGATGCGGGAGATGGTTGCGTATTGACGGTTTGGTTTAATATTGTTATATTCAATATTATGAATTTAATTTTAATATTAAGTATTTAATATTAAAACTATATATATTGTAAGTTGGATATCAACTTTGAACATTATATATAGGGACGTGATTTTCCTTTGGCAAAGGGAAGTTAACAAAATAATGAAGTAACCATCCAACTTTGTGAAATCATGGGTGGACATGCTCAAGCACGGTTGTACAAAAAAGAATACATTCGGTTTTTCTTTTGTTCATACGCAAACAGAAACCATTGATTACAATTTTGGTACAAGATTTCTCAATGAATCAAAGTCTAGTTATTGAATGGGAAACCAGTCTTATCCGTTCAAACATTTGTGTGTACCACCAAATAGTTTGTTCTGAAAGTGAATACACGATTCTGGTTTCAATCCAAGATACAAATATATATTGTTGTACAGGTTACAGGATGCACAAACAAGTTGATTACGGTGTTTACAGAATCAAATTAGTACGTATTTTTATGAAATATCCCCAACAAAGAACAAACTATTGATATACAACATGGTATATAAGCTTAGAAGATTTTATCTCATTTACCAACGTGGGACAAAACCAAAACTCATGTCCATCTTTTAAGATAAGGGCTATGTTTGGCGCAGAGCTTTTTGAAGCTTTTTGGGGCGATGAGCGGTGAGCAATGAGCTTTTTGATTTTCAGTGTTCGTTTGGCAAAAGAGCGCTGAGTTTTGCTATTTTTTTAAGAATGCTCATTTTTCTAATGCTTCTTTAAGAAGGTGTGAGTGGTGAGCAGTGAGCTGTTGCTATTACTCACAGCTACTGTTAACAGCTACTTTTGCCAAACATAGCCAAGGTAGGTAAAGTTTGTTTTATTGTTTCATATATGTCGAACGTAGGTTAGCTTGTCAATGGTTAATTTAATATTTAAGTTTGTAAAGGATGTGAAGTGTCCCTTGATACATTTTGTCGTTAATGGTTTAATAAGAGGAAGTGGATCTTCAAAAAGATAAGCCTCAAAGACTTTAGCTCCCCTTCAATGAATGACCCTTGGGTCTTGTAAGAGCATCCGCAATTGACTCAAATGAAAAAGCTTTTTACTATTTAAAAAAGCTTTTCAAAAGCTTTTTTACCATTGTATGAAAGACTTGAAACAAAGACTTGGCTAGTGCCAAGCGGTTTGAAAGAAACGCTTTGTACTTGCAAGCATAGTAGTAATAAATGCATCAAGTCATAACAACTTTACCATTTATTACCATAAATGCTTCAAGTCTTTTAAAGGTAGGAGCCATTGTGGATGCTCTAACGTTTACAAATACACAAACAATAAAACAAACTTTACGAACCTCAATTATTATATAAATACTAAAGGTTAAAAGTTAAAAAACGACTTCATAACAAATGGTAAAAAAGTAACTAAAAGACTACGTTTACAGATACCATCAAATTACTCCTTCCAATTTTTTATTTTTCTTTTTTCTTTCTTTTTAATCTTCTTTAATTTCTTCTAAAACATTATCAAAAATGTTTCTTGATTCTGTAATACCGATTTCTTGTTTTTTTTTTTTTTTATTCAAACCATTCACCTTGTTAATTATTCATTGACCCGGTCCGGGTAAATACCTTCTCGTTAAATATTTTTTGGTTACTTTAGATTTTAACTAGGTGGGGTATGGAATTCCACTTTCATAAATATTACGGTAATTTAACGGTGACTTTCATTTGATGTTTGATATTTTTCACTTTAATGTTGGAGTTTTGTAGTCAAATTATCTTTGCAGATCTACAAGTGACTAAATACTCTCCACTTAGGAGTGAGGACAATAATTTTATTGTATTCGTTACTAGTTATAATGCCCGCGCACGCGCGGGGTTTTTTTTTAATTTTTTGAATCATATATTTTTATTTATTAAAAAACAAATAATTTAATCTTTGTTTTGTTTGATTTATGATGTTTAATTATAGTTTTTTATTATTAAAGATAATTATTTAATTATTTTAATTCTATTGTTAATTGCATCTTATCTATATTTTTTGTATTTATCTTCTACTTGTGTTAGGGATAAATATAAAATGTTACTTAATAAGAAAATAATCTTTTTTTTTAAATAAAATTATTACTAAATAAGGTATGATTTGATTTTTTTAAAATGAAAAAGTTCCCACTTGGGGTTTTGTTTTATTATATAAAAGATTGTGAATTATTATTCATAATCTTTATAAAAGATTTTTTTTTTTTTTTTTTTTTTTTTGAAAGGCAATTTATTTCAACACAAATAAACAATTACAAACATAAGCATCAACTACTTTAACAAGATACTTAACAATAGTGGACCCAAAATAAAACATTACAACACAAACCATTACAAGGCTAAAAACTTGACCCTTGCTTGGTTCAAAATGAGGAAAGTGAAAATGAAAAACAATGATAATGGTGGGGAAAAGAAAAGTGAAAAAAAAAAGCATTCCCCCCATTTATTGGGTAATGACCCATTACCCACTATTAGGTAATGAGTCATCGCATTATATTCTACCAAGCACCTTTTTTCATTATCTTTCTCATTCCTCACCCCCTATAACCCCCTACCAAGCATGCCCTAAGAGCAAGGGGTATGGTAACGCAGGGGTGCGTTAAACCATCACCTCCTCTGCGTTAAACTCGTGTTAACCACACCATCGTCAAAAGGTTGCGTTAACGTTGCGTTAAAAGGTTGCGTTAACCCTTTATGAGTTACTTGTGTACTCATGTTTGTCATTGTTTACATTTACATTAGAAAAAGTTGTGAAGTAAGTTTTTCTAAAAGATGATAGTTTTGCAAAAAAAAAATATGAAAAAAGATGTTTGTGCAATAAATTGCTTTTTTGTACATCAAATATTCGTTTTTGGTCCCAACTTCTTTTGACTTTTTACATCAACATTTGATTGCGCATCGCACCATAATAAGTTGAAATTTTTGTGCATTAAAATTTTTTTGTGGATCAAAATTTCTTTGTATTCTTTGTATGCACCAACATATTGGAAAAACTTTCTCATAATTTTTTTATGCACCAACATATTGGAATTTTTTCGAGAATCTTTAAAAAAAAATCCTTTGTATTCTTTGTACGAATATTTGTCTTTTTATTTGATCTTTTCCTTTGGTGAAGAGTAAAAGCGGAATTCATATTTCTTTTGAGATAAATTAGCAATTTTTTTTTTTTCGGGTAAAAGGGTTACCCTGGTAAAATAATAAATAAGCAATTTAGATACAAAGTAACATATTTATGAATAGCACAATCATATATCCTAGAACATTTGAGATAAATAAGCTATTTACATACAATATTAAACCAAATAAGCTCGAACTTGCGTAATGCTAAACGAGCCGAGCTCGAGCCTTGTTGAGCTTGGGCTAGGCTCGGTGTTTATACCCCTAAATTTAATTACATTAAGTATTTTTTTAGATAGACGATGATTAGCAATTGAGATGTTAACCTTGTCATTCCACACTCTTTCTAATGTAAATGTAAACTGGTATAAGACTTCGCAATAAAATGATGAGAAATAATATATCTTTTGTTATTAGTAAACCTACAAAAAAAGTAAAGTTTGAAGTCTTTGAAGTCTTTGTTACAAAAAACTTAATAGATCATATAATTTTTCGATGCAACATGGTATATAAGCTTAGAAGATTTTCTCTCATTTACCAATGTGGGACAAAACCAAAACTCATGTCCATCTTTTAAGTTTTTGTTCCATGTCGAACACAGGTTGAATAAGAAGAAGAGGATCCTGACAAAGAACAACCCGAGAGACGAAATTAGTACCCCTTCTATATATGAATGACCATTGGTTAGCCTTTTGTAATTTTACTGATACACGAACTACAAAACAAACATTACCTTGTCCCTATATCCAAGAAACGTTCAGCTAGAAGTGTTATTGCAAAGCTTGTGGTTGCGGCTTGTTCTTATTTTATTTGGCAAGAACGGAATCATAGGCTTTTTAAGAAGAAGAAGCGACCGAAGGAGCAAGTTCATGAGTTGATCATGTCTACCATACGCCTCAAGCTACTTTCATGTAGATTTAAGAAGACACCTTGGGTGGAGTTTTTCGCTCAGATTTGGAACATTCCTAGCTCATTTATTCGAGACTACTAAAGCTTTATTTCTTTTAAGTAGTGGCTAGGTGTTTGTATATCATGTGATTGGTTTGTCAATCGCATGTTAGCGTTTTGGTTTGAAGCACGATAGGTGCGTTTTTTGTCATAGCTAATGTGGTGCTCAACCACATTTCTTGTACTTCATTGTTTTGTGAGTAATATATTTTACCAGAGTAAATTAACTCTTTACCCAAAAAAAACAAACATTACCTGCCTCAATTATTATATAAATATCAAAGGTAAAAAGTTAATATTAATTTCATAACAGATGGTAAAAAAAACTAAACAAACTACACATGATCTCGAAAATGTAAGAGTGACCCAGCTAGAAGAAAGCTTTGAACTGGTTCATACTCATTGACTCCGTCCACTCCCCATTTGTCTTTGCTTCAAACCATCGATGTGGGATAACATCTTTCTTATTAATCTTGTAAAATTGTTTCTTGATTCTACATCTACGTTTTTTTATTGTACTGATTTGTAGTTATAGTATATGATTACAGTAAAGTGGTATTCTTCAAAAACGTTAGGAAAATGTTTATTGATTCTATATTTGGTTCAGGTAACTCACTTGCAGTTTGCGACACAATGCTATTTTGTAATATGAAACGAGTATGGCATTGTCCTCAACTCGTGTCCAGGCTCAGGATAAATGTAGTTAGGACATTACCTGGTCAAATGGTAAAAACTATCTAAAGGTGCTAAGAACTAAAGCATATGGTGTACTAGCGTTAGGAGTGAGTACGCTAGTTTTATTGTCTTTTCATTGTGGATTAATACAAAAACTTTAAAGCTCATATAATTTTTCCTAACTCATACACAATACCCAATAAACTTTATTGGAACATGCTTGAGTTAGAAAGCATCATATTAACTTCTAGACATACAGTCCCTATTCACTATGGTATATAAGCTTAGAAGGTTTTCACTCATTTAGCTATGTGGGACAAAAAGTACAAATGATTTCATTAAAATATACTAGTAATAGGTATCTATTTCACATGCTCCTATCATCAACAACAAGACATCGTTTCGAACATTTAGTAACTAGCCCAACTTTACACCGGATAAAACATTGGTTGACACGTATTTTGATGAACATGGTCCTGATACGGAATATCCCGAAAGCCGCTGGTACCCCATCCATGGTTGACGCTACTACAAAATGGGGCTAAAGCAACACTCGTAAAGTGTTGTATTAGGCCTAAAAAATGTTGCTTAATGCCTAGTGCAACACTTTTTTAAATGCTGCCTTAGGCTCCGTTGCCTTAGGTCTAAAGCGACACTTTTGCCATAATGTGCAACACTTTTGTCAAAGTGATGCTCGTGTTTACAAATGCAAAACTTTCATATCTAAAAGCCAACAATTTTTTAAAGTGTTGCTTTTAAAGTATTGCATTAGGCTTATTTTGTTGTAGTGTGATGACATTTGGTTAGTCCGTGATAACGGTAACTGACTTTTGATAACACTGGCGACTTTTAAATGACTCGATGTATGTTAGTTTGCAAGGGTGTTTAGTGTACAATAGTTAAGTGAATGAGTTGTTATTATGTATCTTTAGACCACCCTTTTCTAAATTCTTAAATGTAATGTAAAGTGGTCTAAGACTTTGAAAGAGGATGTGTTATCTTTTTTAACATAAACTGTCCTTTATTACTCCAAACTGGAGAATTGATTGTGACTTTAGGATTTTGTACACACCATGTTGCCACTCAAAAATAAAAAAGCCAGTCTAGTCCTTAAAATATTGAAAGAGGATGTGTTATCTTTTTAACATAAACTATCCTTTATTACAGACCCGGGTTCGATTCCCGGCTGGTGCACCTTTCAGGCCATTTTTTATGTCTCTCTCTTTGGTTCACAGACTCATTAAGATTACTTCAAGTTTTGGACTTTTTTTTTTTTTTTTTTTTTTTTTTTTTTTTTATTTATTTAATATTTAAATGCCGTCTGTGTTCGTTTTTTTTTCTTTTAATAACTTATGAGAATGAATTTGTTGGTTTTTACTCGTGATTATTTTACCTCGTTTTATTTACTCTTGTGGGATTTAATTCTTAAAACAATTCGGGGGCTATATCAAAACGAAAACTATTCTTCTAACACTTTTCAAATATGTCAACGATTCTTTAAGTTTATCGAACACCTAAGTTTTGACTTCTCACAAACAAAATACGTCTACCAGTTAGTAGACGCATCTGTCTAAGGAACGGTGGCATATGCTCAACATGAACAATATATTGTGTGGCTTATATAGACACTGATCGTCAAGTGAAGTGGGACGTGCGCATAGCTTGCCTTAGATTATTTTAAAGCTTTGAGCGTGGCACACAATCCGAAATACACAAAAAGGTTATTCTAGTGAGCATTCCTAGACACCCATATGTATTTGAAACAGGATCACTTTCATACGGTCCTAAGTTCTAACAGCTTTCAAGAATATAATGCACGTTTTGGTCAGATAAATTGAGTTGTATGGTCCCAGGATGTTTTATGCTATTAGTATTAAATGAATCTATTTGGTCTGCAAACTGGAATCGAGAATCATGATTTTGTAAGTCGTCGAAATCTGTCATACTCGATTTGCCTCTTGGATAACGAATGTGATTTCAGTTGTAAGCCACCTATGTGGGGGACACACAAAAATTCGACTCCCCAATGGGTTTCAACCCATGCCTTTAACCACTTTCGAGTTTCTTTCACAAACCTCTTAACAATCTGTGCACATAACATTGAGGTTAAGATCGGTTATCATTAGTGACATATTGTGTGATGCATTACAATACAAGTAATCAAGAAAGTGCACGGGTTTGGGATATGTTAATACGCACATCATTGTTGGTAATTGTTAGTACCAATATATGCTAAAAATGGCTGAAGTCTGCAAGGCTTTTTCCAGGTGACTTATCGGCCGCAACTTCACCACTTTAAGATGAAATGACCATAATTTCGTATGTTGATATCCTCAAACTGTACTAATCCAACTAATTAGTCCCAAAATATATGTTTGAACTGCCCTTTGACTTATCTCGAAGTCAAAACAATTGACAAGCCCGGTAAAAGACATGATATATTTCCTCAATTCAGCCTGATGAAAACACCATTATGATACCAATAAGGAACAACCCGCGAGCTGCAGGTTCCCCTTGCATTAATGATCCTTGGCTGGTCCCTTGATAACATTATACTGAGGACTTATAAATGACTCGACATAGGAGAGTTTGCAACGGTGTTTACTGTATCATAGTTAAGTGAGTCAGATACTATGTATCTTTAGACCACAATATCTATTCATGTAAGCTGGTCTAGTACTTTGCAAAGAAAATGATTTATCTTTTGGTATTTGAAGGTTTGAAACTGTAGTCTAAATGATTTTTTGGAATAGTAACAAATTTTTAACAACTTGACTCATTGTGGATGCTCTTAGATATCTGGACCGTATGTGAGTTACGAGTTTAAAATCGGAAAATAATTGCTTTTCTAAACCACCAAAAGTATATGTAATTATCAAAATAGTACAAAAAGAGTTTAATTACCAACATAGTTTATCGACCAAATTGCCTTTATAAAAAAAAGAAGTTTATTGACCAAATTACAATCCTATTTTATGAGATTAATTCTATCATTTACAACAATTTGTTAACATTTCCCAAATTAATTAAAGAGTAAAATGCAGAAATGGTCCCTATGGTTTGCTCAGATTGCATGTTTAGTCCTTGGTCTTTCAAAATTGCAGGCGGTCTCCCTATGGGGAGTTTTTTGTTCCATTTTGGTCCCTGGCCATTGCAGAAATGGTCCCTGTGGTTTGCTCATAATTGCACGTTTAGTCCCTGGCCAGTGACCAAAACAGAACCAAAAACTCCCCACAAGGAGGCCGCCTGCAATTTTGAAAGACCATGGACTAAATATGCAATCTGAACAAACCACAGGGACCATTTCTGCAATTTACTCTTAATTAAACAAAAGTAACTTTAGAGAAAACTTTTGACTAGGATAATATTTTATAGGAACATCACACCAAACTAACAAAGTGACCAAAACTCAAACTAAAAAAAAAAAAAAAAAGTCACATGCCTTAGAAAGTTGGTTGTCTTAAAAAGTCGGTTGTTGTTGGTAGTTACTAGTTAGTTGTGGTGGCACTACTACTTACAGCTTCTATCCACCTTTTAAGTTTTTGATAAACCTGCTGAATTTTGATGATACTGAGGATGTGTAGATGGCTAGATGGAGTGTTTGCAAGGGTGTTTAGTGTATGAAAATTGAGTCAAGTTGTAATGTATCTTTAGACCTCAATTTTCTATAATCTTTCTAACGAAATAGGTATAAGGCTCGCAATAAAGTTAGAGTAAACTACAAATTTTGTTCTGTGCTATACATCTTAAATTTGCATACTTGCGGTCGATCTTTCAATTAATATTTGAGGTTTGTAGTCAAATAAAATTGTCTTTGCAAATTTTGATCTACTACAACAACATCATACCCAATCCTGCCGGGGCGAGATATGAGGGAGGTAGCTAGCTAGTAAACAGAACTTACCCCTACACCAGGATAAACACGAAAGTAGGAAGACCGCTTCCAAGAGCACCTCCGGCAAGTGCAAGAATTATTAGTCTCCATGTGAGGATGCTAGAATTATTAATCGTAATCTTTATAAAAGAAAAGTAAAGCTTGGAGTCTTTGTAAAAAACTTGAGAGTTTATATAATTATTTAGAGCCTTGGCTAAGAATATGATGTGTGTTGCACACCCACACACATCTATCTCAGCAAAAGCCCCAAAGCATACTATTAACTTCAAGACAAACACTATTAATGCACTATGGTATATAACCTTAGAAAATTTTCTCTCATTTACCTATGTGGGACAAAAGGTTCAAATGGTTTCATCATAAAATAGTATCTAGTTCACCTAATCAAATACGCTGATACTCCTATCATATACGTACAATAAAACATCGTTCCGAACATTAAGTAATTAGTCCACCTATACTCCAGATAAAAAAATTTAGTTGAAAAAATATCGCAAATACAAACACATATTCTACTATATTAAATGAGTCGAGTTATTCTACAAACCAAAGATTCCTCACATACCAAGGGACTCATCCCCACCATCCATCTAAAAATAAATCAATGGTTGAGATTAAAAGCATTTTAATATTTCACCCATTTTTTATAATTTAATTATCTCTTAAACCGTTAATCGTTAAGCGAAAATAATTACACCATCGCGACGAGCATTTAATTATCTTTCTATAGACGGGCACTTTAATATACTTTCGACAAAAAAAAAAAAATCGTTTTTTTCACGTTTTTTTTCGTGGCCGAAAAAATCATATATGATATATCATATATGATATTACATATCATATATGATATCTAATATCATATCATATATGATATTACATATCATATATGATATGATATTAGATATCATATATGATATGTAATATCATATATGATTTTTTCGGCCACGAAAAAAAACGTGAAAAAAACGAAAAAAAAAAATTTGTCGAAAATATATCAAAGTGCCTATCTATTGAAAGATAATTAAATGCTCGTCGTAATGGTATATTTTTTTTCGCTTAACGATTAACGGTTTGAAAGATATTAATATTTGAAAAAAAATGATGAAAGTGGGTTTTTTAAATTGTTGGGATTAATCTCATCCATTAGATCAAATAAAGATGGAGGGAAGATGAATGATGGAGATTAGTCCCTTGGTATGTAAAAAAAGTTTGGTCCTCAAATGATCTTAAATCCAATTAAATTAGTGACACATTTGGCAACCCAGCCTGCGACATGGTCATCTTAAAGGCTATTGTGCGACAATAGGCTATGTGGGAAACCTTGTTCTAGACCTCTTTTATAGGTTTAATGGTTATGTAGTTTGCAAACCAAATGCCTGGCACGAGTTCAATCCCCGTTAAGCATTTAATGTATTTTTCCATGGATCCCCATAGAACTTTCGTGGTTCTCAGATGTGTATATAAACTTTATGCAGCCATGGAAATATTAGGAACAAATTGTATATATGCAGCTTTAGTTGGAGTTGGTATTTACATTTTCAAAATCTAAATTTATGTAGTGATAATGTTATGTAGTTTCGATGACTTTTTCCTCTGGTTAAAAATATCATATCATGTTACCATGGAAACATTTACGTGATAAAAAGATTATTCAAATACATATAACAACATAGTTATTCAGCTAGCTGTTCATGAGATTGTAAATATATCAAAAGCTTTTGATGTTGCCAAATGACTTGAAAATGTAGTCATGGTATAATTTTTAAGGTGACATCTCCCATAAACGGGTTAAAGTTGTAATGTTTTCTCATTCAAATACTTTGTTTGCCCTTGCTTAAACAAAACGTACCTAAGAGCAGAGATATTAAATACAGATCGTAAGATTAAGCATGTAGGCACCACTGATCTAGTGGTAGAATAGTACCCTGCCGCGGTATAGACGCGTGTTCGATTCTCGGCTGGTGCATTCTCAGAAACACTGTCAGTCGTTGGCCTTATTTAACAGACTTTATGGAGTAATTGAGATTTTTTATAGTACTTTTTTTTACTTAAATGCGTCAGTGTTCGATAACTTATGAAAATGAATTTGTTGGTTTACACGAGATCACTTTCATATGTTCCTAAGTTCTAACTGTTAGCTAATAAGGCTCTTTCATATGGCCCGGCCCACTTGTTTAGGCTCGTTTAATAGTTAGTGTTTCGTATGAGTCTTTTCTATTTAATGTCTTGTAATCTTCATAGGGGTGTCAATCGAGTCGTGTCCGTGTCGACAGGTTGGCGGGTTGGCGGGTTGGCGGGTTGGTAAAGCCTCAACCCAAACACGACCCATTTATTAATCGTGTCAAAAACCTCAACCCTAACCCGCACACACTTAACATGTGTAACCCATTTATGACCCGTGTAACCCGTTTAAATAAACTAGTTAAAAGGTTTAATTAGTTTGAGTGTTGAAGAGTGTAAGTGTTCAAATAATAACACATAGATACTAATATATATTATAGTAGCACTTAAGAAAACATAGATCCACATCCTAAATAAGTACATATCATATTAGGTAGTTATATATTTTATTGATTAAAAGTTTATATATTTAAACGGGTTCACGGGTTGACCTGTTTAAAATTACTAAACCCATACACGACCCATTTATTAAACGGGTTATACGGGTTAACCTGTTTTCGACCCAAACCCATTTATCCTCGACCCAAACCCGTTTATCTTCGTGTCGTGTCCGTGTCGGTTAGCGTGTCGTGTCGAAAATTGTCACCCCTATTTAATGTCTTGTAATCTTCATAGTTTGTTGAATCTGATTAATAATATTTTCAGTATTCCTTTTGATTTCTACACTAACAACTTTCAAAAATGCACGTTTTGGTCAGGTAAATTGACTTATATAGTTATATGGTCAAAGGATGTTTTATGTAATTCGAATTGTTAATCATGATTTTGTAGGTGGCTTTCAAGATTTCTTATATAACCAACTTTTTTTAGGCACAATCTGTCAACCTTGATTTGACCCTTATATAACGAGTGTGATTTTAGTTGTAATCCAGCTTACAAGTTTTCTAAGATGTTGAGACCATTAGAGTTAGGCTGTTAGGATTATAGTTGCGAGTGTTATCCAACTACCATAACTTTTTCCCATGTAAAGATTGTATGATACGAGTATCCTACTGACCCGACCCATTAGAGTGACAAGTGGTTTTTCATGCATCTTTTCCGGAATAACAAGTAGTCTACCACTTCATGCATTAGTCTAATGTTTGCATTTACTTTCCCACAATGTTGTCTTGCACCAGAAGAATAGGCTAGCATGCATTTGTCTTTGACTATATAAGTTTGACTTTGTTTTATGAATGATATGAAGAGAAAAATTGCTTGATATAGTTGTCTGCTTGCTTTCTTTAAATTCTTGGAGAGTGTCATCTCAAATCGATCTTCTATCATTGTATGTATTTAACAATATGTAGCTTAGATCTGGCAACATTGGCTGGTCAGAGGATTGGATATTGGGTCAAAACGAGTAACAAGTTGGGTTGACCCGTGAACACTTTGTGTCCAGGTTTTTAACCTGATATAAATAGTTAATGGTTCACCTAATGTGCCCTCTAGCATCTCACTAAGCATAGGGTGTGGGCGTGGATTCAAGTCTCATCAGGGAACAGTGTAAAGGTATTTGCTGTTCAAGAGAAACGATAACCAATGCTACATTATCTTAATGTGAATAAATCAATTTAAGGTCATATACATAAAAAGATAACACTTTTACAATGGATGCAAGCAAATAACTATGTTTTCAAACTTTTGGTTTAAAGCAGTATAGTAAATATCATATTAGGCATCGATCGTGAATATGATTCTTCCATGATGAACCAATAAGGAGGACTTGGGCTGCATAGTTTAGAGGTGTTTAATCTTGCTCTAATGACTACACACATTTGGAACATTTCCTCTAACAAAGAATCTCTTCGGGTTCGATGGATTCATACGTATAAGCTTAGGGGTCGTACTATTTGGGATATTCCTCCTAAAGCGGATATGAGTTGGGGATGGCGTAAAATCCTCCAACTTCGTGAGCTTGTGAAACCATTCTTTTGGGTGCAAATTGGGAATGGTCTCAAGGCGTCTCTTTTGTATGATATGTGGTGCTCTCATTGTCCTCTCATTCGGTTTCTTTCTCCAAGAGACATCACTAGGGAAGGCTATAATTTACAAGTGTTTGTGGCTGATCTGATTGTAAATGGTGCGTGGATTTGGCCTAATGCATGGCTTCTTAAAGCTCCTAACTTAGGGCTTATACCAGCACCTCATATTGATACTGCTCGTCAAGACTGCATGCGATGACGTGACTCAAATGGTAACATGTCTGATTTTCTGGTGAAGGAAGCGTGTGACTATCAAACTAGATGTAACAAGACTACATAAACCACGCGTGGTCTCTCATATTTTCTGAATTCATGTGTGGTCACACTATTAAGGATGTGTTGTTCTCACGCATGGGCTAATAAACAAAAAAAAACAAATCGGTGGTCTACAGTCATTAATGTAAAATCGCATAAAAAAATACTTCAAATTAAATTCAAATATGTTTACAGCTTTTGCTTGATAATCAGTTATATTTTGAAAGGTATCTAAGTAATTTAACTAACTATAAGCCCCTATAACCCTGTTTTAATTGACATGTCCTTATGTCGACTTATGGCTTATAAAATGTTCCATAAGCCTGTGTGACAACCAAAGCTTATTTTATAAACTAGATGAATCCTAAATGACATTTAATAGTTAATACCAATTACTACTTCCACATTTTGCAGGTACAGTCTTCGTTTTTCCTCCAACAAAAGAACTCGAATCCACCTAGTGTTGTCTAAGCAGAAAAACAGGGAGCGTCCATCAATTCTTTCGGTACAAGCTTACGAATCAACTTAAACATAGTTTTATCCACTGATCCAGCTGCTATTGAATCAATTAGCAAAGACATTGTTGAAACATCAAGAAAGTAACCTCTCTCATCCATATCATGTAAAAGCATCTCTACATCATCAAAGTGTTTATTCCTTAGATATCCTTGGAGAAGAACATTGTAAGTAACCTTATCTGGCGGACAACCACTCTCTTCCATTTTAAGAAACAACTGTTTTGCATCCATGAAAAAACCTTCCCTGCACAATCCACTAATCATCACATTATATGTTTGAACATCAGGATTCAAACCCATTTTGGTTAGATCCTGGAAAAGAGCCTTTGCAATATCAAGCTTCCCACATTTGCTAGCACCATCAATCAGGATAGTGTACACAACAATATCTGTATTTAGCTTGCTATCGCCCATTAAATGAAACAAAGAGAGTGCCTCTTCTATTTGATGGTTGTTGCAAAGACCCTCCAAAACAATTCCGTAAGTCAATTGGCTTGGCATTTGACCTTTTGCATGCATCTCATCAAAGAGTTTCCGTGCATCTCCACAACGTCCAACCCGAAACAATCCTTGTATCATGGTGGTGTAAGTGACTACATCGGGTTTCAAACCTTTTCTGGTTATTTCATTAAAGAAATCCATCGCCTCATCTATTTTCAAACTCTTACAATACCCATTCAGCAAACTGCTATATGTAACAACATTAGGGACAAGACCTCTAAACACCATTGAATCAAAAATTGTTTTTGCTTTGCTCATTTCACCACGCAAACAGTTACCATCTATAAGTGTACTATATGTCACTATGTTTGGAACAATACCTTTTTCAATCATGAAGTCAATGACAACCTCTGCTTCGTCTACTTTACCTTCTTTGCAAAATGCATCAACTAATATAGTAAAGGTTCGCACATTTGGAGAGATCCCAACATCCAACATTTCTTGAAGCATCTTAGAGGCTTCCTCCCAAAGACATAAGTTGCAAAGTCCATCAATCAAACAGTTGTAAGTGATGACATTGGGTGAAATGCCTTTTTGGAAGACCATTTCTTTGAAAAGCTTGAAAGCATCATCAATCATTTTGTCTTTGCAAAGACTGTCAATGATGTTGCTATATACAACAACATTAGGTTTGCAACCTCTTTCATCCATAAGCCTAAGCAATTGAATGGCAATAACGTTATTCCCTACCTTGCAAAGCCCTTTAATCATTGTGGAGTACGTGACTACACTGGGTTCACAAAGTTTCTGTTTAATAAGCTTCTTGAAGAAAATCTCAGTCTCAAGAATCCTATCCTCATGAACCATTCATCTAGAAGCGCACTAAATATGAAGACATGTGGTACAATAGATCGCCTAAAAACAATAGCCTAGGACTGCAAAGGCGTCATTGGTGCGATACAACTGACAACAACACTTGATGGCAATACTCATTGTAAATTTATCAACAGGAACACCAAGGGCGCACATTTGTTTGAAAATGTCAATTGAATGAGAAAAATGCTTCATTTTGGTAAGAGAATGCAACAACTGATTGAAGTAAATAATGGAAGGAAAAGGTCGTGTTTGTGACATTTGATCGAACAGGTTCAGAGCATGATCCAAGTTGGAAACTTTTTGGTACTTAGATTGAGGATGTTGTTCAAAATCATCAACATTTGAAGAAGAAGAAGAAATTGTGGAAGCCAAAAATGAAAAAGGGGTCTTAAGGAAAGAGTTGGTGATTAATAAATTACCTCTGAAACTAAATTTATGACTCGGTGGTCCCAAACCCGCCTCGTATTAATTGAAATCTTATCGGGATATCCTCTTTGTGTGTAATTCTCAACCAAAGTCACACCATTTCACATTTATTGTTATTTTTAGACCGTTAGCAATAACAAACATATTAATAATCAATTACAAACAAGTCATATTAAGTTTTCAACAATAGTATTATACATAAATAATGATAAATTATACCGCCAAAAGTTAAAACTTAAAAATATGACACTAAACGAGTTTCTATAATCACAATTTTGCATTCTTATAAATATAAAAACTATCAATATTAGAGTAATATTTTTTTATTACGTAAATACTAACAAAATACTATATAGGTATGGATATATTTGTATATGTGTATATATTAATCGGGCAGGGTGTGGCGGGGCCGCTTCCGCCCAAAACCAGATTAAAATCCCCGTTTAATCCCCAAACCCGTCCCATAACCCGATTAGCATGCCCCGCCCCGTCCCAATTAGTTTGGGTTTCGAGTTTCCTCGTCGGGTTCGGGTTTTTTTGCCATCCCTAAATTCACTCCTGCTTTTTCACAAGGTTGGTTGGTTTGTTTTTTTGTTTGGTGAAAATGATAAAAAGCATGTTCCATTTGTAAATTTTTTTTTTCAAAAAATCAAAATATGGAAGTTTTAAGATCTTGCGTTTATATAGTTGCTATCCTACCACTTTTATCTAGAATAATTTAACTACTAATCACTTTTTTCACCAAAATATACTTTTCACGCTAAAATTTAACTAAAAAACACATCTTGGTACCAAAAAAAAATAAAAAATAAAAATTCTCGGCTTTCACTCCACGAGCAGCTTCCTCGCATGCTTCGTTTTCTTGTATTTCTCTCAGTACTTCCTCATCCTGTTCAAGTAGTCGGAGTTGATCCTCAGTAAGTTGTAACGGATTGGCTTCGTGTTCCACAACCGGTTTCTCATATTTTAAGAGTGTTGTGGTAAAATGTTGCTTTCGGCTTCTGCTTACTACATTTGGATGGAACGAAATAATAGGGTGTTTAAAAACACTAGAAGATCGCCTGAGGAGATTAGAGACATGATCATGACTACGGTTCAGCTTAAGCTCGTCACTTTCAGGTTCAAAAAGTCAAAAACTCCTCGAGGGTTAAACGTTTGCTTTCGTTGTGGTAAATGCCTTCAAATTTTAGGCTTTATGGATGATAGTTTTGTTTCCTTATGATGTAATGTTGCATTTCATCTAGGTTGGTTTTTGTGGCGTGTCACAAACGAGTTGGTGGTTGTTCAAGCCTTGTGCTTGAGGTTAATGTGGTACTTTGCCAGATTCCATTGTACTTAAACGTTATTTTGTGATTAATATACTTTACCAGGGTAACCCTTTGCCCCAAAAAAAAATGATGAACCATATGTCTTAATTGCAGCTGGGCTTGCTTTCTTTTCTATCTCAAAGTCAAAACAGTTAACAAGTTTGCGATGTATTACACGAATGGGAAAGACTAAACCAGGTAGAAGGCCTGATATATGTCCTCAGTTCAGCCCGATGAAAAATGCTCTCCACTTAGAAGTGAGGACGTTAGTTTTATTGTGGATTAATATTCGTAATTTTTAGAAAGGAGAAGTAAAACTTCAAGTCTCTTTTACAAAAACTTTAAAGTTCATATAATTTTCCAAACTGGAGACGATACAATTAAATCTGTTATATTCAATGGTATTTTGTCCAGTTTGAAAGCATAGTATTAACTTTTTAGACATAAACTCTATATTTACTATGATATATAAGCTTAGAAGGTTTTCACTCATTTACCTATGTGGGACAAAAGACCCAAATGATTTCATCAAAATATAATAAGTATCTATTTCGATAATCTAAAAGGATTATACAGTTTATACATGTATCATCTACAACAAAACATCATTTTGAACATCAAGTAACTAGTCCAACTTTACACCGGATAAAAATTTGGTTGATAAAGATTATCGGGCTACATAAACACGTATTGTGATGAACATAGTACTGATAAGGAACACCCCGAAATCCGTTGGTTCCCCTTCCATGGTTGATAACCTTTGGTTAGTCCCTGATAACGATAACTGAATTTTGATGACACTGGGGACTTTTAGATTACTCGATGTAGGAGAGTTTGCAAGGGTGTTTAATTAGTGTACAGTTGATCGTTGAGTCAGTAAGTTGTTACTGTATTATGTATCTTTAGACCACCATTTTTTTATATTCTTTAATGGGGTTATGTGGTCATTCATATCAAGTTTTTTGGTTTTTGTAATGAACATGATGGCGAATTGGCGATAGGAATGATTGGGTGGTCGAAATATGATAATCTTCCATTTGGAAGATACAGGAACAATAAAACAAACTTTACCTTGCTCGATTATTATAAATATTACAAGTAAATTCAATATCAACTTCATAGTCGATCATTTAAAGGTAACTAGGAAACTAGACATAATCCGGATTAGTGTCTTGGCGACTTCTAGGTACTCAACAAAAAATAAAAATAACCAGTCTACAAGAACCAACTGCAACTTACAAAAAATATACAATCTTACAAGTTGTCTTGTTTAGAGATGTTTAAGGGCGTGCTTGGTAGAAGGTTTTGGGGGTGAGGAATTGGTAAGATAATAAAAAAATGTGTTTGGTTGACTATAATGCAATGACCCATATGGGTTATTACCCAATAAATTGAGGGAATGGATTTCTTTCCCTTTCACTTTCTTTACCATTATCGAGTTTGAACTAAACACACCCTCAACTTTTCATTCAAGCGAGGATTAATCTTACAAGCTCAGCTTTATAATGTTGAACTTTTTTTTTTGCTACAATATTTTAACATCAACAAAAAATAAACACTTAAATTATGACTCTACGTTTAGATTAAAAAATTAAACATTTTTTACAAATTGCTGTTAAAAAGGTTAAAACCAAAAAAAATGAAAGTCGAGAAGACAAAATGGCCCAGCTTTCAAAAAAAAAGATGACCGATGAGCCTTATTGGTTATTCATTGACCGAGTTATTATAATCAATGTTTTAAAACCCGGGTTGACCCGGCCGGTTGAACCAGTTGAATCGTGAACCGGCTTGAAGACCGGGCCGGATATGACCGGGTTTTTGCTTGTTTGAGAACCGGATTGAACCGCCGGTTTTTTGTTGACCCGGTTTGATAAACCCGGCCGGTCATGACTTATATCAATAAATCTAACAAGATATTTTTTTCTCCATCAACCTTTATAAGTTTAATTGACAAGTTGATGTAAGTGTTTGTTAAAATTTTATAAAAGAATAAATTAAAGTTATATATTATTCTTAGACACACCAACTATTATAGTTTTAATATACACCCCTCTAACTTAGAATTATAAATTGATTATTGTTGCAAATTTTTGCTAGATTATTATAAATATATAACTTAAAAACAAAGCCTTATCAGTAGAATCTTAAATAATTTCGTGTATTTAATCAAAAGTTGGGAATAAAGTCGGATAAATCAAGTGATCATTTAACACTACATATTAAATATATATAAGTTTAGAACCGGTTCAACCGGTTGAACCGGTGACCCGGTGAACCGATGACTAAACCGGGTCAATAAAAGAACCGGGTTTAAAAACATTGATTATAATACCCCACACCGTATTGTTTCTGCTCTACCCATCGATGTGGGATACCTTCAAAATTTTCCTATCTTCATTTCTTTCTTATTAATCTTCTTGATTACTTCTAAAACATTAGCAAATTGTCTTTTAATTCTAATTCTAAGTATCTACGTTTTTAATTAGACTAAACGAATACCCATGCAAAGCAACGGTGTATAGTACTCCGTAGCAAATAATTATATTTGCGAAATTATTATTTTAGTTTGACCCTTGATGCAAAACTTACGAGTTTAATTTGTAGTCATTTCGAGAAAAAAATGATCATGGGTTGGAAACAATAAATAATGCTACAAAAGTTTAAGGTTTAAACAATATATAAAATATTAATTTAGTTGTACTAACATTACTCAAATTTTAATCAAGGGTATAATATTTTACTAACATTACTCAAATTTTAAGCATTTTAAGTTTAATAAATGCATATGCATAATATGTAGTATAGATTGATTTTTATTATATTTAGTTAGAGGTGTAAACGAGCTGCTCGTGAGCTACTCAAGATCGGTTTGGTAAAAGTTTAAAACGAGACGAGCATTAACGAGCTCAAGCTTAACATAAAGTTCCTTGAATAATCGAGCTCGAGCCCAAACTTCTAATATTTAGTTTAATTAAGCTCACGAGCCTGAACGAGTTTTACATATATAACATACCGGTGAATAGTAAAATTGGATATGATATATCTTCAAAGAAAAATAGGCCAAGATAAATAAGCAATTTAGATACAAAATAACATATTTATTAATAGTATAATAACATAGGAGTATCACATAACTTTTGTGATAAATGAGCAATTTGGATCAAATATTAAATCATAAGCTTGAAACGAGCCGATCTTGAGCTTCCCAAATGCCAAACGAGCTAAGCTCGAGTTTTGTTGAGCTTGAGCTCGACTCGGCTTGTTTACAGGCGTATGTAGACAGTAATTGTTTTTCAGATAGATAATGATTAACAATTGAGATGTTAACTTTGTCATTCTCACATTATATTACAATAATGTTTATGATTCTCTTATCTTAATTTTATAGTTTTAATTGCTATAACCACACTTCATTCCTCATGTTAAATGATTGGTCAAATTCTAATTCTCATCCATCCCAAGATGTTCACTGAATGAGGTTTAAACTCGGGTATCTTTTGAGACCATCGGGTCAATCACCTTACCACTAGGCCACCTTTTCGAGATGATTAACAGAGGTAAAAAGTGTTGATGTGACATAGCTTCTTGAAAACAATTTAGTAATGAGCTGATAGGTTACTTGTTTCAATAAGCGGATCCAAACAGCCCCCTTAAAGTCTTAAACAACTTATGTTTATAAGAAGAAGCAGATAATCAGCCAATGTCACTTTAAGGGTGAAGTGGTTAGATAAATTAACTTGTATGGTCCAACGATATGATGTTTTATGTGATTAGTATTGCCAATAAATGAATCTATTTGGGTCTGCAATACATGGTTGGCAATTGATTCATTAACCAACTCTTTTCGAGCACAATTTGTGATACTTGATTTGCCCCTTGGATAACGAATGTGAATTCAGTTGTAATCCGCTTACGAGTTTTCTAGGATTTTATAATAAGACTATAGAGTGAGGATTACAGTTTCCATGTAAAGGCTGTATGTATTCACCGATATTGGGTCAATACGAGTAACAAGTTGGGTTGACCCGTGAACACTTTTTGTCAAGATTTTTTGAACTTTATATAAATAGTTAATGCTTCTGCTTCTGAATTTCGCATCTCACTAACCATAGGGTGTGAAGGCAAGTCTCATCATGGAACTGTGGGTAAGTATTTGCTGTTTAAGAGAAATGATTAGCAATGCTACATTATTTGTTGGAGTAAATTAATTAAGAAGATTATATGCATAAAAAATACACTTTTTCGCTTTTAGTATAGCTGCTAAATAAGCAAACGACTATGGATATGATATAAGCAAACAACTGTGTTTTGAGGATTTTTGTTTCATACAGTATTGTAAATATCATGTGTACGCAATCGATCATGAATATGATTTTTACAGTTGGCCTTACTTTCTTTTCTTTCTCAAAGTCAAAACAGTTATAGGCATCGCAATAAAGTTGAGTAAACTGTTGGAAAATTTAGTGCACTTGAGGGATAGGTTTACACCTGGTAATGGGCTTGGAGGTATGGAGTATACACCCATCAGGTCAATGAACACCCTGACTCAATTGTGGTTATAGTGTAAAAGAGTATTCTGCTGATGCAGATTACTCTGCTGATGGTGCTATCAACTCTGCTGATAGTGTTATTGTTCCTGCTGATGGTACAATAACTCTGCTGTTTAAGCAATAGACTCTGCTGATTAGCTTTGTCATTCCTGCTAGTATTATCGTTTCTGCTGATAGCTTTATTGCTGCCGATGCAGAACGATTCTGCTGATAGGCTAAAGTCTGATCCTGCTGATCAGCTATTCCTGCTGATTGTCTGATAACCACAGATTCCTACATTTATGGAAACTATTATGGTATAATTAATGGGCCGTTAATTATAACATAATTCCATGGGCTAGGGTTTTGAGTAAACTCTATAAATAGAGATCATACTTTTCTGCATGAGAGACACGATACAAAACCCTAAACACTAAAATACGATCGGTTCTTGATCTGTGCCTAGAACAAGAACATCACTTGGTTTTATCCCATAGAGATATTCGTGCAACCCAGGCATAGGGTCGAATAGTTTCTATTGGAAAGTGATACCACGACTTCAAGTGAATATCCGGTACCCTTGATTGATTATCTTTACCCTGTTTGGGTGCACTACTACACACACAGAAACCAACAATCAATAGAAACTATTAAGTGATAATCAATGGCTGCTGCTATGAGACAAATAGCTGCTAACTTTTCCAAGTTGGAAAAGTTTGAAGGTGTGGATTTCAGACGATGGCAGAAGAAGATGAAGTTCTTGCTGACTAGCATGAATGTGGCGTATGTTCTCACCACTCCGATCCCTGAGGATCATGGAGATAATGCTACCATGGAACAGATGAGGGCCAGAAGCAAGTGGGAGAACGATGACTATGTCTGCAGAGGTTTAATCCTCAATGGTATGTCTGATACTCTATTTGATATTTATCAGAATGAGGAATCTTCTCAAGAACTATGGGATTCTCTGGAAGCCAAATATATGGCTGAGGATGCATCAAGTAAGAAGTTTCTTGTAAGTAATTTTAACAATTACAAAATGGTCGATTCTAGACCGGTCATGGACCAATACAATGAACTTCTTAGTATACTTGGTCGTTTTACTCAACACAAGATGAACATGGATGAGGCTATTCAAGTCTCTTGTATCATCGATA
Organism: Artemisia tridentata subsp. tridentata; assembly: GCA_021014915.2. Classification (NCBI taxonomy): domain Eukaryota; kingdom Viridiplantae; phylum Streptophyta; class Magnoliopsida; order Asterales; family Asteraceae; genus Artemisia; species Artemisia tridentata. Next base: position 487,418,202 of record CP139508.1, on the reverse strand, counting down.
AGCTACCTCCTTCTTGGAAAGATTTCAAGCATATGCTTAAGCATAAGAAGGAGGAGTTAACTCTTACTGAGTTGGGCAGTCATTTGCGCATTGAGGAATCACTCAAGGTGCATGAAAGTGACAAGCCAAAGAGCAGCACTGCTGCTGGTCCATCAGTTGTCAATATGGTGGAGCATAACAACTCCTCCAGGAACAATGACAACAAGGGCAAGCGTAAACATCAGGATAATACCAAACCTGATCCTAACAAGAAGTCAAAGGCTACTTGTTGGAAGTGTGGTAAAACTGGACACTTCAGGAAGGATTGCAAAGGTGGTAAAATTGGTAATAAGACCAATGGATCAGGCACAAGTGGATCTGGGAATGGTAACTCCAATTCCCTGAAAGGTCAGAATATATTTAATAAGTCTTTTTGGATTTATTATGTTACATATATATCTGAATTGTTCTTTGTGCAGGATGATGATGTAGCTTGGTGGGTTGACTCTGGAGCAACAGTCCATGTGTGTAAAAATAAAAGATGGTTCAAGACCTACGAGTCAATGAATGATGGTTCTATTCTTCATATGGGAAATGAGTCAACAACCCTGGTGCATGGAAGAGGAAGTGTTGAGTTGAAGTTTAGTTCTGGAAAGATTATTACTTTGTTGAATGTTTTACATGTTCCTGATATTAGGAAAAACTTGGTTTCTAGTGGTATTTTGAATAATTGTGGTTACAAACAAGTTATTGAATCTGATAAGTTTGTTTTGTCTAAAAATGGTGTATTTATTGGATTTGGTTATTTATGTAATCACATGTTTAGACTTAATATTGTTCATGATGTGATTGATTCTGTTTGTATGTTGTCATCTAAACAATATGATTCAACCCTTTGGCATGCTAGACTTGGCCATGTACACTTTAAACGTATGCAAGATATGTCTAAGGATGGGTTAATCCCAGCATTTGACATGGACACTAAAAAGTGTAATACTTGTATGTTGAACAAGATAACTAAGAAACCATTCAAAGATGTAAAACGTGAAACTAATGTGTTGGAATTAATACATAGTGATTTATGTGATTTACATGCTACTCCCTCTTTGGGGAATAAGAAATACTTTGTGACTTTTATTGATGATGCTTCTAGGTATTGTTATGTTTATTTATTACATACTAAGGATGAAGCATTAGATAAATTTAAAGTATTTAAGTCTGAAGTTGAATTACAACAAGAGTCACTAATCAAGAGATTAAGGACTGATAGGGGAGGTGAGTACATGGATACTCAGTATTTCCAGTCTGTTGGTATAATCCATGAAACGACTGCCCCTTATACTCCTCAGCAAAATGGAATTTCTGAAAGGAAAAACCGAGTGCTAAAGGAGATGGTTAATTCCATGTTGTCCTATTCAGGACTGAGTCAAGGGTTCTGGGGTGAAGCTATGTTAACAGCTTGCTATTTGCTAAATAGGGTTCCTAACAAAAGGAACAAGACTACCCCTTATGAACTCTGGACTAAAAGGAAACCCAACTTGAATTATCTCAAGGTTTGGGGTTGTAGGGCAGTTGTAAGACTCCCTGATCCAAAGCATAAAACTTTGGGTGAAAGAGGCATTGAGTGCATCTTTGTTGGATATGCTGAGCATTCCAAGGCATATAGGTTCTATGTCATTGAACCTAATGAAGCTGTTTCAATTAACACTATAATTGAATCAAGGGATGCAAATTTTGATGAGAATAGATTCTCTTCAGTCCCTAGACCAAGTCAGAGGATTCCTAATGGAACCAATGATGTTGGTGTATCAGAAACCTCTGATGAGGTCCCTGATGAGGTTGTGGAACAACAACCTGAACCGGAGCTCAGAAGGAGCACAAGGGTTAGGACTCCAAAATCATTTGGACCTGAATTTCATTTGTACCTGATTGAAGGAACAAGGGATGAGGTCTCAGACCAACACTCCTATTGCTTTAATGTTGAGGATGATCCCAAAACATTTGATGAAGCAATGAAGTCCCAGGATGTTGCCTTCTGGAAAGAAGCAATAAATGATGAGATGGACTCCATCATGGGCAACAACACTTGGGTGTTGGCTGATCTACCACCTGGTTGCAGGCCTTTGGGTTGCAAATGGATTTTCAAGAAGAAAATGAAGGTAGATGGAACTGTTGAAAAGTTCAAAGCAAGATTAGTCATTCAAGGCTTTAAACAAAAGGAAGGAATTGACTACTTTGATACTTATGCCCCTGTGGCTCGTATAAGTACCATAAGATTGCTGATTGCCTTGGCATCAATTCACAATATGATTATTCATCAGATGGATGTGAAGACAGCTTTCTTGAATGGTGAATTGGATGAGGAGGTTTACATGAACCAACCTCAAGGCTTCATCATGCCTGGCAATGAAAAGAAGGTGTGCAAACTGATTAAGTCCTTATATGGATTGAAGCAGGCACCTAAGCAATGGCATCAAAAGTTTGATGAAGTGGTTTTGTCTAGTGGTTATTCACTTAACCAGTCTGACAAATGTGTGTATAGCAAATTTGATGAATCTGGTAAAGGAGTCATCATTTGTCTATATGTTGATGACATGTTGATCTTTGGCACTGACCAAAATCAAGTGGACCTTACAAAGGAATTTTTGTCATCAAGGTTCTCCATGAAGGATATGGGGGAGGCAGATGTTATCCTTGGTATTAGGATTAAACATGAAGGTAACAAGATTTCTATCTCTCAGTCTCATTACATTGAGAAGGTGTTGAGGAAATTTAATTACTTTGATTGTACTCCAGTGAGTACTCCTATGGATGCAAGTGAGAAGCTAATGCCCAATAAAGGCAAGGCTGTATCTCAACTTGAGTATTCTAGGGTAATTGGCTGCTTGATATATGCCATGACTTGTACAAGACCTGACATTGCATTTGCTGTGGGTAAACTGAGCAGGTATACTAGTAATCCTAGTGCTCATCATTGGCAAGCAATTCAGAGGGTACTGAAGTATTTGAAGAAAACTATGAATTATAGTCTCTCATATACTGGTTATCCTTCTGTACTAGAAGGGTATACTGATGCAAGTTGGATCAGTAACACTGAGGACAATTCGTCTACAAGTGGCTGGGTATTCCTACTTGGTGGAGGTGCAATTTCTTGGGCATCCAAGAAGCAAACTTGCATTACCAGTTCAACCATGGAGTCTGAATTTGTGGCCTTAGCTGCTGCTGGTAAAGAAGCTGAATGGTTGAGAAACTTGCTTCTTGAGATTCCATTGTGGCCTAAACCTATAGCACCTATTTCTATCCGTTGTGATAGTGCTGCTACATTGGAAAAGGCTTATAGCCAGATGTACAATGGGAAGTCTAGACACTTAGGTGTCAGGCATAGCATGATTCGTGAGCTTATCATGAATGGGGTGGTATCTATAGAGTTTGTTAGATCTCAACAAAACTTAGCTGATCACTTGACGAAGGGTTTGGCTAGAGACTTGGTTTTTAAGTCTGCTACAGGGATGGGTTTAAGTCCAACTTAGTCACTGAATGCAAAGACACCCAACTCCCTCCTGAGGAAACTTTGGAGTTGAGTTCAATGTGGGAAGCTGAACATTTAGTGGACTGGAGCACTGTTTTATTTACATCCCAAGGTTGTGCTCAGAACCTGCTGGAAAGGAGGATGAAGTCATCACTTCTTAATGGTTGATTTTCTTTGAAAAAGTGCTTTGCAGGGGCATGATTAAAAGATGAACCACCTATGTAAATGTTGAAGTTTTGCCGCTTCAAGAAGCTTTAGGACTTTTAGCTTTTACAACATTTATTAATTGGATATGGACACATGGCTTGTAAAGTGTCAGGAGTATTTTAGTGTTTGAAAATGTATGTGTATTTTATATTCAGGTATTCAAATGGGTTGAAGGGTTCAATTCTTAGAACACCCTGATTCTCGAATATTTGAACTTGTAAGGTACTAAGATGAGAATTCAATCTTCAAGATATTTTCATTTATGCATATGTTTTGTTTTGTGTTTAATTTTTCATGCAAGGAAGTGAACTAAATTTGGGGAGGATTGTTGGAAAATTTAGTGCACTTGAGGGATAGGTTTACACCTGGTAATGGGATTGGAGGTATGGAGTATACACCCATCAGGTCAATGAACACCCTGACTCAATTGTGGTTATAGTGTAAAAGAGTATTCTGCTGATGCAGATTACTCTGCTGATGGTGCTATCAACTCTGCTGATAGTGTTATTGTTCCTGCTGATGGTACAATAACTCTGCTGTTTAAGCAATAGACTCTGCTGATTAGCTTTGTCATTCCTGCTAGTATTATCGCCGCTTCTGCTGATAGCTTTATTGCTGCTGGTACAGAACGATTCTGCTGATAGCATTAATGATTCTGCTGATAGGCTAAAGTCTGATCCTGCTGATCAGCTATTCCTGCTGATTGTCTGATAACCACAGATTCCTACATTTATAGAAACTATTATGGTATAATTAATGGGCCGTTAATTATAACATAATTCCATGGGCTAGGGTTTTGAGTAAACTCTATAAATAGAGATCATACTTTTCTGCATGAGGGACACGACACAAAACCCTAAACACTAAAATACGATCGGTTCTTGCTTTGTGCCTAGAACAAGAACATCACTTGGTTTTATCCCATAGAGATATTCGTGCAACCCAGGCATAGGGTCGAATAGTTTCTATTGGAAAGTGATACCACGACTTCAAGTGAATATCCGGTACCCTTGATTGATTATCTTTACCCTGTTTGGGTGCACTACTACACACACAGAAACCAACATAAACTACAAATTTTGCTCTTTGTAGTCCTGGCATATCTTGATCTACATACGACTAAATACTCTTATGGTTTATCTTTGCAAGAATCATGAAGTTGAAGCAGCATATTGGGTTCTTCGTAATTTAAAGAGATATGGATTGTTGCCTGATTCGATGTGAGGATGCTTGAATTATTAAGTCTCAATCTTTGTAAAAGAAAGGTAAAGCTTGGAGTTTTTGTACAAAAACTTAAGAGTTCATATAATTTTTTGAGACCGAGGTAGAGATCATGTATATGATATATGCATGTAATCTTCAACAGCCTCAAAGCATTACTATTAACTCTAAGACACACGCTTCCAATGCACTATGGTATATAAGCTTAGAAAATTTTATCTCATTTAGCTATGTGGGACAAAAGGTTCAAATGGTTTCATCATAAAATAGTAAGTATCTATTTCACTAATCAAATAGGCTGATAATTCTATCATCTACTATAAAACATCGTTCCGAACATTAAGTAACTCGTCCAACTATACTCCAGATATATAAAAATAAAATGGTTGATAACGGATATCGCAAATACAAACACATATTCTACAATGTTAAATTAGTGAAACATTTGACAACCCAACTTGCGACATCGTCATCTTAAAGACTTAGCAAGAGAATGTGTTATCTTTTGTTACTAGAAGATTAATTGAAATAGAAGTCTTTTTAACATAAATTCTCCTTCATTACTCCAAACTCAAAAATTGATTGTGACTTTGGGATTTTGTACACACCATGTTGTCATTCAATAATTGTGGGGCTAGGTGATCATTCACATCAGGTTTTTTGTTTTTTGTGATGAGCATGATGGGGAATTGGCGATAGGAACGATTTGCGTATAAACATATATGCTCGTAAAAGGCTGAAGTGGCTAAAAAAAAAAAAAAAAAAAAAAAAAAAAAAAAAGATGTAACTGAAAGTTGTGAAGTGGCTTATGACTATAAATACCATTCACAATTTCAATTCATCTGTATTTGATATCTCAATGGTCTTAGTTATAAACTCCACCCATGTTTGCTCACTCACCTATGTGGGATAAAGCCAAAACTCATTTCCATCTTTAAGCTTTTGTTCAAATGCCTAAATTACCATTCTCTTTAGCTTCATGTTAGACATATATTAGCTTAAGAGTAAATTATTAAAGGTTCATTTTTTAAGTTATTAATGTTAAATCGCCTCATGATCATCTATGAATTAGTAAAACTGTTTAAAGGATAAAGTTGTCATATGGAAAGTAAAATAAGTGGATTATTATGATCACCATGAACACAACCCTACTACATTCAAATATTACCTTAAACAATGTTTGTATTGCTCCTCTTAATCAAGTACATATATGTTTTTTTTTTTTTTTTTTTTTTTTTTTTTTTTTTTTTTTTTTTTTTTTTTTTAATAATTTGCAGAAGACCTTAAGGCTGGAATAGTTACACATAAACATGATCTCTGTAAACTTTTGACCAAATAATTAAATCTATAAAGCGATTAACGCCAATATTTTCCACAAGAACATTCACCATCCTTAAAATGGTGAAACTCAATGCTTGTACGTACCCTAAAAGTATTTTATGACTCAGTCAACGATTCATCACTAGTGTTCATTTTTACAACTTTTTCTTGTACAAATCTTCCCATTGAATGGGTAACTTGTTTTGTATTTCCGGCAACACACATGTTAAACATTTAGCGAATCTCTAATTATTACCGTACAATGTTGTACAACTTATCATAATTATCATGTAAGTTGAGTAAACTACAAATTTTGTCCCAGGCTATACATATTCGAGGCAACCTCTTAGACTGATCGTAATAGGGTGTCCCCCCGACAACTTTAATGTTTGTTTATTTTGATAATGCGGATTTTTTATGTAATGTTTTTAAATTTATTTGAAATATTAATAATGTTTTCGGTTTAATGAAATTTTAATTTAAAAAAAAAAAAAAAAAAAAAAAAAAAAAAAAAGTGTTTGGTTTCCTTACTAGGTGTGTTTGGTTTAGGTTTGGTCTGGGTGGTGTTTAAGTAGAGAGAAAACTGATATGGCGCTGTGAGAGGTGGTTTTTGTTTGGTCTTATTACTTTTAGTCTTATATTTGCCGAGCTTCGTCTACATATGACAAAATTTTCTCCACTTAGAAGTGACGACACTTTGTCGATTAATATTCGGAATTTTTATGAAAGAAAAGTAAAGCTTCAAGTCTCTTTTACAAAAACTTTAAAGCACATATAATTTTTCCAAACTCATACACAATGCTCATTTGTTCTATTTAATGGTACAGAAGTACCTGATTGAAAAGCTAGTATTAACTTCTAGACATACAATCCATATTTACTCTGATTTATAAGCTTAGAAGGTTTTCACTCATTTGGGAGAAAAAGTCCAAATGATTTGATCAAAAAATAATAAGTATCTATTTCACTAATGTGATAGGATTACGTATCATCTACAACGAAACATCATTTCGAACATCAAGTAACTAGTCCAACTTTCACAGGATAAAAAATTGGTTGATAAAAGATTATCGGGCTGTATAAACACGTATTTTGATGAACATGGTCCTCATAAGGAACACCCCGAAAGTCATTGGATCCCCTTCCATGGTTGATGACCTTTGGATAGTCCCTGATAACGATAACTAAATTTTGATGACTCTAAGGACTTTTAGATGACTTGACGTAGGAGAGTTTGCCACGGTTTTTAGTGTACACTCATTCGTTGAGTGAGTGAGTTGTTATTATGTATCTTTAGACCACCATTTTCGATATTCTTCAATGTAATGTAAACTGGTCTAGGACTTTGCAAGAGAATGTGTTATCTTTTGTTAATAGAAGATTAGTTGAAATGGGAGTCTTTTTAACATAAACTCTCTTCATTACTTCAAACTCGAGAATTGATCATGACTTTAAGATTTTGTACACACCATGTTGCCACTCAATAATTATGGGGTTATGTGATCATTCATATCAAGTTTTTTGGTTTTTGTGATGAACATGATGGCGAATTAGCGATAGGAATGATTGGGTGGTCGAAATATGATACTCCGTAATATTTCATTTGAAAGATACACAAACAATAAAACAAACTTTATCTTGCTCAATTATTATAAATATCAAAAGTAATTTTAATATCAACTTCATAATAGATTGTAAAAGGGTCACTAGAAAACTACACTTAATCCGCATTAGTGTCTTGACGACTTCAAGGTAAAAAAAAAAAAAAAAAAAAAAAAAAAAAAAAAAGAAAAAGTCTAGTCCTTTAGATATTTGAACCAGTTGCGACCTGCAAAAAATAGTATAATTTTACAAGTTGTTTTTGTTTAGAGATGTTTCAACTTTTCATTGTAAAGAGGATTAATCTTACAAGTTAGCTTTATAACATTGAACTCTTTTAGCTTTTTCCTTATTCTCAAAATTGTTGTTAGGAGACAAAAAAATAAAATAAAAGTGAGGCCATTATAATTATCAACCACTCAAATAGAATATTCCCCGCTAAATTCTTTTTTTCTTACTTAAAATGAAAAGTGAGCAATTATTTTCAAACATTCTAAAAAAAAAAAAAAGATTCATCACTAGTTTTCATTTTTATAACATTTTATTGTATAGATCTTTCATTTTTATTGCTTCTTACAATTAAGTACCCTGCAAGTATTTTACAACTAAGACAACGATTCATTACTAGTTCTCATTTTTATAACATTTTATTGTATAGATCTTTCTATTGAATGAGTAACTCGTTTTTAATTTGTCACTGTTGATTATTATTGGTAAACTTAAAAGAAAAAAAAAAAAAAAAAAAAAAAAAGAAAAAAAAAAGAAGCAAAATTTGAAGTCTTTGTTACGAAAAACTTAAGAGCTCATAGAATTTTTCTAAACTCACATACAACACCCAACAGATTGGGAATCATTTGGGAATTTGAAAGCATAGTATTAACTTTAAGACATACAATTCATATACAACATGGTATATAAGCTTAGAAGATTTTATCTCATTTAACAATGTGGGTAAACCAAAACTCATCTCCAACTTTTAAGATAAGGGCTATGTTTTGCGCAGATTTTTTTGAAGCTTTTTGGGGTGATTAGCAGTGAGCAATAAGCTTTTTAATTTTTAGTGTTCGTTTGGCAAAAGAGCGGTGAGCTTTGCTATTTTTTAGGAATGCTAATTTTTCTCATGCTTCTTTAAGAAGCTGTGAGCGGTGAGCAGTGAGCTGTGGCTACTGCTGACAGCTACTTTTGCCAAACATAGCCAAGGTAGGTAAAGTTTGTTTTGTTTCATATATGTCGAACGTAGGTTAGCTCGTCAATGGTTAATTTACGTAATATTTAAATGAGAAAATTCTCAAAATATGCCAAAACTTTTGGCTTATTTCAAGAGGAAGCCAAAAACAACATCTATTTCTCAAAATAGGCCAATTATTTCACGCTCGACTGCTCGACTGCTCGACCCCATAAACTTGCCGACACGTGTCATTCCTTTATTGACACGTGTCATTCTATTATTTTTTTATTAATAAAAATTTGGCAACATTAGCCCCTTAACCAAATAAGTGTTTGCAAAGTTAGTCCTTTTACTAACGGCCATTTTATTTTAGTCCATTAACCAAACAAGCGTTTGCAAAGTTAGTCCTTTTACTAACGGCCGTTTTATTTTTCATTTTTGGTCCTTGTGATTATTATTACTATTCAAAAAAATTCAAAAAAATTTATAAAAATTCGAAAAAAAACTTATAAAAATTCGAAAAAAATTATAAGATTTCGAAAAGTTTCGAAAAAATTTATAAAAAATCGAAAAAGATTTAAGAATTCGAAAAAACTTATAAAAATTCCAAAAAATTTTAAAAATTCTTAAAATTTTTAAAAATTAGAAAAAATTTATAAAAATTCGAAAATTTTTTAAAAATTCAAAAAATTTATAAAAATTAGAAAAAATTTATAAAAATTCAAAAAATTCGAAAAAATTTATAAAAATTCGAAAAATTTTTAAAAATTCAAAAAATTCAAAAAATTCAAAAACAATTTTGAATTCGAAAAAAATTATAAAAATTCAAAAAATATATAAAAAATTCGAAAAAAATTTGAAAAATTCGAAAAAACTTATAAAAATTCGAAAAATTTATAAAAATTCAAAATTTTTTAAAAATTCAAAAAAATTTATAAAAATTCGAAAATTTTTTAAAAATTCAAAATATTTGTAAAAATCCGAAAATGTTGAAAAATTAGAAAAAACTTATAAAAATTAGAAAAATTTATAAAAATTCAAAATTTTTTAAAAATTCGAAAATATTTATACAAATTCGAAAAATTATTAAAAATTCAAAAAACTCGAAAAACTTAAAAAAAATTCAAAAAACTTTTTGAATTCAATAAAGATTATAAAAATTCAAAAAATTTATAAAAATTCGAAAAGTTTTAAAAATTCAAAAAATTTTGAAAAATTCGAAAAAACTTATAAAAATTCAAAAAAACTTATAAAAATTCGAAAAATTTATAAAAATTCAAATTTTTTTTAAAAATTAGAAAAAATTTATAAAAATTCGAAAAATATATAAAAAATTCGAAATTTTTTTAAAAATTTGTAAAAATTCGAAAAATGTTGAAAAATTCGAAAAACCGCTCGACTGCTCAACCGCTCGACCACCACCGCTCAACTGCTCAACCGCTCGACCACCACTGCTCAAATGCTGGTTGAGCGGTTGAGCAGTGGTGGTCGAGCGGTTGAGCAATTAAGCAGTGGTGGTCGAGCGGTTGAGCAGTGGTGGTCGAGCGGTTAAGCAGTTGAGCAGTGGTGGTCGAGCGGTGGTCGAGCGGTTGAGCAGTTGAGCAGTGGTGGTCGAGCGGTTGAGCAGTTGAACAGTTAAGCAGTGGTGGTCGAGCGGTTGAATTTTTATACTTTTTGAATTTTTATAAAAATTTTTATTTTTTTTGATATTTTAAATTTTTTGAATTTTTATAAAATTTATTCTAATTTTTTAAAAAAATTCGAATTATTTAAAAATTTTTGAATTTTTTGAATTTTTAAAAAATTATTCGAATTTTTATAAGTTTTTCGAATTTTTAAAATTTTTTCAAATTTTTATAAATTCTTTGAATTTTTTTAAGTTTTTTCGAATATTTAAAAAATTTTGAATTTTAAAATTTTTTTCTAATTTATATAAATTTTTTGAATTTTTTAAATTTTTTCTAGTTTTTAAATTTTTTTTTGCATTTATATAAATTTTCCAAATTTTTATAAGTTTTTTCTAAGTTTTAAAAAAATTTTGAATTTTTATAAGTTTTTTCGAATTTTTAAAAATTTTTCGAATTTTTACAAAATTTTCGAATTTTTAAAACTTTTTCAGATTTTTATAAATTTTTTCGGATTTTTTGAATTTTTATAAATTTTTTCTAATTTTTAAAAAATTTATGAATTTTTATAAGTTTTTCGAATTTTTAAAATTTTTTCAAATTTTTATAAATTTTTCGAATTTTTATAATTTTTTTCGAATTCAAATTTTTTTTTGTATTTTTAAATTTTTCGAATTTTTTGAATTTTTAAAAGTTTTACGAATTTTTATAAATTTTTTCGAATTATTCGAATTTTTATAAATTTTTTCCAATTTTTAAAAAATTTATGAATTTTTATAAATTTTTCGAATTTTAATAAGTTTTTTCGAATTTTCGAATTTTTAAAACTTTTTCGAATTTTTATAAATTTTTCCAATTTTTATAATTTTTTTTCGAATTCAAAATTTTTTTTGAATTTTTTTAAGTTTTTTGAATTTTTCGAATTTTTAAAACTTTTTAGAATTTTTCGAATTTTTATAAATTTTTCCTAATTTTTATAAGTTTTTTTCGAATTTTTAAAAAAATTTCGAATTTTTATAAATTTTTCTAATTTTTAAAAATTTTAAGAATTTTTAAAAAATTTTGGAATTTTTATAAGTTTTTTCGAATTCTTATATCTTTTTTGATTTTTTATAAATTTTTTCGAAACTTTTCGAAATTTTATAATTTTTTTCGAATTTTTATAAATTTTTTTGAATTTTTTTTGAATAATAATAATAATCACAAGGACCAAAAATGAAAAATAAAACGGCCGTTAGTAAAAGGACTAACTTTGCAAACGCTTGTTTGGTTAATGGACTAAAATAAAACGGCTGTTAGTAAAAGGACTAACTTTGCAAACGCTTGTTTGGTTAATGGACTAAAATAAAAGGGCCGTTAGTAAAAGGACTAACTTTGCAAACGCTTGTTTGGTTAATGGACTAAAATAAAAGGGCCGTTAGTAAAAGGACTAACTTTGCAAACGCTTGTTTGGTTAATGGACTAAAATAAAATGGCCGTTAGTAAAAGGACTAACTTTGCAAACACTTATTTGGTTAAGGGGCTAATGTTGCCAAATTTATTGGTCAATTGTGGGCCAAATTTTAATTAATAAAAAAATAATAGAATGACACGTGTCAATATAGGAATGACACGTGTTAGCAAGTTTATGGGGTCGAGCAGTCGAGCGTGAAATAATTGGCCAATTTTGAGAAATAGATGTTGTTTTTGGCTACATCTTGAAATAGGCCTTTGGCCTATTTTGAGAATTTTCTCTATTTAAATTTGTAAAGGATGTGAAGTATCCCTTGCTACATTTTGTGGTTAATGATTTAAGAGAAAATTCTCAAAATAGGCCAAAACTTTTCAGCCATATCAAGAGGAAGCCAAAAACTATATCTTTTTTTCAAAATATGCGAACTATTGCACGCTCGACTGCTTGATCCCATAAATTTGCTGACATGTGTCATTCCATTATATTTTTATTAATATAAATTTGGCCCACAATTGACATATAAATTTGGCAACATTAGTCCCTTAACCAAACAAGCGTTTGCAAAGTTAGTCCTTTGACTAACGGCCATTTTATTTTAGCTCCTTAACCAAACAAGCGTTTGCAAAGTTAATCCTTTTATTCAAAAAAATTCAAAAAAAATTTTAAAAATTCAAAAAAGCATATAAAAATTCGAAAAAAAAAATAATAAAATTAACAAAAGTTTCGAAAAAATTTATAAAAAATCGAAAAAGATTTAAAAATTCGAAAAAACTTATAAAAATTCGAATTTTTTTTAAAAATTAGAAAAACTTTATAAAAATTCAAAAACTTTATAAAAATTCAAAAAAAAAAAAAAAAAAATTAGAAAAAGCTTAAAAAAAATTCGAAAATTTTTTAAAAATTCAAAAAAAATTTAAAAACTTGAAAAAACATATAAAAATTTTAAAAATTTATAAAAATTCAAAAAATTTATATAAAAATTACAATTCGAAAAAAATTAAAAATAACGAAAAATTCAAAAAAAAATTATATATAAAAAAATTTAAAAAAATTAGTAAAAGCTTAAAAAATTCGAAAAATTTATAAAAATTCAAAATAAAATTAAAAACTTGAAAAACTTATTAAAATTATGAAAAATTTATAAAATTTGAAAAATTTTAAAAACATCCAAATTTTTGATTCGAAAAAAATTATAAAAATTCAAAAAATTTATAAAAATTCGAAAAAATTTAAAAATTGAAAAACCTTATAAAAATTGGAAAAATTCAAAAAAATTTATATAAATTCGAAATATTTTTAAAAATTCTAAAAATTTAAAGAAATTAAAAAAAATTGAATTCGAAAAAAAATTATAAAAATTAGAAAAAGTTTTAAAAATTTGAAAAAACTTATAAAAATTCGAAAAATATAAAAAATTTTATAAAAACTCAAAAAATATAAAAATTCAACCGCTCGACCACCAGTGCTCAACTGCTCAACCGTTTGACCACCACTGCTCAACTGCTCAACCGCTCGACCACCACTGCTCAACCGCTCGACCGCCACTGCTCAACTGCTCAACCGCTCGACCACCACTGCTCAACCGTTCGACCACTGATGAAGCGAAAAGTGTACCGCTTTTAGGGGGTCATTTAAGCCCTAAATCGTATTTATTTGATCAAATATTGCCCTAAATCGTTCCTTTTGTCATTTTAGGTACTTTGGAGAGGAAATCTAGAAAAGAAAGCATTTTGGACGTTTTTGGAGCATAAAAGTGAAGAAAACGACAAAGTCTCCAAGGCTGCTGGAAAAGTACATGTGACGGCGTCAAGTATTGCTCTTGACGGCGTCATGGCTTGGCAAAAAAGGTGGATATGAAAAATACACGTGACGCGCCAGAGAGTTTTACAATGGATTTCTGACGGCGTCACCCTTTAAGGTGATCAAGGCCATCACGGTTTAAGTTAAAGAGAGACGGCGTCAAGCCCATTTCTGACGGCGTCAACCTTTAATAGGCCAGAGCGGATTTTGGAGGACTAAAGAGGGACGGCGTCAGGAAGACCATCCGGGAACCCTAGCCACGGCGAGGTGACGGCGTCAAGATCTATAATGTGACGCCGTCAGCCACTAAACTCTATATATAGTTTTGCAATTTTTAGTTATTAGTGTGCAACTTTGTGAGGAGAAAACCCTAAGACGAATTTCTGCCATTTTTTAAGGGTTTTATACCCTTGGATCTCCCATGTTTAATTGAAGATAAGTAATCATTTAATCATTCAATATGTCTATGTGTTGTTTGATTATATCTTGTTCTTGTCTTTTAATTAACATGCTAGGCTAGATTTATCTTGTGTTTGCTTAGATCGAATGAAACCTAACTATTGATTATTGGTTATTAGTGTGTTATTTATTGTATTGGATTATTGTTTATTGATGTTAGGCTTAAGAAAACTGGCTAACCTCCTATACGGTAACTTGCTTGAACGTCTTAAGAAACATGAACCAATGCGTACTAAGGTTATTATGGTTGTATTTAATGCATGAGCGAATTCTAGTGATCCCATGTTAGGAGCTTCTTAGCCGGCTCGACATAGGAGTGAAGTAGGAGCTTGTAGAGTTGGGGAAGTACGTACGCCACCCCACGGTTGGTATTAAGGAATACACCCGTCATCCACGCAATTAATACACACTAATCAACCGGTAAAAGATAGTTAGGGAGTAAGGAAATCTAAGTAAACACATTTCTCTCCATATAAGTTCCACCATCTTTTCATTTTCAGTTATTTTATTTTATTTGCATTTGTAGTTATTTGGGTTAGTTGAGTAGCAACTAATTCCGCCCACTCCTTCAAACCCGAGATTTTACTTGCTTTCATAAAAATATAAAAATACAAAAAGAATCTTCCCTCACCCTTAGACCTATTAGAGTAGTTTTTCAATCCTAACGACACTATTCCCCTAGAGAACGATCAATCCCCCGGTACTTGCCACTTCACTATACTACATCGGTCAGGTACACTGCCTGGTGGGGATTGCAAGCCTCTTGAGATCCCTCGAGAGGTAAAACCTATTGTAAGGTCGCAAAACCACGCATCAAGTTTTTGGCGCCGCTGCCGGGGAATAGTTATTGTTTAGGTTGAATTTTTATTTTATTAGGTCTACTCACTAGATTCCTTTCTAGTGAGATTTTTATTTTCTTTTTCTAGATTTTCTTTAGTCTATCTTTTTTCTTCGTTTCTTTGTTCGTAACCATTACCATCCGACATCATGGAAGGTGGTAATATCCTCGATCCCAACAACCCACCACCACAACAACACCCACCTCCTAGAGCCCGTACCTTAGGAGACTACTCCCGTCCTAGCCACCATGGCTATCGAAACACCATTGAGCTCACTCAAGGAGCCAATGTCACTCCCTTGCGATCCGACACCATCCGGTTGGTGCAAAGCGGATGCGCATTCCATGGACTTCGTTCCGAAGATCCTAATCAACATCTCAAGGACTTTCTCAAAATCGTTGATTCCATAGACCTTGATGTTGCCACTCGAGAGACGACCCGACTACGTCTCTTTCAATTCTCTCTACGGGACCAAGCTAGTCAATGGCTAGAGCGTCTACCCGCAGGATCCATCACCTCTTGGGATGATCTCACCACTCGTTTCCTTGCTCAGTTTTTCCCACCAGGAAGAACTACCAAGCTAAGGAATGATATCTTGATGTTCCAACAACGTCAAGGCGAAACCCTCTACGAGGCGTGGACTCGATTCAAGGACTTACTCCAAAAAGTCCCTCACCATGGCATGGATCCTTGGCTACAAATCCAACTATTTTATGATGGCGTAAACCATCAAACTAGAAGAACCATAGATTACGCTGCCAATGGAAGGCTGAGCAGGCTTAGTGTCGATAAGTGCTGGGAAGTCATTGAGGACTTAGCACAGTACGAAGAAGAAGAATGGAAAGACTCAACGTTCTCAGAAGAAGGGATTTTAAATTGCATGAGTGCAACCCAAGAACAGCTGTTCGAAAACATAAAAAGGCAGGTTGAGAGATTAATGAAAGCTGAGACACCTACGGCTGATGAAAATCCCGATGAGTGTGTGAACACAATTGGTAAACATACGTTTCATCAATTCTCACGACAAGATGAATTTGAAGGGATAATGCTAACTTTCGTGAACAACCAAGAGAAACGGATCCAGAAATTAGAGACTCAATTGAAAAACACCCAAGATATGTTCATGGAACTAGCAGAAAAGTTTATCGCGAGAATAAAGGAGAAAATTAGGGAAGAAGCTTCACACAAAAAGATCGAGAAGATCTTTGAACTCCCGGTCCCTAATGAACCATACAACGAATGGGATGATGAAACCCCTCTCCCCGATCCTTCACTTTTAAAACCCTCTTATCCATTTGGATCCCCTCGCGAGAAAAAGAATTCTCAAGATCATAGCATTTTCGTGGGAAGCATGGTTGTCACGCTCCCTAACTTTCATGAAGCTAGGAAACGATCTTTTGGCTTTAAGCCAGGTGTGAGAAGAACTCAATTAAAGCACACCCTCATTTCGAAAACCCCCTGGAAAAGTTCCTCTCACTCCCTGAATACCTGCCGTGATGGAAATTGGAACCTGAATGAGACGTCAACCGGCCCTTTCCAACATTTTACTACATCCCGTGACAGTAACAAAACATTTGACCCAGGAGGAACTTGTTAACGAGACTAGCTATTAGGGTTATTGACCCTGACTAGCTGCTCACTTAAAGTACAAGGGGCTCATCTGTAAACTGGCACAAAGTGGTAAATTACGCTGGTCTGACGGCGTCAGACTATGAACGTGACGCCGTCACCCCGTCTGCACAACAATAATAACTTTATTTCCATCACTTTCATCACAAACCCCACAAACCATATCCACTCCAACCCCACCCACGAATCTTCAAGGTCAAATTCACCGACTTTCGTTACCAATCTCCACGTGGTAAGTAATTCTTATTCATTCTTTTCGCTTTAATTACTCATAGGATTCTTAAATTTCGAAAACCCCCAACTCATGAAACCCTAGGATTGATTCATGCCTAGAACTCATAATGCCTTTAATTAGTGTTATTTAGCAATGATTAAAGCATTTGATGATTGGCAATCAAACGGGTCTATTCACTAATTGGGTGGCCACGAATTTGAACCATAACCTATGATCTAATCACCCATTTTGCTGTAAAAAGGGGCGTTTGGTTTATGAACTTGAAGTTTGGATATTGATTTTTCCCTCGTAATTTTGGATTTGAATTTGGTCGAACCTGACGGCGTCACCTAGCAAAGGGTGACGGCGTCAGACTTGTCTGATGCTCAACCAATTCTTTGATTCACAAATTAACCCTTTTTGTTCCTCCTTGCTTTGTTCCAGATAATGAGTAAGCGTCAACGACCTAGCAGAGGGAGTTCCTCTCGATCTCAACAAGAGAACTTTGGCGACACGGTCCTCAGTTGGGGTGTCTTCAATAACGATGCTGCCACAACTAAATACACCCAATTGCTACAACACAAAGTTGAAAATGGGGCCGTGGTAGATTGGAGCTTTTTGAGGAGGGAAGGTCTTGAGCAAACCTTTCTCCAAAGCTTTCAAACTGATGAATTCACCGGCCCTCAGTGGGAAAACCTGTTTAGAATTCAAGAGCCGGTCTATGACGAATTGATACGTGAATTCTTTGCCACTTTTCACTTTGACATGGCCGAGGCAAGGACCGATGTGGCCAGGACCACAATCTATTTTAGGCTGGGGGGTGAGCTTAGGACATGCTCGATTGCAGAGTTTGGTTGGAGACTAGGGTTGTACAGTCAGCATGAAACCACTCAAGCAGGGTTCATGCCTAGGTTGTTGCATGGAGAGACAATGAGGAATGATTTTAGATGTTCCATGTTCTGGGCAACTATTGGAAATGGTGTGTACACCTCGACTACTGTGGCATCTCAAATCAGGGAACCTAGGGTTAGGTTGACCCATAGATGTCTCACCTACAGCTTGACTGGGCGCCACAGCTCTCACCACCGCGTCACTGCTTCAGACCTCTTCTATTTGTACACCATTTACTCAGATGAGGTTTACTGCAACATCCCATTTTGGGTAGCTAGCTTTCTGAATGGTGGAGTTGGGGAAAAGGAAGGAGATAGGATTTATGGTGGGATGTTTATCACCCGGCTGGCCCGATCTTATGGTGTCCTTAGGCCCGAGATCATAAGGTATTTGAGCGGTGGTGATGCATGCAGGACAGTGAAGGTTAGGTCCCTGAAGCAGATGGAGGTTGTTATGGAGATGGATGATGGGACGTTTATGTGGTATAATCCAGATGGAGGTGAGAATGATGATGGTGGGGATGATGAGGAGGAGGAGCATCAGCAGTAGCAACATGGGGGTTATGAGGCTGGTACGGCAGATTACTACCGGCACATGAGCAGAGGGGATTGGCAGGCCCACCAGGGGGCCTGGATGGGCCAGGTTGATACTTGGAGAACCCGGGTTGACGAGAGGTTCGACTGGATGTATGATCACACTGTTCGACAGATGCAGCATTTATCTACACGTGATCAGTTGGACCCACACCTGCAGATTGACCCTTTCCCTGGACGTGAGCAGGACTACCCACCATATGGGTACTACGGGCACCTCCCTCCAAACTATGACTATCGCCACGGTCCCCCACCCCAGTGATCATTTGGTTTGATGTTATGATGTTTAAACAATTTAATCTATGGTTGTATGTTTCTGAACAATTTGGTCTATAATAGTTTAGGATTAGGCATCTTTTGGCCTTTGAACACTTATGACACTTGGTTTTCTTTATTGCATGTAGCTTTATTTATTTGTTTGTTTGTTTGTTTGTTTGATTTTATTTGTTTCCGTATGTATGTTTAATTTTTATTATTATTGATTCATGTTCAAAACTAAATTGTGAAAATGCTTTATCTTGTTTTTAACTTCGTCTTAACTACATATAAAGGTATTTTGCAAAAGATAAGTGTAAGGGAAATCCAAATCGGTTTATTAGAACAAATGAACATGAATCATAACTGATGCGTGGTTTTGCGACCTTACAACAGGTTTTACCTCTCGAGGGATCTCAAGAGGCTTACAATCCCCACCAGGCAGTGTACCTGACTGATGTAGTATAGTGTAGTGGCAAGTACCGGGGGATTGATCGTTCTCTAGGGGAATAGTGTCGTTAGGATTGAAAAACTACTCTAATAGGTCTAAGGATGAGGGAAGATTCTTTTTTGTATTTTTATATTTTTTATGAAAGCAAGTAAAATCTCGGGTTTGAAGGAGTGGGCGGAATTAGTTGCTAGTCAACTAACCCAAATAACTACGAATGCAAATAAAATAAAATAACTGAAAATGAAAAGGTTGTGAAACTTATATGGAGAGAAATGTGTTTACTTAGATTTCCTTACTCCCTAACTATCTTTTACCGGTTGATTAGTGTGTATTAATTGCGTGGATGACGGGTGTATTCCTTAATACCAATCGTGGGGTGGCGTACGTACTTCCCCAACTCTACAAGCTCCTACTTCACTCCTATGTCGAGCCGGCTAAGAAGCTCCTAACATGGGATCACTAGAATTCGCTCATGCATTAAATACAACCATAAAAACCTTAGTACGCATTGGTTCATGTTTCTTAAGACGTTCAAGCAAGTTACCGTATAGGAGGTTAGCCAGTTTTCTTAAGCCTAACATCAATAAACAATCATCCAATACAATTAATAACACACTAATAACCAATAATCAATAGTTAGGTTTCATTAGATCTAAGCAAACACAAGATAAATCTAGCCTAACATGTTAATCAAAAGACAAGAACAAGATATAATCAAACAACACATAGACATATTGATTGATTAAATGATTACTTATCTTCAATTAAACATGGGAGATCCAAGGGTATAAAACCCTTAAAAATGGCAGAAATTCGTCTTAGGGTTTTCTCCTCACAAAGTTGCACACTAATGACTAAAAATTGCAAAACTATATATAGAGTTTAGTGGCTGACGGCGTCACGTTGTAGATCTTGACGCCGTCACCTCGCCGCGGCTAGGGTTCCCGGATGGTCTTCCTGACGCCGTCCCTCTTTAGTGCTCCAAAATCCGCTCTGGCTTATCAAGGGTTGACGCCGTCAGATTAGTGCTTGACGCCGTCTCTCTTTAAGTTAAACCGTGATGGCCTTGATCACCTTAAAGGGTGACGCCGTCAGACTTTCCATTGTAAAACTCCCTGGCTTATCATGTGTATTTTTCATATCCACCTCTTTTGCCAAGCCATGACGCCGTCTAGAACAATCCCTGACGCCGTCAAAGGTACTTTTCCAGCCGATTTTGAGACTTTGTCGTTTTCTTCACTTTTATGCTCCAAAAACGTCCAAAATGCTTCCTTTTCCAGATTTCTTCTCCAAAGTACCTAAAATGACAAAAGGAACGATTTAGGGCAATATTTGATCAAATAAATACGACTTAGGGCTTAAATGACCCCCTAAAAGCGGTACACTTTTCGCTTCATCAATAACAATATTAAATTAACATACATATTAGTAATTGTTTGAGTCAAATGCTTGTATCGAGTCATAATGATGTTTTGCAGGAATTCCAGGAAGTAAGGTATAGGTTTTTCCAGAAATTTTCCGGAAACTTAACATGAGAATTCTGTCAGATCATTTCTGACGGCGTCAGGCATTACAACCTGACGGCGTCAGGTTTTAATTTTCTGAAATTTTTGAAAGTTTTGTTTTCATAAAAAGTTTTTATTAAATCTCTAACTTATAATCTCCAGGAATCTGCAAAATAATCATTCCACAAGCATTATATCCTTATATATAGATTTATCCCGCCGATGTTATGCAGGTTTTCGTGTTTGTTTTCTCAGGTTTAACAGGTTATTTTGGACAAGGAGATGTATGTGGAATCGAGCTTTTGACGATGCTTTAGTCTTGAAGCTTCAACATTACCTTGGAAGAAGATCTAACCATGTTACCTCTTTATCCACCGAACGAATCAGGGGAGTATTTGATTTCATTCTTTTACCTTATTACTTTTACATCTTGTTATTTGAACATTGGGGACAATGTTCATCTTAAGTGTAAGGGGGGGGGGGAGTAAAATACGATACTTTAGAGAATGCTATTACGCTTGATTTTTGTTTGTTTGATGGTAGATGTGTAATAAAACTGAGAGAAATACTTGTTAGGGCAATTTTAGTGCCAAATTTAAATTTTTTTACAACATTTAGGAGTGAAACTTTGGTCTTAATGAGCGTCTCATGGATAGGAAGTTATATGACTAGCACAAAACCGTACCACTAAAAAATTTTCCACCCCCAAACACTAGAACAAAAAGTGGAATTGGTTACACCAAATATGTGTGACGATATACATATAGTCACACATGGTTTTTTTCGTGTGTGTGACTAAAGGTGGTGTGACCATAGGGTACCTACGGTCACATGTTTTGGTTCTTTTTAGTCTCACTTACAAAAGAGTAACCAAAACGTTAAAATGTGTGACTAAATAGGTACAATTTTAGTTGGATTAATCAGCTTTGTGTGACCAAAAACTCTTATAGTCACACGAAGCATTTTCTTTTTGTATATTTAGTCACATACAATTAACCATAAAGTGGCCAAAAGTGTTAATAAGTGTGACCATATGTTGTTGAAAGTGAAGAAATGTATGGTTTGTGTGACTATAGATCATCCAATTGCCACATAAATTTGGTTTTTGTGATGCCTTTTGTACCATTTAGTCACACAAATCATGTTTCTTTTGGGTATTTAGTCACATACAATTAATCATAAAGTGGCCAAAAATGTGAATAAGTGTGACCATATGTTCTTTAAAGTGAAGAAATGTGTGGTTTGTGTGACTATTGATCATCCAATGGCCACATGAATTGTATATTTGTGTGGCCTTTTGTTACATTTAGTCACACAAAGCATTTTTCTTTTGGGTATTTAGTCACATACAATAAATCATAAAGTGGCCAAAAGTGTGAATAAGTGTGACCATATGGTGTTTAAAGTGAAGAAATGTGTGTTTTGTGTGACTATTGATCATCCAATGGCCACATGAATTTTATTTTTGTGTGGCCTTTTGTTACATTTAGTCACACAAAGCATTTTTCTTTTGGGTATTTAGTCACATACAATAAATCATAAAGTGGCCAAAAGTGTGAATAAGTGTGACCATATGGTGTTTAAAGTGAAGAAATGTGTGTTTTGTGTGACTATTGATCATCCAATGGCCACATGAATTTTATTTTTGTGTGGCCTTTTGTTACATTTAGTCACACAAAGCATTTTTCTTTTAGGTATTTGTTGGTCCCTTTATACGATTAGAGTTAACTAGAAAGTTAATCTATTTCGTGTTATGACTAATACAATGTTTAGGATTAATTCTATCAGTTAAAAACGTGAGTATAAAGACAACAATAATTTTCAACGTTTAAATTCTTATTAGAAATAATTCCAAGAATCTATACCTAAGTGTTTTGCGGAACAAACACTTGGGATTGAATAGACAAGGGTATGGGGTGTCTCCTATCGAAACTCAAGTTTTGCTTGAGTGGTAACAATATACCCACTGAGCTATCTCAGTGAGTTGTATACTCTTTGTAGGAGAGAAGTTCCTTTGTAAAAGTTCAAGACTTTAATTATACAAAGCACACTTTAACTTCTCTCACATTTGTTCTATTTATACACAAGTAATCTAAGTATAAGTGATTAAATATAATACAAGTTGTTGAGGTTGCGTGTCTGACAATTACAAATAGTAATTGTCATTTCCAAGAACCAATAGGAAAGGGCTAATAAGACTTTGGGAGTTGTTGGCTGACACTCCATGACTTTTAGCCGCAATAGGGAAGGTTGGATCTGACAAGAGAAGAGTGTTGGGCTTACACTAATATCTTCTCAGATCTTTTCCCTATTGTTCCCGCCATTTCTTCAGGCGTTGGTTCCTCAGTCCTTCAATCACTTTGTTGGTTGAGGAGACTGGGGTTCAGTGAGTTCTTATCCAACACTCACTGAATCCATCATCTTCTTCTTTGGCTTAAGTCCTACTCAGGGAGTACCGCCTTCCTGAGTAGTGAATCCTTCTTTATGAATTCGCCTTAAGCATCCTGAAGATGACTCACTGAGAGGCTGTTCTCTCAGTGACTTGAATTGTTCTCGGTTTAAGTTAACACTTAGTTAATTTGTGTCCAAATCATGTTTGAAGCATTCTTGGGTTCTATTTGACCCAACAATCTCCCCCTATTTGGATATAAATTATTCCTAAGTGTTTTGATCAGATATGAGTGAGCTAAAGACTTCTACTCATACTGAATGTACTAGAATGTAAATAAGGACACTGAAATAATAAAAACATCATCTTATTAATATCATTTACAAGTCCTAACAAAACTAAGTACAAAAGGGATAGTGGTGGGAATTCAGGCAGGTCATCAGTTCAACTTGATTCCAAGGGCTTCAAGCTTGGGTTTCTTTGACTGCAGCTCATGTTGGTCAGGATGTTCATTGATTTTTCTTTTCAAGTCTTGACAAAACCTCACATTCTCAGGACTCTTGAGTGGAGAGGCCATCATTAGAAAGCCAAGCATTGCTTTAATTCCTGACAAATCTATATCACTCCACCTCTGGAAGGCTTTGTCGCCAAACTCATCAATGAAGAACAAACCTCTTTCAGGCTGTTCAATGACCATATTGTTCCTGAAAGGAACACCTTCAGGGAGAGCCCTATTGCAGTCAAGACCAGGAATTTTGATCTCAGGATCAGTTTCTATCTTCTTTCTTTTCCTTGAAGAAGACTGAGAGGAAGCAGGTTGTGCAGATTCAGGAAGAAGAGATCGAATGCCAAGTTCCTGAGGTGCTGCTGCCAATCTTTCATACCTCAGACTCAAAGACTTCATCAGATTAGGGACCACAACATTTGATTTCTTTGATATTAATGGACCCAACTCGTCCAATTCAGTGATCCCGAAGTCAGCGAATCTGAAAGGTTTATGAACATCAAAGTTTCTCTTGTCAGCACCTTTGTAGACAGTGACAATGGCAGGATTGGTGTTTCTTTGAATATGAACATCAGTGATTGGTTCTGGCTTCAACCTTTCAGTCATATACCACTGATATTTCTTAATCCTATTCTGCCTAATCTCTTCAGCCCGTTTTTTCTTTTCCTCCCTTTTCTGCCTGAGTGTAGTCATCTCCTCAGACTGAGCTTTCACAAAGGTCATACCACCTTCTCTTCCTGAGAGATCCTTAGCCTCAAGACCAATTTTCTCAGCTTCTTCATGAACAACCTTGATTAAGGCAGACTTGCTCGCCTTCTCCTCCTCCTTTAACTTCTTCCTTGCTTCCTCTTCCTGAAGATAAGTACTGAGTTCATCAGCAGAGAAGTGGTGAAGAACTCCATCAATTTCATATGGGATCCTGAGTGGTGATTCAGGATCCTTTACAACCGTGATAGGTGCAGGTTGAGGCTCAGGTTCAGTGAGGATGCCTTTGCCTTTATCTTGACGAGAGGAAGAAGTTTCAGGAATCTCCCCCTCAGTGTGAGAAGGAGGTTGTTGGCTTGAGACTCCAGTGTCTTTCTCCCCCTCAACTGTTGCTTGAACCATGGTGAGAGCAAGAGTTGGAGTCACTGGAGCAGTAGGACCTTTGAAGGCCTGATAGATCTCAGTCATCATTGTTTTGATGTCCGAGGTGTCTTTCTAAAGACTTGAGATCTGATCTGCCAGAGAAGCCTGAGAAGCTTCGATGCCTGACATCCTTGACCCAAGAGACCATGCCAAGGATGTTGAAGATTGTGCCCAAGTACCAAGATGTTTTTCCTGAAGACTCATGGTAGTCCTGATTGAGTCCATTGAAGAAGTAAGACCCTGAAGCTTTGAATCCTTCAGTAAACTGAGAAGCTCACTGATTTCACCTGATTGCTTCTGATAAGTCTCAGCAGCCTGAAGGATCGTCTTGGTGAGTACGGGGTCATCCTTGACAGCTTGCTGAATAGTTCCAAGGCTTTTGGTAATGCCTTCAAGAGTAAGATTGAACTTCTGGAAATGAAGATCAATAGCTGTCAGGGAGTGGTTGGTACCTGATTGGATTTCGATCACATCATCATGAAAACTTTCAACATCTGCCTTCAGGTTGGCATAGTGAACAGCTGCTTCAGTGTGATGATCAAACATCTCTTTAGTGAGACCAGTGAAAAGAGCTCTGTTGGTCTTCAGTAGGAATTTGACCAATGTTCTTTCAGTGAGGGGAAGAGAGTTATCATACTTTTGGAGGATGTCTCCAGTATCAGAAGAATCAGGAGACTGAGAACCTGACTTTTCACTTTGGCTTGGAGATGACTGATGTGAATGTTCAGGTTGTTCAGGTTGTACATCAGTTTCCATATCCTCACCTGCCTCAAAAATTTCTTCTTCACTCTCTTCCCTGAGCTCTTCATCAGACTCCATAAGAGCCTGAAAGTCCCCCATGGACTCGATACCCAAAAAATCAACCGGCTCCTCTTTATAAAAAGATTTGCCTTCGGTTTGGTCAGGTCCTGACCCCGTTGTCATAATAACTGAGTGGGTTTTCTCAGCCTGACTAGCCATAATAACTGGGGTAACACCAGCCTGGCTTTTGGGGGCAGTTCCTGAAAGACTGGATCCGCCTGAGGGGTTGATGGGTTCCATATCAGCGGGTTGTTTCTTTCCCTCTGAGTCTTTGTCCCCCTTAGCACCTTCAACTACTGATGGGTGCTTTCCAGTAGTATCACTAGGTACTGATTGTGAAGATTTGTGGACCCCCTTCCCATCAGGATTGTGCTGTCCTTCAGGGGATTTAGGGTCCTTTTCTCCCTGAGATCCTGAGGGTGATTTCTCAGGAACGTTAACGGGATGTGAATGTTTGTGGGTCCCCTTCTCAGTAAGGTAGTGCTGCCTTACCGAGGATTTAGAACCCTTTCCTCCCTTGGGAACTGATTGTTTTTTGACAGCTCCTTCATCGGGATGTGAGGGGGGAATGCTTCCTGATCCCTCTGACTTGTGTATGTCAGTTGAACCATGTGGAATGGGTGTGCCCGAGGTCACTGAGGATGATTGCTCAGTGACTTCTGTTGGCTTTTGTTTTGAGGTCAAGAGGGTCTCAGAAATAGGTGTCTCAGAGGTCTCGGCCTTTTTCAACCTCTTTTTGAGGTTGAGTTGGTTTTGAGGATCAGTCTCAGTGGCGAGTGGTTTGGGTCTAACCACCTGGCTGGACTGACCCTTCTTTGTCTTCTTCACCTTTTTGGTCGGTGAAGGAACTGGAGAGATAGCGTCATTACCCTGAATGACTGATTGCATGTATTCAGTCAGGGCAATATGTGTAACCTCACTGATGCTACTAGTGAAGTTTGACTTGTGCAGTACCTCAGGCTTCGTACCTTCTGCATCAGTCCTCACATAGTCAGAACCGAGTAGGTCCTGAAGCACACAGGAAACAAATCTAGGATAGGACATGTGCCTTTGCCTATGTTTTCCTGAGAGCTTAGCAACGAGGTCTCGGAATATTATTCCTCCAATGTCTATTTTTGTACCCTCAAGGAGACTGAACAACATCAATTGTTGTGATGAGTTCAATTGTTCCGTAGAGGATTTATTTCCACCCAGGACCTGAATGACAAAAGTCATCAGTATCCTCCAAATAGGGTGGAACCATGTTTTGACTACTGGAGCCTTTTCCAATAAGCCTCCCACAGACATTTTTGGACGTCTGGGGTCATGGGGTGCAAGAAAGATCAGTTCATTCTTTATTTCCTGATCAGTAGGGTTGGGAGAAAAGGCTTCAGCAAAGTCAAGGCCTGTGGCTTTGATGAATGCTGAGTAGTCAAAGGAGAGGGTTCTACTCCCATTCATCACCGTGAAGGTGATGATTGACTCTTTGGTGTCTTTGGGGCTGGTTGCTACAGCCGTACACCAGAATTCCCTCAAATAGTCATGGTAGATGACTGAGGGAGAGTGGGTGAAAGCCTTTGCAAGAAAACAATTACGAAGATATTTCATAACGTTCTTGTAGGCTGGGTAGATTTGTGGATATGAGAAATTTCCCACCACATTATTTTTGGTTAGATCTACACCCTCCAGTGTGAAATCCACGTTGGGGGCATATTTCACAGCTTTAGAAGAAGCCATTTGTGGGTAAGTCTGGGTTTGACTAAGGTTAAAGGGGTTCTAAAGCTTAAGAATGCACACACAATTTGTTTTTGAGAATAAAAAATGGCAGAGTTTTGCTTAAAATTCTATAAAACATGTGTATGTATTCTTCTGGTTGGGGTATTTATAGGAAAGAGGAGATGGGGGTGTTTTGGTCATTTGAGCAAATCTTAATTTATTCAAAAAGAATTATTTGGAAATTGTTTTGAATAATTAGTTTTGGGATCCGCATTTAATGCCAACACTCCACTTTCCTGGTTTGGCGCAACAGTCGAGGTGAACAGTTGAGCAGTTCTGCAAAAGTGCAACTTGCAGAGATGAGTCATCACATATTTGAAATGTGATTGGAGAGGCATTTAATGCCAAGTGGGAATGTGGTGGCCCAGAGGTGGAAGCCAGAAAGGCAAAAAGGAACAAATATTCTTGAATTAAATATGTGTTCAGTTACCAACCTCGGACATTTACAAACTAGATACTTAGAGCATTTAAGTTTGTATTTAATGTCCTTTTCAGGGCCCTGAATGACTCTTCATTCAGTGATAGGTTTTTCAGAGACTTGGGATTAGTCACTGATGATTCAGGAATGTGGAAGGATTCCTGAGAAGCAAGGATTCAGAAACTTGGGTTTAGTTTCTGACCCGTCAGGATTTCAGGAACTTGGGTTTAGTTCCTGAGGTGATGGATTTAGTGAAAATAGTTCACTGATGAACACATTGAGTCAGGGACCTGAGATTTCAAGAATTTACATTTTAGTTGGAAATAAAATTAGTCAGTGGACTGATTCTCTATATCCAACATTCCTAATTCAGCCTTCAGTCTTGTGAAGGTTGGTTCATCCAAAGGTTTGGTGAAGATATCAGCTAACTGATATTCAGTAGGAATGAAGTGTAATTCAATGTCACCATTTATGACATGATCCCTGATGAAGTGATATCTGATATCAATGTGTTTTGTTCTCTGATGAAGAACAGGGTTGTTAGAGATTGCAATTGCACTTGTGTTATCACAAAAGATGGGTACCATCTTGTACTGAATTCCATAGTCACTGAGTTGACTTTTCATCCAGAGTACATTTGCACAACAACTAGCTGCAGCAACATATTCAGCCTCAGCTGAGGATAAGGCAACTGATTGTTGCTTCTTAGCACTCCAACAGACTAATTTCCCACCAAGAATTTGGCAAGAGCCTGAGGTGCTTTTTCTATCCATGTTGCATCCAGCATAGTCAGAGTCTGAGTATCCTTTAAGATCAAGTCCTGAGCACTTTGGATAGTATAATCCAAGGTTAGGAGTGCCCTTCAGGTACCTGAATATCCTTTTCACAGCAGTGACATGAGATTCTTTTGGTTCAGATTGATATCTGGCACATAAGCATACTGAGAATTGGATATCAGGTCTTGATGCAAGTAGATACATCAGTGATCCTATCATTCCTCTAAAGAGAGTTTGATTTACTGGTTTACCAGTTGGATCAGGACCAAGGTTGTTTGGGGGAACCATGGGAGTTTTGACTGAGGCACAGTCACTGAGATCATACTTCTTCAGTAGATTCTTTACATACTTCTCTTGACTAATAGTGGTTCCTCTATCAGTCTGCTTGATCTGAAGACCAAGAAAGTATGTCAGTTCTCCCATCATGCTCATTTCAAACTTCTTTGCCATTAGTTTTTCAAATTGTTTGCAAAGTTTGAAACTTGTTGAGCCAAAGATGATGTCATCAACATACACTTGTACTAGTATGACATCATTATTTGTCTTATAGATAAACAATGTGTTGTCTATCTTGCCTCTGACAAATTTGTTTTGGATTAAGAAGGCTGAGAGAGTCTCATACCATGCCCTGGGAGCTTGCTTCAGTCCATAAAGGGCTTTGTTAAGCTTGTAGACATGATCAGGAGACTCATGGCTTTCAAATCCAGGAGGTTGCTCAACATAAACTTCTTCTTTTAGTGAACCATTCAAGAATGCACTTTTAACATCCATTTGGTACACCTTGAAGTTCATGTATGTAGCAAAAGCAAGGAAGATCCTGATGGCTTCCATCCTTGCTACTGGTGCAAATGTTTCTTCATAGTCAATGCCTTCTTGTTGATTATAGCCTTTGGCTACAAGTCTGGCTTTGTTCTTAATGACTATGCCATTTTCATCAGTTTTGTTTTTGAATACCCATTTCATGCCAATGACTGAGACATTCTCAGGACATTTGACCAAGGTCATTACCTTGTTTCTGTCAAATTGTTCTAGTTCATCATGCATGGCCTGAACCCAACTTGGATGTTTAAGTGCTTCTTTAACACTTTTGGGTTCAATTGTGGAGATGAAGTCCACAAATAGACATTCATTGGATGAGGCTGCTCTTAGTTCTGCAGCCATGCTTCTTGTAAGCATGCCTTCAGAAGGCTCACCAATGATATTGACAAGTTCTATATCCTGAGATCTGGTCCAACTATCCTGAGGTCTTGGGAGTGGGTTAGAACTTGTAGAAGCCTGATGGGTATGATCAGGATTAGACACAAGATTTCCATTTTCTTGTGTGTCTAAGTGGGTTGAGTCATCACTGAGATTGTTTGGGTTCTGAGTATTTTGTTCAGACTGAAGGATATCATCAGTACTTGTATGTGCTTCAACAAACTCAGTGATGGTTGGGTTTGGTAGGTTGTGAGGGATAATGTAGTAGGAGAGGTTAGCATCATCTTGATACTGAGTAGAAGGATTGTTCTCAGACAGATATTCATCAGGAGGATATCTTGAAGAATTATCAATTCCTATCTCTTCTACTGAGGCAGTTGAGAACCTGATTGCATCAGTACTCTCATCAAAGGTAACATGAAATGTTTCCTCAGTCTGCTGTCTCCTTGTGTTGAACACTTTGAAGGCTTTTGAGATAAGTGAGTATCCCAGGAAGTATCCATCATCAGCTTTTGCATCAAATTTCCCTAGGTGATCCTTGTGATTATGAATAAACACAGGACACCCAAAGACATGAAAGTAGCTGATGTCAGGGATTCTTCCTTTGAATAACTCATATGGGGTTTTCCCATGTCTCTTGACAATTATGGATCTGTTTTGTGTGTAACAGGCAGTTTTGACTGCATCAGTCCAAAAATGGTTGGAGAGGACTGATCCACATAGCATTGTCCTAGCAGCTTCAATGAGTGTTCTGTTTTTCCTTTCAGCAACACCATTTTGTTCAGGTGTATATGGAGAGGAAAAGTTTTGGGAAATACCTTTCTCATCACAGAAACATTCAAGTTCATTATTTTTGAACTCAGTCCCATTGTCAGTTCTAATTTGCTTGACCTTAATGTCATTTTGATTTTCAATGTTCCTGACAAAGGACATGATTGTTTCAGCTGCCTGACTCTTTTTGATCAGGAAGAATACCCAGGTGTATCTTGAGTATTCATCCACTATGACCAGAGTATACTTCTCATGGTTAATAGACCTTGGACTGACAGGTCCAAATAGATCCATATGGAGAAGATGTAGGCAGTTCCTGATGGAAAAGTTGGTTTTGGTTTTAAAGGATGCTCTGTGATGTTTACCTTTTTCACAAGCTGAGCATGGTTTATCCTTAGAAAACACAAGTGATGGTAAGCCAAGGACCTTGTTTTGTTTTACAAGATTGTTAATGTTCTTAAAGTTCAGGTGGGTTAGTCTCTTATGCCAAAGCCAGTTGAGTGTATCAGTGGCCTTAGCAAAGAGACATGTTCCATCCTGAGTTAGACTTGACATGTCTAATACATAAACATCTTGTCTTCTTGGTGCAATGAGGAAAATTTCCTTATTTGCATTGAAGATGGTACCTTGCTTATCATCAAACTGAACTATGTACTTAGCATCACATAGTTGACTGACACTGATCAGATTATACTTAAGACCATTTACATATGCTATCCTAGTAAAGACAATACCATTGCAGTTAACTGAACCATAACCTTCAGTGAGACATGATGAATTATCAGCAAATATCACTTTGGGTCCTGGTTCTTCCACATATTTGTGCAGACACTCCTTAACACCAGTCATGCTCCTTGAACATCCACTATCTAGATGCCAAACAGGATCCCTAGCATGTTTCTGCACAAATAGTAAACTAGGTCAGTTCTTTCTAGGACTCCATTTCATGGAGGGTTTGGTATTGTAGGTCTTTATGAAAGTATTAATTGATTCATGGTCAGTGGTTGAGTGGACTGAGCTACCACATGTTTTGCATTTGGTTGTAGGGGTAGCCTCAGTAGTCTGAGAGGATTGTATTCCTCTTCTTGACTGAATGACCTTCTCTTTTCCTGAGGATTTCTGAGTGGAACTTCCACTAGATTCACAATGTTTGTCATATTGACAATCCTCAGGGTGGTGGTCATTGAATCCACACAAAGGGCAGGGAGGAAAAGGCTTGGCCTTTTGCTTCTGTTTCTGTTTAGAATCAGAAGGGTAGTTCAGGCACTGAGCCTTGAGTCCTGAAAAGTTTGACATGACTGAGCATTGTTTATGATCAGAGGTCCTGTGATCTTCCTTTTTGCAAATCATGCAATAAAGGACTCTATAGCAATCATCAGTGAGATGATTTGTATAGTTGCATAGCTCACATCTTTTCAGGGGTTTTGTGGGTTTGGATTTGGTTTTTGAGGAGATAGGTTTTAGTTCCTTCTTGGATTGAGAAGATTTCTCAGAAGATGCAATCTTTTCTCCTAGCTTCCTGACCATTTCAGCCAACTGATCAAATTTTGAGTCAGGGCTTTGGGTAGTTACTTCAGAAGGGACTGAAGTTGATGAGTCATCAGTAATTACTGAGACATCAAGGTTTGCTCTCTTCAGGATGGTTGTTCCCCTTCCTGATCTCTCCTTTGGAGAGTGTGGTGAGAATACCATAGGTGGGAGGCCTAAGTTAGGTGCAGCACCCTGAAGGGTATTCAGTGGAGGAAGTGGAGGGTATGATTCTGATTCAGACTCATCCAAGGACTCATTGAGTGGTTCAGTGAGTTCAAGCTTACTGAGTTTTTCAGTGAGTCCAAGCATATTTTTCAAAGCCTGACTTTCAGGAAGCAAGATCTTTCCAGTCTCAAAGTTTGGTAACTTACTGACTGGGTTGTCCCTGACAATCCAGTCATTTGACTTGGGAAGTAATTCTTGCTCAAAAGATATGCCAGCTGGAACAAAGTTCATTTCATTTTGACACACAGTTGGATCAACCATAAGAGGGTCAAAACCAATGGTTTTCTGAGAGATTAATCCCACAGTGTCAAAAACCTTAGGGTTCTTCTTGGTCCAGCTTTGAATAATGGCCTTTTCTTTGTTAAGTTCAGTTTGAAGGACTTGGTTTTGCTTCAAAATTTCAGTGTTCTGAATTTGTAGAGTTATTGTTTCTAGTTTGGCTTGTTTAAGTACAAGCAGTTCATCTCTACATTTGTTCAATTCTGACACAATATTGTTATATTTTGAAAGCAAGTTAAGCCTTTGTTCTTCAACAAACTTTAAATCAACACAAATATAATTCATGTAAGATTGCCAATCAGAATCATTATCCATAGAAAGTAAAGTTGTTACCTTCTTCATGGTGATGTTGACCCACTCTCCATTTCTAGCATGACCTTTTCCCACAGCTACCTGATCCACTTCTGAAAGTGCCATCAGTGCACTAACTCTTATTTCCTCATCTGAGGAAACCTCTTCATCATCCCAATCATATGCTTCAGCTATTAAAACCTTGTTCTTTGTTTGAATAGGTTTAGATGTTTGAGTAGCCTGAGACAATATGGGGTTAGTTTCAAGAAGTGCAAGTTTAGCTTTGATATTCCTATATTTTGTTTCAAAATCCTTTTAACCCTTGTTTTGGAACTGTTGGGTGGACTGAAACATTTTAGGTTGAAACTTGCTAGTTCCTGAAAATTTGTAAGAGGGTTCTGAGATAGTTTTAGAATAACAGTCCCTAGCAAAATGACCCTTTTTACCACATTTAAAACATTCAGTGGTCTCATTTGCTTTTGATTTTGTAAAGTTGGACTGATTCCTTTTGATGAAACGTTTTGAACTGGCAAGGAGTGCCCTTTCTTGGAATTCCAAGTTTAGATCATTCAGGTATTCCTCATCAGTTCTTTCATCAATTTCTTCTTCAGAATCCTCTTAAGTATCCTGCACAACACCATTAGAATAGAAAGCAGTTGATATGGGTGTGGAGGTTAAGGCCTTTTTGGACTCAAAAGCTTTTGAGTCAGGATATCTTCTTGAGATCAAGTTGTCTTCATAGACAAACTTCCCATAAATTTCAGGGAGCTCAAGGGTCTGAATGTGGTTAGCATTCCTCAGGCCTTGTGAGAAGTTGAGCCACTTCTCAGGGAGACTGTTGACAAAGCCAACATTTGTCTCATGTTTGGTCAGTACAACACCATCATTTGATAATTCATTTATCAAAGTTTTGTATCTGGTGTAGGTTTGTGAGAGACTTTCAGAGTCTTTTGACCTGAAAGTATTATACTCAAGTTTAAGGTCCATGACCCTATTTTCCTTGGTATCTGAGGGACCCTCAAAGCTGTTTACCAAGTCATCCCAAGTTTGCTTGGCTGTAAGACAGTTGATGACTGATTCCATTATATCGTCAGGAAGACATGATATAAGGATGCTTTTTAGGCGTTGGTCTTGATTGACCACCCTCCTCTCATCAATGGTCCATTGGGCCTCAGGCTTGTTTAGCCCTGTGGCAGTCTTTGGGACAAATGGGCCATCCCTGATACAGGTGATGTAGTAGGGTTCCATACCAGTAAGATAGCAAATCATACGCTTCTTCCATTTGCTAAATTTCCCAGCTTCTAGTCTGGGTGCAACAGCTGAGTAGCTGCCACCCTTTTTGTCGACTAGCTGGGGTACATTGATATCAGTCATAGTAGGATCTTGGTTTTAAAAACCTAGAGCACTCTTGGTTATTTTAAAAGATTTTATAAACCAGAGGCTCTGATACCACTTGTTGGTCCCTTTATACGATTAGAGTTAACTAGAAAGTTAATCTATTTCGTGTTATGACTAATACAATGTTTAGGATTAATTCTAACAGTTAAAAACGTGAGTATAAAGACAACAATAATTTTCAACGTTTAAATTCTTATTAGAAATAATTCCAAGAATCTATACCCAAGTGTTTTGCGGAACAAACACTTGGGATTGAATAGACAAGGGTATGGGGTGTCTCCTATCGAAACTCAAGTTTTGCTTGAGTGGTAACAATATACCCACTGAGCTATCTCAGTGAGTTGTATACTCTTTGTAGGAGAGAAGTTCCTTTGTAAAAGTTCAAGACTTTAATTATACAAAGCACACTTTAACTTCTCTCACATTTGTTCTATTTATACACAAGTAATCTAAGTATAAGTGATTAAATATAATACAAGTTGTTGAGGTTGCGTGTCTGACAATTACAAATAGTAATTGTCATTTCCAAGAACCAATAGGAAAGGGCTAATAAGACTTTGGGAGTTGTTGGCTGACACTCCATGACTTTTAGCCACAATAGGGAAGGTTGGATTTGACAAGAGAAGAGTGTTGGGCTTACACTAATATCTTCTCAGATCTTTTCCCTATTGTTCCCGCCATTTCTTCAGGCGTTGGTTCCTCAGTCCTTCAATCACTTTGTTGGTTGAGGAGACTGGGGTTCAGTGAGTTCTTATCCAACACTCACTGAATCCATCATCTTCTTCTTTGGCTTAAGTCCTACTCAGGGAGTACCGCCTTCCTGAGTAGTGAATCCTTCTTTATGAATTCGCCTTAAGCATCCTGAAGATGACTCACTGAGAGGCTGTTCTCTCAGTGACTTGAATTGTTCTCGGTTTAAGTTAACACTTAGTTAATTTGTGTCCAAATCATGTTTGAAGCATTCTTGGGTTCTATTTGACCCAACAGTATTTAGTCACATACAATGACCAAAAGTGTTAATAAGTGTGACTATATACATCTTTTAGTCACATTTAAGAAATCAATATATGTCAAAACAAATTAAAATATATATCAAAACAAATTCAAATACAATAAAATTGGAATGTATATAACTGATACATATCATATAAGCAGTACTAACTATATGAACCAATAGTACTAACTTATAACTAACAGTTGTAACTAATACACAAGCAGTAGTAGAACAAAACGAGCAGACAGTTGATCGTTCACACCAGGCAATTCATATATCCGGTACCATTCATCAAATAGCTGAGTAACTTGTTAACAACAGAAGTGTTACTTGGTTGGCGGCTTCTGGTATCCCCACGGTTTCTCTGTCTTGCCCAATTCCACTGATCTCTGCACATCTCATCAATCCCATACTTTGCCCTGCAAAAACACAACAAACCGTCTCAAAAAGGTTGATCCAACTGTGGGACTTAAAGCTATCATCTGGCAATTCTAATGGAGTTATAACACTTTTCAAGACTATTACAGTGCAAATAAGTTCCTTTTAAATACTGTCATGACTTCTCGAATGACAAAAGACTATCCTAGCTTACCACTGGAGTGTGAAAGAATCTTCAAGGCCGACATGGAAGAACCAAAATAATACCAAAAAGATTGTTAGCGTTAATAATTACTAGTGTAGATTAACCTTCAACAACTGTGAACACCTTAAACAAAATTGGAGAAATACTCTAATACATGATGAGCTTAGATCCTAGAATTTACTTAAACATCACAGCATATATGCCATCCATGCACGCGCATAGGAAGTTTACCAGCAGTTTCACAAAAAAGCAAGCCCAGTGTCAAGTTAAGTATGGACACTAACCTATTGATCACCAATGCCACTTGATAGTAGGTTCATCAGCAGGCACGCTAATACGTAATAACTGGAAGAAGCTGAATTCTGATAAGTCATTAATTCCAATTCCAATACTTGAATAAAACTATATGTAAACCTCTATTGAATATTTGACGACTGGGATATGACATTCATCTGAGACGGAGTTGTAAGCGATGTAGAGTGGCTAGAAGAAACTGCATTGGATTTCCTAGCTGAGACAAGAGTCAAAGACAAACATAGTGTCAACTCCTCCATCTAGGAAAACATTAGTTTTTATAAAAATACAATGATGCTTGATGACTTACGGTTAAGTCTTCGTAGAACTTCTTTTCTTCTGCCTTCTAACTTCTCCTTGGTATCATCGAGGCTCTCATATTGTGGTGCATACGAGACTTGAAGCCGATTTCAAATGAAAATTGATTCATCCAACTTCCTTTTTGCACATGTACTGCGGCATACGATACTAGTTGCAGTCCTGCATATCCAATACAACTATTAAATACATGACTATATACACATAAATTAGTATGAAAATCCAGAAGTGCAAATAACACCGTCTTCTACAAATCCAGTAAAACATGCGTTGTCATTTTTATTTCCAATGGGTCTAAATGTCTAACACATACAACTAAAAATGCTGTATCAAAAAGATGCAGGTCAAACGTAGCCTAATTTTTCCTCAGGTGTATACAACCTTCTAATCTGCTTTATTCAAAGAGTTGGATCATCATTTATTACTGATAATTCATAAAATGGTTCGCTCGACTAGCAACCCTAACCCGGGTTCCATTTTAGACTCGATGTGACCCTTCCCCCAGGATCGCACCTCAGGCAGTGTTCACTGTTTCTTGTGAACCAGGGGAACCCAGGACCTAATTCACAAAATCCCTCCCTTTCCCGACCCTACAACGATGTTTGCGCCGAGGGCTAGGCGTGCGAAGGCTGGCCCAGACTGGTGCCTGTAGGGTTTGAACGTAGCCCAAACTATTACTAATAGTTATTATATACGTCTTTAGTATATTAGTTGCTTATTCGATTCAATAAAGTGTTTGAGGATCAACCTAATCCCCTTAAACAACCTGTTGCCCAACCCTTCTGTTTCGCCACCCAAACACCTCAATCCAAACATATATGTTGCCACGCGTTATTGCAAAAAGTTTGAAATCTCTAAGAGCTACACAAGCTAAATAATCTTTAGCAAGTTATGGGAGATAGTTAAATTCGATTGGAGTGTGGTTAAGTCTACAAATAATCTTTTTGTTACACAATATACCAGAGAAAAGCATGATTATCAACAAAGTAAAAATATTGAAACCAAGTGCAAATGATTGAGCCTCTGACCTCATTTTGCTTGCAATACTCAGCATCGGTCCAGCAATCCTCACTCTTGGGGATATCAGCAGGCCATGAAGGACTAGGTACAACGGCTGATACAGATGAAGTGACAACCACACGCTTCACTCCGAGCTCCTTTGCCGCTGTGAGTACATTGTCCGTCCCCTTAAGCGCAGGTTCCAGCAACTCCTTCTGTCAATCATTAAACAAGCCACACTTAACAGCCACACCGTACACAATGTTCTATGTTAAACCAAATCGCATATCAACCATTACAATGTTCAACGTTAAACCAAATTCCATTTTAACCATTTCCTTTTTCTATTTTTCATGTACTTGTTAATCTTCCTTGGAATTCCTACTGTTGGAGCTAACTTTCTCTATTCTATTCCTACTGTTGGAGCTAACATTTAGCCTTATATAAGCTTATTATGACATAATAAGCTTATATAAGCCGAAAAGTTTCAAAATAAGCCACAAAAAGTGAGCTTATGAAACATAAGGTGGAAATCAGATAAGCCATGAGCCCAGTATATAAACTAAAACAGAACATCCCCTTAAAAAAAAAAATCCATCAATACCTTCAATTGAATTTTTAATTCAAACAAACAAACACCAGTTACTTTTTTCCAGGTCGAATCACAAAATCCCCTCACCCACCCCTGCAAATTCAAAACCCTAACCCTAATTACCACTCTGTACAATCTCTTTCCTTTTTTTACAAACGATTTGATTCTTTGTGATTGAATCTAATTGTGTGTTTTGATTATAGAATCATGACGATACCTGAGATGATGGAAAACGAATCGATGCTTTCCCTGTAAGGTTTCGCCTCTCGCCTCTGTGTTTTGATTATAGAATCATGAAGATACCTGAGATGATGGTTTGTGGTTGGGGCAGAGAAGAGAGAAAGAGGATGAGATAAATGTGGGAGTAGTGAAAATAGTGGGCGGGAGTGGTAAAAATATGTGACCACAAGTATTTGAGGGAGAATGAAAACGTAAATTTGATTTTTGGGGAAAAAGGTGAGCGGGAGTAGTGAAAATATGTGAGCCAATATCAAAATTTCTGAGAAATTTTGTAAAATCAGTTTATAAAATATTTGAACTATAAAACCAAAAGTGTGACTATATATGATATTTGGTCACACTGTTCAAATGTGTGACTATTGATCATCCACTTGCCACATGAATTTGGTTTTTGTGTGGCCTTTACTAACATTTAGTCACACAAAGCATGTTTTTGGGAGTGTATTTAGTCACATACAACTAACCATCAAGTGACCAAAAGTGTTAATAAGTGTGACCATATGCTATTTAAAGTGAAGGAATGTGTATTTTGTGTGACTATTGATCATCCACTTGCCACATGAATTTGGTTTTTGTGTGGCCTTTGTTAACATTTAGTCACACAAATCATGTTTTGGCTATACTTAAATAATGTGTGACAAACTGTTTAGTGTGACTATATGTACTGGATTTTGGCTACACTTAAATAATGTGTGACAAACTGTTTTGTGTGACCGTATATGGCATTTGGTCATACTATTAGAAGCAAATGTGACTATAAGTTTAGTGTGACCATATATGGCATCAAGGTTACTTGTATTTGTCACACGTTCCAAATGCATATGTGACTAAATGATCTGGAACAAAATCACCAGTTACGTTTAGTCACATAAGGGTCGATTGTGTGGCAATAGAGTTCTTATGGTCACACATTCGAAATGCTCATGTGTGACTAATTCGTAAATGCTGTCAATTTACCTACCTTCAGCCACACAAATATTTGAATGTGTGGCTGTTCCAAATCGACCATGTGTGACCATAGGTCATTTTTGTACTAGTGAAATATGTGAGGTTCGCCCCTAGAATTGGTAGGAAAAGCATTTATGCTATGATGTGTGTACCGGTAGCACTTAGATTCTAGAACTTGCGTTAGGACCATTCCGAGGCCACAAGTGAGACTACATTCGTGTAGTTAGATTTACTACATGATAAGAGGCATTAGGATTAACCCATTGTTTTACACCTGTGTTTTTGTTATAATTACGTTGGCTACATTGGTCAAGTAATTCTCCCACACCCTTTGCGTTGTACTCATTTTTAGTACACGATACCCCTAGTACACCCCTCAGAGCCTATCTTTTCATTTCTAACTTTAAGCATTTTACTTAAAGGAAGAATTTGTTTACACCCCACTTAAATGTACACCCAAATCGCCTTAGCCTACTTTGTATGCACTCATTTTTAGTGCATTATTGTGACAACATTTGTTTAAACCCCAAGTTAATTATCTAATTGATTACATGGTTGCTAAGTCGAGTCATATCCTTGTACATATTGTTTTGGGACGATTGGGACTCATGGGTAAAGTACTAGTGTAATGGAGTAATGGGGAAGAACAACATTATTACCCCCATATGTGCTAAATATTTTAAAAGTACTCCAAGTGTTTCGATTATCTTAATTCGAGTCATTAGAATAGTTATTTGTAAAGTTATGTAAAAGTTCAAGTGTAAGGGGAATGCAACGCCCCTATGATGTATTATTTTGGATGGTAGGGCAAGAGTGTATGAAAAAAAAAATGAGAAAAAGAAAAGTAGAAAAAACATACGGACTACCATCCCGTTTCATTTTATGTTTATTTTATGTTTTTGTTATTTTGTTTTTAGCTTAAGTCGAGTCTAGTCTTGGCTTAGCAACGCCATATTGTACATGTAATTAATCAAGATCTTTAACTCGCCACCAGTAAAATATCCTTTATCCAACAAAACCGTGTTTATCATATCCCTACACCTCACGTTATAACCCATGTAAAAGCCCTCTTTGATAGTTTATCTTAGGTGCTTACGCCTAGTGGAGAAGGTTTTTGATCCTTTCCCAAGCCTATGATAATCTATTTGCTATGACAGGTAGTGAGAGATATTATCCGTTTTCATTTATGAGATATACTTTTATGACACCTGAGAGATGTGAGTATCTAAACACTACTTGTGAGGTGCTAGTTTGTAATCTCCGTGCTTATTATGATTAAAGTGGAACGACTATTTGTTGTAATTACTTTTATATTAGCATTAAATGACCCCTAACTTGTATTTTGATTAGAATAAAAGCGCATTTGCTTGAGGACAAGCAAATCTCAAGTGTAAGGGTATTTGATGAAGCGAAAAGTGTACCGCTTTTAGGGGGTCATTTAAGCCCTAAATCGTATTTATTTGATCAAATATTGCCCTAAATCGTTCCTTTTGTCATTTTAGGTACTTTGGAGAGGAAATCTGGAAAAGGAAGCATTTTGGACGTTTTTGGAGCATAAAAGTGAAGAAAACGACAAAGTCTCCAAGGCTGCTGGAAAAGTACATGTGACGGCGTCAAGTATTGCTCTTGACGGCGTCATGGCTTGGCAAAAGAGGTGGTGATGCGTGCGATGTGTCGTTGCGGTTTAGCAGTTTTAATGCCTACTCAAGTTTTAAATTTATATTTAGCCGATTTATCAATAACACATACACTTAACGAGCAGTGTACCCGGTCAGTATGAATATAATGGTAAGTAGAGTGTCGATCACTAAGAGTGGAACGTATTATCTAGTTATTCCAATCAGTATTTTAATATATTAAGTTAGCTATACAATCTAATCTAACGCAAGGGGGTTCAGCCTGAGAGACTGGCACGATTTGGTTGCAATTAAATAATAAACTAAACCAATAGGCACGAATCAGCAAGTAGCACACACGTACACAGATAAATACTCGAGACAATAAGAGGGCTGTCCTTAAGATAAGTAGTTTGTCACTTGTTTTATTGCTAGTGTTATATGAAGTGTATAGTTCGATGCAACGCACCGAGATTAAGTCCTTTCTCGTTGGTTCTAATCTTATCGGCGAGTAAACCCTTAATGATTACTTATGACTATCCCGTTTATCTTTCTCCTACTTTTCTACAGACCATAGAATACATAGGCATCTAATAAACAGGCGAGGGCAGAGGCATGGCGACCCGATCAACGCTCAGCTAGACACAGAGGTTATCAATGCACTAATAAAAGTCACCAATGACATCAACATATAAACTTTAATTAATGAGAAAGCAGTTTTAAGGGAGTGCAACCTTTCCGTTGTCACGTTACACAAGCCACCAATCTTGATGAATTAAAGTTTACTAACACAATAAAACAAAACTACTTAATGAATTAAACATACGCAGCACCTTCTTACAGCTCTTGTATCTTTGATTTGGGTGTGTCTTGTGCTGCTGCCTTGACTGAATTCGTCCTAGGTTTCTGGTCTTCGGTCTTCGGTTATAATATATGTCGTACGAAATTCGTCTGGTCTTGGGGTATTTATAGTTTCTGTCTGAGGGTGAGATGCGGCG
Organism: Artemisia tridentata subsp. tridentata; assembly: GCA_021014915.2. NCBI lineage: Eukaryota > Viridiplantae > Streptophyta > Magnoliopsida > Asterales > Asteraceae > Artemisia > Artemisia tridentata. Next base: position 487,376,420 of record CP139508.1, on the reverse strand, counting down.
CATCTTGTAAGTAGATGCGGCGCATGTACTTAACTTCGCGTGGGGTCCAAGATTATAATATTCAGGAATATTCGTACACCGCCAGTAGATGCGGCGTATCTTCATCTTTGGATGCGGCGCATGTCCTCTTGTATCTTGGATCGTATCTGGTGAGATCTTGATAGTGATGCGGCGCATGTGATAAGCAAGATGCGGCGCATCTGGAGCAGATTAGTCTTGATCTTGTCCATTTCAGTAGACTCTTCACTTTATGCATGTTTTGCTCCATAATTAGTCCAAAATCGCCAAGTTTCACCAAATGCTTGTTTTCAACTGAGAATTACAAAAGTAAACGATTAAGTATCAATCCTCATACATAATATAATAAAACAAGTCAAATTAATAGGATAAATGATAGTAATAAAATGTACTTATTTGAGTTCATCAAATATCCCCCCACTTGAACTTTACTTGTCCCCAAGTAAACCTTAGAATTAATCTTATGAAAATGTATCCTAAAAGATATTAGGATTTATTTTTATATTTAAGCACGTATTCATTTTTGTCATAATCACACAACTAAACACTTAACGAATTAGAAGTAAAATAAAATGTTATGATAAAAGCAAATCTAATCGTTTAACTGTCCAGTCGTGACGAATATTCTATCATAAGCTTGGCAAGTATACACATCTCCACCACTAAAGCTAAGGAATAACAAGTCTAAAGCGGTAAAAAGGGTTTTTAGGCTTAAGGGTTAATTATTCTTAATCTCTATCGATCTCAAATTCCAGAAAAGGCGACAAAATCACAAATACATGATCGAATCCACGAACACGATACTTGCAATTGCTCAAATCCTTAACTCGAATAGGCTAAAGATAGGTCCAAACTTCACCAATAATAATATATCAAAAAGGGCGACAAAATCATAAATACATAGCCGAATCCACGACTACGATACTTAAGATTGCTCAAATCCCTAATCTCAATAAATCAAAGGTTTGGTTGGATAAAGAATAATACAGGGCATGGATAATATTTGGGATATAAATTGGTGTAAAAATAAAAAATAAACTAAACAAATAAATTAAAATCCTAAGTGTGGTTAATCACTATCCCAACCATCCCATGAATAAGACTCATATCATTGAATAACTCACGCTTTAACACTTGAAACACACGCTTTAGGTAGACACGAATTATACTCAACAAGATCTTAATCAAAGAATAAACCTTAGTTGACGTTCCCATAACTGCCAACTCCCATTTCAATCCATAAATATATAGTACAACAATTAGTGGTGATATCGACCACTTACATAACTTTACATCGTTGGTTAAATCAAACATCCAACTCTTCTTTTTTTCTTTTTCTTTTCTCATTTTTTCGATTTTTTTTTTTTTTTTTTTTTTTTTTTTTTTTTTTTTTTTTTAAACATAACATAGATGTGTAAAATTTTACCACATCACTATAATGATAATTCTGGATAATTTTTCCATACTTTTCATACTTCAGAAATAACGGTAATAGTGAAAGTAGTAAACACACGAAAAATAAACTCAAAAATATACAATATTTACTTTCACTCCAATTGCATTGTGCAATTTCCCGACCTAACCATAGATAATGAATTACGCACGCGAACACAGGTAATGTAAGGAAACACACTTTGCCTATAGCAATTAACCAACCACGGATTTTAATCTACAGGGTAGGCTAAGGTGTAAGGGTGTAACGAAACATTTTAACAAAGGTGTAAGAAACGAAAGGAATGGCTCTGAGTGTTTTTCTAGGGGTATCTTACTCTAAAAATGAGAGTAACAAAATGGTTTATACGGGGGTTAACTAACCAGTGTAGTTAGCTAATAACACATAACATATAAGGATTTTTGGGTGTAATCCTAGAAATTTACCAATTTAGACAAGTCATTCCAATTATATAAATAATACTTATTATGGTGGTCTCGAATAGTATACAAGCCAAGTTCTAAAGTTTACAAGTCACCGGCACACTCATAGATTTGTGAATTTTGAAAAATCACAATTTTTGAAAATAATGTCATGTGTGCAGCTATGCAACTTAGACTCTAAACAAAAACATGCTAAAAAATTTTAAATTTTGATATATTAAACACATTTTAAGCATATTTTGAAAAGTTTAAGGACAAGTAAATGTTAAGTGTTCTAATTCTCCAATCCCCCCACTTAAGTTAAACAACGTCCTCGTTGTTTGTATAAAAGGTTAAAAACTGGAAAATAAAAGAATTAGAACAGAAAAACTCCCCTGAGATTTGCTCGGTATGATCCTCCATTAGTATTTGAGCAAAAATCATCTTCCTTGTGGATTAGAACGTTTAAGCTTCATAATCATGTATCCACAGGAAATGCAGGAATCTATAATACCACCAAGGCTTCAAAACACACCTAAGGTAAGAAAGGTTCAACTTGCATAACACATTAGTAGTTAGGTAAAAATAAAACATAAAAATTAAAAATGAAAATCATCAGGTCAGTCGATGCGCCGTATCTTATGGAAAAAGATACGCCGTATCGAGCCTGGAATAAATACGGATCAGAATAAAAGATGCGCCGCATCCTTAACCAGGGATGCGCCGCATTAAAATAAACTGATAAAAAGTTTCAAACTTGAAAAATATAAAATGCAGAAAAATAAAGATATGACCATTGCAGGAGATGCGTCGCATCTCAGAATTGAGATGCGCCGTATCCTCTGCGGCCTGACTGACTCGACACAAAAACAGAATAATAAAAAGATAAATCCGGGTTGTCTCCCGGTAAGCACTTGTCTTTATTCCAGAGTCTTCAAGTTAGACTCACGTTCAGCTCTTTAATATCGATCATTGAAGGAGTCGGAAACATCGCGCTCCCTCATTCCCAATTCAGTAATATTGAATACTCCTTGCTCGTCCTTGATTTCCACGCCGTTCTTCTTTAATATCTGTATAAACAAAGTCCTGTCCCTTACGGGCAGAGATGACAAAATGATAGATGGGAAATTCTTATTATCATATAGGCATAAATAAGCAAGGTGGGGTGGTAGTTCAATAAACACATCATTATTCAAATTCGTTTTCTCAACTATTCTCCTACGTTTGTTAATTACAATGCAATCATACCACTCATCATCAGAATTATTAACAACTTCGCGTCTAAGTTCGGTAGGTACATTAAGGTCAATAAATTCCTCAAAGTTCTCATGATTAGGATTAGTTGAGTTGTTTTGAATCAATGTTTCCCCCATAAGTCTGGCTTCAAGATCTAGGTCCATACGCTCTCTTAATCCTAGCATGTAGACACCTCTGATTATGCTTTTAATAGGATCTTGGCACTTGTAGACCAGTTTATTATTCCCTACCCTTAATGAGATTTTTCTTTTAAACACATCAATCTTAGCATGGGCAGTAGACAAGAAAGGTCTTCCAAGGATTAAAGGAATCTTAACATCCTCGGGCATATCTAAAATAATAAAGTCTACAGGGAAAATAAACTCTTCAATCTTAACTAGCACATTATTAGCAATCCCTTCAGGTCGTTTTACCGTTTTATCAGCCAATTCAATAAGTAACTTAGTCGGTGCTAATTTACCTAGTCCTAGGGTAGTGAATGTCTTAAGAGGCATAACACTAACACTAGCTCCTAAGTCAGCTAACACGTTATTGAAAGATATATCATTAATTGAACAAGGTAGAGTAAAACTTCCTGGGTCTTTTTCTTTATGAGGCAAGGCTTTTAAATCGGTTGCAGAGCTCCTTTCTTTCATTGTAGCCTTGATCTCTTCTTCAATCTTTGTCTTTTCCTTGAGTAGTCTCCTTAAGCTGATTGAAGAATTAAAGAAAAATTCGGGTCTTGCACCATCATTACCATTCATCGATCTTCTAGGCAAGTAAGGAGTGACTTCTTCAGTGGTGCTTATGGCCTTGACATGATCCCTTGGGTTGGTCTCAGTTGAGCTAGGTAAACTTCCATATCCCCTTTCTTGAAGAACTTTGCTCATTTGAACAATTTGTTGTTCCAATGCTTTGATCGAAGCTCCTTGATTTCTTGTAGTAGTGTCCGTTGAAGCTCGGATTTCTTTGATCATAGCAGTATTCTCTTCATGTCTTTTAGCATCATCGGCCATAATTTGCTTTAGAGTGTCATCTAAAGTCTGCCTCCTCTCTTAATAAGCGGGATTAAAGTTGTTCTTTTGATAGAATCCCGGGGTAGCTTCCCTAAATCTTCCCGAAGGTCGGAATGGTTGTCCAAATTGGGTGTAATATGCTTCTTCAAACGTCTCACTTTCATTCTTATTCGGGCAATCTTTAGTGTAGTGAGGTCCTTCGCACCTTTCACATCCAACTTGGGCAGCATACACTCTTTCATCACGCTTCTTCATCTCTCTACTAATTTTATCCAATTGAGCCTGAATAGCAGCAATCCCGTCAAAATTAGTGCTGCTCTTAGATCTAGTAGAGGTCCCATCGTGCCATTTTTGAGAATGATCAGCAGCTTCTTGGATCGCTTTCCTAGCATTGGCTGCACTCATCTGAGGCACAGCTCCCTTAGCGTCCAAGATTTGTCTAGTAGGCACGTCCAATCCTTGATAAAACAATATTATCTCCTGCATAGCGGTTAGATAGTGTTGAGGACATTTTACCAGTAAATCTTTAAATCGTTCCCAAGCTTGATAAAGAGTTTCATCAGGCTCTTGCTTGAAACTGTTGATAGCCTCCATCTTTTTAGCAGTCTTAGCAGGTGGACAATATCTCTTCAGGAATTTGCTCTTCAAATCTTCCCATGTAGTGATTGAACTTGCAGGTTCATTCCTTAGCCACTTGTTAGCGGCTCCGTTTAGTGAGAGTGGAAAGATTCTTAGCATGATTTGATCGTCAGTTACTCCTTCTGAAGTAAACAAATCCGCAATCTCGAGGACCTTTTCAACATGCTCATTAGCATCCTCATGTTCCGATCCACTGAAAGCATTCTCTCTTAGTTCCTTGAGAAACTGACCCTTCAATTCAAACTTTGACTTATCATCAAACTTTGGTCTAGCAACTCCTGAAGTGTGATCAGCACAGGTTTTGTTCATGTATTCCTCCATAGTTGTGTTTTCGCCCATCATTTCTGTTTCTTCTTCCTCTTTCTCTTCAGAAAAATAATCAAGCTCGAGTGAACTTGAAAGATCAAAGCTTCTTGTGTTGAAAAGCCTTTTAAGCGAATGTAGGGCTCGTTCAGGATCTTCGAAAGGTTGAATCAAGTTCTTAGTCGAACTCCTGGTCATGCACTTCCTGAAATCAACACAAAAGCATCAGTAGGGTATGCTCGAGAAAGTAATATATCAGAAAATTAACAACGAAAACGGAATACGAAAAATTTAAGTTACTGATATCTGCAGACGATACGCCGTATCCACAAAGTTGGATACGCCGTATCTTATAATCGTTAAAATTTAATCAGACTTTATTCAGAAATTAGATACGCCGCTTTAGAAATCAGAATGCGCCGTATCTGTTTTAATTATCAAAAATCGATATTTATTAAAAATTAAATGCGCCGTATTAACAAAAGTTAATGCGCCGTATTTTCGTTACGTTTCAAAATATAAGATTTTTGATTCAGAAGATGCGCCGTATCGATAAAAATCGATACGCCGTATCTGTTTAATAATTCGCAAACTGTTTTTAATTAAAATAATAGATACGCCGTATCTGCTAAAGCAGATGCGTCGTATCGCGTTAACGTTTAGAAATTTTTTTTATTAAAAACAGATACGCCGTATCTTGGGGAAAAGATGCGTCGTATCACTTTATCGCTTAGAAAATTTTTTTTATTAAAAACAGATACGCCGTATCTTGGGGAAAAGATGCGTCGTATCGAATTAATTAAACGCGTTGTATTTTATAAAAAATTGAACGCAATACGCCGTATCTGAGAAATCAGATGCGCCGTATCGTTCGGTTTAGCTCAGTACAACGATAGCAGAACACAAAATTACGAAAAATTAAAAACAAATAAAAACACACAAAAATAAACATAAATAAAAGCAAACAAATAACACACAAAAACAGAAAAATATGCAAAATATTACAATGAATGCAAATTAATCTAATACACAACAAAATTAGCGGTTAGATAAAAAAATATTAAAAACCTAATTAAAATACTAATCAAATTAACAGATAATAACAATTCACTCCCCGGCAGCGGCGCCAAAAACTTGATGCGTGCGATGTGTCGTTGCGGTTTAGCAGTTTTAATGCCTACTCAAGTTTTAAATTTATATTTAGCCGACTTATCAATAACACACACACTTAACGAGCAGTGTACCCGGTCAGTATGAATATAATGGTAAGTAGAGTGTCGATCACTAAGAGTGGAACGTATTATCAAGTTATTCTAATCAGTATTTTAATATATTAAGTTAGCTATACAATCTAATCTAACGCAAGGGGGTTCAGCCTGAGAGACTGGCACGATTTGGTTGCAATTAAATAATAAACTAAACCAATAGGCACGAATCAGCAAGTAGCATACACGTACACAGATAAATACTCGAGACAATAAGAGGGCTGTCCTTAAGATAAGTAGTTTGTCACTTGTTTTATTGCTAGTGTTATATGAAGTGTATAGTTCGATGCAACGCACCGAGATTAAGTCCTTTCTCGTTGGTTCTAATCTTATCGCCGAGTAAAACCTTAATGATTACTTATGACTATCCCGTTTATCTTTCTCCTACTTTTCTACAGACCATAGAATACATAGGCATCTAATAAACAGACGAGGGCAGAAGCATGGCGACCCGATCAACGCTCAGCTAGACACAGAGGTTATCAATGCACTAATAAAAGTCACCAATGACATCAACATATAAACTTTAATTAATGAGAAAGCAGTTTTAAGGGAGTGCAACCTTTCCGTTGTCACGTTACACAAGCCACCAATCTTGATGAATTAAAGTTTACTAACACAATAAAACAAAACTACTTAATGAATTAAACATACGCAGCACCTTCTTACAGCTCTTGTATCTTTGATTTGGGTGTGTCTTGTGCTGCTGCCTTGACTGAATTCGTCCTAGGTTTCTGGTCTTCGGTCTTCGGTTATAATATATGTCGTACGAAATTCGTCTGGTCTTGGGGTATTTATAGTTTCTGTCTGAGGGTGAGATGCGGCGCATCTTGTAAGTAGATGCGGCGCATGTACTTAACTTCGCGTGGGGTCCAAGATTATAATATTCAGGAATATTCGTACACCGCCAGTAGATGCGGCGTATCTTCATCTTTGGATGCGGCGCATGTCCTCTTGTATCTTGGATCGTATCTGGTGAGATCTTGATAGTGATGCGGCGCATGTGATAAGCAAGATGCGGCGCATCTGGAGCAGATTAGTCTTGATCTTGTCCATTTCAGTAGACTCTTCACTTTATGCATGTTTTGCTCCATAATTAGTCCAAAATCGCCAAGTTTCACCAAATGCTTGTTTTCAACTGAGAATTACAAAAGTAAACGATTAAGTATCAATCCTCATACATAATATAATAAAACAAGTCAAATTAATAGGATAAATGATAGTAATAAAATGTACTTATTTGAGTTCATCAGGTGGATATGAAAAATACACGTGACGCGCCAGAGAGTTTTACAATGGATTTCTGACGGCGTCACCCTTTAAGGTGATCAAAGCCATCACGGTTTAAGTTAAAGAGAGACGACGTCAAGCCCATTTCTGACGGCGTCAACCTTTGATAGGCTAGAGCGGATTTTGGAGGACTAAAGAGGGACGGCGTCAGGAAGACCATCCGGGAACCCTAGCCACGGCGAGGTGACGGCGTCAAGATCTATAATGTGACGCCGTCAGCCTCTAAACTCTATATATAGTTTTTCAATTTTTATTCATTAGTGTGCAACTTTGTGAGGAGAAAACCCTAAGACGAATTTCTGCCATTTTTTAAGGGTTTTATACCCTTGGATCTCCTATGTTTTATTGAAGATAAGTAATCATTTAATCATTCAATATGTCTATGTGTTGTTTGATTATATCTTGTTCTTGTCTTTTAATTAACATGCTAGGCTAGATTTATCTTGTGTTTGCTTAGATCTAATGAAATCTAACTATTGATTATTGGTTATTAGTGTGTTATTTATTGTATTGGATGATTGTTTATCGATGTTAGGCTTAAGAAAACTGGCTAACCTCCTATACGGTAACTTGCTTGAACGTCTTAAGAAACATGAACCAATGCGTACTAAGGTTATTATGGTTGTATTTAATGCATGAGCGAATTCTAGTGATCCCATGTTAGGAGCTTCTTAGCCGGCTCGACATAGGAGTGAAGTAGGAGCTTGTAGAGTTGGGGAAGTACGTACGCCACCCCACGATTGGTATTAAGGAATACACCCGTCATCCATGCAATTAATACACACTAATCAACCGGTAAAAGATAGTTAGGGAGTAACGAAATCTAAGTAAACACATTTCTCTCCATATAAGTTCCACCATCTTTTCATTTTCAGTTATTTTATTTTATTTGCATTTGTAGTTATTTGGGTTAGTTGAGTAGCAACTAATTCCGCCCACTCCTTCAAACCCGCGATTTTACTTGCTTTCATAAAAATATAAAAATACATAAAGAATCTTCCCTCACCCTTAGACCTATTAGAGTAGTTTTTCAATCCTAACGACACTATTCCCCTAGAGAACGATCAATCCCCCGGTACTTGCCACTTCACTATACTACATCGGTCAGGTACACTGCCTGGTGGGGATTGCAAGCCTCTTGAGATCCCTCGAGAGGTAAAACCTGTTGTAAGGTCGCAAAACCACGCATCAACCACCACTGCTCAACTGCTCAACCAGCAGTTGAGTAGTGGTGGTCGAGCGGTTGAGCAGTTGAGCAGTGGTGGTCGAGCGGTTGAGCAGTTGAGCAGTGATGGTCGAGCGGTTGAGCAGTTGAGCAGTGGCGGTCGAGCGGTTGAGTAGTGGCGGTCGAGCGGTTGAGCAGTGGTGGTCGAGCGGTTGAGTAGTTGAGCAGTGGTGGTCGAGCGGTTGAGCAGTTGAGCAGTGATGGTCGAGCGATTGAGCAGTTGAGCAGTGGCGGTCGAGCGGTTGAATTTCTATATTTTTTGAATTTTTATAAATTTTTTTATATTTTCTGAATTCTTATGTTTTATGAATTTTTCTAAATTTTTCTCTAATTTTTAAAAAAATTTCAAATTTTATAAATTTTTTCAAGTTTTTTGAATTTTTTCGAGTTTTTCGAATTTTTAAAAATTTTTCTAATTTATATAAATTTTTTTGAATTTTTCGAATTTTTATAAGTTTTTTCTAATTTTTAAAATTTTTTCGAATTTTTATAATTTTTTTCGAATTAAAAAAAAATTTTCGGATTTTTTAAAATTTTTTCAAATATTTTAAAAAAAATTTCGAATTTATATAAAAATTTTTGAATTTTTTGAAATTTTATAAATTTTTTCTAATTTTTAAAAATTTTTCGAATTTTTATAAGTTTTTTTCGAATTTATAAATTTTTTTTCAATTTTTATAATTTTTCGAATTTTTATAAATTTTTCGAATTTTTATAAATTTTTCAAGTTTTTATAATTTTTTTCAAGTTTTTAAATTTTTTTTGAATTTTTATAAATTTTTTGAATTTTTTAATCTTTTTCTAATTTTTAATTTTTTTTGAATTTTTATAAAGTTTTTTGAATTTTTATAAATTTTTTCTAATTTTTTAAAAAATTTCGAATTTTTATAAGTTTTTTCGAATTTTTAAATCTTTTTCGATTTTTTATAAATTTTTTCAAAACTTTTGGAAATTTTATTATTTTTTTTCGAATTTTTATATGTTTTTTTGAATTTTTATAATTTTTTTTGAATTTTTTTGAATAAAAGGACTAACTTTGCAAACGCTTGTTTGGTTAAGGGATTAAAATAAAATGGCCGTTAGTCAAAGGACTAACTTTGCAAACGCTTGTTTGGTTAATGGACTAAAATAAAATGGCCGTTAGTCAAAGGACTAATGTTGCCAAATTTATATGTCAATTGTGGGCCAAATTTATATTAATAAAAAAATAATGGAATGACACATGTCAATAATGGAATGACACGTGTCAGCAAATTTATAGGGTCGAGCAGTCGAGCGTAGAATGGTTGGCCTATTTTGGGAAAAGGATGTGGTTTTTGGCTTCCTCTTGAAATGGCAGAAAAGTTTTGGCCTATTTTGGGTATTTTCTCATGATTTAATAAGAGGAAGGGGATCTTCAAAAAGATAAGCCTGAAAGACTTTAGCTCCCCTTCTATGAATGACCCTTGGGCCTTGGTTAGTCTCTTGTAACGTTTACAGATACACAAACAATAAAACAAACTTTACCAACCTCAATTATTATATAAATATTAAAGGTTAAAAGTTAATAAGGACTTCATAACAAATGGTAAAAAAGTAACTAAAAGACTACGTTTACAGATACCATCAAATTACTCCTTCCAATTTTTTGAGGATATGATATAAGCAAACAGCTGTGTTTTGAGGATTTTTGTTTCATACAGTATAGTAAATATCATGTGTACGCAATCAATTGATCCTGAATATGATTTTTGCAGTTGGCCTTACTTTCTTTTCTTTCTCAAAGTCAAAACAGTTATAGGCATCGCAATAAAGTTGAGTAAACTACAAATTTTGCTCTTTGTAGTCCTGGCATATCTTGATCTACATACGACTAAATACTTTCCATGTGAGGATGCTTGAATTATTAAGTCTGAATCTTTGTAAAAGAAAGGTAAAGCTTGGAGTTTTTGTACAAAAACTTAAGAGTTCATATAATTTTTTGAAACTGCAATGGAGCGCATGTATATGGTATATATATACATGCAATCTTCAACAGCCCCAAAGCATTACTATTAACTCTAAGACACACGCTTCCAATGCACTATGGTATATAACCTTAGAAAATTTTCTCTCATTTACCTATGTGGGACAAAATGTTCAAATGGTTTCATCATAAAATAGTAAGTATCTATTTCACTAATCAAATAGGCTAATACTTCTATCATCTACTATAAAACATCGTTCCGAACATTAAGTAACTCGTCCAACTATGCTCCAGATAAAAAAAAAATGGTTGATAAAGGATATCGCAAATACAAACACATATTCTACAATGTTAAATTAGTGAAACATTTGACAACCCAACTTGCGACATCGTCATCTTAAAGCCTATTGTGCGACAATAGGCTATGTGGGAAACCTTGTTCTAGACCACTTTTATAGGTTTAATGGTTATGTAGTTTGCAAACCAAATGCCTGGCGCGAGTTTAATCCCCGCTCAACTCGATATTTTATTAAACCCTTGTATTTAATTACAGTAAGTATTCCTCATATAGATGATGATTAGCAATTGAGATGTTAAATTTGTCATTCTCACATTATATTATAACTAGATAAACAATTTATTAGTTAAAATCCCAAACAAACACACGGGAAAAGAAAAGGTAAGTATTATAGTAGATTTACATGTGTGAGTCCCTGAGATAATATTTCATCAGTCATGTCAGCAGGACTGCAGAAACCAAGAGTCAGTGACTTAGTTAACAAAAAAGAAGGGGCAACTTCATATCTCCAACCAATTAGTCACAAAATTATGTGATAGTAATCGTATAAACCAGAAATAAGAAAAGGGCGTACCTAAGACAAAAAAGAAGTACTGCAGCAACTTTCTGTTGTGAAGAAAAATATATATGTATATATATATATATTATATATATATATATATATATATATATATATATATATATATATATATATATATATATACACACGAGAACCATTTTATCTGCGAGAACTGAGAGAACCACAAAAAACATACATGCACGCCTTTTAAAATAAAATAAAAATACATGCAAATCATCAATAATCGTAAGTATCCACCTATGTTCTTCAATATCATCATGAACTCATCCTCTTTTTTCACAAAAACCTTACACAAGGCCGCAATATTGTCGTTGCACGCCTTATAAGAACATACATGCACACCTTCAAAGAAAAATGTTGTATTTCCAATTTCTTATCAAATTCTTTAGAACAACTATGTTTTTTTAAAAACATATATGTTGTTTTTAGAACATATGTGCAAAAATACAATTATTGAAGGCGTGCATGTATGTTTTTGGTGGTTCTCTCAGTTCTCGCAGATAAAATGGTTCTCGCAAGAAAGTCTCACTATATATATATATATATATATATATATATATATATATATATATATATAGGGTAAAGTTAAAATAAAAAGATAAATATCCGTACACTACGTAAAAAGATTTTTTTTTCAAAAAAGTTCGCGAAAAAATCCATAAAAATTCCACAAGATCGGGAATGTTGGTGCATGAAACTTTTGTGAAAGAAGTTTTTCTAATTTTGAGTTTTTATACGTTTTTTTTAATGCACAAAAAACGAATTTTGATGCGCAAAAATTTTTTGATGCACAAAATTTTCAACTTGTTTTAGTTAGATACGCAATGTTATTTTGATTAAAAAAGTCAAAAGAACTTGGGTGCAAAAACGAATTTTTGATGCACAAAAAAGCGATTTAATGCACAAACGTATTTTTTCATAAATTTTTTTCTGAAAAAATATCAACTTTTTCATGCACCAACATACCTGATCTTGTGGAATTTTTTTGGAATTTTTCGAGAAAATTTTTGAAAAAAAAAAATCTTTTTACGTAATGTACGAATATTTGTCTTTTTATTTGATCTTTATCCTATATATATATATATATATATATATATATATATATATATATATATATATATATATATATATATATATATATATATATATATACTAGACTTCAAAGCCCGCCCAATGGGCGGGCATGACTTGTAATTATAATTTGGTTGGTTTTAGTTATTCTAAAGTTAACGCATATAAAGGTAGTAACATATTATTGTTTCCTTATGGTTGTCCTTGAAAGAAACATTAGCAGATCATCTTCGCTTGGCCTTTTGTTGGGAGTCATGTATATCACCCGTTCGAGAACACCACATTTGTTAATCACAATGCTTCTACATATGAGATACAAAAAAATCCAATAACTCTGATTCTTTGAAGCGTGTTACAACGTACAGATGATACTTAAAAATCATTCTATATGACATAAGTATTAAATACACTGTTTTATTGCAATAAGATAGTTCATAAGTATTCTATATGACAACTTCACCATCAATAAGCTCGAGTTTACAATGAAATTTTACAGGATTATCTAACGAAACGCTGATGGGCCGAAGCATCGTGAGTGAACCATGGCTGCATTTGGTATGTATAATTTCATTGCATCAACTAAATACTTAAAATCTGAGGGTCCAATACATTTACCTTCAAATAACAAACAAAAGTCAATGTTAACAATTCTAATGTTAATCTTATACATTTAAAACAATAATTCATGCTATCGTCGTAACAGTACTTACACATATCCCTTCTTCATTAGTGCCAGCCAATGTTAATAAAAGACCTACAAACTAAACATTGCTACGATTAAGATATTCCAATTGAAGTATTGTCTGATATACATTTATAATTTATAAAGAAGCACAAACCTCGTAGTCTACCAGCAGTTTCAGAGTACGTGAACTGAAGGAACCTCTGTATCAGCAGCACAGTTTTAACATTTGTGAAAATCATGTTTTGCAACATTTTCTGTGAGTACATCAACGAAGTCAAAGTCAAAGTCCAGTCATTTTTTACTTGTAACTACAGACGTACTACCCGCAATCGTATAATCGACTTTTGAAGCTATAGAACCAACAAAAACTGAATAAGTTAGAAAGACATAATTCAGGATAGGAAGTAGAATAACATTACATCAACATTAATCCTAGATGGATACATCTACCATACTGCACGCTACAATTAACATTCAATCTTATTCCTACATTACATCTTCTACAAATCAAGTCGAAATCATTTCACCTAACGAAAGCATCATGTTGTAGGCGTAGTTCTCAAGAGCATTCTTGACGCTGTGAGTCGTTGAAGTAGGCAGGGACTGTAACGACAGAGTTCTTTACGGTTGAACCAAGGATAGCCTCAGTGATTTCCTTCATCTTGATGAGGACCATAGAAGATATTTCCTCAGCGGCAAAGGTTTTCTCCTCACCCTTGTGGACTTTGAAAGTTACCTCTTCAAAAAATGTATAACAATTATTGAATTCCATGTACCGATTCAAGAAGAGGTTCCATAACTGTCGATTTCAAAGCCTCCACCAACTGTTAAAAAGAACCAAATAAGTACACTAAACACAAAAGAAGGTTCGAACTTGGATTGCACAGTATCTCATATAGCATATATCAGCATATAGCAGTCTATCTTGGTTGAAGTCCATGTGCTCTTGCCTATGAAATACACATATGCAAAATATAAATGTAATCGTCTGTGTGTACCCGGTTTATCGACATGGTATGTTTATCATAAGTTTGTGTTTCCACCTAGATCTGCTGTTAGATACCAAAATTTTTGAATTTTGAATTTTTTAACTCGAAGGCAAAGTGAACCCTGCCACTATACCTTTGGCTATGATCATGCCTTCGATGCCCCTTTCTTCATAAGTACGGTGCGTGTATGAACTTCTGCTCCTACTGCGGCTACGGCTACACCTTTTTCTGGACCTGTGAAATAGATGTTGTGCCAATACCCTGATAAAAATAGCAAACTCAGAACAGCGCAACATACATCAAATGAAAAACTGCCAAATCTTAGCACGTTAGTGCTTGTTTAAGATGAAAACTAACTTATACCAAAAATCTCTTGGCTTGGGACAACCTCAAATGCTCGTAGTGGAACACCTACTGCCTCAAATGCTCGTAATGGAACACCTACTGCCTTAACATTTAAACCATCTAAAACAATTCCCATAAGCATGTATAGTTGAGTAATACATTTGGTTTTCTTTCAGTGTGACAATACTATTTATAAGTGGTTATGAGATTTAAAAATGTTACCTTTGGAATGAAACTGGTACAATACCAGCTTGGTATTGTGCTATTTGCAAGAAAGCAGGCTTGACTAAATGAAAATGTCGAAGAGGAAGGTCGCACCATCCACCATTATCATTAGACTGAGCAGGGTTTGGTGGGTAGAAATTACAGTGATATTAAAAAACTTTTGAACTGGAATACTACCACTCTCGTCAGATGATTCACTTGACCCTCCGTCAGCAGATGGTGGACTTGCACCCGGTACTGACCCACTACCAAAATTTAACATGTTTGTAATCTCTTTCAAGAATCGTTACAGTCCTACCTAGAAAATATGACGTGTGGTTGTGAAATGTTTATCATAAGGTAATTATTTATATGATGTATAGCATACATCTAATATATATAGAAATTCATATCGATATCACTTGCCTTCTCTTTCTGCGTCTGATCTCTCCTTCCTTTTACTCCAGGTGTAGAGTGTCAATATCAGGCCCAACAAAATCAGTCCGTTTGATTTTGACAAGCTAACATCAATATATTTAGCTCACCCATCAGCCGTGACTCTTCCATAAAAGCATCACCCAAAATCTATACTGATCCACCGCCTATTAAAAAAATTAATACAATAAAAAAAATATTGAATGCAAAACTGAGATGTATGAATTTTCTTACATCGATTCAGATTTGAACATACCCCGATTCAGTTATACAATAATATGCTTTATTTTAAAACAAACCTTTGAATTTTCTTTTCATTATGAATATCTTACAAATAGGCGAGAAAATAAAACTGGTTTCAGGTTTAAGAATAAAGTATACCTCTTATTCAGCTTTTACTGTGACCCACTAACCCCTTTCACATATTTCTTATTACCCATTTGACCCATTTTAGATGAGCATTGCCCAAATCAGGCCATTTATATGTAAATGGGTATAAAGTGATTTCTTTCAAAAAAAACATAAGCACAACAAAATTGCTTAAAATAAGAAGAGTGGTGTTCCAAATTTCCAATCTTCACGGCATCGACTAAAGTTTCTTCTGCAAGCTCGACGATGACGTATTTATCCACAACAGAACATGGGTTTCTCAAGTACCTGTCATGGCCTAGGATTCTCCAAGTCATTGTAGCTGCAGTTAATACCAACCCATACAGATGGCTGTGGAACACACGGATCTCCTTGCCAATTCTTTCTGCATTTCACCAATTATCCAAATCATCGATGCCTGTAAAATAATTAAATGAAAATAATCATTATGTTACGCTTACTAAGTTTCAGCAGATGTGTAATCAAGTAAACGTCATTCATATTACCTTAGCCTCTGGTTCATCTAACGTGTCCAGACTCTCACAAAGTGTGGCAATTATAGACTCATATCTGAAAATAAAAGTTAAATCAAGAGTTATACTCTTAAGTTAAACAACTTATGTTGACATAAGTGGTTACAATTCAGTACCTTACGTATTGGGATATCTTCTGAATATATCTTTGATAACAATAATTGCTTCCTGGACAACATAGTTAACTTTAATTTTGATCAATTCTAGAAGAACACTAATGCAACGTTCAGCTGCTCTTTCTAATTTAATAGCACAATGGCCAATAGCACGAACAGCTCCCCTAGGCCAAACCGACCGTTGCCCAAAATGCACATAAGGATTCACAACACTCCTATTCTCGATATCATGCCTATACTGCAACACAACTTCTTGCCTAGCACTCTTGCCAACTAACTCAACATCAAAATGCTTACTAAATTTCACAACACTCCTATTCTCGATATCATGCCTATACTACAACACAACTTCTTGCCTAGCACTCTTGCCAACTAACTCAACATCAAAATGCTTACCTAAATCATCATCTATAACCTCACATCTATCATCAGCATCATAAATCTTTTTAGCACCATGTTGCTTAAGATGAAAACTAACTTATACCAAAAATCTCTTGGCTTGGGACAACCTCAAATGCTCGTAGTGGAACACCTACTGCCTCAAATGCTCGTAATGGAACACCTACTGCCTTAACATCTAAAACATCTAAAACAATTCCCATAAGCATGTATAGTTGAGTAATACATTTGGTTTTCTTTCAGTGTGACAATACTATTTATAAGTGGTTATGAGATTTAAAAATGTTACCTTTGGAATGAAACTGGTACAATACCAGCTTGGTATTGTGCTATTTGCAAGAAAGCAGGCTTGACTAAATGAAAATGTCGAAGAGGAAGGTCGCACCATCCACCATTATCATTAGACTGAGCAGGGTTTGGTGGGTAGAAATTACAGTGATATTAAAAAACTTTTGAACTGGACTACTACCACTCTCATCAGATGATTCACTTGACCCTCCGTCAGCAGATGGTGGACTTGCACCCGGTACTGACCCACTACCAAA
Organism: Artemisia tridentata subsp. tridentata; assembly: GCA_021014915.2. NCBI lineage: Eukaryota > Viridiplantae > Streptophyta > Magnoliopsida > Asterales > Asteraceae > Artemisia > Artemisia tridentata. Next base: position 487,359,060 of record CP139508.1, on the reverse strand, counting down.
ATTTAACATGTTTGTAATTTCTTTCAAGAATCGTTACAGTCCTACCAAGAAAATAGGACGTGTGGTTGTGAAATGTTTATCATAAGGTAATTATTTATATGATGTATAGCATACATCTAATATATATAGAAATTCAGATCGATATCACTTGCCTTCTCTTTCTGCGTCTGATCTCTCCTTCCTTTTACTCCAGGTGTAGAGTGTCAATATCAGGCCCAACAAAATCAGTCCGTTTGATTTTGACAAGCTAACTTCAATATATTTAGCTCACCCATCAGCCGTGACTCTTCCATAAAAGCATCACCCAAAATCTATACTGATCCACCGCCTATTAAAAAAAATTAATACAATAAAAAAAATATTGAATGCAAAACTGAGATGTATGAATTTTCTTACATCGATTCAGATTTGAACATACCCCGATTCAGTTATACAATAATATGCTTTATTTTAAAACAAACCTTTGAATTTTCTTTTCATTATGAATATCTTACAAATAGGCGAGAAAATAAAACTGGTTTCGGGTTTAAGAATAAAGTATACCTCTTATTCAGCTTTTACTTTGACCCACTAACCCCTTTCACATATTTCTTATTACCCATTTGACCCATTTTAGATGAGCATTGCCCAAATCAGGCCATTTATATGTAAATGGGTATAAAGTGATTTCTTTCAAAAAAAGCATAGGCACAACAAAATTGCTTAAAATAAGAAGAGTGGTGTTCCAAATTTCCAATCTTCACGGCATCGACTAAAGTTTCTTCTGCAAGCTCGACGATGACGTATTTATCCACAACAGAACATGGGTTTCTCAAGTACCTGTCATGGCCTAGGATTCTCCAAGTCATTGTAGCTGCAGTTAATACCAACCCATACAGATGGCTGTGGAACACACGGATCTCCTTGCCAATTCTTTCTGCATTTCACCAATTATCCAAATCATCGATGCCTGTAAAATAATTAAATGAAAATAATCATTATGTTACGCTTACTAAGTTTCAGCAGATGTGTAATCAAGTAAATGTCATTCATATTACCTTAGCCTCTGGTTCATCTAACGTGTCCAGACTCTCACAAAGTGTGGCAATTATAGACTTATATCTGAAAATAAAAGTTAAATAAAGAGTTATACTCTTAAGTTAAACAACTTATGTTGACATAAGTGGTTACAATTCAGTACCTTACGTATTGGGATATCTTCTGAATATATCTTTGATAACAATAATTGCTTCCTGGACAACATAGTTAACTTTAATTTTGATCAATTCTAGAAGAACACTAATGCAACGTTCAGCTGCTCTTTCTAATTTAATAGCACAATGGCCAATAGCACGAACAGCTCCCCTAGGCCAAACCGACCGTTGCCCAAAATGCACATAAGGATTCACAACACTCCTATTCTCGATATCATGCCTATACTGCAACACAACTTCTTGCCTAGCACTCTTGCCAACTAACTCAACATCAAAATGCTTACCAAATTTCACAACACTCCTATTCTCGATATCATGCCTATACTACAACACAACTTCTTGCCTAGCACTCTTGCCAACTAACTCAACATCAAAATGCTTACCTAAATCATCATCTATAACCTCACATCTATCATCAGCATCATAAATCTTTTTAGCACCATGTTGTATAGCAAACAAATAACCAACATTCTTCCTTACATAGATATCATAAGACAACAGATCAACTACCCTATACCCCAACTTAGCTTGCACCTCTAACGACAAAAAAATCACACCTTTAACATACCATTTTCATAGTAATTTGAAAGTTGATAAGATTCATTTTCTATAAGATGAGTTAGTACTGCCATTGAAGTTTAGTACTGGTGGTATATATTCGTTTGTACTACTTGTGTTTATTCGCGCGAGAGAGAGGGATATAAAAGGAGGGGCACTGGAACACAACTTAGGTATGAAATCAGCTGATTGTTTAAGAAAAAAATGAACTACGATTTAATTGAGACTAAAACTTACCAAGCAGTACTAAGTAAACACGCAGCAGTACTATTTTACTATAATGAGCACCATTAATGATTAACCAAGCAGAGTAGTAAGTTTCAATTGATGGACATGATACCCATCATAAGTCTCAATAGTTAACTAACACGATTAACCACATAAAGATCATGGCTGATATGAACATACATTAATACAGATCATGGCTGATATAAACATCTTAAACATAATATGTATGATCAGTAGATAGTGTACAAATAAAATCTAAAGATCTATAAAACAAAACCTTCAAAAGCTAATTAATATACATAGATCTATTAAAAAAAAACTCTAAAAATACCTCCTAGATGATGCAATGGATACTTTCCTTGAATGTGGCTGTCGGGCTTCATCATTCCTACATAAGTACCACGGATCATATTTATCAACAAAATAAAACATGGATCAAACTGGACATAACACACATATTTTCCAAGATTTGGGTCCATCATAAAGCACATGGCTTCTCTAATAGCCTTACTGTCGTTAATGTAATGATCACAATCAAGATTTAACAAAAAGGGTGTTAGCTTTTATATTTTATAGAAAAGTGATGGTCATTTGTATGAATACTTAAGTGTGTATCGTGTAGTATAAATAACATTGTAAGGGCCAGTGTTGGACTTTGTTAAGTAAATGTTAAGATTAAAGATCAAAAGCCCAAGTCCAACACCAAGCCCATCCCAAGGCCTTTAGGGAAACCAAGGCCTCACTCCCAATATAAATACCACACTCTCACACCCATTTTGGTGTGCCTCTAAGTATTGTAAAGGTGTGAGAGTGTGTGTGTGTTTTATTACATTTTGTATTGTTCTCTTATGGCATGAAATACATTCGACAAGAGTTTTATTCACACGCATCTTCTTTTCATCTTTACTATTCTTCTTTATCTTTAGAGTGTCACGTTATTGGTTAGAGTAGTATTAATATAGTTTAGTTTTGTTGTTTAAGGTTCGGTTTATTAAAGGTTTACAAGTGGTATCAATCGCCAAACATAGATTTAGGTATTCGTTGTGTTTGTTTTACAATTTACGTGGGTATTTTAAGGAAAAAGGTTAAAGCTTTTTGTTGTTTTGGTGCTTATTGGATAAGAAGGTTGTAACTTTTTGTGGTTTACGTGTGTTTAAGGGGCTAAAAACGTGATTTGTGTGAGTTTTAACGAGGGTTTGTGAAGTTTTGCGCATAAAAAGTTCATCATCAAAGGTCCAAAGTTCGAATCTGCTTGCTTTTCATTCATTTTTTATCATTTCTTGTATAAGAAATCTGATAAAAAGGGTCCCACAACGTCCTTGATAATCCACTTTCTTGTATAAGAAAGTTGATTCGTAGTGCTCCAATTGCGATAAGTTAGGGTTTTATCGCAGTTGAGATTTGCTGTTTATCGCAGTTCATCAAATTGAGACTATCGCAGTTGAGATTTTCTGTTTATCGCAGTTCATCAAATTGAGACTATCGCAGTTGAGATTCGCAGCTTATCGCAGTTCACAAAGTCTCTATCGCAATTGACGCTAGGGAGAATTATCGCAGTTCACAAAGAACTTTCGCATTTGGCAGTTTTAACCCTTGCACTTTACATAAACTTTGTTCAAATTAAATAACTTTTATAAATTTGCTTCGATCGTGATTTCTTCAAACAACAAAAGTGAACTCGGTATTTTTGCGCTTGTATAAGTGTAGAAAATACTTCGACAATCGGATATCTACTCTCTTGTATAAGAGTGTTAGATCGTTTTATATAAATTATCAATTTATATAAATTAGATATTTCTATCCAAATTGAAAATTTACCATAATTTGTATAAATTCTGGTCAAATTGAAATTTCTATAGAAATTGATACTTTATCTAAATTCTAATTTACATAACTTTTGTCGATTCTGTAATCTTTTGTTTTTGCTTAAACTAGTGTCTAGTCAAATTTAGTAACTTTATTTAAATTGCTTTGTTTATCTAAATTGAAAACTCAAAGATCATCAACAACATCAAGGCTTTATCTTCAACAATCACAACACCTATTTCTTTGTATCGATCCTGAATCAATCAACCTTATCATACATCAACAACAATGACTACTCAACAAGACATCCATGCAGCTGGTGCTAAAAACCGTCCTCCCATGCTAGAGAAAGGTAGTTATCTTCCATGGACAAGCCGTATGCTTCGTTATTTGAAAACAAAACCTAATGGACAAGGCAAACTTCTGATCAACTCCATCAAGAATGGTCCTTTCAAACCTCGTGAGATTCAAGAAGCTGGTGATCCGAATCAAAATCCTCCTGTTCCACCATCTAGTCGTATTCAGCAAGAAGATGAATACACAGAAGATGATCGGAAACAGATTGAAGCAGATGACTTAGCCATGCACCTAATTCAACTTGGTTTACCACAAGAGATTTTTTGTGCTGTTGACAGCTGTGAAACTGCTTATGATATGTGGGAACGAGTTAGGAGGCTATGTCATGGAACTGAAATTGGTCAACAAGACATTGAAAACAAGCTTCTAACTGAATGGGAAAAAATTTCATCCACTCCAGCTGAACCAATTGAAATCTACTACACAAGGTTTTGCACTATCATGAATGAGCTCATAAGGAACAATTTAACACCAAAACAGATCGTTCAAAACATCAAGTTTCTTAACAACCTTCCAGAGGAATGGGGACGATATGTTACAATTGTTAATCAGACAAAGAACCTTCATGAAGTGAATTATGATCAGCTCTATGATTTCTTGAAACAAAACCAGAAAGAGGCAGATGAGGTTAGGAAAGATATGCTTGCCAAAAAACATGATCCTTTAGCATTACTTGCTCAGTCACCATCACCATCTACAGTGAACATTTCATCATCATCAACTCCCACTCAGAACTACATGCCACATGAATACTCTCCACAAACTGCTATCTTCCCATAACAACAATTCTATCCTCATGAACAACAAGTCATTCCACAACAACAATACCCAGAATCACCATACAATCCTAATGATGACATGTCTGCATTGTCTCAAGCATTCACCCTTCTATCAAGAGTTGTCCAAGGACGCTATTCCACACCTACCAACAACAATCAAAGGATTGCATCAAACACTCGCTACAAGCAGTTTGCTCAACCGAGTTTCAACATGGGTCAACAAGGACAAATGATTGGAGGTTATGGGAATCAACAAGGATATGCTCCTCAGATGGGTAATCAAAATACAGGGCAGTATATGGGTAATCAAAATGCAGGTCAGTTTATGGGTCATCAGAATCAGATGGGTCAAGTTGTTGGAAATAGAAGAGGACAGAATATGGGAAATCAGGTTGGGAATGTTGTTGCTCCAGTTGCTGGGAATGCTGGGAATATGAATCAAGGAAATGTGTTGAAATGTTTTAACTGTCAGGGTACTGGTCATATGGCAAGAAACTGTCCCTCCAAGCCAAAAAAGAAAGATCCTGAGTATCTTCAGAAAGCTTTGCTATTAGCTCAGAAGGACAAGGCAGGGTTTCAGTTGAGTGCTGAGGAACATGATTTCATGGCACTGATGGATGACTCAGAGGATTTGGAAGATATCGATGCCAACTGCATCTTCATGGCAAATCTTCAAGAGGTTAAATATGACTCGGATTCTGAAACACCTCCTGCTTATGATGCCAATATGATATCTGAGGTACCTTCATATACTACATGTCACAATAATGAAATATTTGATATGACACCTTAACAAGAACATCATCCTGCGACTCCTACTCTCATTTATGATACATATATGGACTCCCCAAGTTGTAGTAATACTAATTTGGCTACTTCAGATATGAATCCTAATGGTGACTTCGAGTCACAGTATACTGAGACTGAAGAGGAAACACGTGCTTTATTTGAATCATTATTGCAAAATTGTGGTATTGAAATAGAAAAGGTCAAAAAGATCAATAGCGATGTTAAGGCCGCTAATGAAAAATTGACCACTGAGCTTGAGAAATACAAGGTGAACGAAAAAGCTTTTGAATTTCACCACAAACGACTGTCAGAACTTGAAATTGGTTACAGTAATTCTGTTTCAAGGGAGAAACATTTTCAAATCAAATACGACACTCTTGATGTTAAATTGAACATGCAAATTAAATCCCTAAAAGCAGAAATTTCTGATTTAACCAACCAACTTTCTAAACAAAAATCAACTTGTTTTGATCTTGAAAAAGAAAAGAAAGAGTTGCATTCAAAGTTTTCTAAACGAGAAGATGAACTTCTTGATGAAGTACTTGACAAACAGGAAACTATTAAAAAGTTGGACGAAATGCTTGTAAAAACGGGTCATTCAACTCAAACGATTAATATGTTAATTAACGACAAAAACCCGATTTTATATACAAGAAAGAAAATGGCTCTCGGTTGTGAAAACCCTTGTTATTTCAAGAAAGCTCAGCAAAAACAAAATGTGCTATTTAATGGTAATCTTATAAATGATGTGCATGATCCACCTACTTGTTATGATTCGTATGAAACGATTGAGCTTACGAAAGAGAGTCGAAACAAAATGAGACAATTAAATAGAGAAATCAAACCAATTGATTATAATGAAGCAAACAAACTTGCTGGTGTTCATCTTGTTAAAAAGGAGTCACCTTTGTTTTTCAAAAAACCTGTGGCTGCCTCAAAATTCAAAGTTGTTTCAAAACATCTTTCTAACATCGAACAAATGTACTCTACCGACACTTCCGCAAGTGAAGCTAGAATACTATTGGCCGATCTTAAAAGGAGAGTTGAAATGCTTCAAAATGTTGTGGCAACCAAAACTAATACTAAAATCAATGATTGGTTTTCAAGTTTTCAAACAGAACAGAAAAAGATGTTCGAAACAGAAATTACTCCCATTGTATCTGGCATACATGCAAGAGCAATTCATGTTGAGAACGCAATCATCAAAGAAGTAACTGAATTTGTCAAGGACCACACATCCTTGGTAATTGAAGCCAATGAAAACATTGAAAAAATCAAAGTTTTGGAAAAACAAAATGACGCACTCTCTGAAGAAGCTCTTTCAACTGATATTATGTCCATTATTTATCAAATGTATTCTGTTGAAGACGATGAAAGACTTCGAGCTGAGACTTCTCAAATTGTTTTAAAATATGAAAATGCTCTTGCAAAGATTGAAAAAGAAAATGTCACATATTTTAAACAACTGGATAAGAAAAAGGAAGAATGCAAGTATGATAAAATGTCGTATGAACGTTCTTACAATGAAATGCAAAAACAAATTGATCTTTTGAAGTCTCAGCTTGAATGTCAAAAAGGGAAGGGTGAAGCACTTATTTCAAAACCAAAAATGTCAATTTCACAATCTGTTTCTTCACCCTTGCCCAAAGAAAAAGAAAAAGAGAAAGTAGTTGTCGAAACATCAAATGTGATAGCACCTGGACTTTATAGGATTAGTACCACTATTGCATCTACCTCTACATCTAAAACATATAGGGCGATAGACAAAAGTGTTAAGGAAAATCCAAAAAAGACTAAGAAAGCTAACACTGATTCAAAGGACAACATGATAAATCCTAATGAGTGTGCCTTACCTTCTACAGGAGTAGAAAGTACCTCTAGGAGCAGCAGACCAAATCCTAGGAGCAATACAAGGAATAGAGTCGCGCCTGCATCTAAGAGTGAAACCAAGAATAAAACGAAAGAAGTAGAAGAACACCCTAGGATTTTATCGTTTTCCAAGAACAAACATTTGTCATCTGAATGTAATGTTAAAGACAATATTTCTAGTACATGTAATGAACCAGTTTGTTTAATGAACAAGAAATCTTTTTCTGAAAATGTGTGTGATAATATTGTTTCTAATGTTGTGCATGAAAATGATAAGCCTGCTAAGAAAGATGTTCCTTCAGAACATACAGCTAAGACTAGATACATTCAAAGACTCATTGCAAAGTCTAGAAAAACAACTAGTAGTCTGCTGCCTAGGAAATATCTTAAGATGTGCATATTGATTCCAACAGGTAGAGAATTCAGTCTAGAAAATGGTAGAATAAAAATGGCTAAGGAAGAACCAATAAAAACCGTCTATGATTGTATTTCTCCTGTTATCCCTAACCCCATGGAACCAAATGATAAACGGTTTCCAAATACACAATCATCTGTTATTGGCAGGTTATCGAAATATGTCTTTGGATCGTCGACTCGGGTTGCTCCAAACACATGACCGGGAATCTAAAGCTGCTGATCAACTTTGTATGGAAGTTCATGGGAACAGTTAGGTTTGGAAATGATCATGTAGCAGCTATTCTGGGTTATGGAGATCTACAGTTTGGGAATTTTTTGATCACTCGAGTTTACTATGTCGAAGGATTGGGACACAACCTGTTTTCAGTCGGACAATTTTGTGATGCAGATTTAGAGGTTGCATTCAGAAGAAATACATGTTTCGTTAGGAACTTGGTTGGTGATGATCTCTTAACCGGAAATCGTGGAACCAATCTCTATGCTATCGACATTACCCAAATGGCCCCGTCATCACCAATTTGTCTTATGACAAGGGCTGACGACACTAAGTCATGGTTGTGGCACAGACGCCTTTCTCATCTCAACTTTGACACGATAACAAAGCTTGCCAAGGACAACATCGTCTCCGGTCTCCCTAAATTCAAATACACCAAAGAACATTTATGTCCATCATGTGAGCAAGGAAAAAGCAAAAGGGCAACTTATAAACCTAAAACCGTTCCCAGTTCGGTTGATAAGTTACATCTGTTGCATATGGACTTATGTGGCCCAATGAGAGTTGAAAGTATCAGTGGGAAGAAGTATATTCTTGTGATTGTCGATGATTACTCAAGGTATACATGGGTAAGGTTTTTGAGATCAAAAGATGAATCACCTGGAATCATCATCACCTTTCTGAAGCGAATTCAAGTTCTACTTCAAGCTCCAGTTAGGATTGTAAGAACTGACAATGGCACGGAATTTACTAATCAGGAGTTACGAACATATTTTGCAGAAACTGGAATTACTCACCAGACATCAGCAGTTAGAACTCCACAGCAGAATGGGGTAGTTGAAAGAAGAAACAGAACTCTTGTGGAAGCTGCTCGCACAATGCTGATCTATTCCTGTGCACCGTTATTCTTATGGGCTGATTCTATTTCAACTGCTTGTTTTACTCAAAACCGATCCCTTATCCATCCAAGATTCAATAAAACTCCATACGAACTAGTAAACAACAGAAAACCCGATATCTCTTATCTTCATGTATTTGGCGCTTTGTGCTATCCTACAAATGACAGAGAGGATCTGGGGAAGCTGAAAGCTAAGGGTGATATTGGTATCTTCATTGGTTATTCGGATAACTCGAGGGCATTCAGGGTGTATAATAGAAGAACGAAACGAGTAATGGAGACGATGAATGTGAAATTTGATGAGATTTCACAAATGGCTTCTGAGAGACTCGCTCTAGAACCCGCGCTTAACCCAATGGCTTCTAATCGTATCGAATTAGGACCCGCACCACAAAGTCAAACTTCTGGACACATCAGTTCAGAACTCATACCCCAAGGAGCTCAATCAACTAACACCGACAAACCAACAACTCAAGAACTGGATAATTTCTTCGAGTTTATGTATGATGAATACTATGGTGGAGCTTCAATAGATACATCACAACAACGTTCCGCTGCACCCGCTCAACAACAACCAGCACAACCACCACAAGATGCATCTACTACAATTGAAGCTGAAGCACCAACTCCCTCCACGTCAATCTCATCTACAACTACTCCTACCACTCCAGTAATTGAGATTGTTTTACCAACTGTTGATGAGCAAACTCAAACAACACCAAATCAAGAAGAACCATACCTAAACGATGCTGCGTTAGAAGAAGAAGAACCATTTGAAAACCCATTTGCTACGGAATCTGCTGAATCTTCTTCTCGGTTATATGAACCATCAAACACGCATTCGTTAGATTCAAGATACCCTTCAACGTTAAAGTGGACTAAAAAACATCCAATAGAACATGTCATTGGTGAACCTACTAGGCCAGTACAGACGAGAAGACAACTCGCTACCGATTGTGATATGTGCATCTTTGCCTGCTCAGTTAGTTTAAAAGAGCCAAAGAACATTCGGGAAGCAATGTCAGATGATGCATGGATTGAAGCAATGCAGGAAGAACTTCTCCAATATCAACTTCATGACACTTGGGATTTAGTGCCGAGACCTCTGGACAAACTTGTCATTGATCTTAAGTGGATATGGAAAAACAAAAAGGACGAAGAGATGACTGTTATTCGCAACAAAGCTTGTCTCGTGGCCAAGGGATTTAGACAGGAAGAGGGAATTGATTTTGATGAATCGTTCGCGCCAGTAGCTAGACTAGAGGCGATCAGGATTTTCTTAGCGTATGCGGCTCACAACAACATCACGGTCTTTCAAATGGATATCAAGACGGCTTTCTTAAATGGAACTCTGAAGGAAGAGGTATACGTGAGTCAGCCAGATGGATTCGTTGATAAAGATCATCCCGACTAGGTCTACAAGCTCAAAAAGGCTATCTATGGTCTAAAACAAGCCCCACGGGCATGGTACGACGAACTCTCATCTTTCTTGCTGTTAAATCATTTCACCAAAGGAACAATTGACCAGACCTTGTTTACCAAAAAGTTTAAAAATGACATTTTGATCGTTCAGATTTACGTGGACGACATAATCTTTGGGTCCACTAATCCTGAACATTCAAAACATTTTGCAAATCTCATGAAAAGTAAATTTGAAATGTCTATGATGGGCGAATTAAAATTCTTCCTTGGACTTCAAATCCATCAATCCCATCATGGTATTTTTATTAATCAAGCAAAATATACAATTGAGATTTTAAAGAAACATGGAATGGAAAACTGTGACTCTGTTTGTACTCCAATGGTCACCTCACCCAAAATTGGTGCTGACCTATATGGGAAACCCATTGATCCGAAGAAATATCGGAGCATGATTGGGTCTCTCATGTACTTAACTGCTAGCCGACCCGATATACAATTTGCTGTTTGTTTATTAGCACGGTTTCAGGCAAGGCCTACCGAACTTCACCTCAAAGAGGTTAAACGGATCTTCCGGTACCTTCGAAGAACCATTAACATGGGACTTTGGTATCCGAAGGATTCGGAGTTCAATCTAACAGCCTTTGCAGATGCCGATCATGCTGGTTGCCAAGTCACCGCAAAAAGTACATCCGGAGGAGCACAATTTCTGGGAGAAAAGCTAGTAGGCTGGTCATCAAGGAAACAAGACTGCACAGCGCTCTCAACCGCAGAGGCCGAGTATGTGTCTCTATCTGCGTGTTGTGCCCAAGTTCTATGGATGAGGACACAACTCACAGATTATGGCTACTCTTTCGACCACATTCCTATGTATTGTGACTCGAAAAGTGCCATAGCCATCTCGTGCAATCCAGTTCAGCACTCCAAGACCAAGCATATTAGAGTCCGCTACCACTTTATCAAGGAACACGTCGAAGAGGGTACTGTTGAATTATTTTTCGTGAAGTCTGAATACCAACTTGCCGATCTATTTACTAAGGCCCTCCCATCAGAGCGGTTTGAATACTTAGTTCGTCGAATTGGAATGCGAAGCCTAACTCCCGAAGAGTTAGAAAGTCTTCTCGAATCTTCTTGAATTTATTTCCAAATGCTTCGCATGTAAATATTTTTGAAAAACAAAATACAAAATTTGAAAAACCAACAAAAACAAAATATAAAAATATAAAATTTCAAAAAGACATAAAAAATATAAAATACAAAATTCAAAAAATATTCTTCTCACGACATGTCTCTTGTATAAATCAATATTCTGTACGTACCTAGAAATGTCATTCAACAATGATACGGGCATGTACAGATGCTTGAGCGAGAGTTCATTTAAACATTTTCTAAAACATGTCGATCTCAAAACTTTCTTCATTATGGCTTTCGTGCATTTCAGTACGGAACCCGTTCTTAAACATGAAATCTTTTAAATGTAGCTCGGGTATGCCGGAAAAGGTTTCAAATAAAGACTACATTGATGACTTCTGATTATTTCCGATCAGGACTCGCAATGTTAATGGCAAATCAAAACGAATCTTGAGCACATGATCAAGATTTTTCAAAAAGATTTTTCCAAAATCTTTCTCAAATTCTGTGCTCAAGAAACTCCCTCTTGAAACTCAAATGTTTTATAATATGCTTTCTTTAAGGGGGAATATAAACAAATTAAAAAAATGCAAAATGTTCCATTTTCATGCTCAAAATCTGTCTCTCTCCAAAAACTCTTTCATTTTAATCAGTTAATATCAAAAATATCAATGCTATTTTTGAGGGGGAGAGGACGTGATTAATATGTGATCATAGTTCGTGGAATCTGAAAGTATGCTCACCAGATAGACTCAGTTCTAACCCTCGAATTGACGAAACTAAATGTTCGTTCTCGAAAAGACTTGTCCGGGACGGGTAATAATTTCAAGCTGGTTTTCCAGTGATATAAGCGTGTCTCGCAAAGGACTTGTCTGAGTAGAATGTACCAATTCGAGAGATGATCATTGAATATGACCGGGACGGGTAATAATTTCAAGCTAGTTTATCTAGTGATGTAAGCGTGTCTCGCAAAGGTCATGTTCATTGAAAGTCAATCAATTCAAAATGTGCGAACTCCACCCAACATGTGCAATTTTAGTTAAAAAAAAATGCATGAGCACATGTGAAGGGGGAGTATTTCAAAAATATAAAACTCTCAAAGTGCTAACTAAATGTGTTTATTCATTGAACACTTTGAGAGATTTTCAAAAGGTTTTATGGCAAATCTAGGATAGTCATGGAGTTATAAGGTGACTAAGGTTAGGAAAACCGTCCTATGATCCGCCAGAGCCGGAGGGATCTACCCAAGGACAATTCCAATAGATTAGAATTAGAAGTCCTTAGGTAAGATTGAAAAAATGAGTAATTGAGAAAGGGAAAGAAGGGGTTGAAGAATTAAAAAGAAAAAGTTGAATGAAAGGGTGAAAAGAAATAGCCCTCCATGAAAACTTAGGGCAGAAACCGGGTCAATACATCTGCTATCGGTACTCACTAAGGTGATACTGATATTGAAGACAAGACGTCATGGACCCAGTGACGCGCTGCACCACCCCTCCTAGCCACTCAGATATCTCTTAAAAGATATTTGTTTCATTCTCACGGAGAACACTGCATAATCTATCGGCCTCTCACTCCGAGATGTGTTGATATTGAAAAGGTGGCACTCTGCTCCATGCCTCCGACGACTAAAACCAAAACGCACAATAGAGTCTAGAGCCATGAGATTCATCAAATATCTCGTTAGGAACACTTCCAGTTGATACACTTGTGTTCGCCAAAAAGGACACAAGTTGTAAGAGTCTTAATGAGATCCAAGGATCTTGCCAAGTTTTATCATGATGGTTACATGCTTCAAATGGTCTACAGTCGTAGGGTGATCTCTAGCGACTCACTGAATCGTTGCACTTCGGTGTGTCCATGTAAGCCCTCTCGGGGGTATCCGGTTCAGAACGGCCTGGGGGAGATTAGAGAAAGTCTACACACTATGCTGTTGACGATCTCGAAGTCCTAACCCATAAGCGCTGGATGATTATTACTAACAGTTTTATGCAGCTACCCTAAAACATCCATTAACCATCATCCCATTTATCAATCATCTTCACCTCATCATACTCATACTTATGAAGAACATTCCTCATCAAAGCTCAATTGTTAAAAGTTCAAGACAAGGAGATCAAGTTAACGACCAAGTGTAAACAACAAAGTCAAGAGGCTAATCAAGATGTCAAGGACAAATTCAGATGTCATATGATGAAAGATTATGAGGAGATTGTTAGCATAAGGAGAAGAGGTATGAGCATGTTGAAGGTCTCGACGCATCATCACGAGAAGATTCTGATCAAGACAAAAACATCCACCAAAGGACGATTACCTTAAAGATCACTGTGCATGAAGGAACATTGATACTACAACGACACACAATGATAAAGACATTGAAGACAAAAAGACCTATCACCAGTTCATCATTGAAATGACCATCCCTTAGGGGGAGATTGTTAGCTTTTATATTTTATAGAAAAGTGATGGTCATTTGTATGAATACTTAAGTGTGTATCGTGTAGTATAAATAACATTGTAAGGGCTAGTGTTGGACTTTGTTAAGTAAATGTTAAGATTAAAGATCAAAAGCCCAAGTCCAACACCAAGCCCATCCCAAGGCCTTTAGGGCAACCAAGGCCTCACTCCCAATATAAATACCACACTCTCACACCCATTTTGGTGTGCCTCTAAGTATTGTAAAGGTGTTAGAGTGTGTGTGTGTTTTATTACATTTTGTATTGTTCTCTTATGGCATGAAATACATTCGACAAGAGTTTTATTCACACGCATCTTCTTTTCATCTTTACTATTCTTCTTTATCTTTAGAGTGTCACGTTATTGGTTAGAGTAGTATTAATATAGTTTAGTTTTGTTGTTTAAGGTTCGGTTTATTAAAGGTTTACAAAGGGGCCATTTGTATGGACTACAGATACACGAACCTTAGTAGCAAAGATGAAAGGTGTGAGTCATTTATATCGAAAATTATAAACTTACAATGCTTCATATATGAATATTACTTACATGTGCATTCATGGCACCAGCTTTCTTGTGATGTTGAAATCTAGGACTCTTTTCTCTTGAAACATATAATAATCGTGGCAACTCATTACCCTAAAACGTGATACAAAGATTGGCAAGCACACATAATACTCAGAAAAAGTTATACAACAATAATGAACATAATAAAGCATTATAGAAGCAAAATAAAATTATGGGGAGGAAAAATTAGGGTTTCCTGTGGTCAATAATAAAAAACTATATTAAATGGCCTTACAAATCCGGTATATACTCAATAATATATGCATAATCTATTCCTTAAATATAGCTTAACAATATCAAAATTTTAAGCATGACTTAATTAGTTTGTATTATAAATCAAAAAAACTGGCTTGGTCTAGTGGTTGAATTATTTATATGTTGATTAAATGGCCCAGGTTCGATTCCTGCGAATGTCAAATTTTTAATTAATCCGAATTTTAATTGCCTAAAATCGTGCTTAGGTGGCATTAATTGATTATGTGGCATTTTTATGATTATGTGGCATTGAGGTGGCATTTATGTGGCATTATCTACGTGTAACGCCTCCTGTTATATACAATGTAGAGATATATATATATATATACATGTATATATACATGTATATATATATATATATATATATATATATATATATATATATATATATATATATATATATATATAATATATACTGGCAGGGTACCCGCGCGTTGCGGCGGCGGGTACCCTGAAATAATATTTTCCGATGAATCATGTATTTTAGTTTATTATGTGTTTTTTATAATAAATTTACGGATATTAAGAATTTCATGTGACCTTTTTTCAACTCCTTAACTAAGGAATTTATTTCGTTTTTTTTTTGTCTTTTTAAAGTCATTCGTATAACATGAGCCGGTTTGCCCAGTGCCCGTTTAGCTCGTGCCCGTTTGGCCCATGCCCGTTTAGGCTTGAGCCCATTTGGCCCGTTGCCCGTTCGTGCTTGAATATTTGTATAATGTGTTTTATTATTTGTATTAGTAAAATTTAATGTAGGAATTGTGTTTAAGTTTGTTGTACAATATGCTTGATAATTTGTATTTCTTATGTAAGGTGTGTTTTAATAACTAAATTAATTGTATTTATTACAAATTTAAGGCTGCGCAGAGCCTGAACTACCTTGGCCGGGAGTTGGAGGGGTTTCATCCGGGAGCATATTTTGTAAGTCGGCCGGACTCTTCATATAAGCACGAGAAATTTTATCAACATAAGAGTACCCCCCTATCAAACTGATGAAGCGAAAAGTGTACCGCTTTTAAGGGGTCATTTAAGCCCTAAATCGTATTTATTTGATCAAATATTGCCCTAAATCGTTCCTTTTGTCATTTTAGGTACTTTTGAGGAGAAATCTGGAAAAGGAGGCATTTTGGACGTTTTTGGAGCATAAAAGTGAAGAAAACGACAAAGTCTCAAAAATCGGCTAAAAGTTACCTTTGACGGCGTCAGATTTTACTCTGAACGGCGTCATGGCTTGGCAAGAAAAGGTGGATGTGAAATTTACTCATGATAAGCCAGTGAAAATTGCATGTAAATTCTGACGGCGTCACGCTTTAACCTGATCAAGGGCGTCACGGCTTAATTCAAAGAGGGACGGCGTCACGTTCAAGGTCTGACGGCGTCAAGCCTTGATAAGCCAGAACGGATTTTGGAGAGCTAAAGAGGGACGGCGTCAAGAAGGTCATCCGGGAACCCTAAAAGCGGCGAGGTGACGGCGTCACACTCCATAAGGTGACGCCGTCAGATCCAAAAGTCTATATATAGTTTTCTAATTTTTTGTCATTAAAGGGAGAGCTTAGTGTGGAATTTTTGGGAGAAAACCCTAAGACTATTTTAGCATCTTTTTCAAGGCTTTTTGCCTTGAGATCTTCCATGTTACATTGAAAGATAAGTTATCAATTAATCATTCAATATGTCTATGTGTTGTTTGATTTTATCTTGTTCTTGTCTTTTGTTTAACATGTTAGGCTAGATTTATCTTGTGTTTGCTTAGATCTAATGAAACCTAGCTATTGATTATTGGTTATTAGTGTGTTATTAGTTGTATTGGATGATTGTTTATCTATGTTAGGCTTAAGAAAACTGGCTAACTTCCTATTCGGTAACTTGCTTGAACGTCTTAAGAAACATGAACCAAATGCGTACTAAAGGTTTTTATGGTTGTATTTAATGCACAAGCGAATTCTAGTGATCCCATGTTAGGAGCTTCCTAGCCGGCTCGACATAGGAGTGAAGTAGGAGCTTGTAGAGTTGGGGAAGTACGTACGCCACCCCACGATTGGTATTAAGGAATACACCCGTCATCCACGCAACTAATACACACTAATCAACCGGTAAAAGATAGTTAGGGAGTAAGGAAATCTAAGTAAACACATTTCTCTATACATAAGTTTCTCACCAACATTTTATTTTCAGTTATTTATTTTATTTGCATTTGTAGTTATTTGGGTTAGTTGACTAGCAACTAATTCCGCCCACTCCTTCAAACCCGAGATTTTACTTGCTTTCATAAAAATATAAAAACATAAAAAGAATCTTCCTCAACCCTTAGACCTATTAGAGTAGTTTTTCATACCTAACGAACACTATTCCCTGTGGAGAATGATCAATCCCCCGTACTTACCACTACACTATACTACATCGGTCAGGTACACTGCCTGGTGGGGTTGTAAGCCTCTCAAGATCCCTTGAGAGGTAAAACCTGTTGTAAGGTCGCAAAACCACGCATCAAGTTTTTGGCGCCGCAGCCCGGGGAGTAGTTATTGCTTAGGTTGAAATTTTATTTTTATTAGGTCTACTCACAAGATTCCTATCAAGTGAGATTTTTTCTTTTTATTTTGTAGCTTTCTCGTAGTCTATCTTTTCTTTGTGATTTTGTTTGTAATTTGCTTCAAATGGACTTTTCACTTAGACTTCTAAGATTGCAAGATATGGTTGAGTGGCTAGAACACCAAGGAGTTCAAAATACCTCATTTAGAGACACCTATGAATCATATGAGCCTTCACCTAGGATAGATTCTTATGAACAACCTCCATGTTTAGGATCTCATCTTAGTGAGGCCAATAGGAAAAGCGACCTAGTTTGCCAAGGAATTGTGGATAGAGCCGAAGCAATAAACCATAAGTTGGATGAAGCGCTAGGTTTGTTATCATCACTACCTAAGAAAACAATTGATGAGGATATAGGTGATCTTGACACGTGGAATGATGAGGTAAACACCATAAGCCCACAAAATGCTCAACCATCATTTGAGGCACCCACACCGCCCGTGACTTACCCGGAAGAAGTAGAAGAGACTTTAGGAATCCCGATGGAGGTAGAACCCTTGGACCAAGCACAACTAGAGGATATAGGTTTGAACACTTTTAGTGATGACCTTACTCTTAGTTCTAGGGAATTTCCTAGTTTTGATGAACCGGAGCCTAAACCAAAACCGTTACCTAATCTTCCATCCTTAGATGTGAACTTAGGAATTGAATTAGGTCCCGATCCACCCATCAAACCATATAGTCCGGGTAGTTTTATGTTGAAGGTAGTAGACTCTAAGCCTTGTAGAGTGGAAGATAATATAGGAGTGAACCATGACCTTACATACTTACATCACCCATTCATGATTGATCACAAGAAACATTATGGGTTTAAACCGGGTTTATTAGGTCAAGATGGATTCCCAACTAGGAATCTCTCGAAGTTGATAGAAGATGATCCCTTTTTAGGGGAAAACTTTAATTCACCCATTGACCAAAGTGAACTAGGTAAGGTTATGATGAAAGGAGCACACCCCTTTGAGTATATAATTCATCCACCACTCTTTCCTCACGCGGCATACTTCCACCAAGATGGTGTGTATCTCTACTATCACCCGCACTTAATCCTAAGTGTAGGAAAAACCTCTCCTTTATTCGTTAAATAAGGGTAGAGTCAGGCTCGTGACTCGAACAAAAACAAGCGCTTCTTGGGAGGCAACCCAATCTTTATTTGCTTTATGTGTTTATTTATTTATTTGCTTTGTGTGTTTATTTGTTTGTTTGTTTGTTTTTATTTGTTTCCGTATGTATGTTTAATTTTTATTCTTATTGATTCATGTTCAAAACTAATTTGTGAAAATGCTTTATTTTGTTTTTAACTTCGTCTTAACTACATATAAAGGTATTTTGCAAAAGATAAGTGTAAGGGAAATCTAAATCGGTTTATTAGAACACAAATGAACATGAATCGTAATAATAATAAATTAACATACATATTCGTATTTGTTTGAGTCAAATGCTTGTATCGAGTCATAATGATGTTTTGCAGGATTTCCAGGAAGTAAGGTAAAGGTTTTTCCAGAAATTTTCCGGAAACTTAAAATGAAAATTTTTGTCAGGTCATTTCTGACGGCGTCAGATTTAATTTTCAGAAATTTTTGAAAGTTTTGTTTTTAAAAAAAAGTTTTTATTAAAATCTCCAACTTATAATCTCCAGGAATCTGCAAAGTTATCATTCCACAAGCATTATATCCTTATATATAGATTTTATCCCGCCGATGTTATGCAGGTTTTCGTGTTTGTTTTCTCAGGTTTAACAGGTTATTTTGGACAAGGAAATGTTTTGAATCAAGCTTTTGGCGATGCATTAGTCATGGAGCTTCAACATTACTTTGGAAGAAGATTTAACCGTGTAATTTCATTATCCACCGAGCGAATCAGGGGAGTATTTGATTTCATTCTTTTACTTTATGCTTTTACATCTTGTTATTTGAACATTGGGGACAATGTTCATCTTAAGTGTAAGGGGAGGGTAAAAGTACGATTAGAGAATGCTATTACGCTTGATTTTTGTTTGTTTAATAGTAGATGTGTAATAAAACTGAGAGAAATACTTGTTAAGGTAATTTTAGTGCCAAATTTAAAATTTTTTACAACATATAGGAGTGAAACTTTGATCTTAATGAGCGTCTCACGGATAGGAGTTATATGACTAGCACAAAAACCGTACCACTAAAAAATTTTCCACCCCCAAATATGTGAGGTTCACCCCTAGAATTGGTAGGAAAAGCATTTATGCTATGATGTGTGTACCGGTAGCACTTAGATTCTAGAACTTGCATTAGGACCATTCCGAGGCCACAAGTGAGACTACATTCGTGTAGTTAGATTTACTACATGATAAGAGGCATTAGGATTAACCCATTGTTTTACACCTGTGTTTTTGTTATAATTACATTGGCTACATTGGTCAAGTAATTCTCCCACACCCTTTGCGTTGTACTCATTTTTAGTACACGATACCCCTAGTACACCCCTCAGAGCCTATCTTTTCGTTTCGACCTTTAAGCATTTTACTTAAAGGAAGAATTTGTTACACCCCACTAAAATGTACACCCAAATCGCCTTAGCCTACCTTGTATGCACTCATCTTTAGTGCATTATTGTTACAATATTTGTTTAAACCCAAGTTAATTATCTAGTTGATTACATGGTTGCTAAGTCGAGTCATATCTTTGTACATATTGTTTTGGGACGATTGGGACGATTGGGTAAAGTACTAGTGTAATGGAGTAATGGGGAAGAACATTATTTATTACCCCCATATGTGCTAAATATTTTAAAAAGTACTCCAAGTTTTTTCGATTATCTTAATTCGAGTCATTAGAATAGTTATTTGTAAAGTTATGTAAAAGTTCAAGTGTAAGGGGAATGCAATGCCCCTATGATGTATTATTTTGGATGGTAGGGCAAAAGTGTATCTAAAAAAAAAAAAAAAAAAAAAAAATCGAAAAAATCAAGAAAAATACAAAAAAAAAATGAGAAAAAGAAAAATAGAAAAAACATACGGACTACCATCCCGTTTCATTTTATATTTATCTTATGTTTTTGTTATTTTATTTTTTTTAGCTTAAGATCGAGTCGAGTCTTGGCTTAGCAACATTGTATAGTACATGTAATTAATCAAGATCTTTAACTCGCCACCAGTAAAATATCCCTTATCCAACAAAACCGTGTTTTCCTTTTCCCTACACCTAACGTTATAACCCATGTAAAAGCCCTCTTTGATAGTTTATCTTAGGTGCTTACGCCTAGTGGAGGAGGTTTTCGATCCTTTCCCAAGCCTATGGTAATCTATTTGCTATGACAGGTAGTGAGAGATATTATCCGTTTTCATTTATGAGATTTATTTTGATGACACTTGAGAGATGTGAGTATCTAAACACTACTTGTGAGGTGCTAGTTTATAATCTCCGTGCTTATTATGATTAAAGTGGAACGATTATTTGTTGTAATTACTTTTATGTTTGCATTAAATGACCCCTAACTTGTATTTTGATTAGAATAAAAGTGCATTTGCTTGAGGACAAGCAAATCTCAAGTGTAAGGGTATTTGATGAAGCGAAAAGTGTACCGCTTTTAAGGGGTCATTTAAGCCCTAAATAGTATTTATTTGATCAAATATTGCCCTAAATCGTTCCTTTTGTCATTTTAGGTACTTTTGAGGAGAAATCTGGAAAAGGAGGCATTTTGGACGTTTTTGGAGCATAAAAGTGAAGAAAACGACAAAGTCTCAAAAATCGGCTAAAAGTTACCTTTGACGGCGTCAGATTTTACTCTGAACGGCGTCATGGCTTGGCAAGAAAAGGTGGATGTGAAATTTACTCATGATAAGCCAGTGAAAATTGCATGTAAATTCTGACGGCGTCACGCTTTAACCTGATCAAGGGCGTCACAGCTTAATTCAAAGAGGGACGGCGTCACGTTCAAGGTCTGACGACGTCAAGCCTTGATAAGCCAGAACGGATTTTGGAGAGCTAAAGAGGGACGGCGTCAAGAAGGTCATCCGGGAACCCTAAAAGCGGCGAGGTGACGGCGTCACACTCCATAAGGTGACGCCGTCAGATCCAAAAGTCTATATATAGTTTTCTAATTTTTTGTCATTAAAGGGAGAGCTTAGTGTGGAATTTTTGGGAGAAAACCCTAAGACCATTTTAGCATCTTTTTCAAGGCTTTTTGCCTTGAGATCTTCCATGTTACATTGAAAGATAAGTTATCAATTAATCATTCAATATGTCTATGTGTTGTTTGATTTTATCTTGTTCTTGTCTTTTGTTTAACATGTTAGGCTAGATTTATCTTGTGTTTGCTTAGATCTAATGAAACCTAGCTATTGATTATTGGTTATTAGTGTGTTATTAGTTGTATTAGATGATTGTTTATCTATGTTAGGCTTAAGAAAACTGGCTAACTTCCTATTCGGTAACTTGCTTGAACGTCTTAAGAAACATGAACCAAATGCGTACTAAATGTTTTTATGGTTGTATTTAATGCACAAGCGAATTCTAGTGATCCCATGTTAGGAGCTTCCTAGCCGGCTCGACATAGGAGTGAAGTAGGAGCTTGTAGAGTTGGGGAAGTACGTACACCACCCCACGATTGGTATTAAGGAATACACCCGTCATCCACGCAACTAATACACACTAATCAACCGGTAAAAGATAGTTAGGGAGTAAGGAAATCTAAGTAAACACATTTCTCTACACATAAGTTTCTCACCAACATTTTATTTTCAGTTATTTATTTTATTTGCATTTGTAGTTATTTGGGTTAGTTGACTAGCAACTAATTCCGCCCACTCCTTCAAACCCGAGATTTTACTTGCTTTCATAAAAATATAAAAACATAAAAAGAATCTTCCTCAACCCTTAGACCTATTAGAGTAGTTTTTCATACCTAACGAACACTATTCCCTATGGAGAACGATCAATCCCCCGTACTTACCACTACACTATACTACATCGGTCAGGTACACTGCCTGGTGGGGTTGTAAGCCTCTCAAGATCCCTTGAGAGGTAAAACCTGTTGTAAGGTCGCAAAACCACGCATCACAAACAAAGCGTCATAATCAGGATTGAGCTTCTTCCCGGCCTCCAGGTCAAATCCAGAAGAGGCATCAAGAATAGACTGGACTGCCTCAGGAGAACGGCCCTCTTGAACTCCTTTTAACCATCCAGCAGCAATAGCCGTGTTAAACGGACCGGCCAAGCTCCTTTTATACTCCTCACTTTGGAGTAGACGCCGAACGAAGGTAGGAAAATAGTCACGAACCAAGCGATGCCTGGTTATCTCTGAATGCCCGCACTCCACGGCCAAAGTTTCCTTCTCCTTAGTCAACTTCTGACACTCTTCCTCTGACCCAGCAAGTTTGTCCTCCAGCTCCCTAATCTTTACAGCCTGCTCGACCCTAACTTTAACCAAATTCAGCCTTTCTTGTTCAAGCTCTTCGGCTTTGGCAACGGCGGAATCTCTCTCGGTTTTAACCCTTAGCAGCTCCTTCCTACATTCCCTAAACCGGAGCTCAACATCTTTGCAAGACTGATGCTTGTGAGAAAGATCAGCATACTGCTCAGACAACATCTCAAACCGCATCAAAACATTGGTTTGTTCTTGCATGCACATCCCCAACGAGCTCCATGACCGCTTAACAGCTACTTCATCAGACATCCCGTAAAAATAGAAGTCTTGATCAGCCGGGGTGAACAGATTCTTGAGCATGTCCCTACAGTTTGCAGCTTTGTTCATCCGGGAGCTGTCAGTAAGTCCCCATTGGGGAGTAAACACATTGTCTCCATAACGACCACCGGAGGTACCTAAAGAAAGAAAGAAAAAGAAGTACACGTAAACGGAAGACCAAAGATAAGGTAAAATTAAAAGCTTACAAAGACGGACGAAAGTATACAAAGTCACTCACCTTCGTCTACTACAGGACTGTCGACGGTCAAAGTAACAAGCTGTTCTTGTACCCCAGAAGCAGGAACTGCAAGGAAAACAGAAATTTTAAATCAACACTACGAATTTAACGTACAAAAAAAACAACACAATCATAAGTAATACAAGACGAACCAGAAAGTGTAGCCGAAGGACTTGCTTGCCTGGCAGATGCTCCGGTATTGCCTTCTTGATCACCAGCACGCCCCATGCTGTGCGGTGGAGATTCATATTCATAACTATGCTGACGAAGATTATCCAACCTCTCGTTTTCTTGACCATCCGGACGAGAAGAGTCGGACTGAACAGCAAGGTTGAATGGAGTAGATTGGTTGATAGGGCTAGGGGAAGAAACATGAGTGGAACTCAAGTCATGATCATGCGACTCTTCAATGTTCCTTCTTTTCTTAGAGACATGCCTCTTTTTAGAGGCACCCTCGGCAGCAACATGCCTCTTTTTAGAAACACCCTCACCCTCCGCCGCCACTTTGGCATGCGCCTGAGCTTCCTTTCGTGACCTAGCGGCAACTACCTCCGGATCGGGTGTCTCTACCGCCAGCATATCTTTGGTCTTGGGTGGGATGTCTTGAAGAGATGCGGCCGGAAGGGAGGTATGGGTCACATGAGTTTCCCCTTCAGCAAGAGGTGGTCCGGCAGTAACTTTACAGCCATCAAAAGAAGTAAAACGAAGAAGCTCTGACATACTGATAACTACAAAAAAAAGGGAGAGCAATACATAAAAGTATAAGACAAAAAAAGTTAGAAATAAAAAAGAGCAAAGTATGATTAGGGTCATATTACCATTGCCCCCCGGACCCTTCAAGACAGGATGATGTCCGGCGTGTTTCCACACGGTGCTAAGGCCAGCAGCATACAAGACACTGGGTTCAGGCTTATGAAGTGGGATGACCACCTCGCGAAGCCTAGCGACAACATCCTCATCATAAGACCCGGCGGTAGGGGGAGGATCACTGATGTTAGAATCTACATCACGCCACGGCATAGCAATGGGAATGGCCCTCCGATCAACCAAAAAGAACTGATTCTTCCAATTTTTAAGGCTGGACTGAATCTCTTTAAAACAGGGTTTATAAGTCCTGCCCGTCTGAGCCTGGAAGGAAAACCAGTGGCCTTGTTTGCAAAGTTTGTAAAAAACCCTGAACAAAACAACGGTAGGATCTATATCCAACGATCGGCAATACATCTCAAACATAGTAGTCCGGTTCAACCCAATCGGCACCAACTGAGAAACGTGAACCCTAAAGTGCTTCAACACCCTCAATAGAAACGTAGAAACCGGAATCCTAAACCACCTTGTTTAAAAAAATGGAGATATAAACCTAGAGCATCGTTCGGAACTTGGAGCATCGTCATCCCTGCCGGAGGCAACCGTGGATGCAGATCGAGCGGAATACCATAAATCTTAGCAGCCCAACTCACGTTGGCGTCATCCATATCAGATGTGTGAATATGCATATCAAACTTCGGCACATAAGTAGTACCGCTAGGACCTTCTTGATTGTCCGGTGAAAGATGATCGCCCGACATGTCTTGAAAGGCCGGAGAGGACGAAAGGAAATCTAAAACTAGAAAAATAGAAAGATAGATGCACCTGAAAGACGGGAAGTTCGCAGAGAGCTAGGAGAAAAACGGTGAAAAAAAGATGAAATTGGTAAAAAAATGAGGGATTCACCCCCTCTATTTATAGGCACGAGGGGAATAAGACGAAACGTCAAATCGTACCAGTCAACACATCTTAACCGTTGAAAGGGCAGTAAAATGACATGTGTCGATCCGCGCGACAACCAAGGTATGACTCATAGCATTCTCATCCCTCACCTCATACAGTAGCAAGCTTCCTTTTGTTTTTACTTTATTTATATTGTACCTTTGATTCGGAAACCAAAGATACAATACTTGGGGGAGGGACATGTTCGTGTACGTGTCCGAACGACCCATTCCGGATAAAGCTATCCGAATGACCCTGGTCCGGACAAGAATGATCTGGACCGATCATAGCAACGCCGTCCGGATCATTATATATAATAAATAATAGTAAGCAATGACAGAGGACACCTCGGGAAGGACCAAGAGATCTGTACACACCTAATCCCAGAGGTCATCCACCTAATCCCAGATTTCATGGGATACATAGTATGGAGCACTGTCCCGGATTTCAAGGAATAGTGCCCAAAGTACATGAGCAGTAGCCTATGGGATACTGTTCGTAGACCTGCTTCAGTCCCCTCAGGAACAGTAAGTTTGGTGTTGGGGTACTATAAATACCCCAACACATTCAATGCATAACCTAACTTCTTTCACTCATATTTATTACTCACTTACATAATATCCATTTACTCCGAATCAGACAAATACTCATTCTTGCACCGGAGCTTGGTCTTGGGATAAAACCCCAGGACGAGGCTAACGGGTTCATCTTTGTTGCAGGTTCTCACTCGGGTCAAAGGAAAGGCCTAAACGGACCTAAGGTAAAATCTTACCTCAACAAACTGGCGCCATCCGTGGGAACGATATTCAATCTACCCAAAATCTAGAGAAGAATGAGCGGTTTTAACCTAGTTACACCTCCTCCAAACCCATCAGGCGGAAGACAAAACTCTGGAGGGGCCGAAACACCCGGTGGAGAGCAACCTCCCCCGGACGCGCAAGCCATCATAGAAGGCTACATATTGGCCCTTAAAGAATTGTCAAAGCAGGAGGCTAACCGCGGCCTAATAATGCCACTACTCCTAAACTTCGGTGACGATCTGACAGACGAAGAGGAAGAAAATGTCGTAGGGAAAACCAACCACAAAAGGAAGACGACGGTGGAAGGCGACCTCAGCAAGCCCTACAAAGGGATGATAAAATGCCCATTCACCAGAAGTATCATCGAGTTCTCCGCTCCAAAACACAAAATACCTACAAACCTCAAGCTATATGACGGAACGACAGACCCGGACGATCACATCAACCGTTTCACAGGGGCGGGGAATCACGAGGAATGGCCGATGCCCGTATGGTGTCGGATGTTCCAGCAGACTCTGGACGGAAAGGCGAGGGGATGGTTTGATAAGCTGCCGACGGGGAGCATCGACAGCTGGGACGATCTCCAAAGGAAGTTCTTGAACAGATTCAGCATTCTGAGAGCATGTGTCAAGGATCTCACGGAAATCAACAAGATACACCGGAGGGCCAGTGAAAGCCTGCCGGATTTTAAGGAACGGTGGGTAAGTGAGGCCAATTATTTCCCAGATGCTCCGGAGATAATGCAAATTTCCTCTTTCATGAACGGCCACCATTGTCCGGAGCTAGCAAAAAAATTCTCTGACAAAATCCCCAAGACAGTGGATGAGATGCTGGAGAGGTTCGAAGACTTCATCCGTTCGGAAGAGGCCTTTCGAAACACCGAATTGCCGAAAGGGGAGTATGTCCGGAAGGAAACCGGAGGATCCCAACCAACCAGAAACGTCCGACACCACCGGAGCTTCGAAGACAAAAGAGGATGGGGGTCGAGACCCCCGTTTCGTCCCAAGGACCGTCACTTCCCATACGTTGCACCAAGGTAGGAACCTGGCCGGAATCCTAGGTATGGGTTCAAGGACGACAAGGTTAGGTTAACGTTAGAGTCATTAAAACGCACCCCAAAAGAGATTCTAGCAACCGAACACCACCTTCAGTTGCCACAACCACCCCCTTTGCCCGGCGCACCAAGAAAAGAAAATCTAGACCGATACTGCGACTACCACGGAGAAAAGGGACATTATACTAATGATTGCTACCAACTAAAAAAACAGTTAGAACTCGCCCTCGAGTCCGGAAAGCTGAATCATTTTGTCAAAGATGTAAGACAAAGGGGAAAAGCCCAGTAGAAAAAAGACGGTCCGCAGAAGGCAAAGATCATCAACATGATTAATTGTCAAGAGGAAAATAGGAAGAGGAAAACGATTAACACTACGGAAAGTTGGATGAATGTGCCAATAACCTTCCCTTCTGTTGCAACGGATGACCTCTCAGAAGAAGCAATCATAGTTGAGGCGGAGATAGCAGGATATCTGGTAAAGAGAGTATACATAGACGAAGGGGGCTCTTGTGAAATTATGTTCAAACATTGTTTCGACAATCTGCTTCCGGCCATCAGAGCTAAAATAGTAGAGACGGCAACAACTCTGTCAGGTTTCTCCGGAGAACAGGTAAAACCCTTTGGGAAAATAGAATTGGACGTATGCTTTGGTAGTGATAGTCTGTGCAGCCGCACGACAATGAAGTTCGTTGTGGCAGACGCGTCCTCACCCTTCAACATCATAATAGGACGGTCAGGACTAAAAAAGCTGTGAGCCATCCCATCTACCATACATTCAATGATTAAGTTTCCAACTCCCAGAGGAATAGCAACGTTAGTCACTCAAGTGGCATCGGTGTTCGAATGCCGAGAGACAAGCAAGAGGAAAATAACAGAAGAGGAAACCGAACTGGGGAAACAGAAGGAGGTCGGACTAACCGAAGAGGTCATGGTGAATCCTGCTTACCCGGATCAGCTTGTAACGATAGGGCGAAGTTTATCATCAGCTGGATCGGAAAGCCTAAAAGTTCTGCTTAAACGAAACAAGGATATCTTTGCATGGGAGCCGGCCGATATGACAGGCGTCCCCAGACGGATCATACAACACACCCTGAACGCCAACCCATCGATCACCCCTGTGAGCCAAAAGAAGAGACCTCTCTCGACGGAAAAAAGCCAAGCGGTAACGAAAGAAGTAAACGAGTGGTTAAAGGCAGGGATAGTAAGGCCGGTTAGGTACCCAACATGGATCGCCAATCCGGTCCTAGTAAAAAAGGGGGACGAAAGTTGGAGGATGAGTATTGATTTCAAGAACATTAACTCGGCATGCCCAAAGGATTACTATCCTCTCCCGGAAATAGATTTAAAGGTAGAATCAATCATAGGCTCAAAATACAAATGCTTCCTGGACGCCTATAAGGGATACCACCAGGTACAAATGGCTGTTGAAGACGAAGAGAAAACTGCCTTTTACACAGACCAAGGAACATTCTGTTACACCAAGATGCCGTTCGGCTTAAAAAACATTGGGGCCACATACCAGCGCTTGGTGGACACGGCCTTCTAATCCCAGATCGGCCGGAATCTAGAGGCATACGTTGATGACATGGTGATTAAAAGTTCAACGGAAAAAACCCTGCTAGCTGACATAGCAGAAACATTCGACAATCTCAGAAGGATAAACATGAAGCTCAATCCAAAAAAATGCTCGTTCGGTGTGGAAGAAGGAAAATTCTTAGGATATATGGTGACATCCGAGGGCATACGGGCAAATCCGGAGAAGACAAAAGCTATCACGGAAATGCAATCCCCCAAGACGCTGCGAGATATGCAAAGCCTCTCCGGAAAATTGGCTGCTTTAAATCGGTTCCTCGCCAGGTCAGCTGAAAGAGCACTACCATTCTTCGAAACTTTGAAAAATATCACAAAAGTCAACAAGGACGAGTATCGTTGGACGGAGGATGCGGAGAAGGCTTTCCAGGAACTTAAGAAGGTCATAGTCAACCTTCCTTCTTTGGCTTCCCCAAAACCGAAGGAACAACTATGTGTCTATCTGGCAGCGGCGAAAGAGGCTGTCAGTGCTGTTCTATTGGTCGAACGAAACGGAAAGCAGCTTCCGATCCATTATGTCAGCCGGACACTACATGAAGCCGAATGCAATTATGCACCACTTGAAAGATTGGCTTTATCATTGCTCCACGCTTCCCGAAGACTCCGGAGGTACTTTGAGGCACACCCAATTAAATTCATCACCGACCAACCGATCAAACAAATCTTAAACAAAGCAGAGGCTTCAGGAAAGTTGGCCAAATATTCAGTCGAATTGGGGACTGATGCGACGCGTGTGTCATTGCGGTTTAGCAGTATTAATGCCTACTCAAGTTTTAAATTTATATTTAGCCGACTTATCAATAACACACACACTTAACGAGCAGTGTACCCGGTCAGTATGAATATAATGGTAAGTAGAGTGTCGATCACTAAGAGTGGAACGAATTATCTAGTTATTCTAATCAGTATTTTAATATCCTAAGTTAGCTATACAACCTAATCTAACGCAAGGGGGTTCAGCCTGAGAGACTGGCACGGTTTGGTTATGATTAAATAAATACTAAACTATTAAGCACGAATCAGCGATTAGCACACACGTACACAGATAGATACTTGAGACAATAAGAAGACCTGTCCTGATAATTAAGTAGCTTTTCACTTGTTTTATTGCTAGTTTTATATGAAGTGTATGTAATTAAACCTTTCTCGTTGGCTCTAATCTTATCGGCAAGTAAACCCTTAATGATTACTTATGTCTATCCTATTTATTAAAGAGACGCTAAAACAAATAGGCG
The DNA here is from genome assembly GCA_021014915.2 of Artemisia tridentata subsp. tridentata. Taxonomy (NCBI): domain Eukaryota; kingdom Viridiplantae; phylum Streptophyta; class Magnoliopsida; order Asterales; family Asteraceae; genus Artemisia; species Artemisia tridentata. The sequence continues at coordinate 487,329,225 of CP139508.1, read as the reverse complement.
AGGAAGGGGCATGGCGACCCAAGCAATGCTCAGCTAGACACAGAGGTTATCAATGCACTAATAAAAGTCACCAAAGACATCAACATATAAACTTTAATTAATAGGAAAGCAATATTAAGGGGAGTGCATGATTTTCCGTAGTCACATGACACAAGCCCATCAATCCTAATGAATTAAAGTGTACTAATACAATAAAACAAAACTACTTAATGAATTGAATACATGCAGGACCTTCTTACAGCTCTTGTATCTTTGTTTAGGTGTGTCTTGTGCTGCTTGGTCTTCTGAATTCGGCTCTAGGTTCTTCTGTCTTCGGTATCTGAGTTAAGCTTAGAGTCAGAACTCTTAAATTCGTCTGTCCTTGGGGTATTTATAGTTTCTGTCTAAGGGATAGATGCGGCGCATAGAATTGTGAGATGCGGCGCATTGACTTAACTTCGCGTGGGGTCCAAGATTAATATATTCAGGAATATTCGTACACTGTCTTCAGATGCGGCGTATCTTGACTTTGTATGCGGCGCATGTACTTGGATTGTAACTTGTGAAAACTTGATAGTGATACGCCGTATGTTAGAAGTATGATGCGGCGTATCTGGAGTAGAACGAGCTTGATCTTCTGGATTTTAGTAGGCTTTTGACATCTTGCTTGTTTTGCTCCATAATTAGTCCAAAATCGCCAAGTTTCACATAATGCTTGTTTTTACCTAAGAATTACTAAAGTAAACATTAACGTATCGATTCTCATATATAATATAATAAAACAAGTCAAATAAATAGGATAAATGATGATAATAAAATGTACTTATTTGAGTTCATCAAATATCCCCCCACTTGAACTTTACTTGTCCCCAAGTAAACCTTAGAATTAATCAAATGAAAATGTATCCTAAAAGATATTAGGATTTATTTTTATATTTAAGCACGTATTCGTTTTGTCATAATCACACAACCAAACACTTAACGAAATAGAAACCAAAATAATTTTTAATGTAAAACAATTCTAAATCGTTTTGTTGCTTAGTTGTGACGAATATTCTATCATAGGCTTGGCAAGTATACACATCTCCCCCACTAAAGCCAATGAATAACAAGTCTAAAGCAGTAAAAAGGGTTTGTTGGTTACGGGTTGATCATCCATTTTAATCTCTATCGATCTCATATTCCAGAAAAGGCGACAAAATCACAAATACATGATCGAATCCACGACCACGATACTTGCAATTGCTCAAATCCTTAACTCGAATAGGCTAAAGATAGGACCAAGTAATCTTCACCAATAATATTATATCAAAAAGGGCGACAAAATCATAAATACATAGCCGAATCCACGACTACGATACTTAAGATTGCTCAAATCCCTAATCTCAATAAATCAAAGGTTTGGATGAAGAATGATATAGGGTATCGATAATATTTGGGATACAAATTGGTGTAAAATAAAAAATAAACAAAACAGATAAATTAAAATCCTAAGTGTGGTTAATAACTTTAACACTTGAAACCCACGCTTTAGGTAGACACGAATTATACTCAACAAGATCTCAATCAAAGAATAACCTTAGTTGGCGTTCCCATAACGGCCAACTCCCATTCAATCCATAAATATAATATACAACAAATAGTGGTGATATCTCCCACTTAATACAAAACTTTACATAAGTTGGTTAAAACAAACTTCCAACTTTTCCTTTTTCTTTTTCTTTTCTATTTTTTTGAATTTTTCTTTTCACCAATTCCATGTGTAAAATTTCACAACTTTTCTATCACGATTTTTCCGGATAATTTTTCCATACTCTTCATACTTTCAGAAATAATTGTAATAGTGAAAGTAGTAAACACACGAAAAATAAACTCAAAGTTATACAATATTTACTTTCATACCAATTGCATTGTGCAATTTCCCGACCTAACCAAAGATAATGAATTACGCACGCGAACACAGGTGATGAACTCAAATAAGTACATTTTATTACTATCATTTATCCTATTAATTTGACTTGTTTTACTATATTATGTATGAGGATTGATACTTAATCATTTACTTTTGTAATTCTCAGGTAAAAACAAGCATTTGGTGAAACTTAGCGATTATGGACTAATAATGGAGCAAAACGTGCATAAAGTGGAAGTCTACTGACATGGACAAGATCAAGTCAATTCTGCTCCAGATGCGCCGCATCTCACTCTCGACATGCGCCGCATCTCTATCAAGATATCACCAGATACGATCCAAGATACAAGAGGACATGCGCCGCATCTAATCAAGAGTTACGCCGCATCTTCTGGCGGTGTACGAATATTCCTGAATATTATAATCTTGGACCCCACGCGAAGTTAAGTACATGCGCCGCATCTACTTAGTAGATGCGCCGCATCTTCCCTCAGACAGAAACTATAAATACCCCGTAGACCAGACGAATTAAAGAGTTCGAAACCCTAAAACCGAAGTTCGGACAGCAGAACAGGAGGACGAATTCAGTCAAGAGGCAGCACAAGACACACCCAAATCGAAGATACAAGAGCTGTAAGAAGGTGCTGCATGTATTTAATTCATTAAGTAGTTTTGTTTTATTGTGTTAGCAAACTTTAATTCATCAGGATTGGTGGCTTGTGTAATGTGACAACGAAAGATTGCACTCCCTTTAATACTTGCTTTCCCATCAATTAAAGTTTATATGTTGATGTCTTTGGTTACTACTTATTAGTGCATTGATAACCTCTGTGTTTATTAGTGGCTTGCGGGCATCCGACTGCGGGACAAGATGTGGCTCCCACGGTTGTTTCTAAATTGATCACTTAGGAATAACTTTTAGACATAAGTAATCATTAAGGGTTTACTCGCCGATGAGAATAGGACCAACGAGAAAGGGTTAATTACATACACTTCATATAAAGCTATCAATAAAACAAGTGACAATCTACTTAATCATAAGGACAGCCCTCTTATTGTCTCTAGTATCTATCTGTGTACGTGTGTGCTACTTGCTGATTCGTGCCTATTTGTTTATTTTATTATTTAATTACTACAAAACTGTGCCAGTCTCTCAGGCTGAAACCCTCTTGCGTTAGGATATTAAAATACTGATTAGAATAACTAGATAATACGTTCCACTCTTAGTGATCGACACTCTACTTACCATTATCTTCATACTGACCGGGTACACTGCTCGTTAAGTGTGTGTGTTATTGATAAGTCGGCTAAATATAAATTTAAAACTTGAGTAGGCATTAAAACTGCTAAACCGCAACGACACATCACGCGCACCAAGTTTTTGGCGCCGTTGCCGGGGAGTGAATTGTTATTATCTGTTAATTTGATTAGTATTTTAATTAGGTTTTTCTTTTTATTAGATTAATTGCATCATTGTACTATTTTGCATAATTGTTGTATTGTGTGCTATTTGTTTTCTTTTATTTTTGCTTTTATTTGTTTTTGTTTCGTGTGTTTTATTTTTGTTTTTATTTTTCGTATTTTTCTGTTCTGCTATCGTTGTACTGTGCTAAATCAAACGATACGGCGCATCTGATCTCTCAGATACGGCGTATTGCGTTTAATTTTTTTATATACAACGCGTTTAATTAATTCGATACGACTCATCTTTTCCCCAAGATACGGCGTATCTGTTTTTAATAAGAAAATTTTTCTAAGCGATAAAGTAATACGACGCATCTGCTTTTGCAGATACGGCGTATCTGTTTTTGATAAAAAATTTTCTAAAACATTAACGCCATACGACGCATCTTCTTTTGAAGATACGGCGTATCTATTATTTTAATTAAAAACAGTTTGCGAATTATTAAACAGATACGGCGTATCGATCTCAGTCGATACGGCGCATCTTACTGAATCAAAAATCTTTTATTTTTAAACGTAACGAAAATACGGCGCATTAACTTTCGTTAATACGACGCATTTAATTTTAATTGGATAAGTTGATTTTTGATTAATTAATTCGATACGGCGCATTCTTAAATTCTAAAGCGGCGTATCTATTTTCTGAATAAAGTCTGATTAAATTTTAACGATTATAAGATACGGCGTATCCAACTTTTTGGATACGGCGCATCGTCTGCAGATATCAGTAACTTTAATTTTTCGTATTCCGTTTTCGTTATTAATTATCTGATATATTACTTTCTCGAGCATACCCTACTGATGCTTTTGTGATTGATTTCAGGAAGTGCATGACCAGGAGTTCTACGAGGAACTTGATTCAACCTTTTGAAGATCCTGAACGAGCCCTGCATTCGCTTAAGAGGCTTTTCAACACAAGAAGCTTTGATCTTTCAAGTTCACTCGAGCTTGATTACTTTTCTGAAGAAAAAGAGGAAGTTGAAACAGGAACAATGGGCGAAAACACTACTATGGAGGAATACATGAACAATACCCGTGCTGATTACACTTCAGGAGTTGCTAGACCAAAGTTTGATGACAAGTCAAAATTTGAGTTGAAGGGACAATTTCTCAAAGAGCTCAGAGAGAATGCTTTCAGTGGGACGGAACAAGAGGATGCTAATGAGCATGTCGAAAAGGTCCTGGAGATTGCAGATTTGTTTACTACAGAAAGTGTCAATACCGATCAACTCATGCTAAGAATCTTCCCAATCTCACTAAAAGGAGCTGCTAACAAGTGGCTAAGGAATGAACCTGCTAGTTCAATCACTACGTGGGAAGGTTTGAAGAGCAAATTCCTGAAGAGATATTGTCCACCTGCTAAGACTGCTAAGAAGATGGAGGCTATCAATAGTTTCAAGCAAGAGCCTGATGAAACCCTTTATCAAGCTTGGGAACGATTTAAAGATTTATTGATAAAATGTCCTCAACACTATCTAACCCCTATGCAGGAAATAATATTGTTTTATCAGGGATTGGACGTGCCTACAAGACAGATTTTGGATGCTAAGGGAGCTGTACCTCAGATGAGTGCAACTAATGCTAGGAAGGCGATCCAAGAAGCTGCTGATCATTCTCAGAAATGGCACGATGGGACCTCTACTAGATCTAAGAGCAGCACTAATTTTGACGGGATTGCTGCTATTCAAGCTCAATTGGATAAAATTAGTAGAGAGATGAAGAAGCGAGATGAAAGAGCGTATGCTGCCCAAGTTGGATGTGAAAAGTGCGAAGGACCTCACTACACTAAAGATTGCCCGAACAAGAATGAAAGTGAGACATTTGAAGAAGCTTATTACACCCAATTTGGACAACCGTTCCGACCTTCAGCAAGATTTAGGGAAGCTAGTCCGGGATTCTATCAAAAGAACAACTTCAATCCCGCTTATCAAGAGAGGAGGCAGACTTTAGACGATACTTTAAAGCAAATTATGGCCGATGCTGCTAAAAGACATGAAGAGAATACTGCTATGATCAAGGAAATTCGAGCTTCAACGGACACTACTACAAGAAATCAAGGAGCTTCGATCAAAGCATTGGAACAACAAATTGGTCAAATGAGCAAAGTTCTTCAAGAAAGGGGATATGGAAGTTTACCGAGCTCAACTGAAACCAACCCAAGGGATCATGTCAAGGCCATAAGCACCACCGAAGAAGTCACTCCTAATATACCTAGAAGGTCGATGAATGGTAATGATGGTGCAAGACCCGAATTTTTCTTTAACTCTTCAATCAGCTTAAGGAGACTACTAAAAGAGAAGACAAAAATTGAAGAGGAGATCAAGGCAACAATGAAAGAAGAGAGCCCTGCAACCGATTCAAATGCCTTGCCTCATAAAGAAAAAGACCCAGGAAGTTTTACTCTACCTTGTTCTATTAATAATATATCCTTCAATAATGTGTTGGCTGACTTAGGAGCTAGTGTTAGTGTTATGCCTCTTAAGACATTCGCTACCCTAGGACTAGGAAAATTAGCACCAACTAAATTACTTATTGAATTGGCTGATAAAACAGTAAAACGACCTGAAGGGATTGCTAATAATGTGCTAGTTAAGATTGAGCAGTTTATTTTTCCCGTAGACTTTATTATACTAGACATGCCCGAGGATGTTAAGATTCCTTTAATCCTCGGAAGACCTTTCTTGTCTACTGCCCATGCTAAGATTGATGTGTTTAAGAGAAAAATTTCATTAAGGGTAGGGAATAATAAACTAGTCTATAAGTGCCAAGATCCGGTTAAAAGCATAATTAGAGGTGTTTATGTGCTAGGATTAAGAGAGCGTATGGACCTCGATCTTGAAGCTAGACTTATGGGAGAAACATTGATTCAAAACAACTCAACTAATCCTAATCATGAAGACTTTGAGGAATTCATTGACCTTAATGTACCTACGGAACTTAGACGAGATATTGTTAGTGATTCTGATGATGAGTGGTATGATTGTGTAGTAATTAATAAACGTAGGAGAGTAGTTGAGAAAACGAATTTGAACAATGATGTGTTTATTGAACTACCACCCCACCTTGCTTATCTGTGCCTATATGATAATAAGAATTTCCCGTCTATCATTTTGTCATCTCTGCCCGTAAGGGACAGGACTTTGTTTATACAGATATTGAAGAAGAACGGCGTGGAAATTAAGAACGAGCAAGGAGTGTTCAATATTACTAAATTGGCGATGAAGGAGCGTGATGTTTCCGACTCCTTCAATGATCGATACTAATGAGCTGAACGTGAGTCTAACTTGAAGACTCTGGAATAAAGACAAGTGCTTACCGGGAGACAACCCGGATTTATCTTTTATTATTCTGTTTTCTGTGTCGAGTCAGTCCAGGCCGCACGAAGATACGGCGCATCTCAGTCCTGAGATGCGACGCATCTCCTGCAATGGTCATATCTTATTTTATTTTTCTGCATTTTTATTTTTCGACTTTAAAACTTTTTATCAGTTTATTTTAATGCGGCGCATCCCTGGTTAAGGATGCGGCGCATCTTTATTCTGATCCGTATTTATTCCAGGCTCGATACGGCGTATCTTCTTCAATAAGATACGGCGCATCGACTGACCTGATGATTTTCAGTTTTAATTTTTAAGTTTTATTTTTCCTAACTACTAATGTGTTATGCAAGTTGAACCTTTCTTATCTTAGGTGTGTTTTAAAGTGTTGGTGGTATTATAGTTTCCTGGATTTCCTGTGGATACATCAAGTATGAAGTTTTAACGTTCTAATCCACAAGAAAGATGATTTTTGCTAATGGAGGATCATACCGAGCAAATCTCAGGGGAGTTTTTCTTGTTCTAATTCTTTTATTTTCCAGTTTTTAACCTTTTATACAAACAACGAGGACGTTGTTTAACTTAAGTGGGGGGATAGGAGAATTAGAACACTTAACAATTACTTGTCCTACTTTTTCAAAAATTATGCTTAAAATGTGCTTAATATATCAAACTTAAAAAATTTTTAGCATGTTTTTGTTTAAGATCTAAGTTACATAACTGCACACATGACGTTATTTTCAAAAATTGTGATTTCTCAAAATTCACAAATCTATGAGTGTGCCGGTGACTTGTAAACTTTAGAACTTGGCTTGTATACTATTCGAGACCACCATAATGAGTATTATTTATATAATTGGAATGACTTGTCTAACTTGGTAAAATTCTAGGATTACAACCAAATAGCCTTTATATGTTATGTGTTATTAGCTAACTACACTGGTTAGTTAACCCCCGTATAAAACCCTTTTGTTACTCTCATTTTTAGAGTAAGATACCCCTAGAAAAACCCTCAGAGCCATTCCTTTCGTTTCTTACACCTATGTTTAAAATGTTTCGTTACACCCTTACACCTTAGCCTACCCTGTAGATTAGAATCCGTGGTTGGTTAATTGCTATAGGCAGAGTGTGTTTCCTTACATTACCTGTGTTCGCGTGCGTAATTCATTATCTATGGTTAGGTCGGGAAATTGCACAATGCAAATTGGAGTGAAAGTAAATATTGTATATTTTTGAGTTTATTTTTCGTGTGTTTACTACTTTCACTATTACCGTTATTTCTGAAAGTATGAAAAGTATGAAAAAAATTATCCGGAAAGAAAGTTGTAGTGATGTGGTGAAATTTTACACATCTATGTTTATGTTTCAAAAAAAAAAAAAAAAAAAAAAAAAAAAAAAAAAAAAAATGAGAAAAGAAAAAGAAAGAAAAAAGAGTTGGATGTTTATTTTAAGCCAACGATGTAGAGTTATGTAAGTGGTCGATATCACCACTATTTGTTGTATTATATCTATGATTGAATGGGAATTGGCAGTTATGGGAATGCCGATTAAGGTTTATTCTTTGATTAAGATTTTGTTGAGTATAATTCGTGTCTACCAAAAGCGTGTGTTTCAAGTGTTAAAGCGTGAGTTATTCAATGATATGAGTCTTATTCATGGGATGGTTGGGATAGTGATTAACCACACTTAGGATTTTAATCTATTTGTTTTGTTTTGTTTATTTTTATTTTTACACCAATTTATATCCCAAATGTTATCCATACCCTGTATTGTTCTTTATCCAACCGAACCTTTGATTTATTGAGATTAGGGATTTGAGCAATCTTAAGTATCGTAGTCGTGGATTCGGCTATGTATTTATGATTTTGTCGCCCTTTTTGATATATTATTATTGGTGAAGTTTGGACCTATCTTTAGCCTATTCGAGTTAAGGATTTGAGCAATTGCAAGTATCGTGTTCGTGGATTCGATCATGTATTTGTGATTTTGTCGCCTTTTCTGGAATTTGAGATCGATAGTGCAAATAAGAATAATTAACCCTTTAGCCTAAAAACCCTTTTTTACCGCTTTAGACTTGTTATTCCTTAGCTTTAGTGGTGGAGATGTGTATACTTGCCAAGCTTATGATAGAATATTCGTCACGACTGGACAGTTAAACGATTAGATTTGCTTTTATCGACTTATTTTATTTTACTTCTAATTCGTTAAGTGTTTAGTTGTGTGATTATGAAATAAACGAATACATGCTTAAATATAAAAATAAATCCTAACATCTTTTAGGATACATTTTCATAAATGAAATTCTAAGGTTTACTTGGGGACAAGTAAAGTTCAAGTGGGGGGATATTTGATGAACTCAAATAAGTACATTTTATTACTATCATTTATCCTATTAATTTGACTTGTTTTACTATATTATGTATGAGGATTGATACTTAATTGTTTACTTTTGTAATTCTCAGGTAAAAACAAGCATTTGGTGAAACTTAGCGATTATGGACTAATAATGGAGCAAAACGTGCATAAAGTGGAAGTCTACTGACATGGACAAGATCAAGTCAATTCTGCTCCAGATGCGCCGCATCTCACTCTCGACATGCGCCGCATCTCTATCAAGATATCACCAGATACGATCCAAGATACAAGAGGACATGCGCCGCATCTAATCAAGAGTTACGCCGCATCTTCTGGCGGTGTACGAATATTCCTGAATATTATAATCTTGGACCCCACGCAAAGTTAAGTACATGCGCCGCATCTACTTAGTAGATGCGCCGCATCTTCCCTCAGACAGAAACTATAAATACCCCGTAGACCAGACGAATTAAAGAGTTCGAAACCCTAAAACCGAAGTTCGGACAGCAGAACAGGAGGACGAATTCAGTCAAGAGGCAGCACAAGACACACCCAAATCGAAGATACAAGAGCTGTAAGAAGGTGCTGCATGTATTTAATTCATTAAGTAGTTTTGTTTTATTGTGTTAGCAAACTTTAATTCATCAGGATTGGTGGCTTGTGTAATGTGACAACGAAAGATTGCACTCCCTTTAATACTTGCTTTCCCATCAATTAAAGTTTATATGTTGATGTCTTTGGTTACTACTTATTAGTGCATTGATAACCTCTGTGTTTATTAGTGGCTTGCGGGCATCCGACTGCGGGACAAGATGTGGCTCCCACGGTTGTTTCTAAATTGATCACTTAGGAATAACTTTTAGACATAAGTAATCATTAAGGGTTTACTCGCCGATGAGAATAGGACCAACGAGAAAGGGTTAATTACATACACTTCATATAAAGCTATCAATAAAACAAGTGACAATCTACTTAATCATAAGGACAGCCCTCTTATTGTCTCGAGTATTTATCTGTGTACGTGTGTGCTACTTGCTGATTCGTGCCTATTGGTTTATTTTATTATTTAATTGCAAACAAATCGTGCCAGTCTCTCAGGCTGAAACCCCTTTGCGTTAGGATATTAAAATACTGATTAGAATAACGAGACAATACGTTCCACTCTTAGTGATCGACACTCTACTTACCATTATATTCATACTGACCGGGTACACTGCTCGTTAAGTGTGTGTGTTATTGATAAGTCGGCTAAATATAAATTTAAAACTTGAGTAGGCATTAAAACTGCTAAACCGCAACGACACATCACGCGCATCAACAGGTAATGTAAGGAAACACACTTTGCCTAAAGCAATTAACCAACCACGGATTTTAATCTACAGGGTAGGCTAAGGTGTAAGGGTGTATCGAAACATTATAACAAAGGTGTAAGAAACGAAAGGAATGGCTCTGAGGGTTTTTCTAGGGGTATCTTACTCTAAAAGTGAGAGTAACAAAGGGTTTATACGGGGGTTAACTAACCAGTGTAGTTAGTTAATATCACATAACATATAAAGGCTATTTGGGTGTAATCCTAGAAATTTACCAATTTAGACAAGTCACTCTAATTATATAGATAATACTTATTATGGTGGTCTCGAATAGTATACAAGCCAAGTTCTAAAGTTTTCAAGTCACCAGCACACTAAAGTTTTAATATTTTTGAAAGAATAGAGTTATGTGTGCGGTTATGTAATTTAGACTTTAAACAAAAACATGCTAAAAAATTTTAAATTTTGATATATTAAGCGCATTTTAAGCATATTTTGAAAAAGTTTAGGACAAGTAAGTGTTCTAATTCTCCAATCCCCCCACTTAAGTTAAACAACGTCCTCGTTGTTTGTGTCAAAGGTTAAAAACTGGAAAATAAAAGAATTAGAACAGAAAAACTCCCCTGAGATTTGCTCGGTATGATCCTCCATTTGTATAAGAGCAAAAATCAACTTTCTTGTGGATGAGAACGTTTAAGCTTCATATTTGATGTATCCACAAAAATTGCAGGAATCTATAATACCATTTAGACTTTAACACACCTGAGTTAAGAAGGTTCAAACTTGCATAATACATTAGTAGTTAGTAAAAATAAAACTGTAAATCATCAGGTCAGTCGATACGCCGTATCTTATGGAAGAAGATACGCCGTATCGAGCCTGGAATAAAATACGAATCAGAATAAAAGATGCGTCGCATCCTTAACCAGGGATGCGCCGCATTAAATAAACTGACAGAAAGTTTTTAAAGTCAAAAATAAAAATGCAGAAAATAAAATAAGATATGACCAGTGCAGGTGATGCGTCGCATCTTATGATGGAGATGCGCCGCATCTTCTGCAGGTCTGACAGACTCGACACAGAACAGAAAAGTAAAAAAAAATTTCTTCGGGTTGTCTCCCGGTCAGCACTTGTCTTTATTCCAGAGTCTTCAAGTTAGACTCACGTTCAGCTCCTTACTCTGTTCTATTGATCCCCACATGTCCATGCACGATGTAGTTGAGAATTACTTCGTCACGAACATATTCCGGCCCCAATTCAAGTACACCTTTCTAGAATCCTTTCATCTTTTGGTACGGATACTCGATCCCTTTCTCAGCGTCATTTTCATCTACAAAAAGAAATGGTGTAAATTTGTAACAAAATTTGTTAGGGGCATGTTTAAACCTTGGGTGAGCACGAGGCATCATGTAAGTGATGACGTTGCTTCCACTTTTAAAGGTGATCTTTTCTTCAAATCTTTTAGCGTTTATTTCGACCTCCTTACAAAATGGTTTCCCAACGATCACGTCACCCATCTCAACATCACGATAAGCATCCATGTTTTCCACCACGGTGAAATCTGTAACAATAGTTAAATTCCCAACAAAAATAGGTACATTCATGAATATTCCAACTACGTTTTTCCCTCTATACTCAATTTTGTTTTTCATTATAGAATTATAGAAATCTTTTGACATTACATTAATTGGTAAAATAGGGAAAAAGTTGGCACTAACCTGTTTAAATCCTATCATGCAAGGAAATTGTAAATTATAAGCACAATCTACATGGATCTTTCTACCATAATCACAGAAACTAGGATATCCTTCAAATTCATCATAATTCTTAGTGTTGATCATATTGATTCTAGGTACATCCATAATTTCTCCTTCTTCAATTTCGGGTTCAAAATCCTCCGTAAATTGATCATTGATTCCTATTGGTAAATTAAGATCATTTAATTCAATGTAGTCTCCACTATAGGTCTCAAGTGATTCATTATTTACCAAGGTTTCTCCCATAAACCTAGCTTCTAGATCGAGGTCCATACGTTCTCTTAATCCTAACACATAGACGCTTCTAATTATGCTTTTAGCAGGATTTTGGCACTTATAGACTAGTTTATTATTTCCTACCTTTAATGAGATTTTTCTTTTAAACACATCAATCTTAGCATGGGCGGTAGACAAGAAAGGTCTTCCAAGGATTAAAGGAATCTTAACATCCTCGGGCATATCTAATATAACAAAGTCTACGGGGAAAACAAACTTCTCAATCTTAACTAGCACATTTTCAGCAATCCCTTCAGGTCGTTTTACCATTTTATCAGTGATGCGTGCGATGTGTCGTTGCGGTTTAGCAGTATTAATGCCTACTCAAGTTTTAAATTTATATTTAGCCGACTTATCAATAACACACACACTTAACGAGCAGTGTACCCGGTCAGTATGAATATAATGGTAAGTAGAGTGTCGATCACTAAGAGTGGAACGTATTATCTAGTTATTCTAATCAGTATTTTGATATGCTAAGTTAGCTATACAACCTAATCTAACGCAAGGGGGGTTCAGCCTGAGAGACTGGCACGTTTTGGTTGCAATTAAATAATAAACTAAACTAATGAGCACGAATCAGAGATAGACATGCACGTACACAGATAAATACTCGAGACAATAAGAAGACCTGTCCTGATGATTAAGTAGATTGTCACTTGTTTTATTGATAGTTTTATATGAAGTGTATGTAGTTAACCCTTTCTCGTTGGTCCTAATCTTATCGGCGAGAAATCCCTTAATGATTACTTATGTCTAAAAGTTATTCCTAAGTGATTAATTTAGTAACAACCGTGGGAGCCACATTCTCTTCCGTAGTCAAATGAGCAGGCCACTAATAAACACAGAGGTTATCAATGCACTAATAAGTAGTAACCAAAGACATCAACATATAAACTTTAATTGATGGGAAAGCAGTTTTAAGGGAGTGCAATCTTTCTCCTCACATTACACAAGCCACCAATCCTGATGAATTAAAGTTTACTAACACAATAAAACAAAACTACTTAATGAATTAAACACATGCAGGACCTTCTTACAGCTCTTGTATCTTCGTTCGGGTGTGTCTTGTGCTGCCTATTCGTCTGAATTCGGCCTTAGGTTTCTGTGGTCTTCGTACCTCGTATAAAATATATGCTACGAAATTCGTCTGGTCTTGGGGTATTTATAGTTTCTGTCTGAGGGTAAGATGCGGCGCATCTAGTAAGTAGATGCGGCGCATTGACTTAACTTCGCGTGGGGTCTAAGATTATTATATTCAGGAATATTCGTACACCGCCAGAAGATGCGGCGTATCTTCATTCTTGGATGCGGCGCATGTCCTCTTGTATCTTGGATCGTATCTGGTGAAATCTTGATAGTGATGCGCCGTATGTAATAAGCAAGATGCGGCGCATCTGGAGCAGAATGTCTTGATCTTGTACATTTCGGTAGACTCTTAACTTCTTGCTTGTTTTGCTCCATAATTAGTCCAAAATCGCTAAGTTTCACCAAATGCTTGTTTTTACCTGAGAATTACAAAAGTAAACGATTAAGTATCAATCCTCATACATAATATAATAAAACAAGTCAAATTAATAGGATAAATGATGGTAATAAAATGTACTTATTTGAGTTCATCAAATATCCCCCCACTTGAACTTTACTTGTCCCCAAGTAAACCTTAGAATTAATCTTATGAAAATGTATCCTAAAAGATATTAGGATTTATTTTTATATTTAAGCATGTATTCATTTTTGTCATAATCACACAACTAAACACTTAACGAATTAGAAGTAAAATAAAATATTCTGATAAAAGCAAATCTAATCGTTTAACTGTCCAGTCGTGACGAATATTCTATCATAAGCTTGGCAAGTATACACATCTCCCCCACTAAAGCCAAGGAATAACAAGTTTAAAGCGGTAAAAAGGGTTTTGAGGTTTAAGGGTTAATCATTTTCCTTAATCTCTATCGATCTCAAATTCCAGAAAAGGTGACAAAATCACAAATACATGATCGAATCCACGAACACGATACTTGTAATTGCTCAAATCCTTAACTCGAATAGGCTAAAGATAGGACCAAGTAATCTTCACCAATAATATTATATCAAAAAGGGCGACAAAATCATAAATACATAGCCGAATCCATGACTACGATACTTAAGATTGCTCAAATCCCTAATCTCAATAAATCAAAGGTTTGGATAAAGAATAATATAGGGTATGGATAATATTTGGGATATAAATTGGTGTAAAAATGAAAAATAAACAAAACAAATAAATTAAAATCCTAAGTGTGGTTAATCACTATCCCAACCATCCCGTGAATAATATTCATATCATAGAATAACTCACGCTTTAACACTTGAAACACACGCTTTAGGTAGACACGAATTATACTCAACAAGATCTCAATCAAAGAATAAACCTTAATTGGCGTTCCCATAACTGCCAACTCCCATTCAATCCATAGATATAATATACAACAACTAGTGGTGATATCGACCACTTAATACAAAACTTTACATTAGTTGGTTAAAACAAACATCCAACTTTTCCTTTTTTCTTTTTCTTTTTTCTATTTTTTTTTTTTTTTTTTTTTTTTTTTTTTTTTTTTTTTTTTTTTTTTTTTTTTTTGATACATAAACAAAGATGTGTAAAATTTCACCACATCACTATAATGATAATTCTGGATAATTTTTTCATATTTTTCATAACTTCAGAAATAACGGTAATAGTGAAAGTAGTAAACACACGAAAAATAAACTCAAAGATATACAATATTTACTTTCACTCCAATTGCATTGTGCAATTTCCCGACCTAACCATAGATAATGAATTACGCACGCGAACACAGGTAATGTAAGGAAACACACTTTGCCTAAAGCAATTAACCAACCACGGATTTTAATCTATAGGGTAGGCTAAGGTGTAAGGGTGTAACGAAACATTTTAACAAAGGTGTAAGAAACGAAAGGAATGGCTCTGAGTGTTTTTCTAGGGGTATCTTACTCTAAAAAATGAGAGTAACAAAAGGGTTTATACGGGGGTTAACTAACCAGTGTAGTTAGCTAATAACACATAACATATAAAGGCTATTTGGGTGTAATCCTAGAAATTTACCAATTTAGACAAGTCATTCCAATTATATAAAATAATACTTATTATGGTGGTCTCGAATAGTATACAAGCCAAGTTCTAAAGTTTACAAGTCACCGGCACACTCATAGATTTGTGAATTTTGAAAAATCACAATTTTTTGAAAATAACGTCATGTGTGCAGCTATGCAACTTAGACTTTAAACAAAAACATGCTAAAAATTTTAAATTTTGATATATTAAGCACATTTTAAGCATAATTTTTGAAAAGTTTAGGACAAGTAAGTGTTAAGTGTTCTAATTCTCCAATCCCCCCACTTAAGTTAAACAACGTCCTCGTTGTTTGTATAAAAGGTTAAAAACTGGAAAATAAAAGAATTAGAACAGAAAAACTCCCCTGAGATTTGCTCGGTATGATCCTCCATTAGTATAAGAGCAAAAATCATCTTTCTTGTGGATGAGAACGTTTAAGCTTCATAATCGATGTATCCACAGGAAATGCAGGAATCTATAATACCACCAAGACTTCAGCTCTTTAATATCGATCATTGAAGGAGTCGGAAACATCGCGCTCCCTCATTGCCAATTCAGTAATATTGAACACTCCTTGCTCGTCCTTAATTTCCACGCCGTTCTTCTTTAATATCTGTATAAACAAAGTTCTGTCCCTTTCGGGCAGAGATGACAAAATGATAGACGGGAAATTCTTATTATCATATAAGCATAAATAAGCAAGGTGGGGTGGTAGTTCAATAAACACATCATTATTCAAATTCGTTTTCTCAACTATTCTCCTACGTTTATTAATTACTACGCAATCATACCACTCATCATCATAATCATTAACAACATCGCGTCTAAGTTCGGTAGGTACATTAAGGTCAATAAATTCCTCAAAGTTCTCATGATTAGGATTAGTTGAGTTGTTTTGAATCAATGTTTCTCCCATAAGCCTAGCTTCAAGATCGAGGTTCATACGCTCTCTTAATCCTAGCACATAGACTCCTCTAATTATGCTTTTAATAGGATCTTGGCACTTATAGACTAGTTTGTTATTCCCTACCCTTAATGAGATTTTTCTTTTAAACACATCAATTTTAGCATGGGTAGTAGACAAGAAAGGTCTTCCAAGGATTAAAGGAATCTTAACATCCTCGGGCATATCTAATATAACAAAGTCTACAGGGAAAATAAACTCCTCAATCTTAACTAGCACATTAATAGCAATCCCTTCAGGTCGTTTTACCGTTTTATCAGCCAATTCAATAAGTAATTTAGTTGGTGCTAATTTTCCTAGTCCTAGGGTAGTGAATGTCTTAAGAGGCATAACACTAACACTAGCTCCTAAGTCAGCTAACACATTATTGAAAGATATATCATTAATTGAACAAGGTAAAGTAAAACTTCCTGGGTCTTTTTCTTTATGAGGCAAGGCATGTAAGTCGGTTGCAGGGCTCTCCTCTTTCATTGTTGCCTTGATCTCCTCTTCAATCTTTGTCTTCTCTTTTAGTAGTCTCCTTAAACTGATTGAAGAATTAAAGAAAAATTCGGGTCTTGCACCATCATTACCATTCATCGATCTTCTAGGTAAGTAAGGAGTGACTTCTTCAGTGGTGCTTATGGCCTTGACATGATCCCTTGGGTTGGTTTCAGTTGAGCTAGGTAAACTTCCATATCCCCTTTCTTGAAGAACTTTGCTCATTTGACCAATTTGTTGTTCCAATGCTTTGATCGAAGCTCCTTGATTTCTTGTAGTAGTGTCCGTTGAAGCTCGGATTTCTTTGATCATAGCAGTATTTTCTTCATGTCTTTTAGCAGCATCGGCCATAATTTGCTTTAGAGTGTCATCTAAAGTCTGCCTCCTTTCTTGATAAGCGGGATTAAAGTTGTTCTTTTGATAGAATCCCGGGGTGGCTTCCCTAAATCTTCCTGAAGGTCGGAATGGTTGTCCAAATTGGGTGTAATATGCTTCTTCAAACGTCTCACTTTCATTCTTATTCGGGCAATCTTTAGTGTAGTGAGGTCCTTCGCACTTTTCACATCCAACTTGGGCAGCATACACTTTTTCATCACGCTTCTTCATCTCTCTACTAATTTTATCCAATTGAGCTTGAATAGCAGCAAACCCGTCAAAATTAGTGCTGCTCTTAGATCTAGTAGAGGTCCCATCGTGCCATTTTTGAGAATGATCAGCAGCTTCTTGGATCGCTTTCCTAGCATTGGCTGCACTCATTAGAGGCACAGCTCCTTTAGCGTCCAAGATTTGTCTAGTGGGCACGTCCAATCCTTGATAAAACAATATTATCTCCTGCATAGGTGTTAGATAGTGTTGAGGACATTTTACCAGTAAATCTTTAAATCGTTCCCAAGCTTGATAAAGAGTCTCATCAGGCTCTTGCTTGAAACTGTTGATAGCCTCCATCTTTTTAGCAGTCTTAGCAGGTGGACAATATCTCTTCAGGAATTTGCTCTTCAAATCTTCCCATGTAGTGATTGAACTAGCAGGTTCATTCCTTAGCCACTTGTTAGCAGCCCCTTTTAGCGAGAGTGGAAAGATTCTTAGCATGATTTGATCATCAGTGACTCCTTCTGAAGTAAACAAATCCGCAATCTCGAGGACCTTTTCAACATACTCATTAGCATCCTCATGTTCTGATCCACTGAAAGCATTCTCTCTTAGCTCCTTGAGAAACTGACCCTTCAATTCAAATTTTGACTTATCATCAAACTTTGGTCTAGCAACTCCTGAAGTGTAATCAGCACGGGTTTTGTTCATGTATTCCTCCATGGTAGTGTTTTCGCCCATTGTTCTGTTTCTTCTTCCTCTTTCTCTTCAGAAAAATAATCAAGCTCGAATGAACTTGAAATATCAAAGCTTTTTGTGTTGAAAAGCCTTTTAAGCGAATGAAAGACTCGTTCAGGATCTTCGAAAGGTTGAATCAAGTTCTTCGTAGAACTCCTGGTCATGCACTTCCTGAAATCAACACAAAAACATCAGTAGGGTATGCTCAAGAAAGTAATATACCAGAAAATTAACAAAGAAAATGGAATACGAAAAATAAAAGTTACTGATATCTGCAGACGATGCGCCGTATCCAAAAAGTTGGATACGCCGTATCTTATAATCGTTAAAATTAAATCAGTCTTTTTTCAGAAAATAGATACGCCGCTTTAGAAATTAGAATGCGCCGTATCTGTTTTAATTATCAAAAATCGATATACTTATTAAAATTAAATGCGTCGTATTAACAAAAGTTAATGCGCCGTATTTCCGTTACGATTCAAAATATAAGATTTTTGATTCAGAAGATGCGCCGTATCGATAAAAATCGATACGCCGTATCTGTTTAATAATTCAAAAACTGTTTTTAATTAAAATAATAGATACGCCGTATCTACTAAAGCAGATGCGTCGTATGGCGTTAACGTTTAGAAATTTTTTTTTATCAAAAACAGATACGGCGTATCTTGGGGAAAAGATGCGTCGTATCGAATTAATTAAACGCGTTGTATTTTATAAAAATTAAACGCAATACGCCGTATCTGAGAAATCAGATGCGCCGTATCGTTCGATTAAGCTCAGTACAACGATTGCAGAATACAGAAAATACGAAAAATAAAAACAAATAAAAACACAAACGAAAATAAACACAAAGAAAACAAATAACACTCAAAAACAGAAAATATGCAAAATAATACAATGAATGCAAATTAACTAAATATACAACACAGTTAGCAGTTAGATTAAAAATTAAAAACCTAATTAAAATACTAATCAAATTAACAGATAATAACAATTCACTCCTCGGCAGCGGCGCCAAAAACTTGATGCGTGCGATGTGTCGTTGCAGTTTAGCAGTATTAATGCCTACTCAAGTTTTAAATTTATATTTAGCCGACTTATCAATAACACACACACTTAACGAGCAGTGTACCCGGTCAGAATGAATATAATGGTAAGTAGAGTGTCGATCACTAAGAGTGGAACGTATTATCTAGTTATTCTAATCAGTATTTTAATATATTAAGTTAGCTATACAACCTAATCTAACGCAAGGGGGGTTCAGCCTGAGAGACTGGCACATTTTGGTTGCAATTAAATTATAAACTAAACTAATGAGCACGAATCAGAGATAGACATGCACGTACACAGATAAATACTCGAGACAATAAGAAGACCTGTCTTGATGATTAAGTAGATTGTCACTTGTTTTATTGATAGTTTTATATGAAGTGTATGTAGTTAACCCTTTCTCGTTGGTTCTAATCTTATCGGCGAGAAATCCCTTAATGATTACTTATGTCTAAAAGTTATTCCTAAGTGATCAATTTAGTAACAACCGTGGGAGCCACATTCTCTTCCGTAGTCAAATGCGCAGGCCACTAATAAACACAGAGGTTATCAATGCACTAATAAGTAGTAACCAAATACATCAACATATAAACTTTAATTGATGGGAAAGCAGTTTTAAGGGAGTGCAATCTTTCTCCTCACATTACACAAGCCACCAATCCTGATGAATTAAAGTTTACTAACACAATAAAACAAAACTACTTAATGAATTAAACACATGCAGGACCTTCTTACAGCTCTTGTATCTTCGTTCGGGTGTGTCTTGTGCTGCCTATTCGTCTGAATTCGGCCTTAGGTTTCTGTGGCCTTCGTACCTCGTATAAAATATATGCTACGAAATTCGTCTGGTCTTGGGGTATTTATAGTTTCTGTCTGAGGGTAAGATGCGGCGCATCTAGTAAGTAGATGCGGCGCATTGACTTAACTTCGCGAGGGGTCCAAGATTATTATATTCAGGAATATTCGTACACCGCCAGAAGATGCGGCGTATCTTCATTCTTGGATGCGGCGCATGTCCTCTTGTATCTTGGATCGTATCTGGTGAAATCTTGATAGTGATGCGCCGTATGTAATAAGCAAGATGCGGCGCATCTGGAGGAGAATGTCTTGATCTTGTACATTTCGGTAGACTCTTAACTTCTTGCTTGTTTTGCTCCATAATTAGTCCAAAATCGCTAAGTTTCACCAAATGCTTGTTTTTACCTGAGAATTACAAAAGTAAACGATTAAGTATCAATCCTCATACATAATATAATAAAACAAGTCAAATTAATAGGATAAATGATGGTAATAAAATGTACTTATTTGAGTTCATCAATCAGCCAATTCAATAAGCAGCTTAGTTGGTGCTAATTTTCCTAGTCCTAGGGTAGTGAATGTCTTAAGGGGCATAACACTAACGCTAGCTCCTAAGTCAGCTAATACATTATTGAAAGATAAGTCATTAATTGGACAAGGTAAAGTAAAACTTCCTGGGTCATTTTCTTTATGAGGCAAGGCACTTAAGTCGGTTGCAGAGCTCTCTTCTTTCATTGTAGCCTTGATCTCCTCTTCAATCTTTGCCTTCTCTTTAAGTAACCTCCTTAAACTGATTGAAGAATTAAAGAAAAATTCGGGCTTTGCAGCATCATTACCATTCATCAATCTTCTAGGAAAAGGTATGTTAGGCGTGACTTCTTCAGTAGTGCATATGGCCTTGACATGATCTCTTGGGTTAGTTTGAGTTGAGCTTGGTAAACTTCCGTATCCCCTTTCTTGAAGAACTTTGCTCATTTGTCCGATTTGTTGTTCCAATGCTTTGATCGAAGCTCCTTGATTTCTTGTTATAGTATCCGTTGAAGCTCGGATTTCTTTGATCATAGCAGTGTTCTCTTCATGTCTTTTAGCAGCATCGGCCATAATTTGCTTTAGAGTGTCATCCAAAGTTTGCCTCCTTTCTTGATAAGCGGGATTAAAGTTGTTCTTTTGATAGTATCCTGGAGTAGCTTCCCTAAATCTTCCTGAAGGTCGGAATGGTTGTCCAAATTGTGTGTAGTATGCTTCTTCGAACGTCTCACTTTCATTCTTATTAGGGCAATCTTTAGTGTAGCGAGGTCCTTCGCATTTTTCACATCCAACTTGGGCAGCATAAACTTTCTCATCACGCTTCCTCATCTCTCTACTAATTTTATCCAATTGAGCTTGAATTGCAACAAACCCGTCAAAATTTGTGCTGCTCTTAGATCTAGTAGAGGTTCCATCGTGCCATTTTTGAGAGTGATCAGCAGCTTCTTGAATAGCTTTTCTAGCATCGGCTGCACTCATTTGAGGCACAGCTCCCTTAGCATCCAAGATTTGTCTAGTAGGCACGTCCAATCCTTGATAGAACAATATTATCTCCTGCATTGGACTCAGATAATGTTGAGGGCATTTCATCAATAAGTTTTTAAATCGTTCCCAAGCTTGATAAAGAGTTTCATCAGGCTCTTGCTTGAAACTGTTGATAGCCTCCATCTTTTTAGCAGTTTTAGCAGGTGGACAATATCTTTTCAGGAATTTGCTCTTCAAATCTTCCCATGTTGTGATTGAACTAGCAGGTTCATTCCTTAGCCACTTATTAGCAGCTCCTTTAATCGAAATTGGAAAGATTCTTAGCATAAGTTGATCGTCAGAGACTCCTTCTGTAGTAAACAAATCTGCAATCTCGAGGACTTTTTCAACATGTTCATTAGCATCTTCATGTTCTGTTCCACTGAAAGCATTTTCTCTTAGCTCCTTGAGAAACTGACCCTTCAACTCAAACTTTGACTTTTCATCAAACTTTGGTCTAGCAACTCCTGAACTGTAATTAGCACGGGTTTTGTTCATGTATTCCTCCATAGTAGTGTTTTCCGCCATTGTTTCTGTTTCTTCTTCCTCCTTCTCTTCAGAAAAGTAATCAAGCTCGAACGAACTTGAAATTTCAAAGCTTTTTGTGTTGAAAAGCCTTTTAAGCGAATGTAAGGCTCGTTCAGGATCTTCGAAAGGTTTAATCAAGTTCCTAGTTGAACTCCTGGTCATGCACTTCCTGAAACCATCACAACAGCATCAGTAGGGTATGTTCAAGAAAGTAATATATCAGAAAATTAACAACGAAAACGGAATTCGAAAAATAAAAGTTGCTGATATCTGCAAACGATGCGCCGTATCCAGAAAGTTGGATACGCCGTATCTTATTACGTTAAAATTAAATCAGACTTTTATTCAGAAAACAGATACGCCGCTTATAATTTTAGAATGCGCCGTATCCAGTTTAAATTATCAAAAATCGATTATATTTATTAAAATTAAATGCGTCGTATTAACAAAAGTTAATGCGCCGTATTTTCGTTATGTTTCAAAATACAAGATTTTTGATTTAGAAGATGCGTCGTATCGATAAAAATTGATGCGTCATATCTGTTTAAAAATTTGAAAAAACTATTTTTAATTTAAATAGAAAATACGCCGTATCTATGAAAACAGATGCGTCGTATGGCGTTAGGGTTTAGAAAATTTTTTTTATTAAAAACAGAATACGCCGTATCTTAGGAAAGATGCGTCGTACTCGAATTTATTAAACGCGTTGTATTTTATAAAAATTAAACGCAATACGCCGTATCTGTGAAAACAGATGCGCCATATCGTTTGTATCAGCACAATACAACTATAGCAGAATGCAGAAAAATAGAAAAAAGAAAAACTAAAATAAAATCAAACAAAAAGAAACAAAAATTACAGAGAATAAAAACACACAAAAACAGAAAATATGCAAATAATACAAAGAATGCAATCTATCTAATATATAACAGAGTTAGTGGTTAGATTTAAAAAAAAAAAAAACCTAATTAAAATACTAATCAAATTAACAGATAATAATAATTCACTCCCCGGCAGCGGCGCCAAAAACTTGCTTGTTTAGTCCTCCACAATAAACTCTTAGGACCCCTCTTGGAAATGAAGCTTGTCTCTAGTCATTAGGAATTTAGGCTTCTTGTTATCTTTCCTAGTGCTTTCTATGTAGTCATACATTACTATGACACGTGTTTGTTTTATGAATGAATGTTTTTATGTGGAGGTTTTTCCTTTTAAATGATTGGTTATTTGTCACAAATGTGCTACTTGTTAGATATTGTATATTTGTCGTCTAACTTTGTTTTGTAGCACGATCCATTGCTTGATTCCTTTGTGTTCTCCAAATGAGGGGGAGTACACATCAAGGGGGAGCCTTAACCACCTTTTTGATTTGACAAAAAGGGGGAGAAATGGGAGTAAACTCATTAAAAACTTGTTAAAACTAATTTTAACCTAAAATGAGTTTATATTTTGTCATTATCAAAAAGGGGGAGATTGTTGATGCAAATAATGTTCTAAAAAAGTTATTTATATCTTTCGATTACTTCACGTTTTGAGTATGACAAAATGTGAACTCACGTTACGTTAAAATTAACGTTAACAAGTTTTTAATTGGAAGATCCCGTTTTTACGCAAATCACTCTTGAACAAAGTTACAACTTGAACTAGTGATCAAAGAAGTGAATTAATGTTTTGAAAATTCACATTTTAAATGGGACAAAACATTTTTTCAAAAATACACATGACAAATTATTTTTGAAATATTAAGAAATGTTTTAATGGAAAAATAAGTTTGAAAATCACAACAGCTATTTTCCCCCCAAAATCAGCTCCAACCTTCCCCAAATAAGTTTTCACCAGAAAAGACAAAATTTGGAGCGTCCTAGTCTACCACGGCTCCATGGTACCGTTAAATTTAACGGAGCCGTGGGTCATTTAGTGGAGCCGTTCGTACCATTTTGAATTGTAACGTTCAGATTTTCTTTTCCTATAAATACCCACCTCTTTCACAGTTTTAGGCACCCTTCACACACAGAAAAATCCCTTAATCAAATCCTCTCACATCTTTCACTTCTTAAGGTCATTTAGATTAGTTTTTCTTTGTTTCAAGAGTGATCCAATCATCCTTCAAGTGATCCTCTTCATACCTCTTCACTAGCAAGAGAAGAACACAAGTATCCAAGTTGATACAAGGTGTTGTCATCCCTCTTCATTAGCAAGAGAAGAACTCAAGTAATCAAGAAGATACTAGAGTTGTAGTTGATAGGTTTTTGTAACACTTGTTACAACCTTGTTGTATCTTAGCATACATAAAGTATATTTCCTTTTTGTGAGTGAGAGTGAAGATCAAGTGTGATCTATAGAGATAGTGAACATCTCTTGAAGCCATTGGGCTTGTGTGATTGATCAAGAAGATCAAGGGTCATTAGGTTAGTGTTAGTTGAGTAGAGTGAAGTGAGTGTTGATCATTGTGATCGTGTTGAGATCTTGGTGATCTCTTGAAGCCATTGGGCTTGTGTGTTTGGTCACGTGGACCTTGGTAGATTGGTGCTAGCTAAGATTAGCACTCGACATCTAGCTTAGTGTCGGTAATAGGATAAGCGACGTGTACGATTTTCTCCGCCTTAAGGGAGGTTGTTGACATAGTGCTTGAAACTCTCGAGTGTGGTACTCAGGGAGTGGAGTAGGGCGAAGAAGAGCTTCGTAGCCGAACCACTATAAATCCTCTGTCTCGGTTTGATCTTTCCAACTCTACTCTTTACTTTTATTTTTTATTATTACTTAGCTTATTGTGTAGTTCATATTGGTGTTGATTGATTACACATAGAGTTCGAATCAAAGTTTCCAATAACCAACTTTTAAAACAAGATTTTAAAATAAGTTTTTAAACCGGTAAACTATTCAACCCCCCTTCTAGTTTCCCACAATTGGTATCAGGAGCCACGTCAGTCAAGTTTTTAAAGTATATTGTATTTTAAAGCTTGAACCGATCAATGGATTCCGATAAATATCTAGAAGGGCAATCTATGCAAAGACCACCACTTTTCGAAACCGATTGTTTTATTTATTGGAAAACATGATTCGAAACGTATGTGAAATCAAAAGACATTGATCTTTGGCATGTTATTACCGAGGGTGACTTTCAACCTATTCAAAAGAATCCGGAAACTAAAAAGGATGAAATAGTTTCTTATGATAAACAAAGTGATGAACTTAAAAGGAAATTAGCCAAAAATAATGAGGCTAAAATGATGATTTATAATGCTTTGCCTAAAAAGGAATTTGAAAGAATTTTTATGTGTAATACGGCAAAAGACATTTGGAAAAATTTGTTAGTCACTCACCAAGGTAATAACCAAGTCAAAGAGAACAAGATAGATCTTCTTGTTCAACAATATGAACAATTCTCCATTTCGGAGGATGAGTCAATAGATAATGCTTTTGCTAGATTTAATACTATTGTCACTAGTCTTAAAGCTCTTGATGAAGGTTATTCTAGTAAGAACTATGTTAGGATGTTTCTTAGAGCTCTACATCCTAAATGGAGAGCAAAGGTCACCGCCATAGAAGAGTCAAAGGACTTGGCGGCATTGTCACTCGATGAACTTATAGGAAACTTGAAAGTTCACGAGATGATAATTAAGAAAGACTCCGACATAGTCAAAGGCAAAGGCGAGAGAGTTAGATCTCTAGCATTGAAAGCCAAGAAGGAGTCTAGTGATGAGGAATGTTCGAGTTCCGATAGTGAATATGAGGAATATGCACTAGCGGTTAGGGATTTTAAAAAGTTCTTTAGGAGAAGAGGTAGGTTCGTTAGGAAACCTCGTGATGAGAAGAAGACATCACAAAAGAACCATGTTGAAAAGAAAGGGACAAGTGATAGGAAATGCTTTAGATGCGGAGATCCTAATCATCTCATAGGAGAGTGTCCCAAGCCACCGATATTCAACAACCAACAAGCTCTCATAGGAGGCGCCTGGAGTGATAGCGGTGATGATGAAGAAAAGAAGCCCAAGGACGAAACATGTCTAATGGCTCATGCTTCAAATGAGATATGCTTGGGAATCGACTTGGAGCCTGACGAATGGGTCAAGGATAGTGGATGCACCAAGCACATGACGGGCAACCGAAGTCTATTCTCATCATACAAGGCATACAACGGAGGTAATGTCACTTTCGGTAGCAAACTTAAGGGCAACATTATTGGCAAAGGTACGATCACTCATAACTCCCTCACCATTAGAAATGTTGAGCATGTAGATAACTTAGGATTTAATTTGCTTAGCATTAGTCAAATGGTAGATAATAAGTGTAGAGTTATATTCTCTGAAGAGGGTAGTGAGATCATTAAGGATGGTAAAACCATAGGCAAAGGAGTTAGGAGAAATGGCCTATTTGTCATGAAAATAGGAAATAAGCCTCAGGATAGGATATGCTTAGCAACCATAGATGATAACTCCACTCTATGGCATAGGAGATTAGGTCATGCCAATATGCGTTTGATACAATCATTGGCATCTAAGGAACTAGTTAGAGATCTACCTAAGATTAAGTTTGATCAACACTTTTGTGACGCTTGTAAAGTTGGAAAACAAGCTCATTCTAGTCACAAAGCTAAGAATATAGTCTCAACCTTTAGATGCCTAGAACTCCTTCATATGGACTTATTTGGTCCATCCGCCGTACGGAGCTACGGAGGAAACTACTACACCTTAGTAATAGTTGATGACTATTCTAGGTACACTTGGACTAGATTTCTTAAGAATAAGACTCAAGCCTTTGAGGAATTCGAGGTTTTTAGTAAGAAAGTCCAAAATCAACTAGGATGTACAATAGTTTCCATTAGGACGGATCATGGTCGGGAATTTGATAATGAAGTGCAATTTGGAGTATATTGTGATGCTAATGGTATTACTCACAATTTCTCAGCTCCACGCAGTCCACAATCAAATGGGGTAGTAGAGCGGAAAAATCGTACTCTACAAGAAATGAGTAGAACGATGTTGAATGAACAATCAATTCCGCAAAAGTTTTGGTGTAATGCGATGGACACCTCAACTTACATACTTAATAGGATTTTAATTAGGCCTATCTTAGGAAAAACCCCATATGAAATCATGAAAGGTAGAAAACCTACTCTTGATTACTTTATAGTGTTTGGAAGCAAGTGCTTCATACTAAACACTAAAGATTACCTCACTAAGTTTGACCCAAAGTCTTACGAAGGTGTCTTCCTAGGATACTCCCAAAATAGTAAAGCTTACATTGTCCTAAATAAGGAAACAATGAAAGTCGAAGAGTCACTCAACGTGACATTCGATGAAAGCCCTCCTCCAACTAAGACATCACCCTTGGTGGATGATGACTTAGATGAGGAACAAGCCATTGAGGTTAATGGCAAGAAAACCTTAGATGATGACATTGAGGATGAAATAGTTGAAGTTGACGAAATTGTCAATGTTAAGGAATCCAAGAACCATCCTATTGAAAATGTCATAGGAAACCTAAACCAAAGAACCCTTAGGTCACAAGCTCAAAACAAAAGTAATTTCTTTTGTTTTATATCTACTGTAGAACCTAAGAATGTTGGTGAAGCGATTAAGGATGAAAGTTGGACACTTGCCATGCAAGAAGAACTTAATCAATTCACCGCCAACCAAGTTTGGGAGTTGGTACCTCCTCCTAGGAATCAAACTATCATAGGAACTAAGTGGGTGTTTAGGAATAAACTCGACGAAAATGGCGTCGTGACTAGGAATAAGGCAAGGTTGGTAGCACAAGGCTATAACCAACAAGAAGGAATAGATTATGATGAAACCTATGCACCTGTAGCTAGATTAGAATCTATTAGAATACTCCTTGCCTATGCGTGTGCCTTAGACTTTAAATTGTACCAAATGGACGTGAAAAGTGCATTCCTTAATGGTTATATCAACGAGGAGGTATATGTTGCTCAACCTCCGGGATTCGTTGATTTCGAATATCCGAATCATGTTTATAAACTCAAGAAAGCACTCTATGGTCTTAAGCAAGCTCCCAAAGCTTGGTATGATAGACTGAAAGCATTCTTGATTGAACATGAATATACCATGGGAGTGGTAGATAACATGCTTTTCACAAAGAAATGAGATTCACATCTCATCATTGTTCAAATATATGTTGATGACATTATATTTGGCTCAACTTGTCCAGAACTGTGCAATGATTTTTCTAAAATCATGCATGACGAGTTTGAGATGAGCATGATGGGCGAATTAAATTTCTTCCTTGGTCTACAAATTAAGCAAATGGAAGATGGTATCTTCTTTAATCAATCTAAGTATAGTAAGGAAATGCTTAAGAAGTTTAGTTTAGAAGAGTCTAAGCCCATGAAAACTCCCATGTCCACGGAAATAAAACTCACGAAAGATGAAGAAGGTGATTCCGTGGATAACACTAAGTATAGAGGTATGATAGGTAGTTTACTATACCTCACGGCAAGTAGGCCCGACATCATGTTTAGTGTCTGCCTTTGTGCTGGCTTCCAAGAGGATCCCAAAACTTCTCACCTTGAAGCGGTTAAGCGTATCTTCCGATACATTAAAGGCACTATACACTTGGGATTATTTTATCCCAAGGGGACCGGTATAGAAACTGTTGTCTATGCCGACTCTGATCATGCGGGAGATTATGTGGATCGAAAAAGCACGAGTGGCGTTTGTACCTTCATGGGTTGTTGTCTAACTTCTTGGTTCTCCAAGAAACAAACGGCTCTTGCCATCTCCACTACCGAAGCCGAGTACGTAAGCGCCGGAAAGGCATGTCAACAAGCACTATGGATGAAACAAGCCCTTAACGACTATAGCATATACTTAGATGATGTTCCCATTATGTGCAACAATAAAGGTGCTATTGACTTGAGCAAAAACCCTGTCCAACACACCCGTACTAAATACATTGAAATTCGCCACCACTTCCTTCGCGATAATGTTCAGAAAGGAAACATTTCCATTGAGAAAGTTCCTTCTCAAGACAACATCGCTGACATACTAAGCAAACCTCTCAAACGAGAATCCTTTAACTACCTCCGTCTAGGTCTAGGAATGATGGAACATATTCCATAAATCTCATGACTCTTGAAGTCATCTCGTTTATCTCGTCTAGTCAAGTTTAGGAACTCCTAGTCATAAGAATTTGTTAGGTACAAATTCTTTCCTCGTGTCATAAGATCTCACTAAAACAACGAGACTTATTCGTCAAAAATCAAAATGGGACAGAAAACAGTCCCAGTATATCACGGCTCCACTAATGTGGCACGACACCGTTAAATTTAATGGTACCGTGGAACCGTGCATCTGGAACATTTCGTATTTCAGTCCCCTCTTCCCACATTACTCTTTCCAAACCCTCACAACCTCAGCAATTGCTGTCATAACCTAACCTCACAACCCAAAACTCAATTACACCTCTTCAAGATCATATTCAAGACATTGATTTCAAGATCCTCAATCATTTTACCCTTTTCAACATAATTTGTAAGTTTTCTCATTCTAATTTATTTCTAATTTTGAGTCTAGGGTGTGTTCATTGATGAAAATTGAATTGGGGATTTTCACCTTTTTCTAGGAATGTTTCAAAATTAGAAGTCATCAACACTAAAACACCCCAATTCCATCAATTTTAAAATCTCACAAAATTAGGATCATGAAATTATTCTTTTTCATGCATTGTTGATGCAAACTAAAAACACTTTCTCATGCATTCATGATCTCACAAATATTATTCGAATTACATAATCAATATGTACTCTTCGACATATTTGTTTGAGCTAAAATGAAATCAGGAGTGTTTGGGTAATCTCATTATTTTTCTTTTGAGTCGAGATTACTGATAAGATCGTTGTAGCTCTTAGACTAGGTCTAATATTATATCTAGGAATGATAATGTTCATAAGATCAATAACTTAGCGGAATAAGAACAATATCATAAACAAGGTTTTTCTTCATCATCATCTCTACTCTAACAAACTTACAAACCTAGGCATCCATTGTGAGAACTTGATGCCTAGAACACACTAATTAAATAACATGTTCTACCTTGATTAAGTAGAACATGTTCTCTAAACTAAAACACTAATTAAACCACTAAACCCTAGGCGTTTTCCCAATCCCTACGCCTAGGTTCCCACACACACACACCTTTGGTGTTTACATCTTTGACACACACACCAAAACCTACGCCTCTAATCCTCTTTATATACTAGAGGATTAGGGTTTACAAAGGATATATTCTATAAATATAAAAGATCTTTATCTTGTTGCAGAATTCTTCCTTTGTCATCTTTAGTCCTTCATCTTTCATATGTTTTGTCTTATCAACTCAAATATAATTCCCAACAATCTTCCCCTAGTTGATAATGACAAAACCACATAATCACGAACTTCCCCTGAAGCTAAAATATATGAAAGATATCACCGAGGATCTTCAAGTTGCAGCCTTAAAATAAATCTTCTTCCCCTTTTTGTCTTATCTACTAGGGGACGCTAAATAAATGCAACTTTGATCTTTACAACCACAAACCAATATTACACTTCCAATCCAGTCTTCCAAAGTCTTGTATTACCCTCCATGAAGTACACCAAAATGCTTACTAAAAATGAATCCAAGACAGTAGAAACCTAAACCTTCAGTAGTAATAACGACTCACAGGTGTTAAAATCTTCCCCTCGAATGATGCATGTAGTGACCAAAAGAACTTGTCGAATAACTATCCACCATAGTAACAAGAAGATAAGTTCTTTATCTTGAACATGATTCACAAAAATATTCAAGAATAATAAACATCTGGTCACAATCCAAATTCCAAACGTGTGTATTCTGTCCAACCATCACAATAACCTATTTTGGACCTTAACCAATAGCTTCAACAAGCAGCACATAAGGATTATTATCAGTAGCTTCCCCTTAAATAAGCAACTCCAATAAATCTCAAACAATCATCTTGTGTGTCTTATTGTGTGTGTCTAACATCTTTCTTCTAACCGAGAACTAAAAATCCTTCAATTTTGTATGTGTGTAGATCCAATAATCATATTAAACCTCTTCTTATGTGTGTCAATCTCATCCAAGTAATCTGCTCATTACATGTACTCGTAAAAACCTTAACATCCTTGAAAACATTCTTCTATCAATCAGCTCGGCATCAACTCAGAAGTAGCAGTACTTTAAAAACAATCATTACTTTCAAAGTATACGAGCAGTACTTTAGTCGAGCAACAGTACCTTAATTCAATGGAGCAGTACTTTGATATAAGTGTAGCATAAACGAATCTCACATAAATAAATCGTCACAAAATTCATCCAGTACGCAGCCTCTTTAAAATATATATTCCTCAATGAGCCCACCAATCTGATAATACATCAGACCACAAAACAAATACCAGTATTCACCGATCAATTAATGCTGGCCCCACAGTTGACTATCAATTTTCATCAAATTCAAATCACTTGATGACGTCCCATTAAGTATTGTGACACCGATCAGATAAGAAATAGTAAATATTCAATATAGCAATACGAGTTGGAGAGCAGCCATCATCAAGATCAATACGAGGTTCAATTAAATTAACATGCCCCACTAACCGACAATGTTCACCATCAATTTAATACGAGGATGGAATATTCAAGCGACAAATTAATTAACCAAAAGCAATCGACCAACCAGTATCATATTTAATTCCCTTTGTTATTCGATCATCTAATTAAAATAATCAAACTCACCACTGAATTTGTTATCCACTGACTGACTAGTACGCATCATCACAATTAAATCGTATCTTCACGGCCCCACATTCGAATAAACCACTTGTTTATAATACTTCGACCAATTAATGATAAAGTACTCAGAATACATCTCTATTATTGACCAATCATCAACAAACAATTATCACTCGTACAAACCATTAATATCAATCAGACCCATTAGTTTGACCAAAACCACAAGCGACAATTAAATCAGTACGAGGTAAACAATTTTAAAACCACCAATCGATCTGCTCATATCGATACAATATAAATACGATTACCTCAAATCTGCTTGATACTTTAACACCGATCATCAACCATCTTCAAATCTGCTTCTTCTAGGCAGTAAGATTTTGACAAATCTGCTCTCACTTCGACAATAAAAACCTTGTAGCATCCCCTAGATATCACGAGCCCCAGGCTCTGATACCAATTGATAAGATCGTTGTAGCTCTTAGACTAGGTCTAACATAATTTATATCTAGGAATGATAATGTTCATAAGATCAATAACTTAGCGGAATAAGAACAATATCTTAAACAAGGTTTTTCTTCATCATCATCTCTACTCTAACAAACTTACAAACCTAGGCATCCATTGTGGTAACTTGATGCCTAGAACACACTAATTAATTAACATGTTCTACCTTGATCAAGTAGAACATGTTCTCTAAACTAAAACACTAATTAAACCACTAAACCCTAGGCGTTTTCCCAATCCCTACGCCTAGGTTCCCACACACACACACCTTTAGTGTTTACATCTTTGACACACACACCAAAACCTACGCCTCTAATCCTCTTTATATACTAGAGGATTAGGGTTTACAAAGGATATATTCTATAAATATAAAAGATCTTTATCTTGTTGCAGAATTCTTCCTTTGTCATCTTTAGTCCATCATCTTTCATATGTTTTGTTTTATCAACTCAAATATAATTCCCAACAATTACCGCACCTCCACATAGTCTGCATATTGGCACACACTAGGCACGTGTTGTATGCAACTGGTTTTTATTCTAATTTTTTTTTAATTTTTTCTTATAGGACACAAAAATGTCTCATGAATATGATTTTGATCATCTCCTAACCGATACCTATACACCCGAAATCTCACGTGAACCCACTACACCCGGTAACCACATTCGTGCCTATGTCAATCTTGAAACCCGTCGGTTTCATGAAGGCCGTGTCGTTGATCCATCCCTAGTTTACCACCGGGACATCAACACTTCCTTTAGAGCTATAGGATTCGATTGTCTACTCCACATTAACGAGTACATTTGTCCTCGTTTTGTGTTGGAGTACTTCTGACAAGTTTAACTCGTACGTAACGAGGATCAATCCTTTTCACTTTGGTTTTGGGTCAAAAACTTCAAATACGTTCTAACTCTTGAGCAATTTGCTCAAATCCTTAGTATACCCAATCATGGGCAATGTGCCTATACTGAAGATTGGTGTCTTAAGTCTCTCTTTCACTATCGTGAGGAGAATAGTCCGTACTGTTCGTACATACCCTCTCCAACTGAACTAACCAAAATCATCCGTACTCACCCTCACCCACATCCAACAAAAATTCGTCTGGAAGAAGTGCGTCATGAACTACTTTCTTGGGCAGTCATCCTGCGAGAAAATGTTCTAAGTCTCACAGGAAATCGTGAGCATCTCCCGGCGTGTTGTGCTCATATGATTTACTGTCTCTTAACCCAACAACCTTACAATCTTGCTTACTTCTTCGCTAAGCGAATTGTACATCTCAATGGTAACAAGAATAAATTGATACCTTATGGGATGTTCCTAACCCGTCTCTATCATCACTTCATAACCTTTCACCCTTACCTTCATGGTCCTTAATACTCCCTATTCACACCTGTCATGAAACCCATAACCGAGTCATATGTCTCAACCATCCTCACTTCCGAATTCACCACCCACTATGCACCCTTTGATGATCCTATTCATGAGAATGAGACAAATACTCAAGGCGAGAGTGTAACAAGAAGGGGGAATGCTCAAGTCATAAGTAGTTAGGAAGATATTTATATCTCTCACTAGGGTTTATTACTAATAGATAATTTTAGGAATTAATGTTCTAATTATCTTACATGCTTACATGAATATTTTTTGTGATATTTGAATGTTATTTTATCTTGTCCTCTTATGCTTGCATGCTTATGATTATTTGAGAACATTGCATGATCATCCTTATGTGCTAGATATAGCATTGTATGGATATATTAGGTAAATAAGTACCTAGTGAGTTGAGACACTCTCATTTCCAGGAATTAGTTTCCCTAGAAAATTCCCCCTAGCTGCCCAAAACTAGCCTGCAAGGAAATTTTCGTGCCAACAGTGTCACGGCACCACAAAATAGGGACGGCACCGTTAAATTTAACGGTACCGTGGGGTATTTAACGGAGCCGTGACCCTGTATAACGGATTTTTCCTAATGCTCCAACTTCCCTATCACCCTAACCTCAAACCTGCAAACCTTGCACTCTCACATTCACCCTAGGATTCCCCTCCTACACCATAGGATCAACTTTAATTCAAATTTCACCCAACTTGCCTATATAAGGCCTCACCATTGCAAGCTTATCTTGCACTTCACCTTCAACCTGACGTCACACAAACACCATGTCCTCCACACATGGTTCAACCTCTCAAATCTCCAAGAAACCTAGGATAACCGTAAAACCACCCTCAAAACCACTCTTTGTGGATCTCACAAGAGATGATGAAGCTATGACACCACCTTCCCAAGCCACTCCATACTCACCATCACCACCTTATGCAGCATCTAAAACATCATCTACCTACACAACATCTTCATCATCCTATTACAATACATCATCAATGGAATACACACCATCTCCCTTCACCCCATTGGACAATGCCATGCCAATTTCACCTCCAACAACCCTACCACAATCACCATCTCCTGTCATGGCACAACCTAACCAACCACATCCCTTTGAGTTACATAGTGCTAATTGCCTATGTTGTCTCCACAACCGTAATCTCATCTACTTCTTAAGAGACGAGATTCACTTCATGTTCTACTTTATAGAACATCTCTTGACACCTCCACCACCTCAAATGGGGCCCCAATCTCCACCACCTCCTAACCAAAACAACTAAACACTTGCTTGTTTAGTCCTCCACAATAAACTCTTAGGACCCCTCTTGGAAATGAAGCTTGTCTCTAGTCATTAGGAATTTAGGCTTCTTGTTATCTTTCTTAGTGCTTTCTATGTAGTCATACATTACTATGACACGTGTTTGTTTTATGAATGAATGTTTTTATGTGGAGGTTTTTCCTTTTAAATGATTGGTTATTTGTCACAAATGTGCTACTTGTTAGATATTGTATATTTGTCGTCTAACTTTGTTTTGTAGCATGATCCATTGCTCGATTCCTTTGTGTTCTCCAAATGAGGGGGAGTACACATCAAGGGGGAGCCTTAACCACCTTTTTGATTTGACAAAAAGGGGGAGAAATGGGAGTAAACTCATTAAAAACTTGTTAAAACTAATTTTAACCTAAAATGAGTTTATATTTTGTCATCATCAAAAAGGGGGAGATTGTTGATGCAAATAATGTTCTAAAAAAGTTATTTATATCTTTCGATTACTTCACGTTTTGAGGATGACAAAATGTGAACTCACGTTACGTTAAAATTAACGTTAACAAGTTTTTAATCGGAAGATCCCGTTTTTACGCAAATCACTCTTGAACAAAGTTACAACTTGAACTAGTGATCAAAGAAGTGAATTAATGTTTTGAAAATTCACATTTTAAATGGGTCAAAACATTTTTTCAAAAATACACATGACAAATTATTTTTGAAAATTAAGAAATGTTTTAATGGAAAAATAAGTTTGAAAATCACAACAGCTATTTTTCCCCCCAAAATCAGATCCAACCTTCCCCAAATAAGTTTTCACCAGAAAAGACAAAATTTGGAGCGTCCTAGTCTACCACGGCTCCACGGTAATTATTCACTATAGTAATTATTCAAGATTTATTGAAGTGCATCGGGTACGTTTTCTATTTATGTTTAAGTTAATAATTATGTGTTATACTTATTTGTTTACACGCTTCCGCATACTTGTGTACTTTGATTATGGAGTTTTATGATTGTCATGGTTTTCAAATTCCAACAGTGGTATCAGAGCCATGTATAACATGTAATTGATTACTTAAACAATAAAAAACGTATCTTTAAATTGTTTAGATTATACATGTTTTATTTTCTAGGGTTTTATTATTAAAAATTTTATTTTTTTTAATAAAAGTCGAAACCCTAACCCTAATTTAGGGGGGGTGTCGATTTGATCCATAAACCCTAATTAGGGTTTGTGGTTTTCATAATTAATTGTGATTAATTAGAAACCCTAGGTCTTTAAACAATTGTTGTGTTATGTATCTTGTGACCTAATTGCTATATGATATGCATGAATCCGTGACTATACATGCATATTAGTCACGGATAATTACTTGAATTAAATTGTTTAGATGTTTGCTACATGTTTAGATAAATCTAAAAATTAGGGAAGACCTAATATATATTAAATTAATGAATCGGTTATGTGCAACGTGGTATATTATTATTAAAACTTACGCGGCCAATTGTTGGCGACTGTGGTCCATTGGGCACAATGAGCTCGAAAACCAATGGGAGTTTTATTGATTCTATACATAATAATTCACATATAGATTATTAATAGGATTTGTTTAAAAGGTTGCATGTGGCTAGATGTTTCACTAACAATTAATTGTTTTCTTATTAGTTGATTGTTTGTTTTCTTTTAATTACTTGTTTATTGTTTTTTTTATATGCGATATGTTAAAGTAAGCAATAAAAAGGGTAATTTTTTAAAGAAAAATTAAATTGGACTAATAATGGTGAAACATAAAGTGATAAAGTAAGGATCTTGCAGAGTCTTATGTGCCGCTAGTGGTCCGATTCGCATGGTAATCAGCTCCCAGGCGAGACTAGCAAGATCTAAACTTTGTTACTTAATTTTTAAGATTAAGATCATAAACTTTTGCTTGATTGATGTTTTTGTACAATAGTGTGTGAAAGGCGGACCAAAGTTGACAAACTGTGTGGTGGGTTTATCTGGAGAGGGGTTTTTTAAGAGATTCGCTCCTACCGGCTCTCCGGGCCCGCTTGTGCGTCAACTGCGACTTACCTATATCACTATTAACGTACACTATCATCTTAAGGGTGATTTACCTCAATTCCACGCGCCACTTTTGTGGCAAATATCCGAATAACATGTAAGAGTAGGATATGTGGGCGATAATTGTTGGTACTTCTTTAATTGGTGAACCCAATACCTCAAGTACATAGTTTTTGGTTTACTCTTAACTAATTGGTACATAAAAATTGTTTTGAAAACTAATGATACAAAGATGAGTGCATGCATCTTTGTACATGTTTTTGTCACATCAAAAACTAAATACCCTAAAATTTAAGTTACATGCCATCTAACTATAAGGAACACTTGAAGTTAATTTTGGGTATGCGTGAGACCTGGACCAAAATTAATGACAAGGTAAATTCCCGAGTGTGCGTGAGACCATACATGGATTAATTTGCAGTTTCTAAGTTAGACAACTTAATTAAGCTGATGCGTGAGACCTAGAGCTTAAGGCATGAGATGGGATAAACATGCTTACGTGACATATTGATGAATCAATATGTAGTAAATCCCATAAATTATCTAGGAATTGGAAAACTTGTTTGCCAATTATTGTACGACAGATTACCATCTTTTGTACTTCCACTACTAGCAGATCAACTGATGTAGTGGAATTATGTAAAGTTGGATCCTAGATTTTCAAGGAAATTAAGTTGGTTATATGAATATATCCATGGGTATTATATTTTCTTGAGAATAAGTATTATCGAAAATACTAATGTTTGAACTTTTCTATTTTCTGTAGAATGGCTCAACCCGATAACTCCGTGTTCGCTGCTTTCAAGAGTCATCTTGAAAGAGCAAAATTGACTGGGAAAAATTTCAATGATTGGCACAGATCGCTCAGATGCGTGGGTTTTGCAACCTTACAACAGGTTTTACCTCTCGAGGGATCTCAAGAGGCTTACAACCCCACCAGGCAGTGTACCTGACCGATGTAGTATAGTGTAGTGGTAAGTACGGGGGATTGATCGTTCTCCACAGGGAATAGTGTTCGTTAGGTGTGAAAGGCTACTCTAATTAGGTCTAAGGGTTGAGGAAGATTCTTTTTATGTTTTTATAATTTTATGAAAGCAAGTAAAATCTCGGGTTTTGAAGGAGTGGGCGGAATTAGTTGCTAGTCAACTAACCCAAATTACTACAAATGCAAATAAAATAAAATAACAAAAATGAAAAGTGGTGAGAAACTTATGTGTGGAGAAATGTGTTTACTTAGATTTCCTTACTCCCTAACTATCTTTTACCGGTTAATTAGTGTGTATTAGTCGCGTGGATGACGGGTGTATTCCTTAATACCATTCGTGGGGTGGCGTACTTACTTCCCCAAACTCTACAAGCTCCTACTTCACTCCTATGTCGAGCCGGCTAGGAAGCTCCTAACATGGGATCACTAGAATTCGCTTGTGCATTAAATACAACCATAAAAACCTTTAGTACGCGTTTGGTTCATGTTTCTTAAGACGTTCAAGCAAGTTACCGAATAGGAAGTTAGCCAGTTTTCTTAAGCCTAACATAGATAAACAATCATCCAATACAACTAACAACACACTAACAACCAATAATCAATAGCTAGGTTTCATTAGATCTAAGCAAACACAAGATAAAATTAGCCTAACATGTTAAACAAAAGACAAGCATAAGATAGAATCAAACAACACATAGACATATTGAATGATTAATTGATAACTTATCTTTCAATGAAACATAGAAGATCTCAAGGCAAGAAGCCCTGAAAAAGTAGCTAAAATCGTCTTAGGGTTTTATCCCAAAATTCCACCCACTAAGCTCTCTTTAATGACAAAAAATTAGAAAACTATATATAGACTTTGACATCTGACGGCGTCACCTTATGCATTGTGACGCCGTCACCTCGCCGCTTTTAGGGTTCCCGGGTGACCTTCTTGACGCCGTCCCTCTTTAGCTCTTCAAAAATCCATTCTGGCTTATCAAGGCTTGACGCCGTCGGACCTATAACGTGACGCCGTCCCTCTTTGATTTAAGCCGTGACGCCCTTGATTTAGTTAAAGCGTGACGCCGTCAGAATTCTCATGCAAACTCACTGGCCCGTCATGAGTAAATTTCACATCCAACTTTTCTTGCCAAGGCATGACGCCGTCTGGAGTTAATGTTGACGCCGTCAAAGGTAACTTTCAGCACAATTTTGAGACTTTGCCGTTTTCTTCACTTTTATGCTCCAAAAACGTCCAAAATGCCTCCTTTTCCAGATTTCTCCTCAAAAGTACCTAAAATGACAAAAGGAACGATTTAGGGCAATATTTGATCAAATAAATACGATTTCGGGCTTAAATGACCCCTTAAAAGCGGTACACTTTTCGCCTCATCAAATACCCTTACACTTGAGATTTGCTTGTCCTCAAGCAAATGCGCTTTTATTCTAATCAAAATACAAGTTAGGGGTCATTTAATGCAAACATAAAAGTAATTACAACAAATAATCGTTCCACTTCAATCATAATAAGCATGGAGATTATATACTAGCACCTCACAAGTAGTGTTTAGATACTCACATCTCTCAAGTGTCATCAAAATAAATCTCATAAATGAAAACGGATAATATCTCTCACTACCTGTCATAGCAAATAGATTACCATAGGCTTGGGAAAGGATCGAAAACCTCCTCCACTAGGCGTAAGCACCAAAGATAAACTATCAAAGAGGGCTTTTAAATGGGTTATAACGTTAGGTGTAGGGAAAAGGAAAACACGGTTTTGTTGGATACGGGATATTTTACTGGTGGCGAGTTAAAAATCTTGATCAATTACATGTACTATACAATGTTGCTAAGCCAAGACTCGACTCGATCTTAAGCTAATGATAAAATAACAAAAACATAAAATAAACATAAAATAAAACGGGATGGTAGTCCGTATGTTTTTTTTCTATTTTTCTTTTTCTCATTTTTTTTTTTTGTATTTTTCTTGATTTTTTCGATTTTTTTTTTTTTTTTTTTTTTTTTTTTTTTTTTTTTTTTTTTTTTTTTTGCATACACTTTTACCCTACCATCCAAAATAATACATCATAGGGGCATTGCATCCCCTTACACTTGAACTTTTACATAACTTTACAAATAACTATTCTAATGACTCGAATTAAGATAATTGAAAAACTTGGAGTACTTTTAAAATATTTAGCACATATGGGGGTAATAAATGATGTTCTTCCCCATTACTCCATTACACTAGTACTTTACCCATGAGTCCCAATCGTCCCAAAACAATATGTACAAGGATATGACTCGACTTAGCAACCATGTAATCAACTAGATAATTAACTTGGGTTTAAACCAATGTTGTCACAATAATGCACTAAAGATGAGTGCATACAAGGTAGGCTAAGGCGATTTGGGTGTACATTTAAGTGGGGTGTAACAAATTCTTCCTTTAAGTAAAATGCTTAAAGGTCGAAACGAAAAGATAGGCTCTGAGGGGTGTACTAGGGGTATCGTGTACTAAAAATGAGTACAACGCAAAGGGTGTGGGAGAATTACTTGACCAATGTAGCCAATGTAATTATAACAAAAACACAGGTGTAAAACATGGGTTAATCCTAATGCCTCTTATCATGTAGTAAATCTAACTACACGAATGTAGTCTCACTTGTGGCCTCGGAATGGTCCTAACGCAAGTTCTAGAATCTAAGTGCTACCGGTACACACATCATAGCATAAATGCTTTTCCTACCAATTCTAGGGGCGAACCTCACATATTTGGGGGTGGAAAATTTTTTAGTGGTACGGTTTTTGTGCTAGTCATATAACTCCTATCCATGAGACGCTTATTAGGATCAAAGTTTCACTCCTATATGTTGTAAAAAATTTTAAATTTGGCACTAAAATTGCCCTAACAGGTATTTCTCTCAGTTTTATTACACATCAACTATTAAACAAACAAAAATCAAGCGTAATTGTATTCTCTAAAATCGTATTTTTACCCTCCCCTTACACTTAAGATGAACATTGTCCCCAATGTTCAAATGACAAATGTAAAAGAATAAAGTAAAAGAATGAAATCAAATACTCCCCTGATTCGCTCGTTGGATAATGAATTTACACGGTTAAATCTTCCTCCAAAGAGAATGTTGAAGCTCCATGACTAATGCATCGCCATAAGCTTGATTCAAAACATTTCCTTGTCCAAAATAACCTGTTGAACCTGAGAAAACAAACACGAAAACCTGCATAACATCGGCGGGATAAAATCTATATATAAGGATATAATGCTTGTGGAATGATAACTTTGCAGATTCCTGGAGATTATAAGTTGGAGATTTTAATAAAAACTTTTTATGAAAACAAAATTTTCAAAAATTTCTGAAAATTAAATCTGACGCCGTCAGGTTATAACCCCTGACGCCGTCAGAAATGACCTGACAAAAATTTTCGTTTTAAGTTTCCGGAAAATTTCTGGAAAAACCTTTACCTTACTTCCTGGAAATCCTGCAAAACATCATTATGACTCGATACAAGCATTTGACTCAAACAAATACGAATATGTATGTTAATTTATTATTATTACGATTCATGTTCATATGTGTTCTAATAAACCGATTTAGATTTCCCTTACACTTATCTTTTGCAAAATACCTTTATATGTAGTTAAGACGAAGTTAAAAACAAAATAAAGCATTTTCACAAATTAGTTTTGAACATGAATCAATAAGAATAAAAATTAAACACACATATGGAAACAAATAAAACAAACACACAAACAAATGAACACACAAAGCAAATAAAACAAATAAAGATTGGGTTGCCTCCCAAGAAGCGCTTTTCTTTATTAACGAGTCTTGTAGCTAGACTCAAAGTCACGTACATTACGTGACTCCATCCTCGGTCACGGTTCCTAGGCCATTCTCCTTCCCGGTTTTATATTCCGGTCCTAATTTCAAACAATCCTTGTAGAAACCGAATATCCTTTCCATAACATAGTCTACTCCTTTACTTCTATCCTTATCATTCCTATAGTAGACTGCTTGTTTAAGCTCCTTCTCAACATTTGACAAGTGTTGGAATTGTTCTATCTTATATGGCATTTGGTAGCTTACTTCATCGGTCTCATCCTTAAATCTAACTATCCCTAAGGAAGGTTCATAAGTCATCCTAGAGACCTCAACAAATGGTTTTCCAAAAACCACTTGAGTCAAGGATGCATCGACTATTGGACGGATATCTTCTACAATTACAAAGTCGGTGACATAGGTGAAGTTTCCTACAATAACCGGTAATCCCTTAACTCTTCCCGTGAAGTTACTCATCCAACCCTTGTCAGGGAACATCCTATACCCAAGTTGATTTTTCATTATCAAGTTGTAGTGGGCTCTAGTCATGACATTTATGGGTGATCTAAGGTCGATATAAGCTTTCCACACATGTAGATGCCCTATGTTGCATGGTATGTTGAGATTAGAAGGGTCGCCTATTTCTATGATTGGTCTACCTAGGAAGTATGGTGTCTCGGGGTCATCGAATAAGTTTGTATGATATGCACGCTCTTCCTTAGTGGGTAGCCTATTGAAGTAGTCCTCATCATCATCTACTTCTTCAATCTCACTTGTCCTAACTTCCTTATCAACCTCGACTTTCCTATCCTCATCCTTTGGTTCACTTTCTTCCATGCTCCTATCGATTGGTTTAATAGTGACAATGTTGACGAAGTGGACATGTTTGGATGAAGAAGGGTCTTTGACTTGGGGTCCGCTATTTGTGTTCCTAGCGTCCTTATGTGGAGGTGATAACACTTGGTTATGGAGGGCTTTCAACAAGTTGTCAATTTTATTGGTCATCTCAGTTTGTTGTTGATTGAATTCGGTCTCGAATCTAGCTATCCGAGCTTCTTGAGATGCCATAAATTGAGACATCAATCCTTCAAAGTTATTGGTACTACCATTGCCGGAAGGATTGTTGTTGAAAGTACGGTTCGAGTTGGAACCGCTTGATTGGAAACGATTAGGTGGGTTGGAAGAATTGATTTGTTGTGTGTTTTGGTTTTGTTTCCACCTAAGGTTCGGGTGATTTTTCCATGAGGGGTTGTATGAATCACCATAAGGGTTTGGCTCGGGTTTGAAAGTGTACCACTTGTCTCCCGCTCCGTCGGTACGCGAGGATGCGTAGTCCACAAAAGCTTGTTCGGGGAGTTCCATGCAATCACGAGTGTCGTGGGGACCACTACATAATTCACATGAAGAAGTGATTTTGTTCACTTGGCTTGAAGGTTTAGGAGCCTCGTAGGATTTCATGAGAAACTTGACTTGGTCTTCAAGTTCTATGATCCTACGGTCGGAAGTGCTTGAATTGTTAGAAGGCAAAGATATTGCCTTGACCGTTTTATTCAAATCACGGGGATCACTCCAACTTTCGTTGTCATAAAGAGCAAGATCCTCTAGGAGAGCCCATGATTGTTCCGCACTTAGATCACGTAGCTTGCCACCGGCCGATTGGTCAATGGTTTGCCTTGTGGAGAGATTGATATGGTCATAGAAGATTTGGACTTGGAGCCAAAGTTCTATGCCATGGTGAGGGACTTTTTGGAGTAAGTCCTTGAATCGAGTCCATGCCTCGTAGAGAGTTTCGCCTTGACGTTGTTGGAACATCAAGATATCATTCCTTAGCTTGGTAGTTCTTCCCGGTGGGAAAAACTGAGCAAGGAAACGAGTGGTGAGATCATCCCAAGAGGTGATGGATCCTGCGGGTTGACGTTCTAGCCACTGACTAGCTTGGTCCCGCAGAGAGAATTGGAAGAGACGCAATCGGGTCGTCTCTCGAGTGGCAACATCAAGGTCTATAGAATCAATGATTTTAAGAAAGTCCTTGAGATGTTGATTAGGATCTTCAGAACGAAGTCCATGGAATGCGCATCCGCTTTGCACCAACCGGATGGTGTCGGATCGCAAGGGTGTGATATTGGCTCCTTGAGTGAGCTCAATGGTGTTTCGATAGCCGTGGTGGCTAGGACGGGAATACTCTCCTAAAGTACGGGCTCTAGGAGGTGGTGGTGGTTGTTGTGGTGGTGGGTTGTGGGGGTTAAGGATATTACCATCTTCCATGATGTCGGACGGTAATGGTTACGAACAAAGACACGAAGAAAATAGATAGACTAAAGAAAACCTAGAAAAATAAAATAAAAACCTCACTAGAAAGGAATCTAGTGAGTAGACCTAATAGAAATAAAAATTCAACCTAAACAATAACTATTCCCCGGCAGCGGCGCCAAAAACTTGATGCGTGGGTTTTGCAACCTTACAACAGGTTTTACCTCTCGAGGGATCTCAAGAGGCTTACAACCCCACCAGGCAGTGTACCTGACCGATGTAGTATAGTGTAGTGGTAAGTACGGGGGATTGATCGTTCTCCACAGGGAATAGTGTTCGTTAGGTGTGAAAGGCTACTCTAATTAGGTCTAAGGGTTGAGGAAGATTCTTT
Organism: Artemisia tridentata subsp. tridentata; assembly: GCA_021014915.2. Taxonomy (NCBI): domain Eukaryota; kingdom Viridiplantae; phylum Streptophyta; class Magnoliopsida; order Asterales; family Asteraceae; genus Artemisia; species Artemisia tridentata. The sequence goes on along the minus strand of CP139508.1, from coordinate 487,284,632 downwards.
TTATGTTTTTATAATTTTATGAAAGCAAGTAAAATCTCGGGTTTTGAAGGAGTGGGCGGAATTAGTTGCTAGTCAACTAACCCAAATTACTACAAATGCAAATAAAATAAAATAACAAAAATGAAAAGTGGTGAGAAACTTATGTGTGGAGAAATGTGTTTACTTAGATTTCCTTACTCCCTAACTATCTTTTACCGGTTAATTAGTGTGTATTAGTCGCGTGGATGACGGGTGTATTCCTTAATACCATTCGTGGGGTGGCGTACTTACTTCCCCAAACTCTACAAGCTCCTACTTCACTCCTATGTCGAGCCGGCTAGGAAGCTCCTAACATGGGATCACTAGAATTCGCTTGTGCATTAAATACAACCATAAAAACCTTTAGTACGCGTTTGGTTCATGTTTCTTAAGACGTTCAAGCAAGTTACCGAATAGGAAGTTAGCCAGTTTTCTTAAGCCTAACATAGATAAACAATCATCCAATACAACTAACAACACACTAACAACCAATAATCAATAGCTAGGTTTCATTAGATCTAAGCAAACACAAGATAAAATTAGCCTAACATGTTAAACAAAAGACAAGCATAAGATAGAATCAAACAACACATAGACATATTGAATGATTAATTGATAACTTATCTTTCAATGAAACATAGAAGATCTCAAGGCAAGAAGCCCTGAAAAAGTAGCTAAAATCGTCTTAGGGTTTTATCCCAAAATTCCACCCACTAAGCTCTCTTTAATGACAAAAAATTAGAAAACTATATATAGACTTTGACATCTGACGGCGTCACCTTATGCATTGTGACGCCGTCACCTCGCCGCTTTTAGGGTTCCCGGGTGACCTTCTTGACGCCGTCCCTCTTTAGCTCTTCAAAAATCCATTCTGGCTTATCAAGGCTTGACGCCGTCGGACCTATAACGTGACGCCGTCCCTCTTTGATTTAAGCCGTGACGCCCTTGATTTAGTTAAAGCGTGACGCCGTCAGAATTCTCATGCAAACTCACTGGCCCGTCATGAGTAAATTTCACATCCAACTTTTCTTGCCAAGGCATGACGCCGTCTGGAGTTAATGTTGACGCCGTCAAAGGTAACTTTCAGCACAATTTTGAGACTTTGCCGTTTTCTTCACTTTTATGCTCCAAAAACGTCCAAAATGCCTCCTTTTCCAGATTTCTCCTCAAAAGTACCTAAAATGACAAAAGGAACGATTTAGGGCAATATTTGATCAAATAAATACGATTTCGGGCTTAAATGACCCCTTAAAAGCGGTACACTTTTCGCCTCATCAACAGATCGCTCAAAATTGTCTTGAGGGCGACTGGTAAGCTCAATTACTTGAATACTCCTTGCCCTGATGAGCCTGCTGCAAACGCTACTGAAGAGGTCAAAGCAGCATGGAGAGCTGAGTATGCTAAGTACAATGAGATTGGGTGCTTAATGCTTCAAAGTATGGAACCAATGATGCAAAAGAAGTTTGAGTATTATTTTCCATATAACATGCTCGAGCAGCTCAAGAAGTCTTATGAAAAGACTCCTGAAATTGAAATGTATGAGTCTCTTGACAAACTACACAGCTGCAAACATGGTGATGGTAAACCAGTTGAAGACTATGTGAATGAGATGAGAGAATTCTTTGATCAACTTCATAGAGTCGGATTTGGTTACCCCGAGAATGTTCAAGTTAACCTAATCAACAGGTCCCTTAATAAGGATTTTGGTGGTTTTGTACAGAACTTCAACATGCATTGCTCGGGGAAGACAGTTTCTGAGTTACTCGCATTGCCTGTTGACTACGAGAAACACTTACCACACAAGGGCTGTTGGGAATTATGATGCGTATCAAGAGCAGACAACTTAGGTCTGGTAGTTTATCTAAGTTAGGTCTGTTTGTGTTATTAGGTCTGGTAATGTAATGTTAAGTCTGGTAGCATATTTAAGTCTGGTTGACTTATAAAGTTAAGTCTGGTCGTGAAGATAGGAAAGTCTGTTAGAGTTATGTTAGGAAAAGATACAATGCGTGTATGTATCTTTATAGAAGATTTGTGTATATCTTCTGAGTCGGCTAGGGTTTCCTTGTGTTATAAAAGGATCCCTAAAGATTGTTAGTTCGTGTGTGAGTTGTACGAATTCATTATAGTGAATATCAATATACGAAGTTAGTGATATCCCTGCTTGTGTTCTTAATTGTTCTTGTTAAGATTCCGCATTAACAATAACAATCACTTAGGGTTTCTCACTTAGATTGGTTCGGATTTATCCTAACCATCTACTAGGTATTCAAGACTACTTAGTGATCCATATACAATTTGTGGACCAACAAGTGGTATCAAAGCAAGGGAGAGACTCTGAATTCGAAGAACACTAAATCTCAAAAACCTAATTCTCACTCAAATCACCCTACAAAATGTCTGAATTCGATAAGCCTGTTTTCACTGAAACTTTCTCAATCCATAACAGTGAGGATGAGAAATCAAACCATGAAGATGAAGGAAAAACCGATACCAGTAACTCCCAATCACAACAACAACCCATCCCTTCCACAACCACAATCTCAAACATAAAACTTCCATTACTGAAGAGAGAAGAGTATGATATATGGGCCATGGAGATGGAACATTATCTGGAATACATTGATAGCGATGTATGGAAGGTGATTCGAAAGGGAAATTCTAAGAAGAGAATTTCACAAGGGAATGATGGGCAGCTCAGAATAATGCCACCAGTATCTGCTGAGGAGATTAGAGCTGTGGAGAAGGAAAAGAAGGCCAGAACCTTGCTTCTTATGGCTATTCCTAAGGAGCATCTACAAAGGTTTCATGGCATTCTTGATGCTAAGGAGATGTGGGAATCTATCAAGAAACGATTTGGAGGTAATGCTAACTCCAAAAAGATGCAAAAGGCTGTTCTTAAACAGCAATTTGAAACATTCAGTGTTTCAAAGACTGAAGGTTTGGAGAAGGGCTATGACAGATTTCAACATCTGTTAACACAACTGGAAGTTCATGGTGCAGCAGTCTCGAATGAGGATGCAAATCACAAATTCCTTAGATCTTTACCATCAGAATGGGGCAATGTATCTGTGGCGATGAGGATTAAGGAGGAAGTAGATTCTATGACACCTGATGACCTATACAATAATCTCAGGATGTTTGAAAGGGACATCAGTAACAACACTCAGGCTTCAACCAGTTCATCAAATGTTGCTTTTGTGTCTCAAAACAAAAGCAGTACTTACAAGGTTAGATCTGGTGGTGTTAGGTCTGGTAACTATGAAACTCCTTCAAGTGAAAGGTCTGCTTCAAGTTTTACTGATGAGGTGATACATTCTTTCTTTGCCAATCAAACGGAAGATGAAAGCTTTATTAGTGAAGACCTTGAACAGATTAATGATGCTGAAGTTGAGGAGATGGACATAAAATGGCACATTGCCATGGTTGCTTTAAGGGTCAAACGATTTCAGAAGCAATATGGTAGGACTATCAACTTCAACAACAAATCACCAGTGGGATACACAAAGAGGACTGTTGAATGCTACAACTGTCACAAGCATGGACCTTTTTCAAGAGATTGTCCAGAGAAGAAGCCTGTTGATGGAAGAAGAGATGATGATGAGAAGATGGAAAAGAATCAGATGAGCCTGCTGACAATGGAAGCTGGAGGAGTCAATTAGGGTGAGCATCCAAGAGTAAATGAGGAGTCTGATCATGCTCTCATGGCCATTGGTAATGAGGTATCATTATGCTCTAAATTATGTACTGAATCATATAATCATGTTAAGGCTTTGTGTGATGAGCAGCAAGAACAAATAGGTGATCTAGAAGTAAATTTATTAGCACATAAAAATGCTGTAAAAACTTTAGAGGCACAAAAGGTCACCCTTCAAAACCAACATGCTGCTTTAAATGAAAAACTATACTTTCAAGCTAATAAGATATACGAACAAGATGAAAAGCTTAAAAGGTATAGACAATTAGGGCTTAAAATTCAGAAGGAAAGGGATGAGCTGAGAAAAAGGGTAGATCAATGGAACAGTTCAAATAATAACCTGTTTAAGTGTTGGGATTCTCAAATTAAGTCAAATAAAAAATGTGGCTTAGGATATGAGGAAAATGAGAATAGGGCTATATTTAAGAATAGAGAAGAGGACTATGCTGATAAGCCTTTGTATAATAGGTTTGTTAAGACTGGTGACTTTAAGGGAGTACCACCACCTTTGAGTGATGACTATACTCCTCTTGAAAAAGAAGAGTTGGATGATTCACTCTTTGTGTATGGTAAGAAAGGTCCTCAAGTGCCTGAACCAACTACCTCAGAGGACAAATCCAGTAGATATTCTTCTTGTCAATCCAATGACTCTGAAGGATCTATTGATGGTTCCTCTGATCACTCTAAGTCTGAGTCAAACAATGAGGAAAAAGAAAATCCTGAACCTAAGGTTATTGAGAAGTGTGAACCTGTTGTTGCTAAACCTGTAGTGACTAAACAAAAGGATGAGACAATTAAACCTAGTTGTGTCAATCACATAAAAACTCCTAGGGAATCTGTTAAATTGAATGAGTCACCTAGAAGCAATAGTGTTCACAGAGAAAGTAGGAGTAGTTATACTTATGCTCCTAAAAGATGCTTTGTGTGTGGAAGTTTGAGTCATTTAATAAGAGATTGTGACTTCCATGAAAAGAGAATGAAAAGAGAGGCTGAGCAAAAGAGAATGAATGTTAATAAGGTTCAAGGTTCAAATAAACCAGTTTGGAATAATGCTAGTAGAGTTAATCATGCTAACCAGTTTGTTCCCAGACCTGTACAACTAAATAACACTACCAGACCTAACTCTTTTGTTAATTCTGGTAGACCAAATTTTGGGTCTGGCTACAGAAATTTAAATGTGAATAGGCAAAATGTTAACTTTATGAGGCCTAAAGTGAATACTGGTTATGTTAATTTTGTGAGACCTAATGTGAACACTGGTTTTGTAAGACCCAAGCAACCTTTTCAAAAACCTCATGTGAATGAAAATTTTCAAAGAAATAATTTTTATAAAACTCATTCACCTGTGAGAAGACAAGTTGGAAATCAAACAGCAAAACCTTTAAAGGGAAATGGGGATTCTGCTGTTAAGACCTCAGCATGTATGTCTTGGGATTCAAACAAAAATAAATCCATGTATAAATCCCAAAACAACAGTGGATCAGGTTCAATTAAGAAATTTAAGCATATTGATCCACAAGGCGGACCCAAGCCTACTCAGGCCTGGGTTCCTAAGAGAAACTAATTTCTCTTCTTTTTGTGCAGGATCATCCACTATGCTATATGGAAGATAGAGGAATACTTGACAGTGGATGCTCTGGGCACATGACTGGTAACAAGAACTATCTTAATGATTTTCATGAATTCGAAGGAGGTTCTGTTACTTTTGGAGGAAGCAAGGGACAGATAACTGGTAAAGGAAGAATTATTGTGGGCAACATAGAATTTGACAATGTATCTTTTGTGAAAGAACTTGGGCAGTTCAACCTTTTCTCAATATCACAGATTTGTGATACTCAGCATAAGGTGCTTTTTACTGAAACTGATTGTCTTGTGTTGACTCCGGACTTTAAGATGCCTGAAGAACATCAAATTTTTCTTAAAGTTCCCAGACAACACAAAATGTACAGTTTTGATATGAAAGCATCTAATCCTGCAAAAGGTGCTACCTGTTTAAGGGAGGAAAGTTGAGAAGCCATGCAAGAAGAGTTGTTGCAGTTCAAGCTACAGAAAGTATGGGTTCTTGTAGACCTACCTAATGGAGCTAAAGTTATTGGTACTAAATGGGTCTTCAGGAATAAAAGGGATGAAAGAGGGGTAGTTGTAAGGAACAAAGCAAGGTTGGTAGCTCAAGGATACAAACAAGAGGAAGGCATAGATTATGATGAGGTCTTTGCTTCTGTAGCAAGGATTGAAGCTATCAGGTTATTTTTGGCCTATGCATCATACATGGGATTCAAGGTATATCAGATGGATGTCAAAAGTGCTTTCCTTTATGGCACTATTGAAGAAGATGTGTATGTACATCAACCTCCTAGCTTTGAGGATCCTGCTAACCCCAATCAAGTGTATAAGGTTATTAAAGCTCTATATGGTCTTCATCAGGCTCCTAGAGCTTGGTATGAAACTCTTTCACAATTTCTTGAAGAACATGGATACATCAGGGGTGTAATTGACAAGACTTTATTCATTAAGAGAGATCAGAAGGATATTATTCTTGTCCAAATTTATGTGGATGATATCATTTTTGGATCCACAAGAAAGTCTTGGTGTGATGAATTTGAAGGTTTAATGAAGAGCAGGTTTGAAATGAGCTCAATGGGAGAACTTACATTTTTCTTGGGACTGCAAGTTAAGCAAAAGGATGATGGACTTTTTATTTCTCAAGACAAGTATGTTGCAGAAATTTTGAAAAAGTTTGAGTTCTCAAATGTGAAGGCAGCAGTCACTCCCATGGAGAACAAGGTGCCTTTAACAAAGGATGAAGATGTTGCTGATGTGAATGTGCATCTTTACAGATCCATGATAGGTTCCCTCATGTATCTTACTGCTTCTAGACCTGATATTATGTATGCAGTTTGTGTTTGTTCACGCTTTCAGGTTCAACCAAAGACTTCACATCTTCATGCTGTGAAGAGAATCTTCAGGTACTTAAAGGGCAAACCAAATTTGGGCCTTTGGTATCCTAAGGAGTCAACTTTTGACCTGACAGCTTATTCAGACAGTGACTATGCTGGTGCAAGTCTGGATAGGAAATCAACAACAGGAGGTTGTCAGTTCCTTGGAAGGAGGTTAATATCTTGGCAATGCAAGAAGCAGACGATTGTGGCTAATTCAACTACTGAGGCTGAGTATGTAGCAGCTGCTCATTGCTGTGGACAAGTTTTGTGGATTCAGAATCAGATGCTGGACTATGGTTTGAATTTTATGAATACTGTTATCCACATAGATAATAAGAGTACTATCTGTATTGTTAAGAATCCAGTATATCACTCTAAAACTAAGCATATAGAAATAAGGCATCACTTCATTAGGGATTGCTTTGAAAAGAAGTTGATTAGAGTGGAGAAAATACATACAGATTTTAATGTTGCTGACCTGTTAACTAAGGCATTTGATGGTCCTAGATTCAATTATCTGGTAGTTAACATTGGTATGATGAACCCCTAGTTTGAGTTAAGGGGAGGTTTGGCCTAAGGGGAGGTCAAACTGTGAAGTATGTAAAGTATGAATACTTACCAGCATTTAGGTTACCTTTAAGTCTTGTAGTTTTGATTTTAGTTCTGTTAGTGATAAAAAAAAATAAAAAAAAAAAAAAAAAAAAAAAAAATTGGTTTGTTTTATCTATGTCTTTTATTTCTTTTATAGGCAATGCTGGATTAAGTATATTTTCACAAGTTGTTAAGTGAGACTATTGGAACTTCTCACTTGGTGGAGGTGCTTTGCACTAACACATCAAAAGGTTATCAGTCCACCTTGTCTCATCAACATAAGGACTGGCTAATCCTGAGCAAACGGCTAACAGGTAAAGATTGCTCAAATCCGTTTATGGCTGACAATTTGCCAAAAATTGTATGGTATTCAACTCACCATATCTAAGATAAGTGAAGAGTTGGCTAGCCCACAAGGTTATGGCTTGTGGTAAAGGCTGTGTAAAACCATAAATGGTAATCAATTCACCATGATGAGGTGCTTTTCCATCAAAGAATTGACTAGTCCAGAAGCAAACGGCTTTTGGTAAAGACTTAACAAATCCGTTGATAAGCTGATGATTTGCTAAAAATCATATGGTTATCAGTGTACCATGGTCTTACACACCAAAACATTTGGCTACTCCAGTAGTGATGGCTATTGGTAAAGAGACATCAAATCCATTAAATTTCAATGATTCACCTCTCACAGGAGTTAACACACCTGGAAGTGATGAGAATAGATATGAAACTTAATATGAATTGATGTACATATAGTCAATGTTGCTGCAAAGACCATATCAGAAGAGCTTATCAAGATTCAAGCTGCTAGAAAGGAACAAGACCTAAATACAGTTCAAAGTGTTCAAGATTCAATCCTCAGAAGGCTTAATCAGAAGAACTTGAAGTTCATGGAGCATGAAGATCAAGTTAGGGGAGGATTGTTGGGAATTATGATGCGTATCAAGAGCAGACAACTTAGGTCTGGTAGTTTATCTAAGTTAGGTCTGTTTGTGTTATTAGGTCTGGTAATGTAATGTTAAGTCTGGTAGCATATTTAAGTCTGGTTGACTTATAAAGTTAAGTCTGGTCGTGAAGATAGGAAAGTCTGTTAGAGTTATGTTAGGAAAAGATACAATGCGTGTATGTATCTTTATAGAAGATTTGTGTATATCTTCTGAGTCGGCTAGGGTTTCCTTGTGTTATAAAAGGATCCCTAAAGATTGTTAGTTCGTGTGTGAGTTGTACGAATTCATTATAGTGAATATCAATATACGAAGTTAGTGATATCCCTGCTTGTGTTCTTAATTGTTCTTGTTAAGATTCCGCATTAACAATAACAATCACTTAGGGTTTCTCACTTAGATTGGTTCGGATTTATCCTAACCATCTACTAGGTATTCAAGACTACTTAGTGATCCATATACAATTTGTGGACCAACAAGGGCAAGGCTCCTACTCCGCAAGTGTTGGCAATTCAAGGAGGTAGGATCCAGAAAAAATCGCATGTGAACAAGGGTAAGGGTAAAGGTGATAAAGGCAAGCAGGTCATGGCCTATCAACCAAATCCTAAGGTGAATTAACACCAGCCCAAGAAGAACAAGGTGAGTCCTCCAGGAAAGAAGGATCAGGCTTGTCACCACTGTCATGAAGTAGGGCACTGGAAGAGGAACTGTCCGCTCTACATCAATGACTTGCGATAGAAGAAGTAAAAGAGTGAAGCTGGTAAACCCAGCTCTTCAGGTGCGTTCTTTGTAATCGAATTATTTACTCTAACTCGTAAGATTAATTCCTGGGTATATGATACGGGATGTGGTATTCATATTTGCAATACTATGCAGGGGTTTAGAGTTGAGAGAAAGCTGGCCTATGGACAACAATTCTTGCACGTGGGTAATGGAGCACATGCAGAAGTTGAAGCTATAGGTGTATTTGATTTAGTGTTGCCTTCGGGCTTAGTACTATCTTTAAAAAATTGTCATTATGCACCGTCAATTGTTAGAGGTGTTATTTCATTTTCATGTTTGTTGAACCTTGGTTTTGAACATACTATTAATAGCAATGGAATTTCTGTTTCTTTAAATGGTGTATTTTATTTTAATGCTATTGCTGTGAATGGTATTTTTGAACTTGATATGAATGATAATGGTAATGCTTGTGTTAAAAATAATTCGATGTATAGCATCAACAATAAGAGAATCAAGAAAAGTCTGGATTCATCTTATCTTTGGCATTGTCGACTTGCTCACATAAGCAAGGATCGCATGAAAAAGCTACAACATGATGGGCTTTTAGAAAAGATCAATGATGAATCATTTGATAAATGCGAGTCTTGTATTAGTGGGAAGATGACAAAGAAACCCTTTAATAATAGGATTGAAAGGGCTACTGATCTACTTGGTCTTATTCATACAGATGTGTGTGGACCACTTAGACATGTGTCAAGGAGAGGTGCTAGCTACTTCTTAACATTTACGGATGATTTCAGCCTTTATGGTTATGTTTATTTACTTAAACATAAACATGAGGTGTTTGAAACATTCAAAGTGTTTAAAGCTGAAGTAGAGTTGCAACTTGGAAAGAAGATTAAAGCTCTTCGATCCGATAGAGGTGGTGAATACCTGAGTCAAGAGTTTGTGGATTATCTAGCTAAGGAAGGAATTTTCCAGCACCTTACTTCTCCATATACACCACAACAAAACGGTGTATCTGAGAGAAGAAATCGTACATTGCAAGACATGATACGATCTATGTTTAATCTAACAACTCTTCCCTTCTCATTCTGGGATTATGCCTTGGAGTCTGCTGCTCGCATTCTTAATATGGTTCCCACAAAGAAGGTTGATAAGACACCATATGATTTATGGACTGGAAATGCTCCTAACTTGTCTTATCTCAAGGTCTGGGGTTGCGAGGCGTACGTTAAACGTGACTCGGGCGACAAGCTCCAACAAAGATCTGTAAAGTGCATCTTCGTAGGATACCCAAAGGAAACAATGGGTTACTATTTTTATTATCCTCCTGAGAACAAAGTATTGGTTGCAAGGTATGGAGATTTCTTGGAAAAGGATCTCATATCTCAAGAATTAAGTGGGAGGATATATGACCTGGAAGAAGATCAAGATGATGCATTACCTTTCTAAAAACACTAGCCAACTTCCTGAAGAACCAGAAAGTCTTGGTCCTCCACCAGAAGTTGAAGTGGTTCCCATTCGCAGATCCGTAAGGACTGTAAAAGCTCCTGAACGTCTATGTCTTAACGTAGAATGTGAGGAATATATACAAGGGGATCTTGATGAACCGCCTAGTTATAAAGCTGCCATTAATAGTCCTGAAAAGGAAAAATGGTTAGTTGCTATGAATGGGGAAATGCAATCCATAAGAGACAATGATGTCTGGATTGAAGTAGACCTTCCTCCTAATGCCAAGGTAGTTGGGAGTAAGTGGCTCTTCAAGAAGAAAACTGACATGGATGGCAATGTACACACCTATAAAGCCCGTTTGGTAGCTAAAGGCTTTACTCAAACGTATGGTGTTGACTACGAGGAGACCTTTTCTCCTGTAGCTGACATTAGGGCTATTAGGATTCTCATAGCTATAGCTGCATACTATGACTATGAGATTTGGCAGATGGATGTCAAAACCGCCTTCTTAAATGGTCGCCTAGATGAGGATATCTATATGGCGCAGCCTGAGGGGTTTGTGAATCCAAAGTTTCCAAATCGTGTATGTAAACTTCAAAGATCCATTTATGGATTGAAGCAAGCATCACGACAATGGAACAAGAGGTTTGATAGTGAAATAAAATGGTTTGGTTTTACACAAAATCTTGATGAGCCATGTGTATACCACAAAGTTAGTGGGAGTGAAGTAATTTTCCTTATATTATATGTCGATGACATATTGATCATGGGAAAAGACATTCCAAGTTTGCATGAAGTCAAGGCATATCTTGGAAAGTGTTTTTATATGAAAGATTTAGGGGAAGCTGCTTTCATTCTGGGAATTAAGATATATAGAGATAGATCTCAGCGATTAATTGGATTAAGCCAAAGTGCTTACATCGATAAAATATTGAAGAGATTCAATATGCAAAATTCCAAGAAGGGATATTTGCCGATGCAAGAACAACATGGCTTGAGCAAGAAAGTTTCTACTTCAACACCTGAAGAGGTGAAACGCATGGCAAAAGTTCCTTATGCTTCGGCTGTGGGATCTATTATGTATGCGGTTAAAAGCACAAGGCCAGATGTGGCGTTTGCTCAGAACTTAACCAGTCGATATCAGCAGAATCCGGGTGAAGCTCACTGGACTGCTGTTAAGAATATTCTTAAGTACCTTAGGGCTACTAAAGATATGTTCTTAGTTTATGGGGGTGATCCACAAGCAGAACTTGACGTTACAGGTTACTGCGATGCTTCATGGAAAGGTGATAAGGATGATATGAAGTCTCAGACTGGATACGTCTTTGTCATTAATGGAGGAGTTGTGGATTGGAGGAGCAAGAAGCAGAGTACATTAGCGATGTCTGCAGCAGAAAGTGAGTACATAGCTGCATCAGATGCTGCAATGGAAGCCGTCTGGATTAGGAAGTTTGTATCAAGGCTTGGAGTTATGCCTTCGATTCAACAACCTATAAAAATGTATTGTGACAATTCAGCTGCAATTACATTTTCCAATGAACCTGGAATCATGAAAGGCACAAGACATTATCCGATCAAATATCACTATGTGCGAGAGCAAGTAGAGATTGGACAGATCGAAGTACTCAAAGTTCACACAGATGATAACTTGGCAGATCAATTGACGAAAGCTCTTCCTGGCACTAAGCTTTATAAGTTAACTGAAGGAATAGGTCTTCGTAAGGCTGAAAGTTTCATGCCCATTTGTGATTAGTATTTGGATAAAGGATGTAATAGACAATTATTGATTTTATGAAATAAAGTATTGTTTATGTTTTATTATATTGTCTTGTTGAAATATACATATATCCTGTTTTTGCATGTTTATATCCTTGAATAATTTTATTATTCTAAATGTGTCCATTGTCGGTTAATGATATAAGAATATCATTAAATTAAGACAAATGTGAATGTTGGTTAGAATATACTTGAAATTATATTGATGCGTAGTCATGCCAATTTCACATGATATTCTATGAATAGAGTATAGGACTTATCCCAACTAAGCATGAGATTACTTATGGATCTTGTCATCAAGTAATTCATGAAATAGTTATCCTCAGACTTGAGATACCAGATAAGAGTCATGGATGTAGTGCATTTTTGTGAAGCAATCTACCGCTTACCGTAACTGGAAGTTATAAGGATTGTTTTCAGAAGTGTTGCAAAGTCCATGGGTTATTCTTGTAGTCAAGAAAGAATTTGTTCCTTCAAATTTTGTTTTGAAGTATAATACTGCTGGGCCCCTCGTAGGGTTGACAAAATGTTTGCGTGGCCACGCCCAAAGTCTATCTGGAATACGTTCAGATGTTTTGGTAATTTTGTTTAATCATTAACAACGAGAAACAAAAACATTAATAAAGTGTGACTTAGATCCATATTTTATTAATAGAGTATTAGTAACAAAAGGATAATAATAATGATGAATCATTAAAGATTTTCCAGGAAATCTAGCTCGAGTCGAACTAGGGGCATTGGAGTGTTGCAAGACGCCAACCAATGTCATTTTGCTATTAATAGTTAACCAAGTGGGAGTTGTTAGAAATGGTTAAATATTAATGTGCAAATGTCTAGTATCGAACCCGAGACCTCGGGATTGCACACATTACAAATGAGTATTAAGGAATAATAATAAATGTATTTTATATATTTATTATTAACACAAGAACTTAACGACCGTTAGTGTTTTCCGTTAAATGACTAACGACCGTTAGACGCAAATAAGGAAAGAAGTGTTTGTATAAAATTAGGAAACAAGGAAAAGTTCTAGAACCCTTAGTTGGGTTAGGATCGGCCGAACAAGGCCTATGGGGCAACCCATTGCCCTAACTTGTTCCCAAAGTTTTCTAATTAGTATATAAACAAACCTAGGGTAATTATTTTGGCTAATCTTTTGTGCACACAATTATCCCTAAGTTTTCCTTCTTCTATCTCTTGGTAAAACCGGTCGACAACTCCACTTAGGGTTGTGGATCGATTTTTTTGTGTTTCCAAATCATTCACTTGTGTTTTACTTGCATAACCTTAATACGGTTTAATTTGTGTGTACAAGAACGAGGTAACAACACACTATTGTTGTTATCAAGAGATCGAATAACAAAACGGTAAGGGGTTATTCATTGATCTAGTTTAATAAATATTCAAGATTTATTGAAGTGCATCGAGTACGTTTTCTATTTATGTTTAAGTTAATAATTATGTGTTATACTTATTTGTTTACACGCTTCCGCATACTTGTGTTCTTTGATTATGGAGTTTTATGATTGTCATGGTTTTCAAATTCCAACATTAGTTTCCCTAGAAAATTTCCCCTAGCTGCCCAAAACTAGCCTGCAAGGAAATTTTCGTGCCAACAGTGTCACGGCACCACTAAATAGGGACGGCACCGTTAAATTTAACGGTACCGTGGGGTATTTAACGGAGCCGTGACCCTGTATAACGGATTTTTCCTAATGCTCCTACTTCCCTATCACCCTAACCTCAAACCTGCAAACCTTGCACCCTCACATTCACCCTAGGATTCCCCTCCTAACCTTTCACCCTTACCTTCATGGTCCTTAATACTCCCTATTCACACCTTTCACCCTTACCTTCATGGTCCTTAATACTCCCTATTCACACCTGTCATGAAACCCATAACCGAGTTATATGTCTCAACCATCCTCACTTCCGAATTCACCACCCACTATGCACCCTTTGATGATCCTATTCATGAGAATGAGACAAATACTCAAGACGAGAGTGTAACAAGAAGGGGGAATGCTCAAGTCATAAGTAGTTAGGAAGATATTTATATCTCTCACTAGGGTTTATTACTAATAGATAATTTTAGGAATTAATGTTCTAATTATCTTACATGCTTACATGAATATTTTTTGTGATATTTGAATGTTATTTTATCTTGTCCTCTTATGCTTGCATGCTTATGATTATTTGATAACATTGCATGATCATCCTTATGTGCTAGATATAGCATTGTATGGATATATTAGGTAAATAAGTACCTAGTGAGTTGAGACACTCTCATTTCCAGGAATTAGTTTCCCTAGAAAATTCCCCCTAGCTGCCCAAAACTAGCCTGCAAGGAAATTTTCGTGCCAACAGTGTCACGGCACCACTAAATAGGGACGGCACCGTTAAATTTAACGGTACCGTGGGGTATTTAACGGAGCCGTGACCCTGTATAACGGATTTTTCCTAATGCTCCTACTTCCCTATCACCCTAACCTCAAACCTGGAAACCTTGCACTCTCACATTCACCCTAGGATTCCCCTCCTACACCATAGGATCAACTTTAATTCAAATTTCACCCAACTTGCCTATATAAGGCCTCACCATTGCAAGCTTATCTTGCACTTCACCTTCAACCTGACGTCACACAAACACCATGTCCTCCACACATGGTTCAACCTCTCAAATCTCCAAGAAACCTAGGATAACCGTAAAACCACCCTCAAAACCACTCTTTGTGGATCTCACAAGAGATGATGAAGCTATGACACCACCTTCCCAAGCCACTCCATACTCACCATCACCACCTTATGCAGCATCTAAAACATCATCTACCTACACAACATCTTCATCATCCTATTACAATACATCATCAATGGAATACACACCATCTCCCTTCACCCCATTGGACAATGCCATGCCAATTTCACCTCCAACAACCCTACCACAATCACCATCTCCTGTCATGGCACAACCTAACCAACCACATCCCTTTGAGTTACATAGTGCTAATTGCCTATGTTGTCTCCACAACCGTAATCTCATCTACTTCTTAAGAGACGAGATTCACTTCATGTTCTACTTTATAGAACATCTCTTGACACCTCCACCACCTCAAATGGGGCCCCAATCTCCACCACCTCCTAACCAAAACAACTAAACACTTGCTTGTTTAGTCCTCCACAATAAACTCTTAGGACCCCTCTTGGAAATGAAGCTTGTCTCTAGTCATTAGGAATTTAGGCTTCTTGTTATCTTTCTTAGTGCTTTCTATGTAGTCATACATTACTATGACTTGTGTTTGTTTTATGAATGAATGTTTTTATGTGGAGGTTTTTCCTTTTAAATGATTGGTTATTTGTCACAAATGTGCTACTTGTTAGATATTGTATATTTGTCGTCTAACTTTGTTTTGTAGCATGATCCATTGCTCGATTCCTTTGTGTTCTCCAAATGAGGGGGAGTACACATCAAGGGGGAGCCTTAACCACCTTTTTGATTTGACAAAAAGGGGGAGAAATGGGAGTAAACTCATTAAAAACTTGTTAAAACTAATTTTAACCTAAAATGAGTTTATATTTTGTCATCATCAAAAAGGGGGAGATTGTTGATGCAAATAATGTTCTAAAAAAGTTATTTATATCTTTCGATTACTTCACGTTTTGAGGATGACAAAATGTGAACTCACGTTACGTTAAAATTAACGTTAACAAGTTTTTAATCGGAAGATCCCGTTTTTACGCAAATCACTCTTGAACAAAGTTACAACTTGAACTAGTGATCAAAGAAGTGAATTCATGTTTTGAAAATTCACATTTTAAATGGGACAAAACATTTTTTCAAAAATACACATGACAAATTATTTTTGAAATATTAAGAAATGTTTTAATGAAAAAATAAGTTTGAAAATCACAACAGCTATTTCCCCCCCCCCCCAAAATTAGCTCCAACCTTCCCCAAATAAGTTTTCACCAGAAAAGACAAAATTTGGAGCGTCCTAGTCTACCACGGCTCCACGGTACCGTTAAATTTAACGGAGCCGTGGGTCATTTAGTGGAGCCGTCCGTACCATTTTGAATTGTAACGTTCAGATTTTCTTTGCCTATAAATACCCACCTCTTTCACAGTTTTAGGCACCCTTCACACACAGAAAAATCCCTTAGTCAAATCCTCTCACACCTTTCACTTCTTAGGGTCATTTAGATTAGTTTTTCTTTGTTTCAAGAGTGATCCAATCATCCTTCAAGTGATCCTCTTCATACCTCTTCACTAGCAAGAGAAGAACACAAGTATCCAAGTTGATATAAGGTGTTGTCATCCCTCTTTATTAGCAAGAGAAGAACTCAAGTAATCAAGAAGATACTAGAGTTGTAGTTGATAGGTTTTTGTAACACTTGTTACAACCTTGTTGTATCTTAGCATACATAAAGTATATTTCCTTTTTGTGAGTGAGAGTGAAGATCAAGTGTGATCTATAAAGATAGTGAACATCTCTTGAAGCCATTGGGCTTGTGTGATTGATCAAGAAGATCAAGGGTCATTAGGTTAGTGTTAGTTGAGTAGAGTGAAGTGAGTGTTGATCATTGTGATCGTGTTGAGATCTTGGTGATCTCTTGAAGCCATTGGGCTTGTGTGTTTGGTCACGTGGACCTTGGTAGATTGGTGCTAGCTAAGATTAGCACTCGACATCTAGCTTAGTGTCAGTAATAGGATACGCGACGTGTACGGTTTTCTCCGCCTTAAGGGAGGTTGTTGACATAGTGCTTGAAACTCTCGAGTGTGGTACTCGGGGAGTGGAGTAGGGCAAAGAAGAGCTTCGTAGCTGAACCACTATAAATCCTCTGTCTCGGTTTGATCTTTCCAACTCTATTCTTTACTTTTATTTGTTATTATTACTTAGCTTAGTGTGTAGTTCATATTGGTGTTGATTGATTACACATAGAGTTCGAATCAAAGTTTCCAATAACCAACTTTTAAAACAAGATTTTAAAATAAGTTTTTAAATGGGTAAACTATTCAACCCCCCTTCTAGTTTCCCACATATAAGACAAGAAAAGTTAGAAATAAAAAAAAAAAGAGAGCAAAGTATGATTAGGGTCATATTACCATTGCCCCCCGGACCCTTCAAGACAGGATGATGTCCGGCGTGTTTCCACGCGGTGCTAAGGCCAGCAGCATACAAGACACTGGGTTCAGGCTTATGAAGTGGGATGACCACCTCGCGAAGCCTAGCGACAGCATCCTCATCATAAGACCCGGCGGTAGGGGGAGGATCACTGATGTTAGAATCTACATCACGCCACGGCATAGCAATGGGAATGGCCCTCCGATCAACCAAAAAGAACTGATTCTTCCAATTTTTAAGGCTGGACTGAATCTCTTTAAAACATGGTTTATAAGTCCTGCCCGTCCGGGCCTGGAAGGAAAACCTGTGGCCTTGTTTGCAAAGTTTGTAAAAAAACCCTGAACAAAACAACGGTAGGATCTATATCCAACGATCGGCAATACATCTCAAACATAGTAGTCCGGTTTAACCTAATCGGCACCAACTGAGAAACGTGAACCCTAAAGTGCTTCAACACCCTCAATAGAAACGTAGAAACCGGAATCCTAAAACCACCTTGTTTAAAAAAATGGGGATATAAACCTAGAGCATCGTTCGGAACTTGGAGCATCGTCATCCCTGCCGGAGGCAACCGTGGATGCAGATCGAGCGGAATACCATAAATCTTAGCAGCCCAACTCACGTTGGCGTCATCCATATCAGATGTGTGAATATGCATATCAAACTTCGGCACATAAGTAGTACCGCTGGAACCTTCTTGATTGTTCGGTGAAAGATGATCGCCCGACATGTCTTGAAAGGCCGGAGAGGACGAAAGGAAATCTAAAACTAGAAAAATAGAAAGATAGACGCACCTGAAAGACGGGAAGTTCGCAGAGAGCTCGGAGAAAAACGGTGAAAAAAAAGATGGAAGTGGTAAAAAAATGAGGGATTCACCCCCTCTATTTATAGGCACGAGGGGAATAAGACGAAACGTCAAATCGTACTAGTCAACACATCTTAACCGTTGAAAGGGCTGTAAAATGACACGTGTCGATCCGCGCGACAACCAAGGTATGACTCATAACATTCTCATCCCTCCTAACATTAATTAAGCCTATCCGCCTCATACAGTAGCAAGCTTCCTTTTGTTTTTACTTTATTTATATTGTACCTTTGATTCGGAAACCAAAGATACAATACTTGGGGGAGGGACATGTTCGTGTACGTGTCCGAACGACCCATTCCGGATAAAGCTATCCGAATGACCCTAGTCCGGACAAGAATGATCCGGACTGATCATAGCAACGCCGTCCGGATCATTATATGTAATAAATAATAGTAAGCAATGACAGAGGACACCTCGGGAAGGACCAAGAGATCTGTACACACCTAATCCCAGAGGTCATCCACCTAATCCCAGATTTCATGGGATACATAGTATGGAGCTCTGTCCCGGATTTCAAGGAATAGTGCCCAAAGTACATGAGCAGTAGCCTATAGGATATTGTTCGTAGACCTGCTTCAGTCCCCTCATGAACAGTAAGTTTGGTGTTGGGGTACTATAAATACCCCAACACATTCAATGCATAACCTAACTTCTTTCACTCATATTTATTACTCACTTACATAATATCCATTTACTCCGAATCAGACAAATACTCATTCTTGCACCGGAGCTTGGTCTTAGGATAAAACCCCAGGACGAGGCTAACGGGTTCATCTTTATTGCAGGTTCTCACTCGGGTCAAAGGAAAGGCCTAAACGGACCTAAGGTAAAATCTTACCTCAACAATAACAATACATAACCAGTTTAATTTTGTTCCATTAGTGACATAAGTTTGCCATTTGCATTTGTTCCTATTTCTAAATTTGTAACTTAGCTAACTTATCAGTTGTTCTTGCGTTCACAAAATTATCATCGAGTTGTGGTTCTGTTTTGCATATATCATCAATTAATCCCTTATTACGTTATACTAAAGATTATAAAGATTTAAATAAAAGGGACATCCTTATTGCTTCTTACAATGAAGTACTCAGCAAGTATTATACAACTAAGACAAAGATTATCCCCTTTTGGTTATGGAGCCATGGAGGTTCACCTATGTCGAATTTGGGCTATCCGAAAAGATAGTCACCCTGGGATTAGTCGGCTCGCAATGTCAAGTCGCATACGCAGTTAACAAAAAAAAAAAAAAAAAAAAAGGGGGGGGGGGGGGGGGGGGGGGGGGGGGATTCAGCACTAGTTTTCATTTTTATAACATTTTATTGTATAGATCTTTCTATTGAATGAGTATCTCGTTTTTAATTTGTCACTGTTGATTATTATTGGTAAACTTAAAAGAAGAGAAAAAAAAAAAAAAAAAAAAAAAAAAAAAAAAAAAGTAAAATTTGAAGTCTTTGTTACGAAAAACTTAAGAGCTCATAGAATTTTTCCAAACTCACATACAACACCCAACAGATTGGGAATCATTTGGGAATAGGGGTGCAAACGAGCCGAGCTACTCGTGAGCTACTCGAGCTCGACTCGATAAAAAGCTCGAAACGAGCCGAGCCTTGTCGAGCTCGAGCCGAGCTCGAGCCTGAAAATCAACTCGTTTACTTATCGAGCCCGAGCTCGAGCCGAGCTTGTGAAGATCGAGTAGGCTCGTCGAGCCTTATCGAGCCTTACGCTATATAACATAGCAGCCGAGCATTGAGCCGAAAAACATCTTTTTTAAGCAGATAAAGCGAGCTCGAGCCGAGCTTTGGCTCGTTTAAGCAGATAAAGCGAGCTCGAGCCGAGCTTTTGCTCATGAAAAACATCTTTTTTATTTAGCCGAGCCTTGTTGAGCTGAGCTCGAGCTTTGTGAAAAGTTAACGAGCCGAGCTCGAGCTTGTTAAAAAATTGACGAGCCGAGCTCGAGTATAGTAAAGCTCGGGCTCGGCTCGGCTCGTTTGCACCCTATTTGGGAATTTGAAAGCATAGTATTAACTTTAAGACATATAATTCATATACAACATGGTATATAATAAGCTTAGAAGATTTTATCTCATTTACCAATGTGGGACAAAACCAAAACTCATGTCCAACTTTTATGATAAGCTTTGCTATGTTTGACGCAAAGTTTTTTGAAGCTTTTTGGGGCGATGAGTAGTAAGCAATGAGCTTTTTGATTTTTAGTGTTCGTTTGGCAAAAGAGCGGTGAGTTTTGCTATTTTTTAGGAATGCTTATTTTTCCAATGCTTTTTTAAGAAGATGTGAGCGTTGAGCAGTGAGTTGTGCCTACTGCTTATTGCTCACTGCTACTGCTCACAGCTACTTTTGCCAAACATAGCCAAGGTAGGTAAAGTTTGTTTTATTGTTTCATATATGTCGAACGTAGGTTAGCTCGTCAATGGTTAATTTAATATTTAAGTTTGTAAAGGATGTGAAGTATCCCTTGCTACATTTTGTCGTTAATGGTTTATAAATATTAAAGGTTAAAAGTTAATAAGGACTTCATAACAAATGGTAAAAAAGTAACTAAAAGACTACGTTTGCAGATACCATCAAATTACTCCTTCCAATTTTTTCTTTTTCTTTTTTCTTTCTTTTTAATCTTCTTTCTTCTAAAACATTATCAAAAATGTTTCTTGATACTGTAATACCGATTTCTTGTTTTTTTTAATTCAAACCATTCACCATGTTAATTATTCATTGACCCGGTCCGGGTAAATACCTTCTCGTTAAATATTTTTTGGTTACTTTAGATGTTAACTAGGTGGGGTACGGAATTCCACTTTCATAAATATTTTTCACTTTAATGTTGGAGTTTTGTAGTCAAATTATCTTTGCAGATCTACAAGTGACTAAATACTCTCCACTTAGGAGTGAGGACACTAATTTTATTGTATTTGTTATTGTGAATTATTATTCATAATCTTTATAAAAGAATTTTTTTTTTTTTTTCTTTTTTTGAAAGGCAATATATTTCAACACAAATAAACAATTACAAACATAGGCATCTACTACTATAACATGATACTTAACAACAGTGGACCCAAAATAAAACATTACAACACTAACCATTACAAGGCTAAAAACTTGAGCCTAAGAGCATGTTCAACGGTAACGCAGCAAGTGCGTTAAAGGGACTTTTTTGGTGCGTTAACGCACGTTAATGGTTGAATGGGAGGGCGTTAAGGGTGCGTTAACCCTTTAACGCCGGGTTAAACCCTTTTTTTTTCTTATTTTTTTTTTTCTTCCGATTTAAATGGGTTTTGGTGGGTATTTTGATGTGTGTTTATATACTCTGTGTGTTATGTGTGTTTTTTTCTTTTTTTTCCCCCTTTTTTTTTCTATTATTTTAGTGAGGCCCAAAATGTGGTATTATGGGTGAGTTATGGTTGAAAGAGTTTTAAGGTAAGTTAAGGTGAAAGGGTTAAAGCTGACGTGGCAGGTGTGTTAAAATTTAACCCATGTTATGGTTGGAAGTCCTCTAAGAGCGAGGGTTAGGGTAACTTTAAGACATATATTCCGTATGCACTATGCTATATAAGCTTACAAGACTTTCCATTACTTACCAATGTGGGACAAAATGTTAAAATGGTTTCAAATGGATATGAAGTATCTTCTGCAACATTTTCTGTTCTTGATTTTAATACATTCTATAACAATACATAACCAGTTTGTCACCAGCAGTTTTTCTAAATCTTCCCGGTTGTTCTTGACAGAAATGTTTTAACTTTTAACTTCCATTGAATCCAGGTAACTAAATAACTACACATAACCCCGATGTGTAAGATGTCAATCGCGAGTGTCTTGACGACTTCAAGTTGTTCTTGCTTTAAACTGTTTTAACTCTCACTGAAGCGATTATTAAAAACTGTTTATACAGTTAACCTTTTCTTGCTATAAGATTTTAACACAAAATAATAAAACCTTGAAAAATTATACTTAGCTCTAAAAATTAACATTTTATTACACTAGACTGTTAAAAAAAAAGGTTATAAACAAAATATGACTTAGTATCATTTTTTTGTCTTTGCTCATACCATTTGATAGTATCATTTTTTGTCATTCTTTCATTTTTCTCTTATTAATCATCTTGATTACTTCTAAAACATTAGCAAAATGTTTATTGATTCCATATCTACGTTTTTAAACAATCGATCTCCAGCCCATCCTTCTGATATCAAGCTCGATTAAGCTCGTGAGCCTAAACGAGCTTTACATATATAACATTAGATAAAGTTAAAATAAAAAGACAAAATTATCCGTACGAATGATACAAAATATATTTTTTTAAAGGTTTTGGAAAAAATTCCACGAGGTCGGGTATGTTAGTGCATGAAAAAGTTGTGAAGTAAGTTTTTCTAAATTGCTTTTTGAGTAAACTCAAAAATACATCCCCGTTGTTTACCCAATTTCGAACCATACATCCAATTTTTTTTTTTGCAAAATATACATCCCTCCGTTAGTAAAAGTCAAACACAATACATCCCTCCGTTAAAATAAGGACAAACGGCGCAAACCATTTCTCCGTTATCTCCTAACGAGATAGAAAATGTTTACACCGTTAGTCCTCTGGGTTAACTCTATTTGCACCGTTAGTCCTTTTTTACGTTTTCGTCCGTTTGTTTACGTTTTCGTCCGTTTTTTTACGTTTTTGTCCTCTTATTTACGTTTTCGTCCGCTTATTTACGTTTTCGTCCATTTTTTTTTACATTTTTGTCCCTTTTTTTAACGTTTTCGTCTGTTTTTTTTTCGTTTTTGTCTATTTTTTTACGTTTTCGTCCGCTTTTTTACGCTTTTGTCTGTTTTTTTACGTTTTCGTCCATTTTTTTTGTTTTTGTCCATTTTTTTACTTTTTCGTCCTTTTTTTTTACGTTTTCGTCCATTTTTTTCGTTTTTGTCCCTTTTTTTACTTTTTCGTCCGCTTTTTTTACGTTTTCGTCCGTTTTTTTTACGTTTTCGCCCCTTTTTTTTTTTTTTTTTTTTCTTTTTGTCCCTTTTTTTACGTTTTCGTTTTTGTCCCTCTTTTTACGTTTTCGTCCATTTTTTTCGTTTTTGTCCATTTTTTTACGTTTTCGACCGTTTTTTACGTTTTCTCCCTTTTTTACTTTCGTTCCGTTTTTTTACGTTTTCGTCCCTTTTTTATTTTTTTACGTTTTCGTCCTTTTTTTACGTTTTCGTCGTTTTTTTACGTTTTCGTCATTTTTTTTATTCGTTTTTGTCATTTTTTTTACGTTTTCGTCCTTTTCTTTTTCGTTTTTGTCCCTTTTTTACGTTTTTGTCCGTTTTTAATGTTTTCGTTCGATTTTTTAAGTTTTCGTTCACTTTTTTACGTTTTCGTCAGTTTTTTTTCATTTTTGTCCATTTTTTTACCTTTTCGTCCATTTTTTTTTCGTTTTTTGTCCCTTTTTTTACGTAAATTAGCGGACAAAAACGTAAAAAAATGGGACAAAAAAAAAACTAACGAAAACGTAAAAAAACGGACGAAAACGTAAATAAGCGAACGAAAACGTAAAAAAGCGGGCGAAAACGTAAAAAAAGGTCGAAAACGTAAAAAGATGGACAAAAACGAAAAAAACTGACGAAAACTTATAAAATGGGACAAAAAGGGAAAAAAAACGGACAAAAACGTAAAAAAGGGGACAAAAACAAAAAAAAAAACGGACGAAAACGTAAAAAACGGACGAAAACGTAAAAGAGGACGAAAACTTGAAAAAAGGGACAAAAATGATAAAAACAGACGAAAACGGAAAAAACGGAAGAAAACGTAAGAAAGCGGGACAAAAACCGAAAAAAACGGACGAAAAAGTAAAAAAACGGACGAAAACGTAAAAAAGCGGACGAAAACGTAAAAAAACGCACAAAAACTTTGGACGAAAACGTAAAAAAAGGGACGAAAACGTAAAAAAAAGGGACAAAAACGTAAGAAAAAAAGGACGAAAACGTAAATAAGCGGACGAAAACGTATATAAGCGGACGAATACGTAAAAAAAACGGACGAAAACATAAAAAAGGACTAACGGTGCAAATAGAGTTAACCCAGAGGACTAACGGTGTAAACATTTTCTATCTCGTTAGGAGATAACGGAGAAATGGTTTGCGCCGTTTGTCTTTATTTTAACGGTAGGATGTATTGTGTTTGACTTTTACTAATGGAGGGATGTATATTTTGCAAAAAAATTTTTGGATGTATGGTGCGAAATTGGGTAAACCACAGGGATGTATTTTGGAGTTTACTGTTGCTTTTTTGTACTTCAAATATTCGTTTTTGGTCCCAACTTCTTTTGACTTTTTACATCAAAATTTGATTGCGCATCGCACCATAATAATTTGAAATTTTTGTGCATTAAATTTTTTTTGTGGATCAAAATTTCTTTGTATTCTTTGTATGCACCAACATATTGTAAAAACTTTCTCACAATTTTTTTATGCACCAACATATTGGATTTTTTTGAGAATCTTTTTAAAAAAAATCCTTTGTATTCTTTGTACGAATATTTGTCTTTTTATTTAATATTTTCCTTTGGTGAAGAGTAAAAGTGGAATTCATATTTCTTTTGAGATAAATTAGCAATTTTTTTTTTCCCGTAAAAGGGTTACCCCGGTAAAATAATAAATAAGCAATTTAGATACAAAGTAACATATTTATGAATAGCACAATCATATATCCTAGAACATTTGAGATAAATAAGCTATTTACATACAATATTAAACCAAATAAGCTCGAACTTGCGTAATGCTAAACGAGCCGAGCTCGAGCCTTGTTGAGCTTGGGCTATGCTCGGTGTTTATACCCCTAAATTTAATTACATTAAGTATTTTTTTAGATAGATGATGATTAGCAATTGAGATGTTAACCTTGTCATTCCACACTCTTTCTAATGTAAATGTAAAGTGGTATAAGACTTCGCAATAAAATGATGAGAAATAATATATCTTTTGTTATTAGTAAACCTACAAAAAAAGTAAAGTTTGAAGTCTTTGATACAAAAAACTTAATAGCTCATATAATTTTTCGAAACTTAAATAAAACTCCCAACAAACTTATGAGAGAGATACAAAAGTTAGAAAGCATAGTACTAACTTTAAGACATACAATTCAGATGCAACATGGTATATAAGCTTAGAAGATTTTCTCTCATTTACCAATGTGGGACAAAACCAAAACTCATATCCATCTTTTAAGTTTTTGTTCCATGTCGAACACAGGTTTAATAAGAAGAAGAGGATCCTGACAAAGAACAACCCGAGAGACGAAGTTAGTACCCCTTCTATATATGAATGACCATTGGTTAGCCTTTTGTAATTTTACTGATACACGAACTACAAAACAAACATTACCTTGTCCCTATATCCAAGAAACGTTCAGCTAGAAGTGTTATTGCAAAGCTTGTGGTTGCGGCTTGTTCTTATTTTATTTGGCAAGAACGGAATCATAGGCTTTTTAAGAAGAGGAAGCGACCGAAGGAGCAAGTTCATGAGTTGATCATGTCTACCATACGCCTCAAGCTACTTTCATGTAGATTTAAGAAGACACCTTGGGTGGAGTTTTTCGCTCAGATTTGGAACATTCCTAGCTCATTTATTCGAGACTACTAAAGCTTTATTTCTTTTAAGTAGTGGCTAGGTGTTTGTATATCATGTGATTGGTTTGTCAATCGCATGTTAGCGTTTTGATTTGAAGCACGATAGGTGCGTTTTTGGTCATAGCTAATGTGGTGCTCAACCACATTTCTTGTACTTCATTGTTTTGTGAGTAATATATTTTACGGGAGTAAATTAACTCTTTACCCAAAAAAAACAAACATTACCTGCCTCAATTATTATATAAATATCAAAGGTAAAAAGTTAATATTAATTTCATAACAGATGGTAAAAAAAACTAAACAAACTACACATGATCTCGAAAATGTAAGAGTGACCCAGCTAGAAGAAAGCTTTGAACTGGTTCATACTCATTGACTCCGTCCACTCCCCATTTGTCTTTGCTTCAAACCATCGATGTGGGATAACATCTTTCTTATTAATCTTCTTACTTCTAAAGAGTTATCAAAATTCTTTCTTGATTCTACATCTACGTTTTTTTATTGTACTGATTTGTAGTTATAGTATATGATTACAGTAAAGTGGTATTCTTCAAAAACGTTAGGAAAATGTTTATTGATTCTATATTTGGTTCAGGTAACTCACTTGCAGTTTGCGACACAATGCTATTTTGTAATATGAAACGAGTATGGCATTGTCCTCAACTCGTGTCCAGGCTCAGGATAAATGTAGTTAGGACATTACCTGGTCAAATGGTAAAAACTATAAAGGTGCTAAGAACTAAAGCATATGGTGTACTAGCGTTAGGAGTGAGTACGCTAGTTTTATCGTCTTTTCATTGTGGATTAATACAAAACCTTTAAAGCTCATATAATTTTTCCTAACTCATACACAATACCCAATAAACTTTATTGGAACATGCTTAAGTTAGAAAGCATAATATTAACTTCTAGACATACAGTCCCTATTCACTATGGTATATAAGCTTAGAAGGTTTTCACTCATTTAGCTATGTGGGACAAAAAGTACAAATGATTTCATTAAAATATACTAGTAATAGGTATCTATTTCACATGCTCCTATCATCAACAACAAGACATCGTTTCGAACATTTAGTAACTAGCCCAACTTTACACCGGATAAAACATTGGTTTATATAGATTATCTGGCTATACAAACACGTATTTTGATGAACATGGTCCTGATACGGAATATCCCGAAAGCCGCTGGTACCCCATCCATGGTTGACACTACTACAAAATGGGGCTAAAGCAACACTCGTAAAGTGTTGTATTAGGCCTAAAAAATGTTGCTTAATGCCTAGTGCAACACTTTTTTAAGTGCTGCCTTAGGCTCCGTTGCCTTAGGTCTAAAGCGACACTTTTGTCAAAGTGATGCTCGTGTTTACAAATGCAACACTTTCATATCTAAAAGGCAACATTTTTTTAAAGTGTTGCATTAGGCTTATTTTGTTGTAGTGTGATGACCTTTGGTTAGTCCGTGATAACGGTAACTGACTTTTGATAACACTGGCGACTTTTAAATGACTCGATGTATGTTAGTTTGCAAGGGTGTTTAGTGTACAATAGTTAAGTGAATGAGTTGTTATTATATATCTTTGAGACCACCCTTTTCTAAAGTTCAATACGAAACAACATTTATCTAAAGAACAAATAACAAGATCTCAACCATCCATCCTTCTTCCATCCAATGGTTTAGATTAAAATGAAAAAATATACTGAGGGCCATTTTAGTCATTCCATACTTTCTACCTAACCCCCTAAACACACACACATTGTACACACACTCCCACTCACACTCGTCTCTCTCATCTCTCTTTCACATCCTTAATTATCTCAGATCCCCAAACCATAGCCTATTTTCTCATTTACTTTAGAGATAAAACATAGCTTCATGTTAAAGAATTACTCAATACGTTTGGTGGTATAATCATGTTCAGTTATTTTGAGAATTTTTACAAGCATGAGTTTGAGGAAGAAGTGGACTATTATTACTATGGTTTGACCGATCTTGAAGATCTTTGTGAATTCTTGAAAGATATTCTGGTGATGAGAGTAGCAAACCTCATAGGAGAGAAGGAGATAACGGCAGTCGATGGCCCACGTTATCTACGATTTATATAGGAAGAAATGAACCAAAAGATAGAAAACAATCGGAAATAGAAGATGATGATATTTTACTTTCTCATTGGGTAAAAGTATTTTTGTTGGGTGCTGCTATTCCACAACTCATTTAAGACTCGAATATTGAAATAGTGTGATAAAATATGTTTAGTAGAAATATTTAATTTAGATCTATCAATCAAATCCATTCTATTTTTCTGCTATTGCCCGGATTGTATTGTTTTGTTTTGTGTGTGATATACGTGAACCAGTATTAGAGGTTAGGTGCGGCAAGTTTAAACTTTTAAAAATCCCAAGGGATTTTGGTGCATCCCATGGGATTCACAATGAATCTCAATGAATCCCATAGGATGCACCAAAGAATCCCATAGGATTCACAATGAATCCCATGTGATTCACCAAAGAATCTCATGGGATTCATACTGAATCCTTTGTGATTTATCGTCTTTTTACGAATTCAGTGGGATTTTTCTGGACGGAAATTTTGAAGAAAAAAAATTCGTATTTTTACGAATCCCATGGGACTTTTACGAATCCCATGGGATATTTCTGGACGAAAATTTTGAAAAAAAAATAATCTTTTTACGAATCCTGTGGGATTTCTTTACGAATCCCGTGGGATTTTTCTGGACGGAAATTTTGAAGAAAAAAAAATCGTCTTTTTACGAATCCCATGGGATTTTTACGAATCCCATAGGATTTTTTTGGACGGAAATTTTGAAAAAAAATCGTCTTTTTACGAATCCCATGGGATTTTTACGAATCCCATAGGATTTTTTTGGACGGAAATTTTGAAAAAAAATCGTCTTTTTACGAATCCCATGGGATTTTTTACGAATCCTGTGGGATTTTTCTGGACGGAATTTTGAAAAAAAAGTTCGTCGAAAGTATATAACAATGCATATCTATAGAAAGATAATTTTTTTCTCGTCGCGATGATGTATTTTTTGTAGCTTGAAGATTTACCGTTTGCAAGATATGTTGTTTTAAAAAAAAGTGGAAAGTGGGTTTTTATATTAAATGAGCTAAAATGTCAATTTTGCCCTCCCTTTTTTATTTTTTGATTTGATCTTAGCCATTAGATGAAAGGTGGATGGATGGTTGAGATTGATTTATTTGTTTTTTAAGTGATACTTGTTTTGCATCGATCTCACCTCATATATCTTTAGACCACCCTTTTCTAAATTCTTAAATGTAATGTAAAGTGGTCTAAGACTTTGAAAGAGGATGTGTTATCTTTTTTAACATAAACTGTCCTTTATTACTCCAAACTCGAGAATTGATTGTGACTTTAGGATTTTGTACACACCATGTTGCCACTCAATAATTATGGGGTTATGTGATCATTCATATCAAGTTTTTGGGTTTTTGTGATGAGCATGATGGCGAATTCGCGATAGGAACGATTTGGGTGGTCGAAATATGATAATATTTCATTTGAACAAAACGTAAACTATCCTTTATTACTCCAAATATCAACTTGTTCAACATCAAAGCACCACTGGTCTGGTGGTAGAATAGTACCCTGCCACGGTACAGACCCGGGTTCGATTCCCGGATGGTGCACCTTACAGGCACATTTTGTGCTTCTTTGGCTATATAGTTCAGAGACTCGTTAGATTACGTTAAGTTTTTGATGAAAAAAATAAATAAAATCTGTATTTGTATATACTTAAGTGTTTGATAACTTACTAGATATAATGCCCGCGCACGCGCGGGGTTTTTTCTAATCATTTAAATAAATTATTATTTTTATTTTCAGGTTTTAATTATTATAACAGGACCTTCAAAACCATTGTACTTTGATTGAGGTATTAAATTAGGGTTATTTACGAATGTAGTGGGTTTTAATATTAATTAGATTTGGAGAAGATGTTCTTGTGTCAATG
This sequence comes from Artemisia tridentata subsp. tridentata, assembly GCA_021014915.2. NCBI lineage: Eukaryota > Viridiplantae > Streptophyta > Magnoliopsida > Asterales > Asteraceae > Artemisia > Artemisia tridentata. The sequence continues at coordinate 487,254,899 of CP139508.1, read as the reverse complement.
ATTGTGCGTGAATGAATGATAAGATATCGAGTTTGATTGATGGAGGATGAATTTGGGAATGTTGGGACTTCAAATATTTAGTGGGAATGATACTGAATTTTAAGTTTCAGCTCAAATCTTTGAAAAATTTGCTCCACCGTTTTCAAGTTTTAATTTTTTATATTTTGACACATATATTTTTGTAAGTTTTTATTGAATGATTACAAATCACATTCTTTTTTTTGTAGAATATGGATAAATTTAGAAGTATTTAGGCTTTTCTTATTTAATATTTAAGAAAATAATAATAATAATAATTTGATTATTACTTAATAAGGTATGATTTGATTTTTTTGAAATGTAAAAGTCCCCACTAGGGGTTTTGTTTTATTATATAAAAGATGAGAATGAATTTGTTGGTTTTTACTCAAGATTATTTTACCTCGTTTTATTTACTCTTGTGGGATTTTATTCTTAAAACAATTCGGGGGCTATATCAAAACGAAAACTATTCTTCTAATACTTAAAAAATAGAGTCGAGTTATTTTAGAAACCAAACATTCCTCACATACCAAGGGACTCATCCCCACCATCCATCTAAAAAGAAATCAATGGTTGAGATTAAAAGCATTTAATATTTCACCTATTTTTTATAATTTAAATATCTCTTAAACCGTTAATCGTTAAGCGAAAATAATTACACCATCGCGACAAGCATTTAATTATCTTTCTATAGACGGGCATTTTGATATACTTTCGACAAAAAAAAAAATTCATTTTTTTCACGTTTTTTTTCGTAGCCGAAAAAATCATATATGATATATCATATATGATATATCATATATGATATATATGATATATCATATATGATATTACATATAATATCATATATGATATGTAATATCATATATGATATATCATATATGATATATCATATATATCATATATGATATGTAATATCATATATGATTTTTTCGGCCACGAAAAAAAACGTAAAAAAATGAAAAAAAAAAAAAAAATTATCGAAAATATATCAAATTGCCTATCTATAGAAAGATAATTAAATGCTCGTCGTAACGGCATATTTTTTTTCGCTTAACGATTAACGGTTTGAAAGATATTAATATTTGAAAAAAAAGGATGAAAGTGGGTTTTTTAAATTGTTGGGATTAATCTCATCCATTAGATCAAATAAAGATGGAGGGTGGAGATTAGTCCCTTGGTATGTAAAAAAAGTTTGGTCCTCAAATGATCTTAAATCTAAAAAATATGTCAACGATTCTTTAAGTTTGTCGAACACCTAAGTTTTGACTTCTCACAAACAAAATACGTCTACCAGTTAGTAGACGCATCTGTCTAAGGAACGGTGGCATATGCTCAACATGAACAATATATTGTGTGGCTTATATAGACACTGATCGTCAAGTGAAGTGGGACGTGCGCATAGCTTTGCTTAGATTATTTTAAAGCTTTGAGCGTGGCACACAATCCGAAATACACAAAAAGGTTATTCTAGTGAGCATTCCTAGACACCCATATGTATTTGAAACAGGATCACTTTCATACGGTCCTAAGTTCTAACAGCTTTCAATGAATCTATTTGGTCTGCCAACTGGAATCGAGAATCATGATTTTGTAAGTCGTCGAAATCTGTCAAACTCGATTTGCCTCTTGGATAACGAATGTGATTTCAGTTGTAAGCCACCTATGTGGGGGACACACAAAAATTCGACTCCCCAATGGGTTTCAACCCATGCCTTTAATCACTTTCGAGTTTCTTTCACAAACCTCTTAACATCTGTGCACATAACATTAAGGTTAAGATCGGTTATCATTACTGACCTGTTGTGTGATGAATTACAATACAAGTAATCAAGAAAGTGCACGGGTTTGGGATATGTTAATACGCACATCATTGTTGGTAAATCTACTGATTTGTAGTTATATTTAGTTAGGGGTGTAAACGAGCTAAACTGCTCGTGAGCTACTCAAGATCGGTTCAGTAAAAGCTTAAAACGTGCTGAGCTTTAACGAGCTCGAGCTTAACATAAAGCTTCTTAAATAATCGAGCTCGAGCCCAAGCTTCTGATATTGAGTTTGATTAAGCACACAATCCTGAACGAGCTTTACATATATTACATATTGGTGAATAGTAAAGTTAGATATCATATAACTTTGAAGATAAATAAGCAATTTAGATACAAAATAACATATTTATGAATAGTGTAATCAAATAACACATAACTTTTGAGATAAATAAGGAATTTGGATCAATATTAAATCAGAAGCTTGAAATGAGCCGATCTTGAGCTTCCCAAATGCCAAACGAGCTAAGCTCCAGTCTTGTTGAGCTTGAGCTCGACTCGGCTCGTTTACACTCCTATGTAAATGGTAAGTGTTTTTCAAATAGATAATGATTTACAATTGAGAACAAAACTTTGTCATTCACATTTTAATATAACAATGTTTCTCATTCTCTTAACTTAATTTTATAGTTTTAATTGGTATAACCTCATTTCACATGAGGTTTGAACTCAGGGTATCTTTTGAGACCTTGAGGTCACCTTAACACTAGGCCACCATTTTTAGATGATTAACAAAGGTAAAAAGTGCTGATGTGACATAGCTTATTGAAAACAACTTAATAATAAGCTGATAGGTTACCTGTTTCAATAAGCGAATCCAAACAGCCCCGTTAAACAGCTTATGTTTATAAGAAGAAGCAGATAATCAGCCAATGTCACTCTAAGGATGAGGTGGTGAACTTCTAATTAAGAATCCATGGAGAACAATCAGTTTGAGGTAAGCGATCTTAAAGTGCTTACTGAAAACAACTTAATTTACACTTAACGGAGTAATCCCAAACACCTGTATGTATTTGAAACAGGATCACTTTCATATGAGGTATGAACAGTTTGAGGTAAGTAATCTTGATCATTTATCACTTAGTTGAAGGCTTTATGAAGTAAGACTTCTTATAGTAGTCTTAGCACATCTGCTGGCTTTCATACTATATATTCTCTGTGTCCTTGTCACTTTCTGCAATTTCTTACTTCATGCTATGCTATCAGTAAAGGCCAGACATAGGTTGTCGCTGATTGTTAGAGTCTGCACCAGTATTTACTGTACCATAGTTAAGTGAGTCAGATGTTATATATCTTTAGACCACAATTTCTATTAACGTAAGTTGGTCTAAGACTTTGCAAAGAAAATGATTTATCTTTTGGTATTTGAAGGTTTGAAACGGTAGTCTAAATGGGAGTCTTTTTAGCATAAATTGGTTCGATAGTACGTTAAATGACTTTTTCTTTTGTTTCGAATGTGAGCTCTTTGTCAAGATAGTTTGTACATCTGAAATAGCTCAAAGATATCTGCTAAGTTTATGCTTGATCGAAGCAAACTCGATTTGAGCTTAATTGTAGAGCTTATTTATGCACTCAAACATGGTAAAGGTCATAGTTTTATTGTTTTTTTTCATTTTGGGTTAATATTCTAAATCCTTAAGAAAGAAAATTAAAGCTTGAAATTTCCTTACAAAAACTTAAGAGTTAATATAATTTTTGCAATCCCACACCATTCCCATGTCTCACGTAGACACAAGACTTGGTTGGGTTAGTCCAAGTGTAAGAGGCTTCTTTGTTGACATCCCTCTTTAACATTTGCAATGGCGTTTAACCACAATTTCTATTCACGGAAGTTGGTCTAAGACTTTGCAATGACTTTTTCGAATGTGAGCTCTTTATCAAGATTGTACAGCTGGAATAGATCATTGATATCTGCTAAATTTATGCTTGATCGGAGCAAACTCAATTTTAGCGAATTGTTGAGCTTATTTATGTAATCAAACTTGGCAAAGGTCATAGCTTTTTCTCATATCTAATGAGCATCTAATAAGAATATTCAACAAAGAAAATATACAAAACTTCCAATTGAATATTTGGCAATATGCATGTTAAACGTTTGGTGAATCTCTAATTGATTATTATAACGTTGTATAATTTATTATAATTTCATGTAAACATATGACCTAAATACTCTCCATTTAGTAAGTTTTATTATTTTTGTTATCGTGGATTATTATTCTTAACCCTTATAAAAGTAAAGTAAAATTTATTTGAAAGTCTCTGTTACAAAAAAGTCAAGCTTATATAATTTTTCCAAACTCAAATGCTACACCCAATCCAATAATATATCGTGGACCAACATTGGAGATTGAAAGCATTGTATTAACTCTAAGACATACTATTCGTATGCACCATGATATATAAGCTTGGAAGATTTTCTCTCATTTACCAATGTGGGATAAAAACCAACACTTATTTCCATCTTTCAAGTTTAGAGTTAACCACATTTTTTGTCATTGTGGTTTGGCAGCTATTTCATTTTCAGTACAATTTTTTAAATTACTTCAGTCTAAAAGTAAAACACCCATTTCAAGTTTCGTCCATTTTGTTGTTAATTGTTAATTTGACCGGTTAAACAATATAAAATAACTAAAGTAACCTCATCTTGGTAATGAAAATGACTAAAATACCTTCCTTTCATTCTTTCTTTTTCCATCCTACACTATGTGTTAAATTCTACTATTAACTTTTTTATTTAAGGAAAAAAGAAAAGCTATAAAGATTTGAATAATCATAATTGTTAAACTCAATGCTTGTACATACCCTGAAAGTATTTTATGACTCAAACAACAATTCATCACTAGTGTTCAATTTTATAACTTTTTCTTGTACATATCTTCAGGTTGAGTAATTCGTTTTGTTGTTCTAGCTTCCTGCATGTTAAACAATTGGTGAATCTCTAATTATTACTTATCATAACTATCACGTAAACATATAAGTTGAGTAAACTACAAATTTTTTCTAGGCTATACATATTAGAGGCAACCTCATATTTTTGCAGAGTTTTTGTCTACAATTGACTCGTATTTTTTTTTACCATCATCATCAACACCTCCGGCGACAACCATATATTCCGGCGAACTATAAATTCAGACACACCTTTATATACTCAAATACAAACTAGCAAGATTCTATATATAGATTACAATGACTTTAAATTACAATGACCATCAAATCAAATCTTGAGGAACTGAGACAAAACCCAATTTTGTTCATCTCATAATTCAATACAAAACCCAGTTCTATTAACCTCTAATATCATCTCAACAATATATACTCATCATCCCACAAATCAAACACAAAGATTCAATCTTGTTAACAAACCCACAAAAAATATATACATTAACAAGTAAAACCAAATGGGTATATCGGAGAGGGTTTTGATGGTGGTTCAATCATCAGTCGATGTTGGTTGTTGGTTTAAACATCTTAAATTCTTTTGTGGTTTATAAATCACTGGTTGTTGGTTGCATGTTGTGTAAGTGGTGGTTGGTTACAGGAAAGAGATGAAGATGAATGATACATAATTAAACATAAATCACTGATAGATCTATTCAAAACTATAAATAAATATTCAAAACTCTAAATAGATCTATTCAAAACTCTAGATCTATTCACCATCTGATAGATCTATATATTATACGATTTTTTTTATAGATCTACACATATTATTTAGATTTTTGAATATTTATTTGGAAGTTTTGAAGGTGATTTTGACCATAGATTTATGTAGATGTCATGTTATATATGTTAGCTCGTAATTGGTGGTGGGTATATTTGAGGTGGTGGATTGCTGGCCGGAATTTTTGGTGGCCAGGCGGTGGTGATGGGTGGTGAATGAGGGAGAAGGGGATGATGAAAGAGATAAGGATAAGGAGTGAATTATTGGTATTTATTTATATTTGCGTGAAAGGATCCTTGTCATCGATGTCATACGGGCGATAAAGGTCATCCGCGTTCCCTTTGTTTTTCCCAGACCCGGCTTCCCAATATCCTCCCTCATAGTCTCCGTTTCCCTCCGGTGTCCGGTCCCTTCGCCTTCTGGAACCGGAGCAAGCGGATCCAGACCCGTCGCCTTTCTCCCTTGAGCGGGGAGTGCGGCTGTAGGTCGGACTTGGGTTTCTTCTTGAGCTATCCGGACTTCCTTCCACAAGAGGTCGTCCGTCTTGTCTATAACGCCTAGCTTCGCCTCTGCGCTCCCTTCGAGCGCGGCTTTTAGTTTTAAGCCGAGAAAATACGTCTGGCTTTCTCTCCCCCAAATGTGACTTAACACCTTCTCCTTTCTCCCCTAAACGAGTGAAAACGGCCGACCGGGGGGTGTTTTGCCCTTTCCTCGTTATCTTCGGGTTCTTTACTAAGTCTGGAGAAAACACTCCGGGAGTAGGAGCTTTCGGAAGGTTCAGGCCTCGCACCAGGGCTTGTCTTTCGCTTTCTCCTGTCTCTTGATTCAACATATCGGGATGGCTCCCGGGAGTATGAATTCTCCTGTGACTCATCCTCGAAGTTGAGACGGGTTTTTAATTGTCCCATCTTCTCCGTATGGACTTTTTCAGTCATTAAGGGCAATAGTTGGTGATAGTGCTTGTCGTAGAACGCCCTTATTGCCTCATCCGGAAGAGAGTCTGAATGGTGCTCTCCTTCTTTCCCTTTCCCCTTCTCATGAGTGTTCCGTACTGTGGAAGACTCTTGGGACGGGGAGGGGTTTTTTGTTTGATTGCTCATGGTAAAGTTTTTTTTTTTTAGAAACGCAATTGTGTAACTGGTCCCATGGATGGCGCCAACTTATTAGTACAAATCTTGGGCACACCTCCAGACCTAGGTTAGACTAGCTCTTGGCCGGTACAAATCTTGCGCTAAGTACTTCGTTATCTGCTAAGAAAAGCAACACCGTCAATCTTACCGCGGAAGGGAGGTTCCGCGGTTGGCCTCCGGTGTGAGAGTAAGTATGTTGTTTGAGATATATGGTGTAAGTGCGGACTAGGTGGGAGTAAATGCAGTTAGTTGTGTGTAATAAATGAGATGGGGGTATTTATACTACCAATATACCTACTGTAGCTGCCTCGGGAATCTGCATACTGACTTACGCCTTACCGGGTAGGTAGGTTTCAGAGCAGAGTCGGATTGCGCCATACCTAGTAGGTAAAGTCAGATCAAGTGATGAACTCAAATAAGTACATTTTATTACTATCATTTATCCTATTAATTTGACTTGTTTTACTATATTATGTATGAGGATTGATACTTAATCATTTACTTTTGTAATTCTCAGTTGAAAACAAGCATTTGGTGAAACTTGGCGATTTTGGACTAATTATGGAGCAAAACATGCATAAAGTGAAGAGTCTACTGAAATGGACAAGATCAAGACTAATCTGCTCCAGATGCGCCGCATCTTACTTATCACATGCGCCGCATCACTATCAAGATCTCACCAGATACGATCCAAGATACAAGAGGACATGCGCCGCATCCAAAGATGAAGATACGCCGCATCTTCTGGCGGTGTACGAATATTCCTGAATATTATAATCTTGGACCCCACGCGAAGTTAAGTACATGCGCCGCATCTACTTACAAGATGCGCCGCATCTCACCCTCAGACAGAAACTATAAATACCCCAAGACCAGACGAATTTCGGACGACATATATTATAACCGAAGACCGAAGACCAGAAACCTAGGACGAATTCAGTCAAGGTAGCAGCACAAGACACACCCAAATTAAAGATACAAGAGCTGTAAGAAGGTGCTGCATATGTTTAATTCATTAAGTAGTTTTGTTTTATTGTGTTAGTAAACTTTAATTCATTAAGATTGGTGGCTTGTGTAACGTGACAACGGAAAGATTGCACTCCCTTAAAACTACTTTCTCATTAATTAAAGTTTATATGTTGATGTCATTGGTGACTTTTATTAGTGCATTGATAACCTCTGTGTCTAGCTGAGCGTTGATCGGGTCGCCATGCCTCTGCCCTCGCCTGTTTATTAGATGCCTATGTATTCTATGGTCTGTAGAAAAGTAGGAGAAAGATAAACGGGATAGTCATAAGTAATCATTAAGGGTTTACTCGCCGATAAGATTAGAACCAACGAGAAAGGACTTAATCTCGGTGCGTTGCATCGAACTATACACTTCATATAACACTAGCAATAAAACAAGTGACAAACTATTTATCATAAGAACAGCCCTCTTATTGTCTCGAGTATTTATCTGTGTACGTGTGTGCTACTTGCTGATTCGTGCCTATTGGTTTAGTTTATTATTTAATTGCAACCAAATCGTGCCAGTCTCTCAGGCTGAAACCCCTTGCGTTAGATTAGATTGTATAGCTAACTTAATATATTAAAATACTGATTAGAATAACTAGATAATACGTTCCACTCTTAGTGATCGACACTCTACTTACCATTATATTCATACTGACCGGGTACACTGCTCGTTAAGTGTGTGTGTTATTGATAAGTCGGCTAAATATAAATTTAAAACTTGAGTAGGCATTAAAACTGCTAAACCGCAACGACACATCGCACGCATCAAGTTTTTGGCGCCGCTGCCGGGGAGTGAATTGTTATTATCTGTTAATTTGATTAGTATTTTAATTAGGTTTTTAATTTTTTTTAACTAACCGCTAATTTTGTTGTGTATTAGATTAATTTGCATTCATTGTAATATTTTGCATATTTTCTGTTTTTGTGTGTTATTTGTTTGCTTTTATTTGTGTTTATTTTTGTGTGTTTTTATTTGTTTTTAATTTTTCGTAATTTTGTGTTCTGCTATCGTTGTACTGAGCTAAATCGAACGATACGGCGCATCTGATTTCTCAGATACGGCGTATTGCGTTCAATTTTTTATAAAATACAACGCGTTTAATTAATTCGATACGACGCATCTTTTCCCCAAGATACGGCGTATCTGTTTTTAATAAGAAAATTTTTCTAAGCGATAAAGTGATACGACGCATCTTTTCCCCAAGATACGGCGTATCTGTTTTTAATAAAAAAAAAATTTTCTAAACGTTAACGCGATACGACGCATCTGCTTTAGCAGATACGGCGTATCTATTATTTTAATTAAAAACAGTTTGCGAATTATTAAACAGATACGGCGTATCGATTTTTATCGATACGGCGCATCCTCTGAATCAAAAATCTTATATTTTGAAACGTAACGAAAATACGGCGCATTAACTTTTGTTAATACGGCGCATTTAATTTTTAATAAGTATATCGATTTTTGATAATTAAAACAGATACGGCGCATTCTAATTTAAAAGCGGCGTATCTCTTTTCTGAATAAAGTCTGATTAAATTTTAACGATTATAAGATACGGCGTATCCAACTTTTTGGATACGGCGTATCGTCTGCAGATATCAGTAACTTAAATTTTTCGTATTCCGTTTTCGTTGTTAATTTTCTGATATATTACTTTCTCGAGCATACCCTACTGATAGTTTTGTGTTGATTTCAGGAAGTGCATGACCAGGAGTTCTACGAAGAACTTGATTCAACCTTTCGAAGATCCTGAACGAGCCCTACATTCGCTTAAAAGGCTTTTCAACACAAGAAGCTTTGATCTTTCACGTTCACTCGAGCTTGATTATTTTTCTGAAGAGAAAGAGGAAGAAGAAACAGAAACAATGGGCGAAAACACAACTATGGAGGAATACATGAACAAAACCCGTGCTGATCACACTTCAGGAGTTGCTAGACCAAAGTTTGATGATAAGTCAAAGTTTGAATTGAAGGGTCAGTTTCTCAAGGAACTAAGAGAGAATGCTTTCAGTGGATCGGAACATGAGGATGCTAATGAGCATGTTGAAAAGGTCCTCGAGATTGCGGATTTGTTTACTTCAGAAGGAGTGACTGACGATCAAATCATGCTAAGAATCTTTCCACTCTCACTAAAAGGAGCTGCTAACAAGTGGCTAAGGAATGAACCTGCTAGTTCAATCACTACATGGGAAGATTTGAAGAGCAAATTCCTGAAGAGATATTGTCCACCTGCTAAGACTGCTAAAAAGATGGAGGCTATCAACAGTTTCAAGCAAGAGCCTGATGAAACTCTTTATCAAGCTTGGGAACGATTTAAAGATTTACTGGTAAAATGTCCTCAACACTATCTAACCGCTATGCAGGAGATAATATTGTTTTATCAAGGATTGGACGTGCCTACTAGACAAATCTTGGACGCTAAGGGAGCTGTGCCTCAAATGAGTGCAGCCAATGCTAGGAAAGCGATCCAAGAAGCTGCTGATCATTCTCAAAAATGGCACGATGGGACCTCTACTAGATCAAAGAGCAGCACTAATTTTGACGGGATTGCTGCTATTCAGGCTCAATTGGATAAGATCAGTAGAGAGATGAAGAAGCGTGATGAAAGAGTGTATGCTGCCCAAGTTGGATGTGAAAAGTGCGAAGGACCTCACTACACTAAAGATTGCCCGAATAAGAATGAAAGTGAGACGTTTGAAGAAGCATATTACACCCAATTTGGACAACCATTCCGACCTTCGGGAAGATTTAGGGAAGCTACCCCGTGATTCTATCAAAAGAACAACTTTAATCCCGCTTATCAAGAGAGGAGGCAGACTTTAGATGACACTCTAAAGAAAATTATGGCCGATGCTGCTAAAAGACATGAAGAGAATACTGCTATGATCAAAGAAATCCGAGCTTCAACGGACACTACTACAAGAAATCAAGGAGCTTCGATCAAAGCATTGGAACAACAAATTGGTCAAATGAGCAAAGTTCTTCAAGAAAGGGGATATGGAAGTTTACCTAGCTCAACTGAGACCAACCCAAGAGATCATGTCAAGGCCATAAGCACCACTGAAGAAGTCACTCCTTACTTGCCTAGAAGATCGATGAATGGTAATGATGGTGCAAGACCCGAATTTTTCTTTAATTCTTCAATCAGTTTAAGGAGACTACTCAAAGAAAAGACAAAGATTGAAGAAGAGATCAAGGCTACAATGAAAGAAGGGAGCTCTGCAACCGATTTAAATGCCTTGCCTCATAAAGAAAAAGACCCAGGAAGTTTTACTCTACCTTGTTCAATTAAAAATATATCTTTCAATAATGTGTTAGCTGACTTAGGAGCAAGTGTTAGTGTTATGCCTCTTAAGACATTCACTACCCTAGGACTAGGTAAATTAGCACCGACTAAGTTACTTATTGAATTGGCTGATACAACGGTAAAACGACCTGAAGGGATTGCTAATAATGTGCTAGTTAAGATTGAGGAGTTTATTTTCCCTGTAGACTTTATTATTTTAGATATGCCCGAGGATGTTAAAATTCCTTTAATCCTTGGTCGACCTTTCTTGTCTACTGCCCATGCTAAGATTGATGTGTTTAAAAGAAAAATCTCATTAAGGGTAGGGAATAATAAACTGGTCTATAAGTGCCAAGATCCTATTAAAAGCATAATTAGAGGTGTCTACATGCTAGGATTAAGAGAGCGTATGGACCTAGATCTTGAAGCCAGACTTATGGGGGAAACATTGATTCAAAACAACTCAGCTAATCCTAATCATGAGAACTTTGAAGAATTTATTGACCTTAATGTACCTGCCGAACTTAGACGCGATGTTGTCAATGATTCTGATGATGAGTGGTATGATTGTGTAGTAATTAACAAACGTAGGAGAATAGTTGAGAAAACAAATTTGAATAATGATGTGTTTATTGAACTACCACCCCACCTTGCTTATTTATGCTTATATGATAATAAGAATTTCCCGTCTATCATTTTGTCATCTCTGCCCGAAAGGGATAGAACTTTGTTTATACAGATATTAAAGAAGAACGGCGTGGAAATTAAGAACGAGCAAGGAATGTTCAATATTACTGAATTGGGAATGAGGGAGCGCGATGTTTCCGACTCCTTCAATGATCGATATTAAAGAGCTGAACGTGAGTCTAACTTGAAGACTCTGGAATAAAGACAAGTGCTTACCGGGAGACAACCCGGATTTATCTTTTTATTATTCTGTTTTTGTGTCGAGTCAGTCAGGCCGCTGAGGATACGGCGCATCTCAATCCTGAGATGCGACGCATCTCCTGCAATGGTCATATCTTTATTTTTCTGCATTTTTTATTTTCGAATTTAAAACTTTTTATCAGTTTATTTTAATGCGGCGCATCCCTGGTTAAGGATGCGGCGCATCTTCTATTCTGATCCGTATTTATTCCAGGCTCGATACGGCGTATCTTTTTCCATAAGATACGGCGCATCGACTGACCTGATGATTTTCATTTTTAATTTTTATGTTTTATTTTTATCTAACTACTAATGTGTTATGCAAGTTGAACCTTTCTTACCTTAGGTGTGTTTTGAAGCCTTGGTAGTATTATAGATTCCTGCATTTCCTGTGGATACATGATTATGAAGCTTAAACGTTCTAATCCACAAGGAAAATGATTTTTGCTCTAATACTAATGGAGGATCATACCGAGCAAATCTCAGGGGAGTTTTTCTGTTCTAATTCTTTTATTTTCCAGTTTTTTAACCTTTTATACAAACAACGAGGACGTTGTTTAACTTAAGTGGGAGGATTGGAGAATTAGAACACTTAACATTTACTTGTCCTTAAACTTTTCAAAATATGCTTAAAATGTGCTTAATATATCAAAATTTAAAAATTTTAGCATGTTTCTGTTTAAAGTCTAAGTTGCATAGCTGCACACATGACGTTATTTTCAAAAATTGTGATTTTTCAAAATTCACAAATCTATGAGTGTGCCGGTGACTTGTAAACTTTAGAACTTGGCTTGTATACTATTCGAGACCACCATAATAAGTATTATTTATATAATTGGAATGACTTGTCTAAATTGGTAAATTTCTAGGATTACACCCAAATAGCCTTATATGTTATGTGATATTAGCTAACTACACTGGTTAGTTAACCCCCGTATAAACCCTTTGTTACTCTCATTTTTAGAGTAAGATACCCCTAGAAAAACACTCAGAGCCATTCCTTTCGTTTCTTACACCTTTGTTTAAAATGTTTCGTTACACCCTTACACCTTAGCCTACCCTGCAGATTAAAGTCCGTGGTTGGTTAATTGCTATAGGCAAAGTGTGTTTCCTTACATTACCTGTGTTCGCGTGCGTAATTCATTATCTATGGTTAGGTCGGGAAATTGCACAATGCAATTGGAGTGAAAGTAAATATTGTATATTTTTGAGTTTATTTTTCGTGTGTTTACTACTTTCACTATTACCGTTATTTCTGAAGTATGAAAAGTATAGAAAAATTATCCAGAATTATCATTATAGTGATGTGGTGAAATTTTACACATCTATGTTATGTTAAAAAAAATAAATAAATAAAAAAAAAAAAAAAAAATAGAAAAGAAAAAAGAAAAAGAAAAAGTTGGATGTTTGATTTAACCAACGATGTAAAGTTATGTAAGTGGTCGATATCACCACTAGTTGTTATATATTTATGGATTGAAATGGGAGTTGGCAGTTATGGGAACGTCAACTAAGGTTTATTCTTTGATTAAGATCTTGTTGAGTATAATTCGTGTCTACCTAAAGCGTGTGTTTCAAGTGTTAAAAGCGTGAGTTATTCAATGATATGAGTCTTATTCATGGGATGGTTGGGATAGTGATTAACCACACTTAGGATTTTAATTTATTTGTTTTGTTTATTTTTCATTTTACACCAATTTATATCCCAAATATTATCCATACCCTTTACTATTCTTTATCCAACCAAACATTTGATTTATTGAGATTAGGGATTTGAGCAATCTTAAGTATCGTAGTCGTGGATTCGGCTATGTATTTATGATTTTGTCGCCCTTTTTGATATATTATTATTGGTGAAGTTTGGACCTATCTTTAGCCTATTCGAGTTAAGGATTTGAGCAATTGCAAGTATCGTGTTCGTGGATTCGATCATGTATTTGTGATTTTGTCGCCTTTTCTGGAATTTGAGATCGATAGTGATTAAGAATAATTAACCCTTAAGCCAAAAAACCCTTTTTACCGCTTTAGACTTGTTATTCCTTAGCTTTAGTGGTGGAGATGTGTATACTTGCCAAGCTTATGATAGAATATTCGTCACGACTGGACAGTTAAACGATTAGATTTGCTTTTATCAGATTATTTTATTTTACTTCTAATTCGTTAAGTGTTTAGTTGTGTGATTATGACAAAAATGAATACATGCTTAAATATAAAAATAAATCCTAATGTCTTTTAGGATACATTTTCATAAGTTTTAATCTAAGGTTTACTTGGGGACAAGTAAAGTTCAAGTGGGGGGATATTTGATGAACTCAAATAAGTACATTTTATTACTATCATTTATCCTATTAATTTGACTTGTTTTACTATATTATGTATGAGGATTGATACTTAATCGTTTACTTTTGTAATTCTCAGTTGAAAACAAGCATTTGGTGAAACTTGGCGATTTTGGACTAATTATGGAGCAAAACATGCATAAAGTGAAGAGTCTACTGAAATGGACAAGATCACGACTAATCTGCTCCAGATGCGCCGCATCTTACTTATCACATGCGCCGCATCACTATCAAGATCTCACCAGATACGATCCAAGATACAAGAGGACATGCGCAGCATCCAAAGATGAAGATACGCCGCATCTTCTGGCGGTGTACGAATATTCCTGAATATTATAATCTTGGACCCCACGCGAAGTTAAGTACATGCGCCGCATCTACTTACAATATGCGCCGCATCTCACCCTCAGACAGAAACTATAAATACCCCAAGACCAGACGAATTTCGGACGACATATATTATAACCGAAGACCGAAGACCAGAAACCTAGGACGAATTCAGTCAAGGTAGCAGCACAAGACACACCCAAATTAAAGATACAAGAGCTGTAAGAAGGTGCTGCATATGTTTAATTCATTAAGTAGTTTTGTTTTATTGTGTTAGTAAACTTTAATTCATCAAGATTGGTGGCTTGTGTAACGTGACAACGGAAAGGTTGCACTCCCTTAAAACTACTTTCTCATTAATTAAAGTTTATATGTTGATGTCATTGGTGACTTTTATTAGTGCATTGATAACCTCTGTGTCTAGCTGAGCGTTGATCGGGTCGCCATGCCTCTGCCCTCGCCTGTTTATTAGATGCCTATGTATTCTATGGTCTGTAGAAAAGTAGGAGAAAGATAAACGGGATAGTCATAAGTAATCATTAAGGGTTTACTCGCCGATAAGATTAGAACCAACGAGAAAGGACTTAATCTCGGTGCGTTGCCAAGTACTTGAAAGTGCCAAGGTTATTGATGTGCTGCGTGTGTCGTTGCGGTTTAGCAGTTTTAATGCCTACTCAAGTTTTAAATTTATATTTAGCCGACTTATCAATAACACACACACTTAACGAGCAGTGTACCCGGTCAGTATGAAGATAATGGTAAGTAGAGTGTCGATCACTAAGAGTGGAACGTATTATCTCGTTATTCTAATCAGTATTTTAATATCCTAACGCAAGGGGGTTTCAGCCTGAGAGACTGGCACGATTTGTTTGCAATTAAATAATAAAATAAACCAATAGGCACGAATCAGCAAGTAGCACACACGTACACAGATAAATACTCGAGACAATAAGAGGGCTGTCCTCGTAATGCAACTATGATTAAGGCAACTATGAAACTACTTAGTCAGTTACTATGTGAAAAATTGAAAGATTGTAGCAGGGTATATACGGTGCGTGATATACAAAAAGATGTTAGGCTTGATTGGAAAATAGACATTTCATATAAAAGAGCTTGGGGGGTAGGAATTTGGCATTTGCTATGTTGAACGGTAAACCAGAGGATTTGTTTGAGCAGTTACCTATTTATTGCCATAACTTAAAGCTCAAAAACCCTGGCACGGTAACACATATCGAAACAGACGATGCAGGAAGATTTAAGATGGTTTTTATAGCTTTTGGTGTTGCGGTAAGCATTGTTTTAGTTATTATTTAAATTATTTAAAGTTACATTATGTTGTAATTTTTAGTATTCTAATATACGCTTTATGATACTAGATCCGCAGTTTTATAGCCTTTATGCGTCCATTGATAATAATCGATGCCGCGCATCTCAAAGGGAAGTACCTAGGAACAAACCTGCTAGCGGTTGGTATGGATGGTAACAATCAGATTATTCCAATTGCTACGGGGGTCTCACAGGGCGAGACCGGTCAAGCATGGACACAATTTATGACCTGGTTGAAAGAATGTATTGGTGAAGTGCCTAATCTCGCCATTATTTCAGACAGGCATGCAGCAATAACACAAGCATGTGATACAGTTTTCCCAAATTGCTTTCATGGTTATTGTTGCCGTCACTTGATGATGAATTGCAATTTGAAAGAGGAAAAGGCGTAGTATTTACCCTTGATTAGATGCGGCGCATGTCCTCTTGTATCTTGGATCGTATCTGGTGATATCTTGATAGAGATGCGGCGCATTTCGAGAGTGAGATGCGGCGCATCTGGAGCAGAATTGACTTGATCTTGTCCATGTCAGTAGACTTTCACTTTATGCACGTTTTGCTCCATTATTAGTCCAAAATAGCTAAGTTTCACCAAATGCTTGTTTTTACCTGAGAATTACAAAAGTAAACGATTAAGTATCAATCCTCATACATAATATAATAAAACAAGTCAAATTAATAGGATAAATGATAGTAATAAAATGTACTTATTTGAGTTCATCAAGGGTAAAGAGGTTATGCAAGAGATGGAATCACAATCGGGAACGCGTAAGCGCAAATCAAATAGTGATAAGCAACAGAAAGTGGAAGTCAATCATCAAGTGGACGAAGAGTTTTTTCAAAATGGCAGAATTTTTCAGGAATGGGACGACCTAAGTTGGGAATTTCAACCATCAAACTGGCAATGGGATGGCGATTTGGTATGGGGTGGTGAAACACCACTTTCTGGTTTCAACTTAGATAACAACCCGGAATCATCTCAAAAATATCATTTGGATGATTTTTAGTATTACATTTGAACCCTTATCAGTTCTTATGTGTAAAACCTACGTTTAGTTCTTATGTGTTAAACTTTATGGCCATTGTTTTTTTGTGTCAATGTTTTTATAAGGAGCAGCCATTGTTTGTCTAAGTGCTTAACAATCCTAATAATGGGGCATATTTACAAAAAATTGATAAACTGGATGTGTGTAATTGTGTACCTGAAAACGTGGTGATCCAACATCTTCCTTTAAAACTGTTGTGTCCCCTTCACTTGTAAAATCAAATCTTGTTAAACCTACAATAGTGATGCAAACAAAGTGTTCAGTAAGTAATCATTAACCAGATTATACTGATTGATTTGTAAAATCCAAAAAGGATCGCCGACCTTTTAGTAATCATGTTTTGCGACGAAATACAACTTGTAGTAGTACAACACATCAAGTATGACATTTTTAATAAATGTTTTACACGTGACAACCCTAATACAAAATATTGCAGTACAAAACACCATCTATCACAAGTAACTTACAATAATTGTTCTACATTCCTAACACAAATAATACTAGTACAACACCCCGTGTATGCGAATTACAATGATTGTTCTCCACTTGCCAAACCTACCAACTAGACACTCGGTGTTTGAAAAAGAACTTAGCCATATGCTCGCGGTAAGCAAGAGCAGCCTGGACAGTATTATCCACCGCCAACCGTTTCCCATGTGTCAGTCGGTATAAAAAAATGCAAACCCATATACCGCAATCACCAAACAATCCTCCTTGTGCTGGAATGTTGCGTGCAGTCTCGAAGGTGATTGCATACTTTGCAGGATCTATACATTTCTTCTCAAAAACTTTGGCTTGCTCAAGAACAACTGGAAGTCCAGCCTATAAAAAGATTCAAACGTATTACTAAAAATATACAAGCATAAAAAAATTCATTTCATACACGATAAACATTAACAACAACCTGATAACAATACTTAACCATACTTAACCATTTACGATAAACATTAACAACAACCTGATAACAATACTTAACCATACTTAACCATATACAATAAACAACAACCTGATAACAATACTTAACCATATAAGATAAACATTAATTCATTTCATACATAATGCGATTACAAAAGACAGGTCACTAACGGACTACATAATGCGATTACAAAAGACAGGTCACTAACGTTGCTTTCAAATCAAAATTAATCTTCAATTCCTACAAATTACATCAACAACTATAATATTATAAAATGAAAACTATTATAAATTATTTTAAAGTACTCGTTGTTGATTATATTAAAGTCATACGAATTACATCAACAGAATACAACCATATTAAAATTTACCTTGCCAAATAATCTTCATCCTCTAGAACACCTACGAGATCCATAATCTAAGTTGGTAATTTTTGCCCCCTGTTGTTTCGGAAATACCCTAGTTTTAAATTTTATATCCCCTGAATTATATGACTCAGCGCTAACATACTTACCAAATCTAAACCCCGTTATTAAATAAAACTCGTGACGACCAAAGTGTAGACTACGGCCATCCACATCATATATGAGGTGCATGTCATACTGTGCATCATCTACATAACCCTGTTTTTGTAGTATATAATCTAACATATGTGTTTCATGGTCATAAAATACAAGATCCAACCATGGTCCAAAACAGGAAGTTCTAAATAATATCCTTCGCTTTTCATTCAGCTTTTCTCTAACTAAGGCAAAGTAATTCAATTTACTTCTAACGATGACTTTTGCTTCATATTCCTTTAAGAAAAAAAATAAATAAGATTTGAAAACAGTCCATTAGAGTTGAAATTAGATAGCAAAACGTTTATCAAATTAGATAGCAGGAATTAAAAACATAGAAGGATTTAAAAACATATTAAATTTAAACTAACAATCATATTTGGATGTATTTGTTAAGTTTAATCATATTTGGTGTTTAAGCAAACATTATAGGCTAACATGAAACCGGCTTGGCAAAAGCATAAACAATCATTAGTCCAAGTAAGTTACCAAATCATAAACACTTGAATCGACATGCATACAATTGGTGTTTACGCAAACATGATAGTCTACACTTCCTGTTTTGACCTAGGTACCTAAGTAAGCATTAACAAGTTTCAGCGAACAACCAATGTATTCAAATCTTCGCAATAACGATCATAAGCAGTCAAAAGAGTTGCCCGAGTAGTTCGTACCTGATCGGGAGTACAGACTATTTCCAGCCGTGTGTAAGCAGGATGTATATAGTCCGAGGCCCGATATCTGAGTACAACTCTACTGGATTAAGTAAACCGACCATCTATGGTTCAAGCTCGCCCGGAATCACCCCTTGATCCGTTTTAAAAACTATTATTTTCTGGAAGTCAAGAATAATCCAAACACCCTTTTAAAAACTATTATTTTCTGGAAGTCAAGAATAAGCAGATTTTGAGCTTATTTGATAGGCACGATAAGCAGGAAGCTTATTAGGACTTGATTTGACTTGAAAAAGCTATACTAATGTGCCATAAACCAAAATAAGATAACTACTAATGATAACAACTAAAAATAAACACAGAGGTTCCAAATAAGCACACACAATAAGACACAAATCACAATTAAGCACTAGGCTTACTTGACAGGCCACAAAGGCCAAAATGGGTAAACTTCAGCCCTTGGTGGTCTGAGGGTCTACCAACTGAGCAAGAAATAAGCTCAGATTGGTGAGTGAGACAGGCCACCTTGCAGGGCTGTGTGGGGTCCACACAAGAGGTCAGGGATCCAATATTAAGCGTGAATCTTAAAGATAAGCTAGGTGCCTTTCAAATAATCCAAGAATCAGACCCTAACTCTCACAACTAATCAAGATATGCTATATTGAAAATAAGGCAAAAACACACTTGTCCTGGTGCAGGAGAGTGATTAGCAAGTTTTGACCTAGGTACCTAAGTAAGCATTAACAAGTTTCAGCGAACAACCAATGTATTCAAATCTTCACAATAACGATCATAAGCAGTCAAAAGAGTTGCCCGAGTAGTTCGTACCTGATCGGGAGTACAGACTATTTCCCGCCGTGTGTAAGCAGGATGTATATAGTCCGAGGCCCGATATCTGAGTACAACTCTACTGGATTAAGTGAACCGACCATCTATGGTTCAAGCTCGCCCGGAATCACCCCTTGATCCGTTTGGCCTCGTTACCATGTATGGTTCCCATAGATGATACGGTTACCACTAAGTTGGCCCTTAGATCGTAGTAGCAAAGATAAACACAATGATTGTCAACGCACAAAAACTTGAAACTCTTACTAAAACGTGGATCATCATTTACTTATTCTCAAAGTTGAAGGCATCTAACATCTATCATTTGTTTATCAAACTTAGTCAAATCATCGCAGGTATAAACTTCCAATAAAACTTAGTAATCTAAATACTTTGTTTCTCAAACTTACTTATTCTCAAAGTTGAAGGCATCTACATCCTACCTCCCCTTAACCCGCTCCCTAGCTGGATTACTTATTCTCAAAGTTGAAGGCATCTACATCTACATCCTACCAACCCTCGGCCCTCGGATTGTGACGGTCTACATCCTACCTCCCCTTAACCCGCTCAACAACGTGCTAAGGTATTGTTGTTCAATCACAATGTGCTAAATCTTCAAAATTAACTAAAAATCAAACATACCCAATTCATCATCACCAATAACAAATGGCATTTAACATCGTGGTATCAAGAACCCATATACCAAATTCAGTTAATAATCTTAAACCAAGCTAATAAACACTAAACCCTCAATACACTTCACAAATAAATGTGCTAAATGTTGAAACCAAACATACCCAATTCATCATAATCAATATTATCAAGAACCAATATACCAAATTTACTAAACTATCCAAATTCAAGCTAATAATATACACATTTCACAAGTAAAACAAGGGGATAACAAAAAAATGAGCTAAAACCTTGAAACCAAACATACCCAATTCAAGATTCTGAGCAGCTTTAGCTTTCAAATTCAATTTAATAATCAGATAAACCAAAAAAATTAAATTAATAATCAGAAGTACTTACCCTAGCCCAGATCTATAATCGAAACCCAAAAAACCATAAAAACCATAATCGAAACCAAAATAACTAAACACTAACGCTTAATTGAAATCATAAGTACTTACCCTAGCCCAAACCATTTTATTCATCTGATTCACTTCCGTACCAAAAAACAAAACCCTAACACTAATAACCGTTAATTGCTAAATGTATTCACTAATTAAAGCTAACCGTTAACGCTTAATCGAAATCAGAAGTACTTACCCTAGCCCAAACCATTTTATTAGATCTGATTCAGATCTGTACCAATAAATCTCTAATCGGATGTTTGCTAGAGAGACAGAAACTATGTGTGTGTGTTTAATTGCTAAACTAAACGTATTCAAATCTCTAATCGTATATTTGCTAGAGAGACAGGTAATGGGTGTGTGTGTGTGTAATTGAGGATCTGATAGCGAGAGTAAAGAGAGAGAAGTAATAAAGTGTTTGTATATGAGTGTGTGTGTGTGTATGAGTAATAAATAAAAGTATTTGTATCTATATTAAAAGTATTTAAGTATTTTATGTAAATGTATTTTAAAAACAAATAAATGTATTTGTATAAAAAAGGCAGGAACAAGTTCCCATGGAATAAAAATACATGTACCTAAGTGGGACCAAGTTGCCCAAGAAGGTACAATAGTGGGACCAAGTTGCCCAAGAAATTTGTACCATAAATTAATATAAAAATACCATATTTTTTTGCTAAAAGACAAAATAGTGAAGTTGCCTAAGAAAGTAGGTCCCAGTTGCCCAAAAAATAAGTGGGGTTAGTTGTACTTTTGAAGTACAAGGTGGGGATAACCTAAGGTACACATGTCAAAATTCTAGAGGAGTTGCCTAAAATTTCTTGGGATCTAGTCGCCCTTGGGTATTTGGGGAAATTGAAAATTTTTGGGGTATGTATTTTGGGGCAAATAAAGAATTTTCTCTGATTCTTTTCAATTACTCTTCTTTTTGTTATCCTCTCCAACCTCATCTTTTAAACACTTGCACCATCACCATCACCATCATCGTCGAGCACTGTCACCGTCATCGTGGACAACCACCGCCGTAGCGCACTACCCACCACCTCTATCGACATTGTTAGCAATTGAAGGTATGAAGAATTGATCGGCTGATTCACTTATTTAACTCCATCACGATTAATTTAATCTATATAATGCATTATCTTTATGTAATTTGTATTAGTTTAGGGATTTTATTCGTTTCGCTTTTGTGTATATTATGATGAATATTTTTACTAGATAGATAATATCGTTAGGTTTTGGTCTAATGTCATTCTACTAGAATGATAGAGTGTGAGAATTTTGCTGAATTGGTTCATTAACCACTATTAAATTAGATGCATGAAAGGTGTTTGATGAAATGCCTAAGAGAGAATATTAGCATTCGATGATTGTTAGCTAAAGTTAATATGGACCTTTACCATGACTATTGATTTGACAACGGCATATGATGGGCAACATTGTTTAGACAGTTTGGTAATAGGATTTTACGTTTTATTTTTTGCCATAAAAGTATAAAACATATGTGAGTGAGCTTGAAAATGGATTCCTAATTTCAAGACGCAAAGTGAATATTGTAGCATGATATAAACAAGTGTAAAATAAGGTCCAATCTAAGTATGCCTTGAACAAAATGTAGGCTACTTCCTAGTTCGTATCTTCTCCGATAAACCCCTTGACAATGTGGAGCTTCTTCAGAAAAGTTTGATTGCATTTCACATCATTGTAGATTTTAGGAATTTACATAATATAGTTGATACTTGTGATACTGTAGAGCTTGAGCTTCTTGATGTTATCACCTTTCTAGCATAAAAGAGGGACCTAAAATTGGAAGTCAATAAACAGTCTCAATAGTCCCTAACCTATGTCAAGACCTTAGCCAATATGTGAATGATGTACTTTATCTTGTTTACATAATCTAGTTGATACTGCAATTCGCTTGAAGTGTATTTCCCAAATCTACTTGTAAGAAGTCAAACTAGCGGCACTCATTTGTGTATAGTTGGAAATGCATTTGGTTGGCACTAGCCTTTATTCGGTGAAGCGAAATTGGTAGGCAGATTAAGATATAAACTATTTACTACTCGTACCATAGTATCTTAGTTTTTTCTTTTTCTGCAAGTGCTAAATTATGGGGCAGTCATCTGTATCGATCTATGGTGTATCAGTTCTCGTGTTAAAAGCATAAGTGATAAGCGTTGCAACAATTGTATCTGGAGTGTTCTAAAAAGATTAGTCCTAGCTGCTAGAAAGATTAGTCCTGGCTGCTGTCACATGTGCTACATTTGGCACGAAAGGAACTTTAGGATATTTGTATCTGGTAATCAGCATTATAATAGTATAGCAGTATCTCGAATGGTGTTATAGGCAGTGTAGTGAATAAGAGTTCAGCTTGTTTTTTATTTCTATTATTTGAGGTCAAAATTAGGAGTCATGGGAATAAAGAATGATTTGAGGAGTGTTGTATATATCAGTTATCATAGTCCAGAAATATACAGTACTCTAAAGCTATATGACCGGTAGTGCAAGTATGACCATTTTAATCATATAGCTCTTTAGGTTTCGAGATGATTTCATGTCTGCATCTCTACTTCTGACTGACATTGGCATTTTTGGGGGTATGTTATGTGTAACAGAAACTGAAGAGATATGCAGTTGCTGATAATGTTTCTGGTAAGAGTCAGCTTAGTGAGGTTCGAACAAATTCTGGAATGTTTATCCACAAGAACAAGGTACTCCAGTTACTCGTCTATACAGTAAATTATATTTTTGTCGAATGTTAGATAGTACAACATACTAGGGACGTGTTTGGGATTGCTTATTGTAACTGCATATAAGCTTATGTATAACTTGTGTGAATTAAAAAATGATAGAGAATCTTATAGACGGATACTCTCACTGTCTTATTTGAGAGTATAACTTATGTGTAACAGGCTAAATCTGAACTGAAGAGATCTGAAGTTGCTGATGTTTCTGGTAAAAGTCAGCTTAGTGATGTTCGAACAAATTCTGGAATGTTTATCCACAAGAACAAGGTACTCCCATTACTCGTCTATACATCTAGTGCTATTCGATTCTTGATGATGATGATAATTTAAGGGGTGTTTGGTTTATCTTATTGTTTTGTACTTATTAAGTTTTTTGAGAACTTAATAGATTTGTATAAAGTTATAGCGTTTAATTGGTTTCTGGTACAGGGTTGTCTAAGATCGATAACTTTTAAGCTAGAGTTTGTTTAGAGAAGTAACTTAGCTGTGCTGGAATTTAATTGAAATCAGTTTAGGTGGAATTGTGGTGATTATGCTGTCTGTTATCTGAGCTATGCTGGATTGCTTGGCAGTCATTATGTGGCATCACATTTGCACATTGAGAACGTATAGTAACTAGAAGTCTAAAAGGGGGACAGATGTAAGTTCCTTTTGGTGGAGTGTGTCTTTGACAGTTGCCAAATTCAATAGGGCACACTCTAGATCACTGACCTTAAGAGTGACACACTCTCTTCACACAGAACATATAGCCGCATATGCACAAAATATACTGTCACTACCATTTTCATGGAAGTTCATTGTGTCTCTTTGATGTACTTGGTATATCGGTAAGCTGCAACGTAATGTTTATTTTATTTTGGTGTGATCAGGGAAATGCGGTGTCAACAACAAAGTACAACCTTTTTTCTTTTTTGCCAAAGGTACTGTATGAGCAGGTAAATCTTTTTTAATATCTAATTATGAAGTTTGAAGTGGTCATTACGACTGAATTTCAATTTTCGTAGTATCTTATAAATTGACATGGTATCCTTGCTTATGACTGACAGTTCAGGCGGTGGCTAACCTGTACTTTCTTACAATCTCATGCTTATCATTTACACCTGTCAGGTATGCATTTTCAAGAAAAGAACCCCTCTATATTGACATTACATTCTTGCTCATTGCCTGTTGGTGTTGTTAGCCCCGTTTTATATGCTTTTTCTACTTTTTTACAATGATAAAAAACTGCATTTTTAGTTTGGGTCAACCTGGAGCAGATTTTTGGTGTATATTATTGCTGTTGGATAATTAATGTGATTAGGCAGATAGGATTTCTTTATCACTGTAACCTCACCCATTGAACTTTCTTTAACAAACAACTGTTAGATGCGCAATGATATAGAATGGGACTTGGGACCTTGACCACATGATTCGTGGAAGAGCGGGTAGTGGACTGAGAACTTATATCCATTGTCATAGTAGCTTTATGTGCATTTTTTGTTTATATTTTTGTTAATTTGGATGATGATTCTAACACCAGCACTATACCAGCATAAGCCAAATTCTGCATGTCACTTTTTTGGAGCTGTTAACTGGATATGGGGTCCTTTTTTTGATCAAATTCGAATGTTAATAATCTCATATAAAAGTTCAGATTCTGCATGTCACTTTTTTGACTTTTCTGCAACTATGCAACTAGTTCAGATCATTACTATTTTGTCTGATTGAAAGTTTATTGCATTTGTAGGGTGACTAAAAGTTCAGTTGGATGCAAGGGCTGTTTGCAAGTACCGAGTTAAATACAAAGGTCGTTTGGTATTGAGTTTTTTTCAATTTGTCATTATTGAAGGTGGATATGATTCAAGACACAATGTTAAACACTTGAACATTATGTTTTTCTCTTTTGTGGTTATATTTGTTTCCTTTGATTAGCGAGATACAAAAAATTATATGTTAAAAGAAGTTATGCAATCATAAGTAATATTTGATATCTTTGTTGTTCAAATTCGTAGGTTTCAATTTTATCGCAGTTATATATTTTTGTGAAATTGCTATATCGCTTTGCAATTATGTTTGAATAAGTGACCACCATTTTGCTTTTGAGAGTAAATAGGTGGTGACCACCAGTTGGTCTCTAAATTTAACACGAAGTGACCACACATATCGTCACTGATGGGGGTTAACGGTGAGTTAACGGGTTCGTTATATTTAACAAATCAGTGACCACTTTCATGACCATCGTTATCGGTCACTATCTATCAATTCAGTGACCACCTTTGACTCTTAGTGACCAAAATTAGTGACCGAAAATATCGTCACAAATATAGTGACCACCATATTATGATTAATGGTTAGAGACGGATTTTAATTTTTGGTCTCTAATAAAAATAGTGACGGAGCTATAGTGACGAAAAGTGACCACCCAGGTTTTGGTCACTAATCAGTGTAGTGACCGAATTTATACTGATAGTGACCATATTCGTTTTGTCACTAAATCCAGTTTTTCTTGTAGTGTGTAAGTGGCTTCTTTGTTGACGTTCCTCTCATCCGTTAACTTCCTAACTTTTGATATTTCTTGCCAATTACAAGATGTTGAAAGTAGGGTTTATTTGATGATTGAACAATGATGATGGTTACAGCATGAATAATGATACGAATGCTAGTCTACTATACGGGCTTGGCCCAATACATATAATGCTGCAATATTTTAACGTTAAAAAAACTAGACGAGGACCCGTGCATAGCAACGGAATTTTCTAGCGACAAACAACTATAGATGCGATAAATGTGAAAAATCAAAATGCATAGCAACGAGTTATCTAGCGGCAAACAACTATTAGTGTTTCATTTAACGTTATACATAAAACGTGAAATAATCAAAATATAATTGCAAAATGTTGCAACATGTGATAATTTAACTCTTGATAAACAATACGGAGTAACAGCTAGCATTATATTTTCAATCTCTATGATCTATACTATGTATATATATAGTCAACTTCTAATAGCTAGCGTTTCATCTTTAATATGGTTGCAGGAATACGAGCAACCAAATAGTTAACCTTTGCATGAATCATGTTACATTCAAAAAGAATGGATATGCATAACAGTGGCTAGTATATATATTTTTTTAAATTTTAAAAACTATATAACCTTGTATCTTTCCCTTATTTTGTTGTTTAGTATTAACAAATTAGCAAAGTTTGAAAATCATAAAAGCTTGTATCTTTTCATATGACTACAAAATTCTTTTTTGCATCTGTCTGTTGCTCAATATAGTTATAGTCTCTGTCACTCTACAGCATGTATGTCTTCTTTATTGATGTGTTCAAACGCTCACACAGAAATAACTTAACGACTAAAAGTGCTTCAACCAGTTGATATCTTCTATTCCAATTATACATTCTATCGGCAAAGATAAGAACCTTGGCAAATGGCACATATTCAACATGGTTGAACAATGGCTACATGATATACACATAACATTAAAGACTTGTCTTAAACACATATCGCAAGATAAGTTGCATTTTAAACAAGTATGATCTTAAAACGAGCTTAAAATAAGATTCACTAATAAGATAAAAGACATCCAAAAGGCGGAAAACAAAACCGACAACACATAACTAAATCCCCAACAAAACTTGTTGAAAAATACTCATGGAAAATCAAAGTTGAAGCAAATCAGTCAATTAAATAATTACACCAACCATCAAAACCAGCAACAATCCACCATAAGTACACCAATTTCATCCAGACAATACAAACCACCACCTAAACCCAACCGAAGCCACCTAAACCACCAACAATACAAACCGAGATCTCCATATCCAAAAGAAATGTTAGTGGTGGCGGCTACGGATTTAAATGATGGTTTTGGTGTGGCGGCAGATTTAGATGGTGATGGTGGTGGCGGGGGTTTAGAGAGAGGGTTGCAAGTTTGTGTTAGGTAAGGCGACTGGATCTCAGTTTACAACCAAGAAACACAAACCAGTGAAACCACCAATATACTCCAAAAAAAAAAAAAAAAAAAAAAAAAAAAAAAAAAAAAAAAAAAAAAAAAAAAAAAAAAAAAAAAAAAAAAAAAAAAAAAAACCAAAATAGGCTTAACCACTGGAACCACAATAAACATACACCAACAACCAATAACTGAAAACACCGCCTAAACCACCAACCAAACCACCAAAACGGCCTACACTACCAACCAAAACACCAATAAAAACCATTGGCGATGGTGGCTGTGGTGCCGCTGATTGCTATGGTGGCAGAAGAGGGGTAGTTAGAGAGAGAGATAATATAGTTCTAGAGAGGATATGTGTTTAGTGAGAGAGGGAGATATAGGCACGAGAGGTGGTGTGGTTACGTGTATGAGTAGTTGACATTCCCTAATAGATTCAATATTACCAGCCATTTTCCAGCCGTGTACAACCCTTGCATTTTAATCTTTCAATACATTTCGTTAATAGCCATGTACAGCCCTTGCATTTCAATACATTCCGTTTATAGTTTCAACAAGGCTTTTGTGAGAAGCTTTGACTAATTGTGGTGTCAGCCGAAAATTGTGGTGTATACTTGCTGTGTGTATACAAAAAATGTTTGAATAATTCAACTTGCCATACATAATTTCAATGTGTAGTTGACATGCCCGTTATACGAAGATTGTTACCTAAGATATATGATTCCTGCCATACATATTCAAGGTCATTATGGGGATTGACCAAAAGTTAAGTTTTCACTTTTCCACTTTGACCGTTCTGCCTTTATAAGTAGTATAGATAGTAATAGTAATAAACACTTAAATAATGACTGTACGCTTAGACAAAAAAAGATTCAATCTTTTTACGATTGTTGTTAAAAAAAGGTTAAAAGCAAAACGTGAAAGTCGAGCAGACAAAATGGCCTAGCAAAACGTGAAAGTCGAGCAGACAAAATCGCCCAATTTATGACTCATGCCGGACCTTCTTGATTATTCGTTGACCCGGTTTGGTCAAAAACATTTTACCTTTTTTAATTTTCCTTTCTTATTAATTAATCTTTTTGATTACTTCTAAAACATTTGCAAAATGTTTACTAATTCTATATCAACGCTTTTTAATATATTTATTTTTGAATCAAACGCCGTTGACTTTGCTCGATTGATAGTCCAACTGATGTGCCAAAAATCAATTTGGGGCCATACACGCTCACGAGCTTTTAATCGAATATATATGTTTCTTCCTCCAACCTCTAGATTATTATCATATTCATCATAACTTTTGACGTTTCTAAGATGGTATATTAACCCAATAACCCGATAACCAAATAACAAATTAGTTGGAACCCTAACCTCCTAACCTGACCCTATTAGGTGATAACTTTATCCAATACTATTGGAGGTTAAACGTTTGATCATTGATTCATATAATTTATCATAATTTTCATCTAAACATATGACTAAATAGCAAGGAAATTACAAAAAATGTGAATCCTAAACTTAGGTAACAAACAAAGAAACGTGGGAAGTTTTCTACTACCGCTCCAAAATCCTAACCGAATCACCTCAAACCAAACGGACCTTAAAAGTATAGATAAAAACAGCCCTTTTAAATTAAGTTCAAATTTAAATTTCAGTATGTAATGTAACATTTAAATAGCTCGTGTAATACAGAAGCTAGTTGTGTGTAAACCAGGTTACGACTTTTGTAATTAACTATAAAAAATATGCACTAATTAATTAAACCAGAAACTAGATAGATATATAAAGTTAGAACTGCAATTTCTCAAATAGAAGAAGGATCTTTTGTGAAATTTAGCTTAGATTTGCTTATAAAATAGATGATTATGATCGATCACCTGAAAATAGATGATTATGATCGATCACCTGATGAATATGAATTAATTTTGTATAAAAATTTATCTGACCATTTATGTGAGAGGTGGTTAGGCGAGTAGATTGAAAAGTCAACTAAAACATGTCCGACTCGGGTGATGAGGAGCAAGAGCCTTCTGCATTCCTTGAAAGCTTTCCAACTTATCGTCTTCACAGCGAACCTCAACCTGGTTTTGATAGACCATGGGTTTTTAGTAGCAAGGATGAAAGATATGAAAATAATTCATATTCATCAGGTGATCGATCATAATCATCTATTTTCAATTTCACTTTTTAATTTGTATACAAAATTAATCACTGTACGTAAGTAATTACCCAGATGATGCTGGCACTCGGACGATGATTCACGACAAGATTAAATCTGCTTTTTCCAAGATTGATTCTCTTGAAATGATAGCTCAGTTTTGGGCACCAGTAACAATCGGCGGCAAACTTCAACTTTCAACTTCCGGTCAACCTTTTGCCGTCAACTGGCTTGGCTCCCATTTCGAAGAATATAGGAGACTTTGTGTGGAGCATGTGTATGATATGGATATGAATAGTAAGTTTAGGGGTACACCTGCCTCTGTATTCCTCAATCGTTTTCCAGAGATAGCATCTACGGACCCAAGTGTCCACCACGAGGTGGATCCATTTTTGGGTAATGCTTTATAGGAGTGGGGTTTGACGACTTCTTTTATGATGCCTATTTATTGTCCTTTTCAAACCTCTTCCTCTTCTGATCTTATTGGTGTTATCGAGTGTACAATATCATCGCCTCCTTTTGTTGAATATAACCATCTCAAACCAATTTACTGAAGCTGTTACTGTATGCATCAAGGAAGTGGGTCTGACTGTGTACAATGTCCAAGATCGTATACCATACAAGGTAAATATGCTTTCTGTAAATATGTCCTTAATGTAATAAGTTAAAGTTATCATTTTTTCTCACTTCTTTATCCCACTGTGAGAAATTACATGTGTATAAATACTTTACACTTGTGTAACAGACTACAGATGGTCTCAAAATTGCTAGGGACCAAATTCAAGAGGCGTTAAAGATTGTATGTCAATCGCATGACATTACTCTTGCTCAGGTTTGGATTGCTTCTCTAGATGAGAATCATGTGCACTTTTCATCTTCTTTGGAGGAGGCACAAACAAGACGACTGTTAGGGCTCAAATTGACTGGTTATAAAAATATTGATGAGGATAGTATTGGTGAGTATAGTATTGATGAGGGTGATGAGGATTCCACAAGAAGTTGGATTCTTCAAAATTATTATGATGCTTGTGATTTGATTCCATTACAAACGGGGGAGGAACTTAATGGTTTACCAAAGGTAAACACAGTCTCAAGAACATCACAGACCAACATCAAGCAGTCTCAACTCAAGACCAAGCAGCAAAGGAACAGACTTTGTATTATGAAGTCTTGTGGAAACATTTAACTCAGCTTATCTTAGTTTGTTTAAAAGTTAGTCATGGTCAAAGTTAGTCAAGCTCTATGTCTATAAATACTTTTGTTCCTTTCATTTCAATGTAATACTTTCATTATGAAATAATATCACAATCATTTTTCCCTCTCTGATTACAACTTCATCATGGTATCAAAGCCACCACCATCTTTGATGGCCTGTAACTAACTCCCACCACCCAAACAACCACTCCAACAAACTCCGGTGCCAATAACCGTCTTTCAATCACACAAATCATCACAAATCATCAAACATCAAACTATCAAATCATCAACCATTCGCATAAACACAATCACATAACCAAAAATCAATCAACCACATAACTCGCGTGAATACCCAAACCACACACAAACAATTTCAGAAATCACATAAACAATGCACCATCAAAACAAATTTAACCAAACAACAAGAGATACAACCACATCACAATACCAAATCACCTAATCATCCATTATATCTTCACCAATGATCACACCACCTTGATATCAATTTCAAGAAATCATATCAAAATACAATTTTGGAAAAATATGATGATCAATTAAATGCAAAAAACACAGTTGAAGATAGTCCATTGATTAATGAACTCACAATATGATTCATAATGAAAGGCTTGGAGATTGACAAATGAACTGATATTTACAGGATCTTGGAAAAAAGTATGATGAATTCATTTAATTCAAAACATATAAGTTCCTTTATTTTGGAACAAATTTCTGAACATTGAACAATTGGGAGAGGACCACATGATTTATATTTATGATTGATTAATATAAGTAATTTGAATCAACTAACTTTGCATTGTGAGAGGAATTACATAACCTAATGGACTTTGGCAGGATACATTATGAATGATTTTAGAAGAGGGTCCCTATTTGGTGAATACTGGCATTTGTGTAGCATGTTGAAAATGGGAGAAATAATGGTGATAGGGAGCTTAGGAAAAGGTTAATTCAGTTTCTCATGGGGTTAGATGAGTGCTACTCAAACTTAAGAGGCCAAATTCTATTACTACAACCTTTACCTACTGTAGCCAAAGCCTATAGTATGATTAGGCAAGAGGAAAGGCAAAGAGAAGGCACTTTACCAAAACCCTCAGGATCAACAGCCTTTTCCACACACTCAAACTCCTCACAGGCAAACAAATACCCTAGTACAAACAGAATCTTCTACACCACCACAACTCAACACAGAACTACCAATCCCAATCCCAACACCAGAACATCACCAGAATACAGAAAAAACCACCAGAACATCAAGCAGAACATTCACCAGAACACAGAACAACCACTAGAACCTCCACCAGAACC
The DNA here is from genome assembly GCA_021014915.2 of Artemisia tridentata subsp. tridentata. NCBI lineage: Eukaryota > Viridiplantae > Streptophyta > Magnoliopsida > Asterales > Asteraceae > Artemisia > Artemisia tridentata. The sequence continues at coordinate 487,222,586 of CP139508.1, read as the reverse complement.
ATAAAACTACCCACCAAACTTCAAGACTACCATATCACACTTCCAAACTCACAAAAGTCATATAAACATCACTACACCAACTTCATTAATTATAACAACATACACACGCCTTCAATAAGACACCAAATTAATACAATCAATAAAATCATTGAACCACAGTCTTATACCCAAGCAGCAAAGGACCCAAAGTGGATAGTTGCAATGGACTTAGAACTAGCAGCCTTAGAAGCAAATGGCACATGGACCATCACAGAACTCCCCCCTGGCAAGATTCCCATAGGTTGCAAATGGGTCTATAGGATAAAATGCAGGGCTGATGGCACTATAGAAAAATACAAGGCTAGGCTAGTTGCAAAAGGGTTCAATCAAAAAGAAGGGGTTGACTACCATGAGACTTTTGCCCCTGTGGCCAAAATGGTCACTGTTAGAGCTTTATTAGCTATTGCCATTCACCATAAATGGCATATAGCACAACTAGATGTGAATAATGCCTTCCTACATGGAGATCTAGCAGAAGAGGTTTACATGAAGATTCCACAAGGGTACTCTGCTCCTCATTCCAAGACAAGTGTCTGTAAGCTTCAAAGGTCATTATATGGGTTGAAACAAGCCAATAGGCAATGGTTCATCAAACTGACAACCTTCCTTCAACAGATTGGTTTTGTACAAAGTTATGCAGACATTTCACTTTTCACCCTTAAACAAGGAAACGTTTTCTTATGCCTACTAGTCTATGTAGATGACATCATCCTCACAGGTAATTGTCAATCTCACATCCTTCACATCAAACAACAACTACATCATCAGTTCAGCATTAAAGATCTAGGGTCATTACATTATTACCTGGGTATTGAAGTTTTAAGGAACCCTACTGGATTGATCATGACCTAAAGAAAATACACCCTAGAGCTTTTACAGAGTGCTGGAATGCTTAATGTCAAACCCTCATCCATTCCCTTTGACCCCCTCATCAAACTCAACCATGAAGATGGTGATTTACTTGAAGACTCCTCACAATACAGGGCATTAGTGGGAAAGCTATTGTATCTCACCATAACCAGGCCTGACATTTCATATGCAGCCCAAACCTTAAGCCAATTCTCTCAAGCACCCAGAACACCCCATTTGAAAGCACTTGTCAAGGTTCTCAGGTATCTCAAATCAAGCCCAGGCCAAGGATTAATCTTTCCCACAAACACAAGTCTTAATCTGAAGGCATTCTGTGACAGTGACTGGGCTAGTTGTAGCTTCTCAAGGAGATCAGTTTCTGGTTATTGCATATTCCTAGGATCTTGTCTTATCTCTTGGCACTCAAAGAAGCAACCTGTAGTCTCAAGAAGTTCAACAGAAGCTGAATACAGGGCCTTAGCAGATGCCACATGTGAACTCACCTGGATCAAATGTCTCTTCAAGGACTTGGGCATCCACATCCCTTCCCCTACTACAATCTATTGTGACAATGCCTCTGCCATTGCCCTTGCATCTAACCCAGTTCAACATGCAAGGACCAAGCACATTGAGATTGATTGCCATTTTGTAAGGGACAAGATCAAACAAGGCCAACTCTTACCTACTTTTATTTCTACCAAGAATCAACTTGCTGACATTCTTACAAAAGGTCTGTCCAAAGCTCCTCATTATAACTGCTTATCCAAGTTTGGCATATGTGATCCATACACATTGCCAACTTGTGGGGAGGGTAATGGTTTACCAAAGGTAAACACAGTCTCAAGAACATCACAGACCAACATCAAGCAGTCTCAACTCAAGACCAAGCAGCAAAGGAACAGACTTTGTATTATGAAGTCTTGTGGAAACATTTAACTCAGCTTATCTTAGTTTGTTTAAAAGTTAGTCATGGTCAAAGTTAGTCAAGCTCTATGTCTATAAATACTTTTGTTCCTTTCATTTCAATGTAATACTTTCATTATGAAATAATATCACAATCATTTTTCCCTCTCTGATTACAACTTCATCAGAACTTGTTCTGAAGACACTTCAAGATTATGAACCACGTTTCTGTAAACATATTTCGAAGCTGGGCATTTATAAGCTTATGGGTTGGGACCTGTTTGCTGCTACTCAAGGAAGTATGGGCCTTACAATATGCATGAGGAGTATTCATACTGGTGATTTTAATTATGTATTCAAATTCTTATGGAAACATAATTCATTCAATCCTATCATGTTGGAGGAACTACTTTTAAAGATAAAAAGTTGTTTGCCAAGTTTCAAGTTTGCTTCCGGTACAGAAATAGGTGACAAATTACATGTGATAGAAGTTGACAAATCTGTAGGTAAAGAAATTAATAAGAAGTTCCATATTTTCCAATTAAAAAGGTTGTCACCAATACCTGAAGCATTGAAAAAAGGGAAGAAACAAGTGGCTGTGGACTACATAGCACCTTTGGATGCGAACTGCAAGACTGCTCCAGTTCTCGTACCTCAACAAGTCATTGAGCAGCAATTTGGAACATCTACCACAGAAAAAAATTTCGGTAATGGAATTCTTCTTTTTTTTTTTTTCAGAATTACAACTTGCTTTACATAATTCGAATGGAGTTGGTTATGACCCATATGGACATATATCTCGATATTTTACTGCACTTTAATATGTGACACTTTATTCATGAAACAAGCTGCAGAAATCATTTTTGGTGATGGAAATCCGATGGCTGATCGTGATGATGAGAGGCTCTCTGATTTTAATACAACCCCTAAAGGGGTCATATCAGATTTCCTTGAAACCTTACCAACCTGTATTCTTCACAAGAAACCTGAAACTGAAGGGACTCTCCGGGTTTTTTGTCGCGAAGATGAAGGATCTCAAAAGAATTTATGTTCAGGTGATCATAAGTAGCCTCTTTCTATCTTCATTTTCATTTTTCACTGGTTAATTATTTAACTAAGTTTTTCAAAATTTAACAAAATTATTTAACATGAGTGAGACTAAGTTTTTCAAAATTTTCAAAGAAAAAAGATTATCACCAGTACCTGAAGCAATGAATAAAGGCAAGAAAGCAATGGTCGTCAACTACCATGCGCGTTCCAAGGTGAAACGCGATACAACGAAAATCGAATTATCTCGTGAAGACATTGAACAACATTATGGAAAGACCCAGAAAGAAGCTGCAGATGAACTTGACAGTGAGATATATAACTAACATTTTTTATTTGACTACACCTTTTTATTCGATACGTTTGAGAAACCTAATTTCTTATGCTCTGTGTTATAGTTTCCTTGTCTACTTTGAAACGCAAGTGCAATGAATTGGGCATGCCCGGGTGGCAAGGACCAGATTTACCGCTGAGAAAGGCAAATAAATCCAACAAAAACCAAAGTAAAGAAAGTCACACACATGAAAAGGATAATGGAGTAATTCAGGACCCCTCACCTGTCAAGAGAAATGAAAATACTGTTATTAAAGCAGAGTATGCAGATGATATAATCAAATTACATCTCCGTATCTCTGAAGCAACGTTTGTTACTGTTGAAAATGAAATTGGTAAGAAGTTCAAGCTGAAGCACGGGAATTTTAAGATCAAGTACTTTGATGAAGATGAAGAGTGGATATTAATGACTTCTGATCAAGACTTGAGTGACTGTATACAAAATTCTAGAACTTTAGATCGATCTGCAGTTCGACTGCGTGTGCTTCTACACAACCAGTAGCCAGTCCTGTTAGCTTCTGTGAAATATATTATGTTCTGTTTGTTTTTTGTATATTTTTATAATTACCCTCGCTAGAAGAATCAGATGCATAACTAAACTATCTTCCCTGTGGCTTGCGTTGACTTTCATCGGTCATCCCTTGACTTTTTTATCACTTAGAAAAGTTACAGTAATGGTCCTTATGGTCCCTGTAGCTTCAATTTTTGTCCCTTTTTTTTACGTTTTTATACGTTTTCGTTCATTTTTATACATTTTCATTTGTTTTTATCCGTTTTCGTCCGTTTTTATACGTTTTCGTTCGTTTTTTTTTTATGTTTTCGTTCGTTTTTATACATCATCATCCTTTTTTAACGTTTTCGTCCGTTTTTTTACGTTTTCGTCCGTTTTTATACGTTTTCGTTCGTTTTTATACATCTTCATCCGTTTTTTAACGTTTTCGTCCGTTTTTTTACGTTTTCGTCCGTTTTGATACGTTTTCGTTCATTTTTATACATTTTCATCAGTTTTTATCCGTTTTCGTCCGTTTTTATACGTTTTCGTCCGTTTTTATACGTTTTCGTTCGTTTTTATACATTTTTATCCATTTTCGTCCGTAATTACACCTTTTCCTCCGTTTTTGAACGTTTTTATACGTTTTCATCCATTTTTTTAATTCTTCGTCCGTTTTTATACGTTTTCGTTCGTTTTTATACATCTTCATCCGTTTTTTAACGTTTTCGTCCGTTTTTTTACGTTTTCGTCCGTTTTGATACGTTTTCGTTCATTTTTATACATTTTCATCCGTTTTCGTCCGTTTTTATACGTTTTCGTCCGTATTTATACGTTTTCGTTCGTTTTTATACATTTTTATCCGTTTTCGTCCGTAATTACACCTTTTCCTCCGTTTTTGAACGTTTTTATACGTTTTCATCCATTTTTATAATTTTTCGTCCGTTTTTTAACGTTTTCGTTCGTTTTTATACATCATCATCCTTTTTTTAACGTTTTCGTCCGTTTTTTTTACGTTTTCGTCCGTTTTGATACGTTTTCGTTCATTTTTATACATTTTCATCCGTTTTTATCCGTTTTCGTCCGTTTTTATACGTTTTCGTCCGTTTTTATACGTTTTCGTTCGTTTTTATACATTTTTATCCGTTTTCGTCCGTAATTACACCTTTTCCTCCGTTTTTGAACGTTTTTATACGTTTTCATCCATTTTTTTAATTCTTCGTCCGTTTTTATACGTTTTCGTTCGTTTTTATACATCATCATCCTTTTTTAACGTTTTTGTTCATTTTTTACGTTTTTGTCCGTTTTTTTACGTTTTCGTTCGTTTTTATACTTCTTCATCCGTTTTTAACGTTTTCGTCCGTTTTTTTACGTTTTCGTCCGTTTTTATACGTTTTCGTTCATTTTTAAACATTTTCATTCGTTTTTATCCATTTCTGTCCGTTTTTATACGTTTTCGTCCGTTTTTTATGTTTTCGTTCGTTTTTATACATTTTATCCGTTTTCGTCCGTAATTACACATTTACGTCCGTTTTTGAATGTTTTCGTCCGTGTTTTTAACGTTTTCGTCCGTATTTATACGTTTTCGTTCGTTTTTATACATTTTTATCCGTTTTCGTCCGTAATTACACCTTTTCCTCCGTTTTTGAACGTTTTTATACGTTTTCATCCATTTTTTAATTCTTCGTCCGTTTTTATACGTTTTCGTTCGTTTTTATACATCATCATCCTTTTTTTAACGTTTTCGTCCATTTTTTTACGTTTTCGTCCGTTTTTATACGTTTTCGTTCGTTTTTATACATCTTCATCCGTTTTTAACGTTTTCGTCCGTTTTTTTTATGTTTTCGTCCGTTTTTATACGTTTTCGTTCATTTTTAAACATTTTCATCCGTTTTTATCCATTTTTGTTCGTTTTTATACGTTTTCGTCTGTTTTTTATGTTTTCGTTCGTTTTTATACATTTTATCCGTTTTCGTCCGTAATTACACATTTTCATCCGTTTTTGAATGTTTTCGTCCGTTTTTTATGTTTTCGTTCGTTTTTATACATTTTATCCGTTTTCGTCCGTAATTACACATTTTCGTCTGTTTTTGAATGTTTTCGTCTGTTTTTATACGTTTTAGTCTGTGAGAAAAATGTATCAAAACGAAAAAAAACGTATAAAAATGAACGAAAACATAAGAAAACGGATGAAAACGTGTAAAACGGATGAAAATGTATAAAAATGAACGAAAACGTATCAAAACGGACGAAAACGTAAAAAAAATGGACGAAAACGTTAAAAATGGATGAAGATGTATAAAAACGAACGAAAACGTATAAAAACGGACGAAAACGTTAAAAAAAGGATGATGATGTATAAAAACGAACGAAAATGTATAAAAGCGGACGAAAACGGATAAAAACGGATGAAAATGTTTAAAAATGAACGAAAACGTATAAAAACGGACGAAAACATAAAAAAATGGACGAAAACGTTAAAAACGGATGAAGATGTATAAAAACGAACGAAAACGTATAAAAACGGACGAAAACGTAAAAAAACGGATGAAAACGTTAAAAAAAGGATGATGATGTATAAAAACGAGCGAAAACGTATAAAAACGGACGAAAAATTAAAAAAATGGATGAAAACGTATAAAAACGTTCAAAAATGGACGAAAAGGTGTAATTACGGACGAAAACGGATAAAAATGTATAAAAACGAACGAAAACGTATAAAAACGAACAAAAACATAAAAAAACGGACGAAAACGTGTAAAAACGGACGAAAACGGATAAAAACGGATGAAAATGTATAAAAATGAACGAAAACGTATCAAAACGGACGAAAACGTTAAAAAACGGATGAAGATGTATAGAAATGAACGAAAACGTATAAAAACGGACGAAAACGTAAAAAAACGGACGAAAACGTTAAAAAATGGATGATGATGTATAAAAACGAACGAAAACATAAAAAAAAATGGACGAAAACGTATAAAAACGGACGAAAACGGATAAAAACGGATGAAAATGTATAAAAATGAACGAAAACGTATAAAAACGGACGAAAACGTAAAAAAAGGGACAAAAATGGAAGCCACATGGACCATAAGGACCATTACTGTAACTTTTCTAAGTGATAAAAAAGTCAAGGGATGACCGGTGAAAGTTAACGCAAGCCACAGGGACCATTCCTATCAATTTTCAAAGTTTGAAACCTGGTAACCTGCTGGTTCCAGGTCATATTACGTACATTGCACCAAATTTGAAAGTATATTGCGTACAATGGTAATTTTAAAAGTATGTTGCGTACATCGTGTCTTTTGAATAACTATGTTGCGTATCTTTAGCTTTCACCCTTATTGTAAAAAGGTTCAAGACAGGAAATGTAATACTTGTAAAAAGAAACTTATGAAAGAAAAGAGAGAAAGTATAATGGAACCACGTTGATGATTTATGTTTACCTTTCATTAGGATCAGTAATAACATTTACAAAAATAACAACTGTAATGATAAAAGATTTGAACAAGTTGTGTACATTAACTAAAAAAGGTTAGCTGGTATAGTGGAAAGAAAGTTCTTGAATCATTTCGAGAGGCTGGGTGGATATTGTGTACAATCAATGTCTTGAATGGTGTAATGGACTGGGTGGGTGGTCAGTCATGTTTGATCCATCAACCCGTTTAGATGTAAACAAGATACCGTTTACATGCCGAACCCAAAGTCTTTGCAGGATTGACGAGGAACTATTGCCAAGCATAATTCTGATTGCATTGGGATCAATTGAAGCTCCCATTTTGGATATGATCAAATATTGTCATAAAACATTTGACCACCTCATCCTTCTCATCCACAGGTAAATTGCATCATCTCATCACGTATGTTCACAGCTCATATAATTTATCAAAATTTTCATCTAAACATATGACTAATTTCCTTGCTATTTAGTCATTTCTTTCTTATTAATCTTCTTGATTACTTCTAAAACATTAGCAAATTGTCTTTTAATTCTAATTCTAAGGGTATGTTTGTTTCATTAAGATGTTTCGCATCTGAATCTGAATACCACATCTTACTAGTAAGAGGTGGCTATAATGTCTAAATCTGAATGAAAAAGTGTTGTTTGTTTTTTTATAATTGTCTGAATGGTTTTAATTTTCTTTTTTTTTAAGTGTATATTAAATTATTGCAATACGATAAATAAGTAGATAGTGTAAACTTGAAACAAAACATTTTTATTATAAATTTAACACAATTATAAATCATTAAATAAATTATCTTAATACATATCCAAAATTTAACATAATTTTTGCCGCGATTTGATCTCGTCAGTTAATCATTTAGTGTTGAATCCGCGTCACCCCTGTCAACAAGCGTGTTACTGTTATCACTTCAATTTGTCGGTTTCAAAAAAACTAGCTCGTTTCTAATTTAACGAACCCGAAAAATTCAATCCAACGCTATTTATAGTCCAAATTATAATACCAATTTCATATAAAGCTCACAAAACAAATTTACAAGGTAGGAGTTTATATTGAAACTCGTTTATATTTATAGATCAATGATGGGTTTATATAGATCTTTAAAGATATTTTATTAAAATTAAAACCCGATATCTTTTATTTATTTTTGTTCTTTTCAGCTTTTGTTTGATATTGTGGAGTTGGATACATATGGTTAAGAGGCAGTAAGACATGATCACCAAGTCTGATCGAGTAAGATATCCACCATCTGACCGCGTCTGACTCTCGAAAAAAAACAAACAACCAAAACGTCTGACCGCGTCTCACTAGTCAGACGTCAGATGTGGTTCAAATGTTTTTGGCAAAAACAAACACACCCTAAGTTTATTGTTTTTGTTATCGTGGATTATTATTCTTATTCTTAATCCTTATAAAAGATAAATAAAATTAGAAATTAAAGTCTTTGTTACAAAAACTTAGACTATACAATTTTTCCAAACTCAGATATTATACCCTATAATATGATAGTAGAAGTAGAACATTTGAGCTTGAAAGCATAGTATCAACTTTAAAACATCTATTTCATTTACCTATGTGGGTCAAACTGTTTGAAAAGTTTCAAATGGATGTGAAGTAACATTTTCTGTTCTTGATTTTAATACAACTTAACCATTAACTTTTGATATTTCTTGCCAATTAACAGATGTTGCGTATACATTGGATAATAATACATAACTAGCTTAATCTTGTGGCTTTATAGGCATAAGTTCATCACCTACAGTTTTTCAAAATCTTGCCACTTGTTCTTGTTAGAAATGTTTAAACTTTTAACTTTCATTAAATCCAGGTAACTAATAACTACACATAATCTCGATGTGTAAGATGTCAATTGCGAGTGTCTTGATGACTTCAGGTAACTAAAAAAACAGTTTATACAGTTAACCTTTTCTTCATATAATATTTTAACACAAAAAAAAACCTTGAAAAGTTATACTACGCTTAGCTCTAGAAATTAACCTTTATTACATTAGACTATTAAAAAAAAGGTTATTAACAAAATTACCCCATTAGAAATTAACCTTTATTAAGCTATGCGAGTAAAAGTTTTCTTTACATATATAACATATTGGTGAATAGTAAAAGTTGATTTCATTTTTCTATGGAGATAAAAAAAAGCAATTTAGATTCAAAATAACATATTTATAAATAATACAATCATATATCCCATGACTTTTGAGACAAATAAGCTATTTAAATACATAATAAACCAAGTAAGCTCGAAGCACGCCGAGCTCAAGCTCGGACTTCCCTAATGCAAATTAGGGGCAACCTCTTATTTTGCAAATTAATATTCATAATTTTTATAAAAGAAAAGTAAAGCTTTAACGTGTTTAGTAATGGAAAACTTCTTTGTTTTCTAGAAATTTCTTTCCTAGAAAACCTAAGAAAATAGAAAACGCATTCAAATTGGGTTTTTTCCAAAAGTTTTCTTGGAAAGATGGAAAACCTGTTTTCTAAGTTTATAACTAAGTTTAAGAAAACTCCTTTTATAAGTTCTCCATAAGTTTCCCATTTTAGAAAACCACATCTAAACACGTTTTCAAGTGTTCTTTAAAGAAAAAATAGCTATACCATTCTCAAGAAAACTGAAAAATGAAAACTAAGAAAATTTTTTCATTGCTAAACTCAACCCTTTATAATTTTTCTAAACGCATAGACAATACTCAATAAATTTGTTATACTTATTGGTATTCTTGTGTTTGAGAGCATAGTATTAACTTTCAGACATACAAATATACAATACATATTTACTATGGTATATAAGCTTAGAATGATTTCACTCATTTACTTATGTGGAACAAAAAGTCCAAATGATTTCATCAAAAAATAATAAGTATCAATTTCACTAATCTAATAGGATTATACAATTTATACTCCAGTCATCTACAACAGAACATCATTTCTAACCTTAAGTAACTAGTCCAACTTTATACCGGATAACAAATTGGTTGAAAAAGATTATCGGGCTATACAAACACGTATTTTGATGAACATGGTCTTGATAAGGAACACACCAAAAGTTGATGGTTCCCCTTCCGTGGTTGATGAACTTTGGTTAGTCCCTGACAACGATAACCGAATTTGAATGACACTGAGGACTCTTGGATGACTCGATGTACGAGAGTTTGCAAGGGTGTTTAGTGTCGGTTGGTCGTTGAGTGAACGAGTTGTTATTATGTATCTTTAGACCACAATTTTCTATATTCTTCAATTTGATGTAAACTAGTCTAAGACTTTGCAAGAGAATGTGTTATCTTTTGTTACTAGAAGATTAGTTGAAATAGAAGTCTTTTTAACATAAATTCTCCTTCATTACTCCAAACTCAAAAATTGATTGTGACTTTGGGATTTTGTACACACCATGTTGTCATTCAATAATTGTGGAGCTAGGTGATCATTCACATCAGGTTTTTTGTTTTTTGTGATGAGCATGATGGGGAATTGGCGATAGGAACGATTTGCGTATAAACATATATGCTCGTAAAAGGCTGAAGTGGCTAAAAAAAACAAAAACGAGAGGTAATTGAAAAGTTGTGAAGTGGCTTATGACTATAAATACCATTTACAATTTCAATTCATCTGTATTTGATATCTCAATGGTCTTAGTTATAAACTCCACCCATGTTTGCTCACTCACCTATGTGGGATAAAGCCAAAACTCATTTCCATCTTTAAGCTTTTAGTTTCAAATGCCTAAATTACCATTCTCTTTAGCTTCATGTTAGACATATATTTGCTTAATTATTAAAGGTTCATTTTTTAAGTTATTAATGTTAAATCGCCTCATGATCATATATGAATTAGTAAAACTGATTAAAGCATAAAGTTGTCATATGGAAAGTAAAATAAGTGGATTATTATGATCACCATGAACACAACCCTACTACGTTCAAATATTACCTTAAACAATGTTTGTATTGCTCCTCTTAATCAAGGACATATATGTTTTTTTTTTTTTTTTTAATAATTTGCAGAAGACCTTAAGGCTGGAATAGTTACACATAAACATGATCTCTGTAAACTTTTGACCAAATAATTAAATCTATAAAGCGATTATCGCCAATATTTTCCACAAGAACATTCACCATCCTTAAAATGGTGAAACTCAATGCTTGTACGTACCCTAAAAGTATTTTATGACTCAGTCAACGATTCATCACTAGTGTTCATTTTTACAACTTATTCTTGTATAAATCTTCCCATTGAATGGGTAACTTGTTTTGTATTTCTGGCAACACACATGTTAAACATTTAGTGAATCTCTAATTATTACCGTACAATGTTGTACAACTTATCATAATTATCATGTAAGTTGAGTAAACTACAAATTTTGTCCCAGGCTATACATATTCGAGGCAACCTCTTAGACTGATCGTAATAGGGTGTCCCCCAAACAACTTTGTGCGTCCAAGCCCACCAAACGCGTCTCCTTGCTACTTAGACCACCAACGGATGCGTCCACCCCCAGACACCCAATTTGTTTGGTCTATTTTAATCCACGTTTTGATTTTGTTTTTATTGTACTAGCTTTTTTTACTTTTTATTTTTGTTTTTTAGCTTTTAATGTTTGTTTATTTCGATAATGCGGATTTTTTATGTAATGTTTTTAAATTTATTTGAAATATTAATAATGTTTTCGGTTTAATGAAATTTTAATTAAAAAAAAATGTTTGGTTTCCTTACTACGTGTGTTTGGTCTAGGTTTGGTCTGGGTGGTGTTTGAGCAGAGAGAAAGCTGATATGGCGCTGTGAGAGGTGGTTTTTGTTTGGTCTTATTACTTTTAGTCTTATATTTGCCGAGCTTCGTCTACATATGACGAAATGTTCTCCACTTAGAAGTGACGACACTAGTTTTATTGTCGATTAATATTCAGAATTTTTATGAAAGAAAAGTAAAGCTTCAAGTCTCTTTTACAAAAACTTTAAAGCACATATAATTTTTCCAAACTCATGCACAATGCTCATTATACATATATATATAAAAAGCAGGAGGTTTACATACACGTGTCAGTATATAAGAGTAGTGACACGTGTCAGTTTATAAGAGTAGGAATTCACTGTAGATACAACTGTTCATGGTTAAAATAAAACTGCATTAAAAAATTGCTAATTACAATCCCTCTCCTGTAGACCCACGGCTTGGGCTCGCGTTACGCGGCTGCCGAGAACAACCAACCCAAAACGAGTCCAAACAATACCAAATGCTACAAAATAATATAAAATAGTTAGTAAAAATAAGGAAAATAGAAGGAAATCATAAACTTATCTACGCACCATGCCTCGCCGTGAGTCACGGCTTGGCTCTCCTTCGACTGCCGAGACCAAACTAGCCCATACGGACCATTAACAACAAAATAAAAAGAAAATAAAGCAAACAAACCCGAGACCCAAACTAAAACAATCAACAAACATCACAAAAATGATAAAGAAAATAAAAGAGATTAAATGAATAAATAAACAACTCACCCCGAGTCAACACGATTTGATTCGGTGAGTCCGAGTCGCGACCGAGTCACGGCTAAAGTCGTACATCCACACGGTTTTAAGGTTTTTAAAACGTTTTATTAAAAGAGAATTAGTAGAATCGGTTTTAAAGTGTAGAGACCAAGATTCATGTATTTCGTGGTTCAGGCGGCCTTGGTTGGCTGTGGAAGATGAAGAACTTCATCTTAGAGAGAGAGTAGTGAGAGGGTGGAGAGAAGCTGTCTAATGATTATTTTTATTAAAATGAAAGAAACAATAATACACAAACTTTTCCACACCCCACATGGAGAGACATGTGGGGTATTTATAAGACCCTTTACATCACTAGTTTGCCAATTAAACATAAGTAGTCCCTGCGTGAGCTACTTAATACAAACCTAGTCCAATTCACGTGAGTGACGACATCTTTATAAAAAAGCAAGTCTAACATAAAGAAAATAGAAATTAGGGTTTCAAAATAAATTAAGAAAAATAAAGATAAATGGCGCGTGAGGAGTTTTTACCGAAAGAAGAGGTGGCTAGAGTAGATGGTGGTGGCTCGGTGGTGAAGGCAGAGGCGGTGGTGGCGCGTGACGGTGGTTGTGGTGGGAACCAAGGGCTCAAAATCTCCAGAAAGGTAATAGATAAGCCGATCTATTGATTCGGCAAAGAAAAGGTTCGCCGGAAAAATATTCCGGCACGGTGGTCGCCGGAAATGACGGCGGTGGCCGGAAGTGAGGTGGCCGGCGGTGGGTAGAGAGAAAGAGAAGAGAGAGAGTGAAATAGTTAAAATGAAATATATTATTATTATTATTAGGGTTCTTATAGTTTTGAGGGAGGGTTAAAAATGAAAATTGAATTGTGAGGGTGTGAAATAAAAAAGTGGGGTGGAGGGACTAATATTGCCAACATGACTAAACTTTTACAATAAACACTGTGGGACCCATTCGACGTACCAAACGGACTTGAAAATTAACGAAACTTGCGCTATTGTTCTCGAAATAATTTTTCCAATAAAAACGAATATAAATACGTATAACTCTCTCAAACTCAATTTATTTGGCAAATTCGATTCGTTTCGTGTTTTTTAAGTTGTGCCTGCTCGATAAAGAAATAATGCACGCGTTTACTATGATTGGAGTCAATTAGAACCAGATAACGCATACCGAATCAAAAATGTTATCAATATGTATTAATATTTTGTATGAAAACGCAAAACCTCCCGCAGCAACGCGCGGGTTAAAATATTTTGCATAATATATTTCGGCCCTTGCTTACTTTTTCAACTTAATAACACCAACAATTATAAATGTATTCAACCATTCTACATGTAGATCGCTTCAGAATTAGTTCATCATACAGGCTTATGTTTTTGTTATGATTTTATTTCAGATTCAAATAGAATAATGGCATATAACAAATAAGTGACAAAGTTGAATACACTATTCATTTTTCAGTAAATGTTTGTCACAATACTCTCGTTGCAACGCACGGGCTACCCCGCTCGTTTGTTATATTTAATGGTACAGAGGTACCTGATTGAAAAGCTAGTATTAACTTCTAGACATACAATCCATATTTACTCTGATATATAAGCTTAGAAGGTTTTCACTCATTTGGGAGAAAAAGTCCAAATGATTTGATCAAAAAATAATAAGTATCTATTTCACTAATGTGATAGGATTACGTATCATCTACAACGAAACATCATTTCGAACATCAAGTAACTAGTCCAACTTTCACAGGATAAAAAATTGGTTGATAAAAGATTATCGGGCTGTATAAACACGTATTTTGATGAACATGGTCCTCATAAGGAACACCCCGAAAGTCATTGGATCCCCTTCCATGGTTGATGACCTTTGGATAGTCCCTGATAACGATAACTAAATTTTGATGACACTAAGACTAAAAGGAGTGAGGCGTTCTAAGGGGCGATCCAAGCACTTTTTGGCTTTGGATCGCCTGCTACACCACCCCCACCAGGCGATCCAGCCTTCCGGCGATATATTTGGTTCGGCGGCTACTTCTGTACTTCTGTCACTTCAATGAGTATATATATGTATATCTGTCATTATATGTGAGTATATATATGTATAGATCGCATGTTACACCACCCCCATTATTTTTTGAGGCTACCCAACCTGCTGACTAGGCGCCACATGGCGCGAGTCGCCCCTTAGTTGGGTAGCCCCACTCCTTTCAGCCTAAGGACTTTTAGATGACTTGACGTAGGAGAGTTTGCCACGGTTTTTAGTGTACACTCATTCGTTGAGTGAGTGAGTTGTTATTATGTATCTTTAGACCACCATTTTCGATATTCTTCAATGTAATGTAAACTGGTCTAGGACTTTGCAAGAGAATGTGTTATCTTTTGTTAATTGAAGATTAGTTGAAATGGGAGTCTTTTTATCATAAACTTGATACGCCTGGGCCCGAGCCCATGGCCTATTTAGGTCTTAGGGTTTTACCCCACTTTGTCTTATAAATACTCTTGTAATCATTTATTATAATCATTCAATCAAAGTTTATATAAACAAATCTCTAGTTCTTCTCTCTATTTTCTTAAGGAGCTCGCACACGCTAAAAGTGGTGCCTTATCCCGATACAACCCCTAACCGGGTCGTATCAATTGGTGCTTTCATTGAGAGCTCTCGTTGAGAGGGCTTACGATTAGGGTTCCAATTTTTTTTTAATTTAAAAAAAAAAAAAAAAAAAAAAAAAAAAAAAAAAAAAAAAAAAAAAAAAAAAGTTACTGTTCATCGGGTACTATTCACCGGCACTGTTCATCTCGGTACTCTTCATCGAAGTACTGTTCATCGCGGGTACTGTTCATCGAAGAAAAAAATAAATTTGTTTTTTTTTTTTTTTTTTTCGAGTTAATGTTCATGGCATCGAGCGGAGGCGATCAAGACGCGGAATACGCAATCTCTAAGCTCTTGCAAATGGGTACGGTGGCCGAATATGAGAGTGAGTTTGTGATACTTGCAAATCGAGTAACGAGGATCTCTGAATCTTTACTTACATCGTTTTATATCTCCGGACTTAAATTGACATTACAAATAGAACTGTTGAGGGCAAGGCCTACAACTTTAGGAGAAGCCTTTGCCTTAGCCCATATAGTCGAGGCTCGTTTTGAGGCAATTGAAGAGAAGGAAAAAGAGCATATAATTGAAAAGAAATTAGATACCATTTCATCATTACAAAGTGAATTAGCTTCACCTGAGATTAAAAGGTCGTTAGATGCTGATAAAAATATTGGTGTCGATGTGGTTAATAACGCAATAGATGGTGTTTTTGATATTGGTGAGAGTAATGTGGAAAGCATGGAAGTTCGTAGTGAGTTTAGCGAATTTTCAGAAAATAAAGAAAGTGTGGAAGATGTTGTTGTGGGTGGTGGTGAAGCGTGTAGGGTTGACGAAGATGAGTCGAATATAGTGATATCGCTATTTAAGGATGGAGGTGGTGAATTTGATAGTCGTTTGGATGAAATAAATTTGAATTTAAGCGAGGAATTAGCGGACTCTCAATTTGCATATTCTTCGTATCACCTTGCGGGCAAGGTGATTTTTGAAGGAGTGGGGAGTGTTATGGCATGGGTAGCGGAAGACGGAAGAATGGTGTTCTGTTATGTCCGAGGCAAAGGAATACGAAAGAAGAAAAAGGCGAAGGCTGCAATTCAAAGAAGATTATGGGATCCCGGATTACGCCAATGTTGCAGGAGGACGGACTGCCGAAACGACTCAAGAAGTCCAAACGTATGGCATAAAGATTATGTCATATAATCTATCTTTATTTACGTGTCTTTGTTTATGACTGTTTTCATGTTTATTTAGGAAAGTCAATTAAAAATGTTTTAAGACAACACCTTGAGGGCAAGGTGGTTTTGAAGGAGTGGGGAATGATACGCCTGGGCCCGAGCCCATGGCCTATTTAGGTCTTAGGGTTTTACCCCACTTTGTCTTATAAATACTCTTGTAATCATTTATTATAATCATTCAATCAAAGTTTATATAAACAAATCTCTAGTTCTTCTCTCTATTTTCTTAAGGAGCTCGCACACGCTAAAAGTAATGCCTTATCCCGATACAACCCCTAACCGGGTCGTATCAAAACTCTCTTCATTACTCCAAACTCGAGAATTGATCATGACTTTAAGATTTTGTAAACACCATGTTGCCACTCAATAATTATGGGGTTATGTGATCATTCATTTCAAGTTTTTTGGTTTTTGTGTTGAACGTGATGGCGAATTGGCGATAGGAATGATTGGGTGGTCTAAATATGATAATATTTCATTTGAAAGATACACAAACAATAAAACCGACTTTATCTTGCTCAATTATTATAAATATCAAAAGTAATTTTAATATCAACTTCATAATAGATTGTAAAAGGGTCACTAGAAAACTACACTTAATCCGCATTAGTGTCTTGACGACTTCATGGTAAAAAAAAAAAAAACCGAAAAAAAAAAAAAAAAAACTTCATGGTAAAAAAAAAAAAACCCGAAGGGTCTAGTCCTTTATATATTTGAACCAGTTGCGACCTGCAAAAAATAGTTTATAATTTTACAAGTTGTTCTTGTTTAGAGATGTTTCAACTTTTCATTGTAAAGAGGATTAATCTTACAAGTTAGCTTTATAACATTGAACTCTTTTAGCTTTTTCATTATTCTCAAAAAAAAAAAAAAAAAAAAAAAAAGAATATTCCCCGCTAAATTCTCTTTTTCTTACTTAAAATGAAAAGTGATCAATTATTTTGAGACATTCAAAAAAAAAATAATGGACTATAATTTAGACTCACTTTTATTTTTTTGGATTACTCATTGACCCGAATCGACGCCGAAGACCTGTTCGAGGCCAAGGTTCAGATTGTCCAACGAATGGCAGAACTTGACCCGACGGGGGGCATAACACCCGGCTCCTTTTTGTTTTTGCTCTACCCATCGATGTGGGAAACCTTCAATTTTTTTCTTCTTGATTACTTCTAAAACATTAGTAAAAATGTTTTTTGATTCTATATCTACGTTTTCAAATATATATTTTTTTTAAAGGCATGTTTTTAAATATATTGATTTGTAGTTATATTTAGTTAGGGGTGTAAACGAGCTAAACTGCTCGTGAGCTACTCAAGATCGGTTCGGTAAAAGCTTAAAATGTGTTGAGCTTTAACGAGCTCGAGCTTAACATAAAGCTTCTTAAATAATCGAGCTCGAGCCCAAGCTTCTGATATTGAGTTTGATTAAGCACACGATCCTGAACGAGCTTTACATATATTACATATTGGTGAATAGTAAAGTTAGATATCATATAACTTTGAAGAATAATAAGCAATTTAGATACAAAATAACATATTTATGAATAGTGTAATCAAATATCACATAACTTTTGAGATAAATAAGCAATTTGGATCAATATTAAATCAGAAGCTTGAAACGAGCCGATCTTGAGCTTCCCAAATGCCAAACGAGCTAAGCTCCAGTCTTGTTATGCTTGAGCTCGACTCGGCTCGTTTACACTCCTATGTAAATGGTAAGTGTTTTTCAGATAGATAATGATTTACAATTGAGAACAAAACTTTGTCATTCACATTTTAATATAACAATGTTTCTCATTCTCTTAACTTAATTTTATAGTTTTAATTGGTATAACCTCATTTCACATGAGGTTTGAACTCGGGGTATCTTTTGAGACCTTCAGGTCACCTTAACACAAGGCCACCTTTTTTAGATGATTAACAGAGGTAAAAAGGGCGGATGTGACATAGCTTTTTGAAAACAACTTAATAATAAGCTGATAGGTTACCTGTTTCAATAAGCGAATCCAAACAGCCCCGTTAAACAGCTTAGGTTTATAAGAAGAAGCAGATAATCAGCCAATGTCACTCTAAGGATGAGGTGGTGAACTTCTAATTAAGAATCCATGGAGAACAATCAGTTTGAGGTAAGCGATCTTAAAGTGCTTACTGAAAACAACTTAATTCACACTTAACTGAGCATACAAGCACAAAATCCGAAACAAACAAATAAGTTGTTCTAGTAAGCAATCCCAAACACCCGTATGTATTTGAAACAGGGATCACTCTCATATAAGTAATCTTGAGCACTTATCACTTAGTTGAAGGCTCTATGAAATAAGACTTCTTATAATATTCTTAAAACTATAGATAAATCGTTAAATTGGGTGAAAGCTGAAAACACGCAATATACTTATTCAAAAGACACGATGTACGCAACAAACTTTCAAAATTACCATTGTACGCAATTTACTTTCAAATTTGGTGCAATGTACGCAATATGACCGGTAACCAGCAGGTTACCAGGTTTCAAACTTTGAAAATTGACAGGAATGGTCCCTGTGGCTTGCGTTGACTTTCACCGGTCATCCCTTGACTTTTTTATCACTTAGAAAAGTTACAGTAATGGTCCTTATGGTCCATGTGGCTTCCATTTTTGTCCCTTTTTTTACGTTTTCGTCCGTTTTTATACGTTTTCGTTCATTTTTATACATTTTCATTCGTTTTTATCCGTTTTCGTCCGTTTTTATACGTTTTCGTCCGTTTTTATACGTTTTCGTCCGTTTTTTTTATGTTTTCGTTCGTTTTTATACATCGTCATCATCCATTTTTTAACGTTTTCGTCCGTTTTTTTACGTTTTCGTCCGTTTTTATACGTTTTCGTTCGTTTCTATACATCTTCATCCGTTTTTTAACGTTTTCGTCCCTTTTTTTACGTTTTCGTCCGTTTTGATACGTTTTCGTTCATTTTTATATATTTTCATCCGTTTTTATCCGTTTCTACACGTTTTCGTCCGTTTTTTTTATGTTTTTGTTCATTTTTATACGTTTTCGTTCGTTTTTATACATTTTATCCGTTTTCGTCCTTTTTTGAACGTTTTTATACGTTTTCATCCATTTTCGACCGTTTTTACACGTTTTCGTCCGTTGTTTTATGTTTTCTTTCATTTTTATACGTTTTCGTTCGTTTTTATACATTTTTATCCGTTTTCGTCCGTAATTACACCTTTTCGTCCGTTTATGAACGTTTTTATACGTTTTCATCCATTTTTTTAATTTTTCGTCCGTTTTTAGTCGTTTTCATCCGTTTTTCTTACGTTTTCATACGGTTTTGTCCGTTTTTAAACGTTTTCGTCCGTTTTTCATAAGTTTCATACGTTTTTGTCCGATTTTATACGTTTTCGTCCGTTTTAGTCTTTTTCATCCGTTTTTCATATGTTTTCATACGTTTTCGTTCGTTTTTATACATCATCATCCTTTTTTTAACGTTTTCATCCGTTTTTTTACGTTTTCGTCCGTTTTTATACGTTTTCGTTCGTTTTTATACATTGTCATCCGTTTTTTTACGTTTTCGTCCGTTTTTATACGTTTTCGTCCGTTTTTATACATTTTCATCCGTTTTTATATCCGTTTTCGTCCATTTTGATACGTTTTCGTCCGTTTTTCTTACGTTTCATACAGTTTTGTCCGTTTTTTTTTCAAAATTTTTTTTTCCGAATTTAAAAAAAAAATATATTTTTTTCCGAAAATCCTTTTTTTTTTAATTTTTATTCCGAAAATATATTTTTTTCAAAATTATTTTTTCCGAAAATTTTTTTTTTTGAAAAAAATGTTATAGAAAAATTTTCAAAAAAAAATTTTGGGAAAAAAAAATTCAAAATTTTTTTTATAACTTTTTTTTCGCAAAATATTTTTTTATAATTTTTTAATATTTTCAAAAATAATTTTTTGCAAAAATTTTCAAAAATATTTTCGGAAAATAAAAATTTGAAAAAAAAATATTTTCGGAATAAAAAATTAATTCGGAAAAAATATTTTGAAAAAAAAGGAATTTTTTTAATTTTTTTTAATTTTTTAAATTTTTTTTAATTTTTAAATTTTTTTTTAATTTTTAAAATTTTTTAAAATTTTTAATTTTTTAATTTCTTTTTAATTTTCTTTTAATTTTTAATTTTTTTTAAATTTTTTAATTTGTTTTTAATTTTTTAATTTTTTAATTCTTTTTCGTACTTTTAATTTCTTTTTAAATTTTTTAATTTGTTTTTAATAACCGGACGAAAACGGACAAAACCGTAAGAAAATTGGACAAAAACGTTAAAAACGGACGAAAACGGATAAAAACGGATAAAAACGTTCATAAACGGACGAAAAGGTGTAATTACGGACGAAAACGGATAAAAACGAACGAAAACGTATAAAAACGAACAAAAACATAAAAAAACGGACGAAAACAGATAAAAACGGATGAAAATGTATAAAAATGAACGAAAACGGATAAAAACGGATGACAATGTATAAAAACGAACGAAAACGTATAAAAACGGACGAAAACGTAAAAAAACGGATGACAATGTATAAAAACAAACGAAAACGTATAAAAACGGACGAAAACGTAAAAAAACGGATGAAAACGTTAAAAAAAGGATGATGATGTATAAAAACGAACGAAAACGTATGAAAACATATGAAAAACGGATGAAAAAGACTAAAACGGACGAAAACGTATAAAATCGGACAAAAAACGTATGAAACTTATGAAAAATGGACGAAAACGTATAAAAACGGACAAAACCGTATGAAAACGTAAGAAAAACGGATGAAAACGACTAAAAACGGACGAAAAATTAAAAAAAATGGATGAAAACGTATAAAAACGTTCATAAACGGACGAAAAGGTGTAATTACGGACGAAAACGGATAAAAATGTATAAAAACGAACGAAAACGTATAAAAACGAACAAAAACATAAAAAAACGGACGAAAACGTGTAAAAACGGATAAAAACGGATGAAAATATATAAAAATGAACGAAAACGTATCAAAACGGACGAAAACGTAAAAAAACGGACGAAAACGTTAAAAAACGGATGAAGATGTATAGAAACGAACGAAAACGTATAAAAACGGACGAAAACGTAAAAAAAACGGACGAAAACGTTAAAAAATGGATGATGTATAAAAACGAATGAAAACATAAAAAAAACGGACGAAAACGTATAAAAACGGACGAAAACGGATAAAAACGAATGAAAATGTATAAAAATGAACGAAAACGTATAAAAACGGACGAAA
This sequence comes from Artemisia tridentata subsp. tridentata, assembly GCA_021014915.2. Classification (NCBI taxonomy): domain Eukaryota; kingdom Viridiplantae; phylum Streptophyta; class Magnoliopsida; order Asterales; family Asteraceae; genus Artemisia; species Artemisia tridentata. The sequence goes on along the minus strand of CP139508.1, from coordinate 487,200,863 downwards.
ACGTAAAAAGTGACAAAAATGGAAGCCACATGGACCATAAGGACCATTACTGTAACTTTTCTAAGTGATAAAAAAGTCAAGGGATGACCGGTGAAAGTCAACGCAAGCCACAGGGACCATTCATGTCAATTTTCAAAGTTTGAAACCTGGTAACCTGCTGGTTACCGGTCATATTGCGTACATTGCACCATATTTGAAAATAAATTGCGTACAATGGTAATTTTGAAAGTTTGTTGCGTACATCGTGTCTTTTGAATAAGTATATTGCGTGTTTTCAGCTTTCACCCTTCTTAAAACTATAGATAAATCGTTAAATTGGTTGTAGTGACTCAATGGTAAGTTTCTAAAACAAAAATCAACGCGCATATCTCCTGGCATTCAAAATATATATTCTCTGTCCCCTAGTCACTTTCCTTTTTTTTTTTTTTTTTTTTTTTTTTTTTTTTTTTTTTTTTTTTTTTTTGGGGTAAAGGGTTGTTGTACCCGGTGAATATATTAATCAAAAAATGAGTTAATTACAAGATAAAGAGAAGGATGAGCCTCTCTTTGCCCACGCTTAAATAGCACAAACTATATGACTTAAACACACTTAAGTCATGACTACTACTTGACCTAATAAACAAGAACTACAACCAAATGCATAAACTTGAGGACCATGAATCTTCCAAATCTTCCGCATCCTCTCCACTCGAGGATTATTCTTGAAAAGAATTGTGGTTAACTTCAACCGAACTACTTCAGCAATAGTTTCACACATCTTGTTTACACTTCTATCACCTTTAGCATATAAAACGGCTATTACGCTCTTGCCAAATAAAGTAAGATGAAGCTGCAATTACCAGCCTACCCACGATACTCGTCACTGATTTCGAATTCGAAATGGGTTCGATCCATGCCATAATATCATCCCATCTTGGCGCCACTGACGGGAGACCAGCTACACGAAGCATACTAAACCAAACCAGAGCCGAGAAGGAGCATTCAAAAAACAAATGCTCGTGAGTATTGTTGTTATTTGTTGTAACCCGATAGAAATTCAAAGTCGTGTGAGTACACTTTCAGATCAATAAAATGGAGTGGATACCAATTTATGATCGGATAAAATCGAATTTGATTCAAGATTATATATGTTAGTATGTTTGCAGAAAATCGTGATCAAAAGATGTATGATCAGAGTGTCCATTCTCTATACGAAATTGAGAATATATAAGACGGTTTTCGGGGTCTAATAACTGTAAAACAGTTATATTGGTCTACACCAACTAGCAGCAGAATCCATAACTAGCAGCAGGAACCACACTACCAGCAGAAACCAGCACTAGCAACAGGAACATGAAGCTAGCAGCAGAATCCACAAAGCTAGCAGCAGAATCCACAAAGCTAGCAGCAGAATCCAGACAAGCTAGCAGCAGAATCCAGATAAACTTTTATGTATTATTTGGTGGACCCTGCCAGGGGCTGCCGCCCCTTGGACCCTGCTTCTCTCAGGGGCGCTGCCCCCGAACCCCCGCCAAGGGGGCTACGCCCCCTTGGAACCCCCGTTAGTATCCAAATAAGCGTATACTCTTATTTGCATATTAAACGCAATCTATTTTACACTAAATATACCAACAAGTATCGGGTTGCAACTTACATAATAATGGACAACGAAACGTGTTTAAGTCGACAGAATTGCCCACATCCCATTGCTTCAATTTGTCTTGAGTCTTCAGTTTCCTCTCCATGACCAACCACAAATGAAAGGCGTGTACGAGGAATACTAAAAGAGGACCACACAATTCGAAACCAAGGCACAACAGGTTGCCTGGTCCTAATAGTGTCCCATACTGTTCGAACAGCAAACTCACATAAAGAACCATCAATAGCCTTCCAAAACAGTATGCCTTGCTTGTTTTCATTAATATTTGGGGGCATGATCTGATTAAGAACAGGAAAAGAATCATACCATGCGACAGGCCATTTCCACATGTCGTTTTCCACAATGTCCGCCAACTTTGCATCATGAGAAAAATCTGCATTCATAATATTCCTATTTGACACATGTAAAGTCAAAGGAGTATGCATTGCCCAAGTATCAAACCAAGCCGAAAAGTAAAGCTTGGAGTCTCTGCACAAAAACTTAAGAGTTCATATAATTTTTCTGGACATAAATGGAAGCGTGTGTGTGTTACACGCACACTGTATTCACGAAAGACCCGAAGCATACTATTAACTATGAGGATGCTAGAATTAATGGTCTTAATCTTTTTTTAAAAAAAAGTAAAGCTTGGAGACTCTGCACAAAAACTTAAGAGTTCAAATAATTTTTCGGGAGATTGAGTGAACGAGTGTGTGTGTTGCCCACACACTGCATTCACGAAAGACCCGAAGCATACTATTAACTCTAAGGCATTCACTCTCAATGCGCTATGGTATATAATCTTAGAAAAGATTCTCTCATTTACCTATGTGGGACAAAAGGTTCAAATGGCTTCATCAGAATATATTAATTAAGTATCGATTTTGACGTTTCTCTCATCCATTAATTTCCTAACTTTGGATCGTTCGTTCCAATTACGAGATGTTTCGTATATATTCGATAACATTACATAACCAGCTTAATCTTGTTCCATTAGTGACATAAGTTTGCCATCTGCGATTGTTCCTATATCTAAATTTTTACCTTTGCTAACTTATTAGTCGTTCCTTTTTTTTACACATTTACCATCGAATTATGATTATGTTTTGATTATATCATCACTTAATCCCTTATCACGTTATACTAAGGATGTATAGATGACTCGGTGCATGAGGCTTTGCAAGGGTGTCTAGTGTACAATAGTTGAGCACTCGAGTGAGTCGGTTGTTCCTTACAATAGGTGGTATAAGACTTTGCAATAAAACGTGTATATGATTTATATTTGATAGTTTTTACATGACTAGATGAAGAGTTTGCAGGGGTGTTTAGTGTACAAAAAAAAAAGGATTCATCACTAGTTTTCATTTTTATTGCTTCTTACAATTAAGTACTATACCCTGCAAGTATTTTACAACTAAGACAACGATTCATTACTAGTTCTCATTTTTATAACTTTTTATTGTATAGATCTTTCTATTGAATGAGTAACTCGTTTTTAATTTTTCACTGTTGATTATTATTGGTAAACTTAAAAGAAAAAAAAGAAATTTTTTTTTTTTGAAGTCTTTGTTACGAAAAACTTAAGAGCTCATAGAATTTTACCAAACTCACATACAACACCCAACAGATTGGGAATCATATGGGACTTTGAAAGCATAGTATTAACTTTAAGACATATAATTCATATACAACATGGTATATAAGCTTAGAAGATTTTATCTCATTTACCAATGTGGGACAAAACCAAAACTCATGTCCAACTTTTAAGATAAGGGCTATGTTTGGCGCAGAGCTTTTTGAAACTTTTTGGGGCGATGAGCGGTGAGCAATGAGCTTTTTGATTTTTAGTGTTCGTTTGGCAAAAGAGCGCTGAGTTTTGCTATTTTTTTAAAAATGCTCATTTTTCTAATGCTTCTTTAAGAAGGTGTGAGCGGTGAGCAATGAGCTGTTGCTACTACTCACAGCTACTGCTAACAGCTACTTTTGCCAAACATAGCCAAGGTAGGTAAAGTTTGTTTTATTGTTTCATATATGTCGAACGTAGGTTAGCTCGTCAATGGTTAATTTAATATTTAAGTTTGTAAAGGATGTGAAGTGTCCCTTGCTACATTTTGTCGTTAATGGTTTAATAAGAGGAAGTGGATCTTCAAAAAGAACAGCCTGAAAGACTTTAGCTCCCCTTCAATGAATGACCCTTGGGTCTTGTAAGAGCATTTGCAATGGACTCAAATGAAAAAGCTTTTTACTATTTAAATAAGCTTTTCAAAAGCTTTTTTACCATTGCATTAAAGACTTGAAACAAAGACTTGGCTAGTGCCAAGCGGTTTGAAAGAAACGCTTTGTACTTGCAAGCATAGTAATAAATGCATCAAGTCATAACAACTTTACCATTTATTGTCATAAATGCTTCAAGTCTTTTAAAGGTAAGAGCCATTGTGGATGCTCTAACGTTTACAGATACACAAACAATAAAACAAACTTTACGAACCTCAATTATTATATAAATATTAAAGGTTAAAAGTTAATAACGACTTCATAACAAATTTTTAAAAAGTAACTAAAAGACTACGTTTACAGATACCATCAAATTACTCCTTCCAATTTTTTATTTTTCTTTTTTCTTTCTTTTTAATCTTCTTTAATTTCTTCTAAAACTTTATCAAAAATGTTTCTTGATTCTGTAATACCGATTTCTTGTTTTTTTTTATTCAAACCATTCACCTTGTTAATTATTCATTGACCCGGTCCGGGTAAATACCTTCTCGTTAAATATTTTTTGGTTACTTTAGATTTTAACTAGGTAGGGTATGGAATTCCACTTTCATAAATATTACGGTAATTTAACGGTGACTTTCATTTGATGTTTGGTATTTTTCACTTTAATGTTGGAGTTTTGTAGTCAAATTATCTTTGCAGATCTACAAGTGACTAAATACTCTCCACTTAGGAGTGAGGACACTAATTTTATTGTATTTTTTATTGTGAATTATAATTCATAATCTTTATAAAAGATTTTTTTTTTTTTTTTTTTTTTTTTTTTTTTTTTTTTTTTGAAAGGCAATTTATTTCAACACAAATAAACAAGAGTAAACTGCAAAATACATCCATGTGGTTTACACCTTTTGGCACTTTACATCCTTGTCAGAAACTATTGGCAATATACATCCCCCGTTAGGCAAACGTTTGCCACATTACATCCCTAAGTTGGATGGGCGTTATCTTTCTCCGTTAAGTGTTTGCATCGTTAGTCCCTCCGTTAGTTTTGTTTGCATCGTTAGTCCCTCCGTTAGTATTTTTTACAAAAATTAATTTTTTTTTTCGAAAATAATTTTTTTTCGAAATTAATTATTTTACAAAAATTAATTTTTTTTAGAAATATTAAATTTTTTTTCGAAATTAATTTTTTTACAAAAATTACTTTTTTTCGAAATTAATTTTTTTAGAATTTTTTTTTTTTTTTGAAATTACTTTTTTTTTAAATTAATTTTTTTTACAAAAATTAATTTTTTTTCGAAATTAATTTTCTTACAAAAATTACTTTTTTTTTTTCGAAATTAATTTTTTTAGAAAAATTAATTTTTTTTTTGAAATTATTTATTTACAAAAATTACTTTTTTTCGAAATTAATTTTTTTACAAAAACTAATTTTTTTTCGAAATTAATTTTTTTTTAGAAAAATTATTTTTTTTTTTCGAAATTATTTAAAAAAAATTAATTTCGAAAAAAAAAGTAATTTTTGTGAAAAAATTAATTTCGAAAAAAAGTAATTTCTGTAAAAAAATTAATTTCGAAAAAAAAAATATTTTTTCTAAAAAAAATTAATTTCGAAAAAAAAGTTAATTTTTGTAAAAAAATTAATGTCGAAAAAAAAAGTAATTTTTGTAAAAAAATTAATTTCGAAAAAAAATTAATTTCGAAAAAAAAATAAATTTTAAAAAAAAATTAATTTCGAAAAAAAAAATTAATTTTTCTAAAAAATATTAATTTTTGTAAAATAATTAATTCCGAAAAAAAATTAATTTCGAAAAAAAAATTAATTTTTGTAAAAAATACTAACAGAGGGACTAACGATGCAAACAAAACTAACGAAGGGACTAACGATGCAAACACTTAACGGAGAAAGATAACGTCCATCCAACTTAAGGATATAATGTGGCAAACGTTTTCCTAACGGGGGATGTATATTGCCAATAGTTTCTGACAGGGATGTAAAGTGCCAAAATGTGTAAACCACAGGGATGTATTTTGCAGTTTACTCAATAAACAATTACAAACATAGGCATCAACTATATTAACAAGATACTTAACAATAGTGGACCCAAAATAAAACATTACAACACAAAACATTACAAGGCTAAAAACTTGACCCTAAGTACAAGGCTAAAAACCCCACTAGCGTCAACTTTGAGATATTAGGAAGTCCCTCTATGAGGGCTTGGCTTGGGTATACTCAGGTTAAGTCTGAGGGGGCAGCGTTTACTCCTATTAATCGTCGTGCCTTCGGGCGGATTAGTAGGGGGTTTTCCCCCATCGGGTATTTAGATAAGGCTTTCCACTTCGAGGGAGCTCTCTAGCGCGGGCCCCGTTAAGACAACGTAAGCTAGACCTTCCGCTGTTGAATCGCGACACAAAATTTTAAAAGAAATTCACCTTTCAAAAAAAAAGTACAAAGTCAACCTAAGACAAGTCAAACCAAGTGTGACACAAAGAATAAACCCATGGACATTATGAATGAAACAGAATGCATATCACTGGAGAGGAACCTGTTACTGTTACTTTATAAAAGAAATGTACAGCTTGATGTCCGTGTTACCAAAATTTAAGAACTCAAATCATATTTCCAAACTCAAATACTACTCCTAATAAATATGTAGAAGCAATTCTTAAGTCAGAAAGCATTGTATTCAACTTAAGACATACAATGCATTTGCACTATTGTATATAAGCCTAGAAAATTTTTTTCCTTTACCTATGTGGGACAAAAGTTTTTACTGGTTTCATGTAACTAATCAAATAGGCTAATACTCCTATCATCTACAATAGAACTTGGTTCCAAACATTAACACTCTGTTCTTAAGATTTCTTTTGAAAGGATAGAAAAGTAGTGGAAAGAAAGGTAGGGGTGGGGAGAGGAGTGGAATGAAAACTTGTAATTTTTTTGATGTTCTCAAAGTTTAAAAAAATGGAACGAAAGTGAAAGAAAGTTGTAGCATTTATTATATTTTACCATATTACCTTTTCAAAGATTAAAAAAATAATATAAAATACAAAAAAGAAAAATACAACTAGTACTTTTTTTTTGAAGAAAATATAAAACAAAAGGGTCCTACTATGCAAACCCCCTACCCACTACCATCCCAAGCCCCCCCCCCCCCCCTATGTGTTCCTACTTTTTGTCCCATTAGGTTTGTACTTTATTTTTTTTATTATTTTTTTTTATTATTTTTATTTTTTTAACACACTATATCTATACCAGTTTTTTTGTAACTTTTTTTTTTTTTTTTGTATAAGTTTTTTTTTTCCTTAACAAAAGTTTTAAGTTTTTGGTATTAGTTTTTTTAACAAGTTTTTTTAACACAAGTTTTTTAACAAAGTTTTTTGTATAGTTTTTAACATAAGTTATTTTGTTAGTTTTGACACGTTTTTGGGTGCATTTGCGGGTTTCTCGAAGGGACAATGCATTCACGGGTTTCTCTTTTCTTTTATCGAGATGGGATGAAAAGATAGATGTTCAGTCTTGTCCTTTTGATTCCTTTTTTTTATTATTATAAACATCACAAAGAACATCACCAGAAGCACAACAACATAAGCAGCAAACATAAGCAGGCAAACCATCAAGAACATCACCAGAAGTACAACAACATAAGCATACTTTAACACCAGAACATCACCAAGAACATCACCATAAGCACAACAACATAAGCAGTAAACATAAGCATCAAACATAAGCATCAAACATAAGCAGCAAACATAAGCAGGCAAACCATCAAGAACATCACCAGAAGCACAACAACATAAGCAGCAATAACATAAGCCGCAAACATAACCAGAAGCAAAAACATAAGCAACAACAACATAAGCCGCAAACATAACCAGAAAACAAACACATAAGCAGCAAACATAACCAGAAGCCGCAACGACTGAGGTACAATTATACGCCATTACACATTAGTTTCCAAAATGTAGGGGTGCAAACGAGTCGAGCCGAGCCCGAGCTTCACTATAATCGAGCTGGCTCGTCAGTTTTTTAACGAGCTCGAGCTCGAGCTCGGCTCGATCCGAGCCTTTATTTTCGAGCTCGAGCTCGGCTCGATAAGGCTCGAGTTGACCCGTTTGACCAAGCCCACAACCAAAGTACAATAACACACACTGTGACTTCAGTATTGATTGATGGGTAATTTACTTGTCTTTTCGTGCAGTTTTGTCCTTAATATCTCAATTATTATTACTTTAAACACAAATGATCAAATCTCCTTATCTCCGGCCTTGGTTTGAACTCATGATGGGTATGCCACTTTAACAACCAAGTCTCTAAACTCAAACTGAAATGATAATAGATGGTGTGAAATAAAAAGGAAAATAGATCTCAGATTTATATATTTTTGGTACTCATATCGTCGACGAAAAATCATTTCTTAAGATCAAACAATATTTTCAACTCAAGATATCTTTTTGGTACTCATATCGTCGACGGAAAATAGATCTCAGATTTATATCTTTTTGGTGTGAAATAAAAAGGAAAATAATCATTTCTTATTTCGTTGACAAAAAATCAAACCACTGGATCTCAGTTTGTGTTCAACTCAAGAAACAATATTTAAAAATTCTTTAAGATCAAACAAACACACATCATAGATCCATTTAAAGGCATAGCCTTCTTTAACTATCCGAAAAAAGCAAAGATAGAACAAAACCTTTAAGTTTCATCCTATCTTTTGTTCGTTCAACCAAAAACACAACAAAGAAAAAGAACCTACCGTGGACCTTGATTGTTAAAAGATCTTGATGATGAGATCATCTCTCTCGTGGTGGTGTGGTTACAAGAGAAGATAAGTATCCTCCTCGTTGTGGTTTGGTGTTTGATCTGCAATTGAGAGACAAGAAGGAGATGGTGAGTTGGTTTGATCGGTTTATAGATCTGAAAATGAGTTGGTTATTGGGGTGATTAGATTTGTTTGGTGAGAGAGTTTTTAAGATGGTAGGCGGAATAAAAATGGATCTGTGTGTTAGGGTTATTACTTTACATGTGAGATTAGGGTTATACTTATTATTGACCGGATCTGTGTAATTATTGGGCTCGGTTATTGGGCCAAATGGGCTCGGCTCGATAAGGCTCGACGAGCCTACTCGATCTTCACAAGCTCGGCTCGAGCTCGGGCTCGATAAGTAAACGAGTTGATTTTCAGGCTCGAGCTCGACAAGGCTCGGCTCGTTTTGAGCTTTTTATCGAGTCGAGCTCGAGTAGCTCGCGAGTAGCTCGGCTCGTTTGCACCCCTACTAAAATGTATAAAGTTTATAAAAAAATGATAAATCGAGATTTTTAAAAGGCTCAGATTATTATTGTTTTATCATTTTGGCTGCAAATTTGAAGGTTGCAAAGTGAGGATTAAACTCACTTTACCATCTATTCGGTTATGCCACGCCAATCAAAAACAAGTTTTTTTTTCATCATTGTCGTATCTCGGTTTTTTTTAAGAAACCATTTTACAATTTCATTCACAATTGCAGCACAACATAAGCAGCAAACATAAGCAGGCAAACCATCAAGAACATCACCAGAAGCCACCACAACATAAGCAGCAAACATAACCAGAAGCCACAACAAACGATGAATAACTCACCGTTCTTCACGACTGAGGTAGTCCTTTTTATTGTTTTTTTTTTCATTATAAACATCACAGAAACCAGCAAATATAACCAGAAAACATCACATAAACCAGCAAATATAACCAGAAAACAAAAACATAAGCAACAAACACAACTGCTTATCTTAAAAAACATAAGCAGCAAACACAACTGAATGTGTTAATTAAATTAGGGGGGGGGGGGTTAGAATAACTCGATCATAAGTCACATCTTTTTTAGATCTAAAAAGATCTAAAAATAACCACCATAAGTCACATCTTTTTTAGATTTAAAAATAACCACCATCAGAACCACCATAAGTCACATCTTTTTTAGATCTAACAAAGATCTAAAAATAACCACCATAAGAAACAACGAGTCTTTTTTAGATCTAAAAAGATCTAACAAAGATCTGTTTAGATCTAAAAAGATCTAAAATAACCACCATCAGAATATCAAAAAATAACCACCATAAGACACATCTTTTTTAGATCTAAAAAGATCTAACAAATATCTAAAAATAACCACCATCAGAAACAACGGGTCTTTCTTAGATCTAAAAAGATCTAACACAAACATAACCACGTCTTTTTTAGATCTAAAAAGATCTAAAAAAAAGAATTAAAACCGCGTCAATACCACCCAAGCCCACAGACCTAAACCCACCCATCCCATCTATCTTCTCGCAAGAACATCACCAACCACAAGAACATAAAACCATCAAGAACATCACCAACCATCAAGAACATCAAAAAGTCTGTGGGTGAGACAGAGAATAACTCAGAATAGATGGGATGGGGGTGGTAAGGTTGTGTTAGTGAGAGAGAGAAACACAGAGTGAGATGGGATGGGGGGGGGGGGGGGGGGGGGAAGTATGAACGTGGTATTGAACGTGTATTGTCAGTAGTAAAGAGATAAGAGGGGTGTGTGGGTTTAAGTCTGTGGGCCGGGTGGTATTGACGCGGTTTTAATTCTTTCTTCTTTTTTTTCCCCTAAGACAATGTAAAAAAAAAAAAAGTGCTAAACAATTTTGTAATTGGTTAAAAAAAAAGTTGTAAAAAAAGTAATTTGTTAAAAAAAAATAAAAGTAGTAAAAGTTATAAAAAAAATAAAGTAATTTGTGAAGAAAAGTATGTTAACCAAGATGAGAGGGATATACAATCCGGAATCTGTTGATAACTCCACCCAAAACAAAATGGTTTATAATTGAGCTACTAAGATTTTATGAAACTACGTAAAATCAATTAAACTGTCCTTTATATATTGATCCACTCGACGATCGAGATTTGCGAGGGACTGAGTGGAAGGAAGAATTAGCCAAAAATAAATTATTTAATTTTAGCATACAATCAATTTGGGTAGACTAATTTTATTAAAAGGAAGAAATCTAAAAAAAATATGTGAGGATAGAATGGTTAATGGTGCAAAGTGTTGGATATAAAATCACAACGTTCATATATAATTGGGGTAATAAAAACATACTTTGATAAAATAAAATCTTTTTTTATATATGGAGATCTTGGTTTCATTAGTTTTCATCCCATATTTGGGATGTTGAAAAGCCCCACCTATTCCCCTTCCTCACACCTCAGTTCACGCTACTTTCGTTTGTTAAAAAAAACTTAAGAATACATTGACTTTTTTATTCCCTTCTCTTTCTCCCACTTTCTTCCGAAAAATAAACTTGAGAACAGAGTGTAAACAACGAGTCCAACGCCTTTACTCCACATAAAAATTTGGCTGATAAAACTTATCGGGCTATACAAAAACATATCAAGTAGCCCAACTTTTCTCCTATCACCTGTTGAAAACAACTTAATTCACCCTTAACTGAGCATACAAGCACAAAATCCGAAACAAACAAATAAGTTGTTCTAGTAAGCAATCTCAAGCACCCGTATGTATTTGAAACAGGATCACTCTCATATAAGTAATCTTGAGCACTTATCACTTAGTTGAAGGCTCTATGAAATAAGACTTCTTATAGTATTCTTTAAACTATAGATAAATCATTAAATTGGTTGTAGTGACTCAATGGTAAGTTGCTAAACCAAGAATCAACGCACATATCTGCTGGCATTCAAAATATATATTCTTTGTGTCCTTGTCACTTTCTGCACATCCTTACTTCATACTATGCTACCGGTAAAGGCCAGACTCAATTTGTCGATGATTGTTAGGATGCTTAGGGAAGAAAGAGTAGGCATCTGGTAGCTAATATAAAAACTGTAGTGCATGAACGAGGCGTCCCTGACACTGGAGGTATGTTAAAGTGTTGTAAGGTTTTTATTCTTAAATGATAAGATGTGCAAAAATACATAGCTGGTCAATTGACTCAATCCTGAATGGCTAAATCCTGAGTTAAAGCTGTGTTTTTTGAGTTTATTCTATCGTTTTTATTGTGCTCTCTTTCCTGGTCCGAGTACTAACAGCCTTTAAGAATGCACGTTCTGGTAAGATAAAATGACTTGTATGATCCAAGGATGTTTTATGTGATTAGTATTGCCAGTAAATGAATCTGCTTGGGTCTGCAATACATGGTCGGCAATTGATTTATTAAACAACTCTTTCGAGCACAATTTGTGATACTTGATTTGCCCCTTGGATAACGAATTTGAATTCAGTTGTAATCCAGCTTACGAGTTTTCTAAGATGTTATATTAAGACTATTTGAGTGTTGTCCAATTACCATAAATTTTTTCCATGTAGAGGCTGTATGTATTCAACAATATTGGGTCAATACGAGTAACAAGTTGGGTTGACCCGTGAACACTTTTTGTCCAGTTTTTTGAACTTTATATAAATAGTTAATGCTTCTGCTTCTGATTTTCGCATCTCACTAACCATAGGGTGTGAAGGCAAGTCTCATCATGGAACTGTGGGTAAGTATTTGTTGTTTAAGAGAAATGATTAGCAATGCTACATTATTTGTTTGAGTAAATTAATTAATAAGATTATGTGCATAAAAAATACACTTTTTCGCTTTTAGTATAGCTGCTAAATAAGCAAACGACTATGGATATGATATAAGCAAACAACTGTGTTTTGAGGATTTTTGTTTCATACAGTATAGTAAATATCATGTGTACGCAATCGATCATGAATATGATTTTTGCAGTTGGCCTTACTTTGTTTTCTTTTCTCAAAGTCAAAAAAGTTATAGGCATCGCAATAAAGTTGAGTAAACTACAAATTTTGCACTTTTTAGTCCTGGCATATCTTGATCTACATACGACTAAATACTTTGCATGTGAGGATGCTTGAATTATTAAGTCTCAATCTTTGTAAAAGAAAGGTAAATCTTGGAGTTTTTGTACAAAAACTTAAGAGTTCATATAATTTTTTGAGACTGCGAGAGAGCGCATGTATATGGTATATACATGTAATCTTCAACAGCCCCAAAGCATTACTATTAACTCTAAGACATACGCTTTCTGTGCACTATGGTATATAACCTTAGAAAATTTTATCTCATTTAGCTATGTGGGACAAAGGTTCAAATGGTTTCATCATAAAATAGTAAGTATCTATTTCACTAATCAAATAGGCTGATACTTCTATCATCTACTATAAAACATCGTTCCGAACATTAAGTAACTCGTCCAACTATACTCCAGAACAAAAAAAAAAAAAAAAAAAGGAAAAAAAAATGGTTGATAAAGGATATCGCAAATACAAACACATATTCTACAATTTTAAATTAGTGAAACATTTGGCAACCCAACTTGCGACATCGTCATCTTAAAGCCTATTGTGCGACAATAGGCTATGTGGGAAACCTTGTTCTAGACCTCTTTTATAGGTTTAATGGTTATGTAGTTTGCAAACCAAATGCCTGGCGCGAGTTTAATCCCCGCTCAACTCGATATTTTATTACACCCTTGTATTTAATTACAGTAAGTACTCCTCATATAGATGATGATTAGCAATTGAGATGTTAAATTTGTCATTCTCACATTATATTATACTAGTAATAATGTTTCTCATTATTGTATCTTAACTCTATAGTTTTAGTTGATCAATGTAGGATTCTAACGATAAAAATGGTTTAATTTGCTATAACCACATTTCATACCTCATGAGAAATGAGGGGCGAATTCTAATTCACAAACATTCTGCAAGATTAACAACAAGAATTTAATTATGAAGCTAATTATACAAAACTAAGCGTTTACGAACTCTACCCTGTTTAACCATCAAAAAGCTACATTGATTTTAGAGTAAACTGCAAAATACATCCCTGTGGTTTATACCTTTTGGCACTTTACATCCCTGTCAGAAACTATTGGCAATATACATCCCCCGTTAGGCAAACGTTTGCCACATTACATCCCTGAGTTGGATGGGCGTTATCTTTCTCCGTTAAGTGTTTGCATCGTTAGTCCTTCTGTTAAAATGTTTGCACCGTTAGTCCTATGGGTTAAGTCTATTTGCACCGTTAGTCCTTCGTTACGTTTTCGTCTAGTTTTTTACGTTTTCGTCCGGTTTTTTACGTTTTCGTCCGATTTTTTACGTTTTCGTCCGATTTTTTACGTTTTCGTCTATTTTATTACGTTTTCGTCTGATTTTTTACGTTTTCGTCCGATTTTTTACTTTTTCGTATGTTTTTTTACGTTTTCGTCCGATTTTTTACGTTTTAGTCCGATTTTTTTCGTTTTCGTCCGATTTTTTACCTTTTCGTCTGTTTTTTTACGTTTTCATCCATTTTTTTACGTTTTCGTCTGTTTTTTTACGTTTTCGTCTGATTTTTTACATTTTCGTCTGTTTTTTTAAGTTTTCATCCATATTTTTACGTTTTCGTCTGTTTTTTTACGTTTTCGTCTGTTTTTTTACGTTTTCGTCCGATTTTTTACGATTTCGTCAACTTTTTAAAGTTTTTGTCCGATTTTTTTTTCGTTTTTTCGTCCGATTTTTTTTGTTTTCGTCGATTTTTTTTTACGTTTTCGTCTATTTTTTTTACGTTTTCGTCTGATTTTTTACACTTTCGTCTGTTTTTTTTACGTTTTGATCCATTTTTTTACGTTTTCGTCTGTTTTTTTACTTTTTCATCCGATTTTTTTACGTTTTCATCCGATTTTTTTCGTTTTCGTCCATTTTTTTTTACGTTTTCGTCCGATTTTTTACGTTTTCGTCCAGTTTTTTACATTTTCGTCTTTTTTTTTTATGTTTTCGTCTGTTTTTTTTTAAGTTTTCATCCATTTTTTACGTTTTCGTTTGTTTTTTTTAAGTTTTCATCCATTTTTTACGTTTTCGTCTGTTTTTTAACGTTTTCGTCCATTTTTTTACGTTTTGTTCTTTTTTTTACGTTTTCGTCCGATTTTTTTCGTAAAAAAAAAGACGAAAACGTAAAAAATAGATGAAAACTTAAAAAAACAGACGAAAACGTAAAAAAATAGATGAAAACTTAAAAAAACAGACGAAAACATAAAAAAACAGACGAAAATGTAAAAAATCAGACGAAAACGTAAAAAATCGGACGAAAACGTAAAAAAACAGACGAAAACGTAAAAAAATGGACGAAAACGAAAAAAATCAGACGAAAACGTAAAAAACAGACGAAAACGTAAAAAAAGGGACAAAAACTAAAAAAATGGACGAAAACGTAAAAAAACAGACTAAAACGTAAAAAATCGGACGAAAACGTAAAAAAACAGACGAAAACGTAAAAAAATGGACGAAAACGAAAAAAATTGATGAAAACGTAAAAAAAAGACTAAAATGTAAAAAATCGGACGAAAACGTAAAAAACAGACGAAAACTTAAAAAATGGACGAAAACGTAAAAAATCGGACGAAAACGTAAAAAAAGGGACAAAAATAAAAAAAATTGGACAAAAACGTAAAAAAATGGATGAAAATGTAAAAAAACAGACGAAAATGTAAAAAATCAGACGAAAACGAAAAAAAATCGAACGAAAAACGAAAAAAATCGGACAAAAACTTAAAAAAATAGACGAAATCATAAAAAATTGGACGAAAAAGTAAAAAAAGAGGCGAAAACGTAAAAAAAAGACGAAAACGTAAAAATTTGGATGAAAACTTAAAAAACAGACGAAAATGTTAAAATCGGCGAAACGAAAAAAAGACAAACGTAAAAAATAAAAAAAAAAAAACAAAGACGAGAAAACGAAATAAAAAAATGATGAAAACGTAAAAAAAAAAAAACGAAACGTAAAAAAACAGACGAAAACGTAAAAAAATGGGAAACTAAAGACGATAGGCGAAACGAAAAAATGGACTAAACGTAAAACGCAAAGTAAATAAACAGCGAACGTAAAAATCGGAAACGATAAACGAGAAGTAAAAAACAGACGAAAACGTAAAAAATCGGACGAAAACGTAAAAAACCGGACGAAAACGTAAAAAACTAGACGAAAACGTAACGAATGACTAACGGTGCAAATAGACTTAACCATAGGACTAACGGTGCAAACATTTTAACTGAAGGACTAACGATGCAAACACTTAACGGAGAAAGATAATGCCCATCCAACTCAGGGATGTAATGTGGCAAACGTTTGCCTAACGGGGGATGTATATTGCCAATAGTTTCTGACAGGGATGTAAAGTACCAAAAGGTGTAAACCACAGGGATGTATTTTGCAGTTTACTCATCAAAAAGCTACATTGATTTTAATCAGAATGTACGTTTCTTCCTCCAACCTCTATATTATAATCATCACTTTTAACGTTTATAAGTCGTTATGTTAGCTGGAGAATGATGTCAAATACTTTGTTCGCTCTTGCTTGAACTAAATGTACGTAAAATAAAGTTATTAAATATAGATTGTAAGAATAACATTATAAGCACCAGTGGTCTAGTGGTAGAATAGTACCCTGCCACGGTACAGACCCGGGTTCGATTCCGTGCTGGTGCACCTTACATGAAATTTTGTATGTCTCTGGCTTTAGTTCACAGACTCATTTTTTTTTAATACTTAAATGCCGTCAGTGATCGATAACTTATGAGAATGAATTTGTTGGTTTTTTACTCAAGAGTATTTTACCTCGTTTTATTTACTCTTGTGGGATTTAATTCTAAAACAATTCGGGGGCTATCAAAACGAATAACTATTCTTCTAACACTTGCATCAATGACCCTTGGCTAGTCCCTGATAACGTTATACTAAGGACTTATAGATGACTCGACGTAGGAGAGTCTGCACCAGTATTTACTGTACCATAGTTAAGTGAGTCAGATGTTATATATCTTTAGACCACAATTTCTATTAACGTAAGTTGGTCTAAGACTTTGCAAAGAAAATGATTTATCTTTTGGTATTTGAAGGTTTGAAACGGTAGTCTAAATGGGAGTCTTTTTAGCATAAATTGGTTCGATAGTACGTTAAATGACTTTTTCTTTTGTTTCGAATGTGAGCTCTTTGTCAAGATAGTTTGTACATCTGAAATAGCTCAAAGATATCTGCTAAGTTTATGCTTGATCGAAGCAAACTCGATTTGAGCTTAATTGTAGAGCTTATTTATCTATACTACATATAATGGGTGTATGGTCAAAGGTGAAAAGTCAATGTTGTGGAATGTTGAAATTAATGTAATCCCCATTTTGCCCTTCTCATCTATACTATCTAAACTATCTATGGCTGTACATGTACACGAGCAAATGGAAACTTGAAAGTCAAACACAATTTAAAACGCCCATTCAAAACATTGATTTAGTTTCCTTCTATTCGCAAAGCTTATGTGATACTCATCTTATTCAAAAAACTTTATACGACCTTCCATAGATATGACACGGTTTTCCTTAATCTCATACACGTTATTATCTCTCCATTTAAACCGTATAATACCTCCTTCCACCTCTCAAAATAAACGAACCAAACCACCAGAAACACACACACAAACTCACTCGTTGGCTGCAAGAAAAGAAGAAGGAGAAGAGAGCTGTTCGTGGAGGGTTTAGTATCTTTTTGTTCGTGGTTCCTATTCGTTTCCATTTGCCCATATCAAAAACAAATAAAAAACATGTACATTCACAACTACCAAAAACACTCTCATCTCTTATCTCTTAGCCACGAAAGCTCCCACGGCCAGATCTCACCACCACCCAATATCACCCCATTGCTTATCACTCCATTGCTTGTCACCACCGCCGGACCTCTACCACAAGTTTTGAGGTATCTTTTTTACAGATCTGTTGATTTTATTTGTTGATCTGAGTTTTTATAACATTTTTGGTACTTTTGTTACAGCCGCCACAGAAATCAACTCAAGACTTATCCCAAAGCTTAAGCAGTTACCCCTACAAGCAAAGGTAATTAAGCATTCAGTTTATGTCTCTTCCATATCATCACTTTATTTTTTGGAGTGTGATGATTACTGAATGCTTTAATTTCAATAGACAACTGAGTTCTCTGATATTGTTAAAATCGGGCGTACTCACACTCAAGATGCAACACCCCTTACTCTTGGTCAAGAGTTCAGTGGCTATACCACACAAGTATGCTTCTTTTGGCTCACACCTTCAATTAGTTTATAGGGTTTTTGATGAGCAATTTGGGGTTGAATTATATGAGGGTGTTTGGGATTGTTTAATTTACTTGTTATAAGCTGATTCGGATAAGAAGCTTAGAGAATAGGCGCTTCAAGAAATAGTTATTGGATTTGCTTATTTTGTATAAAAATGCAGAAAAATGCAGTAAGTAGACGATGAAATAACAATACAATGTGTGATGTGAATTGGTTTGAGTAGAATTTTGATTATCGGTATAGGAAATATCGGGAAAATATGGGTCTACTGATCCCCCAGTGTGGCGTTTTTAGTTTATAGGGATTTTGATGAGCAATTTGGGGTTGAACCGTTGAATAGCGACACTCGTAGATTAGCTATACCTGCAGCATATATTTGAGGTTTTTGTCATGTTTATTGGTTGCGGTTTCTAATTGAAGTGGTCTGGAAGAAGCAAACATCGATAGTTTTGTGGAGGCCGTGCTCGTGAATGGCAAACCATAGGCTTCCGGGACAGAGGAGAAAGTAGCAGCTTCATACGTATTTGTGTGTGCTCATAACAGTAGAGATAAAAGGTGTGGTGTTTGTGGACCACCTTTAATCGAGAAGTTCAATGAGGAGATTGGAGTAAGGGGATTGAAGGATCAGGTCTTTGTGAGTCGATCAGTCGAAGAGTCGATCAGTCGAGCATTAAAGTATATTTTTTTTATCAAATCACCTCAAGAAGTGTGCTGCTAAGGTTCTTGCAACTCTTAATTATTATTTCTCTTCCATTAAACAGTTCATCAGCATTCCGTTATCAGCTAAAGCATAGTGTCATTGATTTATTTACAGATAGTCATAACATGTTTGCCACCATCTTAGCTAAAAGCATAAGCTTTCACTCTCCTTAGAAATGACATGAAGTAGTAAGCTTCAGGCTTATAATTATATATATATATATATTTTTTTTTTTTTTTTTTTTTTTTGTGTTTGCTATCTACTCCATTTACCAGACATACATGATGTAGTTACACACTTACACTGGCAATTATGTGTCTTGCAGGTGAACATAGAATATGGTCTTGATCCATCCATTGGGAAAGCAATAATGGAAGCTGCACAAGAAGTCACTGACGGGAAGTTAAATGATCATTTTCCATTGGTTGTATGGCAGACTGGTAGTGGCACTCAAAGCAATATGAACGCCAACGAGGTAACTGTAGCATTATAATTTTTTTTCGTTTTTCACTTCCAATTTATTTTGCATATTATTTTCATACTAACTACTACTCGTGCCACGTTTTGTTAAAAAATATATATATTTTAATAGGTCATTGCAAATAGAGCTGCTGAAATTCTTGGCCATAAGCGTGGTGGTAAGTTTGTGCATCCAAATGACCATGTCAACAGATCACGTCTTCAAATGATACGTTCCCAACTGTAAGCTTCTTAGAGACATCATTATCAGTTTTTTATATTATAATTATTATTTTTGGGCTATTTCTTCCAGGTGTTGATCATTACTTGCTTTGTTAACAGGTAATGCATATTGCAGCCGCAACAGAAATCAACTCAAGACTTATCCCAAAGCTTAAGCAGTTACACACTACCCTTCAAGCAAAGGTAATTAAGCATTCAGTTTATGTCTCTTCCATATCATCACTTTATTTTTTGGAGTGTGATGATTACTGAAATTGTTAAAATCGGGCGTACTCACACTCAAGATGCAACACCCCTTACTCTTGGTCAAGAATTCAGTGGCTATACCACACAAGTATGCCGCCGTCGCCGGAAAAAGCTGTTACAGCAGTTGTCTCGCCCAAAAAAAGTGTTGCCGCCACTGGTGTTGCCGGAAATTGCTGCTGCTTCTGCTGCCGGTTCTGTTGCCGGAATATGTAGTTTTTTCAGTTTTTATTTTTATTTTTATTTTTATTTTTTATTTTTATTTTTATTTTTTTCTTCTTATAAAGTTTTGTAGCTTTTTTAAGTTTTAGAACTTTTTTTTCTCTTTTGTTAAATATTTTGTAAGATTTTTGTAGATCTATATTTTGTGACCACTTCTATAGTTGTTTTCAGTCACTGTTGCCGGAATCTTTCCCGTAACTGCCGGAACTGTCGCTGATGATGCCACCGGGAACTGCTGCTGTTGCGGAAATTCTATGGTTTATTTTTTAAGTTTGTTCATAAATTCTGTTATAATGTTCATAAATCCATCATTCTGTTATAAGTTATATCATTTTGTATCTGGATTTAGATTTGAGAATGAGTATGCATGTACTATATAGCTTTATTTGGTATGTCAATACGCTTTGTCCAGCAAAGCATAAGAGATGCTTGATACGTGTTTTCTTTCTAATTTAAAAAATGATGGATGCTTGGTTTCGAGGTTGTAGGTTTGGCAGCAAGTAAAGAACGATAGCAATAACTTTACACTCATAAAGAAGTGAACGAGATAAAAAATTGCATTAAGTACTTCCGATTGACCTACACAAACATCGTTGAATTGGTAACCTGCTTGACTATCGCCATAACGAATTGAATTAAATTTAAAAAGACGCATACCAATATCAATGCGACCCAAAAAATTTCAAAAACTATACATCGTTGCCATTAGGCACGGATACTCGGCTAGAACTAAAACCAAATATATCGTTAATGGTTATGGTCAAATCAAACAGATATCAAGCGGATATTGTGCTAAAAATACAGATCATAAAACTTTTATTATTTTTGTAGAATACATCAGTCGTATTAACGATTAATTTTTTTTTCTCATTTTTTAATGCGTACTTTTCTTAAACTGTTGTTTGTTTTTTAACGTCTATAAAACCATTCATCTAAAAGATTCTTTACGTATATACTTATTCTTAATCAACCATTACTATATGTGTTACATGTCCGTTTATAACACATTCTCCATCCTGTTCATAGTTTTCAATTTAATCTCATGAATTTCACGGGTCATAGAATTTCACTAAATGTTTTATATGTTCTTTGATACATGTTAAGAATTTTTGGTTGAGTTGAATTATCGCATGCTACAACCGTTTGCAATTACATTTTGATATTTTCACGTTCTATTTTGAACATTACACGAAACACTTACCACAATATCGCATATCGTTAATTGTCTGCCGCTAGGAATTTCCGTTGCTATGCACGGGTACTCGCCTAGAGCTTAATTGTAGAGCTTATTTATGTACTCAAACATGGTAAAGGTCATAGTTTTATTGTTTTTTTCATTTTGGGTTAATATTCTAAATCCTTAAGAAAGAAAATTAAAGCTTGAAATTTCCTTACAAAAACTTAAGAGTTAATATAATTTTTGCAATCCCACACACCATTCCCATGTCTCACGTAGACATGAGTTGGTGTTGGGTTTGAAAGCATACTATTAACTTCAAGACAGAGAGTCTATATGCACTACGGTATATAACCTTAGAATATTTTCCTCAATTACCTATGTGGGACAAAAGGTTCACATGATATTAGTCCAACTGTAAGAGGCTTTTTTGTTGACATCCCTCTTTAACATTTGATCCTTTTTATTTATTTATTTTTTTTTAGGTAAAGGGATTATACCCGGTAAAATATATTAAAGAATAATATGAGTTGCGCACAAGCAAGAGCGGTGATGAGCCACTCTTATAAAGAAGAAAAAAACGAAAACACTAGTATTTGAACACCCTCAAATACGAACAGCCACTAAGCATTGCTATCATAAAGAACAAAAAACCATGCACAACTTATGCAATCTTCCAAGTAGCCTTCATTTGGCTTACTCTCGCCTTGTTCTTGAATCTGATTGATGCAAGCTTTGAGCGAACTGTCTCTACTATAATCTTGGCAGCTTGGTCTTCATTTCTACTCGGCTTAGCATGTACTCGGTTGTTGCGTTCCTGCCAGATAAAGTAAGCAGACGAGGCCAAGATTAAACGGGCCACTATACTCAACACATTATCCTTCAAGGACAATGGCATTAACCAATTTACAATATGTTGCGTATACACTTGATAACAACACATAAGCTTAATCTTTTGGCTTTTGTGACATAAGTTTGTCATCTGCAATTGTTCTTATTTCAAAAAATTTATGAGCACCACAAGAACCCAAAAGTGAAAATCAGAATATACCAAAGCATTTTCGTAATCCTGCTCGACTATACAAATCAAACATACCTGAGTAAATGAGTAATGTTCTGATGTTGGATCGATAAGATGATCTTTCACCACATAGATTGATAGACAAAAATCACTTCTTTATGAAATGACCAATTTGACCTTCTTACATGGTTTCACATGTTGGATACATTTACAGTGTACTAATTGGTCCCAAAAATGGCTGAACTGCCATGGTCCTCCATTTCTAGCTGAGTTATTGGCTCAGTGGTTAGGCTACAGAGATTGATTGACATTTGACAATACCACTTCCAAGTGAAATTACCATTTTACACACGAGCGAGTTGACTTGCACAACATAAACATGTAGTCACACCTCAAATGTACAACTTATGCAATATGCTGTTGAACATTGCCTACTAAACTAATTAATACATTGTCTCATTTAGTTATACACAGTAACAACACTAACTCATGATTTAGTGATGTTCCATAAAGTACCCGTTTGCTACACATTTGTTAAACTAATGACTTTTATCATCACACTCTACATCAATTAAGAAAAGTTGAAATACGCTCATGCAAAGAAGATAATAATGTACAAATCACCTTCTTAAAACCAAGAGTAGTGGGCGTTGAATTAGGCTTAGTTGCCCTTTCAACGGGCGTTGGACCACCCCCAAACACCGTTGAAGCCCGTTGAATCTACTTAAAACCAACAATCGTTGATCCAACAACGGGCGTTGATTTATTTTTTAACCAAAATATAGCCGTTGAAGGTGTTTTTAACGGCTATATTTGATTTAAATAATCATTTAATTCTTTTTATTTTACCTATAACTCTTTTATTTTACCTATAAATATTACCATTTTATCTCCTTTGTTTTACACCTTTTTTCAACTTATTTCTTCATTCTACACAAGAAAATCACAATGAATCACAATCATTTTAACATTCTCGCTTTTGGCTCAAGCCGAAACACACCGTATCAACCTCCACGAAGAGCCCCCGAGCAACAAAACGACCAAGAGCTCAATAACAACCAACTTTTCGGCTACATGACGCACTTGCCTTACCCGAATCAAAACCCAAATATGATGTACCAAAATTTTATGTCATTTGAAAATTCGCAAGATGATTTTGTTTTATTTTAATGTATGATTTTAATTGTTGTTTTATTTAAATGTATGAATTTAATTGTTATTTTAAATCAATAATAATAATAATAATAATAATAATAATAATAATAATAATAATAATAAAATAATGATTATTTGTTCTCATTCAACGCCCCAACTCACTACTCTCAAATATTTAAAAATGCCTCATACGACACACATGACACTTGTCAATATTTGCCCCAACCCACACCAAAAAATTACAACACCACTACTCTTGGTCTAAGCATAAGCAAAAAAGTTGACTTGCAAACATAAAGACCAAATTCCATTAACTAATTACTCCTCATATTTTTAACACTTGTTTTTTTCTTAAACGGACAATGAAGGAAGATCCTTATTCATGTTACCTGGAAAAGTCGAGTCTTTTTTCTTCTAATGCACACGACCTAACCAATATTCTCGTCATCGTTTCCGAGCGTTTCCTTAACCATCCAAGTTGACTTGTTCTTTTTGTATGATTTGTAAACTAAATGATCAAAGTTATATATGTTAGAACTCGTAATAGATGATGGACGACCGAGTTCTTACTGTCTAGGTGGCATGCAAGACGCGTTGTTCTTATTATGGAGGCAAGGGAGCACGCGTCTTAGATGACAAATTTTCAAGACTCGGTCAATGCCAAGATCGAGTCGTGTAGTGTGTGTTTTGATAGGTTATATTTGTGCTTAAGTTGTATCTTTTCGTGATAAAGTTTGTTGTCTTATTACATTAAGTTGATGACCGAGTTGGTTGTAGGGAGAAATAGCTAAAATGAATACAGTTTTAAGCGCTAAATTGACAACCATGAATACAGTTTTAAGGTCTCCTTACTCTGTCTTAAATACTTATCTTTAATCACACATTGGACTCAACAATCACATTTCCCTTGAAAGTTCCAAGATTCCACCATTTTCCCGCCAAAAAAAAACATCCACTTATAACCAAACTCAGCATACTATTTCACACTCACACTATCATCATGATAATGGGGGAATCAAATTTAATGATGGGCTTAACTTTAGTCCTAGTAATATCACTTGCTATGGTTCTTGCCTTAGTTTTAGTCCTACTAGCCGAACTTTATTGCTCCATCCTTTTACGCCGTCGTAACACCACCACAACCACCACCACCACCACCGTCGTAAACAACCACCACCCACAACCACCTTCACTCACCAACTTAGGTGTACTTTCAGCTCCAAGAAACCTTCTCTACCCCACCCTCGCCGGAAATGCCACCGGCGTCGGAGAACCTGCCGGAGAATTCGCCGGAGATATTGAGAAACAGCAAAATTTAGAAGTTATTTCAGATGGGTATGATCGGAAAAGTATCTCCGGGAGAAAAGATGAACTGGGTCAGTTTTACATTTCGAATCCGGTGTTTGACGACGGAGATAATGGCCGCCGGAAAATGGGGACAACGCCGTTTGAGACGCCGGAGACGTCGCCGTCTCGGCTGGGGACGGAGGTTGATGAGGATGATGATGAGGAGGAGGAGATAATGTCGGTGACGCCGCCGTTAACGCCGATGAAAAAGTTACCGGCGGCGGTGGTTGACGGTGGTGGAGTGTCGTCCACGTCATCTTCAGGGACTCCTTGTACTTCTTCATTTTCTTGGTGAAATAAGTTTTTTATTTTTTGTTTTTTAGGAATTTATTGTAGTTTAGGTTTTTACTGTGTTTGATACATGCTGAATGGAATGGTTCAGCACTTAGTGCTGAATCGGTCAGCATTCTGGGTGTTTGATTTGTGCTTCTGAACGCTGAATGCTGAATCATTCCGACTGAATCATTCCACTTATAAGTTGATGCTGAATCATTCCGATTGTTACCTTTTGTTATAAGTTGCTACTGAAGAACGTTGTAACAATTTTGTTATGCCCGTTTCTTTCATTCGGTTGCAAGACAAACACAAGTAACATAAACTAATGATAAAAATGGTAATTTTTTATCATTCAGATAAGTCATTCAGAACCGATATCAAACATACAATTTTCATTCAGAACCAAGTCATTCAGAGCCTTTGAACCATTCAGACTTCAGAATCATTCAGCACTAAATCATTCTGTGTTATCAAACACAACCTTAGTTTTTTACTGTATTTACTTTAACCATTATGAAATGAGAGAAAAAGTAACATAGTGTAGTGGTTACTTTTTTCTAGAAAGATACTGCGGTTAATTTCTAATGAAATAATAATGAATTTTGGTAACCACTGATTATGTGATACTAGTAACCATGTTATTGGTCACCAAAATGGCTTATTTAACTCATAACTTAGAATTTGTATAATGTTAATTGTTAAAGGAAAGTTACCTCGACCGAGCAGTCTCACGGCCTAGACGTGAGTTTGTCGAGTTTAACTAACATGTGCTGTGTATACATAGTTATTGAGTTTACTGGCCGTTTGTGGTTGAAAATTTGGTTGTTTACTTGGTGACAGATGTCTAACTTGTGTGTATGTTTAAGAAGAACGACGGCTTGTCTAATTTCATATTTCATAATATCCGATAGGATTTCTTTCAAGTTGAAAACTGAGTCCTTTAATAGGCCTTATTATTTTATTTGTGAAAAAACATTAACAGTCATGTTCATATGAATTTAAGAGGATCTCAATCATATTCGATAATGATATTTTTGGTTTATAAAAAAGGAAACTAAGATACAACCATTATTTACCATGGCAATGCAGGGGTAGTTATGTTTTTTTATGGTATATTTTAGTTAAAGGTTTCATTTTGTGAAAAGTCATGGTGTCAATATGAGACAAAAGTTGAGTAAACTCCAAAATTCATATATGTGGTTTACCAATTTCGCAACATACATCCTTCTCAAAAAAGTTGCAATATATACATCACTCCGTTAGTAAAATTTAAACTATATACATCCACGAGAACGAACGGTGCAAATTTTGTGTCGTTAACTTGAACACGTGACAGTTAAGCAAGGGTATTTATGTCATTTCACAGCTACTTCACCACTCTTTTAATACCTTTTTCTGTCAAAACCCAAATCACAAACACAAATCACAATCTCAAACACAAATCAAAATACAAATCATAAACACAAGTCAAACCCAAATCAAAATATGTTATCAAGTATCTTTATGATTTACACCATATTCTTATACTATACTTTTCACCCTCCGTCTCACTTTAATTGTCCATATTTCCTTTTATGGATGTCTCAAATTAATTGTCAACTTTCCTTATTTAGTAAAAACTAGAGAATCTAGCGGAGGAATATTCCATTTTAGTGGTTGAAAATTAAAGTGGCCCCAATTTTATTAAACTTTGTGTTTTCTCTCTCCTGACAAATAAATTGAGACGGAGGGAGACCATATTCTTATAATATACTTTTCACCTTAAACATTAAGGACGGTCAATTCAATATTGTAGTTAGACCAGAAAAAATTTGATGCAAATCATCTTCCATAACTTGTTAAACAAAATGCATAAAGATTAAAAAACATATCTACTGCAATAACATAAAACATAGTTTCATATCCCTAACATAGTTGGCTACAAAAAACCTTAAACAAAAGATCACTTATGCCTAACGGTAACACCCAACTCACCAGCAACAATCAAAGTAGTCGCCATATCAATAAACACCCTTCAATCATTTTCTCACGGAGTAATGACCCTTAACCAAATTCATATTCGGGTCAACTTCATCTGCACCATCAATAGCCAAATCAAGAACCGGGTGGGTTTCAAGATCCGACAAAGGTATGTTTAAAGACAAAGCTTGTTCATGGGTTATTGTTGACGTTGGTATTCCTCTGATGTTTGATAGTTTTCCTTGTCGAAGAAGTTCACCGATGCGGTCAATTGCATGTTTTGCAGTTGACCCGGTTCCTAGTCCGAGGACCATGTTTGATTCGACATATTCAACAGCTTTGTAAGCGGCGATTTTTTTTAGTTCGTCTTGGGTTAAGATGAGTTGTGGTGGTGATGACATTGCAGCTGTGGTGT
The DNA here is from genome assembly GCA_021014915.2 of Artemisia tridentata subsp. tridentata. Lineage (NCBI taxonomy): Eukaryota > Viridiplantae > Streptophyta > Magnoliopsida > Asterales > Asteraceae > Artemisia > Artemisia tridentata. The sequence continues at coordinate 487,173,697 of CP139508.1, read as the reverse complement.
TTGGTTTTTTTGATTTGCAATCTTGGGATTTTGATTTGGGTTTGACTTGTGTTTATGATTTTGATTTTGATTTGTGTTTATGATTTGGATTTTGATTTGTGTTTGATTTGGATTTTGATTTGCGTTTATAATTTGGGTTTGACTGAAAAATGTATTAAAAGAGTGGCTGTGAAATGACACAAATACCCTTGCTTAACTGCCACGTGTCTAAGTTAACGACACAAAATTTGCACAGTTCGTCCTCGTGGATGTATATATAGTTTAACTTTTACTAACGGAGTGATGTATATGTTGCTACTTTTTCGAGAAGAATGTATGATACGAAATAGGGTAAACCACATAAATGTATTTTGGAGTTTACTTAAAAAAAATATATGAAACAAAAGTTAATGTTTAGACCACCGGTGGTGCGCTAATTTAAGTCAAGACGTCATTTTAGTTTTTCCTCATTTTACTTACCTCTCGCTCACATAAAAAAAAAAAATAAAATAAAATAAAATAAAAATAAATCTAGTAATTTAAGTCAAAATTTCACTTTTGAGACCTAATATTTTATTGTTTTTCTTGTTTTCTCACGCGACTAATTTTCATTCATTAAATAAAAATACGAATTATAATACGAAAATAAAAATATATATATATACAAATTGCAAATGCAACAGTTAAAAAATTGCCCACTTTCTCCAATTTGGCGTAAGTCAAATTCATGACGTGTGAAATGGCGAGTGTACCAATTGGTGCAGTGGCGATCATGCCAGCTCAACTTGACGAGGGTTGCAATCTACTGCACCCGGCCCTCTTATAAAACGAATGGACATATGACACTTCTATAGTTATATAGAAATAGCATAAAAAATTTGTCAAAATACTAGATTCTCTCATACTCATATAGTCGTATGTTAGAGCACACGGTGTCTTAACGTGAGAGGTGGGTGAAACATTTACTCGGCTGCGTTAAACCCGCGTTAACCACACCGCCCCCTGCGTTAAAGGCTGCGTTAAAGCCTTAATGCAGCGTTAAACACTTTTCTTTTCTTTTTTCTTTTTTTTCTTTTTTTTTTTCTTCCGATTTAAATGGGTTTTGGTGTGTGTTTGTATAACATGTGTGTGTTATGTGTGTGTAAAATGTGCAGGTTTTTAAAGGTTGAAGAAAGCAAGTTTTTGTGTTTTACATTTTATAAATTTTAGTTTTGTAACTTTAAAGAAAATATTTTTTTGTATTTTATAAATGGAAAAGAAAAAAAAAAAAGTGAGGGCCAAAATGTGATGTTATGGTTGAGTTATTATAAGAGGTGTTTTTCTTGAGTTAAATGTGAAAAAGTTAAAGCTAATATGACGTTGATGTGCCACTAGGTAAAAGTTTAACCCAGGGTGATGACGCTCTTAATGGTGCACACAAGTTAAAATGTATCTTTGATAGTATTATTTTATGCTTTTTTACTTTATGAAAAGTAGCAACAACTTTGGTTTGCTTTGATACTGATGGAACAGTCCAGAAGAGAAGCATTAACCATTTAACCGTGCGTTAATATTTATATACGGAGTACTATTTTTTTGCCTCACTAACCCAAGCCCACGCTTCTATTATTATACTAACCGCATTTTTTTATTTATTATTTTTTTTTTTTTAAAGGTGACTTTCAAATTTTTGGGTAGTCACACCCGCCATCTCGGCAGGCCCTCATCCATCACGTACCCAAACTATATTGTCTTAACCGGATTCACGCTGGCGTAGTAGGGACTATTAATTGCTTCCTCCCGGAAACCGTACCGCCTCTACACGAGTTTTCTCGCTGGAGTAACGGCCGGATGAAAATCGAGGGCGGCTCGGATTGAAACCTGCGCAACATTAGCTTACAAGCTCTTCTTTTTCATTGCCTATACAATAGAGCTGTGTGGCCCTCGTTTGAAGACTTCCCGACAGGTCACCCAAGCCGGTACTGCTCTCACACGAGCACGTTTAACCGCATAAGGGTTAACCGTTAGACCACATAGTTGTTGTCATATACTAACCCCATCTTGTCCCCTTATTATACACACATAAATCGAAGTGATAAAATGAACGTATTGATAAACTTGACAAAAAGGTTCGTTTTAAAATTAGTAATGTAACTTTTTTTTACTTGTCACAGGGAGTTGGTTTTTTTCTTCAGCACGATTGACTCACCAACAATTTACTTGACCACTGTTTCGTTTTATGGACAACATAATCAAATATGATCAAGACAATGCTAATAACCTTTTATTTTAGAGAAAATATTTCATTTGGCTCTAAATTCCTTATCATGGTCCATAACTCAGTATAAAAAAGAATGACTTTCTCATTTTTGACGTGTCAACCGAAACGCCGCCGTCGTTCCGGCGCCACAACCCCTCTTCTCCCCCTCCGCCATTTGAAATGTGAAAATACTAGAGCAGCATCAAATCACAAAAGGCCAAAATTTTTTTTTTGTTTTAATTATAATTTGTTTTGTGTTTTAATTTAGTATGGCGGGTCCTAAAAAAGTGAAACGACTTGAGCCACTAATGCAGGGATTTTTTGGTGTGTCAATATGAAATGTGAAATGTTGAGATAACGATGATGCGATAAAATGGCTTGAGCCACCACACCTGACACTCTTACTGGACTAATAAACTTGTGCTACCCATTAGCTTTTTGACATATGTCCCTCTTTTACGACAAAAGTGCATGAGTTGATGATGCTTTTTGCTAGACCGATTTTAATGTTTTGCTGAACTTGATGTATTTTTGATAAACTTTTTTTTTTTTTTTTTTTTTTTTTTTTATTTTTTTAATTAAAAAGTTACAAATATCATCTCACACCTGCCGGTCACTTGACATTGGTCTAGCATTCTAAGGGTTTTTTTTTTTTTTTTTTTTTTTTTTTTTTTTTTTTTTTTTAACAATATGACAATACAGGTCTATCAAAAACACATAAGTCAAGCAAAATATCAAATCACTCTAGTAAAAGATACCACCAACTCAAGATGTACATTTCTCTAGAAGCAAATACCATAGTAAGGATTATTTTTATTTTTTCTTTATTTTATGCATTTGATGTGTTAAATAGAAAATGCAAGATGACGATTAAGGCCACTCGGAGTGGAGGATTTATGGGCCAACGGTATGGTGCAAACCGGCGGTAACACCGCCGCCGGTTCAAAATTTATGCCAAAAATTTTTGGTCACCGGTTTGGCAAACTGCTGGGCATAAATTCTCACTTTTACTTTATGTATTGCTTCAATGCATAAATGTACAACCATTTCATACATAAAAAAGAAAAAAAATTTGGGAGGTATGAGAATTTATCGGGCGTCAGTGAATTAGGTTGGGAGGTATGGAAATTTATGAGAATGAGTTGGCTGAAGCTTATTGGTTGAATTTGGGAGGTATGGTAAAATGAGAATCATGACTCCTAGTGCCCGATTAACGAATTTTACAAGTACTAATCTGTGGTGAATCCCGTACATCCATTTGTCAATTAATGAGATCATCAATAGAAAATGAAAATAAGTACCAAATTATTTAAAAATTATAGTAGTACAATGTTAGTTCGAGAAATAACCCAAGATATGTAAATCCTTCGAGGCAATGGAGATGTTCATAGAATCATAGGATGCTATTTTGAAAAGTAAAAATGAATAATAATAATAATAATAATAATAAAAGTGATGTTCAATTAAAAAAAAATAAATAAATAAAATAATAATAATAATAATAATAATAACATTAATAATAAAAATGCTAGGAAAATGTACCATGTATTGTCTTTGTCTACTTGTACAATAAGGACAACTTTAATAGCAACTTTTAAGTTTTAACTCTTCTGTGCTAAACAAGTTAAAAGAGTATATATCTTACCGAAGTACTTTGTTATAAAGTATAAACAATGATATCGCATGAAATGAGAAAAAAGTGACAAGGGATTATTAGTTATGGGTGGTCAAAATAAAAGTTCAACTCATGGTTGGCCATGAGAAATTCATCATAGTATATTTAGTAAAAGTTCAACTCTTGGTGTAACAAGCAACGTTTTAGAGAGCTTGTTGGGGTGAAAAAGTTTCATGAAGACACTTGTACGTTTTAGCCATAAAATCAAGTGTAACATTTTTGTTAACTTGTGTTCATCTCTTTGTGTGCTTTTGTATGTATCAAATTGACAAATGTAGTGTAAGAAATTGAGTTGTGCATTTTGTTGATAAAAAAGGTATCCCATACTTTGGGCTGACAAAACATCCCATAGGTAGAAGGCTATGGTTCTTCAAGCCCAACCAATAAGTCCTCCACACCAAGGCAGGAGTGTCACCACTTCATATCGATCTACACTCACAAAATTACGGAGAACACTCCATAGCGTGATAGCGCCCCATCGCCAAACACTCGCCCTTGTCGATGTGATGTTCTAGCTGTCCACCGAGACAACCCTCTAAAGGAAAATGATTGGGAGGACAAAAAGTGTGACTAATCTTGTGACTAAATCAACGTAACAATTTTTTTTTTCTTTTTTCTTATAAACGAGTCAATCCGTGATTACCAACAAAATATTGCCACATATTTAGGCATACCAATTAAGAATGTTAATCATATTAAATGAGATATCTGGCTCAAGCTCAGTTTGTGGGCTTGAGCTTGGACCAAATATCTCATCTAATAAATCAATGCTCATCTCTATAGAAAGATTGCCACAAGCATCACTCGTATCTTATACGAGTACTTTATTCAGCAATAACTCAAACATGTTTATTAAAACACAAAAACCCGTTAAAATGCATTAAAAAAAAAAAAAAAAAAAAAAAAAAGGTTGACCTAATCCCAAAATGACTAACCCAAATCTTAATTCGCCTTTGTATTTTCATCGAGCTACAATCCACCAAAACTTGACTTGCGCATACGTTCAAAATCAAACAACCCGAACCAAATACCAGAAACCCATCCATTACCTATGGATATGAACAAATGTTATACATAGCGTGAGACGTGGTATGACGACATGGCCAAGCCTCATGCTTAGAAGTTACGGCGAAGACATAGTGTTTTCTAAAGCGTAACTTAATGCGGCACAAAATATAAAAATATTTATAGATTTATATATTATATCATATTTCATATATATCGAGTTTATAAAAAGTGGTATACGTAAGGAATTAAGTAAAGAAATTATTCTTGCATGTCATTTTTTTCATTTCTTAAAAAAAAAAAAAAAAAAAAAAAAAAAAAAAAAAAAAAAAAAAAAAAAAGAAAAAGAAAACAACCTTTTTCAACGGTGTTAAATTCAAAAAAGGCGTCACGCCTCGCGCCTCATCTCACGCCACGCCTAGAGCCGACGCCCTGGTCTATTGCGTAACGTGGAGGTCACGTCTCGCGCCTTAGCACTGCCACGACGCACCTTTTAGAACCTTAAGATGAACAAACCACCACCAAGGTGGCCTAGTGGACATACACTTTGATTTCCTAACAAGATGTCTCATGTTTAAATCTCATTAGTTACACATTTTGGTTTGGTTACTTCGGTTAAAAAAATTTCTAGGTTAAACCAAAACCCAACCCAACCGAATTCAAATTGGATTTAACCGAACCAAAAACCAAATTTGAATTTGATTCGGTTTTCAGGTTTACCCGATTAAACCGAATTACATAATTTATACTTATTTTTCATTTATATATATAGATAATTTCAAACTTAAAAAATGTTATATTTATACTAGGAAATAGTTTTAATGTTTTTTTTTTTATTTATTTATTTATTTTATTTATTTTTTTTTTTATTTTTTATTTTTTTTTTGTATATAAATTTATAAAAAAAATCTATAAATTTATGTGAATTCGGTTTTCAGTTTGGTTCGATTTTCATTTTAAAACCATATCTAAGCCGAAAACCGAATATTAAATTCCCTTCAGTTCGGTTTTGTCATATTCGGTTTGTTTACTAATTCGGTTCGGTTCAGTTTCGGTTTTCGATTCACGGGGGTATTACCTTGTTTGTGAACACCCTAACGTTTATCCACGGTTATGAATCATAAAATATGGCCCAAGAAACACACCCATCAAAACCTTTAAAACCTTAAACTCATTAGCCCAATTAACCTTAAAAAACCAATCCAAAAAAGACATAGATTCTAGTAAAGTAAAATCAAACGTTACAACTTACAAACAACTGTCTTTCCATATCATCATCATTTCTTCCCTTAATTACTCATCCATCCATCCAAACCATTCATTCATTCATATATAAATAAATAAACAAGCCATCGAATTACTACATCTTATCATACATACTTTTTTAACCAAAGGTATAATCTTTTTACTGTTTGGATACTTGCAATGTTGTTTTGATTATCTTTTTTGTGTTTTTCTTATCCGATCATTCTTGATTTGTGTTTATTTTGATGTTATGTTATTAAAGATTGAATCTTGATGTTGGTTTTTTGATATAAGTGTTTGGAATAAGCAGATTTTAAGTAGTTTAACAAATAAGCAGTTTAGATAAGCAATCCCAAACACCCTCAAGATGGTCTGTGTAATAAATAAGCAGTTTAGATACTTACAATGTTGTTTTGATTATCTTTTTGTATAAAGATTGAATCTTTTTAATGAAGTTGGTTTTTTTTTTGGGTTTGTTTTGATGTTTGGTAAGTTGTTGTGAATGGATGGATTTTGATTAGATCAGTGGGGGTGTTTGGGATTGATGATTAGAGATATGGTTATATACTTGTTGGTTATTTTTGAAAAAACTGTTTTGAAGAAGCAGTTTTCATGTTGCTTATGTATAAGGTAGTTTTACTGACAACTTAGTTAAGCAGTTTGGATAAGCAATCCTGAACACCTTCGAAATGAAGCAATGAACAATTTGACAACTTATTAATATGCAATTCCAAACACCCCCTTTGAAGTTTTATGTAATATTTGTGTTTGGTGTGTATTTGTAGTATATAATCTTGATGTTAATTTGAATAAATATCTGATTCTTTGGTTCCTTATAAATGTTTTGAATAAGCAATTTTTAAGTAGTTTAACAAGTTTAGTTAAGCAATCTCAAACACCTTCAAAATGGTTTGTTTGCTGTAAGGAAGCAATAAACAGTCTACAATTTTATTAATAAGCAACGCCAATATGGAATTTCCTTGTATAGTATGTATTGTCATATGACTCATATCTGATTCGCTGATTCATTATTATGTTGGTATGTATGTGTAATATGTGGCTTCATATGGTAGGATATTTTGGAATGAAAAAGTGTTTTATTTTAGGCGATAACTGCGTATATGTTATCGTATTGAGATACGTCATGGTGTATGGAAGTATGAAGCAGTTTAACAACTTATTAATAAGCAATTCTAAACACCCATTTCGAAGTAATATGCAATATTTGTGTTTGGCATTTATTATCATATTTGTATGGATGCGTATTTTTTGCCTTAATATGGCAGGATTTTTTGGAAAAAGAAGTATCGTATTTTAGGCGATATTTGCGTGATGTGTTAGTTTTATATAGTATCGTCATACATCATGATGAGCTTGAAACGATGAAATATTAAAGTAGCTTATACGATCACGAGTTGGATCTTCAAACTTGTTATGAAAGTTAAGAGCAACATTACGCTTCTTGAGATGTTCTTTTGTGATATTAGTATAAAAGGTCTACGAGTAACGGCAGGTTTAGAATAGTAAGAGATAAGAGATTGGAATAAATTATAAAAAGGTAAGTAGTGTAAAATAAGTATACGTGGATCTAATTCAACGCATCCGAACCTTGCCCTCCATCCAAAGATTTTATGTACTATGGACAAACGTGATTCTTGCTATCGTTTATGGACTTGTGATTCTTCTACAAGCATCATTAAATGTATAAGTTGTCGACGATGCGTATGGACTTTTAAAGTTGTGATCTTGTAATGAAATATTGCCCATATGATACAGGGACTAAAAAGTTTCTAATTTTTTGTGATGTAAAAAATCAAGATTTTTTCTTTAAATACATACGTATGTGTACATGTTTTGGATTCAGTTGCTCAAAAAGGTAACTGATTTTATGATTTTTTTTTGTAGATATGCTGCACGCTGTATAAATCTTCATAAGGTTGGAGAGTATTTATTTGTGCATGGAAGAAGATGCCTGATTTGAGACGTGGAGTTCGCCAATCTAAAAAGGTCGTTAATATTGATAATGATGATGCTGTTGTAGCCCCTGCGTCTCGTCGTGGGACCCGAAGAGGCAAAGCTCAGGCACCAAAAGCTGTTAATCCAATGCCGAGGGCAGCTGGAAGAGGTCGAGGGGGTAGAGGAATTAATCAAGACAAAAAAGTTGGGATAATTGGTGCACATGCACCCCAGTTGAATTTGGATGTGGCACTGCGTGATCAATTGGTTGTTGGTAATGCTGAAAAAGCCGTTGCTAATGGTGAGGAAGAAGGAAGCACGAGCCCGGTTCCTGAAAGGGTAATACTTTTATTCCTTATTTGTATATGATCTCATTAAACACGTTAAATTCTTCAATTTCATAGATTCTTGTCGTTTTATGTTTAATACCATGATTGAGTAGAAAAATGCTAGGCGCTAGTCGGCTATCTACTACCTTGTAGCTTGTATTTAGGCGTGGAGTAACCGGGGATTTTAATCCGACTGGAATTTTTGTATATAAATTTTAAACTTATATGTATAAAATGTTGATAGGACTATATAATTGTTTATAGGACCATAGAAATAAGTTTAGAAACATTAACACGATTGTTTAAATTCTTCAAACCGAGTTTTGTACAAGTTAACCCCAAGTTTTGACTAAGCTTTGACCGAGCTTGATCGAGTTTTGACCTTGTAGTGAGTAGTTGGCAATCAAATGGTCAGTAACTCGACCTTGTAACCCTTGTTTTACAACACTGGAAGATTTACTTGCTATTTTGGCGTTTTGTGGATTATTTCGGATCAAGACTTTCAGCTGTTAAGCAGACTAGGAAAAACGAGTAAAAAGCCATACATTTTAGTAAGAAAGAAAGCATCTTTTTAGCAAGCTAATGAACTATGAATCCCTGGCGATAGCGGGTTTTATGATTTGAGACAAAATAAATTGAAAATAAATAATAAAAAATCGATGTATCAATGCATCATTTGAAACTAATTTGTTTGCTCTCTCAGGTTCAAGTTGGGAGTTCTCCTTCATACAAGCTAGAGAGAAAGTTAGGTAAAGGAGGATTTGGTCAAGTTTATGTAGGTAGAAGGGTGATTGGTGGCGCAGGTAACACGGGCCCAGATGCTCTTGAGGTTGCTTTGAAGTTGGAGCATCGGAATGGCAAAGGGTGTAGCTATGGTCCTCCTTACGAGTGGCAAGTTTACAGGTAATATATGGCAATTTTGACTTGTTTCCTTATGCATGAGTCAATTTTGGTTGGTTTTCATTTCATAGGAAAAATGGGTCAAATAGGTTGAAAATTGCCTTACCTTTGTTTTCAAATATTACAACTTGCAAGTTTTTTTTTTTTTTTTTTTTTTTGATTTGGATTATTATTGTACCTAAATTGTTTTTGTAAGCGTAACTAATGACCTTATTTCTTAAAAATTGAGAAACAGGTGTCTGTGAGCCAATTCTACCCGACCCTTTGTAACCACTTATCGTTTTGACCCGTTACCCAACCTTCCTTGACCCACTCATTTTGACACACGTAGTTTTTATTTTATGCTTATCTAACCTTGATCAGTTTAACAAGCACTAATTTTCTTCTGATGTTTGTATTCTCAAATAGTACTCTCAATGGTTGCTATGGACTTCCAATGGTCCATCACAAAGGACGGCAAGGAGACTATTATATTCTCGTGAGTTCACCGCATTTTGTTCTTCCATTTTTCTCTTGGTTTTCCAAACATATCTAAAATTTCCATATTTTTGGCTTTAGGTTATGGACAAACTAGGCCCGAGCTTGTGGGATGTTTGGAATTCTAGCAACCAGACGTATGTGAAAATTAAACATTCTTTTAAAAAACTCACTCATTTCAATTTTTGTTTTGTTTTTAATGGTGTATAATATGATATTTGCTCTTTTGGCAGTCTCTCGGAAGAAATGGTTGCTTGTATAGCCGTGGAGTCTTTATCGATTTTAGAGCAACTTCACTTAAGAGGGTACCACAAAAGCATTTTCTCTCACTTATCTGTAAATTCCTATTATTCATGGATATGTGACTGACGACTAATAATCGCTTTTTGTCAGTTTTGTTCACGGAGATGTAAAGCCAGAAAACTTTTTACTTGGTCAGCCCGGGACACCTAATGAGAAAAAGTTGTATTTGTGTGATCTTGGTTTAGGTATATGTTTCTTATATCTCGTATAAGGTTCGTCTTTTAGATATGTTTTATAAGGGGACTAAAACTTTTTGAATATCCATTTCAGCTTCAAAATGGAGGGATTCGTGTTCGGGTAATCATGTTGATTATGACCAAAAGCCTGATGTGTTCAGGTAATTCTCATACGTCTTTGATTAAAGTGTTGGTAAATACGAGTAATAAATTGTTTTAGGGTGTATTTATATTTAATTTCATTGTGATCGGTTATATGACGGTCATCATTGATATCGACGATCTTCATAATATTATTTCTACCCTTGGCTTCATTCACCTCATCACCTGAATATTTTGGATTTTAGTTGGCTTCTTGGGTTCTTAATGATAAGTTAATCTTTTCTATAAATGACATATTTTTTTCTTGAACAGGGGAACTGTACGTTATGCGAGTGTACATGCTCATTTAGGGAGGACGGGAAGCAGAAGAGACGATCTCGAGTCTTTGGCCTATACATTAATATTTCTCCTAAAAGGAAAACTTCCTTGGCAGGGTTTCATTGTGAGTTCTTTTTCGAATTTTATCAACTTACACAAGTTTTTATCCTTTTGCCATGGAAAGCGACTCTAGTTAGCTGTTAATGTTTGAATGAACATATTCTGAATCCGAACAACCAATTTCGGATAGTTTCATTATCTGCTGAAACGAAGTTGAATCTGTTGTCTTATACTAACGTAAAGTAACCTATTCATCCTTGTTCTAACATAATTATAATGACTTTCACTCACACTCCACAAAAATATTTACTTTTCCGTTAAAAAATGTGTCTTTATTCATTTTACCTACCAATTTATTACATAATCATCATTTTCCAAACACTCAATCTGATTATTACAACTTAAAAGCAACAGAAACACGGTGTTCCTTGTTTTGATTATGTTTCTGCATGGCAGGGAGATAACAAAGGGTTCCTTGTTTGTAAAAAGAAGATGGCAACGTCTCCCGATCTTCTTTGTTACTTTTGTCCTTCACCCTTCAAACAATTTCTTGAAGTGGTGACCAACATGAAGTTTGACGAAGAACCTGATTATTCGAAGCTGATTTCTTTGTTTGAAAACTGCCTAGTATCTAGTGCATCGTTGCGCCCATTAAGAATAGACGGTGCCTTAAAGGTTTGTTCTATATGACTGTAATTAATGCTTATAACCCTTTTTGAGTATGTTTACTCTATAAAAATTTACACAAAATAACCTCATTATTTGCAAACCACCAAACACTCTTAAAACATGCTTTATGCCAGAAGTTTACGGATTTCTGTTTTTCTAATCTCTGAAATTCCGTGATCTTTTTTTGGGAACTTAATCTAAAATCAGTCAAAAATATATGGGAATATTGGGAAAGTTCAAGTCTGGCATTTTTTTGGGTGGTTTGCAAAATTCAAGGAATCTGCAAAACTTATCTTGGAAATCGTGGGGTATTTTGTATAAATTTAAACCACTCAAAAAGGTTTGTATTAGTATTTATGCCTCTTATATGGTTGTTTGTGTTGGTGTAGGTCGGACAAAAGAGGGGAAGGCTGCTTAGTGATTTGGAAGACGTTCAGCCTAGGAAGAAAATCAGGCTAGGAACTCCAGCTAATCAGTGGATTTCCATCTATTCATCAAGAACGCCAATGAAACAAAGGTATGCCATCACTTAATTATCTATGAATTATATTGATTAGGCAATGTTTTTCATTTTAGGCAAAATGTAATCAACATTAGTTTTGTCCATTCAGGTCAGGCAATATACTTTTCGATATTCTACTAAAAATAGCAAAGCTGCTCGTAGCCCTTGATATTGCATACCTTTAACTGTAGATTAGTTATCATCTCCAAGAACTCATGGTCGTATTTATATTTTTACGTTGTTCGTCTGCTTACTTGTATAATTTAATTACTAGGTACTATTACAATGTGACGGATTTGAGACTTCAACAACATGTCGAAAAAGGAAAGAGTGATGGTCTGTATATTAGCTGTGTAGCCTCTGCTCAGAATTTATGGGCAGTCGTCATGGATGCCGGGACAGGATTCATTTCACAAGTTTACGAGATTGCACCTGTATTTTTACGCAAGGTAATAGTCTCAAAATTTTAACGAACATTTTTGTTGTATTTAGTTTAAAGTACACTTTGGTTGACCTTTGACTTGTTTGACTCTTCCTTTTTGGCTAATCTCATTTAGTTGGCCAGTTCAACTGTTGGGGAAAATTTAACCCAAACTGTTACTATACTAATCCTTAACTTTCCGAGGAATCCTTCATTTGTGTTTAATTACCTTTTTTTTATCTATATTTAAGGAGTGGATAATGGAACAATGGGAGAAGAACTATTACATTACATCACTTGCGGGTGCATCAAATGGTAGTGCCTTGGTTGTAATGTCTAAAGGTAATATTTTTTCAGTTTAGCTAAGATTAAAGAATAAAACGCTCCGAAAATACCCCTTTTGTATTTGGTAAATAGTTGATATTCTTTGTTATTAACTTCTTCCTAGGCACAACCTATACACAACAATCATACAAAGTAAGTGACGTGTTTCCGTTCAAGTGGATTAATAAGAAATGGAAGGAAGGCTTTTTGGTCACCTCAATGACCACTGCAGGTAATAAATGGGGCATCGTGATGTCTCGTGACTCAAGTTACTCCAGTCAGGTATATTTTTTTTTTCTTTTTTTTGACTTAAATACATAGCTTAAGAGAACTCTTTAAATTGTTAAGAGTAAATTACATATATCGTTCTTGTCGTTTGGCTAGGATAATGAAACTCGTCCCTCATCAATACTATTTGCATAAATGGTCCCTAATTGCAAACCACATGAAGCATTTTTTGTAATTTACTCAAGTAATCATAAAATGTGACATTTTTGTTGAATCGACGTGGTTATTACAAAACATTGTTTTTATGTATGTGGTGTCATTTATAGGTGGTGGAACTTGATTTTCTATATCCAAGTGAAGGGATTCACAGAAGATGGGAAAACGGGTACCGCATAACAGCGGCTGCTGCAACTGAAGATCAAGCTGCTTTCATACTTAGTACTTCCAAAAGAAGATTACAAGATGTTACTCAAGAAACTCTTCGGACTACTGCTTTTCCTAGTACCCATGTAAAGGTGTGTTGTCATATTGTTTCTCGTTATTCAAAGTTGATTTTTGCTAATAATTATCATCAAATAAACAGAAAGTTAGGAGGCGGTGTGCCCAAAGTTTGACCCGTTTGATCCATCTGACTCATTCAATTTTTGCTAAATATTTCTGGTTTTACCCATTTGACCCTTCAGAGATAAAAATTTACCCAAACCGTGTTTTGAAATTTGCATCTTTGTTAGTACTTTAATATCTGCTTCACTATGAATGCCTTGACTGACTGATTGTATATCAACAGGAAAAATGGTCAAAGAATTTGTACATTGCATCCATTTGTTATGGAAGAACTGTGTCATGAAGCTCAGAAGTTTTTACCGGTATGCATACCTTGCCCGTCACATTTCACTTACGTCATTGATGATCGGTGTTTACTGTTTGCATAAAGTTATTCCAATTGGATAAGTTTTCTTTTTCACTTGCAGCGTGAACAAAATCTGCTCAACACAATGCCGTATGTCCTCCTCATCATCCTTAAAAAAATGGTTAATTAGAAATGTTGAAATAAACTTCCAATATTTCTAAACCATTTTTTTTTCACAAAAAAAGATACATAATTTACATACAATGTCCTTCTTGTATTGGAGAAAAGAAGTCTTTTTGGTGTGGCACCCCTAGCTCGTTCGTGTTTGGTGGTGTGTCGTAATGGTGTATAGTCTTTAAATGTAATGTCCAAACCGTTGGTAAAAATGTGTGATGTTATGTCATGGCTTGGACAAAGTCAGATTTTGTGAAACTGTAATGTGTGTAATTTAATTATTGAAGAAAATAAAAAGTTAAGATGATATTGGTTTTCTTTTTTACTATGGTTTTGGTTTTTAACATTTTGAATGTGTGTACTTCTAAGATGCTGAACTTAAGTTGGTAGAAAGTGGTTTTGCATACTGCTAACACTTAAGTTTAACTATAAGGTCAAATACACAAGTTGGTCAAAATGGGTAAATTTTGTTCAAGTATAACTACTTGGTGTTAAAAACTAAAACAACTATTATTGTAACCATTGTTTTCTAACAAGTTTTTTTTTAAATAATAATAATAATAAAAATAAAAAAAAAAAAAATGGATCTATGCTTGATGCCATTTCAAGTGTAATCAACATGTATAATTTTGTGTGTGTTAATCAAGAACAATTTATTTCTCCAAAAGATGTTGCAAATTTAAGGTGATCTTAAAATATAATTAAATCAACAAAATAAATTTAGAAAAATGTTGATCCCAAAATATTGTATTATAAATTGCAATAAGCTTAAAATCACACGTTGTAAATATTATAGAGTAGTTGACATTTCAATCATCATTTTTTGTGTGACTATTTCTAAACAATATAACAAGTTCAACAAGAAACATTGATAGTGATTTTGAAACTGCTTATGATATTCCTCTAATTTATTTATCTAATGAGTAATGACATGAGTATAAAAACATGGAAGATTAGAATATATAATGAAAGAGATATCAGAATGCAGGTGTTATTTTATTAAACATCACCAACTTGTTATATAATACTACATAAAAAAAACACATTTACCTATAATCAGATTTCAAAAAATAGTAGTTTATACTTTAAAAGAATCTCTCAAATAAAATATACATCCATCCTAAGTACATGGCATAGTTATTTGCATAAACAAGTAGTAATCTAGCTCAAAGTAATTGACCTTAATCTTGTTATTTTCTCACTATTTACTATTAAATATTACACACATTTTGACTATTATGCACACTTGTGCTTATCAGTTTATATATAAGAATACCACGAACCCTGCTAGCTTCCCTTCTTTCTAAAATATTCACAATTTAGTCAATACTCAAGAAAGTGCTCTAGTTGAAGATTAACCATGGATGCTAAGATGTGGCGTAGCTCAACGGTCAAGCCAGACCGTGCTCGTGCCCAACAACTTGGCTCGGCGTCTCATGATCAGCCAAGTAATTCTTCAAAATCTGTGTGGAAAACTTTTTGGAAGAAGTTGACAAGAGAGAAAAAGAAGTTCTTAATGAGATTGCCAACAAAGCGTATTCAAGCTTCGTATGATGAGTATGACTATGCTCAAAACTTTGATCAAGGATCGGAATGGAGAAACGAGGTTGATATTTTGCCTAGATCATTTTCTGTTCAGTATTCAAATCGACACCATCCCATTTATTAGATAAGCAGTTTTACGAGTTCTTTTTTTAGTAGCATGTGCATTCGATAGGAATCGTAGTGAAAGTATGGTAATTTCCTTAGTGATTTACTTTAGGGTGAATTTTGTTACAATAGCTAGTGAAACATGATCGTATTATTTGTGTACTCATGGTTCTTTTGACTATTATTTTTATCTTTTTTATTTGGATTGGTGTACTTTGAAATTATGCGTTTTTATTGACTGGTTGTTGATAATGACTTTCTCTTAATTATTTGGGCAATCTTTTATAGTAATTAACAAGCTATCTTTTGTAACTTCTAATTGTGTTTCTGGAGTTAGTGTTATAAAATACTCATAACAATATTATCGTTGGCGTGTCAGAGGCGGAGACAGGAGGGGAGGGTGGGCACTGTAAAATTTAAAAAATATCTGACTATTTTTGTAGTTTGTCGCGTTACGAACCAATTTGTAGTGTAGTTTCTAAAAATTATCAAAGTTTGCCTTATCGATCATAACTTTCTGGCTCCGCCCCTCGGTGGTGGTGGATGTAGGGTGGTAGGTTGGTGGCGGTGATAGAAGTTTAAGAAGAGACGTTTGAATTTAGGGATAATTAAGGATAAGACTAGAAGGTCTTTGGATTGAAGTTTTAAGTGATGTGATGCCCAAAAGAAAAAAAATAAATAAATTATTTTATTGGCAAAAAAATCATATTAAAAGAAAACAAAAAGTTTGGTTACTAGACGCGTACTTTTTTTAGTACACATGCAATAACGAAATATTTGCAAAACTTAACTACGCATGTATTGTATCATTCGTTATGAATAACTACGAAAGTAATTTTTTAATACAAAAAAGAATTCAAGATATATATATTGTCCATGTTTTTGCATATAGGAAACTAGTTGCATGACCCGCTTGATAGACGGACTACTTTTATATATATATATATATATATATATATATACAATATATATATATATATATATATATATATATATATATAAAAAAAAACAATTCAAGGCGTGTATTTACTTGTGATTTACTTTAAAAGCTAAATTAATAATAATAATAATGATGTATTTGGTCTTTTTCGATATCATTGGTACACTTTAAAACGGTAGTTTAACTAGTAAAAAAAAATCCGTAGTGTCAAATTAAGAGAACGAAAGATTAGTGACATGCCATGGTAAAAGCTTTTTCTATTTACACTAGACGAATACTCGTGCAAAACGACGGTGTTTTTGGGCAAATAATTATACATGCGAATTTGTGGTTTGCGTGTGACCCCTAATGCAGCACTTACGGGTTTAATTTGTGGTCATTGCAATTAAAAAAAAAAAAAAAAAAAGTCTGATTATAAAAAATAATAATAATAAAAGTTAGGGAATTAAACAATATTTAAAGTTTAAACTATTAATTTAGCGGTGAATTTTATTATGAATTTTAGTAAAAGAGTATTTTGGGTATATTACTTTACTTTTTTTTAAGAGTTTTTAAGTTTAAAGAATAATCATCATTATAAGTAGTAGAGTCACTTTATTTTGCATACTCTTATTTTGGTGCATACCAAGGGACAAATCCCCACCATCCATCTAGTTTGATCTAATGGTGGAGATTAACCTAAAATTAAATATGAAAACCTAAGTCCATGTTTTTTTTTCCCCTTTTTCTTTGTCTTTTTATCTTTTTTATTATTCACTTTTTTTCTTTCTTTTTTTTTTCTTTTTTTTTTTGTCTTTTTTTTTTCAAATTCACGCCTCTTTTTTTCTTTTTTGTTTTTTTTGTTCTAATTCACGTTTTTTTTTTTTTTTTTTTTTTTTTTTTTTTTTTTTTTTTTTTTTTTTTTTGTCTTTTTTTCTAATGAACGTTTTTTTTCTTCCTAATACACGTTTTTTTTCGCTTTCATACATTTTCGTCTGTTTTCATATGTTTTATCCGTTTTCATAGGTTTTTGTCTGTTTTCGTACGTTTTGGCCCGTTTTCATATATTTTCGCCCGTTTTCTTACGTTTTCGCCCGTTTTCGTCCGTTTCATACGTTTTTGTCCGGTTTCATACGTTTTCGTCTGCTTTCTTACGTTTTCGCCCGTTAACGTCTGTTTTCATACGATTTCATCAGTATTCTTACATTTTCGTTCGTTTTCATACGTTTTCATCCGTTTTCATCCATTTTTCAAACGTTTTTGTCCTTTTCATACATGTTTTTACACTTTCATACGTTTTCTTCCATTTTCATACGTTTTCGTCCGTTTTCTTACGTTTTCGTCCGTGTTTTTACGCTTTCATACGTTTTCGTCCGTTTTCATACATATCCGTCCGTTTTCTTACGTTTTCGTTCGTTTTCGTCCGTTTTCGTCCGTTTTCTTTCGTTTTCGTCCATTTTTCAAACGTTTTTGTCCTTTTCATACATGTTTTTAAACTTTCATACGTTTTCTTCCATTTTCATACGTTTTCTTACGTTTTCGTCCGTTTTTTCATTCGTTTTCGTCCGTTTTTAAATGTTTTTGGCCATTTTCAGACGTTTTCATATGTTTATAAATATCACAAGTGATATTCTGAATATCACAAGTGATATTCTGTGATATTCAGAATATCACAAGTGATATTCTGAGTACCACAAATGATATTCTGGATATCATAATTAATATTCTGTGATATTCAGAATATCACAAGTGATATTCTGAATATCATAAGTGATTTTCTGAATATGACAAGTGATTTTCAGAAGTGATTTTCTGTGATATGCAGAATATCACAAGTGATATTATGAGTACCATAAATGATATTCTGGATATCATAAGTAATATTCTGTGATATTCAAAATATCACAAGTGATATTCTGAATATCATAAGTGATTTTCTGAATATGACAAGTGATTTTCAACAAATGTTTTGTAACATGAAAATCACAAGTGATAGATATTCAGAAAATCACAAGTGATATTCTGAATATCACAAGTTATATTCTGAATATCACAAGTGATATTCTGTGTGATATTCTGTGATATTCAGAATATCACAAGTGATATTCTGAGTACCACAAATGATATTCTGGATATCATAATTAATATTCTGTGATATTCTGAATATCATAAGTGATTTTCTGAATATGACAAGTGATTTTCAAAAGTGATTTTCTGTGATATGCAGAATATCACAAGTGATATTATGAGTACCATAAATGATATTCTGGATATCATAAGTAATATTCTGTGATATTCAGAATATCACAAGTGATATTCTGAATATAATAAGTGATTTTCTGAATATGACAAGTGATTTTCAACAAATGTTTTGTAACATGAAAATCACAAGTGATATTCAGAAAATCACAAGTTATATTCTGAATATCACAAGTGATATTCTGTGATATTCAGAATATCACAAGTGATATTCTGAGTACCACAAATGATATTCTGGATATCATAATTAATATTCTGTGATATTCAGAATATCACAAGTGATATTCTGAATATCATAAGTGATTTTCTGAATATGACAAGTGATTTTCAGAAGTGATTTTCTGTGATATGCAGAATATCACAAGTGATATTATGAGTACCATAAATGATATTCTGGATATCATAAGTAATATTCTGTGATATTCAAAATATCACAAGTGATATTCTAAATATCATAAGTGATTTTCTGAATATGACAAGTGATTTTCAACAAATGTTTTGTAACATGAAAATCACAAGTGATAGATATTCAGAAAATCACAAGTAATATTTAGAATATCACCATTGATATTCAGAAAATCACAAGTGATATTCTGAATATCAATTGTGATATTCAGAAACGTATAAAAACGGACGAAAACGTAAGAAAACGTAAAAAAAATGGACTAATACGTATGAAAACGGAAGAATACGTATGAAAACGGACGAAAACATAAGAAAATCACAAATGATATTCAGGATATCACTGAATATCACTTGTGATATTCAGAATATCACTGAATATCACTTGTGATATTCAAAAACGTAAGAAAATGGGCGAAAACGTAAGAAAACGGACGAATACGTATGAAAACGGACAAAAACGTATGAAAAATGGACAAAAACGAAAGAAAACGGACGAAAACATATTAAAACGAACGAAAACGTAAAAAAATTGACGAAAATGTATGAAAACGGACGAAAATGGGCGAAAACGTAAGAAAACGGATGAAAACGGACGAAAACGTAAGAAAACAGACGAAAATGTATGAAAGCGTAAAAACACGTCTGAAAATGGACGAAAACGTATTAAAAATGGACGAAAACGAAAGAAAAACAGATGAAAACGGACAAAAACGTATTAAAACAGACGAAAACGTATGAAAACGAACGAAAACATAAGAAAACAGATGAAAACGTAAGAAAACGGATGAAAACAGACGAAAATGTATAAAAACGGACGAAAACGTCTGAAAATAGACGAAAACGACTAAAAATGGGCGAAAACGTAAAAAATGGACAAAAACGTCTGAAAACGGGCGAAAACGTATATAAACGTATGAAAACGGACAAAAACGTATAAAAACGGACGTAAACGTATAAAAACGGACGAAAACGTATGAAAACGGACGAAAATGTTTGAAAACAGACGAAAATGTATGAAAGCGAAGTAGAAGAGAAAAAAACGTGAATTAAAAAAAAAAAACATGAATTAGAAAAAAAAAAAAAAAAAAAAAAAAAGTGAATTAGGAAAAAAAACAAAAAAGAAACAAAAAAAACAAAAAAAAAAAAGAAAAAAAGAAGCGTGAATTAGAAAAAAAAGACAAAAAAAAAAAAAAAGAAAAAAAAAAAAAGAAAGTGAGTGAACAATAAAAAAGACAAAAAGACAAAGAAAGAGGGAAAAAAAACATGGACTTAGGTTTCCATAATTAATGTTAGGTTAATCTTCACCATTAGATCAAACTAGATGGATGGTGGGGATTTGTCCATTGGTATGCACCAAAATAAGAGTATGCATTTGAATTTTTCTCATAAGGAGTATATAGATAATGAAATTATATATACGTAGCTTAATGGAGGAAGTATTTTGTGGTCTTGACTTGGGGGCATCTTTCATCTTGAAATTTTGTCCGACCAATGTAACATACTGCTTAATAAATATCGAATAATAAACTAACACTACTCATTCAAGTGAAAACAACTACAAAACATTTGTTTCTCGTGAATAAAGATGAGAAGTAATAGATAAAACTACCTCGACCCTTATTTATTTACTCAACACTTTTCGTGCGACCACAAACTTTTGACATTCACAATTATGTTTGTTGTTAAGATGGTTGAAAAAATATAAAAAGAATGTCAAGTTACAAGACAAATGAATACTTATTGAATGATTGATCGTAAAGAATTTCATCGTTTTACTGCATTTATCATGTAAAGAATTTGATCTTTACATATGATATATACAGTAATATTTATCTTGAATATAACGTTTAGTAAAACGATCAAATTCATCAATCTTGTTTTTGCTTTATTATATTATATGTAAATAATTTGATCGTTTTACTAAAAATGATTGATTAAAACTTGAGATGAATGACATCTTTATTTTTATCTTTATCTTAGTACATAATAAAGGAAAAAATAAATAAATAAAAATAAAAATAAAAATCTTTTGAAGAAAATCAAATTAGACCAATATAAACCGAGGTTCCTAAACGATTAAACATTAATATATAAAATAAACAACCATTAAAAAACGCAATTGTTTTTACAAGTACAAAACATGAAAAGTATAATAGTTAAAGTGCAGTTGTGCCATCGACAAGCCAGAGAAATATTAACAGTAGCGTAGAATCACAAAAAAGATTCAAGTACTTAAGCATCTCAATAGACATTTGGGGGATTTGAGCCTTTAAGGCATACCATATTCCTTTTAAGTTTTGATTGTCGACAGGTTCCCACATCACTCATTAAGTTCATATGTGTTCATCTATAACGAGCTTCAAAGTGTACCATTGGCGACGATCCGCCGCGTTGCGGCGGGGCGTTGTTTTATTTCGTTGATTATTGCACGATATTTTTATTAAGTAGAGAGTAGGCCGGTTGCGCGGTATTTTTTTGAAGTATACATTTGTAAAAGAAACACAATAGCATAAGCGGAACAATATTTAGAGGCCATAGTTAACCAACCATGGAACAAAAAAAAAAAAAAAAAAAAAAAAAAAGTCTTAAGATTTAAAAAAAAAACAGTCGCGGTAAAAAAAAATGTTTTTTTTCCCCCCGAAAAAGTACTCCTTTTGCAAAGAGTCGCCAATGTCAGGGTTATTTTTTGCCAATATTCGAAACATTTTTTTTGAAAAAAGGACTATTTTTGCAAAGAGTCGCCAATGTCAGGGGTAATTTTTGCCAATTTTGGAAACATTTTTTTGGAAAAAGGACTATTTTTGCAAAGAATCGTAAATTTCAGAGGTATTTTTTGCCAATTTTTGAAAGTTGATTTTGGGCCTGAAAGTGGGTCAACCCACTACTGTAGCAATCCGGAAAAAAAAATTGCATGACCCGACGTCGTTTCACACCACATTTAATATATATACTAATTTGCTTCAAAGTGTACCATTGTCTATAGTCTACCATTTGAATTTACATTTTTTAGCCTTCCTTCATTTCTCACGCCGCTGCATTGTTGGGTCCATCAGTACCCAAGAATACTTAAAACAAGATTTGGACACAAATTAACTAAGTGTTAATTAAACCGAGAACAATTCAAGTCACTGAGTGAACAGTCACTCAGTGAGTCATCTTCAGGATGCTTAAGGCGAATTCAAGAAGAAGGATTCACTATTCAGGTAGGCGGTACTCCCTGAGTAGGACTTAAGCCAAAGAAGAAGATGATGGTTCAGTGAGTGTTGGACAAGAACTCACTGAACCCCAGTCTCCTCAACAACAATAAGTGATTGAAGACTGAAGAAACCAACGCCTGAAATAAAGGCGGAAATAAGTGGGAAGTATTTGAGAAGATAAGAATGTCAGACCAAACACTCTTATCTTGTCAGATACCAACCTTCCCAAAGACGGCCAAAAGTCATGGAGTGTCAGACCAAACACTCCTAAAGACTTTTTGGTCCATTCCTATTGGTTCTTGGAAATGACAATTACTGTTGTAATTGTCAGACACGCTTCCTCAACAAGTTGAAGTATTTTTAATCACTTTTACTCTTTTATACTTGTGTATAAATAGGTTCAGAAGGAGAGAAGTTGAGTGTGTTTTGTACATTAAAAGCCTTAGACTTTTGCAAAACAACTTCTCTCCTACAAAGAGTAACCAGTCCCTGAGATAGCTCAGTGAGGCATATTGTTACCACTTAAGCATAGCTTAAGTTTAGATAGGAGACACCATACCTTGTCTATTCAATCCCAAGTGTTTGTTCCGCAAAACACTTGGGTAATAGATTCTTTGATTCATTTCTAATAAGAATTTAAACGTTGAAAATACTGTGTTTTTATATTAACGTTTCATTAACTGTTAGAAGTAATCATTACATTGTATTAGTCATAAACACAAATAGATTAACTTTCTAGTTAACTCTAAGCGTGTTAAGGGAACAACAAGTGGTATCAGAGCCTCTGGTTTATAAAATCTTTCAAAATTAACTAAGAGTGCTCAAGGTTTTTAAAACCAAGATCCTACTATGACTGATGCAAATGTGCCCCAACTAGTCGACAAAAAGGGTGGAAGCTTTTCAGCTGTTGCCCCACGACTTGAAGCTGGTAAATTTAGCAAGTGGAAAAAGCGAATGCTTTGCTACTTGACTGGTATGGAACCATACTACATCACTTGTGTCAAAGATGGTCCTTATGTCCCAAAGACTACTGAAGGGCTAAACAAGCCTGAGGCTCAATGGACCATTGATGAGAGGAGGGTGGTCAATCAAGACCAACGCCTGAAAAGCATCATTATATCATGTCTTCCTGACGATATAATGGAATCAGTCATCAACTGTTCAACAGCCAAGTAAACTTGGGATGACTTGGTCAATAGCTTTGAGGGTCCCTCAGATACCAAGGAAAACAGGGTCATGGACCTGAAACTTGAGTATAATACTTCCAGGGCAAAAGACTCTGAAAGTCTCTCTCAGACTTATACCAGATACAAGACCTTGATAAACGAACTATCAAATGATGGTGTAGTTTTGTCTAAGCATGAGACAAATGTTGGCTTTGTCAACAGTCTCCCTGAGAAGTGGCTAAACTTCTCACAAGGCCTGAGGAATGCTAATCACATGCAGACCCTTGAGCTCCCTGAGATCTATGGGAAGTTTGTATATGAAGACAACTTAATCTCAAGGAGATACCCTGACTCAAAAGCTCTTGAGTCCAAAAAGGCCTTGACCTCCACACCCATATCAACTGCTTTTTATACTAATGGTGTTGTGCAGGACTTTCAAGAGGATTCTGAGGATGAAATTGATGAAAGGACTAGTGATGAGTACCTAAATGATTTAAACTTGGAATTCCAAGAGAGGGCACTCCTTGCTAGTTCAAAACGTTTCATCAAAAGAAACCAGTCCAACTTTTCAAAAGGAAAAGCAAATGAAACCACTGAATGCTTTAATTGTGGTAAAAAGGGTCATTTTGCTAGGGACTATTATTCTAAAACCACCTCAGAACCCTCTTACAAATTTTCATGAAATAGTTCCTCAGGAACTAGCAAGTTTCAACCTAGAATGTTTCAGTCGACCCAACAATTTCAAAACAAGGGTTAAAAAGACTTTGAAGCAAAATATAGGAAAGCCAAGGCTAAACTTGCAATTCTTGAAACTAATCCCTCTATGTCTTAGGCTGCTCAAACATCCAAACTTGTTCAGACAAAGAACAAGGTTTTAGTACCTGAAGCTTATGATTGGGATGAAGAAGAGGTATCCTCAGATGAGGAAATTAGAGTGAGTGCACTGATGGCACTCTTTGAAGGTGATCAAGTGGCTGTTGGGAAAAGCCATGCAAGGAATGGAGAGTGGGTAAACATCACCATGAAGAAGGTAAACACTTTACTTTCTATGGATGATGATTCTGATTGGCAGTCTTACATGAATTATATTTGTGTAGATCTTAAATTTGTTGAGGAACAAAGGCTTAACATGTTTTCAAAATATAACAACATAGTGTCAGAATTGAATAAATGTAGAGATGAATTGCTTGTACTGAAGCAAGCCAAATTAGAAACAATTATTCTACAAATTCAGAACATTGAAATTTTGAAACAAAACCAAGCCCTACAAACTGAACTTAACAAAGAAAAAGCTGTCATCCAAGGCTGGACCAAAAAGAACCCCAAGGTCTTTGATACTGTGGGTTTAATCCCTAGGAAAACAATAGGAATTGACCATCACATAGTTAACCCCAATGTAAGTCCCAGTGAATTGACCTTTGTTCCAGCTGGCATATCATTTGAGCAAGAAATGCTTCCCAAGTCAAATGACTGGATTGTCAGGGACAACCCAGTCAGTAAGTTACCAAACTTTGAGACTGAAAAGATCTTGCTTCCTGAAAGTCAGGCTTTGAAAAATATGCTTGGACTTACTGAACAACTCAGTAAGCTTGAACTCACTGAACAACTCAGTGATACTGAGTCAGTGAATGAGTCTGAATCAGAATCATATCCACAACTCCCACCACTGAATACCCTTCAGGGTGCTGCACCTAACTTAGGCCTCCCACCAATGGTCTACTCTCAACACTCTCCAAAGGAGAGGTCAGGAATGGGAAAAACAATCCTGAAAAGACCAACACTTGATGTCTTAGTAAATACTGATGACTCATCTTCTTCAGTCCCTTCTGAAGTAATAACCCAAAGCCCTGACTCAAAATTTGATTAGTTGGTTGAAATGGTCAGGAAGCTGGGTGAGAAGATTGCATCTTTTGAGAAACCTTCTCAATCCAAGAAGGAACAAAAACCAGCTTCCTCAAAGACCAAACCTAAACCCTCAAAACCCCTGAAAAGATGTGAACTGTGTAACTATACCAATCATATCACTGATGATTTCTATAGAATTCTTTATTGCATAATTTGCAAAAAAGATGATCAAAGGACCTCTGATCATAAAACACACTCAGTCACATCAAATATGGCAAGCCTTAAAGCTCAGTCTTTAAACTACCCTTCTGATTCTAAACAGAAACAGAAACAAAAGGCAAAACCTTTTGCACTTTGCCCTTACTGTGGGTTCAATGATCACCATCCTAAGGATTGTCAAATTGACAATTGTTGTGAAAATAGTGGAAGTTCCACTCATGACACCTCAGGAGGTGATAAGGCCATTCAGGCCAGAAGAGGTATGACAAAGTCAGCCTCTCAGTCTACTGAGTCTACATCTGCAATCAAATGCATAATTTATGGTAGCTCAGTCCACTCCACCACTGACCATAAATCAATTGTAAATATTAAAAAGACCCCCAAAGCTAAGCCCTCCAAGAAATGGAGTCCTAGAAAGAACTAACCCAGTTTACTATTTGTGCAGAAACATGCCAGGGATCCTGTTTGGCATTTAGATAGTGGATGTTCAAGGAGCATGACTGGTGTGAAGGAGTATCTGCACAAGTATGTTGATGAATCAGGACCCAAAGTGATATTTGCTGATAACTCATCATGTCTCACTGAAGGTTATGGTTCAGTAAACTACAATGGTATAGTCTTTACTAGGATAGCTTATGTAAATGGTCTTAAATACAATTTGATAAGTGTCAGTAAACTATGTGATGCTAAATACATAGTTCAGTTTGATGATAAACAAGGAATCATCTTCAATGCTAATAAGGAAGTTGTCCTTATTGCACCAAGAAGACATGATGTTTATGTGTTGGACATGTCCAGTCTGACTCAGAATGGAACTTGTCTCTTTACCAAGGCCACTGATACTCTCAACTGGCTTTGGCATAAGAGACTCTCCCACCTGAACTTCAAAAACATAAACAACCTTGTGAAACAAAACAAGGTCCTTGGCTTACCATCTCTTGTGTTTTCAAAAGATAAACCATGCTCAACTTGTGAAAAAGGTAAACATCACAGAGCATCCTTTAAAACCAAAACCAACTTTTCCATCAGGAACTGCCTACATCTTCTCCATATGGATCTATTTGGACCAATTAGTCCTAGATCCATTAACCATGAGAAATATACTCTGGTCATTGTGGATGAATACTCAAGATACACTTGGGTATACTTCCTAATCAAAAAGAGTCAGGCAGCTGAAACAATAATGTCATTTGTCAGGAACATTGAAAATCAAAATGACATCAAGGTCAAACAAATTAGGACTGACAATGGAACATAGTTCAAAAATTATGAACTTGAATGTTTCTGTGATGAGAAAGGAATTTGTTGGGAATAAAATGTTCAAGTCAAAGAGCCTGCTGAATGAAGTATTGAGCCTGCTAGTTGATTTTGAAAGAGTTGAAGATGTACTAACAGTACCTTCTGGGTGAGAAGGTACTGCTAGTTATTGAAGGTCCTGCCAAGTTAATGATCAAGTTGATGGATATTTATTTGTAGATATTTGTTGTATTATTAGTCTTTGTACAATGTAATACGTTATGTAGAAGTAGTTCAGTCTTCCATGTTTGTGCAGAAGAATATACAGAGTAGTTTACATTGGTAGTTGTATTTAATTGTAGGCTAGAAAAGTCCAAGTATCTTATTATATTAAACAGCTTGACAACTTGTAATAAGGGGTACTTATCCTATAAAAGGATCCCTTAGTCACCACCTTTGTAGTAATCTTTTTCCAACTAAGAACTTAGCAATATCCAAAACAGAACATCTCTCTAGTAACTTAGTTACTAAATTCACAAATCCTTTACAATCAAAGATTCAAGGTTACTTTGTAATCCTGGTGATAGTTAGATCATCCGTATTATTTCATCAATAATATTGAATCGTTTTGTGTTACTAAAGTTGTGTTCATTATTCATTATAACTCACGTTTACATATTCATCACCTTTGTGTTCTTTTAAGTGTGTTATAGTAGATTCCGCATACTACATCACATTCATTCATAAATATCCCAAACACATTATTAAGATTCACATCCCAAGTGTTTGTATAATCCTTCACAAGTGGTATCAGAGCTAGGCTGATATTTACAATTTAAAAGAACAATGGATGTTGAACACATTCAAACCAATGTTGCTGCAAAACTTCCATTACTCAAACAAAATGAGTTTGATATGTGGAGACTGAGGGTAGAGCAATACTTTCAAGTGCAAGACTATGCACTTTGGGAGATCATTGAAGAAGGAAACTCATTCAAACCTACAATCACCACCTCCACTGTAAACGATGCACTTGTAACACATGTGCAAGTAAACCCAACAAGCGCAGAAGAAAGAATTCAAAAGAGAAATGATCTAAAAGCCAGGAGTATGCTACTCATGACTATTCCAAATGATCAGCTTTTGATCTTCAACAAGTACAAATGTGCTAAAACCCTTTTTCAAGCTATTGTGGCTAGATTTGGTGGAAATGATGCCACCAAGAAAACTCAGAAAACTCTCCTCAAACATCAGTTTGAAAACTTTGCAGTCACAACAAATGAGTCTTTGGACAGCATGTTCAATAGACTTCAAAAGCTTTCAAGTCAGTTAGCCATTCATGAAGTAATGGTATCTCAAGAAGACTTAAACTCCAAATTCCTTAGGAGTTTACCCTCTGAATGGTCCATGCATGTCATTGTCTGGAAAAACAAACCAAATATTGATCAGATGAGTCTTAATGATCTCTACAACAACTTCAAAATAGTAGAGCATGAAGTAAAGAAGACTACTGGTTCAAGCTCAGGAAATATGGCCTTTGTATCATCTCCAAGCTCCTCAAAGGTAGTAGATGAAGAAAAAGATGGCAGAGAAGAAGGTACTGCCAACATAAATTTTGGTACTGCCAGTACTTCTAGCAGTACCAAAACAATTCTAGATGAAACAATTGGTTGTGCTTTCCTGACATCACAACACAATGGGTCCATATTAACTTTTGAAGATCTTCAAGAGATCAATGATGATGATCTTGAAGAAATGGACATAAAGTGGCAACTTTCACTTCTGAGCATAAGGGCTAAGAAGTTACTGATGAGGACTGGAAAGAAGATGATCATAGATGGTAATGAGCCTGCTGGGTATGACAAGTCCAAAGTGGAGTGTTACAACTGTCACATGAAGGGTCACTACTCAAGAGAGTGTAGAAGACCAAAGAAGTAGGATGATAAGGGAAGAGGGTTTGAGAACAAGAACAAGGGAAGGTTTGAGAAGAAAGGAAGCTTTGAAAACAAGAGTAAGGCTGTGGAAATCACTGAGCCTAAAGCAATGGTAGCTATTGATGGGATGGGTTTTGATTGGAGTTTTATGGGTGAAGAGGAGTCAACTTCAGATGAATTGGCTTTAATGGCTTTCTCCACTCCTGAGGTACAAATTACTAAATGTTCTAATGCTTGTAAAGTTTTTGAAGAATTACAAACTTTTATAAAACTTTATGATGAACTAAAAGTAGAAGAAAGAAAAACTCATCAAGACCTAGTCAATCATAAGTGTGGTATGGCCAAACTTGAGAAGCAGATAATCCATTTTAGGGAAAATGAACTCACTTTTTCTGACACTAAAGCCATTCTTAACAGGGAAATATTTTTGAAAGATGCTGAAATAAAAATGTTAAGAACTGAGTGTACTAAAATGACATTGGCAAGGGATAATATTCAACTAACTGTTACCACTTTGGAAACTGCTTCTGATTGTACTAGAAGCATAGTTGAAAATCAGATGAACAAAAGAATCAAATCTGGGATTGGATACAATACTTGTCCACCTCCTTATAGAGGAATCCCTTGTCCCCCAGGATTAGATCTTGCAGAATCAGGTTTACATGAATTCATCAACAAACCACTAGCTAAACCTGTAGAGAAAAGTGAACCTGTTGAGAGTGCTAAGATTGCTTCACTCTCTAAGGTGCTCACTGATAAGAAATCAGATGTTCTAATTATTGAAGATTGGATATCTGATGATGATGAAGAAGAGACTGTTTCAACCAAAGGAAACAAAGTAGGACCAGTTAGTCCTAAAAGAGTAGAGATTAAGACTAAGGCTAAAGCTGTTTTGAAAACAGTTGAATGTTGTGCTAAATGTAATAGCAAACCTAGAGGTAGCCAAAGAAATTGGAACAATCTTAAGTCACACCAACTTGGTGATGATTTTGTTATGTACAATAAGGCTTGTTATTACTGTGGTAGTTTTAATCATCTTCATGCTTATTGTAACAACTGGGTTTCTGGGAGTAAATCAAAGTCTAAAACAAATGGAACAAACCCCAGAAAATGTTTTGTGAAGTCTAACACACCAAAAGTTAAACATACTGTTAGACAAAATAAGCCTGTTAACTCAAAACTAACTGATAAGGGTGCAAGAAACACTTTCAAATATGCACCAAAAGTTGTGAAAAGTCACATTGAAAAGAAATCTGTGGTCAAAACACAAATTTGGAGACCAAAACCAAAAGGTCATGCTAGACCAAAAGGTCCTGCTAGATCAAATGGTACTGCCAAAATTGGTACTGATAGACCAAAGACCACAAAATGGATTAAAAGGGAAAATGCTGTTAAGTCCTCAGCATGTTGGATATGGAAACCACTCCAATCAAAAGGTGCATCAACAATCCTAAAAAGGTTTGATTACATTGATGCAAGAGGCAAACCCAAGTCTGTCATGGCTTGGGTACCCCAAGGAAACTAATATGTTTATATGTGTGCAGGAACATTCCAATGATATGGCTGATAAAGGATATGTGGATAGTGGATGTTCAAGGCACATGACAGGCAACATGTCTTACCTCACAGACTTCAAATCATTTGATGGAGGATATGTTACCTTTGGGGAAGAATCAAAGGAAAGATTACTGGTAAAGGTACAATCAAAACCAGTAAATTAGATTTTGAAAATGTGTACTTTGTGAAAGAGCTTAAGTTTAATCTCCTTAGTGTCTCACAAATGTGTGACAAAAAGAACAATGTTCTCTTTACTGACAATGAATGTATGGTTCTTTCTTCTTATTTTAAAATGCCTGATGAAGATCAGATTCTTTTTAAAATCCCAAAAAGGAACAATATGTACAGTGTTGATTTAAAGAACATTGATCCTAAGGAGAGTTTAACTTGTCTAGTAGCAAAAGCCTCAATGGATGAATCTATGCTTTGGCATAGAAGACTTGGTCATGTAAACTTTAAAACAATCAATACAATTTCAAAATATGATTTGGTTAGAGGTTTACCCAAAAAGATTTTTCAAAATGACCAAACCTGTGTTGATTGTCAAAAAGGCAAACAACATAGAGCTTCTTGTAAGCCCAAGACTCATAACTCAATTTCTCAAGCTTTATACATGCTTCATATGGATCTTTTTGGTCCTACTAATGTGAATAGCTTGAATGGTAAAAGATATTGTCTTGTAGTTACTGATGATTACATCAGATTTTCTTGGGTTTTCTTTTTAAGATCTAAGCATGAAACAAGTGAGATTCTTAAGTCTTATATAACTGAGGTAGAAAACCAAGCTGATAAGAAAGTGAAAGTAATCAGATGTGACAATGGGACAGAATTCAAGAATAGGGTTATGGATGAATTTTGCAAAGAAAAAGGAATAAAAAGAGAATTTAGTGTAGCTAGAACCCCACAACAAAATGGAGTAGCAGAAAGAAAAAATAGAACACTTATAGAGGGTGCTAGAACAATGTTAGTAGACTCTAAGTTGCATATTTCATTTTGGGCTGAAGCAGTAGGTACTGCTTGTTATGTGCAGAACAGGGTTCTTGTGATAAAACCACATAAAAAGACACCTTATGAACTTTTCTTTGGTAGAACACCATCTTTAAGTTTTATGAGACCTTTTGGATGTCATGTCACTATTCTCAATACCAAAGATCATTTAGGCAAGTTTGAAGGAAAAGCTAATGAAGGCTATTTGATAGGGTATTCTTTGCAAAGTAGGGCCTATAGAGTGTATAATAGTTGCATTAGGCTAGTGGAAGAAAATCTTCACATAGAGTTTCAAGAGAAACTAACAAATGTGAAAGGCATTGGGCCAGATTGGATGTTTGACATTGATTGGCTTTCAGAATCTATGAATTATGTGCCTGTTACAGGTACAAATACTAATGACAATGCAGGTTTTGAAGACAATGTTGAAACACCTAAAGATCAAGATTACATCTGGATGCCAATTTGGAAAGGATTGGATTTATCTTCAAGTCATGAAGAACCTTCAAATACAACAAATGAAGGTACTAAAGATGATCATGGAACTCAGGGTCAAGAGAATCAAGAAAGTAGTGCAAATGACAATGGTACTGCTAGTTCACCAGATGGTACTGCCAGTTCACAAATTGGTACTGCTGAACCATTAAATGTTCAAACAGATGATTCTTTACCAGATGAAGTGGGGATTGGCAATCTTCCATTTACCTATGAAGTTCCTACAACACACAACACAAGAATTCTCAAAGATCACTCCACTGATGATGTGATTGGTAGCATTGATTCTGGTGTTAGAACAAGATCTCAAGTCTTGACTTCAGACCAAGAAGGGTTTATCTCATCTATTTATGAAGAAAAGAATCATGAAGTTGCCAACATATGCCTGTTTTCATGTTTTCTCTCACAAGCTGAACCCAAAAACATTAACAAAGCCTTAGATGATGCAAGTTGGGTTGAAGCAATGCAAGAAGAACTTCTTCAATTCAAGCTTCAGAAGGTTTGGAAATTGGTTGATTTGCCAAAAGGTCATTGGGCAATTGGAACCAAATGGGTGTTCAGAAACAAGAAAGATGAATGGGGGATTGTGATCAGAAACAAAGCAAGATTGGTGGCCCAAGGGTATACTCAAGAAGAAGGGGTAGATTATGAAGAGGTTTTTGCTCCAGTTGCAAGACTTGAAGCAATCAGGCTATTCTTGGCCTATGCTTCTTTCATAGGCTTCACTGTTTACCAAATGGATGTTAAAAGTGCCTTCTTATATGGTACTATTGAAGAATAGGTGTATGTTTCTCAACCTCCAGGCTTCATTGATGCAGAGTATCCAGACAAGGTGTATAGGGTTACCAAGGCTCTTTATGGTCTACACCAAGCTCCTAGGGCATGGTATGAAACATTGGCTTTCTATCTATTAGAAAATGGATTCCAAAGAGGCAAGATTGATCCAACTTTGTTCATCAAAAGAACCAAGAAAGACATCTTGCTGGTGCAAATTTATGTTGATGACATTATATTTGGATCCACAAACCAAGACTTGTGTGTAGAATTTGAAAAACTTATGCATAGTAAGTTTGAAATGAGTTCCATGAGGGAACTTACTTTCTTTCTGGGTCTCCAAGTAAAACAATCAAATGAAGGTATATTTATCAGCCAAGATAAGTATGTAGCAGAGATCTTAAGGAAATTTCAGTTTGCTGATTCTAAGGTTGCAAGTACACCAATGGATTCAGAAAAGGGGTTACTAAAAGATGCTGAGGGTGAAGATGTGGATTTGCATAATTATAGATCAATGATTGGGTCCTTGATGTACCTTACATCATCAAGACCAGATATCATGTTCTCAGTATGTGTATGTGCAAGGTTTCAAGTACATCCCAAAGTTTCTCATCTCACAGCAGTCAAAAGAATCTTTAGATATCTCAAGGGTCAACCTAGGTTGGGTCTATGGTATCCAAGGGAATCATCTTTTGATTTGGTGGCTTATTCTGATAGTGACTATGCTGGTGCAACTCTAGACAGAAAATCCACAACTGGTGGATGTCAATTTCTTGGTTGCAGACTCATATCATGGCAATGCAAGAAACAAACAATGGTGGCCAACTCTACAACTGAAGCAGAATATGTTGCTGGTGCAAGTTGTTGTGGGTAAGTTCTTTGGATCCAAAATCAAATGCTTGACTATGTGTACAATTTTCTTAACACCATTATTTACATTGACAATAGCAGTACTATTTGTATCATTAAAAATCCAGTTCAACATTCAAAAACAAAACACATTGAAATCAGACACCATTTCATAAGGGATTGCAATGAGAAAAGGTTAATACAAGTTGTTAAAATTGATTCTGAAAAGAATTTTGCAGACCTTCTCACCAAAGCTTTTGATTTAGGTAGATTCAAATACCTTGTAGGAGGTATTGGAATGATTAATCTTTGAAAAACATGTGTTTTTGTACATAAAAATATCTGGTATTGGCTTTTAAACATGGTACTGCTAGTTAGTCAAAAGGTACTGTCAGTTCATAATTGGTCTTGCTAGTATAAAGTTAGCTATGTTTTGTTCATCTTGATGATTAAATGTTTAAAATGCTATAAAACAAGTGCTTTGCACTTTGTTCTTTTGGTCTGCAACTAACAAATTTCAGGTTGATAACAAAACAAGAGATCTTCCAAACAAAAAGAGAAATATAGGTTATTTAAATTTCAGGAGAGATAACAATCTCAGGGGAGGAAATAATAGCCCAGAATGAAAGAAAAACCAATTTATGAAAGGAAAAGACAAGAGCATACAAGATGATGCAGAGATTGAAAATGATAAGATTAGATCACATATTCAGAAGGGATGAAGCATTCCTAAAGGAGAAAGTTCTATCTAGATCAAGCTAAGGAAAGTTTGAAAGCAAAAGCATGCTGATAGATGATTTCACTTGTTGAACCTGTTAATACAAATATCGTCTCAAAAACGTTATTTATATTCTTTGATCTTTTCTTAGTTTTCTTAATGACAAATAAAAGGAATATCTTTTAGCAAATAATAAATACTAGTTTAAGTCTCTTGAGTACACATTTTACACTTCACATAATAACCAAGAATTACAAGTTTGCTTATTTAGTAACTTGTTTCCTTAAAAGGAAACTTTAATTCTAAAATCATTCCATGACATCATTACATACATCACATATGATATCTTTGTTAGATCTTGATATATCTTGTTTAGATTTACAAGTTACATAGTTGACATTTGATGATTTGGTAAGATATGGAAGATTTGGTAAGATACACCAAATCCCTTAGCTGTCACATCCCACGGATCCAAGTCCAATGAAGGACGGATCCCTATTATGGGATCCGTGGGATCCGTCAGCTGAAGATCAGCTTGCCTATAAATAGCAAGCTGATCATTTGGCTTTCTCATCACTCATATAGCTTAACACACATATTCATTCAGTACATATCTTACTAACATCATTCATAGTTGCATTTCACTTTGATCTTTCATTTTGTAGAAGAGAGATCAAGCTTTCAAGGATCTACAGAACCGTAATCCTTTAGTTGCATTACTGTGTGATATTGTAGTTTGTTTCACACATCATATCTATCATTTGTAATCAGTGAGTGTGGTTAGTGCTTTAGTCCTTAAAGCACAAAGAGTGTAGGGAGTGGTTGTACCCTTGTAAAGAACTCGACATCTAGCTTAGTGTCGGTAAAGTAAATAGGCGACGTCAGGTTGGTTCTACCTTGTGAAAGAACCCGGTGTTTAGCTTAGTACCGGAAAAGGAAGTAAGCGACGTGTAAAGGTTTTCTCCGCCTAGTAAAGGAGTTTGTTTCTTAGTGAAAGATAAACTCTCGAGTTGAAAGCTCGGGGAGTGGAGTAGGGCAAGGAAGAGAGTCCTTGTAGCCGAACCACTATAAACAACAGTGTTGTGTGGTTTGATCTTTCCTCTCTTTATCTTTTGTTTATATTGTGTGATTATTTATTTGTGATTGTTTCCTTTGAATTAACATATAGTAACAAAGCAAATAAAACTTGAAAAACGGTAAAAACTATTCAACCCCCCTTCTAGTTTTCCACAATTGGCATCAAGAGCTACGTTACTTAAGATTTTTAAAATATATTGTATTTTAAAACTTAAAACGATCCATGGATTTTTAATACTTTAAAGAAGGACAATCTATGCAGAGACCACCTCTATTTGAACCAAATTGCTTTATTTATTGGAAAAATCGCTTTGAGACTTATGTAAAGTCAAAGGATATAGATCTATGGTATATAATAGTTGATGGTGATTACAAACCTATTAGTAATAATATTTTGGGTGGTTGGGATGAAGGAGCTTCTCTTACTCGTCACAGTGATGAGCAAAAGAAACTAATTGCCAAAAATAATGAAGCCAAAATGATGCTTTATAATGCCTTACCTAAGAAAGAATATGAAAGAGTTTTTATGTGTAAAACAGCTAAGGATATTTGGCAATCTGTTATTATCACACATCAAGGGAACTCACAAGTAAAAGATAACAAAATTGATCTTCTTGTTCAACAATACGAACAATTTGTTATCTCTGAAGATGAGACCATTGATAGTGCGTTTGCTAAGTTCAATACTATTATTACATCACTTAAAGCACTTGACGAATCTTTTTCTAGTAAGAATTTTGTCAGGAAATTTCTAAGAGCACTCCATCCGAAATGGAGAGCAAAGGTGACAGCTATTGAAGAATCTAAGGATCTCTCAAGCATGACACTGGATGAGCTCATAGGAAACCTAAAAGTTCACGAAATGATTATGGAAAAAGACTCGGAAATTGTCAAAGGCAAAAAGGAGAAGATTAAGTCTATTGCCTTGAAAGCCAAAGCCGAGTCAAGTGACGATGATGAATCTTGTTCAAACAGTGATGATGAAGAGTATGCAATGGCCGTGAGGGATTTCAAGAAATTCTTCAGGAGACGAGGAAAGTTTGTAAAACCACCTCGTGATGAAAAGAAATACTCTCGAAAAGATCGTGACGATAAGAAAGGTAAGGTTGATAGGAAATGCTATAGGTGTGGTGACTCCAGTCACTTAATAGGAGAATGTCCAAAGCTTCCCAAGACCAAGTCTCAAAGAGCCTTCGTTAGTGGAGCTTGGAGCGATAGTGAAGGAGATGATGATGATGAGCCTATGAACAACGAAATTGCTCTTATGGCTAATGACACAGAAGAGGTACATTCTGATTCATACTCCTCTATAGATGATGAAACCTTAGAAGTAGAATATAACAAACTGTGTGATGTCACTTTAAAAATCATAAACAAAAACAAATTTTTGAAAACAAAGACAACACTTTTAGAAAATGAAGTATTTTGGCTTAAAGAAAAAGCAATACGAATTGAAAAAGGTAAAGATAGTAAAGAAACGTGTGTGTCTTGTCAAGAACTAAAACTTGAACTAGAAACCTTACGAATCACACAGGAAGATTTAATCAAACAAAATTCAAAGTTTAAAAGGTTTGATAAAAACATAAGTTGTGCAGATGAAATAATGAAAATGCAAAAACTACCTCATGATAAAACAGGACTAGGCTTTATGAAATTAGGAACATTAAGTGATCATAAGGAACAGACTGTGAATAAAATTGATTCAACCAAGTTGGACACTCACGGATCCGACGGATCCAAAAAATTTGGATCCGCCAGGTATATCCAAAGGATCCGCGGGTACAGAAGTTGAACAGAAGGTTCACAAAGTCGACCGTTCCGAGTTTGTTAAAGTTACTAAGAAACCTGACAGTAACATAACCAATAATAAACACAAACCAGCAGTATCTTTAGGAAGAAGTCAAGCTAGAAATGAATATAGAGTTAAAACGGATCAACAGAGACCTCAAATGAGTTTTCCCAAACACCCCTTTCCAAAGAGTATAGTTAATCCACAACACACTTATCAAAATAATTGGAACCAAAACATACCTAGAAACTTTCATGGTCCTAATTATATGCCGTGGAACAATTGTCCACCATTTCAGTACATAAACCATGATAATGTCATGTTTAACCCAAACGTACCCATGAGATATTGGGGACCAAATGCTTGAGTCTTTTATGAACTTAGGTATGCTTGAAAGTTGATCTTGAACCTGATGAGTGGATCAAAGATAGTGGGTGCTCAAGACACATGACGGGAAACAAAAATCTTTTCTCAACCTACCAAGTGTATGACGGAGGTAATGTTACATTCGGTAGCAAGCTTAAAAGTAAAATCATCGGAAAAGGTACAATCTCTCATGACTCTCTATCTATTGATGATGTTGCTTATGTAGATAATTTAGGATTTAATTTACTTAGTATAAGTCAATTATGCCGCAAAAAGTATAACGTCCTTTTCAGTGAAAATGGAAGTAAAATACTTAAAAATGGCATAACCGTAGGAAAAGGTGTTTTAAAGAATAATGTCTATGTTATGAAATTAGATAAAACACCTAAAGATAAGTTATGTCTCACCTCCTTGGACGAAAACTCAACTCTATGGCATCGACGCTTAGGTCATGCTAATATGAGGCTTATTCAATCTTTGTCATCCAAAGAACTCGTTAGGAACCTACCCAAGTTGAAATATGACCAACACTTTTGTGATGCTTGCAAAATTGGGAAACAAGTACATAATAGCCACAAGGCTAAAAACATGGTATCTACATCTAGATGCCTAGAATTATTACATATGGATTTGTTTGGCCCGTCGGCTATACAAAGTTATGGAGGAAATTTTTACACTTTAGTCATAGTAGATGATTACTCTAGATATACATGGACAAAATTTTTGAAAACTAAAAATGAGGCATTCGATAAATTTGAAATTCTAAGCAAGAAAATTCAAAATCAAATAGGAAGTAACATAGTATCTATTAGAACTGACCATGGTCGAGAATTTGACAATGAAATCCAATTTGGAAATTTTTGTGATAATAATGGAATAACTCATAATTTCTCGGCTCCTCGTACACCTCAATCTAATGGTGTAGTAGAACGTAAAAATAGAACAATTCAAGAAATGAGTAGAACTATGTTAAATGAACAAAACATACCACAAAAGTTTTGGTGTCACGCTGTAGATACTTCTACATATATCCTAAATAGAGTTTTTGGAAGCAAGTGCTTCATTTTGAACACAAAGGATTATCTCACCAAGTTCGACCCAAAGTCGTATGAAGGTGTATTTCTTGGGTACTCACAAAACAGTAAAGCATACATAGTATTAAACAAGGAAACATCAAGAGTCGAGGAATCGTTGAACGTAACATTCAACGAAAGTCCACCTCCCTCTAAGACATCACCTTTGGTAGATGATGACTTAGTTGAAAGTCAAATGGTTAATGATATAGAAAACATTGAAAATGACAATGAACCCGTAAAAGGAGAAATAGTCAATATTAAAGAAACTAAAAGTCATCCATTAGAAAACGTCATAGGAAAACTTAATGAAAGAACGTTAAGATCCAAAGCTCAAAATGAAAGCAATTATTTTTGTTTTATTTCAACGGTTGAGCCTAAAAATATAAACGAGGCAATAAAAGATGAATCTTGGGTAATTGCTATGCAAGAAGAACTAAATCAATTTATTAGAAATGATATTTGGACATTAGTTCCTCCACCTAAAAACCAAACCATAATCGGCACCAAATGGGTCTTTAGAAATAAAATGGATGAAAATGGTATTGTATCTAGAAATAAAGCTAGGCTAGTAGCTCAAGGCTACAATCAACAAGAAGGTATAGATTACGATGAAACCTTTGCACCCGTAGCTAGACTTGAGTCTATAAGGATATTACTTGCATATGCATGTGCACATGATTTTAAGTTATTTCAAATGGATGTAAAAAGTGCTTTCTTAAATGGTTTTATAAATGAAGAAGTATATGTTGCACAACCTCCCGGCTTTGCCGACTTTGAAAAACCAAATTATGTTTTCAAATTTAAGAAAGCTTTATACGGACTTAAGCAAGCACCAAAGGCTTGGTATGATCGACTTAAGACCTTCCTAGTTGACCATAAGTATACCATGGGCCTAGTAGATAATACTCTCTTCACCAAGAAAAAGGGATCACATATTATCATAGTCCAGATATATGTGGATGACATTATATTCGGTTCAACTTGTCAAGAGTTATGCGACGATTTCTCAAAAATCATGCATGACGAGTTTGAAATGAGTATGATGGGGGAACTAAACTTTTTCTTAGGTCTCCAAATTAAACAATTAGAAGATGGGATATTCTTCAACCAATCAAAGTATATCAAAGATATGCTTAAGAAGTTTGGTCTTGAAGACTCAAAACCCATGAGAACACCCATGTCCTCCGAAACCAAACTCACAAAGGATGAAGAAAATGAATCCGTAGATTGCACTAAATATAGAGGAATGATTGGTAGTTTACTCTATCTTACGGCTAGTAGGCCTGACATTATGTTTAGTGTTTGTTTATGTGCACGTTTTCAAGAAGATCCAAAAACATCCCATCTTGAAGCCGTTTAAACGGATATTTAGGTACATCAAAGGTACTACACACTTAGGATTATGGTATCCCAAAGGAACGGGTGTAGAAACCATAGTGTATACCGACTCAGATCATGCCGGTGACTATGATGATAGGAAAAGTACTAGCGGTATTTGTACTTTTGTAGGATATTGTCTCACATCATGGTTCGCTAAGAAACAAACTGCCCTCGCAATCTCAACAACAGAGGCAGAGTATGTATCTGCAGGAAAGGCGTGTCAACAAGCACTATGGATGAAACAATCTCTCGTCGACTATGGAATTGAACTCAACAACATTCCCATTCTTTGCGACAACAAAGGTGCTATCGATCTAAGCAAAAATCCAGTCCAACATGCTAGAACCAAACATATTGAAATACGCCATCACTTCCTTCGCGACAATGTACAGAAGGGAATCATCTCAATTGAGAAAGTTTCCTCAGAAGACAACATTGCCGATATTCTCACAAAACCATTTAAACGAGAACCTTTCAACTATCTTAGACTTGGATTAGGATTAATGGAACCTAGTGATTAGGTAAAACATTAGTGTAAATATTAGTTTAATCACACTCGACACTAAACCAAAAATTGCGTTCTGTTCCGCGGATCCAATCGATAACAAGGACGGATCCTTTGTTTTGGATCCGCCGGATCCGTCGCATGCACAGTCAAGTTTATTATTTAATAAACAAGAACAAGTACTATTCATTCCTCACTCCAAAACATATCACCTTACTGTATTCGACACACACTCAATCTCCATCACAATTTAGACCATTTTCTTCCACAAATTTGTGCTTCATAAACTAAATTTTCATGCATCAAAAAGGGTCGAGATAACCGCACCTCCACATTGTCCCCATGTAGGCACACACTAGGAATTTTACACTTAATTTGATCATTTCAACTAAAACTATGTAACTTTTGTATTTAGGAAAATCATGCCTCCCGCAACCAACTACGATCACAAAAGAACCGTTAACTACTTACCCGAAGTCCACAAAACCAAAGGTCTAACCAATGCCCAAATCGAAATTTTCAAAGCTTTAGAGAAAAAGTATGTCCATGAGGGTAGAGTCGTAGATTCCTCGTTCTATGAAGGAACACAACTTAGGGAACAATTAGCCGCCATACGATTTGATACTCTTTTGGATATAGATGAACCAATCGTCCCTAGGTTCATTCTTGAGTTCTATGCTAGTGTAGGTCTTAGTTCATGTGACCAAGGTTTCTTAAGTCTTCAGTTTACTTTAAATGGAAATTTTGTCAACATCCCTCTTAATCAATTTGGTGAGGTCTTGGGCATTCCAAGTCAAGGGACATGTATTTACTTGGACAAATGGTCCTTAACAATCTTAGAATCCAATCTCGATAGGACGGCACCATATGTCACTGCTCTCGCATCAAAAGAAGAGATTAGGGAACATCTCTTCATTCCTAAGAATAACCCCACAAGGATGTATCGTGGCCGTGAAGTTGCTAGAGATCCATTTGCAATGGAGCTAAATGAACTCAAACCCGAATTCAAGAAAATGAAAGACGTCTTAAGGGCTAATGTGATGTGCACCATAGGAAACCATGATCACATCAATGCTTGTTTGTGTCATATGATGTACAACATCTCTACTCATCAACCCTTCAATCTTGCTTATTATGTTGCCAAAAGAATGTGTGACATTCCGGTTCAAGGCAAGATTGCAATGCCTTATGGAATGCTCTTAACTCGACTCTATAGAGCCTTTGCACCCGCCCGTCCAAACCCGTTAGGTTTTGTTCCTGAATACAATGAAATTGAAAATACCTTCGTTCCTTTGAGTGACTTTA
Source organism: Artemisia tridentata subsp. tridentata (assembly GCA_021014915.2). Taxonomy (NCBI): domain Eukaryota; kingdom Viridiplantae; phylum Streptophyta; class Magnoliopsida; order Asterales; family Asteraceae; genus Artemisia; species Artemisia tridentata. Next base: position 487,132,057 of record CP139508.1, on the reverse strand, counting down.
GGGTTAGTGTTGATAAAGGTAAACGTCCTCGTGTACCAACATCATCCTCATCATCTTCAATGAGTGAAGATGATGGTTTGCCAAATTCTAGAATTCCTCCACCCGAATACTTGAGCCATCTTCCTCCAATTCCAAATGAATCCGCTGAGTATCGTAACATTAAAGGAATGGTAAAGAATCTTGGTCGTTGGATGATGAAATTGCACAAAGGAATGAAGAAGTTGAAGAAGAAGCTTAGTTGATGGAGTGTTTGGATTTAAACAATGTTAAACTATGTGATGTTAAACTTCTATGTGTCTCGACTTTATCTGATAATACTTGTTATGTATGTGTAATAACTAACATTTGCAGGTAGATAACCGTCATGGTTATCAATTTTCCGGGTTATAGCCTATGTTTGGCATAACACCTAAAAAGGTAAGTTTCTAAGAACGGATTAAACTATGTTCAATCGTGTGTTAATGTTATCATATTTAGTTGTTTTGATATACATATTAGATGTTAAGTAAGGTCTAGGTGAATTTTAGGGTTTTCGTCAAAAAACGCAAAATATGACAAGTCTTCTGTTTAGTTTTAGCAATTAGGACACGGATCCGGCGGATCCCAAACATTGGCTCCGCCAAGGCTTATCGTTGGTTCCGCCATCCGCCTACCTGCGGATTAGGCGGATCCCAAACTTTGGATCCGCATTTGATACAACTTGGATCCGCAGGATCCTCAGTAAAATTCTAAAACTTTTTCGACTCATCTCGATTCTTAAATCTTAGTGTTTAGTATCATTTAAGACTCATTCACTGATCATAATTCATCTTAGAATACTTTAGAAATTCTTAGAAACTTAGGAACAAAAATTCCCACCAAAATTTAAATTTTTGAATTTTTGGTGTGAGTTACCAAACTAATACAAAGAAGGAACCCTTTTTAGGGATCCGTCAAATCCGTGGAAATATCAAATCAAAAGATTTTCCACTATCTCCTTGTATTTACTGCATATCCACAACAAATTACTCAACCCAAGCTCAATGGATTGACTTCCTTGATATGACCTGCACAAATTTTTGTTCCAAATCATTAGAAACCAACATTCTCTATTGAATTCACATCAAATCCAAACACACAGACTCACAAACCTTCTGTCTATAAATTAGCACTTTAGGATCTTCAATTCACATCACAACCATTTCTTCTCCTGTACATTTTAGCTATCATACTTCACCAAAAAGTCTCAATGACAAAATCAAACAACTCCTCCACATCCAAGCCACTAAAAAGAACAGCCCGTATGAGTGTGAAACCTTGTTGTTTCATCAACATCCACAATTCATCCTCTGAAGAATCATCACCACTTAACATATCCTCACCCAGTGCTAGTGAAAACTTCCTTACTTTAACCACTCCAACTCCCTCACATGTAGTCATAAAAACACCACCTCCTACCATAACTCCTGTAGCAACCACACCACCACCCGCTCCCGCTCCATCACAGTCTGAGAAGTCTGCCTCATCACCATCCTCACCAAAACTCCAACCCATGGAACTCTTTAGGACACCACCAACATCTCTACAACCATATCTTGAAGAGTTAGAAGATCTTCCACCTACATCAACCAATCCTCCACCAATAAGTCTTGAAAACTTAGAACCTATGCTATTTCATCCTCTCCATCCGGAGATTCATGGTCCTCTATACCGTGAAGCACCACAACCTCGTCCCCAAATACCACCACTATCACCAACTTCAACACTCATTGCCATAGATGAGGCGATGTGGAGCAACATTCCTCAAACACAAGAGGAGATAAGTGCGGAGTTAACACAACTCTATACTCTCTCGGGTATGGTTGACCATCGCCTTTATGAAGCAATGGACATTCAAAACATCCTTATGAACTCCCTCCAAACACCACAACAACCATCACACAACAACAACAACCAACCACCATCACCACCACCACCACCACAAAACTTGGAGCCTAGTCTTCCTCCCAGCTTCTCAAGTCATGATTGCGCACATTGTGAGAGAACGACTCACTTGGCCCAAAGGACAAATATCTTGGTCCATGAGCTTCAAAATGAGATGAGGTTCATCTTGAACCATGTTCTTGAACGTTTAAACGCCATCTCTCATCCTCCTCAATAGGAGCTTTCTAGACTAGTTGTTAGGACCTTTTGGATTGTTGCTTTAAAACTTTTTATTTCTTTCTAGGATGTCTTTTTATTGTACTTGTAACATCATTTCATCATTGTGACTTTTGTCACAAAATTTTCAATATCTATGAATGTGATGTTTTATGCTTATGAGTGATCAACATATTGCATCTTATCATTATCATTGTGAACTAACATCCTTATATAGCCTATATTATACCTTGTTTATGATTGCTTTAGGTACAAATAATGATCAGACACTTACTTTAACTTTTAAAAGTCAAAACATATTGAAAGGATTGTTTGGAAGAATACTTCACCAGCATTCTACTTCTTCATTGAAGTCATTCATTACTAACACTTCATTTGCAGCATATCATACCCTTCAAAGTATACGTTGGTACTCGAGAAGTGAGGAGTATACATCGAGGGGGAGCATTTCATAAGCATATCATATACTAACCGTTTGTTTTGTAGATTCATGCATCATTTCCTTGATTACTCCATCTAGGGGGAGTATAAAACAAGGGAGAGCTTTAAAGTTCTCAAAATCGCATTCCGCTACGCTACTCTTTTTGTTTCGACAAAAAGGGGGAGAAAGGACTAAGTTTGCATTAACTATGATTCATCACAGTACATACATTTTTACAAAACTTTTATTTAATAAACAAACTTAATATATATTTTTAAGAACTTATACTATATTTATTTTCTTGCTAAAAAATATACCTTATGTTTTGTCATCAACAAAAAGGGGGAGATTGTTAATACAAATATCGTCTCAAAAATGTTATTTATATTCTTTGATCTTTTCTTAGTTTTGTTAATGACAAATAAAAGGAATATCTTTTAGCAAATAATAAATACTAGTTTAAGTCTCTTGAGTACACATTTTACACTTCACATAATAACCAAGAATTACAAGTTTGCTTATTTAGTAACTTGTTTCCTTAAAAGGAAACTTTAATTCTAAAATCATTCCATGACATCATTACATACATCACATATGATATCTTTGTTAGATCTTGATATATCTTGTTTAGATTTACAAGTTACATAGTTGACATTTGATGATTTGGTAAGATATGGAAGATTTGGTAAGATACACCAAATCCCTTAGCTGTTACATCCCACGGATCCAAGTCCAATGAAGGACGGATCCCTATTGTGGGATCCGTGGGATCCGTCAGCTGAAGATCAGCTTGCCTATAAATAGCAAGCTGATCATTTGGCTTTCTCATCACTCATATAGCTTAACACACATATTCATTCAGTACATATCTTACTAACATCATTCATAGTTGCATTTCACTTTGATCTTTCATTTTGTAGAAGAGAGATCAAGCTTTCAAGGATCTACAGAACCGTAATCCTTTAGTTGCATTACTGTGTGATATTGTAGTTTGTTTCACACATCATATCTATCATTTGTAATCAGTGAGTGTGGTTAGTGCTTTAGTCCTTAAAGCACAAAGAGTGTAGGGAGTGGTTGTACCCTTGTAAAGAACTCGACATCTAGCTTAGTGTCGGTAAAGTAAATAGGCGACGTCAGGTTGGTTCTACCTTGTGAAAGAACCCGGTGTTTAGCTTAGTACCGGAAAAGGAAGTAAGCGACGTGTAAAGGTTTTCTCCGCCTAGTAAAGGAGTTTGTTTCTTAGTGAAAGATAAACTCTCGATTTGGAAGCTCGGGGAGTGGAGTAGGGCAAGGAAGAGAGTCCTTGTAGCCGAACCACTATAAACAACAGTGTTGTGTGGTTTGATCTTTCCTCTCTTTATCTTTTGTTTATATTGTGTGATTATTTATTTGTGATTGTTTCCTTTGAATTAACATATAGTAACAAAGCAAATAAAACTTGAAAAACGGTAAAAACTATTCAACCCCCCTTCTAGTTTTCCACAGAACCAAGCATCCAAGATACACAACATCATTGCCTCTTATATTTCCTCCATCCAAGGAAATTGCACCATCTTTTAGGTCAATATGGAATTGGTATTCAGCTCACCAAGTTTTATAAACTTAAGAGTTGGCTAGTCCATAAGCAAACGGCTTTTGGTAAAGACACATCAAATCCGTTGAAGGTTGATAGTTTACCAAAAACTATATGGTATTTAACTAACCATACTTAACAGTAAATAGTTAACTAGTCCATAAGCAAACGGCTTTTGGTAAAGACAAATCAAATCCGTTGATAGCTGATAGTTTGCTAAAAACTATAAGGGATTTTTGCTAAAATTTCAAAGAGACTGTCAAGTAACATTTTCTTTCAAAGGTACTGGTAGTTCAAATTTTGGTACTGGTAGAGTAAAATGGTACTGCTAGATAACCGTTGAGCCTGTCAAAAAAAGTTATAGCCGTTGGGCCTGGTAGTTACAATTAGCCGTTGGGGTAATTTTGTAAATTACTGATGTTATATTATATTATATTTCACATATAAAAGATCTTTTTAACCGCCTTTTCATTTACTTATTATACATTTTCTTATTGTCGGTTAAAAGAACAACTCTCATAATATCTTTCATCAGTCCTTATCACAATTTAACTCTAATCTTTCTGTTGATATAAATAATGCCTAAACACGTTATTAATATTTTTCGATATCTCTACGTTTTGATAATCACAAAATGTAAAATCATTAAATCGGAAAATTATGACGTAAACAAGTATTTAGTTGTAAATATCTATTTCTACAACTCAAATCACTTAAGGTATGAACGAACTAATGCTTAATGCATTATATGATCAAAGGAACATTTTCTTAATAAACTAGAATTTTTATAAAACATCAAAAACATTTTATATATTTTGAAAAACATTTTTGGCATTAAATAAAAATGTTTAATCTTTTATAAAAATATGAATTCAAATTTTTAACCAAAATCAGTTAAAATGTTCCAGAAAAACCTTTCTCACAAAAGGACAAAATTGGCCAACTGACAGAAGGGGCGGCCCCTTAATTTTACTAGGCGGCCCCCTTAATTATTAAGGAGACCGCCCCCTATTTAAGGGGACCGCCCCCGCTCCAGTAGACCTCCAGCTGTCCAATTTTTCTCCTATAAATACCAGCCTTCTCCTGGACTTTTACTCACCTTTTGCACACTAAAACTTTCTGTTCTAAATTCATTCTAAACATTGTAAATCCTTTGATCATATTTTCTTAAGCATTGGTTTCTAAGTGATCCAAGCTTCCACCACCAAAAGTGCAAAAGAAGAACTCTACTTCAACTAGTGAAGAAGTGTTGTTACTTACCTCATTCAATTGTGTTGTTGTGTAAAGTGTTGTGTAGTTGTGATAAGTAGATCTAAGTGTAATTACGTAGTGGTGTTGTGAATTAGTTGTGAAGTAGTTGTGAATAAGTAGTTGTGAAATAGTTGTGAAGAAGTAGTCGTGAAAAAGAAGTCGTGAAGAAGTCGTGAAGAAGTCGTGAAGCCGTTGTGAAGCTGTCGTGAAGAAGTCGTGATTAATTCGTGTAGAAGTTGTGTATTAGTTGTGAGATTGGTTCTAGCTACGATTAGGACTCGACATCTAGCTTTGTGTCGTTAAGCCGGTGTAAGCTAAAGTTGTGTAAGGTTTCTCCGCCATAAGGGAGTTTGTTGACATAGTGAAGAAAAACTCTCGAGTAGGTGACTCGAGGAGTGGAGTAGGGCAAGGAAGGTGTCCTTGTAGCCGAACCACTATAAATCTCCGTGTTGTGGTTTGATCTTTCCATCTCTCTCTCTTATTTCATTATATTTACCTTACTTGCATTACTTATCTATATTTGTTTATATATGTTCATATTGATCAAGAGTTGAATTCACATAAGATAGAATCGAAGTTTTTTAAAAAGTAAACAAAAGTTTTCATAAATTAAAAAGACGTAAAACTATTCAACCCCCCTTCTAGTTTTCCACAATTGGTATCAAAGCCAGGTTAAACAAGATTTTTAAAATTAACTGTATTTTAAAACTTGAAACGATCTATGGAATCTGAAAAATATTTAGAAGGGCAATCTATGCAAAGACCACCACTATTTGAAAGTGATGGATTTTTATATTGGAAAAATCGATTCGAAACTTATGTGAAGTCAAAAGATCTAGATCTTTGGCATGTTATTACTAATGGTGATTTTTTACCTATTCAACATAATCTTGAAACTAAAAAGGATGAAATTGTACCTTTTGAAAAACAAAGTGATGATTTAAAAAGAAAACTTTCTAAAAATAATGAGGCTAAAATGGTTATTTATAATGCGCTACCACGTAAAGAATAAGAAAGAATCTTTATGTGCGAAACCGCAAAAGAAATTTGGAACTCTTTACTAATAACTCACCAAGGTAATAGTCAAGTCAAAGATAATAAAATAGATCTTCTTGTTCAACAATATGAACAATTCACGATTCCGGAAGAGGAATCAATTGATAATGCATTTGCTAAGTTTAACACAATCATCACAAGTTTAAAGGCACTTGATGAGAGTTTTTCTAGTAAGAATTTTGTCAGGAAATTTCTTAGGGCTCTTCATCCAAAATGGCGGGCTAAAGTTACGGCGATTGAAGAATCAAAGAACTTGTCAACTCTTCAACTTGACGAGTTGATTGGCAACTTGAAAGTCTACGAAGCAATAATCAAGAAAGACTTCGTGATGGTCAAAGGAAAGAAAGAGCAAAGCAAGTCAATCGCGTTGAAAGCTAGGAAAGCATCAAGTGACGAGGATAGCTCAACCTCCGAAAGTGATGATGAAGAATATGCCATGGCCGTAAGAGACTTCAAGAAGTTTTTCAAAAGACGAGGAAGATTTGTTAGACAACCACATGACAAAAGGAAAACACTCCAAAGAAACAAAGACGACAAAGGTAGCAAGAGCGAGAGGAAGTGCTTCAAATGCGGTGATCCAAATCATCTCATTGGAAGATGCCCTATGATGTCAAAGGAGCAAAACCAAAAGGCGTTCATTGGAGGAGCATGGAGTGACAGTGAAGAAGACGAGAAAGAAACCACAAAAGAGGAGAAGTGTCTTATGGCTAAGACATCAAGTGAGGTACGTTCCGAAACCGAATACTTTAGTGATGAAAATTTATCATTAGATGAAAAAGACCTAGATAACAAATATAATAGGTTATGTATATTAGGCCAAAAAGTAATGACTAAAAATAAATCACTAAAACACATAAATAATCAATTAGAAAAAGAAATACTAGAATTAAAAATTAAACTACATAACTTAGAAAAAGGAAAAGAAATTCTTGAATGTAAAACATGTCAAGAAACTAAAAATGAAAATGAAATACTTAAGGAGGAAATTTATAGGCTTAACAAATTTGAAAATAGTAGTAATTCTCTTAGGGAAATAATAAGTATTCAAAGAGTATCAAGTGATAAAACCGGATTAGGATTTAATTCAACTAAGGATTCAAATAGTCAAACTAAAAATGTAAAGTTTGAATGTGAAACTAGTGAGCAAAAACCTTTAGAGTCAAAACCTAAGTATATACTTATGAAAGATAGAAAAATACCCATAGCTAGTGATGAGGAAGTAAAAACCTTTTATAAACCATCTTTAAAAAATGAAGTAAAATACTCTAAACCAAGGTTAAGGTAAAAAACACCTCCACCTAGAAGACCACCTAGTCCTCACCCTCGGCCTAAAACTCCTCAACCTAAAAGAAACCAAAATATACCAAACCGTCATAATAATAGTTACCCAATGTGGAATTACCCAAATCCACCAAGCTACAATCCTTGGGGAATACTTCCACCATATATGAATCCGAGTCAATTGCAAACCATGTTTGGGCCAAACAACTATGGACAAATGAGATCATGGGGACCAAGTGGCTAGATTGCAAACTCATCGGGAAAGGCGTTATCTCTTTCATAATTGACTTTTATAAGTTAATATGCTTTGAAGAACTTGAAGACCACATGTTGAAGACCAAAAGGTACGCCGCTCTTTCATGATCACCATTATATGCGTAGATAAATGAACTAGCCAATTGCATGCCCCCATATTTTTTTTTTATGCCTAGTGTAGTTTGTACTTGTATGTTACTCCTTATGCATGTATTCATATATATACCTATACTACTATTTATACATACTATATATATATATATATATATATATATATATATATATATATATATATATATATATATATATATATATATATATATACACACACATAACCTAGATACGTCATTTGTTGACTATCTAGAACTAAAAGAAATTGTTCGTCCTCGAATCTTTTCTTCCCCCTTTGCCTCTTTTGAACTTTAACGTTCAACACGAAAATCTTCCGTGTCCACTGTTACATAACTCATGGTGATGAAGAGAAGTGAGTTAAGTGGATTAACGTAGAAGTAGCCTTTGACCGTCGAGTCAAGAAAACTATGGATGAAACAAACTCCCGTCACCGTCAGCACCTATCTCCGTCATTACCTCATCATTTCTTAACTCCATTCAACATCCCACGTTTTCACACAAAATATATATATATATATATATATATATATATATATATATATATATATATATATATAATATATTATATATATATATATATATATATATATATATATATATAAACATGCACTTTTACTCTCACCCCCTAACACATTTGTCGACTTGACATCTTGATCATTTTATCCAAAATTTTCAAGAAATGTTTTCTTAACGAAATGTTAATAAAATGTCAAGTATTCCTTCCTCGTGCCATTAAAACCCATTGTATTTTTGATATATAATAAATCTATATATATACATAAAATTATTTTGCTATCAGAAACTAAAACCAACAAAATTACATTTTTACTAGGCGGCCCCCTTAATGTTTAAGGGGACCGGCTAGTAAACGGGGGCGGTCCCCTTAATTATTAAGGGGACCGGCCTACTGTAGCTCCCAAAAACGTTTTTCTTCCAAAAATCTTTACCAAACACCCCATTTTTCAAACTCACACATACTTGCTGCTGCTGTGAACGAACCATAACTCAAAAACCATTCTCCAAATCACCATCTCCGACTAATTTCGCAAGGGGCAAACACTTGTATCTTGATTAGCAACACATTTTGTAATTTTTCCAATTCACATTTCATTTAATTCCATTCAATTTTGAGTCTAATCAGAATTAGGTCTTTTACTAAACTTTCTTTTAATCCATAATTTGTTAAAATTAAGTCTAGAAATCTTATAACCAAATGCTCCCCATAGGACTAGAAAGATTAATCAACCTAGAAACTAAGTAACTAAAAAACCATTATGTCGAACTAATCACTCCTTTTCAAAACTAATCATATTGTTGAATTATGCCATAAACACATGTTAAAACTAATCACATTGGCTTATTACAACTCACAAATCCTAAAATTATATTTTTCAAATCATAAAAAATGTTTTTGTTAAATATAAGAGAGTGTTTGGATTACGAGCTAGAGTCATCAAAATTCAATCAAAATTAAGTTCATAACTACTTGTCAAGTTTATAAACATGAAATTAGTTGTTTTAAGTCATCAAGATACATAATTCATATGTATATTGAAATTTTACTAGTTATTTTCTTATTTAAAGGAGCGTTTGGCACAACATTTTGAAAGAAATTTTTGAGTCAAAATCTAAGTTACTTAACATAATCACTCGTAAGAAATAGCTAGATATACAATCCAATGTTTGTCTAGCCACATTTCAAGGTAGCTTATGACGTATAAAAGAACGTTCGGATATTGTTGATTTCTTGTCATAATATCCCTATAACTATTCTTTAACATCATAAAATACATTTCAAGCGAGTTAAAAATTAAAACTAAGGAACATTGTAAACTACTTCTTAGGATTTAAGTTTTAGAGTCGAAGTATGTTTACGTTCCACATAAGTAGCATATTTAATATATGCATGTCATTTTCTTATTTTTTGTTTGTTGCTATCTTGTATAGGTGAAAATGCCCAAAGTGACAGTTGGCGATGTCTCAAAAACAAAAGCATACATTCCTAAAGTCTCTTCCACTCCGGGCATGGCTCCCTCTGTTGCTTGTTTCTATCGTCCCATTGAGGATAGGAACATTCACGAAGGAAGAATTGTCCATCCATCGTTCTATGAATCCGACTTCATCGAACGAATGTTCACCAACGTTGGTCTTGATTGTCTCTACAAAATAAATGAGCCAATCATTCCCCGGTTTGTCCTCGACTTTTATAGTCAAGTGATGTTACAAACCAATCCCAATGGGTATATCCTCATATCCTTCATGATTCAAAACCAATTCATCACTCTTACTCTTGCTCAATTCGGGCAAATTCTAAGAATCCCCTTCTCCGGTCAAGCCGTCTTCTCTAATGAGTGGGACCTCTCGTCTCTTGAGGAAAATCGACCTCAACAGGGTCCTTACTACTCAGAGATTCCATCTCCTGAAGAGATTCGTCAATATCTTGGAGTAGCTCGTGGTACGACTAGTCGAAAGATCAAATCAAAAGATGTTGACATCACTCCAAACCAAGTCCTTCTCAAGGAGCTACGCAGCGACATAAGACGTTGGGAAGAACTCATTCGTGAGAATGCGTTCGGCACCAGTGGTCACCGTGATCATGTCACGGCGAGCATACTCCACATGTTGTATTGTATCGTTACTGAAAAGCCGTACAATTTGGCATATCTCTTTGTCTACCGTATCATGTCCGCCAAAAACACTCGTAATGCAAATCTTCCGTATGGCATGTTTCTCACCCGTCTCTACAATGATATCATGGAACACTATCCACAGCTTCGGAGTCCACTCTATGAGTCTGTTCTACCGGTCCTCAATCCACTTGTTCGTTTCCGTGCTCGTCGCTCCCGAAGTGACAAAGGAAAATCTCGTAAATCTGTCTCACTTCCACCTCGTGGTTCCACATCACATCAAGGAGACGATGATGATGATGATGATGATGATGAGGAGGAGGGCACAACACGTGCTAGTACCCCATCACCTAGGACCTTCGTTCAAAATCTTCCGGATCTTGATTACACCGAGTATCAAGTCCCTTCTCCTTCTGAACGAACAGACGAACTGCTATATGAAAGACAAACCGAACTACTCAACACCACACAGCAGATGCGTCAAGAAGTATGAGGCGGTTTCAAGTCTATTGGAAAGACACTCGGAAGGATGTTTGGAAAGAAGAAGAAATAGACTTGTTTGATGAGTGTTTCGTTAGTTATCATCGGTGTTATAATTTGACATTTATATGTAACATTATTATTTGCTTGCTATGACTTCTATTATGTTAGATGATAAACTTATTAGAACTAAGCTACTAGTTTATTTGAAATTATATGACTATGCTTCTAATATGATTTTTTTTTAGTCTTAAATATGTATATTATTTATTTTAATATGCAATTGATAATATTTAATCATTCTTGATGTACATGATCCAAATGGAACTTGCTGCAAAGACACCCTAAAAATGACCTTTTTCTGGAAATTTTTCAAATTTGGTCACCTGGGAATTCACCAGATGGGCGGCCCCCTTAATTCCTTAGGCGGTCCCCTTAATTTTTAAGGGGGCCGCCCAACAATTAAGGGGACCGGCCATCTGGACAGTAAATTTTACTGTTTCCTTTTGCATCTTGTGACCACTTTTACCTAGCCCCAGCTACCATTACCCTTAATTCACGAACTGGACTTGGAATATTACCACAAAACCTCCACAATTTGCCTAAATCAACCACATTTTCACAATATAAAAACCCTCCTTACAATTACCTTTCACTCCATCAACCATCACCTTCATCAAACACCCATTTTCATACACAATGCTATCACCAAAATCTTCCATCTCTAAGACTTCAAGGAAACAAAGACTTGTTATCATACCACCAAAACAACCTTTCATAAACCTAACCCAAGATGACATCAAAACTCCATCACCACCACCTCAAAATTCATCCCCAAGTGCACCAAATGCACCATCAAAAACACCATCAACCCATGGAGCTTCATCTTCCTCCATTCCATCCACTTCATCCATAAATGACTACATCCACACTCACCTAACATCATCACCAAGAGCATCATCACCACCATCCACTCAAGAACCTTCATACACCCAACTTGCCATTTCCCTATCACCCATCACACCTCTTGATGCTCACTTTTCACCATCACCAACCCCACCACCATTCTTTCCTATACCTTGGGCAATGCTTGAAGCCCATGGTGATAATTGTCTTTGTTGCGTCCATAACCGGACCTTAATCTTTGGTCTTAGAGATGAGATACACTACATGTTTTCATCTCTTGAACACATGATTGCCAACCCACAACCACCACCTCCTCCACCTCCTTCACCCACTACACCACCACTACCTCCATTTTCACCCAATTAAGCACATGCAATGCTTAAAAATAATTTTTCAAACCCTTCTTGTAAGCAAGCTCCTTGGAAGACCATGTACCTCTAAGATGATTATGTAGTTTCATTAGTAGTTTTTGTTTGTATGCTTGCATGTTTCATGTTGTAATCTTTTGGTTGTGTACTTATCCACAACACCTTTATTAAATGAATGATCTTATTCTATATGCTTGCTTATTGTTGTTACATATATTTGTGCTTCTAACATTCTTTTTTGCAAGCGTTCCATAGCTCGTTTCCTTGGTGCCCCCAAACGAGGGGGAGTACACATCAAGGGGGAGTTTTCGTTCCGACATATTTGATTCTAAAAATTGTCGGCTTAACCTTTTTGATTCTACAAAAAGGGGGAGAAATAGATGTAAACTCACTAAATACTTGTCTAAAAACTAATTTTTAGATTTAATGAGTTTAGATTTTGTAATCATCAAAAAGGGGGAGATTGTTGATATAAATAATGCCTAAACACGTTATTAATATTTTTCGATATCTCTACGTTTTGATAATCACAAAATGTAAAATCATTAAATCGGAAAATTATGACGTAAACAAGTATTTAGTTGTAAATATCTATTTCTACAACTCAAATCACTTAAGGTATGAATGAACTAATGCTTAATGCATTATATGATCAAAGGAACATTTTCTTAATAAACTAGAATTTTTATAAAACATCAAAAACATTTTATATATTTTTGAAAAACATTTTTGGCATTAAATAAAAATGTTTAATCTTTTATAAAAATATGAATTCAAATTTTTAACCAAAATCAGTTAAAATGTTCCAGAAAAACCTTCCCCACAAAAGGACAAAATTGGCCAACGGACAGAAGGGGCGGCCCCCTTAATTTTACTAGGCGGCCCCCTTAATTATTAAGGGGACCGCCCCCGCTCCAGTAGACCTCCAACTGTCCAATTTTTCTCCTATAAATACCAGCCTTCTCCTGGACTTTTACTCACCTTTTGCACACTAAAACTTTCTGTTCTAAATTCATTCTAAACATTGTAAATCCTTTGATCATATTTTCTTAAGCATTGGTTTCTAAGTGATCCAAGCTTCCACCACCAAAAGTGCAAAAGAAGAACTCTACTTCAACTAGTGAAGAAGTGTTGTTACTTACCTCATTCAATTGTGTTGTTGTGTAAAGTGTTGTGTAGTTGTGATAAGTAGATCTAAGTGTAATTACGTAGTGGTGTTGTAAATCAGTTGTGAAGTAGTTGTGAATAAGTAGTTGTGAAATAGTTGTGAAGAAGTAGTCGTGAAAAAGAAGTCGTGAAGAAGTCGTGAAGCTGTCGTGAAGAAGTCGTGATTAAGTCGTGTAGAAGTTGTGTATAAGTTGTGAGATTGGTTCTAGCTACGATTAGGACTCGACATCTAGCTTTGTGTCGTTAAGCCGGTGTAAGCTAAAGTTGTGTAAGGTTTCTCCGCCATAAGGGAGTTTGTTGACATTGTGAAGAAAAACTCTCGAGTAGGTGACTCGAGGAGTGGAGTAGGGCAAGGAAGGTGTCCTTGTAGCCGAACCACTATAAATCTCCGTGTTGTGGTTTGATCTTTCCATCTCTCTCTCTTATTTCATTATATTTACCTTACTTGCATTACTTATCTATATTTGTTTATATATGTTCATATTGATCAAGAGTTGAATTCACATAAGATAGAATCGAAGTTTTTTAAAAAGTAAACAAAAGTTTTCATAAATTAAAAAGACGTAAAACTATTTAACCCCCCATTCTAGTTTTCCACACTTTCATCTTCTACCAGTACCACCAACAAATCCCACCATCATAATCAAGATTTTCATTAATTTTCACCATGGCTATTCTAACTTTTGTTAAACGTCACATCCAATTAGCATTTTTGGAAAAGTCTGAGGATAATGCCTCTTTTCATCAAATAGTGGACTTTTTAAATGAGTCTTACATCAGGTTTGCTTTACTTGTAAATCCCACTATTTATGAATCTCAAATTTTACAATTTTGGCAAACAGCTAAAGTTAAAACTTCTGAAAATGGGGATCAAAGTGTTAGGTTTTGTGTATAAACATTAATATACGTATGTCCGGTTTCGAACCCGAGGCTCGGGATTGCACACATTAGCGTGAAAGTTTCAATGATGAATAATTAAATAATTATATATTTCATGTATTTATTTATTTATTCATTTCACTAATTAAAACACTTAACGACGGTTAGTACTTAACGGGGTTTTAACTAACGACCGTTAAAGGACTAAACGTGAAAATAGGAAAGAAGGATCTAGAATCCTTGTGGGAGTGTGAAAGTCGGCCGACCCTCCCCTAAGGGTTTAGGGTGCCGATCGGTTTGTGTGGGGAACAAGAAAAGAAAACACTATAAATACAATTCACTTGTGTTTTAGTTTTCTCTAATCTTGAATCCCTAAAAGGCCAAACTTCTCTTCTCCTCTTCCTCCCTAGCTAGAAACGATCGACCTCTTTTAAATCCACTAGGATTTGTCGATTCAAAGTAAGGCTAGTAAAGTGTTTGGTTATTGGTGATCAAGAAACTAGCTTTTCTCATTGAAACGCTATAATTACGTGTGTACAAGAACGAGTGACAAGCTTCCTTTAGCTTGTGATCTTTGGTGTGATCAATCCATACATAAATCCTATTAGGGTTTATAATTTGTTCTTGTTCAAGAGATTCCTTGTTCTTGCTAGGAATCATTAAGGTACGTATCTTGTTTAATTTAATTAATTACATGTTCTTGTAGATCTATTCCGCTGCGTGCTTTTATGATGTTATGTGTTTATGATTTATTTATAGTTCACATATTCCAACAGTGGCATCATGAGCCTCGTTTAGAACTTGTAATTAATTACTTAAACCTAAAAATTGAATCTTGTAGAGATTACGTGCATTAATTAATAATTAGGGTTTGTTTTTTTTAACCCTAATATGGGACGATCCACATTAATTAAAAATTAGGGTTTTAATTGTTTTATTAAAACTTGAGAAACCCTAGGATTGCATGAAAATTTTTAGGGATTAATTAGTAAGTACCGTATGTGATGTTACTAATTAATTAGATACGTACAATTAATATTGACATAATAATATGTGTTGCATGATTATGTGATCAATATGATATCCTTGACAAATCTTGCATATTTGTCATGGAGTGATTTGTATGTTTGTTTTGAATTGTTTGCTACATGTTTTAAATAAATCTTAAATTGGGGAAGACCTCAATAAATATTAATTAAAAGGTTATGTGCAATGTGGTATCTAACTAACTAAAACTTACGCGGCCAAATTTATTTGGTGCTGTGGTCCATTGGGTACAATGAGCTCGAAAACCAATGGGAGTTTTGTTAGTTACATACATTTAAAATTACACATAGAATTAATAATAGGATTTATTGAAAAAGGTTTGCATGTGGCTATATGATATCGTGGATGATCATGTATTTGTTATTAAGTGTTTATTTATTTTTGTGGATTACTTGATCTTTTGTGTTTAATATTATGATGGATTGTAAACTACAAAAGAGGGTAATTTTTCATAATAAAAATAAATAAGACTAATAACTATGAAACCTTTGTAGTAATTTCAATTATTGCCAAGTCTTATGTGCCGACAGTGGTTCGCTTCGCACGGTAATTTGCTCCCAGGCGAGACTAGCAATAATAAATTTACTACATTAATTGTTTTAGCAAGAAAATTATATTCTTTTAGTTGATTGATTGCGACTGTATTAAGTGGTCGAAGCGGCGGACCTAAAATTGACAAACTATAAAGTGGGTTCTAGTTGGTACGCATTAAATTGTGACCTTAGAGGGGCACGGTTTTAACCAGCTTCGGCGGCTGTCGTCCCTACGCCCGCCTGTGCGTCAATTTTAGACTTACCAAGTACACCACGATAAATACGAAGCATCTTAAGGCAATGTTGTAATTTATTCAACGCCTCAATTAAAAGATTTGATGATTTGAGCTACTAATAAGTAAACGGCGTTTTGTTTTGAAAAACCATATGATACAAAGATGAATGCATGACATCTTTGTACATATTTTTTTGATTATACACATCAAAAATTATTACCCTACAAATTTAAGTCAAATGCCACCCAACTAATAAAAGAAACACCTAAGGTTTCATCCTACATCACTAGCAGCCAAAGCTGAATGTTGATGTTCAAAGGGTGCGGTCTAAAGGGTAAAATTGGGTACTTTCATTACTAGCAGCCAAAGCTGATGTGATGAAACGATGCCAATTTACACGTTTCTTAAGTTGGTAGACTTAATTGGGCACTTTCATTACTAGCAGCCAAAGCTGATGTAATGGGACGGCGCCAAGGCATAAAGAATTGGGGATGAAACATGCTTACAATTTTGCAACAGTTGTTGGCAATATAAAATATTGTAAGTCCCATAATTTCTAGGAATTGCAATTGGACATTGGCAATTGGGTGATCCCGTACCTTATTGAGTACTTTCTTTGCTAGCAGCCAAAGCTGATGCAAATGGAACGACGTCAATTAGGATCCTAGTTTCAATGAAAATTAAATGGTTATTTGACCAATGGGTGTTTAATTTTCATGAAATGTTAAAATTATCGAAAGTACTAACTTTTGAACTTTTTTCTGTGGAAATGGCCCAACCCGGAAACTCGTCAAACTTAACTTCCTGTTTCAAGATGATGCTTGAAAAGGAAAAATTGACCGGGACTAAGAACTTCAATGCTTGGCATTGAAATCTAAGGCTTGTTCTTAGAATTTCCAAACGTTCTGAATGTCTTACTGAGGCTCTTCCAGAAGCTCCTCCTGCAAACTCGTCTAATGAAATACTTAGGTAGTACAATGAAACCTATGACAAGCACAATGATGCGGCTTGTCTCATGCTATCGGGGATGGATGATCAACTGGTCAAACAGTTTGAGAAATATAGCCCGAAAAACATGATTGATGAACTGACACGTATGTTTCAGAAATCACCTATGGCTGAATTGTATGATGTACTTGACAACTTGGGCAAGTGCAAGCAGGATGTGACAACACCCGTAAGTGATCATGCACCTAAAGTGAAAGGTTATCTTGACCAACTGGATGCACTTAATTGCGGGTTTGTGGAAGACGTTAAAGTTGGCCTCATCAACAAATCCCTCAATGAGGAATTATATGGTGATTTTGTGCGCAACTTTAACATGCATTGCAAGGGGAAGACATTTTCTGAATTGCATGCAATGCTTATTGAGCATGAGAAGGCCCTCACAAAGAAAGCTACTACACCTGCTGTTATGGCAATAAGAGGTGGTAGAGTAGCAAAGCCCGGTAAACCGAAAAATGTGAACAAGAAAGGAAAGGGCAAAGCTGACAAGGGCAAGCAGATTGTGACCGATCAGCAAAAGCCAAAGAAGCAGAATCCTCCTCCCAAGAAGGATTATCCCAAAAAGGATGCGGCTGCTTGTCACCACTGCAATACTCCTGGACACTGGAAGCGTGACTGTCCATTGTTGCTAGAGGAGTGTCGCAAGAATAAGAATGCCAAGGCTGGGCAGGGCGCCAGCACTTCAGGTATTTTTATGGTTGAATTATTTTCTTTTCCTCGTAAGCAAAATGCCTGGATATATGATACAGGATGTGGTACTCACATTTGTAATACATCGCAGGGGCTTAGAGGAGCAAAGAAGCTGAACTATGGAGAATGCTACTTGTACGTGGGAAATGGAATACGTGCAGCAGTAGAAGCCATAGGGACTTTTGAGCTAGTTTTACCATCTGGTTTAATTTTAGTTTTAGACAATTGTCATTACGCACCTTCTATTGTTAGAGGTGTCGTTTCAGTTTCTTTGTTATTGGATTTGGGTTTTAAGCATACTTTTAATGATAATGGAATTTCTGTTTCTTTAAATTCTGTTTTCTATTTTAATGCTATTTCATTAAATGGTGTGTTTGAAATTGACATGGATAACCATGTATCCAATAGAAATAAATCTATGTATAGCATCGGGAATAAGAGAACCAAGTCTAACTTGGATTCGTCTTATTTATGGCATTGTCGCCTTGCCCACATAGGCAAGAAACGCATGGAAAAGCTGCTAAGTGATGGGCTTTTACCTAATATCAATGATGATTCAGTTGATAAATGCGAATCTTGCATATCTGGGAAGATGACAAAGAAACCTTTCCATAGCAATATGGAAAAGGCTTCTGATCTACTTGGATTAATACACACGGATGTATGTGGTCCACTTAGACACGTGTCAAAACGCGGTGCTAGCTACTTCTTGACCTTCACGGATGACTATAGTCGTTATGGTTATGTTTATTTACTTAAACATAAACATGAAGTCTTTGAGACATTCAAGGTCTTTAAAAATGAAGTAGAACTTCAACTCGGAAAGAAGATTAAGGCACTTCGATCCGATCGTTGTGGTGAGTATTTGAGCCAAGAGTTCAAAGATTATCTGACTGAGTGTGGCATTGTCCAACAACTCACATCTCCTTATACTCCACAACAAAATGGTGTATCTGAAAGGAGAAATCGTACCTTGTTAGATATGGTACGATCAATGTTTAATCTTACAACTCTCCCATTATCCTTTTGGGATTATGCTCTTGAAACGGCTGTTCACGTTTTAAATAGGATTCCAACTAAGAAGGTTGATAAGACTCCATATGAAGTATGGATTGGAAAAGCTCCCAACTTTTCTTACTTAAAGGTCTGGGGTTGTGAGGCGTTTGTTAAACGTGACTCACCTGATAAACTCCAACAAAGATCTGTTAAGTGTATCTTCGTAGGATACCCTAAGGAAACAAAGGGTTACTACTTTTACTTCCCACAAGAAAATAAGGTCATCGTCGCTAGGTACGGTGAATTTCTTGAAGATAATCTAATATCTCAAGAATTCAGTGGGAGATCATATGATCTTGAAAATGATCATGAAGATACGTCACCTTCTGAAAGTACTAACACACTTCCTGTGGAACCTGAAAGTTTAGGTCCTCCACCTGAAGTTGAAGTGGTACCCATCCGTAGATCCTCAAGATCTACAAAGGCACCTGAGCGTCTATGTTTAAGCATAGACGATGAGGAAACTTTTCTATTGGATCACATTGATGAACCAACTAGTTATAAGGCTGCCATTAATAATCCTAAAAAGGACAAATGGCAAGCAGCCATGGATGGGGAAATGCAATCCATGAAAGACAATAAAGTCTGGATTGAAGTAGATCTTCCACCCAATGCTAAGGTAGTTGGGTGTAAGTGGCTCTTCAAGAAAAAGACTGATATGGATGGCAAAGTACACACCTATAAAGCTCGTTTGGTGGCCAAGGGCTTCACTCAAACATATGGTGTTGACTATGAGGAGACCTTTTCTCCTGTAGCCGACATTAGAGCTATTAGGATTCTTATAGCCATAGCTGCCTACTATGACTATGAGATTTGGCAAATGGATGTCAAAACCGCGTTTCTGAATGGTCGCCTAGATGAAGACATCTATATGGCGCAACCTGAAGGTTTTGTAAATCCAGAATTTCCTGAGCGTGTATGCAAACTTCAAAGATCCATTTATGGATTGAAGCAAGCATCCAGGCAATGGAATAAGAAATTTGATGAGGAAATCAAGAAGTTTGGATTTACTCAAAATTTCAATGAGCCATGTGTATACCACAAAGTTAGTGGGAGTAACACTACTTTTCTTGTCCTGTATGTCGATGACATATTAATCATGGGAAGTCACATACCAAGTCTTAATGAAGTTAAGAAATATCTTGGTAATTGCTTTGCTATGAAGGATTTAGGAGAAGCAGCGTATATCCTTGGAATCAAGATCTATCGAAACAGATCTAAACGGTTAATCGGATTAAGCCAAAGTGCTTACATGGATAAAATATTGAAGAGATTCAATATGCAAAATTCCAAGAAGGGATATTTGCCCATGCAAGTTGATCATGGCTTAAGTAGCGAAATGTGTGCTTCTACACCTGAAGAGGTGGCATACATGCAGAAAGTTCCATATGCTTCGGCTGTAGGATCTATCATGTATGCTGTTAGATGCACAAGGCCTGATGTGGCATTCGCTCAAAATTTGACGAGTCGATATCAGCAAAATCCAGGGAGAGATCACTGGCACGCTGTTAAAAACATTCTTAAGTATTTAAGGAATACCTAAGATATGTTTTTAGTTTTCGGGGGAAATCCAGACGCAGAACTGAATGTTACAGGTTTCTGCGATGCGTCCTGGCAAACTGATAAAGATGATACGAAGTCGCAAACGGGTTATGTCTTTGTCATAAATGGAGGAGCAGTAGACTGGAAGAGTAAAAAGCAGAGCACAACGGCCATGTCTGCTACAGAAGCTGAGTACAATGCTGCATCGGATGCTGCACAAGAAGCTGTTTGGATAAGGAATTTCATTACGGATCTTGGAGTGATGCCGTCTATTGAATTACCTATAAATGTGTATTGTGACAACTCTGCTGCAATCACATTCGCCAATGAACCTGGAGTTATGAAAGGCGCCAGACACTTTAAAAGAAAGATGCACTATGTTCGTGAACAAGTCGAACTGGGTGAAATCAAAGTACTCAAAGTTCACACAGATGACAATCTGGCTGATCCTTTCACGAAGGCATTACCTAAAGATACGTTTAATCGGCATGCTCAGGGTATTGGTCTTCGTTTAGCAGATAGTTTCATGTAAATCTGTTGGATTAGTATTTCGATAGGGACGTGTAAACAATTATTATTTTAATGAAATAAAGTGCGGATAACGTTTATTCTCATTATTAATATTTGTGTCCTATATTTGCATGTTTAAATCCGTGAATAATTTATTTATTCTAAATAGTCCGTTGTCAATTAATAATATGGGAATATTATTGAACTAAGACAAATGTGAGGATTGGTAGAATGAACTGTAAGGTTGAGACACCAATGTCACATGATATTCAATATTGGATAAATTGAATATAGGACTTATCCCAAATACATGATTATACTTTATGGATCATAGTCATTAAGTATATCATGAATATTTATCCTCAGACTTGAGATGACAGATAATTGCCGAGGATGTAGCTTATTTTCTGTAAGGTGGTCTAACGCTAACCGTAAAAGGTAGTTATAAGGGCTATTTTCAGAAATGATGCAAAGTTCAAGGGTTATGCTCGCAGTCAATAAGGGATTTGTTCCTTCAACTTTGTGTTGAAGTTTAATACTGCTTGGCCACTCGTATGGTTGACAAGATGTTTGCGTGCGCACGCCCAAAGTCTATCTGAAAGACGTTCAGATGTTTTGGTAATCTTGTTCAATTATGTATAAACGAGAAACTAAGTTAATTATGGAATGACAAAGATCCATATCCAAATTAACGCGGTATTAGTAACAAAAGGATAAGTATGATGATTAATTTCATCACACGTGGTTTTTACCAGGAGAACCACAACTCGGATCGAGCTGGGGGCATTGGGAAGGTTAAGCTAGGCTGACCCATGTCATTGCTATATTAATGTTAATCCAAGTGGGAGCTGTTAGGTTTTGTGTATAAACATTAATATACGTATGTCCGGTTTCGAACCCGAGGCTCGGGATTGCACACATTAGCGTGAAAGTTTCAATGATGAATAATTAAATAATTATATATTTCATGTATTTATTTATTTATTCATTTCACTAATTAAAACACTTAACGACGGTTAGTACTTAACGGGGTTTTAACTAACGACCGTTAAAGGACTAAACGTGAAAATAGGAAAGAAGGATCTAGAATCCTTGTGGGAGTGTGAAAGTCGGCCGACCCTCCCCTAAGGGTTTAGGGTGCCGATCGGTTTGTGTGGGGAACAAGAAAAGAAAACACTATAAATACAATTCACTTGTGTTTTAGTTTTCTCTAATCTTGAATCCCTAAAAGGCCAAACTTCTCTTCTCCTCTTCCTCCCTAGCTAGAAACGATCGACCTCTTTTAAATCCACTAGGATTTGTCGATTCAAAGTAAGGCTAGTAAAGTGTTTGGTTATTGGTGATCAAGAAACTAGCTTTTCTCATTGAAACGCTATAATTACGTGTGTACAAGAACGAGTGACAAGCTTCCTTTAGCTTGTGATCTTTGGTGTGATCGATCCATACATAAATCCTATTAGGGTTTATAATTTGTTCTTGTTCAAGAGATTCCTTGTTCTTGCTAGGAATCATTAAGGTACGTATCTTGTTTAATTTAATTAATTACATGTTCTTGTAGATCTATTCCGCTGCGTGCTTTTATGATGTTATGTGTTTATGATTTATTTATAGTTCACATATTCCAACACAAAGAATAAAAGCCAAAGTGGATGGCAAACCCTTGACTCTTACTGAGTCATCCATAAGAAGACATCTTCATTTGGATGATTCAGATGGTATTAGTCAATTGCCTGATACTGAAATTTTTGAAAATTTGGAAAGAATGGGGTATAATGCTGATTCTACTAAACTCACCTTTCTTAAAAAGCATTTTACTCCACAATGGAGATTTTTGATCCATACAATCCTTCATTGTTTAAGCCAAAAGAAAACCTCTTGGGAGCAATTTAGTGGTAACATGGCTTCTGCTCTCATTTGCTTGGCAACAAACAGAAAATTCAATTTTTCCAAACATATTTTTGAAGGATTGGTTAAAAATGTGGATAGCCAAACAAAGTTTTTGATGTATCCAAGGTTTATTCAATGCATCATTGCAAAATCAAAACATTTGTTACTTCCCCCACACTCTCTTTATGAAACACCAAAACTTTCACACAAGGTGTTTTCAAACATGAAAATTGGTTTCAATGGGGAAGAAATACCACTTTTTGATGAAATGTTACCACAACATCCTGAAGAACCAACACCATCATCTGAATCACCATCATCAAGTTCTTCACCTGGTTACATCTCACCAACTCATCTTACATCACCAATCCCATCACCAGTACCATCTGCAACACCACCAACACCATCACATCATGTATCACCATCCCAATCTCCTCAAACAGTGAAAGAACTAAAAGAGAAGGTGAAGCTCTTGGAAAATGCTCTTAAAAGTCAGAACACCAAATTTTCTGAGATCAACATCAAATTAGTTAAGAGGGTTAAGAAATTGGAGAATGAAGTGAAGAAGCTAAAGGGTAAAAGATATTCAAAGGTTGTTTTATCTAGTTCTTCAAGATCAGATGCTGAAAGGTTGGGTCACTCTTCCAAAAAGGGGAGGATGGATAGTTCAGAAGATGAAGAGGAGGCTCAATTTCATTTTCATGAAGGAACTCAGGTTTATGA
This sequence comes from Artemisia tridentata subsp. tridentata, assembly GCA_021014915.2. Classification (NCBI taxonomy): domain Eukaryota; kingdom Viridiplantae; phylum Streptophyta; class Magnoliopsida; order Asterales; family Asteraceae; genus Artemisia; species Artemisia tridentata. Next base: position 487,108,290 of record CP139508.1, on the reverse strand, counting down.
TGAAGAGCCTGCTGGTGCAGAGCAAGAGCCTGCTAGTTCAAAAGAGCCTGCTCGTGTAGAGCAAGAGTCTGCTAGGATTGAAAGGCTATTGGCTATGGATTATAAAGGGTCTGCTGAGCATGTGTACAAAAGAAAGAGGGACTCAGAGCCTCAAGGAGGTTATTTGTTCAAGGGAGGCTATTTATTGCTGATGAGCAATCTACTGCTCCATCTCAAGAACCAACTCCAAAAGATAAGGGCAAGAGCATTATGGTTGATGATGAACCCAAGCCCAAAAAGTTGAAGAGAACAGAGCAAGTGCAGATGGCTATAGATGAAGAAGTCTCCAAAAGGATTCATGAAGAAGAAGTGCAGAAAGCATTTGAAGCTTCAAGACTGATTGCAGAAATGCAAGAGCAAAAAGATGCTGCTCAAACTCTTCTTGAAACACAAGCTGCTCAAGAAACTTTTGATGCACAGATGCAATGGATTATTGCAAATGATCCAATTGTGAGAGGTCAGGCTTCCATAATCATGGATGACAAGAATCTTTCTACTGAAGAGAAAACAGCAGAGCTTGAAACATTTATCAACAAAAAGTATAGAGAAGCAGCTCTGGATGATATTTTTCAAAAGATTCAAGAAAGTCAGAAAAGAGGTTTCAAGGTGGGCTCAACTCCAAAAGATCAAGTGAATTTTATGAAGAAGTTTCTAAGGAATCAAGCCAATTGGACTGAATCCCAACTGAAGAAGAAAACTGCTGAAGAAATTCATTTCCTTTATATGAATGCCTACAAGTCTCTTTACTATAAAATCCCATCTGATGCAAAGCCTTCAATGAAAAAGAAAGATGCTCAGAAGAAGAAAGAAGCAAAATTGGATTCAGAGCAAGTAAGTAAAATGTTGATTACTTTACCAACAATTATACATGCTGATCCAATTAGGTCTAGACGCCCTATTATTGATTGGGAGATTCACCATGATAGATTAGGAAAGTCATGGAAAATAACCAGGGTTGGGGGTCAGACTGCTATCTTCAAAAACTTTGAAAATCTAGTAAGAGCATGTGACAGAGCTGACTTAGAAGAATTGTGGAATCTAGTTCAAATTAGGCTAGACACAAATTCTAGTACTGATGTTAAGGAACAAGAACTATGGGTAGAGTTTAATAGGATGTATGATCCTAATCCAAAAGATGTTCATTGGAAGTTTCCATATCATGATTCAACAACCACATGGGAATTTCTAAGCCTTAGCAGTATTCATCATCTTTTTACACAAAGTGGGATTGAACTCTTTATGTTGGCTGAGAAAGAGTATCCACTTAGCTATGAAGTTCTTACAACTATGATGTCCAAGAGATTGAGATGTGATAAAGATGAAGAAAAATCAGAAGTTGTTCAAAGTTTGCTGATGAGCATTTTTGAACAATGTGAAAGAAAAAGGAAGAACAGAGAGTAAAGGTTTTTGGAAGAGTTCCCTCAGATCCTCAAGGCATGTATTTTATTCATAAGAAACTTGTGTATTTTAAAAGAAATAACAAGTTTAGGGGAGGATTGTTGGGAATAAAATGTTCAAGTCAAAGAGCCTGCTGAATGAAGTATTGAGCCTGCTAGTTGATTTTGAAAAAGTTGAAGATGTACTAACAGTACCTTCTGGGTGAGAAGGTACTGCTAGTTATTGAAGGTCCTGCCAAGTTAATGATCAAGTTGATAGATATTTATTTGTAGATATTTGTTGTATTATTAGTCTTTGTACAATGTAATACGTTATGTAGAAGTAGTTCAGTCTTCCATGTTTGTGCAAAAGAATATACAGAGTAGTTTACATTGGTAGTTGTATTTAATTGTAGGCTAGAAAAGTCCAAGTATCTTATTATATTAAACAACTTGACAACTTGTAATAAGGGGTACTTATCCTATAAAAGGATCCCTTAGTTACCACCTTTGTAGTAATCTTTTTCCAACTAAGAACTTAGCAATATCCAAAACAGAACATCTCTCTAGTAACTTAGTTACTAAATTCACAAATCCTTTACAATCAAAGATTCAAGGTTACTTTGTAATCCTGGTGATAGTTAGATCATCCGTATTATTTCATCAATAATATTGAATCGTTTTATGTTACTAAAGTTTTGTTCATTATTCATTATAACTCACGTTTACATATTCATCACCTTTGTGTTCTTTTAAGTGTGTTATAGTAGATTCCGCATACTACATCACATTCATTCATAAATATCCCAAACACATTATTAAGATTCACATCCCAAGTGTTTGTATAATCCTTCACATAATTTCCCAAAATTTTTCCTCACCATACACACCTGAACAAAATGGTGTGGCTGAAAGGAAAAATAGAATTCTCATTGAAGCAGCCAGAACAATGCTAAATGGATTAGTCCTTTCTAAACACTTTTGGACTGAAGCAGTAAAGACTGCCTGTTATACACAAAATAGATCCATCATTGTCAAGAGACATGGCAAAACTCCTTATGAGTTATTCAAGGGAAGGATCCCTGACATCAGTTACTTTCATGTATTTGGGTGTCCTGTGTTTATTCATAATCACAAGGATCACTTAGGAAAATTTGATGCCAAAGCTGATGATGGATACTTCCTTGGATACTCCCTTGTCTCAAAGGCCTTGAGGGTGTTCAACACTAGGAGACAACATACTGAGGAAACATTTCATGTTACCTTTGATGAGAGCACTGATGCTATCAGTGTCTCTAACAACTCAGTGAAAGAGATAGGTATTAATGAATCATCAAGATATCCTCTTGATGAACATCATCCTGAAAATGGTCCTTCTACTCAGTACCAAGCAAATGCTGACATCTCCTATTACATCCTTCCCCATAACCTTCCTTACCCAACCATCACTGAGTTTGTTGAAGCACAAAGTACTGATGAAATCATTCAGTCAGTACAAAATGCTCAGGAAACAAACAATCACAGTGATGAGTCAACCCACTCAGACACTCAAGATACTGAAGATCATCATGTGTCTAATCCTGATCCTATCCATTAGGCCTCTACAAGCTCTAATCAGTTTCCAAGACCTCAGGACAATTGGACTAGGTCTCAGGATATAGAACTTGTCAATATAATTGGTGAGCCTACTAAAGGCATGCTCACAAGAAGCATGGCTGCTGAACTGAGAGCAGCCTCAGCCAATGAATGCCTATTTGTGGACTTTATTTCCACAATTGAACCCAAAAGTGTCAAGGAAGCACTTAATCACCCAAGTTGGGTTCAGGCCATGCATGATGAACTAGAAAAATTTGACAGAAACAAGGTAATGACCTTGGTCAAGTGTCCTGAAGATGTTTCAGTCATTGGCATGAAATGGGTATTCAAAAACAAATCTGATGAAAATGGCATAGTCATTAAGAACAAAGCCAGACTTGTAGCCAAAGGCTATAATCAACAAGAAGGCGTTGACTATGAAGAAACATTTGCACCAGTAGCAAGGATGGAAGCCATCAGGATCTTCCTTGCTTTTGCTACATACATGAACTTCAAGGTGTACCAAATGGATGTTAAAAGTGAATTCTTAAATGGTTCACTGAAAGAAGAAGTTTATGTTCAGCAACCTCCTGGATTTGAAAGCCATGAGTTTCCTGACTATGTCTGCAAGCTTAACAAAGCCCTTTATGGACTGAAACAAGCTCCCAGGGCATGGTATGAAACTCTTTTAGCCTTCCTGATCCAAAACAAATTTGTCAGAGGCAAGATAGACAACACATTGTTTATCTATAAGACAAATAATGATGTCATACTAGTACAAGTGTATGTTGATGACATCATATTTGGCTCAACAAGTTTCAAACTTTGCAAACAATTTGAAAAACTAATGGCAAAGAAATTTGAAATGAGCATGATGGGAGAACTGACTTACTTCCTTGGTCTTCAAATCAAGCAGACTGATAAAGGAACCTCTATCAGTCAAGAGAAGTATGTCAGAAGCCTACTGAAGAAGTATGAGCTCAGTGACTGTGCCTCAGTCAAAACTCCCATGGTTCCCCCAAACAACCTTGGTCCTGATCTCACTGGAAAACCAGTAAATCAAACTCTTTTTAGAGGAATGATAGGATCACTGATGTATCTACTTGCATCAAGGCCTGATATCTAATTTTCAGTCTGTTTGTGTGCCAGATATCAATCTGACCCAAGAGAATCTCATATCACTGCTGTGAAAAGGATATTCAGGTACCTGAAAGGTACTCCAAGCCTTGGATTATACTATCCAAAATGCTCAGGCCTTGATCTTAAAGGATACTTAGACTCTGACTATGCTGGATGCAACATGGACAGAAAAAGCACTTCAGGCTCCTGCCAAACTCTTGGTGGAAAACTAGTCTGTTGGAGTGCTAAGAAACAACAGTCAGTTGCCATGTCCTCAGCCGAAGTTGAATATGTTGCAGCAGCAAGTTGTTGTGCAAATGTACTCTAGATGAAAAGTCAACTCAGTGACTATGGAATTCAGTACAAGATGGTTCCCATCTTTTGTGATAACACAAGTGCAATTGCCATCTCAAACAACCCTGTTCTTCATCAGTGAACAAAACACATTGATATTAGATATCATTTCATCAGGGACCATGTCATGAATGGTGACATAGAATTACACTTCATTCCTACTGAATATCAGCTAGCTGATATATTCACCAAGCCATTGGATGAACCAACTTTCACAAGACTGAAAGCTGAACTTGGAATGTTGGATATTGAGAATCAGTCCACTGATTGATTCCATCCAAATAAGTATAAATTCTGAAAACCCAGGTCCCTGACTCAATGTGTACTTCAGTGAAAAGAATCACTGAAACCTCAGGAACTAAGCCCAAGTTCCTGAAATATTGGAATTCAGGAACTAAACCCAAGTTCCTGAACTCTTGAACCTCAGGAATTAAACCCAAATTCCTGAACACTAGAACCATCAGTGACTAAACCCAAGTCCTGACGATCAGGTTCACTGAATGAAAAGTCATTCAGGGCCCTCAAGAGACATTAAATACTGACTTAAATGCTCTAAGTATCTAGTTAGTAAGTGTCCGAGGTTGGTAACTGAATTCTTATTTAATATAAGAATATTTGTTCTTTTGCCTTTCTGGCTTCCACCTCTGGGCCCCCACATTCCCACTTGGCATTAAATGCCTCTCCAATCACATTACAGATATGTGATGACTCATCTCTGCAAATTACACTTTTGCAGAACTGCTCAACTGTTCACCTTGACTGTTGTGCCAAACCAGGGAAAGTGGAGTGGTGGCATTAAATGCGGATCCCAAAATATTTTATTCAAAACAGTTTACAAAAATTCTTTTTTAATAAATAAAATCCGCTTAATACCCAAATATACCCTCCACTTCTCTTCCCTATAAATACCCCATGCACAAACAACACACACATGTTTTTAGAAATCTTAAGCAAAATTTTGCCTTTTTCTTTCAAAAACTAAATCTTGTGTGTGTGATCTTAGGCTTTAGAAAGCCAGAATCATTTGTTAACCCTGACCTACCAATACAAATGGCTTCTTCTAATGCTATCATATACGCCCCTAATGTGGAATTCATATTAGAGGGTGTAGACCTCACCAAGAATAATGTGGTAGGAAACTTTGCCTATCCACAAAAGTTCCATGCGTACAAGAATGTAGTGAAGTATTGGTATGTGCTTAAACACATACATTTTCTTGACCAAAACCGGACCAAAACGACCAAAAACCTGACCATAGTGCCAATAGATAGTGTGTTTTTGTGTTTTGATCATGCAGGGATGGATATCACGAAAAACCGGCAAAGACACAAGAAAATCAGAAAAAACAAGCACGAGATACGGAATAGGCTCAGAACCAGAACCGGGAAAGTCATACTTGGTCAAAAAAATCAAGAATCCACCCTTAGATCATACTTTGAAGAATGGCAGCATAGGTCCCTTAAAGATCCAGAAATTACATAATTAGTCCCTATAACTTACACTTAAAAATCCCTAATCCCTTAAATAAACTTCCCAAACCCGGTTTGATTAAAACTTACCCCACACCATCCTACAGCCCAACCCACACATCACTTATCTACACCAGCCCAAACCCTATACCCTGACCCGATCCGCTCACAAAACACAGTCAACCACAGGTCAAACAAAAATAAAAATAAAAACACACTAAGACTCTCACACCACACGCCCGCCAAATTCTTCCCCAAAACTTTTTACCAAGAACCCTAAAATGACTGCCACAAAAATTACCTCGTATCTAAATTATTACCTAATGATTAAAAGGTTCTGGAAGGTCCTGACAACTGCCAGGGACACGTGGGTGCCGCTTATTGGTCGAGCCACCTCACACCTTTGATCATACGACTGTGATTTAAGAGTAGGGAGCAAGAAACGATCTAAGGGTAGATAGCAGCTGAGGAGCACACGGATTGATGAGCTGGAAGGCCTGGAAGCTTCAGTGGTAGCCTATAAATAGGAGTCCTCCTCTTCACAGTAGAGTGTCCAATTTTTAAGTCTTAAAAAATTGTTACCATTTTCATTTCCTGTCATTTAATGTTTTCGTAGTGTAATTTTTACATTTAAGTTGTAATTCACAATTCAAGTTCAGTTGTACTCAGTTTTTTTATTGTTAATAAAAGTCAAGTTTGGTCAAAAGATTACTGTTCGTCAGCTTATTTTGCTTATGAGTGCTTATTTTCACTTTCCTGCCTTTTAGTTTTAGTTTTGATGTCAGTTAGTTGGTTTATGCTTATCTATTTTAATTTCTCCTTAATATTGCTTCAAGTCAAATAAAAAGTCAATATCAGCTTAATCTTGTTTTCAGCTTACTTTGCTTTTTAAATTTTCTTTTCTAGATTAAAAGTAGTCTCGTGGTTTGTGCAAAGAAATTTTTACAGCTTTAAAGGTTCATTTTACTTGAGAATTTGCAACAACAGATGTTTGGTTTTAGTCTACTAAGTGGGTGAATATAAGCTGTAACCCATTCATTTGCCTTAAGCCTTGGAACATTTTAGTTTAATCTTTAGTTATTAAGCTGCTTGTTAGAAATTCTGATCCATATTGGTCTGTTTTGAGGTCTTTAGCACACTCCTGTTCATATTTAGCCCTTACTGCCTTCAATAAGCTCAATATAAGCTGAGCTTATTCAGTCCTATTAGTTTGCATTTTTAGTTCACTTTTAAGCATTAGAGTTAGGTTATTTTGGAGTAAGATTTGGTCTATTTTGCGCCACTTTTTGTACTCTGCTGTCATAAACTGATTAGTGCAGACAGCAGCTTTTGGTCTGCTGAACTTGCCCCTTTTCTAGCTTATTAAGTGGGACCCAGGACTCTAGCTTTGGGGATTAAATAGTTTGCATGTTAGTAATTAAGATCTACATCTGGTATCTCTATACATCAGCTTATTGGAGTGCTTATTCAGGGGTGCAAAGTAGGGTCCCAAGGCTTTTTTATTCTGAGTTGATTTTGGACATTTCAGCTTATTTCTAGCTTATTGCTTGTGTTGGTTCCACCATTTTCAGTTCCTAGTAGCTTCCAGTAGTTAGATTTACATTTCCTTAGCTTTTTATAATTTGTGGCTTATTTTTGCTTATTTATCCTAGTGCTTATTTACTATTCCAGCTTATTTAGATATAATCAGTTTCTGAAATTATTTTTCCTAGATCAGTAATATTAATTTAGAATTACTCAGATTTTTTCAGATTTTTCCTAAGTGTTTTACTATTTTTAAATCATTTAAATAGTTTTAATTAGTTTTTAATTCATAAAAAATTCATAAAAAGTCAAAAAAATATTTTTCTTTTTCCAAAAATTTTCTTTTATCAGATTTAATATAGGAAAATTATTTTTATATTTTTAGGTTTTAAATTTTAGAAATTCACTTTTTTTTATTTACGTTTTTAAAATTCGTCGCGTAACGTTTTTTAATTCAAATTTTCGTTTTTAAGTTCGTATGCTTAGTTTAATTGTTTCATTAGCTTAATTAGTTGTTTACTTTTATTATTTCATTGTTAGTAGTGTAATCCAAAATCAATCATTCTTATTCACATTCACTACACGAATCACGTCCCGGGAACACAAATTCCATTCGATCTTCGTCGGGACAAACGACTCGGGTTTTGCATATCTTCTTGTGCCATTCCTTGGACTACAATTGACACGAATCAATTTTTGGCGCCGCTGCCGGGGAAGGTTGAAGTGAGTGCGTGATTCCGTTTATCGATTCGTGTTTTGAAGACCCTTCCTCGTGGAGTTATCATTTCCATTTGTAAATATTTTTATCTAAAAACCCAAAAAGATTTTCTCTTCAAAATTTATTTTCCTTTTTCCTTTGTGATTTCCCATGTTTCTAAAATTTAAAAACCTAAAAATATTCTTCTCAATCCTCTTATACGTTTGATTCTTTATCTCTTACCCTCTATTCGTTTAATTCTTCTTCTCCATGTCTTCATCTTACCAATATGGTTGTCAATACTGTGGGGGTCCTCCAAATGGTGGAAACTGCCCCGGTTGTAATATTTTGGATTCAGGAAACGGGTTTGTCTATGACCAAAATCCATGTTTCTATAATGAAACACCCGACCTTTTCAATCAGCCCCCACAACAACAGATGGAGACATACTTGTGTGAATTTTGTGGATGTAGTCCTCACCCGGGTTTTGATTGTCAAACAGGGAACATGTTTATCTATGAGCGAGTTCCTTGTAATCAAAACTTCGGTTATGACCAATATCCATATAATTCACCAAATCAGCTACAACAATCATTCTGTTGCGAGTATTGTGGAGGTCCCCATTATGGTTCCGATTGTCAAACCGGGAATATGCTCTATGAGCATATTCCTTATGACAATCATGACTCATCCAATTTTGACCAAACTTCACAATACACAACCTCTCGGCACCTTCTACTTCAAAGTATGACTCAGCAGATGATTACTCAAAATGAAATCAACATGTACATTCAAGCTGAAATAAACAATCTTAAGGAGTTGATTCAAAGAAGACAAAGTCCTCTCGTTGATTTGACATACTATGAGGAGAGTGATGAAGAGGAAGAAGAGAATTCAGAAATCAATCCGCTTATTGAAAACTCTTCAGATACCTTTTTCATGGGGGACAAGGAAATCGAAATCAATCCTCTTAAGGATGTTGATGACCTTGTTCCAATCCCAAGGGTATCCGAGGAACCTTTCGATCTTCCTGATTCTACTTCACGAACTTTTAATATGACTATCACAAATCCTTTGTTTGATTTTGATTCTGAATTTACTCTCATTTCAGACAATCAAATCTTTGATGTTCATAACAAGGAAAGTGATGAGTCAGATACGGAGACAATAATGGACGAGGTGCAAACTTCTAGCACACAAAGTACAACACATGTCCCACCTCCGTATATCCTTTCAGAGCTTAAGCTCAAAGACGAACTTCATAAGAATCATATCATATCTCCTCCAGAGTATGATTTCTATGATTTTGAGGAAGATCATGACCCGGGGGGAGATGTACTCTATCCTAAGAGTTTGATTATCAATGATTTCACCCCAACCCTCCCTCCCGAGGTCTTTGTTGATGAAGAATGGATTTCCATTCTGATAAAGATCTTTCTCCCTTTCTTCACTTATCCAGTGACTTCTCTTCTCCTTCACTCCTTCGGGAGTGAAGATACCATCTTTGACCCCGGCATCTCTCTTTCTTTTCAGCCGTGGGTATCTCATCGGAGTGGAACTTTCGTATGCTTCAATGTTTATCCAAACATCTTGAACGAAAGTCCGATTGAGATTATCTTTTCCACATGCTCCCCCAAGGACAATTAAATTCGGGGTCGAGTCAAGCTCATGTGACTCGGTTACCAAAAACAAGCGCTTCGTGGGAGGCACCCCATGCTTATCCTTCTATCTTCTTTCTTATTTCTAATAAAGTGAGTGAGGAGGGCTTCCTCTTCCATATCTTGTGTTTCGTTGTTTTCTGTGGTATGTCCAGGAATGCCCGATGATGAAGACTCTCGTGCTCGTAGTTTCCTTCACGCTACTCGAGTTTCATCATTCGCTGCTTATCAATATCCTAAATCTTATCGTTTTACATCTATCTTTTGGCATAATTAATAAACGGCCTTAGATTTATGTAGGAGAACCCTTACCTTTAATACATTGAGGACAATGTCTCGTTTTAGTCTTGGGGGGGGGGGGTATTCTGTCGATTTGATTTTTGCCTTGCATTTTTTCCATTTACTCATGCAACCCCGTTTTTCCTCCAAATTGAAAAACAAAATCCAAAAAATGAGAAAAAAATTTAAAAATTTTTGCAAAAATATAATAAATTTTGACAATTTTGTTGACTTTCCGCTGGTGAGAGTAGGAATAAAATTCTGACTTGACCGGGCGTGTTGAGCCCTAGCTTGTCTCCTTAACCGTTTATAATCTATAAGCTCGTGCTAGTCTTTTACACAAGGAGCTAGAAAACGCGAATTCTTTTTAAGAGTTTGCAAGTTCCCGTATTTGACTTTATATATGCATGGCTTGATTATAAGGCTAAGCATTCGCGGATCTTATTATTTAAGATTTTAAATTTGCGAAGAACGAGAAATGATAGAGTTGTTTATAAGTTAGATTGCTAAACGTGGAGTAGTTGGATCTCTTTAGAGCTTATCAAAGTTACTTGTGGCTTTTTGTTCCCATAAGCTTGTTTCGCCCAAAAAAATAGAAATCTAGGAATAATTAAAGCTATTTTGGTTTTGGCGATAATTAGTTTTTATTTCTTCCTTAGAGAATTCTTGCTTATGAAAGTTGGGTACACATTAAGGTACTGTCAGTGTTACGGTGTAATAGACTATTCCATCTTGCCGGCTCACAACCGATGTTGGGATTGTTATAAAAGCCGTAGGACTTGGGGTTTGGCAAATAATTAATGAATATGATAATGTATAATAATAATCCAAAGCCATAAAAAGTTTTCTACATCTTGCCGGTTCGCAGCCGATGTTGTAGACTTCCAATAAAGGCAGAGGAAAAATTCCAAGGTCATAATAGACTATCACATCTTGCCGGTTCGCAGCCGATGTTGTGATTGTTATAAAGGGCCAAGGATCAATAATAATATGTGCTTAATAATGTTAAAAAATGCCAAATTTCGACTCCGAGGTATCCTAATAAAGGCTTCTGTCTCTGGACTCGTAGATGAGTTGTTTCGGTCGCAAATAAAAGGGATATCCTCAAAATCGTGTTAAATCAGAGACCTTGATGTGGACCTCATTTTTGTATGCAACGGTTTTCGAGGGAAGGTTTGGAAACTACTTAGCGTCTAAACTAGGTATCTTTATCGGCTTAAAACTTATCGAAATGAGAATTTGAAGGAATTCATTTCTCACCAAAAATAAAATAAATAGAGGAAAATAGGAATTTGGGAGCAAGGAGTACACAATTAGCTTTTATGAGTAGTGTTGGCAATCTAACTTGTAAATAACAATGATTTCGTTTTTAAGCTTAGTTTGGGGACTCGTGAAAAGTCAGGGACGACGAATTTTATCCGTATGGTCACTTCTTTATGAGTCGTGTTTTCTGCTCGAAGACCCTAAAAGTTATCGTTAGATAATGATTGTCGACAACGCCGTCACATGAATAATGAGAAAAATACAAAAATAAAATAAAATGGAAAATCGGGGAGTTTTTAGAACTTAAGATTTCTTGATCTCTTTTGAAAATTTTGCTACTTCTCAAAGTTAGTAAAAAGAGATTGGAAATTTTCGGTTTTAAAAAAACGTGTTCTTATAACATTGCATGAGGACATTGCAATAGCTTAGTCTGGGGGAATTTGGTATGTGCTTAAACACATACATTTTCTTGACCAAAACCGGACCAAAACGACCAAAAACCCGACCATAGTGCCAATAGATAGTGTGTTTTTGTGTTTTGATCATGCAGGGACGGATATCACGAAAAAACCGGCAAAGACACAAGAAAATCAGAAAAAACGAGCACGAGATACGGAATAGGCTCAGAACCGGAACCGGGAAAGTCATACTTGGTCAAAAAAATCAAGAATCCACCCTTAGATCATACTTTGAAGAATGGCAGCATAGGTCCCTTAAAGATCCAGAAATTACATAATTAGTCCCTATAACTTACACTTAAAAATCCCTAATCCCTTAAATAAACTTCCCAAACCCGGTTTGATTAAAACTTACCCCACACCATCCTACAGCCCAACCCACACAACACTTATCTACACCAGCCCAAACCCTATACCCTGACCCGATCCGCTCACAAAACCCAGTCAACCACAGGTCAAATAAAAATAAAAATAAAAACACACTAAGACTCTCACACCACACGCCCGCCAAATTCTTCCCCAAAACTTTTTACCAAGAACCCTAAAATGACTGCCACAAAAATTACCTCGTATGTAAATTATTACCTAATGATTAAAAGGTTCTGGAAGGTCCTGACAACTGCCAGGGACACGTGGGTGCCGCTTATTGGTCGAGCCACCTCACACCTTTGATCATACGGCTGTGATTTAAGAGTAGGGAGCAAGAAACGATCTAAGGGTAGATAGCAGCTGAGGAGCACATGGATTGATGAGCTGGAAGGCATGGAAGCTTCAGTGGTAGCCTATAAATAGGAGTCCTCCTCTTCACAGTAGAGTGTCCAATTTTTAAGTCTTAAAAAATTGTTACCATTTTCATTTCCTGTCATTTAATGTTTTCGTAGTGTAATTTTTACATTTAAGTTGTAATTCACAATTCAAGTTCAGTTGTACTCAGTTTTTTTATTGTTAATAAAAGTCAAGTTTGGTCAAAAGATTACTGTTCGTCAGCTTATTTTGCTTATGAGTGCTTATTTTCACTTTCCTACCTTTTAGTTTTAGTTTTGATGTCAGTTAGTTGGTTTATGCTTATCTATTTTAATTTCTCCTTAATATTGCTTCAAGTCAAATAAAAAGTCAATATCAGCTTAATCTTGTTTTCAGCTTACTTTGCTTTTTAAATTTTCTTTTCTAGATTAAAAGTAGTCTCGTGGTTTGTGCAAAGAAATTTTTACAGCTTTAAAGGTTCATTTTACTTGAGAATTTGCAACAACAGATGTTTGGTTTTAGTCTACTAAGTGGGTGAATATAAGCTGTAACCCATTCATTTGCCTTAAGCCTTGGAACATTTTAGTTTAATCTTTAGTTATTAAGCTGCTTGTTAGAAATTCTGATCCATATTGGTCTGTTTTGAGGTCTTTAGCACACTCCTGTTCATATTTAGCCTTTACTGCCTTCAATAAGCTCAGCATAAGCTGAGCTTATTCAGTCCTATTAGTTTGCATTTTTAGTTCACTTTTAAGCATTAGAGTTAGGTTATTTTGGAGTAAGATTTGGTCTATTTTGCGCCACTTTTTGTACTCTGCTGTCATAAACTGATTAGTGTAGACAGCAGCTTTTGGTCTGCTGAACTTGCCCCTTTTCTAGCTTATTAAGTGGGACCCAGGACTCTAGCTTTGGGGATTAAATAGTTTGCATGTTAGTAATTAAGATCTACATCTGGTATCTCTATACATCAGCTTATTGGAGTGCTTATTCAGGGGTGCAAAGTAGGGTCCTAAGGCTTTTTTATTCTGAGTTGATTTTGGACATTTCAGCTTATTTCTAGCTTATTGCTTGTGTTGTTTCCACCATTTTCAGTTCCTAGTAGCTTCCAGTAGTTAGATTTACATTTCCTTAGCTTTTTATAATTTGTGGCTTATTTTTGCTTATTTATCCTAGTGCTTATTTACTGTTCCAGCTTATTTAGATATAATCAGTTTCTGAAATTATTTTTCCTAGATCAGTAATATTAATTTAGAATTACTCAGATTTTTTCAGATTTTTCCTAAGTGTTTTACTATTTTTAAATCATTTAAATAGATTTAATTAGTTTTTAATTCATAAAAAATTCATAAAAAGTCAAAAAAATATTTTTCTTTTTCCAAAAATTTTCTTTTATCAGATTTAATATAGGAAAATTATTTTTATATTTTTAGGTTTTAAATTTTAGAAATTCACTTTTTTTATTTACGTTTTTAAAATTCGTCGCGTAACGTTTTTTAATTCAAATTTTCGTTTTTAAGTTTGTATGCTTAGTTTAATTGTTTCATTAGCTTAATTAGTTGTTTACTTTTATTATTTCATTGTTAGTAGTGTAATCCAAAATCAATCATTCTTATTCTCATTCACTACACGAATCACGTCCCGGGAACACAAATTCCATTCGATCTTCGTCGGGACAAACGACTCGGGTTTTGCATATCTTCTTTTGCAATTCCTTGGACTATAATTGAAACGAATCAAGTATCTTCAAAACTACTTTCTTGCTACGGCATTCACCAAGACCCCTCAGTCATCTACCATGACTATTTTAGGGAATTCTGGTGTACTTCAGTGGCAACCAACCCTGAGGACACCAAAGAATCCATCATCACATTCACAGTGATGAATGGGAGAAGGACCCTCTCCCTGGATTACAAAACCTTCATCAAGGCCACTGGTCTTGATTTTGCTGAGGCCTTTGAGCCCAACCCTACTGACCAAGAGGTTAAAGCAGAATTGCTTTTTCTAGGACCTCATGACCCTAAGCGGCCTGAAATGGCCGCTGGAGCCTTATTGGAGAAGGCTCCAATAGTTAAAACCTGGTTCCACCCTATCTGGAGGATCCTGATGACCTTCATCATTCAGGTCCTTGGAGGGAATAAATCCTCCACGGAGCAGTTGAACTCATCACAACAATTGATGTTGTTCAGTCTCCTAGAGGGTAGAAAAATAGATATCGGAGGAATAATCTTCCGTGACCTTGTTGCCAAGCTCTCAGGGAAATCTAGGCAAAGACTTATGTCTTATCCTAGGTTTATTTCCTGTGTGCTTCAGGACCTACTTGGTCTCGACTATGTTAGGTCTGACGTTGAAGGTACAAAACCTGACTTCCTTCATAAGACCAATTATACTAGTGGCATTCCAGAGGTACAACCCATCGCCCTGACCAACTACATGTTGGTAGTCATTATGGGCGATAAGGCAATCTCACCCATTCCTTCTCCTGAAAAATAGGAGAAGAAGAAGAAGAAGAAAGGGGGGCAGCCTAGTAAGGTGGTTAGACCTAAACCACTCGTCACTGAGACTGTTGCCCCAAGCAACCTTAAACAAGGGTTTACTGTGGCCCAGACCTCTGAGACACCCATAACATAGACCCCCTCGACCACAAAACAAACGCCAACGGAGGGCACTGAGAAATCATCCTCCAGTGTCCTTGGGCAAAACCCCTCTTCCTCAAGACTCTATTGACATAAACAAGTCACTAGGGTCAGGAACCTCCACCTACTTACATCCCGATGAAGGCACTGACAAATCACAATTAGGGCCTGAGGGAGAAAAGGGTCCTGAATCCTTGGTTGGGTAGCACTACTCAACTGGGAAGGGGACCCACAAACAATCACATCCTGCTAACGTCCCTGAGCAATCACACTCAAGGTCTCAGGGAGTAAAGGTCCCTGAATCCACAAAAGGGCAGTACAACCCTGATGGGAAGGGGGACCATCAACCATCACAATTAGTGCCTCATGATAGTTCTGAAAAATACCCGTCAGGACTTGAAGGCGCTCAGGGGGACAAAGACTCAGAGGGATATAAACCACCCGCTGATACGGAACCCACAACCACCTCAGGCGGATCCCTTCACTCAAGAACTGCCCCCAAAAGTCAGGCTGAGCAAACCCACTCAGTTATTATGACGGGGTCAGGACCTGGCCACAACAAAGGTGAGCCCTCTTTTGAGGGGGAGCCGGATTCCCTGAAGATTCCTTCTCTGGCTGGCCTTGAAACATTATTAGCCGAAGAGTCAGAAGAGGAAATTATGGTTTTTGGTAATGAAGAAAATCTTGGTGTTGAGGAGGAAATAGAGACTGACATAAGCCCTCCTCAGCACCCTGAGCAACAACAATCTTCACCTCCCCCTGAGGATCAACAACCTAGCTCCCCCACATCATCATCATCATCATCATCATCATCATCAGGTGCTTCCTCTCCCACCACTCCTCAGTGGTTGGCGAGATATGATAACGTTCTTCCGTTGACTGAAAGACAGCTGGTTAAATTCCTTCGCAAAGCTAACGAGGGTCTTTACACTGAACTCACGGATGAACAATGGATTCAGCACACTAAAGTGGCAGCCTCCTATGCCGACTTCAGGGCTTCTGTGGAAGAATCTCAGGGAAAGGTTCTTCAGGCTGCCAAACTTACTGATAAACAACTAGGCGACTTGAGCAAATCTATTGATGAAATAGCCACAGGACAGCACAAGGACCTCTCCAACATCCTTAAGGCTATTGAATCAGTTCAAGAACAACTTGCAAATGATCCTACACTGCTGAAAAACCTGAATGAATACATGACCACTCAGAAAACCACGTCCACCAACATTACTGAGCTTCTAAAGCTTCTTCAGGAGGTGGATCTTAAAACCATCAGGACAAACCAAGAGTCAATTCATCAGGCAGTAACTGAATTCAGGGAGCACCTAGCAAAAATATCCTCAGCCTTTGATCAGCTCTCAACAAAACATAATGAGCTGATCGACCACTATACCTCCCATGTCACTGAACTCACCACCACCCAACAATCAATGGCTACTGAAATCAACACACTATAGAATGAGACATCTGAAACAAAGCAAATGGTCTCAAGTATCCTCTCCATTCTTCAGGCCTCTCATCTAACCCCAGCTCCTCAGTCAGCAGGTCCATCCACTGAAGTTCCAGTACCTGCTGAGGGGGAGAAACCTATTGAACCTACTCCTGATCCTTCATCAGCTATAGTGGTAGTCCCTAAAACTTCCACCAGTCAACCCCCTCCCACTGACAAAGGGAAGGGAATCATGGTGAATGAGAGTTCTCCTCCTCAAGCACATTTGGTTCAAGCCACAACTGAAAGGCGTGTAGATCTGGATGCACCCTTTATGGTTGAATTAGAAAGAGGTAGGACCATCTATGGGACTCCATCTGAAGTGGCAGAAGTCTTGCATCAAGAAGATATCAGAAAGGCCAAAGAAAAGGAGCAGCAACTCAACAGACCAGTAATTGTTGAGGTTGCTAAGGAGGTAATCAAGGAGTCTGAAAAAGATATCAAAGGGGATGAGTTTCTCAAGCTCCAGGCTGAACTTCTTCAGGAACATAATCATCAAGCCAAGCTAAAAGAAGAAAAGATACAGAGAACTTATGAGAGGTAATTATGGCACATGACAAAAACCAAGGGAGAAGGCACAATCACTGACATAACCATTACCCCCACTAAGCCCCTAAGCATAACAATACACAGGGGACCAAGAAAGTCAGAGGTTTACCAACCCTTCAAATTTTTTGACTTTTTGCTAAGGGAATGGGATATGATGATGCCCATCCTGAGGAAGAAGACACAAAGCAAGACTGCCCCATCTCTTATCAAGACCTTGAACTCCAAATATGAAGAACTCGAAAAGGTAGCAAAGAGTTTTGGTATTGATCATGAGAAGGTGCTTGCTTCTCAGGGACTGGCAATCCCTGAACCTACTCAGAAGACCGGGAGGAAAAGAAAAGCTGTGGGTCAGGAACCTGAACAATTCATAGCTGCTCTTCACTGCAACAGGATTCCCCCTCAGGGAGTCAAGTTCGTCCCAAACCTGGTCATCAAGGATCTTGAGTATGGTATCTTCTTTGTCGATGAATTTAATCAGGCAGCCTTTCAGAGATTAAGTGACATCGATCTAGTGGAAACGATAACTCTCCTCGCCTACAAACCGATGGCGCTAAGAGTAAAGAGTCCTGAGAACGAGGAGTTTGTCAGGCTGCTGGACCAGATGATAAGCGAAAGACCTAACAAGGAGGTGTTAGTATCTAAGAAGGCAAAGCTTGAACTCATGGGTTACTTTCAAGAAACCTGAGCATTTTGTATTTAGATTGTTAGGACCTGTAATGATATGAATAAATTGTTGAATGTTTTTGTTATATCAGTGTCTTTATTTACTTTCTAGTACATTCAGTATGAGAAGAAGTCATTAGCTCACTCATTACTGATCAAAACACTTAGGAATAATTTATATCCAAATAGGGGGAGATTGTTGGGTCCATCAGTACCCAAGAATACTTAAAACAAGATTTGGACACAAATTAACTAAGTGTTAATTAAACCGAGAACAATTCAAGTCACTGAGTGAACAGTCACTCAATGAGTCATCTTCAGGATGCATAAGGCGAATTCAAGAAGAAGGATTCACTATTCAAGTAGGCGGTACTCCCTGAGTAGGACTTAAGCCAAAGAAGAAGATGATGGTTCAGTGAGTGTTGGACAAGAACTCACTGAACCCCAGTCTCCTCAACAACAATAAGTGATTGAAGACTGAAGAAACCAACGCCTGAAATAAAGGCGGGAATAAGTAGGAAGTATTTGAGAAGATAAGAATGTCAGACCAAACACTCTTATCTTGTCAGATACCAACCTTCCCAAAGACGGCCAAAAGTCATGGAGTGTCAGACCAAACACTCCTAAAGACTTTTTGGTCCATTCCTATTGGTTCTTGGAAATGACAATTACTGTTGTAATTGTCAGACACGCTTCCTCAACAAGTTGAAGTATTTTTAATTACTTTTACTCTTTTATACTTGTGTATAAATAGGTTCAGAAGGAGAGAAGTTGAGTGTGTTTTGTACATTGAAAGCCTTAGACTTTTGCAAAACAACTTCTCTCCTACAAAGAGTAACCAGTCCCTGAGATAGCTCGGTGAGGCATATTGTTACCACTTAAGCATAGCTTAAGTTTAGATAGGAGACACCATACCTTGTCTATTCAATCCCAAGTGTTTGTTCCGCAAAACACTTGGGTAATAGATTCTTTGATTCATTTCTAATAAGAATTTAAACGTTGAAAATACTGTGTTTTTATATTAACGTTTTATTAACTGTTAGAAGTAATCGTTACATTGTATTAGTCATAAACACAAATATATTAACTTTCT
Source organism: Artemisia tridentata subsp. tridentata (assembly GCA_021014915.2). Classification (NCBI taxonomy): domain Eukaryota; kingdom Viridiplantae; phylum Streptophyta; class Magnoliopsida; order Asterales; family Asteraceae; genus Artemisia; species Artemisia tridentata. The sequence goes on along the minus strand of CP139508.1, from coordinate 487,089,311 downwards.
AGTTAACTCTAAGCGTGTTAAGGGAACAACATGCATACCGATAATCTTGAAATATTATGTGGCAATATAAAATTATTTGAAAGCGCACATACAAGAACTTCACTAGTTGAATTCTTGAAATAAGTATTCTCAAAATTCTGATAAATCAAAGTTGGTTGATTTATGATTTGTCAACAAGTATGATTATCATGACTTGAGGCATAATTAATCAATTAGAATTATCATGCATTGATCGATTTAGTATTTGGATAAGGGATGTTAAACAATTATTATTCATAATGAATTAAAGTACTTTGTATGTTTGTTTTTATTAATAATAAATTGTGTCCTATATTTGCATGTTTTAATCCATGAATAACTTATGTTATTCTAAATAGTCCGTTGTCAATTAATGATATAGGAATATCATTGAATTAAGACAAATTTAAGTTTTGGTAGAATATACTTGAAAGTATATTGATGTGTCGACACGCCAAATTCACATGATATTCAATGAATTGAATATATGACTTATCCCAAACTATGTGATTGTACTTTATGGATTTAGTCATTAAGTAAATCATGAACAGTTATCCTCAGACTTGAGATACCAGAGAACTGTCATGAATGTAGTGCATTTCTGTGAAGCAATTTAACGCTATACGTAACTGGTAGTTATAAGGATTGTTTTCAGAAGTGTTACAAAGTTCATGGGTTTTGCTTGTAGTCAATAAAGAATTTGTTCATTCAAATTCGTTTTGAAGTTTAATACTGCTGGGCCCCTCATAGGGTTAACAAGATGTTTGCGTGCGCACACCCAAGATCTATCTAGAATACTTTCAGAAGATTTGGTAATCTTCCTCAATCATAAACAACGAGAAACAGAATAGTTAATTATGTAATGACTGAGATCCATATTCATATTAACATGGTATTAGTAACAAAAGGATAATAATAATGATGAATCATTAAAAGGTTTTTCCAAGAGACCTTACTCAAGTTGTACTAGAGCCATCGAGGTGTTGCTAGACGCTAACCGATGTGATTACACTATTAAGATATTTCCAAGTAGGAGCTGTTAGTTTTATAGACATAAATTAATAGACGTATGTTAGGATCAAACTCGAGACCACAGGATTGCATACTTTACGTATGAGAATTAAAGATTAATAATTTTATATAAAAGGTTATATTTAATTATTAATTACACAAAACGAATAACGACCGTTAGTAATTAACGGAAAATTGACTAACGACCGTTAACTAATAAAAGGAAAGTATTTGTGACAAATGATAATTTTCCATTTGTATAATTATGATTAATTGTCAGAAATGTGCACTATTTATTTAATTACATCTATTGATGAGAAGTTATTTTATTTAACTGTTCATTTCATTATAAAAACTCAAAACACGTTGATACGTGATTCACCAAATATCAGAACGAGCTCACACGCGAACCACGAAAACCATATATGCACAAAACTGCCAAATGGACCCTTAAATATTTCAGCCCAACATTTAACTCGGTTACTATTCATCCAGGCCCAACTCAAGTCCATTAACCTTAATTATTTCATTTCTCATTCGACCAACTAGCCTAAGCTTTGCCCCGTTTTCTGAAAAATTTGACACACACCATATGCAATATTTTGCACCACTCGAATCTCCTCCCAACAAAGAATGGGGATGTCGAATTTCATCTTTTATTTCCCATATTTAATACGTGAACGAAGGTCAAAGTGAATCCCATTTCACACACCCATTTGAATTCAATACATTTTCACAAAATTTACCATTTCGAATTTAACTCAAATCCACATAGCTAAATCACTTTTAAATGATAAAAGATGATCTAAGAACCTTGTTTCTCATCTTCTAGACCAAAATCACACGTTGGAATATCAAATTGGACCCTTAGGAATACATGTCGACATATGTATATTTGCAAATCAACACCAAATCAAATCTTGCACATACAAACATTCCTAAAGTCCTTAACATGTCAGGAAATCTTCTCAAACTCACCATATTCTCTGCTTCTACTGTTCAAAACAAGTTGGTGTATGAAAATATACATATTTACCTTATACGTGTACATATACACATATATTTCACATTTCATTTACTCCCATTCACACCTAGCAACTTTTACACCTTCTCTAAACCTTTGTCAGTCTATTCGAACCACAAAGAAGGCCAGGAGTTGACTCTAATCCCATTCGAGTTGCATTCAAGGCATAGAAGAACCATTTCCAAGCGTATTATAGTTCTAGCGGGTTTTTGGAATTTTTCTTGCGTTTCTAATCCATTCTAAACGTAAACTCTCCACCTATAGAGTGTTGTAAGTATTCACAACTCATTCCTAGTTCATTTCTTTGAGTTTCAATGCACCATGCATCGCATAGTATTATTTCGAACGTATATTATGTTTACTTTATTTTTACGTATTGTATTTTTATTCCTAGGCATGAAACTTGGCTGCCTCCTCTTATGGAAGGCTAGGAACCAAGGTGCACACTCACACCATATTTATTTGCTTGTTTTCATGCATTTCGAACGCTATTTTGAAGTCCTAGTCACACGCATATAACTTAGACTCAAAAATTTACTAAGTCTTTTTAGTATTTAAATGTTCCAAGTTGACATAGAAATGATCTTGTAAAAACAAATTCGTACTAATAACATGTTAATATTTTTGCTCAACTCGATTCTACATACACCAAACTGTTAGATTCATGTTTGGAGTTTTCCATTTTAAGCCCTTAAAAGCCATTGAAAATGGTCAAAGTAAACACCATATCGAAACTGCTTAAAACTTAATAATTATTTCGAGTGGGCTTAAAAGCCCAATAAGACAATAATAAGCTATCTGAATAAGCTAGACTTATAAGCACTTTGGATATGATTTTAGAACATTAAAAATGAGCCCAAGAACAAGCCCAACTTGTCTTAAAGCCCACGGATCGTAAAACATTATTGGGCCTTAATATTTAACTTTTTTTTTGAACAAGCCTTAATATTTAACTCGTAAGGTCCAATAATAGAGAAATAAGTCATTTTAGATAATAAGCAGTTGATTTTAACTTGAATAAGCCTTAATAAGCTACTGAAACTCTCGGATTAGTTTTCCCCATCTTTTTGTGATTTTTGGACTAAATTTGCAAATAGTTTCAACTAGAGGGACTAAAACTGCCAACTGTGGAAAAACTGTGATTAAAACTGTAAAAATAGTAACTTTAGGGTAGAAAATGTAAATATGTTAAACTGTAAGCTCAGAATGTCATTTTGGATGATTATGGACTAAAAATGTAAATTATATATAACCAAGGACTAACGGTGCAACGCTAACTCCGTTAGGGTAGAAAATGTAAAAACAGTAAAAGTTCAAGGTCCAACAGAAACTTTATTGCATTTTCATTTCTATTTTGTATTTTACACTTTTCCGTAATTTCACGTGCATTCTTTTACGCTTCGTTCACTTAATTAATAACGTTACGTTATATTTATATATAACAAGTTTTGACGATTTAACTTAACGTTTTGTTTCACCACTTTCGAGGAAACGATATTATTAGATTTAAATGAAATAAAAATAAGATAATATTATATATAATATTATTTTTGAACTTTAAGCATTTTAAGCATGTCACACTCACATCACCAATCAATTGTTATCCGATACTCACTTTCACGATCACTATTCATCTTAAGTCAGAATCTCAGAGTTCCCTATTATTCAGATCATGTGTTGAAGCCGTTTCCGTAATCTCACTTGATCTCATATTTCACCTTGCCAATTACACATAAGGTGAGAATTCATAGCCCCTGCTTTTATACGTTTTGATAAACTCTTTGGGGGAGATACATGCTCAACTATATTTATTTACTTTTACAAGTACTCTAAACCTTTACATTACTGTGAGATTTCACAATCTCTACTTTTATATGCTTTGAACTACTGTTGGGTGAGAAACCTGTTTACTTATATGGATCATTGGAACAATACTCTTGTTTGTAAAACTATTACCTGCTGGTCTAAGAACTGTATTTATGCCCACGAATATGTACCGTTAATTCCCTGCTGGGAAGCACGAGTGATATAAATAGATCTATTGAGGGTGACACCTCCATCTGTGTTGAGATTCAACAGTCCAGATTGGACAAGCGGATGTATACCATGTCGAATTACAAGTGACTAGAATTAGCACACTTGCCGGGTATTGATAACATGAGCACTTTTCATGCAAATTATAACATGATTACTTTTCATGCCAACTGGTCATAGCTTCGGTGACATTAAAACTTAGCATAGTGTAATAGCTTTCCGTATAACATTATGCACATTATAATGTTAACTCGTAAACTTACTTTGTATAACATTATGCACTTGATAACGTTAACTCGTGAACTTATTGGTCCAACTTTACTGCTTTATATAAACTCTATGAACTCACCAACCTTTGTGTTGACACTTTTTAGCATGTTTTCTCAGATGTATAATTGATTGCATATGATGATGCAAGGCAGTGCGTGGCTGGGGCATAGGCATACTTTTGGAGTGTACACATAACACTCATGACCAGGGTTTTTGTACAATGAGACAACTATTAACAATCATAGGCCTTGTTTTCCGCATTACAATTATGTAAAGCTGACGTTTTATTCAATAAAGCTTTTAAAACGAATTTGATAAATTCGTTCTCTATTACTTGTGTTATGATCCAACTAAGTAGCACCCCAGATGTTATTACCGCTGCGATCTGATTTGAGGGTGTTACAGTATTGTATATGGAAAATATAGAGAACAAGAAAGATCTAGAAACCTAAACCCCTTGTGGGTTTAAGATCCGATTGGCCAAAAGGGTGGGGAAACCTAACCCAAAACCCTAACTTGTTCCCTAAGATTTGTTATCCTATAAATACAAAACCAATGGTTCATTGGTTGTATCTCTTGTACACACAATAAACCTAAACTTGGTTTTCTTTTCCTCTTGTTTTGAAGCTCGGCTGAACACCCCTATTCCATAGGGTTTTCGGATTTTGTTTTCTAAAACAAAATTGTTTTGTGTTTTCTTTAACTAGCATTAGCTTTAATTTGTTAATAGTACGTGTGTACAAGAACGTGGTACAAACATACTTTTGTTTGTATCTTGGATTGAATTGCAAAAAGGTAAGGGGCAATTCTTATAATCTACATAAACCCTAATTAGGGTTCATTTTGATTGCTTGTTGAAGATTGCAAAAGAGGCACGCATACTATTTACTTTTCAGTTAGTTAATTACAATTATATGTTCCTTACGCTTCCGCATTACTTTGATGTTATTTGTGTTTAATTTATGATATGTCATGTTATTAAAAACAAACACAAGTGTGATAAGCTTTTGTATGAAAATGGGACTGGATTATTGATGTCATTACTTGGTTTCTTTTAATTTTCCCCTTTCAAGATAGCCTCATTTATATCTATTGACCAATGGTAGTTACACTAAATGCTATGAGCTAGTTATACAACTCACTTTTTAGAGAACAAAAGCTATTAAAGAAATTAATAAATGATTATTGGTTGGTTTACCTTTATAAATACTAACTTTGTCTCAAAGTTATTGAGCGCAAACAGAAACTTAATATTAAAACAACACAATCATGTGCTACTATAAAATTTTGTATTTGGCTTTGTTTGATTGCAAAACTATTATTTTGAAACATAAGACCATCTTTAGCGTAGGCACCAATCTTCAAATTTGACGTTTTGGTTTGATAGCCTATCTTCAACCACGACATCAAATTAGTGTATAAATTCGATTTGACGTTAAATCTTTGCACCGATATCTTTGAACTATAAAAAAGATACAAAAACTATAAAAACTTGTCAGCAACTAAATGTATGTTACACCCCGTGCCCGCTTTGACCAAAACTTAAAACTTTACACGCGGAAACGCTTGACTTTTCTTGACATTCCGTTACTCTTTTGTCCATCTATAAAAATCCATGAACATTCATACCTTTAAACCATTTTTAAATGAAACTATACTCAAATACCTTTAATACGCCGGGTGGCACAACCCTTGACGACTTACGGATCAAAAGATACGATTTTTCAAAGTTTGCCAAAACCCACATTCATAACCAAGATGAACATCCATGACCAAGATGAACATTCAGATATACAACTCATAACCAAGATAAACATTCAGATACACAACTCATAACCAAGATGAACATTCAGAACTCATAAACAAGATGAACATTCAAAAAACATAACCAAGATGAACATTCAGAACTCATAAACAAGATGAACATTCAAAAAACATAACCAAGATGAACATTCAAACTCATAACCAAGATGAACATTCAGAACACATAACCAAGATGAACATTCAGACTCATAACCAAGATGCACAATTCAGAACCAATGTGCACAATTTGACGGGTTATGCATTAAACCCATTTTGACCCATTTACATAACAAATCATCTATAACACTTCATTTACCCACCAAACTAGACCAACGTCATTACTTTAACATGTAAGACATGTTCCATAAACACTTGACCCGTTCACAACCTAAAATGGGTATTTTTTACACTTAATCCAAGCGCCCCTTTAACTTTGACTATAAACACATATAACATACTTTGACACAACGGTTGACCACCAAATCTTTAGGACAACCTTATCATACAACTTGCCACTCGGCTACACTTTACCGACCCATAAAAGACCAACGGGGGTACAAAATTTACACATGAGCTCGGTATTCTACCTAAGCTCCTAAACGCATACTACCTTTGATCTCGCATAACCAAATCCTTAATCCATATATCCAAGCCTTCCATAATAGCATACAAACCTACAAAATGGTTAGATAACTAAACCGTAAGCACAAAGGCTTAGTAAGTAAAACGATCATAACATACCATTATACTTCAATCAACACATAAGCATCATATACATTAAACACTTACTTGGCGGGCTTACTACCCACATCTCATAAAATACATGACATCAACTTATACAATAACATCAACTCATCACATAGGCCATACTCATCACATCACTTAAACATATCTTAAATCCATATTGCTTGACATAAAACATACATAACACATATATGTTAGAAATCCATATAACACATGTCATCATCATTTTACTTACCTTAGCTTCCAAAGCTAAGCATAACATCATCATCCCATCATCCTTAACCTCTAACCATCATCATCATCCTTTACAATCTCAAGACCTAATAACAATAAAAATCAATAACATAAACAAGGGTTAACATAACCCATTAAACATACTCATTTTTCTTCCTACATCATCATATGATCATATCTTGATTATATGATGAAATCCCACTTCACTCATAATCTATAACTTCATTAACATCAAGAACATGGATACTTACTTGAGGAAGATCATTACTAAGGGAGACTATTAACACTTGATCTTCACCTTCTTCTTCTTAGATCATCATTTAGCTTTTCCCTCTCTTTTTCTTCTCACTAAGAACCGGACATCAAGATGTAATACCTTGTAATTTAACGTGTCATTAATTAATGTTAAACCCCAAATTAATTCTAATGGAAGATTGATTACCCCCATTTTTACGAGTTGATTTATTTTTTTATATCTACACAAACATATCTAACGACACAAACACAAGTCACTCATTTAACGAATATGTGACGTGACACGAATAGCTCACTTGCGCACCGACTCTAAATATAAAACACCGAATTGAACCAAACGAATCTATTGGGCTCATTGGACTGAAAATCCTAAATAACCAAACCGGTTAGTTTCCTCCTCTTTTTCTTTTCTTTCCTTGGGCCGAACAAAAACACCACACAAGCCACTCTAATTACTTTTTCTTCTTCTCTTCTTTGGACTGGGCCACGACACCACTTCAAGCCCAAAGTATATTTTTTTTTTCTTTTGTCCTCCTTCTGTGAATCGAAATAAACAAACACAAGTATAATATTCAATATTTGTTTGACTCATTACCCCTTTTCTTGTCCTTTCCTTCTTGAAACCGTTCGACACACACACTCTTGTACTACAACTCCTTTCGTTGTTTTTCTTTGCGTGTGATAAGGAGTCAAAACCAAAGGGGCCACCCTACTTGTCACCCTAAAACCAACCTAAGGCAATAAACAATTCCTTAAACCTTACTTTGACACTCTAAACACAATACTCAATGGGTAATATGTTTGCCATGCCCTTCTTTTGACGTGACTAGTCACACACACATCTCCTAGTTTTCAGCCGACTCTTTAGCATGCCAAGAACAAACAAGACCTCTTGAGTTTACGTTGAAATTCATGCGACATACAAGAAATAAAATAATGCATGAGCCATGCCTCAACATGGCTATATAAACATTCGACCCTTGCATGCACACTCAAAAACACAACGCAAACACAAACCACCACACATCACTTGTCTTCTCTCTTGAGTCTACTGTCGAGCAAAGGAGAAAAGAAGAAGGATACTTGGGTCACATTACAAGCTTAAAGTCGTTTTGGGTATAGTTATTCGAGTGGGTTCGTTTTGTTCGAAAGAGTATAAGCTAGATCGTGTTCCTCGTTCGTACCTTCACTCTCGTATCTCTTCACCACCTTTGGGTGTTGTAAGTATCCTCGACTTCGTTTCATTCCTTTTCATTACTTGTCTTTTATTTCGTATGTGTAACAAATCAAATATAACGAAGGAAACTAAAAACTTAAACATATTGCGACTCACTTAAAGCTCTTAAGATAGACTCGATATCTCTCATTTCGTACGTACCATGTATATGTATTTTTACATACCTCGATTCCTTGTTCAAGGGTGAAACGAGATAGCGAAACATGCAAGCCTAATGATGTTAAACACTACCCCAAATCGACACCAATCCTAAGCATACTCGAACAGTTCTTATAAACTCTAAAACTAAATTTTTGGGCTTAATGGGCTAACGAGCCCAGCAAGAATTCAAAATGAGATTTTCGAAACAAAAACAGAAACAAAAGTCGTGAACTTTGTGAATAAAAACTGATTTTTGTAAAATATTTATTTGATAAAGATGACAACTTTTAAAAGGATAAAAGTTAACTTTTTCAAAAACTAAAGTTTGGACTAAATTTGAAAAATATTTCGTTATGAGGTCGAAAGTGTAAAAACTGTCAACCTTATGGATCGGAACTGAAAAGTTGATTTTTAATAAAAATATAGGGTAGAAACTGTTGGGAATTAAATATTCTGAAGTTAGAGTATAGGAAAATACTTTAAGAAGAAGGTACTGCTGGTTCATGATCAAGGTAATGCTAGTACATCAAGGTACTGCTAGAACAAGAAGGTACTGCTAGTTCAAGTAGAAGGTACTGCTAGTAGAGAATGGTACTGCTGATCAATGAGTCATAGAGCTGCTACAAGGATAAGATCGAAGAAGATATTATTTGTATGAGTCACTCTTATGCAAAAATAATATCTAGATATATTCTCAGTCAACAAGTTGATGCATGTGCTTGCATTAATTTATTTGAACAACTTGAGAGATATAAACTTCCATACGCTAGCTCGACTTGATCTTTTGTAAGACAAGTGTTGATTAGACTTAAAGTAATATTGTAAGAGATCTCTTGGACTATAAAAGAGATCTTAGATTAGTGATTATGTACACACATGCACAATTACAAACTCATATCTGTTAAGACATAGAACAAACAAAAACATATATCAAAAATCTAGAAACATAAGATTCAAGGTCTTTGTAACCCTAGTGATAAATTCAAGATCACTCGTATTATTTTGAATAATATTGAATCGTTTGGTGATAAACTTTCTTTGTTCATTGTTAAGTAACAAACATAATTCTTCCATTTCCATAACATACATAACCTTCTAAGTGTGATTAAGTAAATTCCGCGTACTTAATCATATAAACTCAATATATCATTACACACAAAGTATACAAGGTTTAACCACCTTAACCGTGTGTCGAATCCTCTCAGAAACTGTAAATAGCCGAAAGTTAAGGGTAAAAGTATAAAAAGAGTAATTTTTTACTAGAAGTGTAGTTATTTTAATAAAGGGGTTTAAAGTGTAACTTTGTAAACAAAAAGGGGAAAAACTTGACATAAACATTTTTAACTTTGGAACACTTTATAAATTTTACTTTTATTATATTTATAAAAATGATATATATCCATACTAATAACTAATACACTTTTTCTATAACTAAAAATATTTAAAATAAATATTTTTACTAACACTTGTGATAACCAACAAATATTATACAACCAAGCTTTAATCGATGACGTCTTCGTAGAATAACAACAATAATTATCATAAGTTATCTTTGAACTTAAGCATCTAAAATACCCAAATCCGACGCTATCACACTTGAAGGTTTTCATACTCGTCATTTCACATCGAGCCCTAGAACAAACGAATCTAAACTTATCGTATTACTCTAGGTCGCAAGTCGGAGCTATTCACTTACATCACTTGATCACTACTTGACTACTGTATCACTAAGGTGAGTTCGTAGTCCCACATTTTTACTATGTTTTCAAATCCCGTGGGGAGATACATGCTATAAATCTGAACATAAGTATTTTTCTGTATGCTTCCCTGATTGATATTGCTAAATATTATTGCCTAAGTTACCACCCTGCCAAAAAGTCCCTCATATCATGAACCATTACTCACTTGCGAGTGAACGCGAATTTTGTGAATAGATCTATTGGAAGTTGACAACCCATTTGTACTAGCCGGATAGATAACTATAGTGTTAGCCGGATTGATAGACAAATGCACTTTATTCGAATTAAGAGTCTGGCAAAACTCCTACGACGAGGGCATTATCACCCACATCATTACCATGATGTGGAATATTTATTACAACTATTATTACCCCCACAAGTTAAGGTTTGCGTGTCATGAGGCTTAGGGCAATATTTATTTATATGTTACACTTCAATATCATTGATTTTCCCCTACTATTTAACTTGTGTTCAAACTATTACAAATTAAACACTATGGATTCACTCAACCTTTGTGTTGACGTTTTAAGCATGTTTTATCTCAGGTAACTAAGGAATCTCAAGCACGGAGTTGGCATGGGCATTGGAAATCTACCCCCTCTTTATTACAAATAATTATATCATTCTTTTCAAACTCATCATCACTTTTGTGAAAAACTATCCTTTTGGCAACTAATGTGTAATCTCTGAATATTGAGTTTTCATTGAATGATATAAATGCAACTTTTAACGATTATCTATGCTTACGACTGTGATCTAATTAGTAATACCCCGTTTAAGTCTTCCGCTGTTATCTAAAATTTTAACGGGGTGTTACAGATTGGTATCAGAGCCAGGTTTATAGAGAACCAAGTGATTTTCAAAAACATTGGACTATAACCGCGATTTCTAAAGGACCATTTTTTTAACTCTACCACCCTATGCCCTCCGTGCCAACACTTACGAACTTTTACATTGAGATTTGCTTGGCAGATTATGCATAATGAATGAATATTAACACTTTATTAACACATGCATTGAGATTTGCTTGGCAGATTATGCATAACGAATTAGTTTTATCACCTACGAATGTTATTATGGCTAATGCATATTTATATTATTAATGACTTACACTTATTATTATTGGGATATTACAGTACCATGTCTCCCCCGATCCCCGTCATCATTCTGTCTGATGTTGAGACCGAAGTAACACCAGTACCATCAGCTACTCCACCCACTACTGTTATCATTTTATCAGACGCTGACACCAATACCACCTTACCCGTTTCACCAGTTATCCCATCTGTTGTTCCATCTGGGAACGCATCTGGAGAGACAGAGCCCTTTGAGGAGGGTGAAGTCGCCTCGACACCGGTTATCTCACCCACTATCCCACTTTCATCTTCTCTCGCCTTTGGTCCTTTGACTCTTGACCCTTACTATGAGTCACAGCAGTTTCTAACCGCTGATGATTGTCCTTCACCACCCCCACCCCGAGCTTTGACCCCTCACCATTCCTCTGGGTCAGAGGCGGATGACGAGTCGTCTGACTCCGACTCTTCCGACTTAGCTTCACCCATACCACCCCCACCTGCACCGGTTCGCCGGCGTAGGGTAGTCAGATTTCTACAGCCTTATGAGCCCGCACCATTTGGGCAACTTTATGTGCCTTGCCAGGGAGGCCCACCTAGGAAGTACACTGCCCGGAAACGAGCACGTGCACCTTCAGCCCCATTGGTACCACCACCAGCTGTTATACCACCATCACCATCACCTGTATCAGCATCACGACCACCATCACCATCACCTCAGCCACACCCTTATATGATTCCATCACCACCACCAGTCAGAGTTGACTCTCTTTTCGACTCAGTTACTAGATCATACCCATTCATACCATCACCTACAGTCTTTTATCACCAGACCACTACAGTCCCGGTGACATCTCCAGTCCCATCACCCACCCACTCGACCGAGCCTAGTGACCCCTTGCCTTTTCGCAAGAGGGCACATTTTGTAGGCCCTTCATCATCGGATCCGTATGTCGAGGCTGTTGCTGAGGCCGCTGCTCAACCCCACAGGAGGGTTGATGCACGCCGCTGGTCATTTCTGTTGGCTGTGATCCGTAGATGGAGAGCACAGGAGGGTGCCCCGAGAGCTGCGGAATTGGGAGAGAGTTCATCTACCGCTGCTGCCAGAGTTCTTCCGGTCACGGGAGAGCCCATTCATCACACTATTCCACTGTTAGCAGCTAGACTCTCTAGGCATGAGGACCGCCTTGATGCTCTACTCAGTTTCATCGGGGATGTTTCACTCGAGCGCATCGAGTGTATTTAGGAGGAGGTGGAGAACCTCGTAGTGGGGAGAGTAGCCATGGAGGAGGTTTTTGATATGATGGGTACTAGCCTCCAGGAGGCGCAGGAGATTATTGCTGATCTTAGGGATAGGGTAGAGGCGATGGAGCAGGAGGTCCAGGACCAGCGGGACCTCATCACAGGCATGGGAGAGAGGCAGGAGAGCATGAGACAGGAGGCCCAGGATCAGGGGGACATATCCATGATTATGCAGGACCTTATTGAGACTCAAGATGGGGAGCTCCACATGACCAGGAGGAGCATTCAGAGATTGGAGGCTGGGGAGAGACAGAGGGATGCTAGGATTGAGGAGTTGACAAAGACAGTTCGAGCACTACAGCGCCGCTTGGATGGGGCATCGGGTAGTTCTTAGATTTTACTGTATCAGTTGTGGCTAGACATCTAGCATACCGTTTGTGATGTAATAAAGAAACTTGTATTTGATTGTTTTGTAAGCAAATGAATCAAGATTATGAAAACAAATATTGTATGTTATGATTTCCGGAACTTGATGTAAAATTTATGATTACCTTGTTGTTTCATTCTATTTGTATGTGTTGTGGATGGTGCTCGAATATGTTGTATTTATGATTTGATTGTGATATTTATTTAAGTAGTGCAGGGACGATCACTTCATGTGTTTACATGATGGTGACATATTTATCATTATTTCTTTTCCTCAGCATCGATGTGTTACATTATGATAGTTTTGTTATGAAGTATATACAATTACCTTGTTAATTGACCATATTCCAGCACCAACTCAATCACGAAATAAATAAGTAAATTCTAAATATGTGTTCTTATGTCATTGTTAGAACATGTGTAAAACCCGCAAATTAACATAAGATGAAAAGACTAAAATGCCCTCGAGTTTGAACTTTGAGAATTCATAAATTAGTATACGAGCCATTAAATTTAATATAACCTAAGTTTTAATAAAATAATTAAAACATTACATTATACAATGTGGTACAAAAAAAAAAAAAAAAAAAAAGAAGAAAGAACTATGTTATATGCCGCCCCCCCTTGACCATAATGAGGTCCAAGTTCATGATTGGTAAAATTTTGTTAAGCCCATAATGTGATTGATTGTTTCCTTATCAACCAAAACAAAAGATCGGTTCATCCTTATTCCAAAATACCGATCCATCAAAGAACCCTAAAATCCCTCCATCAAAACCTTCGGCTGTTCTTGTGTGCTGCTGCCACGCCCCAACAACCACCCAAAGAAGGCTTCAAATCTTGTTCTAACTCGTGTTTTATCATCATAAGGTAAGCCTCTAACATCAACAATGGTCCACTCAAATTTTGTGAAGCATAAACTAATCAAAAGAACCCTATTTTCTGTTTTGGTGGCTGCTGTTCGACGCCAAGAAGAAGGAGGAGATAAGAGTGTTTCGTGTAGTGTTTTGATCCTCGTCGTGTTCGTGTTCTTCGTGGTCTACGAGGGTATTGTATCCCCTAATTTATTCGATCAATGTTTCTTTTTTTCCTTTTGATTCTAATAGAAAAATATGCACAAAACTAACCACATAAAATCACAAACTAATAAAACCCTAAAAACGTGTATGTATGAATCGGCTGAGTTGGTGTTGAAATAATTCGTTGTGATTATGTTAAATATGTTATAGAATGACCTAAATATGTTATGGACTCAACCAAAATCGTTTGGAGTGAAAAACTAATGATTTGGATGGTAAAAACCCTAAGATGGACATGTTTCTGTGAGGCCTGATTCTGAGTTGGATTTTTGGTCGACTTTAACCGACTGTAACTAAATGATGGAATCGAGTTTTTGAGTGTTTTAAGAGTCTAAAACTAAGTTCATTTAAAGGGCTACCTGGGAAAATTTAGTTTGTAATTTTTAGAGGCCTATAAGGTTACTTTTTGATTTTTAGAAAATTATGTGTCTGATCGGATTTGTGAGTCTGGAAAATCAGTCCGGGTTTTTGAATTTTAATTTCCAAACCGTGTCGAATTAGAAGGTTTCCTTTGAACTGAGTCATGTTCAATATGTCTCTTAGTAACTGGAATTTTTGTAGAATTTTTTGAATTTTTCTGGAGGGGTAAAAAAGGGTAAACTTGTCGAGTGTTTCATCAGATGCGTTTCTGGAACATGTTGAAGAAATAGATTTTTAAGTGGTACCTAGACAGCATAATAAAATCTAGAAAAATTCTATAAAATACTTAATACATTGAGGAACCTGTGTGAATTTTTATAGATTTTATTTCGAAGTATTATTATGATTTAGGAATTAATTGAAACGTAGTAAAATCGTATGTATAGGAGACTGCTACGGGTTTGAAGGATATTTAAATGGTGTTAAGTGTTTATGTTCTAAACTAAAGGGTCTAAAGTGTTATTCTTTAAAACTAAAGGACCTAACTTGTGAACACCTGTAACTTCATAGTAAATACATTTTACACCCTAATATTTTGAGAATTGCATATTCGTCCCTAAACTTATGATAATTACCTAATGAACCCTAAAGTATGAAAACTACTATATGAACACTAAAACTTTGTAAAAGACATTATGAATCCTAAACTATGAATACGATCATCTGTAACACTTTGAATGGACAAACGAGAATGTTAATAATCAAAGTTAATTAACATGGAGAGAGAACTTAAAATGAGACATTATGATTACATGAAACTTATAAGAGAACTTGTGATTATTTGTAGATCGGGTGAAGAGGGAGTGATCTCCTACTTGATTTGCTTTTCATTTCTTTGCTTGCGTATTTCATTAAGGTACAGATATTCTGCTTCTTGAATGAGGAGCCTTCGCTCTCACTTTATTTTCGTATTAGGGTTTTCCATGCCATTACTATGATTCCCTACTTTGACTTTGAACCTTTGATATATGAACCTTTTGGCAATTGGGACCCTTAGCATTTGAACTTTGAGATTTGAACTTTTGATATGAACTCTTTAATATGAACCTTTGACATGGACTTGACATTTGGACTATGACATTTGAGCCTTTGACCTTTGACCCCAGTTTGACACTACGAGCCAAATTTGTTTCCTAGCCATGAAGGTAACATGGCCGTGCCTTTGATGCACCACTGGCATGACTAGTGTGTAGCCCTAGTGATTTGGTTACACCGTCCCCATTTGATTTGATATGAGCTCACTTTGATATGATTTGATATGGCCAATATGATTTGTTTGGGGGGCGAATGGATGCATCCTAGATTTGATTTGATTTGTGAATTTGATATATTTGTATTTGGTGACTGATGATGGGTGCAATCCACGTCTTTCACAAAATTTGGGAGCTCGCTACTCCATTTGAAGAATGAGGACACCCCTCATATTATCTGATTATCTGAGAGGCCTCCCCTCTATATGATTTGAAGATTATGGTTACGATATGATGTGATTTGATTTGTTTGGGCTCGTGGTGGATTACTGTCCTAAACCTTTACTCTTGTACCTTTACTTATATCTTATTCCTTATGCTATGTCGGTTCATTTCCGTTTACTTTCGTTTCCGTTTATTATATATCTGTTCACTGGGCTTTTTAAGCTCAGCCGCATTTCTTTTCCTGCGGCAGGTTTTAGTAGGAAGCCAGGAGCTTGGTTTTGCTTTGGGATGAGAGAATTAGCTTGTGAAGACGATACCTTAGTTTTAGCATTCATTTATGTATGACTACGTAGATTTGGTATATTTTTCCTTTGTAACATTGTAAACCATTTGTACTATGTAAGTCGTATGTTATGTTTGCCTTTGATATGTCACCATTTGCGTGACACTTCTACCCTTGCCGGGTTGGGGTGTTACAATTATGGTATCAGAGCCAGGTTTACGACTTGTAGTACATCTACCCTTGGCCTGTGTAAGTTAGGACCCCTAAGTTTCCACTGTAGGCGCTCGTAGGATAACCTTTGCGAAGTTGCGTAGAATTTTTCCCATAGGAATATAAGTCATAACCGGTGAGGAATGGGTAGTCTAGGACATCCATGTGAGTAGTAATTGCTTCCGCATCACTCTGAATCTTGCCTTTGCCTTTAGTCATGTCTTATAAGAACGTTGTCGCAGAAGACGAGGAAGTCTTACCTTCCGTCGTTTGAATAATGAACGTTGTACGTTAACCAACTTTTCCTTTAGGAGGACTTGATGTTGATATTTGTCTAGTACGGAATTGTTATCTAAGCATGCTGATGCTAATAACTGATATTCCATACATTTCAACTCTGACAGTTAAACGATGTTCGTATTACTATCGGTGCACACCCTACCATTCCTACGTTATAAGCTAAACAAGATTCCAATCCTTTGAACTGTTCACTATTCTAACCTTCAATTTGATATATTTGATTTTGATATATTCTAATACTCTCCCATCCCACACTTTGATGAACCATGTACCTAAATCTGATATGTGAATTATCCGTATGTTTTGACAACCACATTCGCTCTGAGAATCCGTTTCCCTTTGGATGTATTTGACTTTGAGGTCTCTTGACTATGGAGTGGTGGTTTTTGTAAAGCTATCATGGACTGCAATATTTGCGACCTTTAACAATCTGCTTCACCATATTTTGATATGATATTCTCAATCATTTGAATCTGTTAAAATTATTATTTCTATGAAGCACATACTCCGATCTCTTTGATCCCCAATTTTCTCCTAACGCCTGTTAGTATCCACTCTTAGAAAGCTCCGGCATTTGAAAGTTTGTTGTACGAATTTCTGGTGCTTCTGATGAACCTTTTGAGATTCGTTTGGGAAGTAAAGTTGCATTGAACTAATCTGAATTGGCGAAACCACGATATTGAAGAAGTTAAGAGATTGTAGGAACTGATGGGATATGAGTTTGTTCACTTCAGTGATCTCTTGAATGCTCCTGTTGGGTTATGAAGAAGAAAGAGAGAAGTGTGCGGCGGCGCACTGACCATCGTGAATTTAACCGTAATCATTATTCCATTTCCGCGTATCAATATTTGATTCATTATATCTTTGAAACTCCGTAGCAGACGACCTTATTTGAGTTTGAAAGACGGAAGAAGCAACCACAAGAACATCTGAGAAGGAAGTTGACTAGTTGAGATTAAGTTCCGCGAAGCATTACAATTTGATTTGTGAAGAGAAAGATTTGTGATATGAAGTTTCTCCCTAAGAAGATTTCCTGAAGTTGCTTTAGTACCCGTGTGACCACTGTGAGTTTTGAATGATGTCAATTGTATTGACTAGAAGATTCATGTTTTCGCAAGTATTCGGACAATTGTCATAGCATGACAGTATGTTTGTGCTCAGAGACGAACGAGGAACACGTTGACCATTTTTAGTATGAAGTGAACCGACCCTTTGTTCTAGAAGAATAGATTCACTTGATGATCAGAGATTGTAGCAAATAACACCACCAGGTATCCGATGACTAAAGAGCTTCCACAAAAAGGACCAGGTCTGAAGACCATTGTCAGAGTTAGAAACCTTGTAGAAGATGTGCAGAAGAGGTTCGTGACAGGCATTACCAAGAGAGAAGCAGGTGAGAAGAAGACAAACTGAGATGAGACTCGATTATACCCCAAGCAGCACGTGGAGACTTCAGTTGGGCATCAAGACGACCAGACCGTAGGAGATGAGCTTTCAGCACATAAACCAGGAAGTCCACAACAGTTTGAGTTGGTGAATTCTGAATCATGTTAGAAGACCTGTAGGAGGCACACAACCTTGTTTCTCTAGTCATTTTAGTTGTACTAAGATGAATTGAGAGCTGAAGCAGACTCGCCAATGGAGGAATGCACGGTGATCACGTAAGAGATTCATGCTACCACACCGAAGTGTCAAGAAGAAGTATCGAAGACTTGAGGAACCAGACTCAAGTTTATGATTTCCTTTTCACCCTATGATCGTATGATTAGACAAGAGAGCGGCTACTTGGAATTTGAAAGGATTCGAGATCATGAAATTGAAGGGATGAAATTTTGTAGTAAACGTTTGGATTCGGAAGATTTGATTTTTGTAAAGGATGAAGATATTGAAGACGTAATTCATTTCCTCTTAGACCACTCAAGTGTCCGTTACCTTTCGATAAGATCTTGAATGAGCCTTTTCCCTATTAGAAACTCCGTTCGATGTCCATTATGCATGTGTTGGACGTTGGTTCGTTATGAGAAGGATGATGAATTGTGGAAGACCTAACGTCTCGACGACGAGTTTCATTTTGAGGTGTACGCATTTCGTTACGCTATTTGTACGTTCAAATTCCTCCGATTTAGAATCCGTAGTGATGGTTGTTTTGGACCAACCTTAGGAAGTAGAAAGACTGATAGGTGGTTAAGATAAGTAGTTCTGTTCGCGACTTGAGATAAAGTATGACCATCATGATGGTATACTCATATGATGCTGGTATTATGACGGTTCGCGAACGTGATAATACTTACGTCATATGACGTACCCTCGTTGTGTTCATAGGATATTTCGAGGAGTACTTTAGAAACCTTAGAATTTTGATTAGAGATGTGAGAAATTTCGCATTTGTAAGATTTAGGTTCGTTCCACCTATACGCTTAATCTGTTTCGCCGTCATACGATTTGATACGTTTGGATTCTCGGTACGCGGTTGTTGACCTTTGTAATTTCGATAAGAATCTTAAGTTCTGCTATAAGTTTCTTCCATTTGATATCACCTACGATTTATTTTCCGTACGATCTCATCTGATTTGTCTAATCGAATGCTATGTGATGAGTGTGTAAATACTCATCATTTTTACCTAATCTGAGCTGCCAAAACATTCAAAAACACTCAGAAATACATCAAAATACTGAAAATATCCCAGGGATTGTGTTTTATGTGTTTTAAATGCAAAATGTTTAAAAACAGTTGAAAAACGAACAAAGTTTGCAAAATTGGCAGCTCCAGTCCCTCAAGTTTCAAAACTTGTCAAAACTAGTCCCTAAGCATTTGTTTTGTCAGAAAAATCACCAAAGGTCCTTTTTAATCATAATTTATCATATTTATTCCTTTGGTGAAAAGTTTGAGTAAATTACATCTTTGGTCCCTCAAGTTTGAAATCTGTCAAAAATAGTCCCTGGGAATTTTAAAAGAGAAAAGTGAAATTTTGGTTCTTGGATTATGGAAACATGGCAAGATTCACCCTTGATGTATTTTGGAAGATGTGCAAGATGGGTCCTCAAAAATTCAGGCATTGCAAGAATGGTCCTTGTGTTTTAAACCAAATGTATCCTAATCCTAAACTTACACTTACAACCGGATCCTAAATAACTTATACACCCCTACCCATATAAACCCCACCGGCCACTCAACAACTAACCCTCAAGCCCAACCCCATTTAAACCAAACCCGGCCCACACAAAAACAAACCGACCCAACCTATTTTAGCTAAATACTAACTCCGGTACACAATTGGTCAACAATCCCCAAATTTAGTCAAAAGCCAAATCAGATGAACCCTAATCCCTACTCCCTTGTCTTCTTCCCTATCCCGCCAAAACACCACAACAGCCAAACCATCACTATCCACCTCTCCCCAAAACTTTCATCTTTTTACCACCTTCTCCACTTCCCATCTCTGCTACCCTTCCCCTTATACCTCCCCACTCACGGGTTTCACCTCCACCTCACCTATCCGAGGGATTTAGTGGCGATAAGACCAAAATAAAGGGCCAAGATCATTTCTTTTTAATCCTACGGCTGGGAAAGAGTCAAAGAAAGCACAAAATCGAAGTTATCAAAGGATTACTCTCACGGGAGAAGCACAAGAGGAGACCGGAGTATTTTATTTCTTAATAGTATAAATAGAGTAGTAAGGTTACTATGGTAACGAGGTAGATTTTTAGCTTTTTCTTTAAGGTAATTTGTATTTTCTCTTTTTAATGTAATTTAAATTCGATTTTAATTTTAATGGTATTTATGTTTTAATTTTTATTCGCTTAGTTTACTGCTTGATTTCTGCTTATTAAGTTCTTGTTACTGCCTTTTTCAATTTAATTTAAGTCGAGTTTTTTGCTTTGCTTCGATTCTGCTTTTTTTTTAAAGTTGTTATTGTTATTGTTGCTTCGATTCTGCTATTTTTAGTTGTTAATGTTTCTGTTATTGTGGTTATTTGTGGTTAATGTTATTGTTAACATCTTTGTGGTTAATGTTTCTATTTAAGTTACTGCTTGTTGTTCATGTTTGTGTTTAGCAACCGAATCTGCTATAGTTTAAGAAGTGTTGTTTGTGCTTGAGCTAGGATTTAGATCGATTCTCGCTTGTTGTTTGTGCTTGTGTTATGGATTTGGACGGTTTAAGTTTATTGTGGTTAGTGGTTAGATTTGATTAATGTTTATTGTTCTTATCTGTGTTGCAGTAAGCGAAAAAAAGAAAAAAGTAGTTTAAGTTTTGCTTAGGTTTGAATTTTGTGGTGCATAGTTAGTCTGAGTTGGATTTGGATAGGTTCAAGATTAGTGCGAGGTGGATTTGGATTCTGAACTTTAGTTTTTTTTAGCTTAGCTGTTTATTAGTTCTTGTCGATTTGAGTTAGCTGCAAAAGTATGTCATCTGTTATAGAATTTGCGTTATTGTTTGCGTTTGTGTTTAGTGTTTTGCATATAGTTTGGCATTACTGATTGTTGTTAACGGTTTTAAGTTGTTGTTTTTAACACCTTTCAGTATAAGTTGCTTAGCAGTTTTTATTAGCAGTTGAATGTGTTTGAGTTTTAATGTTTGTGTTTTGTTTTAATGTTTGTGTTTGTGTTTGATTGTTAGTTAATTATTGATTTGGGTGTTTCAAAAGATAATCAAAAAAAAAAAGAGAAAAAATAGTTTTAACTAATTGTGGTTGCCCAGGATCGATCCTGGGGCATTCTTGTTAGAAAATCGTTTTAAGTTTTCCCTTTTTACAAAGCAGTCCACGAGTTTCAGTTTTGTCCAGATCAGTCCCTGTCTTTCTTATAAACCGATTTTAGTTTAAAATGAGTTTCAGAAAATTACAATTCAGTCCCTGCTTTTGTTTTAGTATTTTTAAAGTTTAATTTTTTACACTTTTGACCCCTAAGCTTTTGTAGATTTTTATTTTTTCTTTTATAAAATTAGTTTTTATTGCATTTGTACCCTAGGTTGAGTATTTCATTTATTTCAAGTTTTTAGCTTCGTGTGTTTACCGTATTTATTTGCGTTTTCATTTATTTCAATTTCTGTTTATTTATTTAATTTCAATTACCACAACACCAAATAATCTCCAAATCAAATCATCAAGCATTTTAATTCCGAACCTAAAACAAAATCTTCGATTCACACCTCGTTGGGACACGACCCGGGTGATCACTTGCCCGGTATCACACACATCACATTCACGGGTTTTGCAAGTTTGACTTGTCATTTCTCAAAGTATCACGTGTGCACGATACTATATTTATTTATATATATACTACACACGGATCAAATTTTGGCGCCGCTGCCGGGGAGGTTGTGTTGCGACAATATTGTTTAAGGTTTAAACGATTAGTGACTTGAGATCCTTCTTCACGAAGTTATCACTTCCAAAAAAGTATAAAAAACAAAAATATTTTTCATTTTCTTTCTATATATATAAAAGATAAAAACACAAAAAGATTTTCCGTTTTTCTTGTTAATAAAACAATAAAAAAATTACCGTCGAAAACCAAGACAGAATACTACCTAACTGGGGGTATGACCATTAATAAGTTCCCAAACAAAAGATTAAAACTTGCCTTTATGTCGCTTGCGAATTCGGCTCACCTTTGATTGATAAACAAACTATAAAGGAGGTTCTAGGATGGTCTTGACATTAAATTGCAGACCGAAAGGAGCGGGTTTTTAAGGACATTTATTGCCCACCTTTGCTCCTCCGCCACCCTGTGCGTTTTTCTTTCAAAGAGCTACCGTACGCTTGTTTGATTTAAGGTTTAAGTTCACTTGTGTTTTGCCTCGGTCTTGTTTTAATTGAAATTGTTTTTGTTAGTGCATGCGCACTCGTTCTTCTCCGTCAACAAGTCCTTTACGTGAACTCGGGCATACCTCGAGAAGACGTAATCGAAGACGTAATCGTGGGCATTCCGCCCCAATAGCCGGACCCGAGATTCGTGCTATTCCCGTTCCTCCCATTGTCACAATGGCGGAGGAACGTACCATGTGTGAGCTTCTCCAAGCACCCACCGAGGGTTACGGAGATGCTATTGTTGTTCCGGCAATCGTTGCCGATAGCTTTGAGCTTAAGACCGGGTTGCTATCCTTAGTAACTTCGAGTCAATATTTCGGATTTGAGAGGGACGATCCTCATTCCCACATTCGATGGTTTAACAAGATCACCTCTACCATCAAATACCGAAATGTACCACAAGATGCAATCAAATTGCTTCTTTTTCCTTTCTCTCTCGAGGGGTCGGCCCGGACTTGGCTAGAAAAACAACCCCCTCGTTCTATTTTAACATGGGAAGATTTGGTGTCAAAATTTGTGAATGAATTCTTTCCTCCATCAAAAACCACAGCCCTTAAAAATGAAATCACCAAATTCACTCAAAAATTTGATGAATCCTTTAGTGAAGCGTGGGACCGTTTTAAAGAATTGCTTCGCAAATGTCCTCACCATGGTTTCTCCGAGTTACATCAACTCGATACCTTCTACAATGGTTTGAACCATTCCGATCAAGACTCTCTAAATGCCGCCGCCGGTGGTAATCTCTTGTATCGGACGACTAAAGATGCTTTAGCCATCATTGAAAATAAGTCTAAGGTTCGTACTTCACGAAGCAAGCAAGTTGTTTCTCAAGTGAATGCTTCACCTTCTACTTCATCTCCCGTGAGTTCTTCTAGCACCGATGCTAAGATTGACAAACTCACGGAGGCTATTCAAGCTTTGGTTCTTTCCAAGCATAAGAAACAATCTTCCCCACAAACTTCTTCACCCACTCAAGTCAAAGCGGTGGAAGAAACTTGTGTCACTTGTGGTGGTCCTCATGCATATTACAATTGTACTGCCACCGATGGTAGTCATTGTGATGTTAATGCGGTATCCGGGTCTTTCAACCAAGGAGGTAATCAATACCGTCCTCAAGTTGACCCGAACTATCGTGTTAGCAATCAAAATGGACCACCCGGATTTTCTCAACCCAACAATCCAAATAGATTCAATCAAAACCAACCGAGAGGGCAAAATGTTCAAAATCAATTTCAAGCCCCGATCAATCAATACCCAAATCAAGGTGGTAATTTTAATCAAAGCTTTCAAGCTTCGAATTACCAAGCCCCAATTGCTTCCTCAAACGAACTTGCTAATTACATCAAAGCAAATGAAGCAAATTTGAGGTCAATGCAAAATCAAATCACCACCTTGAAAAATGATTTTCAAACTTCAATTTCAAAACAAGGTTATGAACTTAAAAATGAGCTTAAGAATACAAATCAAAAGATTGATCAATCTCAAAATAAAATTGAGAACATGTTTGCCAGTCTCATGTGTCAATTGAATCAACCTTCAACTTCGGGAACCCTTCCGGGAAATACCATTGCAAACCCGAAGGGTGAGTTGAAAGCTATCACCACTCGTAGTGGTAAGACAATCGATGGACCCTCGATTCCTACTCCTTCTCCGGTGAAGGAAGTGGAACGAGAAACCAAGGTGACAAAGGACAAAGTGCAAACTACTAGCCCACAAAGTACCGCAAACGTCCAACCTTCGGTAGTCCAATCTCCAATTCCGGAACCCGATGTTCCGAAGACAAATTCTAAGCCCTCGATTCCTTATCCTTCGAGGCTTAATGAACAAAAGCTCCGTGACAAAACTAATAGTCAAATGATGAAGTTTCTTGAAATCTTTCAAAAGATACACTTCGATATTAGTTTTGCGGATGCTCTTCTCTACATGCCAAAGTTTGCTTCAACATTCAAAAGTCTCCTTAGCAATAAGGAAAAGTTGTTGGAATTGGCAAAAACCCCATTGAATGAGAATTGTTCGGCGGTGATTCTTAAGAAGTTGCCCGAAAAACTAGGAGACCCCGGCAAATTTCTCATTCCTTGTGACTTCCAAAAGCTTGATGAATGCTTAGCCTTGGCCGATCTTGGCGCAAGCATCAATCTAATGCCTCTTTCCGTATGGGCAAAGCTTTCTCTACCGGAACTTACTGATACACGAATGACTCTCGAGCTTGCAAACCGATCGGTTACTGTTCCAAAAGGTATTGCCGAAGATGTCTTCGTGAAGGTTGGCAAGTTCCATTTTCCTGCTGACTTCGTAGTAGTCGATTTTGATGCCGATCCCCGTGTCCCCCTTATTTTGGGAAGACCATTCTTGAAAACGGCTCGTGCATTAATCGACGTATACGAAGGTGAAATGACTCTTAGAGTCGGTGATGAAAAATTGGTCTTAAATATTGAGAGTACTTCAAAATATCCTTTCAAGCATGATAACGAGTCAATTAACCAAATTGATATCATTGATACTACATGCGAGGAATATTTTCATGAAGTGCTAAGTGGCAATCCCACTTCTTCGGACCATACCAATGCTCTCTCTTCCCCTTCTCTCACTCCATTTGAGGGAAGTGACTTCATTTTGGAGGAGATTGAAGCTTGTTTAGCTTGTGATGTAACTCAATCAGAAATGGATGAAGGTGTGTTTGACATGGAGGGAGACCTTCGTCTAATTGAGAAGTTACTTAATGAAGATCCATCATCTCTCCCTCCAAAAGAACTTCATAATGAGGAAATCACATCTAGTGAGAATCCTATTGATCCACCGGAGGTCGAACTTAAGGACTTACCGCCTCATCTCGAATATGCATTTTTGGAGGGTACCGATAAATTACCCGTCATAATTGCTAAAAATTTAAATGATGAGGAGAAAACCGCTCTCATAAAGGTTTTAAAGTCACACAAGCGAGCCATCGCTTGGAAACTTTCCGACATTAAGGGTGTTAACCCGGAATTTTGTACACACAAGATTTTAATGGAAGATGACTTTAAACCAGCGGTTCAACATCAAAGAAGGGTTAATCCAAAAATTCACGAGGTTATCAAAAAGGAAGTTCTTAAACTCCTTGATGCCGGATTGATTTACCCTATCTCGGATAGTCCTTGGGTGAGCCCCGTTCATTGCGTACCTAAAAAAGGTGGCATTACCGTTGTTACAAATGATGAGAACGAGTTGATTCCAACTCGATTGGTGACGGGATGGCGTGTTTGCATTGACTACCGAAAGTTAAATGACGCCACCCGTAAAGACCACTTCCCTCTTCCATTCATGGACCAAATGCTCGAAAGACTTGCGGGAAACGAGTACTATTGTTTTCTCGACGGTTTCTCGGGTTACTTCCAAATTCCCATTGACCCGCAAGATCAAGAAAAGACCACTTTCACTTGCCCTTACGGAACGTTTGCCTACCGACGCATGCCTTTTGGCTTATGTAATGCTCCGGGCACGTTCCAAAGGTGTATGTTGGCCATTTTTCACGACATGGTCGAGAAAACTATGGAAGTCTTTATGGATGATTTCTCGGTCTTTGGGGATTCTTTCACCACATGTCTCTCCCATTTGGACAAAATGCTTCAACGTTGTGAAGACACTAATCTTTGTCTAAATTGGGAGAAAAGTCATTTCATGGTCAAAGAGGGCATTGTCCTCGGCCATAAGATTTCTAAGAGTGGGATTGAGGTCGATAAGGCTAAAGTTGATGTTATCGCTAAGCTACCTCATCCCACTACCGTCAAGGGTATTCGGAGTTTCCTTGGTCACGCCGGTTTCTATCGTAGATTCATCCAAGATTTTTCGAAAATCGCCCGGCCGATGACCCGTCTCCTTGAAAAGGAAACTCCGTTCGTTTTCTCACAAGAGTGCACTGAAGCTTTTCAAACTCTAAAGAAAAAGCTTACTGAAGCACCGATCTTAGTTGCCCCCGATTGGGACCTACCTTTTGAACTTATGTGTGATGCAAGTGATTTTGCCATAGGTGCGGTCTTGGGGCAACGAAAAGCAAAACATTTTCAGCCTATACACTATGCAAGCAAAACTATGACCGAAGCTCAAACACATTACACCACGACGGAAAAAGAATTATTAGCCGTGGTATATGCTTTCGAAAAGTTTCGGCCATACTTAATCTTGTCTAAAAGCATAGTGTATACGGATCACTCGGCTCTCAAATATCTCTTTGCAAAACAAGATGCAAAGCCGAGATTGCTCCGTTGGGTTCTCCTCCTACAAGAATTTGATATCACCATCCGTGATAAAAAAGGAGCCGAGAACCTTGCTGCTGATCATTTGTCCCGATTAGAGAATCCTCATCAAAGTGTGCTCGAGAAAAAGGAAATAAATGAAACATTTCCTCTTGAGACACTTAACGTGGTATCTTTTCGTGGTGATTCTAGTACCCCATGGTTTGCCGATTTTGCAAACTACCATGCGGGGAACTTTGTTGTGAAAGGGATGTCGTCCCAACAAAAGAACAAATTCTTCAAAGATGTGAAGCATTACTTTTGGGACGATCCCTACTTGTTTAAAGTGTGTGCGGATCAAGTCATCCGGCGGTGTGTTCACGGCCAAGAAGCCGTTGAAATTCTTAAAGCTTGCCACAATGGACCCACGGGGGGACATCATGGTGCAAACTACACCGCCAAGAAAGTATTTGATTCCGGTTTCTTTTGGCCCACAATCTACCGTGATGCCCATGACTTAGTCAAATCTTGCGACTCTTGTCAACGTCACGGGAAGATATCTCAAAAAGATGAAATGCCACAAAACGTCGTTCAAGTTTGTGAAATCTTCGACGTTTGGGGCATTGACTTTATGGGCCCGTTCCCGTCTTCACGAGGGAACAAGTATATACTCGTGGCCGTCGATTATTTGTCTAAATGGGTTGAAGCGAAAGCACTCCCCACCAACGACGCCCGAGTAGTGTGCAAATTTTTGAAAACTCTCTTTGCTCGGTTTGGAACTCCACGTGCTATCATTAGTGATCGTGGTACGCACTTTTGCAACGATCAATTTGCAAAAGTCATGCTTAAGTACGGTATCACTCACCGTCTTTCTACCGCATATCACCCACAAACAAGTGGACAAGTGGAAGTTTCAAACCGTGGTTTAAAAAGAATTTTGGAAAGGACCGTAGGTGAAAACCGTGCGTCTTGGTCGGATAAACTAGATGATGCACTTTGGGCCTTCCGTACAGCTTATAAAACACCCATCGGGTGCACTCCCTACAAGCTTGTGTACGGAAAGGCGTGCCATCTACCGATCGAGCTCGAGCACAAAGCCTATTGGGCCTTGAAGCATGCAAACTTCGATCTAAAGTCCGCGGGTGATCACCGCAAAGTTCAACTCAATGAATTAAATGAACTTCGTGATCAAGCCTACGAGAATTCTTTGATCTACAAAGAAAAGACAAAGAAGATCCACGACTCCAAGATCAAAAACCGCGTTTTTAACGTTGGTGATCGAGTCCTTCTTTTTAACTCTAGATTAAAGATTTTCTCGGGCAAGTTAAAAACCCGATGGACTGGACCATTCACCGTTGCCAAAGTTTTTCCTTATGGTACTGTCGAGTTATCTCAAAATGACGGACCAAACTTCAAGGTGAACGGTCATAGGTTGAAGCATTATTTTGGAGGGGACATACCATCCATGGTTGTCCCGGATCTCCAAACTTTCCCCATGGACCAATGAATTCGGGGTCGAGTCAAGCTAGTGACTCGGTTATCAAAAAACATTAGCAAAACATGGGGTCTCACCCGTGTCTCTGTTTTCTTTCTCTTTTCTACCACTAAGTGTGGGGGAGATGGTCTCCTCCACTCACTTCCCCGTAGACTTTTTAATTGATTTTTCTCCCGGGCTGTTCAGGAACCCTTTGTTACAGTTGGCCGTTCACAAGCGGTTAGCTTGCGTGACAAACCTGATTGTTCGGGAGAAATAAACTCAATTCGGGGTCGAGTCAAGCTAGTGACTCGGTGATCAAAAACTCAAGCACCATATGGGTTTTCACCCATATTTCTGACTTCTTTCTATTTTCTACCACCTAAGTGTGGGGGAGATGCCCCACATGTTGTATATATGAAAATTTTTCAAAAAAAAAAAAAAAAAAAAAAAAAAAAAAAAAAAAAAAAAAAAAAAAAAAAAAAAAAAAAAAAATTTGTGTATATAAAATAAAATGGCTATTCATATTTCCCTTTCACGTTCTAAGTGTTGGTTTAACAACCGGTACTTTGAATATTGAGGGCAATATTCAGTTCTAAGTGTGGGGGGGAATTCTAGCGAATTTAATCAAATGTACTATCTAGCACCCCCATTTTAGCCAAAATTTTAAAATTTTTTTTCTCACTTAGAACGAAATAAAACGGTTATCAGTCCGCCATGTCTAACCCACAAAAAGGATTGGCTAATCCAAGAGCAAACGGCTCTTGGTAAAGATGTCTCAAATCCGTTGATGGCTTGCAATTTGCCGAAAATTGTATGGTTTTCGACTCACCATATCCTAAAAAGATGAAGAGTGGCTAGCCCGCAAGATTATGGCTTGTGGTAAAGGCAGTGAAAAAACCATAATTGGTAATCAGCTCACCAAAGATAATATTGATAATTTATCTAAGAGTTGGCTAGTCCAGAAGCAAACGGCTTCTGGTAAAGACAAATCAAAACCGTTGACAGCTGATGGTTTGCTCAAAATCATTTGGTTATCATTGTACCAAGGTTCTTACTTGAACTAAAACAATTGGCTACTCCAGAAATGATGGATATCTGGTAAAGAGAAAAATCCATTAAAACTTCATAAAAGATTGCTAGGGACTAGCAATAGTTTAGTGTGGGGGATTGATGAGTGTGTAAATACTCATCATTTTTACCTAATCTGAGCTGCCAAAACATTCAAAAACACTCAGAAATACATCAAAATACTGAAAATATCCCAGGGATTGTGTTTTATGTGTTTTAAATGCAAAATGTTTAAAAACAGTTGAAAAACGAACAAAGTTTGCAAAATTGGCAGCTTCAGTCCCTCAAGTTTCAAAACTTGTCAAAACTAGTCCCTAAGCATTTGTTTTGTCAGAAAAATCACCAAAGGTCCTTTTTAATCATAATTTATCATATTTATTCCTTTGGTGAAAAGTTTGAGTAAATTACATCTTTGGTCCCTCAAGTTTGAAATCTGTCAAAAATAGTCCCTGGGAATTTTAAAAGAGAAAAGTGAAATTTTGGTTCTTGGATTATGGAAACATGGCAAGATTCACCCTTGATGTATTTTGGAAGATGTGCAAGATGGGTCCTCAAAAATTCAGGCATTGCAAGAATGGTCCTTGTGTTTTAAACCAAATGTATCCTAATCCTAAACTTACACTTACAACCGGATCCTAAATAACTTATACACCCCTACCCATATAAACCCCACCGGCCACTCAACAACTAACCCTCAAGCCCAACCCCATTTAAACCAAACCCGGCCCACACAAAAACAAACCGACCCAACCTATTTTAGCTAAATACTAACTCCGGTACACAATTGGTCAACAATCCCCAAATTTAGTCAAAAGCCAAATCAGATGAACCCTAATCCCTACTCCCTTGTCTTCTTCCCTATCCCGCCAAAACACCACAACAGCCAAACCATCACTATCCACCTCTCCCCAAAACTTTCATCTTTTTACCACCTTCTCCACTTCCCATCTCTGCTACCCTTCCCCTTATACCTCCCCACTCACGGGTTTCACCTCCACCTCACCTATCCGAGGGATTTAGTGGCGATAAGACCAAAATAAAGGGCCAAGATCATTTCTTTTTAATCCTACGGCTGGGAAAGAGTCAAAGAAAGCACAAAATCGAAGTTATCAAAGGATTACTCTCACGGGAGAAGCACAAGAGGAGACCGGAGTATTTTATTTCTTAGTAGTATAAATAGAGTAGTAAGGTTACTATGGTAACGAGGTAGATTTTTAGCTTTTTCTTTAAGGTAATTTGTATTTTCTCTTTTTAATGTAATTTAAATTCGATTTTAATTTTAATGGTATTTATGTTTTAATTTTTATTCGCTTAGTTTACTGCTTGATTTCTGCTTATTAAGTTCTTGTTACTGCCTTTTTCAATTTAATTTAAGTCGAGTTTTTTGCTTTGCTTCGATTCTGCTTTTTTTTTAAAGTTGTTATTGTTATTGTTGCTTCGATTCTGCTATTTTTAGTTGTTAATGTTTCTGTTATTGTGGTTATTTGTGGTTAATGTTATTGTTAACATCTTTGTGGTTAATGTTTCTATTTAAGTTACTGCTTGTTGCTCATGTTTGTGTTTAGCAACCGAATCTGCTATAGTTTAAGAAGTGTTGTTTGTGCTTGAGCTAGGATTTAGATCGATTCTCGCTTGTTGTTTGTGCTTGTGTTATGGATTTGGACGGTTTAAGTTTATTGTGGTTAGTGGTTAGATTTGATTAATGTTTATTGTTCTTATCTGTGTTGCAGTAAGCGAAAAAAAGAAAAAAGTAGTTTAAGTTTTGCTTAGGTTTGAATTTTGTGGTGCATAGTTAGTCTGAGTTGGATTTGGATAGGTTCAAGATTAGTGCGAGGTGGATTTGGATTCTGAACTTTAGTTTTTTTTAGCTTAGCTGTTTATTAGTTCTTGTCGATTTGAGTTAGCTGCAAAAGTATGTCATCTGTTATAGAATTTGCGTTATTGTTTGCGTTTGTGTTTAGTGTTTTGCATATAGTTTGGCATTACTGATTGTTGTTAACGGTTTTAAGTTGTTGTTTTTAACACCTTTCAGTATAAGTTGCTTAGCAGTTTTTATTAGCAGTTGAATGTGTTTGAGTTTTAATGTTTGTGTTTTGTTTTAATGTTTGTGTTTGTGTTTGATTGTTAGTTAATTATTGATTTGGGTGTTTCAAAAGATAATCAAAAAAAAAAAAGAGAAAAAATAGTTTTAACTAATTGTGGTTGCCCAGGATCGATCCTGGGGCATTCTTGTTAGAAAATCGTTTTAAGTTTTCCCTTTTTACAAAGCAGTCCACGAGTTTCAGTTTTGTCCAGATCAGTCCCTGTCTTTCTTATAAACCGATTTTAGTTTAAAATGAGTTTCAGAAAATTACAATTCAGTCCCTGCTTTTGTTTTAGTATTTTTAAAGTTTAATTTTTTACACTTTTGACCCCTAAGCTTTTGTAGATTTTTATTTTTTCTTTTATAAAATTAGTTTTTATTGCATTTGTACCCTAGGTTGAGTATTTCATTTATTTCAAGTTTTTAGCTTCGTGTGTTTACCGTATTTATTTGCGTTTTCATTTATTTCAATTTCTGTTTATTTATTTAATTTCAATTACCACAACACCAAATAATCTCCAAATCAAATCATCAAGCATTTTAATTCCGAACCTAAAACAAAATCTTCGATTCACACCTCGTTGGGACACGACCCGGGTGATCACTTGCCCGGTATCACACACATCACATTCACGGGTTTTGCAAGTTTGACTTGTCATTTCTCAAAGTATCACGTGTGCACGATACTATATTTATTTATATATATACTACACACGGATCACTATGGATGGCATATCCGTCACAATCTTGCGTATCCTTGTATCTCTTCTGAGAGAATATGATAACCATTCGTCATGTTTGAATATGATCCTTGCAATCTGAATTCCGTATGATATGTCATTTCTGGGACCTGAAGTTACTTTTGGATCGGCAATTAAGAGTCATGAGAAACAAGTCTTTTTTACATTTCCGTTCGCTGTCCGTTGTGTCTTCTGTTTCGTTTCATCTCCGTTCGTAAAGATTCTTTGGAAGAACCACCCAGAGCGGGAGGCTACTTGGGAAACCGAAGAGTCAATACGATCCGATTATCCGCGTTTCTCTTTTTGATTTGGTACGTATTCATTTTGTTATTGTTTTCGATTCGCATTTTCATTTCGATTTCGCACTTCAATTTTCGAGGACGAAAATTTTTTTTTAGAGGGGAAGAGTTGTAAAACCCGCAAATTAACATAAGATGAAAAGACTAAAATGCCCTCGAGTTTGAACTTTGAGAATTCATAAATTAGTATACGAGCCATTAAATCTAACATAACCTAAGTTTTAATAAAATAATTAAAACATTACATTATACAATGTGGTACAAAAAAAAAGAAAGAAGAAAGAACTATGTTATATGCCGCCCCCCCTTGACCATAATGAGGTCCAAGTTCATGATTGGTAAAATTTTGTTAAGCCCATAATGTGATTGATTGTTTCCTTATCAACCAAAACAAAAGATCGGTTCATCCTTATTCCAAAATACCGATCCATCAAAGAACCCTAAAATCCCTCCATCAAAATTTTCGGCTGTTCTTGTGTGCTGCTGCCACGCCCCAAAAACCACCCAAAGAAGGCTTCAAATCTTGTTCTAACTCGTGTTTTATCATCATAAGGTAAGCCTCTAACATCAACAAGGGTCCATTCGAATTTTGTGAAGCATAAACTAATCAAAAGAACCCTATTTTCTGTTTTGGTGGCTGCTGTTCGATGCCAAGAAGAAGGAGGAGATAAGAGTGTTTCGTGTGGTGTTTTGATCCTCGTCGTGTTCGTGTTCTTCGTGGTCTACGAGGGTATTGTATCCCCTAATTTATTCGATCAATGTTTCTTGTTTTCCTTTTGATTCTAATCGAAAAATATGCACAAAACTAACCACATAAAATCAAAAACTAATAAAACCCTAAAAACGTGTATGTATGAATCGGCTGAGTTGGTGTTGAAATAATTCGTTGTGATTATGTTAAATATGTTATAGAATGACCTAAATATGTTATGGACTCAACCAAAATCGTTTGGAGTGAAAAACTAATGATTTGGATGGTAAAAACCCTAAGATGGACATGTTTCTGTGAGGCCTGATTCTGAGTTGGATTTTTGGTCGACTTTAACCGACTGTAACTAAATGATGGAATCGAGTTTTTGAGTGTTTTAAGAGTCTAAAACTAAGTTCATTTAAAGGGCTACTTGGGAAAATTTAGTTTGTAATTTTTAGAGGCCTAGAAGGTTACTTTTTGATTTTTAGAAAATTATGTGTCTGATCGGATTTGTGAGTCTGGAAAATCAGTCCGGGTTTTTGAATTTTAATTTCCAAACCGTGTCGAATTAGAAGGTTTCCTTTGAAATGAGTCATTTTCAATATGTCTCTTAGTAACTGGAATTTTTTTAGAATTTTTGAATTTTTCTGGAGGGGTAACAAAGGGTAAACTTGTCGAGTGTTTCATCAGATGCGTTTCTGGAACATGTTGAAGAAATGGATTTTTAAGTGGTACCTAGACAGCATAATAAAATCTGGAAAAATTCTATAAAATACTTAAGACATTGAGGAACCTGTGTGAATTTTTATAGATTTTATTTCGAAGTATTAATATGATTTAGGAATTAATTGAAACGTAGTAAAATCGTATGTATAGGAGACTGCTACGGGTTTAAAGGATATTTAAATGGTGTTAAGTGTTTATGTTCTAAACTAAAGGGTCTAAAGTGTTATTCTTTAAAACTAAAGGACCTAACTTGTGAACACCTGTAACTTCATAGTAAATACATTTTACACCCTAATATTTTGAGAATTGCATATTCGTCCCTAAACTTATGATAATTACCTAATGAACCCTAAAGTATGAAAACTACTATATGAACACTAAAACTTTGTAAAAGACATTATGAATCCTAAACTATGAATACGATCATCTGTAATACTTTGAATGGACAAACGAGAATGTTAATAATCAAAGTTAATTAACATGGAGAGAGAACTTAAAATGAGACATTATGATTACATGAAACTTATAAGAGAACTTGTGATTATTTGTAGATCGGGTGAAGAGGGAGTGATCTCCTACTTGATTTGCTTTTCATTTCTTTGCTTGCGTATTTCATTAAGGTACAGATATTCTGCTTCTTGAATGAGGAGCCTTCGCTCTCACTTTATTTTCGTATTAGGGTTTCCCATGCCATTGCTATGATTCCCTACTTTGATTGTGAACCTTTGATATATGAACCTTTTGGCAATTGGGACCCTTAGCATTTAAACTTTGAGATTTGAACTTTTGATATGAACTCTTTAATATGAACCTTTGACATGGACTTGACATTTGGACTATGACATTTGAGCCTTTGACCTTTGACCCCAGTTTGACACTACGAGCCAAATTTGTTTCCTAGCCATGAAGGTAACATGGCCGTGCCTTTGATGCACCACTGGCATGACTAGTGTGTAGCCCTAGTGATTTGGTTACACCGTCCCCATTTGATTTGATATGAGCTCACTTTGATATGATTTGATATGGCCAATATGATTTATTTGGGGGGCGAATGGATGCATCCTAGATTTGATTTGATTTGTGAATTTGAAATATTTGTATTTGGTGACTGATGATGGGTGCAATCCACGTCTTTCACAAAATTTGGGAGCTCGCTACTCCATTTGAAGAATGAGGACACCCCTCATATTATCTGATTATCTGAGAGGCCTCCCCTCTATATGATTTGAAGATTATGGTTACGATATGATGTGATTTGATTTGTTTGGGCTCGTGGTGGATTACTGTCCTAAACCTTTACTCTTGTACCTTTACTTATATCTTATTCCTTATGCTATGTCGGTTCATTTCCGTTTACTTTCGTTTCCGTTTATTATATATCTGTTCACTGGGCTTTTTAAGCCCAGCTGCATTTCTTTTCCTGCGGCAGGTTTTAGTAGGAAGCCAGGAGCTTGGGTTTGCTTTGGGATGAGAGAATTAGCTTGTGAAGACGATACCTTAGTTTTAGCATTCATTTATGTATGACTACGTAGATTTGGTATATTATTCCTTTGTAACATTGTAAACCATTTGTACTATGTAAGTCGTACGTTATGTTTGCCTTTGATATGTCACCATTTGCGTGACACTTCTACCCTTGCCGGGTTGGGATGTTACAACATGGCTACCCGCAGCAGAACAACAGATGCAGTCGCCGGAACGATCATGACCCCAGAAGAGATCCGCCGGTTGATCACTGAGAGCGTAACCGCTGCATTAGTGGCTCAAGCTGCAGCCACGACTCCCACTGGCAGTGCCACAAGGCCCACTGTCGAAAGCGAGACAGTTGTGACTCGCAAATGCACTTACAAAGAGTTCATGATTTGTAAACCACCAACTTTCAAAGGTACCGAAGGAGTAACGGAGTTAGCTCGATGGTTTGAGCGCTCAGAAACTGTTTTCACCAGGAGCGGTTGTGTAGAAGATAGCAAGGTCACCTTTGCTACTGGTACACTAGCAGATGACGCTCTATCATGGTGGAACGCCACTGCTCATAAAATGGGTACTGAAAGAGCTTACCAACTCCCTTGGGTCGAGTTTAAACAGAAAATGTTGAAGAAGTATTGCCCGCGCACAGAAATCCGAAAACTGGAGGATGAATTTGATCGCTTAGTGGTGAAGGGCTATGACCTCAGAACCTATGACAGAAGGTTCCAAGAACTCTCTCTGCTATGCCCAACCAAGGTGCCAGATTTCGAGAAAACATTGGAAAGGTATGTTGAAGGGTTGCCCAAAAGCATAGAAGGAATTGTCACTGTATCCAAACCACAGACACTGGAAGAAGCCATGGAGACCGCTCAGAAATTACTGAAGAGGGAAATCAAGCGTAATCAGGCTCAGGGAAGCAACGATCACAAAAGAAAGTTTGATGATCGTAGAAGCAATCACAGCAACAACAACTCTCACCACAACCATAGCCACAACCGCAACAACAATCAAGGCTATCAGCAAAACCGAAACCACCATCACAACCAACAGAACCGCCGGTAGGAAACTGCCAAGGCTTACCTTGCCACACCTACTGGAAATGGGGGTTATGCTGGACCCGCTCCCATGTGCAACCGATGTAAGTTGCACCACCATGGACCCTGTTTCGCTAGATGCGGAAAATGTCAGAAAACCGGTCACAAAACCCAAGACTGTAAGGCCACGGGCGCCAACTTGCAACCAGTGGCCGTGATGTGCCATGGATGTGGAAAAAAGGGACACTACAAGAACCAGTGTCCAAATCAAATTGCCAACCCCATCAACAATGCTCGAGGGAGAGCATATGTGCTAGGAGATGGAAATGTCAAGCAAGATCCCGACGTGGTGACGGGTACGTTTTCCCTTAATAATCATCTTGCTAAAGTTTTATTTGATTCTGGAGCCGACAAAAGTTTTGTGTCTACTTCATTTGCACCCCTACTTAACATTACCCCGACTAAATTAGACACCACCTATGAAATCGAACTAGCCGACGGTAAGCTAGTAGAAACCAACACCATGATCCAAGGTTGCACCTTGCTCCTGCTAAATCAACCATTTGACATAGACCTCATGCCCATTCAACTTGGTAGTTTTGACGTAGTCATCGGCATGGATTGGTTGTCCAAGAACCATGCTAAAATTTTATGCGACGAGAAGGTTGTTCACATTCCACGTGAAGGAGAAACTTTAGTTGTCCGTGGCGAACGGAGTAAGACCCGACTAAGTATCATATCGTGCTTCAAAACGATGAAGTATATCGACCAGGGATGTCTCGCATTTTTGGCTCAAGTAACCGAGAAAAAGTCGGAGGAGAAGCGACTAGAAGATGTACCGATAGTTAAAGATTTTCCCGAAGTATTTCCCGAAGACTTGCCTGGCCATCCGCCAACTCGACAAGTAGAATTTCAGATCGAACTAGTGCCAGGAGCAGCACCAGTGGCACGAGCACCCTATAGGTTGGCACCATCCGAGATGAAAGAATTGTCTGAGCAATTGCAAGAATTGTCAGATAAAGGATTCATACGCCCGAGTTCTTCGCCATGGGGAGCTCCGGTACTGTTTGTTAAGAAGAAAGATGGATCCTTTCGGATGTGCATCGATTATCGTGAGTTAAACAAGCTCACCGTGAAGAACCGATACCCACTACCTAGAATCGATGACTTGTTTGATCAACTGCAAGGGTCGAGTGTATACTCGAAGATTGATTTAAGGTCAGGGTACCACCAGCTGAGAGTTAAGGAGGGAGATATACCGAAGACAGCTTTTCGTACGCGATACGGGCACTACGAGTTCCAAGTGATGCCATTTGGCCTAACAAACGCACCAGCTGTGTTTATGGACCTAATGAACCGAGTGTGCAAGCCATACTTAGATAAGTTTGTGATCATGTTTATTGATGATATCCTCATCTACTCATGCAGCAAAGAAGAACACGCTGAACACTTGAAGGCTATTCTAGAACTGCTCAAGAAGGAGGATTTGTACGCTAAATTCTCCAAGTGTGATTTCTGGATCGAAAAAGTACAGTTCCTAGGGCATGTAATTGATAGCAAAGGCATCCACGTGGATCCCGCAAAGATCGTAGCAGTGAAAGATTGGGCGTCTCCTACGAACCCCACAGAGATACGACAATTCTTAGGACTTGCCGGGTACTATCGGAGATTTATCGAGGGCTTCTCAAAAATCGCTAAATCTTTGACAGAGTTAACCCAAAAGAAGAAGAAGTTTGAATGGGGAGAAAAGCAAGAGTCGTCCTTTCAACTCTTGAAGCAGAAAATCTGTGAAGCTCCAATATTATCACTACCTGAAGGGAACGAAGACTTTGTGGTTTATTGCGACGCATCCATTCAAGGACTGGGCGCCGTATTAATGCAAAGAAACAAAGTTATTGCATATGCCTCCCGACAACTCAAAACCCACGAGAAGAACTACACCACTCATGATCTTGAATTAGGAGCAGTAGTATTCGCTCTTAAGATGTGGAGACACTATTTGTATGGCACCAAGTGCACGGTGTTTACAGATCACAAAAGTCTCCAACATATTCTAGATCAGAAAGAGCTAAATATGAAACAACGCCGATGGTTGGAGTTACTCAGTGATTATGATTGTGAGATTCGCTATCATCCTGGAAAGGCAAATGTTGTGGCCGATGCCTTGAGTCGAAAGGAGCGAATCAAACCTCTTAGAGTCAGATCTCTGGGAATGACAATTAAGTCACCACTTCCAGCAAAGATTTTATAAGCTCAGGCCGAAGCCCTGAAGGAAGAAAACAGACCAAATGAGAAAATCTATGGAATGCCGAAAAACGAGAACGGTTTTGTGAGAAAACAAGATGGGATGCTGTGTTTCAATGACAGAAAATGGATTCCCCTTTACGGAGGAATACGTGATCTTATCATGCACGAATCCCACAAGTCAAAGTATTCCATTCATCCGGGGTCTGATAAGATGTATCAGGATCTCAAGAAGTTGTATTGGTGGCCAAACATGAAGGCTGACATCGCTGTGTATGTCGGAAAATGTTTGACATGTGCTAGAGTAAAAGCAGAACACCAAAGGCCGTCCGGAATGTTGACACAGCCAGAAATTCCAACATGGAAATGGGAAAGGATCACAATGGACTTCATCACAAAGCTACCTAAGACATCGGGTGGACTTGACACTATCTGGGTCATCGTTGATCGCCTCACTAAATCCGCACACTTCTTGGCAATAAAAGAAACCGACGACATAAGTACACTTGCACGATTATATTTAAAGGAAATAGTCTCACGGCATGGAGTGCCGGTTTCCATCATCTCAGATCAAGATAGCCGTTTTACGTCAAACTTCTGGCGGTCATTGCAGAAAGCTTTGAATACTCAGTTAGATATGAGTACCGCCTACCACCCGCAGACTGATGGTCAGAGTGAGAGAACTATCCAAACCTTGGAAGACATGCTGCGAGCGTGTGTGATCGATTTTAGAAAAGGTTGGGATAAACACTTACCGTTAGCAGAATTTTCATACAACAATAGTTATCACGCTAGCATTAAAGCTGCTCCATTCGAAGCACTTTATGGTAGGAAATGTCGTTCACCTATCTGTTGGACCGAAGTTGGGGATGCACAAATCACGGGACCCGAACTCATTCAAGAAACCACCGAAAAGATTGTCCAAATCAAACAACGCTTACAAGCCGCCCGAGATCGACAGAAAAGTTATGCTGATGTGAGAAGGAAACCTATGGAATTTCAAGTTGGGGACCGAGTCATGTTGAAAGTATCTCCTTAGAAAGGGATGATTAAATTTGGGAAGCGTGGGAAGTTAAATCCTCGATACGTTGGACCATTCAAAATCCTAGAAAGGGATGGTCCTGTGGCATACAAGCTTGAACTTCCTGAAGAGCTTAGTAGAGTACATAGTACCTTCCATGTATCAAATCTGAAAAAGTGTTTATCTGACGAAACCTTGGTTGTACCATTGAAAGAAATTCGACTCAACGATAAGCTAAACTTCGTCGAAGAACCAATGGAGATTTTGGATAGGGATGTCAAACAATTAAAGCAAAGTCGTATCCCAATAGTCAAAGTTAGATGGAACTCTAAGAGAGGACCGGAATACACATGGGAATGCGAAGACCAAATTCGTGCTAAATACCCTCATCTATTCAATAAGACAACCCCGACCACTACCACATCTTAGGATTCGGGACGAATCCAGTCTAACGGGTGGGTACTGTAATACCTTGTAATTTACCGTGTCATTAATTAATGTTAAACCCCAAATTAATTCTAATGGAAGATTGATTACCCCCATTTTTACGAGTTGATTTATTTTTTTTATATATACACAAACATATCTAACGACACAAACACAAGTCACTCATTTAACGAATATGTGACGTGACACGAATAGCTCACTTGCGCACCGACTCTAAATATAAAACACCGAATCGAACCATACGAATCTATTGGGCTCATTGGACTGAAAATCCTAAATAACCAAACCGGCTAGTTTCCTCCTCTTTTTCTTTTCTTTCCTTGGGCCGAACAACAACACCACACAAGCCACTCTAATTACTTTTTCTTCTTCTCTTCTTTGGACTGGGCCACGACACCACTTCAAGCCCAAAGTATATTTTTTTTCTTTTGTCCTCCTTCTGTGAATCGAAATAAACAAACACAAGTATAATATTCAATATTTGTTTGACTCATTACCCCTTTTCTTGTCCTTTCCTTCTTGAAACCGTTCGACACACACACTCTTGTACTACAACTCCTTTCGTTGTTTTTCTTTGCGTGTGATAAGGAGTCAAAACCAAAGGGGCCACCCTACTTGTCACCCTAAAACCAACCTAAGGCAATAAACAATTCCTTAAACCTTACTTTGACACTCTAAACACAATACTCAATGGGTAATATGTTTGCCATGCCCTTCTTTTGACGTGATTAGTCACACACACATCTCCTAGTTTTCAGCCGACTCTTTAGCATGCCAAGAACAAACAAGTCCTCTTGAGTTTACGTTGAAATTCATGCGACATACAAGAAATAAAATAATGCATGAGCCATGCCTCAACATGGCTATATAAACATTCGACCCTTGCATGCACACTAAAAAACACAACGCAAATACAAACCACCACACATCACTTGTCTTCTCTCTTGAGTCTACTGTCGAGCAAAGGAGAAAAGAAGAAGGATACTTGGGTCACATTACAAGCTTAAATTCGTTTTGGGTATAGTTATTCGAGTGGGTTCGTTTTGTTCGAAAGAGTATAAGCTAGATCGTGTTCCTCGTTGATGAACTCAAATAAGTACATTTTATTACTATCATTTATCCTATTAATTTGACTTGTTTTACTATATTATGTATGAGGATTGATACTTAATCGTTTACTTTTGTAATTCTCAGTTGAAAACAAGCATTTGGTGAAACTTAGCGATTATGGACTAAAAACGGAGTAAAATGATCAAGATTGGAATTGGTTGTTGGAATGAAGAGAATGAAGACCACTGCCTGACTTTGAAGAATGCGCCGCATATGAAACTTTGGTCAACGAAGAATAACCAACTTGTTCTGCTCCAGATGCGCCGCATCTCACTCATTACATGCGCCGCATCACTATCAATATTTCACCAGATACGATCCAAGATACAAGAGGACATGCGCCGCATCCAAAGATGAAGATACGCCGCATCTTCTGGCGGTGTACGAATATTCCTGAATATTATAATCTTGGACCCCACGCGAAGTTAAGTACATGCGCCGCATCTACTTACTAGATGCGCCGCATCTTACCCTCAGACAGAAACTATAAATACCCCAAAGACCAGACGAATTAAGAGTTCCGAAGTTTTAACAGAAGACCGAAGACCAGAAACCAAGGACGAATTCAGTCAAGGCAGCAGCACAAGACACACCCAAATCAAAGATACAAGAGCTGTAAGAAGGTGCTGCATGTGTTTAATTCATTAAGTAGTTTTGTTTTATTGTGTTAGTAAAATTTAATTCATCAAGATTGGTGGCTTGTGTAAT
Source organism: Artemisia tridentata subsp. tridentata (assembly GCA_021014915.2). Taxonomy (NCBI): domain Eukaryota; kingdom Viridiplantae; phylum Streptophyta; class Magnoliopsida; order Asterales; family Asteraceae; genus Artemisia; species Artemisia tridentata. Next base: position 487,047,217 of record CP139508.1, on the reverse strand, counting down.
GTGACAACGGAAAGGTTGCACTCCCTTAAAACTGCTTTCTCATCAATTAAAGTTTATATGTTAGTGTCATTGGTGACTTTTATTAGTGCATTGATAACCTCTGTGGCTAGCTGAGCGTTGATCGGGTCGCCATGCCTCTGCCCTCGCCTGTTTATTAGATCGCCTATGCATTCTATGGTCTGTAGAAAAGTAGGAGAAAGATAAAAAGGATAGTCATAAGTAATCATTAAGGTTTTACTCGCCGATAAGATTAGAACCAACGAGAAAGGACTTAATCTCGGTGCGTTGCATCGAACTATACACTTCATATAACACTAGCAATAAAACAAGTGACAAACTACTTATCATAAGGACAGCCCTCTTATTGTCTCGAGTATTTATCTGTGTACGTGTGTGCTACTTGCTGATTCGTGCCTATTGGTTTAGTTTATTATTTAATTGCAACCAAATCGTGCCAGTCTCTCAGGCTGAACCCCCTTGCGTTAGATTAGATTGTATAGCTAACTTAATATATTAAAATACTGATTAGAATAACTAGATAATACGTTCCACTCTTAGTGATCGACACTCTACTTACCATTATATTCATACTGACCAGGTACACTGCTCGTTAGGTGTGTGTGTTATTGATAAGTCGGCTAAATATAAATTTAAAACTTGAGTAGGCATTAAAACTGCTAAACCGCAACGACACACGCAGCACATCAAGTTTTTGGCGCCGTTGCCGGGGAGTGAATTGTTATTATCTGTTAATTTGATTAGTATTTTAATTAGGTTTTTAATTTTTATCTAACCGCTAATTTTGTTGTGTATTAGATTAATTTGCATTCATTGTACTATTTTGCATATTTTCTGTTTTTGTGTGTTATTTGCTTGCTTTTGTTTATGTTTATTTTCGTGTGTTTTTATTTGTTTTTATTTTTCGTATTTTTTGTTTTCTGCTATCGTTGTACTGAGCTAAATCGAACGATACGGCGCATCTGATTTCTCAGATACGGCGTATTGCGTTCAATTTTTATAAAATACAACGCGTTTAATTAATTCGATACGACGCATCTTTTCCCCAAGATACGGCGTATCTGTTTTTGATAATTTTTTTTCTTCTAAACGTTAACGCCATACGACGCATCTGCTGCAGCAGATACGGCGTATCTATTATTTTAATTAAAAACAGTTTTCGAATTATTAAACAGATACGGCGCATCAATCTCTGTCGATACGGCGTATCTTCTGAATCAAAAATCTTATATTTTGAAACGTAACAAAAATTCGGCGCATTAACTTTTGTTAATACGACGAATATAATTTGATAAATATAGTTGATTTTTGATATTTACTTTGATCGGTCCGCTACTCTCGTGTGCAAGTTGTTTATTTTCAGGATAAATGATGACTCAAGCATCACCAAGAAAGATTACATTCTGAACAAAACTAAGAGACGCTAGCTGGAGTGGCCGAACATAAGACAGCAAGAGTGGAGGAAAACTCAGTACTGGTAACATTGAACGTATTAAATTCTTGAAATAGAATTCTAGGTAAACTCTACGATTATTCAACCAGCCCAAAGGAAAGTTCTCTACTATATCATCTCAATTTTATTATCCATATTATACATCTGATTCAAATTGTAATTTTAATTTTGTATGCTTAAAAACGATATTTGTTCCTAACCTCGGAATAAATTCTTATCCTCTAAACAATAAGATTACAATTTTTAATAAAACGTTTATACCTATTGCTCTTATTTTGAATTCATTTATATCGTATGGTGTAACCGTTTTACCCCAATTTGGTGTATAAAGAACCGTGTTGCGGAGGCCAAGGTACGTTCCTTATTTAAATTTCGTTCACTAATATAGCGATACGGCGGATCTAATTATCCAAAGCGCCGTATCTCTGACCGTCTAGGACCCATTGACTAGTCAACGAAATTAAATAGATACGGCGCATCCCAATTTCCAGTACGGCGCATCGTTTTGCCCTATAAATACGACGGGAATGCGCCGGATCTAAAATCTTTACCGCATAAACACACACAGTTAAGAACTTACACACACTGATATTATACTCCAATTACGATCATTTTTCTTAAACCCACCTTTAATCCGATCTAGAATCTTTCTCCTAATCATCAAATTAAGGTAATTATTCCATTTCGATTTAATCTTGGTTAATACGAGAATTAGGGTTTATATGATTAATTCGATTTGTGCTTAAATGATATAGAGATATGATTAGGACTTGGAATAGATGATCTTCCCCGTACTTAACTTGCGTAAATAATCGAATTTCTAGGCTAGTTTGATTTGAACGAAAATTTGAGAAAATGAATTCGGTTTTGAATATTTAGCGGGAAGGTGGATTAGTAAAATGCAATGAGCTATTAGAACTGATATAAGGAGTATATGATACTGTGATATTTAGTGGTAGTTTACGTCACGGATACGGATTCTTGAAAAGCCTGCCTGATCCCCTTTATTTATACTGATATGCTTTTAGATGCGGCGCATCTAAGTTGATTGATGCGGCGTAACGACCTATTTCCAAATTAATAAAACTAGATACGGCGCTTCTACATACGCCGTATCTCAACTCTTGCTCCGCATCTCTTATATTTCATGCAGATACGCCGCACTGATTAAATCAGATGCGCCGTATCTACCTAACTTGCAGACTGTTTACTGACTGTGAAAATTTATTTCAGATGGCGTTACCTGAGCCTGCACGTAGACACCCGTGGCTTCGTTTTGAAACGATGGGACTAGCACAGGGTGCTGTTGATGATTACATGACTAGGCTTAGAAAGTTTTATCAGAGGAAGGTATTCAGTGTTCCAGTTTTGGATTTTGACAGCATCGAGAATATTGACGAGGGTAACGCTACTGAGAGGTTAAGAACTAGGTTGGAGATGATACACAAAGATGGGGAGGGGCAGGTTTTATTCAGGTCTTACGCCTGGGAAAGGTTGTTTAGGATAGAGGAATCGTTGATAAAGGTTTTGATGTTGGAGTTTTTCTGCACTATACATTATAGGGAGACTGATCTCGGTCTTGACACATTCGACACTCTGGTATTCAGACTGGGTGGTTTTGAGAGAAGGATGTCTATGGGGCAGTTCATACTAGCTCTTGGGTTGCATACCACAGCAGAGATGGCATCTCCAGGTTTTACTGATTATTGGGCTAACAGTTTGAGAGTCGTTTCAGATCGTGGGGAGTTGGGAGATTATTGGGCTGAGATTTCATCTGGAGGAGATTCTACCACCACCACTCCCTCATACACACTGATTAGAGAGCCGATGAGGAGGCTTTGTCATCGTCTGATTGCCCTGACTATTGCCGGGAGGGGACAATCCCCTGAGAAGGTTACTACTTTAGATCTTTTTCTCTTACGGAGCATGGACGGGGGAGCTGTAGTGAACATCCCTCACTTCTTAGCACATTATTTACACAGAGTTGCTCCAGGGAGAGATGGTAGGAGCCAAATGACTGGGGGTCATTTTGTCTCTCGTCTTGCTAGGCACTTTGGGGTATTAGGCGATGAGATTCCCGGTGATCTTCCGGTTGATGTTGCTAGGTTACCTGGTATGGATGTGGACTATCTTGCGACTAGGCTTGGGATATGTGAAGAGATGATAGACGGGTACTTCTGGGCACCATTAGGACCACCTAGGCCTGCTGAGCCAGAGCAGGGGGATGCTCAGGCAGCCCCGGCTGCTGCTCCTGCTCAGGAGGAAATACATGTACCAGCACCAGCTCCCCGCACCATTGGACAGAGAGTCGAGAGAGTGGAGCTAGAGGTTAGGTCATTGAGGGAGGCTCTCGAGGCACAGAGAGTTGAGCTCGCTGGAGTGAGGAGAGATACGAGCTGGTTGGTCGACGGTGTCAGTAGGTTGATGGCTCTTAATGGGGTTAGCCACAACCTCCCGGATGGCGCTTATGTCAGGGGGATGACCACATACGAGCGCCGGGTTCGCCGCAGGACAGACGGAGCTAGCACTTCAGGAGCCCAATCAGATGACGTGACTCCCGACCAGCCCATGGCTTGACCACTCTTTGCATTTTCATTATGGACACGTTTCTTCGTATATTACATATATTCATTTTTGATTGTACTCATCACTATTCTCGTGTATATATTTAATGTTTCAGTTTATGTTTCTTGTTATATTTGATGAAGACTGGCATTAAGTTCAGCATGAGAGTAGGAGAGGACGTGAGAGATCAAACCGTGGAACGAGTCATTTTACAGCAGACTGTTATCAGTCTGTTTGGTAACTACATGCGCCGCATCTGGTAAACAGATGCGACGCATCCTATCCTTTTATTTGTTTTATTTTTATTTCAGGCCGCAGAGGATACGGCGCATCTCAATCCTGAGATGCGACGCATCTCCTGCAATGGTCATATCTTATTTTAATTTTTCTGCATTTATTTTTATTTTCGACTTTAAAACTTTTTATCAGTTTATTTTAATGCGGCGCATCCCTGGTTAAGGATGCGGCGCATCTTTTATTCTGATCCGTATTTATTCCAGGCTCGATACGGCGTATCTTCTTCCATAAGATAAGGCGCATCGACTGACCTGATGATTTTCATTTTTAATTTTTATGTTTTATTTTTACCTAACTACTAATGTGTTATGCAAGTTTGAACCTTTCTTACCTTAGGTGTGTTTTGAAGCCTTGGTGGTATTATAGATTCCTGCATTTCCTGTGGATACATCTTATATGAAGCTTAAACGTTCTAATCCACAAGAAAGATGATTTTTGCTCTACTACTAATGGAGGATCATACCGAGCAAATCTCAGGGGAGTTTTTCTGTTCTAATTCTTTTATTTTCCAGTTTTTAACCTTTTATACAAACAACGAGGACGTTGTTTAACTTAAGTGGGGGGATTGGAGAATTAGAACACTTAACATTTACTTGTCCTAAACTTTTCAAAAATTATGCTTAAAATGTGCTTAATATATCAAAATTTAAAATTTTTAGCATGTTTTTGTTTAAAGTCTAAGTTGCATAGCTGCACACATGACGTTATTTTCAAAAATTGTGATTTTTCAAAATTCACAAATCTATGAGTGTGCCGGTGACTTGTAAACTTTAGAACTTGGCTTGTATACTATTCGAGACCACCATAATAAGTATTATTTATATAATTGGAATGACTTGTCTAAATTGGTAAATTTCTAGGATTACACCCAAAAAGCCTTATATGTTATGTGTTATTAGCTAACTACACTGGTTAGTTAACCCCCGTATAACCCTTTTTTTACTCTCATTTTTAGAGTAAGATACCCCTAGAAAAACACTCAGAGCCATTCCTTTCGTTTCTTACACCTATGTTTAAAATGTTTCGTTACACCCTTACACCTTAGCCTACCCTGTAGATTAGAATCCGTGGTTGGTTAATTGCTATAGGCAAAGTGTGTTTCCTTACATTACCTGTGTTCGTGTGCGTAATTCATTATCTATGGTTAGGTCGGGAAATTGCACAATGCAATTGGAGTGAAAGTAAATATTGTATATCTTTGAGTTTATTTTTCGTGTGTTTACTACTTTCACTATTACCGTTATTTCTGAAGTCATGAAAAGTATGGAAAAATTATCCAGAATTATTGTTTTGGTGATGTGGTGAAATTTTACACATCTATGTTTATGTTAAAAAAAAAAAAAAAAAAAATCGAAAAAATGAGAAAAGAAAAAGAAAAAGAAGAAAGTTGGATGTTTGATTAAACCAACGATGTAAAGTTATGTAAGTGGTCGATATCACCACTAGTTGTTATATATTTATGGATTGAATGGGAGTTGGCAGTTATGGGAACGTCAACTAAGGTTTATTCTTTGATTAAGATCTTGTTGAGTATAATTCGTGTCTACCTAAAGCGTGTGTTTCAAGTGTTAAAGCGTGAGTTATTCAATGATATGAGTCTTATTCATGGGATGATTGGGATAGTGATTAACCACACTTAGGATTTTAATTTATTTGTTTGTTTTGTTTGTTTTTCATTTTACACCAATTTATATCCCAAATATTATCCATACCCTGCATTATTCTTTATCCAACCAAATCTTTGATTTATTGAGATTAGGGGTTTGAGCAATCTTAAGTATCGTAGTCGTGGATTCGGCTATGTATTTATGATTTTGTCGCCCTTTTTGATATATTATTATTGGTGAAGTTTGGACCTATCTTTAGCCTATTCGAGTTAAGGATTTGAGCAATTGCAAGTATCGTGTTCGTGGATTCGATCATGTATTTGTGATTTTGTCGCCTTTTCTGGAATTTGAGATCGATAGTGAATAAGAATAATTAACCCTTAAACCTAAAAACCCTTTTTACCGCTTTAGACTTGTTATTCCTTAGTTTTAGTGCAGGAGATGTGTATACTTGCCAAGCTTATGATAGAATATTCATCGCGACTGGACAGTTAAACGATTAGATTTGCTTTTATCGAATTATTTTATTTTACTTCTAACTCGTTAAGTGTTTAGTTGTGTGATTATGACAAAAGACGAATACATGCTTAAATATAAAAATAAATCCTAACATCTTTAGGATACATTTTCATAAGATTAATTCTAAGGTTTACTTGGGGACAAGTAAAGTTCAAGTGGGGGGATATTTGATGAACTCAAATAAGTACATTTTATTACTATCATTTATCCTATTAATTTGACTTGTTTTACTATATTATGTATGAGGATTGATACTTAATCGTTTACTTTTGTAATTCTCAGTTGAAAACAAGCATTTGGTGAAACTTAGCGATTATGGACTAAAAACGGAGTAAAATGATCAAGATTGGAATTGGTTGTTGGAATGAAGAGAATGAAGACCACTGCCTGACTTTGAAGAATGCGCCGCATATGAAACTTTGGTCAACGAAGAATAACCAACTTGTTCTGCTCCAGATGCGCCGCATCTCACTCATTACATGCGCCGCATCACTATCAATATTTCACCAGATACGATCCAAGATACAAGAGGACATGCGCCGCATCCAAAGATGAAGATACGCCGCATCTTCTGGCGGTGTACGAATATTCCTGAATATTATAATCTTGGACCCCACGCGAAGTTAAGTACATGCGCCGCATCTACTTACTAGATGCGCCGCATCTTACCCTCAGACAGAAACTATAAATACCCCAAAGACCAGACGAATTAAGAGTTCCGAAGTTTTAACAGAAGACCGAAGACCAGAAACCAAGGACGAATTCAGTCAAGGCAGCAGCACAAGACACACCCAAATCAAAGATACAAGAGCTGTAAGAAGGTGCTGCATGTGTTTAATTCATTAAATAGTTTTGTTTTATTGTGTTAGTAAACTTTAATTCATCAAGATTGGTGGCTTGTGTAATGTAACAAAACGGAAAGGTTGCACTCCCTTAAAACTGCTTTCTCATCAATTAAAGTTTATATGTTAGTGTCATTGGTGACTTTTATTAGTGCATTGATAACCTCTGTGGCTAGCTGAGCATTGATCGGGTCGCCATGCCTCTGCCCTCGCCTGTTTATTAGATCGCCTATGCATTCTATGGTCTGTAGAAAAGTAGGAGAAAGATAAAAAGGATAGTCATAAGTAATCATTAAGGGTTTACTCGCCGATAAGATTAGAACCAACGAGAAAGGACTTAATCTCGGTGCGTTGCATCGAACTATACACTTCATATAACACTAGCAATAAAACAAGTGACAAACTACTTATCATAAGGACAGCCCTCTTATTGTCTCGAGTATTTATCTGTGTACGTGTGTGCTACTTGCTGATTCGTGCCTATTGGTTTAGTTTATTATTTAATTGCAACCAAATCGTGCCAGTCTCTCAGGCTGAACCCCCTTGCGTTAGATTAGATTGTATAGCTAACTTAATATATTAAAATACTGATTAGAATAACTAGATAATACGTTCCACTCTTAGTGATCGACACTCTACTTACCATTATATTCATACTGACCGGGTACACTGCTCGTTAGGTGTGTGTGTTATTGATAAGTCGGCTAAATATAAATTTAAAACTTGAGTAGGCATTAAAACTGCTAAACCGCAACGACACACGCAGCACATCAATCGTGTTCCTCGTTCGTACCTTCACTCTCGTATCTCTTCACCACCTTTGGGTGTTGTAAGTATCCTCGACTTCGTTTCATTCCTTTTCATTACTTGTCTTTTATTTCGTATGTGTAACAAATCAAATATAACGAAGGAAACTAAAAACTTAAACATATTGCGACTCACTTAAAGCTCTTAAGATAGACTCGATATCTCTCATTTCGTACGTACCATGTATATGTATTTTTACATACCTCGATTCCTTGTTCAAGGGTGAAACGAGATAGCGAAACATGCAAGCCTAATGATGTTAAACACTACCCCAAATCGACACCAATCCTAAGCATACTCGAACAGTTCTTATAAACTCTAAAACTAAATTTTTGGGCTTAATGGGCTAACGAGCCCAGCAAGAATTCAAAATGAGATTTTTGAAACAAAAACAGAAACAAAAGTCGTGAACTTTGTGAATAAAAATTGATTTTTGTAAAATATTTATTTGATAAAGATGACAACTTTTAAAAGGATAAAAGTTAACTTTTTCAAAAACTAAAGTTTGGACTAAATTTGCAAAATATTTCGTTATGAGGTCGAAAGTGTAAAAACTGTCAACCTTATGGATCGGAACTGAAAAGTTGATTTTTAATAAAAATATAGGGTAGAAACTGTAAATAGCCGAAAGTTAAGGGTAAAAGTATAAAACGGGTAATTTTGGACTAGAAGTGTAGTTATTTTAATAAAGGGGTTTAAAGTGTAACTTTGTAAACAAAAAGGGGAAAAACTTGACATAAACATTTTTAACTTTGGAACACTTTATAAATTTTACTTTTATTACATTTATAAAAATGATATATATCCATACTAATAACTAATACACTTTTTCTATAACTAAAAATATTTAAAATAAATATTTTTACTAACACTTGTGATAACCAACAATATTATACAACCAAGCTTTAATCGATGACGTCTTCGTAAAATAACAACAATAATTATCATAAGTTATCTATGAACTTAAGCATCTAAAATACCCAAATCCGACGCTATCACACTTGAAGGTTTTCATACTCGTCATTTCACATCGAGCCCTAAAACAAACGAATCTAAACTTATCGTATTACTCTAGGTCGCAAGTCGGAGCTATTCACTTACATCACTTGATCACTACTTGACTACTGTATCACTAAGGTGAGTTCGTAGTCCCACATTTTTACTATGTTTTCAAATCCCGTGGGGAGATACATGCTATTGATGAAGCGAAAAGTGTACCGCTTTTAGGGGGTCATTTAAGCCCTAAATCATATTTATTTGATCAAATATCGCCCTAAATCGTTCCTTTTGTCATTTTAGGTACTTTTGAGAAGAAATCTGGAAAAGGAAGCATTTTGGACGTTTTTGGAGCATAAAAGTGAAGAAAACGACAAAGTCTTAAAATTATGCTGGAAGTTACCTTTGACGGCGTCAGGATTATCCCCAGACGGCGTCATGGCTTGGCAAAAGTGGTGGATGTGAAATTTACTCATGATAAACCAGAGAAATTTGCATGGGAATTCTGACGGCGTCACCCTTTAATATGATCAAGGTCGTCACGGTATAAGTTAAAGCGGGACGGCGTCACGCCTAATTCTGACGGCGTCAAGCCTTGATAAGCCAGAACGGATTTTGGAGAGCTAAAGAGGGACGGCGTCAAGAAGGCCATCCGGGAACCCTAAAAGCGGCGAGGTGACGGCGTCACACTCCATAACGTGACGCCGTCAGATCTGAAAGTCTATATATAGTTTTGCAATTTTTTGTCATTAGTGTGGAACTTGTGTGGAACCTTGTGTGTGAAAAACCCTAAGACGATTTTAGCAGCTTTTTCAAGGCTTTTTGCCTTGAGATCTTCCATGTTACATTGAAGATAAGTTATCAATTAATCATTCAATATGTCTATATGTTGTTTGATTCTATCTTGTTCTTGTCTTTTGTTTAACATGCTAGGCTAGGTTTTCTTTGTGTTTGCTTAGATCTAATGAAACCTAGCTATTGATTATTGGTTATTAGTGTGTTATTAGTTGTATTGGATGATTGTTCATCTATGTTAGGCTTAAGAAAACTGGCTAACTTCCTATTCGGTAACTTGCTTGAATGTCTTAAGAAGCATGAACCAATGCGTACTAAGGTTTTTATGGTTGTATTTAATGCACAAGCGAATTCTAGTGATCCCATGTTAGGAGCTTCCTAGCCGGCTCGACATAGGAGTGAAGTAGGAGCTTGTAGAGTTGGGGAAGTACGTACGCCACCCCACGATTGGTATTAAGGAATACACCCGTCATCCACGCAACTAATACACACTAATCAACCGGTAAAAGATAGTTAGGGAGTAAGGAAATCTAAGTAAACACATTTCTCACCACATAAGTTTTACCACCTTTTCATTTTCAGTTATTTTATTTTATTTGCACTCGTAGTTATTTGGGTTAGTTGACTAGCAACTAATTCCGCCCACTCTTTCAAACCCGAGATTTTACTTGCTTTCATAAAAATATAAAAACATAAAAAGAATCTTCTCTCACCCCTAGACCTATTAGAGTAGTCTTTCAATCCTAACGACACTATTCCCTGTGGAGAACGATCAATCCCCCGTACTTACCACTACACTATACTACATCGGTCAGGTACACTGCCTTGTGGGGTTGTAAGCCTCTTGAGATCCCTCGAGAGGTAAAACCTGTTGTAAGGTCGCAAAACCACGCATCAGCTATAAATCTGAACACAAATATTTTTCTGTATTCTTCCCTGATTGATATTGCTATGTATTATTGCCTAAGTTACCACCCTGCCAAAAAGTCCCTCATATCATGAACCATTAATCACTTGCGAGTGAACGCGAATTTTATGAATAGATCTATTGGAAGTTGACAACTCATTTGTACTAGCCGGATAGATAACTATAGTGTTAGCCGGATTGATAGACAAATGCACTTTATTCGAATTAAGAGTCTGGCAAAACTTCTACGACGAGGGCATTATCACCCACATCATTACCATGATGTGGAATATTTATTACAACTATTATTACCCCCACAAGTTAAGGTTTGCGTGTCATGAGGCTTAGGGCAATATTTATTTATATGTTACACTTCAATATCATTGATTTTCCCCTACTATTTAACTTGTGTTCAAACTATTACAAATTAAACACTATGGATTCACTCAACCTTTGTGTTGACGTTTTAAGCATGTTTTATCTCAGGTAACTAAGGAATCTCAAGCACGGAGTTGGCATGGGCATTGGAAATCTACCCCCTCTTTATTACAAATAATTATATCATTCTTTTCAAACTCATCATCACTTTTGTGAAAAACTATCCTTTTGGCAACTAATGTGTAATCTCTGAATATTGAGTTTTCATTGAATGATATAAATGCAACTTTTAACGATTATCTATGCTTACGACTGTGATCTAATTAGTAATACCCCGTTTAAGTCTTTCGCTGTTATCTAAAATTTTAACGGGGTGTTACACTAGATCTATCTCAATAATGGAGGAGGTGTCTAGAATAAGCTAGATATAATAGTTAGGTGGCAACTTTGGCCTAATGGCAAGAATGGCCCTTCAAGTATCTTTCTTCTATTTTGGCCACACCACATATCTTAACACTTTTGGTCTATTGCAACTTTAACCCTTGAAGTATATTTCTTTTCTATTTGTGGCACATAACACTTTTCATAACTTTATAACACATGCTTGACTATCACTTCGACTATCAGGTTGACCACTACGCAACATTTGTTGACTGGCCAATCACATAAGGTCTTTATCCATTTTCATCTAGGGTAGGGTCCAAGTACCCGGGAAACGGGTCTAACAATGTAGCCTACTATATCATCTTAAAAATACTTTGTTTCTTAATGAATTTTGATAAAAAGTTTATATGACCCTATGCTTTATGTTTCGTTTGTAAAACTCGACTTATGTATTTGTTGGTCAATATAGCAACGTAATAGTTAAATTCAATCCAGCACTTTAGAATTGTAACGGTGACGACAACAAGGGTGAGAAGTGGTCGCAGTGATCAAATATAAAATTCTTATTAGGGTAATATATGAACTCTTTTGTGTAAATTCGATCCGCCACGTCAACGTATTAATCTTTTATACAAAACACCCACAATGCATTGAACCTAGTCTTGTTTAATTAATTTCCACATTATCATATTATTTTTATTCATTAATAATCTACTTCATATATTACACAAATTTAAATACTTAAAACATATTATATACAAAATCTACACATCAAAATACTTACTTACACTATATAAAAAGTGCATGAAAAAAATAACAAGGAGTAAAACGTGACCAGTTTGACATTACATATATCCACAATAAGTAAGTAGAAATACAACATGCATATTTAATGAGCTGATGTTGTGTAATGTTGTCAATAATTTATTCCGTATATATACCGTTTGTTCAGAGAGATGCGAACATTAAATATAGAAAAAATTACACGTTTGGTCCCTGTGGTTTGCTCAGTTTTCATGTTTAGTCCCTAAGTCATTTTAATTACACCAGAGATACCTATATTTGAAACCTTGCACTTTTAGTCCCTATTTTAGATGGACCGTTAGTTTGACCGTTAAGTGTTTAATTAATATTTTCCCGTTAATCTCTCCATTAATATTTTTTGCACCGTTAATCCTCATTTTTTAAAATGAATTTAAAATAGCAGCATAAGCTCGAACTCGGGTCTTGTTGCCCAAAAACCAACGCCCCAACCACTGGACTAAGTGTCCAGTGGTGTAATTATATCAAAATAAATTTCATTTAATATTTTTTTTGCTCAAACTCATTTTTATCCATTTTCGTCTGTTTATATACGTTTTCGTCTTTTTTTTACGTTTTTATACGTTTTTATACGTTTTCGTCCGTTTTCTTACAATTTCATCCGTTTTTCTACGTTTTCATCTGTTTTTATACGTTTTTGTCAATTTTTTCTGTTTTCGTCTGTTTTTATAGGTTTTTGTCTGTTTTTAAACGTTTTCGTATGTTTTTTTTACGTTTTCGCCCGTTTTTAACGTTTTTTGTCCATTTCTATCCATTTTAAAAAGTTTTCGTCCGTTTTTTACGTTTTCGCCTGTTTTTTACGTTTTCGTCCGTTTTCATACTTTTTTGTCTTTTGTTTTTTATGTTTTCTTCCATTTTCATCCGTTTTCGTCCTTTTTTTACAATTTTGTCCGGTTTTTACATTTTTGTCCATTTTTAAACATTTTCGCCTAATTTTTACGTTTTCGTCCTATTTTTTACCTTTTTTTTTTCTATTTTATAGGTTTTCATCTGTTTTTTAATGTTTTTGTCTATTTATTTTTTACGTTTTTGTCAGTTTTTATACATTTCCGTTCATTCTTATACGTTTTCGTCTGTTTTTTTACGTTTTCATTTTTTTATGTTTTTATACGCTTAGATTATACATTTTCGTTCATTTCTTACATATAAAACCGAATGAAAACGTATAAAAATAGACAAAAACATATAAAAACGAACGAAAAAGTAAAAAAAAATAAAACGAAAATGTTTAAAAACAGACAAAATGTATAAAAACGGACGAAAAAAAAACAACTAATAAACGATAAAACGACGAAAACGTAAAAAAACGACGAAAAAAAAAAAAACAAAAACGAAAAAACGAATGAAAACGCATAAAAAACGGACGAAAGGTAAAAAACGGACGAAAAAGGATAAAGTGGGCGAAAATGTAAAAAAATGGACGAAAACGTAAAAAAACAGACGGAAACGTATAAAAACTGACGAAAACGTATAAAAATAGACGAAAACGGATAAAAATGAGTTTGAGCAAAAAAAAAAGGTTAAATAGAATTTATTTTGATATAATTACACCACTGGAGGCTTAGTTCAGTGGTTGGGGCATTGGTTTTTGGGCAACAAGACCCGAGTTCGAGCCTATGCTGCCTTTTTTAATTCATTTTAAAAAATGAGGACTAACTGTGCAAAAAATATTAACAGAGGGACGAACGGGAAAATATTATTTAAACACTGTCAATCCAAAATAGGGACCAAATGAGTGCAAGGTTTTAAAAATAAGTATCTCTGGTGTAATTAAAACGATGTAGGCAGTAAACATGAAATCTGAGCAAACCACAGGGACCAAAAGTGTAATTGTTTCTTAAATTCATAAAGTATAAATAGATCATGCAATCTTATCGACAAAAGAAAAAGGGAGCTCCAGCCCGGACTGGCCTTCCCGGACCATACGTCTTGCGTATTCTCTCTCTGTTCGCATCTATGGTAATTTTAATCTCTTATGATGATGATCGTATTATTTGCTAATTGATGTTTGTAGAAGAAGGAAAAAAAACCCAACTTTATTTTTTTCAATTCGACTCCAACTGACAAACGAATTAATCAATTATGAGTCATATCTAATTATTCATCTGTTGTTACTAGGCAGATAGTCTGAAAGCGAATATGCAACTGAAGCCTCCATCAGCGATGGTAAGTCTAACGCACACATTATCATTTTTTTTTTTAATTATAATTTTACACTGATGGCTGACACTGGTTTTGTATTACAGGAAGATAAAAGATGGAGCCTAGAAGAAGAAATCGCAAAGCTAACTAAGGACATACTGAAACTTAGTTTCCATGAATTAGCTGAAGAAGAAGAGCCCATGACCTTTCCTTGCAAAGAGTTTTATGGTGATTATCAATGGTATATTTTGTCTCTGCATTTTAACTTTGTTTGCTACATTTTGTTTTTTCGTCTGAATGATACGTAATATTTACAGCCAAAATGTTATGAGCATATGGCCCAAATTAAGAGAAACGAAAAGGACTATAAAACCAATTGATGTTGGAGAGGTAATATATATCTATATATATATATATATATATATATATATATATATATATATATATATATATATTCATTCATGGTTTTTAAATATATTGATTTTTTTAAAACTTTTTTAACTGTAATTACATATTTCGGGGTGTTATGTTATTCTTATAGAAAATCAAGAAATTTCTTCGGAGGCGACGTGACATGATAGAGGGAGTACCATGTGTACATGATGTCGGTTTTGTAACTTTTAAGTTATCAGATAAATGGATAGATAAGGTATTTTTTTCTTTCCTTTCCGAATCTTTTAAAACATACATTACAATTTCACTTAGATTCTTATTGTTCCTTGCAGAGCATTCATAAGATGCTAAGAGATGGTATAGACACGTGGGCACCAAAACTTCCCATGGAAAGGGTTATGATACACATTCCGTCAATAGCAGGTGAGGAAACGATTGATGAGAGGCTTCGACACGCTTATATCCGAGACACACTCACTCGGATGCTTGAGTATTCTAAAGTTGTTGTGTCCTCCGGCGGATATGATTTGGAGGTATGTGTGCAGTCAATCTGGCTATGTTTGTTATGTTTAATCCTCTTACATTTTCATTTATATATAATTATATACATGACATTACATTTTCTGCAAGTTTGATACAGTATAAAATAGTCATGTCTTTAACACTAGAAAAACTCAACCTATGCTGGTCACTGTTAGGACACTGTAGTCTCTGAGTCTGTGGATCATTGTAGATTTATCCTTCAGGTTGTCTATCGGGTGTTAGACTAACTTTATCTGAGGTGCCGATTAGTTTATTGTACGATCAAAATACAATAAGCTTAGCCAAACTCTTGTGAACAAAGTGCTTATAAGCTTCTTGACGAGCCAAAAAGGGTTTCATGTTTAATCTTCTTAGAAATAGCTTATTTGCTAAAGCCATAAGCTTTTATAAAAGCTTAGCTGAAGTGCCAAACACCCCCTAGGCCCCTATATCAAAATGCATTTTTGGATGGGCTGTTAAATTACTTTCAAGGAGAAATGGTTAAACTACAATTTTATACCAAAACCTGTACAGATAATACAGAGCATCTTAGACACTTGACAGTTTCAACATTTCACTATTTTGGGTTTTGACGACATTGCAATTCAGGAATAAGTGTAGAGTTAGATTATTTGGTTTGTCCCATAACTGAGCTTTTTAGCTTGAGAGATTTAACCAGTTATTGACTTTAAGACCGTTCAATATGGACGTCCAGAAGTGACATTCACCTTTGTTTTATTAGCTTTAATTCAATATTGTAGCCACCATACTAAAACAATTATCAAAAACAAAAAAAGAAAAAAAAAAAAAAAAAAAAAAAAAAAAAAAAAAAGAAAAGAAAAAAAAAAAGAACGGGTTTAAACCCCCAAAGCCACTTTTCATTTCTTTTGAATTCTATTAACGCTGCTATCCTCTCTTTTTTTTAACCCTAAGACCTATATTAAGGAAAGTATAGAATCGATATAAATTTTAAAGGGTACAAAAAAAGATGGTATAATTGAATCAGTTTAGGATGCAAAATCAAATAATCAATGGCAGTTGAATAAATGGTGAATGCAGACCAAAATAATGATATTAGAGTAATTTTATATATCACTTTGTTCTTTATATGCATTTTGAATTATGATTTTTTTTTTCTGCAATTGTTGATTTTATACAACTTTATACAACTTTATGAGCCCTAAGTTTCTGCAATTGTTGATTTTAGTGTGATGGTCACAAGCCTTTTTGCTACTCGGCGACCCCCAAGTGGTTCCGTTCAATTATCTTTAGTTAGGTTTGTATGGTTATGTATCAGGTACATTTGTAAAGCTCGACTTTTCTTGGAAGTGAGCCGAACACTTTCCTTCTTTATCACACAAAGCACTCGACAAGATGATGACTCACAAACACAAGTTAAGAACAAGAGAAGTGTGGATCATATGGGAAAAATACTAGTCTAATGATTATAACCTTTGGAAAGAAATAATACAATGACTAGGAGGGAAAACACACACACACACTCTCTTTTGCAATATGAGACATCTACTAAGATATGAGAGTGTGTGTGATTTTATGAGTTCACAGCCATCCAAGTGGGCTTGGATGGGCTTTACATTGGACCTAATGTCGGCTAATGTATTGCACTACACTTATACTTAAGTTACAATCATTACTAGTGCCATAAGCCCACTATTCTTAGTACATATTATACATGACACATTAATTCTAGTTTACAAATGACCATCACTTCCTAAATAGCATAAATTAAATGCCAACAATCTCCCCCTAAGGGATGGTCATTTCAATGATGCTCCGGTGATTGGTCTTTTGTCTTTAGTGTCTAGAACTTTGTGTGTCGATGTATAATATTCTTCGTTTGATGTTCCTTTCATGCACTGTGATCTTTAATGTATCGTCTTTTGGTCGTTCTTGCCTTGATCTGCTTCTTCTATCCAGATGCTTTGTTGTTTGAGATGATGATGGTAGATGGACTTTCGTCAATACCTGCATAAGACAGTTAGCAATAAATCGTCCAGCGCTTATAGGTTCAGATTTCGAGATCGTTATCAGCATAGTGTGATAACTTTCTCTGATCTTAACCAAGGCCGTTGAGAGCCTCTGAAGTATACCGAAGTATCACTTCAAGACTGTAGACCGTTTGAAGCGAGTAACCATCATGACATAAGGCAAGATCTTTAAGATCTCAATAAGACTCATACAACTTGTATCCTTTCGATGAACACAAGTGTATTGCATTGGAAGTGTTCCTAAGAGATCTTTTGATGAATCTCATGTCTCTAGACTCAATAATGTGCGTTTTGGTTTTAGACGTCGGAGGCATGGAGCAGAGTGCCACCTTTTTCAATATCAACACATCTCGGAGTGAGAGGTCGATAGATTATGCAGTGTTCTCTGTGAGAAATGAAACAAATATCTTTTAAGAGATATCTGAGTGGATAGGAGGGGTGGTGCAGTGCGACACTGGGTCCATGACGTCTTGTCTTCAAAATCAGTATCACCTTAGTGAGTACCGATAGCAGATGTATTGACCCGGTTTCTGTCCTAAGTTTTCATGGAGGGCTATTTCTTTTCACCCTTTCATTAAAATTTTCCTTTTCATTCTTCAACCCCTTCTTTCTCCTTTCTCATTTTGCTCCTTTTTTCAATCATACCTAAGGACATCTAATTCTAAACTATTGGAATTGTCCTTGGGTAGATCCCTCCGGTTCTGGCGGATCATTGGACATAACCTAACCATAATCACCTTATTACTCCATGATTATCCTAGATTATTTGTCACATACCATTAAACCTTGTGAAAATCTCTCAACGTGTTTATGAGAAAACACATTTTGTTAACACATTGAGAGTTTTGTATTTTTGAAACACTCCCCCTCCACATGTGCTCATGCATTTTTTAAATAAATTGCACATGTTGGGTAGAGTTCGCACATTTGAAATGATCGATTTTCAATGATCATGACCTTCGCGAGACACGCTTACATCACTAGTTAGACTAGCTTGAAATTATTACCCGTCCCGGTCATATTCAAAGCTCATCTCTCGAATTGGTACATTCTACTCAGACAAGTCCTTTGCGAGACACGCTTACATCACTGGAAAACCAGCTTGAAATTATTACCCGTCCAGGACATGTCTTTTCGATAACGGACATTTAGTTTCGTCAATTCGAGGGTTCAATTGAGTCTTTTTGAAGAACTCGTTTTGAGATTCAAACCACAAAACTTCTTTTTGATCACATTCTAATCACGTCCTCTCCCCCTTATATTTAATAAACACTTAATCTCCCCCTCAAAAATAGCATGAAGTGGTATTTTTGAAAACAGTTGATTAAAATGAAACTTTTTGTGGAGAGATGGGCTGATTTTAGCATGAAAATCGGAACATTTTTCTTTTTATATTCTCCCCCTTAAACAAAGCGTATGTTGAAAACATTTTAGTTTAAAAGCAGTTAGAGAGCTAACCAGGGGCGAATCGAGGTGTTTTGTGAGCACAAAATTTATAGAAAGACTTTGAAAAATCTTTTTGAATCAATTTTGATTAAGTGCTCACGGTTTTTGCTTTTTGCCATTAACATTGTGAGTCCTGATTGGAAATAATCAGAAGTCATTCAATGTAGCGCGGGTTTCGTACTGAAATGCACGAAAGCCGTAATGAAGAAAAATTTGAGAAACGACATGTTTTAGAAAAACATAAAAAAGAACTCTCGCTCAAGCATCTGTACATGCCCGTATCATTGTTGAATGACTTTTCTAGATACGTACAGAATATAGATTATACGAGAGACATGTCGTGAGAAGAATATTTTTTGGTTTTTGAGTTTTATATTTTTTATGTCTTTTTGAAATTTTATGTATTTACAGTATTAATTTTAACAAGTATATATTTACAAAAATATTTACATGCGAAGCCTGTTGATATAAATCAAGAAGATTCGAGAAGACTTTCTAACTCTTCGGGAGTTAGGCTTCACATTCCAATTCGACGAACTAAGTTTTCAAACCGCTCTTTTGGGAGGGCTTTAGTAAATAGATCGGCGAGTTGATATTCAGTCTTCACGAAAAACAATTCAACAGTACCCTCTTCAACGTGCTCTTTTATGAAGTGATAGCGGACTCTAATATGCTTGGTCTTCGAGTGTTGCACTGGGTTGCACGAGATGGCTATGGCACTTTTCGAGTCGCAATACAAAGGTATGCGGTCGAAAGAGAAACCATAATCTGTGAGTTGTGTCTGCATCCATAGAACTTGAGCACAATACGCAGATAGAGACACATACTCGGCTTCTGTTGTTGATAAAGCAGTGCAGTCTTGTTTCCTTGAGGACCAGCCTACTAGCTTTTCTCCCAGAAATTGCGCTCCGCCTGATGTACTCTTTGCTGTAACTTGGCAACCGACATGGTCTGCATCTGAAAATGCTATTAGTGTAAACTCCGAATCCTTCGGATACCAAAGTCCCATGTTAATGGTTCTTCGTAGGTACCGAAAGATCCGTTTAACCTCTTGGAGGTGAAGTTCGGTAGGCCTTGCCTGAAACCGTGCAAGTAAGCAAACAACAAAATGAATATCTGGTCGGCTTGCAGTTAGGTACATGAGAGACCCAATCATGCTCCGATATTTCTTCGGATCCATGGGTTTCCCATATAGGTCAGCGCCTATCTTGGGTGAAGTGACCATTGGAGTACCAACAGAGTCACAATTGTCCATTCCATGTTTTTTCAAAATCTCAATTGTGTATTTAGCTTGATTTAGAAAAATTCCACGTGGGGATTGATGAATTTGTAAGCCTAAAAAGAATTTTAATTCACCCATCATGGACATTTCGAATTTGCTTTTCATAAGATTTTCAAAATGTTTTGAATGTTGCGGATTAGTGGACCCAAATATTATGTCGTCCACGTAAATCTGAACAATCAAAATGTCATTTTTGTATTTTCTTGTAAACAAGGTTGGATCAATCGTTCCTTTGGTGAAATTATTTGACAACAAGAAAGTTGATAACTCATCATACCACGCCCGTGGGGCTTGCTTCAAAACATATATTGCTTTCTTTAGCTTGTAGACGTATTCTGGATGATCTTTGTCAACGAATCCGTCTGGCTGACTCACGTACACTTCTTCCTTCAGAGTTCCATTCAAGAAAGCGTCTTGATGTCCATTTGATAAACTGTGATGTTCTTGTGAGCTGCGTAAGCTAAGAAAATTCTGAGTGCTTCAAGCCTTGCAACTGGTGCGAATGACTCTTCAAAATCTATCCCTTCTTCTTGTCTGTATCCCTTTGCCACCAGACGAGCTTTGTTACGAATTACAGTCATTTCTTCATCCTTTTTGTTTTTCCATAACCACTTAAGATCAATGACTAGTTTGTCAATTGGTCTTGGAACTAAATCCCAGGTGTCATGGATTTGAAATTGAAGAAGTTCTTCCTGCATCGCTTCAATCCAGGCATTATCTGCCATTGCTTCCCGAATGTTCTTAGGTTCTATGAGACTGACTGAGCAGACATAGATGCACATGTCACAATCGGTGTTTAGTTGTTTTCTCGTCTGAATTGGTCTTGAGGGTTCACCAACAACCTGTTCTATCAGATGGTCTTTTGTCCACTGTAATGTTGAAGGGTACCTTAGACTGAAAGAATGTATGTTAGACGGTTCATGTAATCTGGAAGATGAATCACCAGATTCTGTTCCAAACGGTTTTTCAAAGACTTCTTCGTCTAACACAACATTATTTTGTTCTTGCTCATCAATTCTTGGTAGAACAATTTCAATTACTGGAGATAGTGGAGTAAATGTAGATGATGTTGATGTTGAGGGGGTTGGTGCGCCAGCTTCGAATGTTGTGGATGCATCTGGATTTAGTGGTGGTGGTGGTGGTTGTTGATTTTGAGTGGGTGCAGCGGAACGTTGGTTAGATGCATTTTTCGAAGCGCCACCATAGTATTCATCATACATAAACTCGAAGAAATTATCCAGTTCTTGAGTTGTGGGTTGTTCATCATGAATTGATTGAGCTCCTTGAGGTGCGAGTCCCGAACTGATATGTCCGGAAGTCATCGGGTTAAGCGCGGGGTTCTAGAGCGAGTATCTCAGAAGCCATTTGTGAAATTTCATCAAACTTCACATTCATCGTCTCCATTATCTTTTTCGTTCTCCTGTTATACACCCTGAATGCCCTCGAGTTTTCAGAATAACCAATGAAGATTCCAATATCACCCTTAGCCTTCAACTTTCCCAGATCTTCCCTGTCATTTGTTGGATAGCATAAAGCGCCAAATACATGAAGATAAGAAATATCCGGTTTTCGGTTGTTGATAAGTTCATATGGGGTTTTATTGAATCTTGGATGGATTAGGGATCGGTTTTGAGTAAAACAAGCAGTAGAAACAGCATCAGCCCATAAGAATAACGGTGCACTGAAATAAATCAGCATTGTGCGAGCAGCTTCCACAAGAGTTCTGTTTCTTCTTTCAACTACTCCATTCTGCTGTGGAGTTCTGACAGCTGATGTCTGGTGTGTAATACCAGTTTCTTCAAAGAATGTTCTTAACTCCTGATTTACAAATTCCGTGCCATTGTCAGTTCTTACTATCCTAACTGGAGCTTGAAGTAGAACTTGAATCCGATTCAGAAAGGTGATGATGGTGCCTGGTGCTTCGTCTTTTGATCTCAAAAACTTTACCCATGTATATCTTGAGTAGTCATCAACAATCACAAGAATATACTTTTTCCCATTTATGCTTTGAACTCTCATTGGGCCACATAAGTCCATGTGCAGCAAATGCAACCTATCAACCGAACTAGGTACGGGTTTAGGTTTGAATGTTGCTCTTTTGCTCTTTCCCTGCTCACAGGATGGACATAGGTGTTCTTTGGTGTATTTAAACTTTGGGAGACCGGAGACGATGTTGTCTTTGGCAAGCTTGTTGATTGTGTCAAAGTTAAGATGGGACAAACGTCTATGCCACAACCAGGATTTTGTTTCGCCTGCCCTGGTCATGAGACAAATAGGAGATGAAGAGGCCATTTGGTTTATGTCAATTGCATAGAGATTGGTGCCACGATTCCCAATTAAGAGATCATTCCCCACCAAATTCCTGACAAAACAAGTGTTTCTCCTAAAAGCAACCTCTAAATCTGCATCACAAAACTGTCCGACTGAGAACAGATTGTGTCCCAACCCTTCGACATAGTAAACCCGAGTGATCAAGTAATTTCCAAACCGAAGATCTCCATAACCCAGAATAGCTGCAACATGATCATTCCCAAAACGTACAGTCCCCATGAACTGCCACACAAAATTGATCAGCAGCTTCAGATTCCCGGTCATGTGCTTGGAGCAACCCGAGTCGACGATCCAAAGACAAATTTCAATGACCTGCAAAGAACAGATGATTTTGTATATAGAAACCGTTTAACATTTGGTTCCAGTGGGTTAGATGAAACAGGTGAAGTACACTTAGAGATGGTTTCCGTTGATGCATTGGGAACTATTTCTAATGTGCCATTCTTAAGTGTGAACATTCTACCCGTTGGTTTCCATGCACAAAACTTAGAGTGATCCTTAGGCAATAGGCTGCTAGTGGTTTTCCTAGCTTTTGCAATAAGTCTTCGAATATATCTTGACTTAGCCTTAGTTACTAAAGGAACCTTTTTCTATTCAGGCATATCATTCACATTCACAGTATCAGAAACAATATCATCACAAACATTTACAGACAAAGTTTTCTTTTGCATTAAACAAACAGATTCATTACATGCATTCAAAACGCTGGTCTTTTCATTACATCCAGATGATATTTGTTTCTTATTTGAAAGCTTTAAATTCCTAGGGTGTTCTTCTACTTTCTTGCATGCACTCTCAGATACAGGCGAGACACTAGTTTTCTTGGTATTGCTCCTAGTCTTTTGTCTGCTCCTAGAGTTGCTTACTAATCCTGTAGAAGGTAAGGCACACTCATTAGAATTTATGGGGTTGTCCTTAGATGATGTTGTAGCATTCCTAGACTCATTTGGATTATCTTTCTTACTTTTTTCTATCGCCCTATATGTTTTAGATGTAGAGGCAGACGTAGTAGTGGGACTAATCCTATAAAGGCCAGGCGCTATAACATTTGATGTTTGGACAACTACTTTCTCTTTTTGTTTCTCATTAGGCAAGGGGGTTGATGGTGCAATACCAGTAGTTTCCTCACCCTGCCCTTTTTGACTTGCAAGCTGAGACTTCAAAAAATCAATTTGACCTTGCATGTTTTTATAAGAGCGCTCAT
This sequence comes from Artemisia tridentata subsp. tridentata, assembly GCA_021014915.2. Taxonomy (NCBI): domain Eukaryota; kingdom Viridiplantae; phylum Streptophyta; class Magnoliopsida; order Asterales; family Asteraceae; genus Artemisia; species Artemisia tridentata. The sequence goes on along the minus strand of CP139508.1, from coordinate 487,023,498 downwards.
AAGACAGTTTGTCATACTTGCATTCTTCCTTTTTCGTATCAAGTTGTTTAAAATAAGTAACATTTTGTTTTTCAATCTTGGCAAGTGCCTTTTCATATTTTACAACAATTTCAGAAGTCTCAGCTCGAAGTCGTTCATCATCCTCAACAGAATATGTTTGGTAAATAATAGACATAATGTTAGTCGATAGAGCTTCGAAGGAGAGAGAGTCATTTTGTTTTTCCAAAATCATTATGCGTTCCAAGTATTCATTAGCTTCCTTCACTAAGGATTTGTGGTCCTTAACGAATTCTGCTGACTCTTTCAAAAGATTGTGTTCCACATTTTGAACAACCGCATAGATTGCAGCAATGCATGGATTAATGTCATTGTCAAACATTCCTTTTAGTTCAGTATGAAAACTTGAAAACCAGTCTTTGTTGTTACTGTTTGTTTTGGATGCCACAATACTTTGAAGTGTTTCAATTCTCTGTTTAAGATCAACCAAATATAGTCTAGCTGCACTTGTTTCACAAGTGTTTTTAGATGCCATTTGTTCGATGTTAGACAGATGTTTTGAGACAAATATTCATTTTGCGACAGCCACTGGTTGTTTGAAAAACATTGGTGACTCTTTTTGAACAAGATGAACCCCAGAAAGTTTGTTAAGTTCATTATAGTCTATGGGTTTTATTTCTCTGTTCAATTGTCGCATTTTGATTCTACTCTCTTCGGAAAGCTTAATCGTCTCAACAGAATCATAACCCGGAGGAGGATCATGCACATCATTTATAAGAGTACCATCATATAACACATTCTGTTCTTTCTGAGCCTTTTGAGATTATAAGGGTTTTCACATCCAATTGCCATTTTCTTTAAAGTATGTAAAATCGGGTTTTTATCGTTTATTAACAAATTAATTGTTTGTGCAGAATGTCCCCTTTTTACAAGTAAATCTTCCAACTTTGCAATGGTTTCCTTTTTGTCAGTAATCTCTTTAAGAAGATCCTTTTCACGTTTTGAAAACCTTTCATTCAACTCCTTCTTTTCTTTTTCAAGATTGGAATAAGTTGATTTTTGTTTTGAAAGCAGGTTGGTTAGTTCAGAAATTTCTTTGTTAAGAGATTTGATTTGCAAATTCAAATTAACATCGAGAGTGTCAAATTTTATTTGCAAACGTTTCTCTCTTAACTCAGAATCTCTTAAGCTAACCTCAAGATCTGTCTGACGTTTGTTGTGAAAATCAAAAGCTTTTTCATTATCCTTATAACTCTTAAGCTCAGCGGTCAATTTGTCATTCGCGGCCTTAACATCGCGATTAATCTTTTTGACCTTTTCTATTTCCATACTACAATTTTGCAATAATGATTCAAACATAGCACGTGTTTCCTCATCATTATCAGTATGCTGTGACTCGAATTCTTCATTAGGATCCATATCTGGAGTTACCAAATTAGTATTACTACAACTTGTATCAAACATTTCATTATTGTGACATGTAGCATATGGTTGTACCTCAGAAACCGCATTTGTGTCAAAAGCAGGAGGTGCTTCCGAGTCCGTGTCGTACTTTGCCTCCTGGAGATTTGCCATAAAAATGCAGTTTGCATCGATGTCCTCTTGATCTTCTGAATCATCCATAATAGCCATGAAGTCATTCTCTTCTGCACTCAACTGAAGCCCAGCCGTTTCCTTCTGTGCCAACATTAATGCTTTCTGCAAATACGCTGGATCCCTCTTATTCGGCTTGTCGGGACAGTTCCTAGCCATGTGACCAATACCCTGACAGTTGAAGCACTTCATCACATTACCCTGATTCATATTCCCAGCTCCCTGAGCAGCAACATTCCCAAACTGATTCCCAACATTCTGACCCCTTTGATTACCAACAGTTGTACCCATCTGATTCCCTGCATACTGACCCATCTGATTACCAACATACTGCCCTGCATTCTGATTACCCATCTGATATCTTGGAGCATATCCCTGCTGATTCCCATATCCCCCAACCATCTGTCCTTGCTGACCCAAGTTGAAACTCGGCTATGCAATTTGCTTGTTGCGAGTGTTCGATGAGATTTGTTGATTGTTGTTGGTGGGTGTGGAGTAGCGTCCTTGGAATGCTTTTGTTAGGTAAGCAAAAGCTTGAGTCAAAGCATCCGTTGACTCATCCTGATCATGTTGATCTGGGTGTTGCGGGTATTGTTGTTGTGGGATTACATGTTGTTGTTGTTGTTGTGGGTAGAACGGTGTTTGAGAGTTGTATTGTTGTTGCATGAATTGTTGGGATGAAGATGATGAGGGTTGTGTATTAACTGTTGCAGGTGTAGGTGTTTGGACTATGAGTGCAAGAGGATCATGTTGTTTTGCCAACTTTTCTTTTCTGACTTCATTTGCCTCTACCTGGTTTTGCTTTAGGAAGTCATAAAGCTGATCATAGTTCACCTAGTGAAGGTTTTTTGTTTGGTTGACAATAGTGACATATCGTCCCCATTCTTCTAGAAGGTTGTTGATGAACTTGATGTTTTGAACAATTGGTTTAGGTGCCAAATTGTTTCTGATCAACTCATTCATTAGAGTACAAAACCGTGTGTAGTAAGATTCAATCTGTTCAGCTGGTGTGGATGTGAACTTCTCCCATTCAGTCAGAAGCTTGTTTTCCATGTCTTGTTTACCAATGTCTGTACCATAACAGAGTCTTTTGACTCGTTCCCACATAGCATGAGCAGTTTCACAACTGTCTACAGCACATAATATTTCTTGTGGTAAACCAAGTTGGATTAAATGCATTGCCAAGTCATCTGCTTCAATTTGCTTCCAATCTGCCAATGTGTATTCCTCTTCCGTTTGTGTCCGGAAGGTTGCTTCAATTGGAGGTGTTGCATCAGGATTCCCAGCTGTGACTTGAATCTGACGAGGCTTGAATGGACCTTTCTCGACGGAGTTAATCAAGAGTCTACCTTGACCTTGAGGCTTGGTTCTCATGTATCGAAGCATACGACTCGTCCATGGAAGATAACCACCTTTTTCTAACATTGGAGGACGGTTTTCTGAACCTGCGGCATGAATGTCTTGTTGTGTAGTCATCTTTGAAATATTGTATGATAAAGTGGATTGAGGATCTTTGCAACAAAATAGGAGATGTTGTTGATGAAGCCTTGGTTTGTTGTTGATGATCGTTGAAGTTGTAGGTTTAGATGAACGAAACAAATTTAAATAAAGTTACAAAATTTGATTAGAGTATAATTAAGACAAAGTCAAAAGTTTACAATTTCGACAAAGTTATGTAAATTACAATTTAGATAAAATGACAATTTCTATAGAAATTTCAATTTGACCAAAATTTATATAAATTATGGCAAAATGTCAATTTAGATAGAAATATATCTAATTTATATAAATTGGTAATTTATATAAAATCTAACACTCTTATACAAGAGGGTAGATATCCGTTTGTCGAAGTATTTTACACTCTCATACAAGAGTTAAAATACCGAGTTCACTTTTGAGTTGACGAAATTACGTTCGAATCAAATCCTCAAAAGTTATTTAACTTTGAAATCGTTTCACACAAGTACGAGGGCCACACTGTCAATTCCGAAAAGACAAGGACTGAAGTTTCCAAATCCGAAAACTGCTCTAAATTGCGAAAGCCTAAGTCAATTGCGAAAGAGGGTTGAATTGCGAAAGACAACATCAATTGCGAGACAGTGTCAATTGCGAAACAATGTATCAATTCCGAAATCAGTACCAATTGCGAGAGCTTGTAGCAATTGCGAAGAACTGCTGCAATTCCGACAACTTGAAGCAATTGCGAAGAACTGCTTCAATTCCGATAAAAGTTCTGAATTCCGAAAACTCGACAGAATTTCGACAAAATGGTTGACTTTCTGAATTTCGATAGAAGCAGTCTTGTACCCACTCTCACCAACTTTTTGTCCTTTTGCTACTTGCCTATGCAATGCCCATACTTGTCAGTCTTTTCCACTGCCAACTTTTACTAACTTTTACTAACTTTAATAATTCAACTCTTTCAATAAACAATCCAAAACAAATCTTATACAAAATTTGTGGATTAATATCGATCAAAAACTAAGAACAACAAAAAAAATCCAACTCACAAATACTATGTTCGATTGAAAGATACTTACAACATCACAAACCAAGTCGCATAAACCACGAACAAACACAACTTTATGAGTTTATTAGCGTATGAAGTTCAAGAAAAACATAGATTGTAGCGTTTTTAAAGAAAAAACGTTACAAGGGATGTTTTTGGGACCGAACACACAAACAAACCTACCTTGAAACCTTGCTCTTATACCACTTGTATAGCTCGACTTTTCTTGGAAGTGAGCCGAACACTTTCCTTCTTTATCACACAAAGCACTTCGACAAGATGATGACTCACAAACACAAGTTAAGAACAAGAGAAGTGTGGATCATATGGGAAAAATACTAGTCGAATGATTATAACCTTTGGAAAGAAATAATACAATGACTAGGAGGGAAAACACACACACACTCACTTTTGCAATATGAGACATACACTAAGATATGAGAGTGTGTGTGGTTTTATGAGTTCACAGCCATCCAAGTGGGCTTGGATGGGCTTTACATTGGACCTAATGTGGGCTAATGTATTGCACTACACTTATACTTAAGTTACAATCATTACTAGTGCCATAAGCCCACTATTCTTAATACATATTATACATGACACATTAATTCTAGTTTACAAATGACCATCACTTCCTAAATAGCATAAATTAAATGCTAACAACATCATAATTTGATAAATTACTGTAACATTCCAACAGTTTTTATTTAGTACATATAGCGTTTAGGAATCTTAGGATATTGGTCAATATAAAAGTAGGTTTATACTCTTTGGTTTGAGTTTTGAACGATTCAGATAAAGTTGCTCCGTCTCAAGAAAACGGAAATGTTACGCCAGTGGCAGTATCCGTGTCCTGCATTTGATTTGAAACAGTTTTTTTTCGTTGAGTTAGTTAATACTTTTCTTAATAGTAAATTAGTAATGATGATGCTAGTTGTATTGATTGGTGTCCTGATTAGTAATAATTTGTTAGTCGGTTCAAGAGATTTGACTGTCAGATTGTTTTCGTTGCGTAAAAGTGAGAAATCGGATAAAATGGATAAGCCTTCTATGTTTTGAGGACATACTTGTAGGTGAAAAGAACAGGTTTAACACTTTAACTCCACGGAAAACCATCCCTCAATCTTGCAGTTTTATGAGCTTAATAATTCCATTTATTTCAGGCACGTCAAGCTCAAGAAGACGAATTAAATAAATGCTTTTTGAGGAAAGAAAGAGATGGAGATGTGGTGATATACGGTACAGCTGATGGAAAACCGAAACCTCTTATTCGTGGGAAGGGGGATGAAGGTTTCAACAATGCATTTAATGATCTTGGAGCTTTATGGTACTCCCTCCGTCCCAGTCAAAGTGTCCAGTTTTACTTTTTTTGGTCTTTCTTATTCAACTTTGACCTTAAATATTTTTATTTGTGTTATATAATACTCGATGAAAAATATATGAATGAATTAAGTTTTAAATGTATTTTCATATGGTATAATTTTCATCAAGTATTATATAACACAAATAAAAATATTTATGGTCAAAGTTTAATAAGAAAGACTTAAAAAAGTAAAACAGGACACTTGTAATGGGACGGAGGGAGTAATTTATTTACTGAATTTCTCAAAACGTATTTATCCATTGGCTAGTATCAATTGGCCTGTCTGTATATGCAGGACTGGACTTGTAAGCGGAAATGCAGATTGGATAGTATTTTTGACTCCGGTATGGCGACAGGAGTATATTAAAATGTGCTTTACTGTAAGTAATTTTTTTAGACAGCAGCTAACATGTTAAAAAAACAATGAGAAACTGGATACTTATCTTTTTTTTTCCAGGCTGCTGAACATGCAAGGTGGATCTCGGATAGGCACTACAGAGTAAGCTATGCAGCGTATCGAACTCGTGCTGAATTAAGAACGTTGTTTACTTTGCTGGAGCAAGGTATTCCTGATATTGTTCATGAATTTCGTATTTCTTTTCGTGAATAAATAACGTGATTACTAAAATTGTTTTCATCTACAAAAATCATTAAAAGGAATCTGGCTTTCGACTCTTTTAATCTGTTTCATTTTTAGTTAAAATTATAGTACATAATAGGATGCACGGTACCTTTTTATTTAGAGCCATAATGTCCTGTGTATTTCCCATTTACATAATGCAAACATCTAGCAGATACTCAGTTACCGACATAATAGGATGCTAAGTAAGTACATATATGGTAACAATGGTTGTGGGATCCCATAAAAGTTCGGCTATAGTAATTTGTGTCTCAGGTACTGCTGCAAGTTTTAAGTGTGTCAGTTAGTTTGTGTCCCGGGTACTACTGCAAGTTTAAAGTGTGTCAGTTAGAATGTTGTATCTGCAGTAAAGTCTGTATCAGAATCTGCATCAGTGTTTGCAACTATGTACTGTTTAATTTATGTCTGATAATAGGGTGAAAATTGCACACCACTTCTCACATCTGAAGCGAGCATACTTCTAGCAGCCACATAAGTTTTTACCTATTAACATTTCTTATCTACAGTCTTGACTATGATACTACGTATCATAATTTTCGCCAAACAAATACATAACAATGTAAAATTACTCGAAGGAATAAATATTCATCAACCATTCAAATAGAGTTGCATAGTTAAGTCCATAGTTTTGTATTGCATTTAAGATGGCTGAAGTTCACTTTTTTTTTTTTATTTATCAGACGAGGCTGTGAAGTCGCGTGGGCATACTGCTGCAAGTATTTCTGAGTGTGCTATTAAGTAAGCTTGTCATGCTTTTATCATACGAGTAGAGTGGTAAACTTGCTGTAATAAAACTTTTATTTCCAAATTTTGTATTGCATTTAACGATGTCTGCACCAGCACCTTTGTTTCATAAAATGGGATACCCTAGTTTTGAGGTCAATTTTCGTATTCAACGCTTTGCTTTATGTTCTTAACAGGTATACATACTTGCGAAACAATCGATTGGCTGAAACTACATTCAATTTGAATGAGATGCTTCGTAAAGAGGTATTATTATGATTTTCTCTATTACTACCGAATGTTATGCTATTTGTATGTTGTATTTTTGTGATCTGCTCAAATTCATTGCCGAATAGGGGAATACTTTTGGCTATTTGCTAAGTACACATGCTCAAATACGTAAAATTACGAGTGATTCTTGTAAAGACATCGATAAGTTAAAGAGGGTAATAATTTCTTTTCGTTACTTCTTTCTTATCTCGGTCCTAATTTTATTGCTTTCTTGTTCTTGAATATTAAGTTAACGGATATATATGGTTGCAACAGGCTTCAGAGTTGACGTTGGAGAAGGTTGAAGCCGTGGAGAAGGATAAACGACATGCTTTGGGACTCCATCTGCTCGGGTTTACTGAGGTACATGTTCTTTTCAAATTGAATGAAACAAATAATCAGACCGTATACCAATTAAAAAACCTAGTTCGGTTCTAACTGGGCGCAAACTTTGGGGTGACTATTCAATACTAATTAACTCGAATGAAGACATTTCAAAAATGTAGAAGAAAAAATGATGCGACAAGTTTTCTATTTTTTGTAAATTTTCCTGATTTTATAAATATGATTATGTAAACTATATTATTGTATTAATAATGTAACTGTCCTTTTCAGGTTCTCAAACAATCTTGTTTAACAGTATTGCCACATATCCTTTGTGAATATCTTTACAAATTATCTGAGAAGTTTAACAATTACAATTCCTCCTATTCGTCTGTGCTCAAGGTACATGTTCTTTTTCTCATACAATATTGAATTTAATTTCCCCTTCTTTTAAACAACAGTTGCTTAAAAATTCTTCTTTTGATCTTCAAAAGGTTAAATGTGAATAATTTTTGTCTTGATTTAGCATAATTTGGAAGCAAACCATTGATATATTTACTTACCAAAGGCTATTTCTCATACGATATTGAATTTAATTTCCAGTTCTATTTTCATTTTCTAAAAATTAATTTGCTTTTTAGAAAGATATGTGATTATTTTTGTTGGGAAGTTAACGTAAGTTTCAAAGTTTTGGCAGGATGGGTCTGTTGCGAAAAAAAGCAGATTATTGTTGTGTGAGGCAACAGCAGTCGTCATGGAAAAATGCTTTCAACTGTTGGGGATCACTCCGGTATGCATTATCTAGTAGATTCTTTTTTTAATTCAGTTTCTTGGGCCATTTTATATCCTCGGATTCTGTATTCGAGACATTTTCGCTACCATACATTGAATCATTTCTTGCTTAACTTTTTCTGGAAACATAAGCTCATTACCATAAATTGGTTTAGGTGTATTCTGGAAACATTAAAAGTACCAAACTCGTGGATGAAGCCCAGCCATCGGGGTATCTATCATACTTGAAAAAACGATTGTGTGTAAACGAACCAAAGGATCTTGTCATCACTCCTGATTCTCTTTCTGTTGCCAGGTAACTACTTTTTTTTATTTCATGCACTCAAGTAAATTATAGTGTTGCTGGACTTCAAGTAAATTATAATGTTGTTGGCATAGAATATAGTTCCAGTGAAATGTGAGAAATTATGAAAAACACAATTTGTAACCTTAATTCATGTATTTTTACGATTTTTTTTTTTTTTTTTTTTTTTTTTTTACGTAAAGCTAGTTCTTTAGTTGCATAGAACAAATTCGTGATTTGAACTTTGGAAATGTAACCTTTGATTCATGTTAATTACAAAATATCATATTAATGTTGAAGTTTTGAATCATCTTAAAACTCAGAATTTTATTTATATATAGTATTACACTTAGAAACCTTTACACAATTTTATTTTATATAATATTACAATTTTATTTTATATAATAGAATAAATTGCACTTTTGGTCCCTGTGGTTTGGCCAAATTGCATGTTTGGTCCTTATCTTTTTGAAAGTGTAGCGAACGTCCCTATTTTTAAATTGCAAATACAGTCCCTGATCGATGTGAAATAACCAAATTACCCCGGATAGAAAAGGAAGAAGACAAGGGTAATTTGGTCATTTCACATCAATCGGGGGACTGTATTTGCAAGACAAAGTTCAAAGTAGGGACGTTCGCTGCACTTTCAAAAAGATAGGGACCAAACATGCAATTTGGCCAAACCACAAGGACCAAAATTGCAATTTACTCTATATAATATTACAATCTGTCTTGCACAAGTGCTTTTCATGTCTACTGTATCAATGGTCAGGACTTTGCATAACCTAGTGCTGTTGAAAACCAAGCGATTTCTCTATTACTGTATCAATTTGTGGTTGTTTTGATATTCATCAGGGATCCATCCAGAAGTTCCCGCTTTGAGCTGATTGCGGTTCGTCCCCAAATTGCAAATCCGTTTAAAGAGGGCAAGATGTGCGGGTATATAATAGTATCGGATGTGTATGGCGTGAGAGTAGATGGGTGGGTGCCGATAGACAATCCAGATTGCGGGTATGTTTCATTGTTAAACTGTGATTGGTATGATGCAATAAATATGCAAAACCATGGGCTCGTATACCCCGGCAATACAAGTTCGGGTCATACAGTGCCACTTTCTCCCTCCTTCTTGATTCTTATGGATCTCACTGTCGAAACGGAGGAAAAGGATTCATTTTTTCAACTTGGTTATAAAGGTTGTAGAATAGACTTGTCAAGGTTTGAGGCGAAGGATGCAGCCGATGGTGAGTGTCGTTCTATCATTGTTAAAGGTAAGGATATGGTTTTACACATGTATTATATTCTTTTGAAAGATGCCGTGGATAGTTATCTTGAAGTAACATTTGAGAGGGATGCGAATGCGGCTCCAGATGCAGATCCTCTTAAAGTTTATGGTGAAATAAATGCTTTTTATGGCAACAACTTTCCCTATAGTAGTGATCCTATAATAAAACGTGATTACGAGACATCACTTTTTAATCCTGATGCTAATTATGGTTTACGGGCTGGCCAAATTAAGCTAAGGAAATCAGTCTTGGCTGTACCAAGAAATGGCTCCCTTGTAATTAGGGCAGACTTGAGACAAGTTGATTCTGGTAAGTTGATTATGGATAGCAGTACAAGTTTCACTTTTGAAGAGGCCATCAGCTGTATTCCAGGGAAAGATTGCTCCGGTACAAAAGTCGGCATTATCTCGGGGGAAGGATGCTCTTTTCATGTGAAAGTCAATTGGAACTACAAAGCTTCACCTTGTTGATTCCTATCTAGTCTATGTTATGCTATGCCATGCTATGCCATGGCCTATGATGATTCCTAGACAATTTTTTATGAAACTGTGCTAGTGTAAAGCGTCTTTATTGTACGTGTACCCTCGGTATAAACCTAGTGCCAAAGACAGTGTGCCATGAAATATGTGCAGCTTGTCACTGGTTCAATGTATATCGTATGAGATCTCTTTTGAATGAACTGTGGTGGATGGTTATAAGCTTCTCACAGTTATCTGGCTACTGAATAACCTGTTTGTTGCACATAGCAAGTGATGATAATTATTTGCAGCAATTTGAGTGAAAGAAATAACAAAAAAGTTGTAAAAAGGTGTTACCTGTGGCGAGGTGAACCATGTGCTCTCAAGGTTCTTTTGCGTTGTATTTGGTAATATGAAGAGACTAAATCTTGCCTAAGGGCACCCGCTGGACAAATACTCGATACATTTAGTAAGGCTAGCTACTTGTTTTTAGTAAGCCAAATATATCATTACTCAATTTCATTCATTAAACTCCATCAATTTAAAGATTCGATTTTGATTTTTTATTCCTATAGATGTCATCACCAAGTTTTTTTATTCCTATACTTGTATCTAGTCAGACATTAACCCACTATCCGTGGTTCTCTATTCTCTAATCATAACTTCTCTTAATCTCTATGATTTTTCTTAGATAGCACTTAAAGGGAGAACATAATCGTCAGAAGTTTTTGTTTCCAAAAGGAACTCAACTCATTATGGGTGAGGGTTAATGGTGAACAACAAACGCAATTTCTTAAATCAGAATAAAGTTAGACATTTTTTTTCCAAAAGGACACTAAAAGTATGCATGATTCTGATTCGTAAGAGTCACTAGTCAACTCGATTCGGAAGAGTCAATGAATGACTCGTGAGAGTCAGTGACAAGAATAGTTGTTCAAAAAAAGTAAGAGTCAACGACCGAGTCAAATCGTTTCAAGGGTAATCTGACTCGTCTCGTAAGAGTTTGACAACTATTCTTGATTTATTTGATCCTTAAAGTTGAAATACACTGTTTGCGCTCATTATTGCAATAGGGGACTCTACCTTCAAAAAACATAATTGGGAGATCAGTACTGCGGTATTGGCGACCATCAAGGATCGGTAGCACGATTCTGCCATCCAGTTGTGCCATTGACAAGCCATAGAAAATATTAACAGTAGTTTAGAATCACAAAAAGATTCAAGTACTTGAGCATCTGGGGGATTGAGCCTTTAAGGTAAACCATATTCCTTTTAAGTTTTGATTGTCAACAGGTTCCCACATCAATCAATAAGTCTATATACGTTCATCTATATTTTGTTACAAAGTGTACCACAGTCTATAGTCTATACTATTTGAATTTACATTTTTTAGCTTCCTTCGATTCTCGCGTCGCTGCATAACGGTGCTCGAACCTGTAGTACGAAGATGTTCTTAAACCAGTCAAATTCTCTCCATACAAGATTGCAAATGTAGTTTCTTTTCTGTCCAAAATGTGATGTAGTCAGTTTGTTTTCTGTGTTTCATTTAATATTTGCTTTGGCGTACCAAAGGGCTTGTGTCCCAATGGTACACTTTGTTATGTGAGAAGCTCCTCAATCAAATGGTTGTGTGTTCAAGTCCTACTCAGGACAGGTGAGATAATTTGTGGTTGTATTGTGAAATGGTTGTGTGTTCTCGTTCTCCTCCTTTGGGGAACTTAGGAAAGACGCGGTGGCCTTACTGAAACGGATCCGAAAGTTCTCCGTTACTCAAGACATCGGCGCGTGTGGCGCTGCTCATATTTTTAGTAGGATTAACTTTGCAATAGCTAGAGGAGTGGGAGCCCAGTTAGTATCTCGGCTCCCCTCTAATTTCTTGTAGATTCTATGAGTTTCTAATAAAGTGATAATAATAATTAAAAAAAAAATAAAAAAATAATAATAATAATAAAATAGCTTTGGCGTGATATATTGGCTTTGTTTCTGTCACTCTTGTGTTAATGCTGATAATCTTTTGTATGAAAATGGGACTTGTTTCTTGATGTCATTACTTGGCTTCTTTTAATTTTCCCCTTCCAAGATAGCCTCATTTATATCTATCCAGCAATGGTTGTTGACATACTAAATGCTATGACGCTAGCCTTACAGCTCACTTTTATGAGAACAAAAGCAAGAAATCAACAAACGACAATTGGTTTAGCAACCTTTACAAATACTAATTTTGTCTCAAAGTTATTGAGCGCAAACAAATACTTTATATTAAAACAACACAAGCATGCGCTACTATAAAATTTTTGTATTTTATAGTAGCACATGAATGTGTTGTTCGTGATGACAAACTATGCATATCCATTTTCATTGGATGTACGAATTTGTAAGTTTTTGTGGTCTTGAACATCGAGTTCCTTGTGCGAATTAAAGTTTTCATGAAAGTCCTCCAATGTAATATTTGTTGTTTCCGGATTTCCGATTAGCGTGTTACTACTACTTATCACTTCAAGGCGAGTAATCTCTTTCCTTAAAGCAATTTCGCCCCCACCGTTCTTTCGAACAATCGTGTTTTGGGTTACCGACAAATTGCCTCCCAAGATACAATGAAGCAACGTATGTAGCAATTATCAACACTACACGATGGTGGTGATAATCCGGATGAACTACCGAGTTATCGGGGGTTTCAAGACACTAAAAATAATAGTTCTATAGCACTATTATTTATAGCAATCGGGTATATTGGAACAAAGTTTTTGTATGTGTTTGTTTTTGGTTTTGGATGATCAAAAACGCTGGAATAATGGCCCTATATATAGGCATGCTCGTGACCATTCAAATAGTCACAATGGTTCACCAAAAGGTGTAATTAGCGACGGCTTAGCGCGACTTAGCGACAGACAAATCGTCGCTAACTGAAACATTTTCTAACAGTCGCGATTGTTCAGTCAAAGACACCCTTTTAACAGAAATAACCGCCACCTTTGACGAATAGGCGCGTCTTATTGATATGATGGTTCATTAGCGACGGTTTTGTGATAGAAAAACTGTCGCTAATTGCCATTTCGTTGGTCACCACCAAAACACAACAAAACCCTTAACTTCCTTCCTAAGACACAACCCAAAAAGACTTATGTTTGTTTTGAAAATAATTACCCAACAATCCCCCACCATTTTCAAAATAGACATAGTTCTTGAAAAGACATATAAGACCCCTGATTCAGAAATCCCCGGGGGTGTTATGCATAAGTAAAGATGGAATATTACACCTTGAATCTTTACGTAGTGAAAGCGCTCAAGCTTAACTAGGGTAAGAATGGTTGGACCAAAGCCATTGAACCATCTTCCTTTATATGTTAAACGTAAACGCTTCACGCATATCCTTCCTCTCGTTCATTCAATCCACTTTGTGCCGACCCTTTAACTGGCCATGGGTCTTATCTTGGTTTCTCAGAATGCTTTAGAGCCAAACCCTTGAACTCATAGGAAGCGGCCTCACTTCCACATTCAGATAGGTGGACCTTATCAAGATTGTTCCCGTAACTTAAAACAACCAACACAATTGTGTTATAAGTCCATTAAGAATTGTATTCAGCCTTACTTACATTACGGTTCCAAGTTTTGCTAACCCTGGGATGGAGTTTATAATGTTTGCAAAACTTCAGTCACGTTCGGATGATATACTTTTGCTTGATCTTAAGACTTGGTGAAATACCAGGCGTTAAGTCAAGGTTCCATCACAGGTGACTACTTATAGGTGGGCTTGAGTCCCATCCCCTTTGAAGTACTTTCAATTAGTTTTCTAGGTAGTCCTTTTGTAAAAGGATCTGCCAAGTTCTTATTTGAACGTAAGAAGCTTACGGTGATCACCCCATCATTTATCAACTGATTGACTTGTATGTGTCTAAGTCCAATGTGTCTGGACTTACCATTGTATACATTGTTATATGCTCTTGATAGTGTGGCTTGATTATCACAATGTATAGAGATAGGCGGCATCGGTTTTGGCCACAATGGTATGTTAATTAACAAATCTCTTAACCATTGTGCTTCTTTACAACAAGAAGCCAATGCTACAAATTCAGCCACCATTGTTGAGTCGGATATACAACTTTGTTTCTTTGATCTCCAAGACACAGCACCTCCACTAAGTTTGAATATCCAACCGGTGGTGGATGCATAGTCTTCTTGCTTAGTTATCCAACTTGCATCAGTATATCCTTCCAATACTGAAGGATACCCGCTGTATTCCAAACCATAATCCATGGTTTTCTTTAAGTATTTAAATACTCTATATATAGCTTCCCGGTGTTGTATTCCAGGATTACTAGTATGCCTACTTAATTTTCCTACTGCATATGCAATATCAGGTCTAGTACATGTCATAGTATACATCAAACTACCTATAACCCTAGCATACTCATTTTGAGCAACCACCCTACCGGTATTCTTGCTAAATTTGGAGCTTACTTCGAACGGAGTGCTTACAGGTGAACAATCAAATTTGTTAAAGCGTTTCAAAACTTTTTCTATGTAATGAGACTGGGATATCATAAGTTTGTTTTCATTTCTAAGAATTTTGATGCCAAGAATGACATCAGCTTGTCCCAAATCTTTCATATCAAAGTTTTCTGATAAAAGTTTCTTAGTGTTTTGCACTTGTTCAAGATCGGTTCCAAATATTAGCATATCATCTACGTATAGGCAGATGATCACACCTTTTCCATTAAAAAATCGGCTATAGACACATTTATCCGATTGGTTAATCTTAAAACCATTGGATAAGATTACTTGATCAAATTTTTGATGCCATTGTTTAGGAGCTTGTTTTAATCTGTACAAGGACTTAATAAGTTTACAAACCTTATTTTCTTGTCCTTGTATTACAAAGCCCTCAGGTTGTTCCATATATATTTCTTCTTCTAATTCACCATTCAAGAAAACTGTCTTGACATCCATTTGGTGAATCACGAGTTTATATATGGAAGCTAAGACAATCAAAATTCTAATGGTTGTTGTTCGTGCAACAGGAGCGTACGTGTAAAAGTAATCAAGTCATTCTTTTTGTGTAAAACCCTTGGCTACTAAACGTGCCTTGAATTTTTCCACCGTGCCATCAATTCTCATTTTCCTTTTGAAAATCCATTTACTTTTGATAGCTCTTGTACCAGGTGGTAAGTCGACAAGTGTCCAAGTATTATTCCCTAAGATAGAGTCCATCTCATCATTTACAACTTCTTTCCAAAAGGAAGAATCATGAGACTTCATAGCTTCTGAATATGTTTTGGGATCTTCATCTAAATTATAAATAATTAGATATACTCGTGTCGAATCATTTCGATCTCCCTCAACTAGATACATTTCAAAATCAGGTCCAAAGGTTCTTTGCCTTCGTTGACGCTTACTTCTTCTAGGTTCTTGAATTTGTTGATCAATATTTGAATCGTTGTCTTCCCTTTCATTATTAATGGGAATTTCCGTAGACACTATTTCTTTAGAGAGTTCATGTGCCTTAGGAATTATTTTGAACCTTTGCTCGTTAAATTTGGCATCTCTAGATTCAATGATAGTGTTAATTGATATTAAATCATTTGGTTCTATCACCATGAATCTGTATGCTTTGCTATTTTGGGCATAACCCAAAAATATGCATTCAATACCTTTGTCTCCTAATTTCCTTTTCTTGGATTCGGGTAATCGAACTATTGCTCGACAGCCCCATATCCGAAGGTAATGCAATGTTGGTGGTCGTTTGTTCCATAACTCATATGGAGTTTTGTCACTCCTTTTACTTGGAACTCGGTTGAGTATGTAGCATGCGGTTAGCAATGCTTTTCCCCAAAATCCAGAACTTAGCCCAGAGTATGACATCATGGAATTGACCATGTCCATGAGTGTCCGGTTTTTCCTTTCCGCAATACCATTTTGTTGTGGTGTGTAAGGAGCCGTAACTTGGTGAATGATGCCGGTAGATTCAAAATATCTAGGGTCATAGTATTCACCACCCCTATCAGTTCTTAGACACTTTAATTTGGTTTCACATTTAAGCTCTACTTCAGTTTTGAAGATCTTAAATTTTTCAAGAACTTCATCTTTTGAATATAAAAGATATACGTAACAATATCGAGAATAATCTTCGATAAAAGTTGCAAAGTACTTTTTCCCTCCAAGAGATGGAGTTGCATGTAAATTACATACGTCACTATGTACTAGATCAAGAATCTTAGAAGTTCTTTGTATTTTAGGAAAAGGTTGTCTAGTTATCTTAGTATGCATGCATGTTTGACACGTATGATTTTTATATTTTAAAGTGGGAATTAAGTTAGACTTAACCATATTTTGTAAACGTTTGAAATGTACGTGACCTAATCTACTATGCCAAAGTAAGGAAGAATCAGAGTAAACAGAACTAGTAGAGATTTTATTAACATCATTCATAGGTACATCAGTGGATGCATTATTAGCATCACTTATTTCAGTCATAAGTACATCATTCACACTACTAGTAACAACATCTTTGATATTAAGTTTAAACATTCCATTTGTATGGTAACCAAGGCCAACGAACTTTCCACCTTTTGAGAGGATGAATTTATCCGCTTCGAAGATGAGTTTGAATCCGTATTTGTTGAGGGCTGACCCAGAGACCAAATTCTTGCGGGTTAAGGTATTTCCAGAAGTGAACATCAACTAAATTTGTCCTTTTCCTTTCACTTGTGCAGTCACATGATTTCTCATGTATATTATTTGGTTTGTACCTTCATACGTTTTGAACATGGATTCATCGTTGCACACGTGTCGGGTGGCGCCAGAGTCCACCCACCAGGATTTGTCTTCCTCGAGGGAGAATGCCTCGAATATCATGGCCACAAAGTTGTCAACTTTGTCTTTCCTCTGTCTCCTTCTTTATCATTTTTTGTTTTCTTTTACAAGCGGTTGCAGTTGTAACAAACCACTTTTCTCTTGTTCTTTTTGAACTTGCCATTTTCTTTTTCAAAGCGTTTCCTCTTCCCACCAGCTTTGGAAGTTTCTCCTTTTTCCTCCATCATATGGACCTTAGACGCGTCTTCGTTTGTCTTATTTTCCAAACGATATTGTTCTTCAACTAGAAGATGCTTTCCAAGGTCTTTTAAGGACATGTCGTCCTTACGATGTTTAAGATTTTTCTTAACATCTTTCCATGAAGGAGGCAATTTATCGATAATGGATAACTTGGATGGTTTCATCCATTTGCATGTTGTTTTGTGTGAATAAACTTAGAATGTGTTCAATCTCATACATTTGGTCCATAATTGGACGTGAGTCAGTCATTTTGTATGAATTAAATTTAGAAACGACGAATTTCTTACTTGTTGTGTCTTCATTGAAGTAGCGCTCCTCGAGTGCTTTCCAAAGTTCCTTTGCGGTTGCAATATTTTGATAGACATCAAAGAGGGGATCGGACATTGCGTTCAAGATATGTCCTCGACATATAAAGTCATCATTCTCGAACTTGTGACGATCACGTGCTTCGGCCAGCGTTTCATTTTCACTTTCTACGGGGAGTGGTTTGGTGAGAACGTAAGTGACTTTTAGGTTTGCCAAAAGAAATTGCATCTTCTTTTGCCAACATTTAAAGCCTCCACCATCGAAGCGTTCCAATTTGACGATGTCACAAGACATTTGTTGTAGATTCTTGGAAGCCATTGTTCTTGCTAAATTGCTTTAAGATTGTTGTTTCCGGATTTCCGATTAGCGTGTTACTACTACTTATCACTTCAAGGCGAGTAATCTCTTTCCTTAAAGCAATTTCGCCCCCACCGTTCTTTCGAACCATCGTGTTTTGGGTTACTGACGAATTGCCTCCCAAGATACAATGAAGCAACGTATGTAGCAATTATCAACATTACACGATGGTGGTGACAATCCGGATGAATTACCGAGTTATCGGGGGTTTCAAGACACTAAAAATAATAATTCTATAGCACTATTATTTATTGCAATCGGGTATATTGGAAGAAAGTTTTTGTATATGTTTGTTTTTGGTTTTGGATGATCAAAATCGCTGGAATAATGGCCCTATATATAGGCATGCTCGTGACCCACTACTAGAAAATCTGGCATCAGCAACGAATGTTTGCATCGCTATTCCGTCACTAAAGCCCTTCAACGATGGAATGGTGACGGATATATTTCGTCACAAAAAAGGGCCTCGCAAAATTTTAGCAACAAGTTTAGCGACAAAAGTTTTAGAGCTTCAGCGATGGATTGTCGGTCTCCAGCCCCTCGCTAGAGCCTTTATAAAGTCACCTGAACTAAAGTTGATTCGACCATCAAGTAACGGTATAGCGACAAACTTTTTTGTCGCTAACAGTAACGACAAAGCGGTCACTAATCCATTTCTAATAATCGGGCTACCATTTTGTTGTTATTCCGTCGCTACTAGAGACGGATATATTTGTCGTTGATCCGCAACTAAAAGTATTGTCTCAAAACCGTCACTAACAATTTGTTGCTTAAATCAACACAATTTCATAGCATGTTTGATCAAATCCATCTCTAATTTGTCACGATTTAAAAATATTTTAAGGATAAAATATGTCGCTAATCAGTCAATAAACGAAACAATTTATTTGCTAATTCAAGATGTTACATAAACGGATACCACACCGATAATAGTCACGAAATCCATAACCAAATCAAATAACACACATATCCAAATCAAATAACAACCAAATTCGAAAGAAAACAAACATCTGATCTTCGACAACATAAAAGGAAATCTAAACCAAAGATTCTCTCTATTACATAAAAGTTAAGAGGACCTATAAAGCTCTTGAAAGTGTAATGGTTGATTTTTAAGATGTACTGCCACTTGCATTACCTTGCTTTGTTTTTGTTTTGCGGGTAACACAACTCTTGATACCATACTCAACAAGCATATCTTGAATTTCTTCACGCATTTCTTCCTTGAGCTCTTCACGCATTTCTTCTTTTAGCTCTTCGCGCATTTCTTCTTTGAGCTCATTCTTCATTTGTTCCTTGAGCTCGACTTTCATTTCTTCCTTCAATTCTTCCTTTAACTCTCCACGAACGCTATCAATATAGTTCTTGAACATAACAAATTCAAATATTAGTTTTTTTTTAAATAGCTAAATGCAACTTGAGTGGGTCTTTTATGTAAAGTGAGTTATAATTCCAGGATCCTTACACAACTAAGCTCAAAAGATCTAAAACATTATAATTTTCAGAATAATTATGTTTATGTCATTAAGAAACCTGAAGCTGTTTGTATATAAAAGAAAGAAACACACCTGAACATCTTTGGATCCTGAGGATGAAGCACCACTACATGTAGTACTTGGTGTGCCAGTCATCGTGTATTGTGGATCTGACATAGAACCCCACCCAAACACTCCACCATTCCAATAGTCACAATGGTTCACCAAAAGGTGCAATTAGCGACGGTTTAGCGATGACTTAGCGACAGACAAATCGTCGCTAACTGAAACATTTTCTAACAGTCGCGATGGTTCAGTCACAAACACCCTTTTAACAGAAATAACTGCCACCTTTGACGAATAGGCGCGTCTTAATGATATGATGGTTCATTAGCGACGGTTTTGTGATAGAAAAACTGTCGCTAATTGCCATTTTGTTGGTCACCACCAAAACACAACAAAACCCTTAACTTCCTTCCTAAGACACTGATGAAGCGAAAAGTGTACCGCTTTTAAGGGGTCATTTAAGCCCTAAATCGTATTTATTTGATCAAATATTGCCCTAAATCGTTCCTTTTGTCATTTTAGGTACTTTTGGGGAGAAATCTGGAAAAGGAGGCATTTTGGACGTTTTTGGAGCATTAAAGTGAAGAAAACGGCAAAGTCTCAAAAATCGGCTAAAAGTTACTCTTGACGGCGTCAGACTTTACTCTGGACGGCGTCATGCCTTGGCAAGAAAAGTTGGACGTGAAATTTACTCATGACGGGCCAGTGAAAATAGCATGTGAATTCTGACGGCGTCACGCTTTAACTTGATCGAGGGCGTCACGGCTTAAATCATAAGGGGACGGCGTCACGTTCATGGTTCGACGGCGTCAAGCCTTGATAAGCCAGAATGGATTTTTGAAGAGCTAAAGAGGGACGGCGTCAAGAAGGTCATCCGGGAACCCTAAAAGCGGCGAGGTGACGGCGTCACACTCCATAAGGTGACGCCGTCAGATCCAAAAATCTATATATAGTTTTCTAATTTTTTGTCATTAAAGAGAGCTTAGTGTGTGGAATTTTGGGAGAAAACCCTAAGACGATTTTAGCTACTTTTTCAGGGCTTTTTGCCTTGAGATCTTCCATGTTTCATTGAAAGATAAGTTATCAATTAATCATTCAATATGTCTATGTGTTGTTTGATTCTATCTTATTCTTGTCTTTTGTTTAACATGTTAGGCTAAATTTATCTTGTGTTTGCTTAGATCTAATGAAACCTAGCTATTGATTATTGGTTGTTAGTGTGTTATTAGTTGTATTGGATGATTGTTTATCTATGTTAGGCTTAAGAAAACTGGCTAACTTCCTATTCGGTAACTTGCTTGAACGTCTTAAGAAACATGAACCAAACGCGTACTAAAGGTTTTTATGGATGTATTTAATGCACAAGCGAATTCTAGTGATCCCATGTTAGGAGCTTCCTAGCCGGCTCGACATAGGAGTGAAGTAGGAGCTTGTAGAGTTGGGGAAGTAAGTACGCCACCCCACGAATGGTATTAAGGAATACACCCGTCATCCACGCGACTAATGCACACTAATTAACCGGTAAAAGATAGTTAGGGAGTAAGGAAATCTAAGTAAACACATTTCTCTACACATAAGTTTCTCACCACATTTTCATTTTTGTTATTTTATTTTATTTGCATTCGTAGTAATTTGGGTTAGTTGACTAGCAACTAATTCCGCCCACTCTATCAAAACCGAGATTTTACTTGCTTTCATAAAAATATAAAAACATAAAAAGAATCTTCCTCAACCCTTAGACCTAATTAGAGTAGTCTTTCATACCTAACGAACACTATTCCCTGTGGAGAACGATCAATCCCCCGTACTTACCACTACACTATACTACATCGGTCAGGTACACTGCCTGGTGGGGTTGTAAGCCTCTTGAGATCCCTCGAGAGGTAAAACCTGTTGTAAGGTTACAAAACCACGCAATCAAGTTTTTGGCGCCGTTGCCGGGGAATAGTTATTGTTTAGGTTGAATTTTTATTTTATTAGGTCTACTCACTTGATTCCTATCGAGTGAGATATTTATTTTCTTTTTATTAGATTTCTTTAGTCTATCTTTTTCTTTGTGCCCTTTGTTTGTAAAACCATTTTCATTTGTCACCATGGCGGATGAAATTCCATTTAGATCATTAACAATAGAGGAACAATTACTTTACACGGATAGATTTGCTTCCTGTTGTTCCAATGAATTTTTAAGTGATCTTAGATATATACAAGAGGAGATGGGTGTAAAGTTTGATAGGTTTGATGAATTATGTGCATGTGCGGCTTCTATTAAACAATCATTGTTAGGATCAACTCCTTTTAGTGAGACCCTTTGGAAAAATTTTGAGGAAAGCCTCCTAACCGTGAACCATAAGTTTAATGAATTGATGGGTTCGTATACATCACAACTTGAGGAAACAATTGAGGAGGATTTAGCCGAACATGAGCATATTGAGCAAAAAGACCTAGGTTTTATGATCAATGACTTTGAATCTCAAGGAACACATGATGAATCCTTTAGGCAAATTGAACATAGTAATCATGTTATCGGGGAAGATTCTGATGAATCGGACTTAGAACTTGAAATGGCTAGAGAAGGATTTGAGATACTTTGGAACATGTTTGGGTTAGATTCTACTAAAACACGTGATGTGGATATAATTGATATAGAGACAAGGAAGGATGAGGTAAATAACACAAACCTACAAAGTACCCCACAAGTCCTACCATCATTCGAGGCATACACACCGCCCGTGACTTACCCGGAAGAAGTAGAAGGGACTATAGGAACCCCAATTGAAGTAGAACCTTTGAACCAAACACAATTAGAGGATATAGGTTTGAATGCTTTTAGTGATCACAACCTTACTCTTAGTTCTATGGAAGTTCCTAGTTTTGATGAACCGGAGCCTAAACCAAAACCATTACCTAATCTTCCATCCTTGGATGAAAATTTAGGAATTGAATTAGGTCCCGATCCACCCATCAAAACATATAGTCCGGGTAGTTTTACGTTGAAGGTAGTAGACTCTAAGACTTGTAGAGAGGAAGTTGACATAGGAGTGAACCATGACCTTACATACTTACATCACCCATTCATGATTGATCATAAGAAACATTATGGGTTTAAACCGGGTTTATTAGGTCAAGATGGATTCCCAACTAGGAGTCTCTTGAAATTGATAGAAGATGATCCCTTTCTAGGAGAAAACTTCAATCCACCCATTGACCCAATTGAACTAGGTAAGGTTATGATGATAGGATCCCGCATCTTTGAGCATATAATCCATCCACCACTCTTTCCTCACGTGGCATACTCCTACCGAGCTGGTGTGTATCGCTACTATCACCCGCACTTAATCCTAAGTGTAGGGAAAACCTCTCCTTTATCCATTAAATAAGGGTAGAGTCAGGCTCATGACTCGAACAAAAACAAGCGCTTCTTGGGAGGCAACCCAAGCGTTATTTTATTTATTTGCTTTGTGTGTTTATTTATTTGTTTGTTTGATTTTATTTGCTTCCGTATGTATGTTTAATTTTTATTATTATTGATTCATGTTCAAAACTAAATTGTGAAAATGCTTTATTTTATTTTTAACTTCGTCTTAACTACATATAAAGGTATTTTGCAAAAGATAAGTGTAAGGGAAAGTCAAATCGGTTTATTAGAACAAATGAACATGAATCATAATAATATTAAATTAACATACATATTAGTATTTGTTTGAGTCAAATGCTTGTATCGAGTCATAATGATATTTTGCAGGATTTCCAGGAAATGAGGTATAGGTTTTTCCAGAAATTTTCTGGAAACTTAACATGAGAATTCTGTCAGATCATTTCTGACGGCGTCAGGCATTACAACCTGACGGCGTCAGGTTTTAATTTTCTGAAATTTTTGAAAGTTTTGTTTTCATAAAAAGTTTTTATTAAAACTTATAAACTCCAGGAACCTGCAAAACATTCATTCCGCAAGCATTATATCTTTTATTGTTTTATTTCTAAGTCTGGAATTACACCTAGTTGTGAGTTGTCTTTGTTCGGTTTGATGCTTTGGTTTTTCTTGTTTGTTTTCTCAGGATTAACAGGTTATTTTGGACAAGGAGATGTATGTGGAATCTAGCTTTTGGCGCTGCTTTAGTCTTGAAGCATCAACATTACCTTGGAAGAAGATCTAACCATGTTACTTCATATCCACCGAGCGAATCAGGGGAGTATTTGATTTCATTCTTTTACCTTATTTACTTTTACATCTTGTTATTTGAACATTGGGGACAATGTTCATCTTAAGTGTAAGGGGGGGTAAAAGTACGATTAGAGAATGCTATTACGCTTGATTTTTGTTTGTTTAATGGTAGATGTGTAATAAAACTGAGAGAAATACCTGTTAGGGTAATTTTAGTGCCAAATTTAAAATTTTTTACAACATTTAGGAGTGAAACTTTAGTTCTAATAAGCGTCTCACGGATAGGAGTTATATGACTAGCACAAAAAATCGTACCACTAAAAAAATTTTCCACCCCAAATATGTGAGGTTCGCCCCTAGAATTGGTAGGAAAAGCATTTATGCTAAGATGTGTGTACCGGTAGCACTTAGATTCTAGAACTTGCGTTAGGACCATTCCGAGGTCACAAGTGAGACTACATTCGTGTAGTTAGATTTACTACATGATAAGAGGCATTAGGATTAACCCATTGTTTTACACCTGTGATTTTGTTATAATTACGTTGGCTACATTGGTCAAGTAATTCTCCCACACCCTTTGCGTTGTACTCATTTTTAGTACACGATACCCCTAGTACACCCCTCAGAGCCTATCTTTTTGTTTCGACCTTTAAGCATTTTACTTAAAGGAAGAATTTGTTTACACCCCACTAAAATGTACACCCAAATCGCCTTAGCCTACCTTGTATGCACTCATCTTTAGTGCATTATTGTTACAACATTTGTTTAAACCCAAGTTAATTATCTAGTTGATTACATGGTTGCTAAGTCGAGTCATATCCTTGTACATATTGTTTTGGGACGATTGGGACTCATGGGTAAAGTACTAGTGTAATGGAGTAATGGGGAAGAACATCATTTATTACCCCCATATGTGCTAAATATTTTAAAAGTACTCCAAGTTTTTCGATTATCTTAATTCGAGTCATTAGAATAGTTATTTGTAAAGTTATGTAAAAGTTCAAGTGTAAGGGGGATGCAATGCCCCTATGATGTATTATTTTGGATGGTAGGGCAAGAGTGTATGTCAAAAAAAAAAAAAAAAAAAAAAAAAAAAAAAAAAAAAAAAAAAGTCGAAAAATCAAGAAAAATACAAAAAAATGAGAAAAAGAAAAATAGAAAAAAAACATACGGACTACCATCCCGTTTCATTTTATGTTTATTTTTATGTTTTTGTTATTTTGTTATTTTGTTTCTAGCTTAAGATTGAGTCGAGTCTTGGCTTAGCAACATTGTATAGTACATGTAATTGATCAAGATCTTTAACTCGCCACCAGTAAAATATCCTTTATCCAACAAAACCGTGTTTTCCTTTTCCCTACACCTAACGTTATAACCCATGTAAAAGTCCTCTTTGATAGTTTATCTTTGGTGCTTACGCCTAGTGGAGGAGGTTTTCGATCCTTTCCCAAGCCTATGGTAATCTATTTGCTATGACAGGTAGTGAGAGATATTATCCGTTTTCATTTATGAGATTTATTTTGATGACACTTGAGAGATGTGAGTATCTAAACACTACTTGTGAGGTGCTAGTTTATAATCTCCGTGCTTATTATGATTGAAGTGGAACGATTATTTGTTGTAATTACTTTTATGTTTGCGTTAAATGACCCCTAACTTGTGTTTTGATTAGAATAAAAGCGCATTTGCTTGAGGACAAGCAAATCTCAAGTGTAAGGGTATTTGATGAAGCGAAAAGTGTACCGCTTTTAAGGGGTCATTTAAGCCCTAAATCGTATTTATTTGATCAAATATTGCCCTAAATCGTTCCTTTTGTCATTTTAGGTACTTTTGGGGAGAAATCTGGAAAAGGAGGCATTTTGGACGTTTTTGGAGCATTAAAGTGAAGAAAACGGCAAAGTCTCAAAAATCGGCTAAAAGTTACTCTTGACGGCGTCAGACTTTACTCTGGACGGCGTCATGCCTTGGCAAGAAAAGTTGGACGTGAAATTTACTCATGACGGGCCAGTGAAAATAGCATGTGAATTCTGACGGCGTCACGCTTTAACTTGATCGAGGGCGTCACGGCTTAAATCATAAGGGGACGGCGTCACGTTCATGGTTCGACGGCGTCAAGCCTTGATAAGCCAGAATGGATTTTTGAAGAGCTAAAGAGGGACGGCGTCAAGAAGGTCATCCGGGAACCCTAAAAGCGGCGAGGTGACGGCGTCACACTCCATAAGGTGACGCCGTCAGATCCAAAAATCTATATATAGTTTTCTAATTTTTTGTCATTAAAGAGAGCTTAGTGTGTGGAATTTTGGGAGAAAACCCTAAGACGATTTTAGCTACTTTTTCAGGGCTTTTTGCCTTGAGATCTTCCATGTTTCATTGAAAGATAAGTTATCAATTAATCATTCAATATGTCTATGTGTTGTTTGATTCTATCTTATTCTTGTCTTTTGTTTAACATGTTAGGCTAAATTTATCTTGTGTTTGCTTAGATCTAATGAAACCTAGCTATTGATTATTGGTTGTTAGTGTGTTATTAGTTGTATTGGATGATTGTTTATCTATGTTAGGCTTAAGAAAACTGGCTAACTTCCTATTCGGTAACTTGCTTGAACGTCTTAAGAAACATGAACCAAACGCGTACTAAAGGTTTTTATGGATGTATTTAATGCACAAGCGAATTCTAGTGATCCCATGTTAGGAGCTTCCTAGCCGGCTCGACATAGGAGTGAAGTAGGAGCTTGTAGAGTTGGGGAAGTAAGTACGCCACCCCACGAATGGTATTAAGGAATACACCCGTCATCCACGCGACTAATGCACACTAATTAACCGGTAAAAGATAGTTAGGGAGTAAGGAAATCTAAGTAAACACATTTCTCTACACATAAGTTTCTCACCACATTTTCATTTTTGTTATTTTATTTTATTTGCATTCGTAGTAATTTGGGTTAGTTGACTAGCAACTAATTCCGCCCACTCTATCAAAACCGAGATTTTACTTGCTTTCATAAAAATATAAAAACATAAAAAGAATCTTCCTCAACCCTTAGACCTAATTAGAGTAGTCTTTCATACCTAACGAACACTATTCCCTGTGGAGAACGATCAATCCCCCGTACTTACCACTACACTATACTACATCGGTCAGGTACACTGCCTGGTGGGGTTGTAAGCCTCTTGAGATCCCTCGAGAGGTAAAACCTGTTGTAAGGTTACAAAACCACGCAATCAAGTTTTTGGCGCCGTTGCCGGGGAATAGTTATTGTTTAGGTTGAATTTTTATTTTATTAGGTCTACTCACTTGATTCCTATCGAGTGAGATATTTATTTTCTTTTTATTAGATTTCTTTAGTCTATCTTTTTCTTTGTGCCCTTTGTTTGTAAAACCATTTTCATTTGTCACCATGGCGGATGAAATTCCATTTAGATCATTAACAATAGAGGAACAATTACTTTACACGGATAGATTTGCTTCCTGTTGTTCCAATGAATTTTTAAGTGATCTTAGATATATACAAGAGGAGATGGGTGTAAAGTTTGATAGGTTTGATGAATTATGTGCATGTGCGGCTTCTATTAAACAATCATTGTTAGGATCAACTCCTTTTAGTGAGACCCTTTGGAAAAATTTTGAGGAAAGCCTCCTAACCGTGAACCATAAGTTTAATGAATTGATGGGTTCGTATACATCACAACTTGAGGAAACAATTGAGGAGGATTTAGCCGAACATGAGCATATTGAGCAAAAAGACCTAGGTTTTATGATCAATGACTTTGAATCTCAAGGAACACATGATGAATCCTTTAGGCAAATTGAACATAGTAATCATGTTATCGGGGAAGATTCTGATGAATCGGACTTAGAACTTGAAATGGCTAGAGAAGGATTTGAGATACTTTGGAACATGTTTGGGTTAGATTCTACTAAAACACGTGATGTGGATATAATTGATATAGAGACAAGGAAGGATGAGGTAAATAACACAAACCTACAAAGTACCCCACAAGTCCTACCATCATTCGAGGCATACACACCGCCCGTGACTTACCCGGAAGAAGTAGAAGGGACTATAGGAACCCCAATTGAAGTAGAACCTTTGAACCAAACACAATTAGAGGATATAGGTTTGAATGCTTTTAGTGATCACAACCTTACTCTTAGTTCTATGGAAGTTCCTAGTTTTGATGAACCGGAGCCTAAACCAAAACCATTACCTAATCTTCCATCCTTGGATGAAAATTTAGGAATTGAATTAGGTCCCGATCCACCCATCAAAACATATAGTCCGGGTAGTTTTACGTTGAAGGTAGTAGACTCTAAGACTTGTAGAGAGGAAGTTGACATAGGAGTGAACCATGACCTTACATACTTACATCACCCATTCATGATTGATCATAAGAAACATTATGGGTTTAAACCGGGTTTATTAGGTCGAGATGGATTCCCAACTAGGAGTCTCTTGAAATTGATAGAAGATGATCCCTTTCTAGGAGAAAACTTCAATCCACCCATTGACCCAATTGAACTAGGTAAGGTTATGATGATAGGATCCCGCATCTTTGAGCATATAATCCATCCACCACTCTTTCCTCACGTGGCATACTCCTACCGAGCTGGTGTGTATCGCTACTATCACCCGCACTTAATCCTAAGTGTAGGGAAAACCTCTCCTTTATCCATTAAATAAGGGTAGAGTCAGGCTCATGACTCGAACAAAAACAAGCGCTTCTTGGGAGGCAACCCAAGCGTTATTTTATTTATTTGCTTTGTGTGTTTATTTATTTGTTTGTTTGATTTTATTTGCTTCCGTATGTATGTTTAATTTTTATTATTATTGATTCATGTTCAAAACTAAATTGTGAAAATGCTTTATTTTATTTTTAACTTCGTCTTAACTACATATAAAGGTATTTTGCAAAAGATAAGTGTAAGGGAAAGTCAAATCGGTTTATTAGAACAAATGAACATGAATCATAATAATATTAAATTAACATACATATTAGTATTTGTTTGAGTCAAATGCTTGTATCGAGTCATAATGATATTTTGCAGGATTTCCAGGAAATGAGGTATAGGTTTTTCCAGAAATTTTCCGGAAACTTAACATGAGAATTCTGTCAGATCATTTAGACCAAGAGTAGTGGTAAGGTGTGTGGGTTGGGGCATATGTTGACATGTGTCCCATGTGTAAGATGAGTTTTTCTTAAAAAATGAGAGTAGTGGGTGGGGCGTTGAAGGTAGTTTTTGGGCTTTTTTTATTTTTTTATTTTTTTTAAACGTTAACATTAAACATTAACATTAAATGTTAACAAAAAAGGTAAATAACTAACGTTAACAATTAAAAAGTAAACACGTAAAATCATACATTAAAATAAAACAACGATTACAAACTTAAATAAAACAACGATTACAAACTAGTAGTTTTCGGTTATTCCATATTTTTCTTTAATTTTTGCTACTTTGAGCAACATCAAGTCTCGTACCAAACCGGGTTCGTTTGGTATCGGTTTTTGCAAATATTCAATATCCTCGGTTAGTTGACGATCTTCCTCCAACTTTATCATTTTGTTTCGGGCTTCAATCTTTGCCGCCTCTTGTAAGGTTTTTTTCTCTAAGCCGTTAACGCCACAAGTTCATCGGGCAACCATTTTTTTTGTGTTACTTTTTTAACAACTTCTTCAACACCTCGACCTCGGCCACCACCCCGAGGTTTTTTCTTGTGAGATCGTTTTGACGACCCGCACACTTCTTGTGGTGAAGCTTGTGTTGGTGAAGGTTTTGTTGGTGTAATAAGAACATCATTTTGCGAATTTTCAAATGGGTTAAAATTTGGGTATGGTAATTGCGACATGTAGCCGAAAACTTGGTTGTTATTTAGTTCTTGATCGGTTTGTTGCTCGGGTGCTCTTCGTGGAGCAACAAATTATGCGTTTCGGTTTGAGCCATAGGCGGGAATGTTATATTGATTGGGATTCATTGTAAAAGATAAATGTTAACTTGGTAAATTTATAGGGAAAATAAGAGTGTTAACGTTAACTTTTGCTTGAAATAAAAAAAAATAAATGCAAAAGTTAACGTTAACTACCTTCAACGGTCATTTTTTGTTTAAAAGATATTTCAACGCCCGTTGATGCATCAACGGTCGTTGGATTTTATAGCCATTCAACGGGCTTCAACGCCCCAAGGGGGTGGGCCAACGGGCGTTGAAGGGGCAACTAAGCCCACTTCAACGCCCATTACTCTTGGTCTTATAGGGAATGCGCTTTTAAGAAAACCTTCCAGAATTTGTTAGTTCGCCAATTTTTATTAAGGGTGTGCACCAAATTTTAAGTAGGGTGTGTACCAAATTTTAAAGAGGGGATGCACTTTGTATTAAACTACCAAATTTTACCAAAAAAAAAAAAAAAAAAAAATCTTTAAACACTATGGACGATTTTCGGAGGGTATGCATACCCTCTGACAAGGTATGTCCGCCACTCCTGGATATTATTTTAGCTTAATTTATGTTCACTTTGTGTTTACTGGTATGTGCTTAAACACATACCATTTCTAGACCAAAACCGGACCCAAAATGACCAAAAACCCGACCAAAATGCCAAATATATTGTGTTTTTGTGTTTTTACATATGCAGGCACGGATATCGAAAAAAAGGACAAAATCAAGCAAAGAACCGGGAAACCGAGCACGAGATATGGAAGTATTATTTTTAGCCGATGCCGGGAAGAAATTATGGTCAACAAGTCAACCGAGGTCTTCATATTTTCAGAGATTGTCAATTTCATCCCTTGGATCTACTTTGGAAAATATGGCAAGATTGGTCCCTGAGATTTCAAGATATACACATTGGGTCCTTATGATTTTAAAATACCAAATCTTAAATAAACACAAACCTAAACCGGATTCTATAATAAAAATCCTAAACCCGGACACTAATCCAAACTTTCCCAACCCACTTCTTTAATCCACAAGCCCAACCTTAAAATCCTTCGCCTAAGCCCAATCCACCCCAATTATCCCTAACCCGATCCATAAAACCCACCCGGTCAACTCCCCTTAAAACTACTTCGGTCAATTAAATAAAAATAACACACCTTTACCTTTTTCTTTCTCTCCCGCCCCCAAACGCACCCTTATCCACCAATAGTTACTATTCCCGCAACCCTAGAATTACCGTACGAAATATAACAGCAATTAAGGGTATAGATGTCAATCATTGGATATTCTAGAAGACTCTGACAAGGAGAATGACGCGTGGCAGCTACTGATTGGACCGAACACCTCACACCTTTGATCATGCGGCTGGAAATGAAGCTTGGTGAGCAAGATGTAATCTAAGGGTGGATATTAGCTCAAGTGCACGCGGATCACCAGCGTGGACACTCCAGAAGGATCGGCCAAGTGCTATAAATAGAGGGATTCCTCCTCTCGTTCGGAGGCTAGTTTTTTTTTTAGATAGATATGATTTAATTTTAATTGTTTTATTGTTACTTTAAATTTTTCAGTCGATTTTAATTTTGTAACGAGGAGGCTTGTAATTTTTCTTAAAGTTTTAGATTAAAAGTTTTATTGTAATTTTTAGTTTTAAATCAATTTTAAGTTCATCCGAATTTGTTTTTGTAATTTTATTTTGATTAATGAAAAATTTCATTTACAGTTTGATGTAAGTTTCATGTTCTTGAATTCAAATTTCATTTAGTATTATTGTTATTTGAGTGTTATTTCAAAAAAAAAAAAAATAAAAAAAAAAATAATAATAAAATAAAATAAAAAAATTCCAAGCTAATTGTAAGCTGTTTATCTGATTTTAGAAGCTTATGTTAAGCTTTTGTTGAAATTCATATTGTTTATTTTTCAAAAGAGAAAAAATCAAAGAGAAGTTTAAAAAAAATCACTTGATAAGCTGTGGAGTGCTGATGTGGAATAGAGCTGGATATTGGGTTATGTTAGTGGCTTAATAGCCTGGTTATTGTTGTTGTTCTGAGATCAGTACATGATTTGAAGCAGGATAAGTTTGTGAGTATTATTTGATATAGTTTTTTTAGTTTCTGCTTACTTATTGCTTTCTAATTAGTTGCTTTTGTTGTTTTTACTTTCAATCAGTTGAGTAATGATTTAGTCTTAGAGGTTTAGAACAAGATTAAAATAGGTTTAGAGTTAAGGATATAAGCTGTTTTTAGAGGATTGAATGATAGCAGATGAGATATTTGTGGTTTAAGTAATCAGTAGCTGAGCTTAGATTGAGGTGTTTTGTTGATTTCTCTAGTAGTTTATAAGTGTTTCATTAGCTAGGATAAATTAGAGTAGCATTGCACCACCTAAGTTGCTTGGCTGTTTAATTCCTGCTCTGCCTTTCAGTCACTAGCTCTAGTTCATGAGAAGTTTTCTGGAAATCTATTTGATGTAAGTGTGATAATTTTGGGGCAAAAGCTAGTCTGACCAGCTGTTAATCAGATTCTATTTTTGGTTTTGACTTCTTAGCTTATTTGGTCAGCTTAATTGAGTCTAATTGTGAGCTTGTTGAGGCTGTTTTCAAGTTAAGTGAAAAAAACCCAACTGAACTGAGTATAAGCTATTTTCAGCATATTTAAGCTTGTTTGAGATATATTTTTTTTTCATTAAAAGTTAGTTTTGTTAGTTGGTAATTGACTTTTGAAAGAAGAAAATAAAAAAAATTAGTTTGGTTAATTTGTAGTCACTCAGGTTCGATCCTGAGTTGTTTAGTTTAAAATCGTTTTGTTTTTTTTTTCTTAACTTTCAGTTTTTGCAAATTAGTTCCCAAGTTTCAATTTAGTCAAATTCGGTCCTCTCTTCCTTTTAAACCGATTTCAGTTTAAATCAAGTTTCAAAATAGTACATTTTGGTCCCTGTCTTTTATTAAGTCAATAAATGTTTCAGTTTTTACATTTTTAGTCCCTAGGCTTTTATAAAACTTTTATTTTCTTAAATTTCTTTTATAAAATCAGTTTTTAATAAATTTCATTTTTGTCCCTTAGATTTTTTTTTTTTTTTTTTATTTTAAGTATAATTTCACTATTAGTTTTATAAATCTCGGGATTAGCCCGGGATTTGCATTTTTTGCTTTCTTTTTGTGTGCATTTATTTTAATAGCGTAGATTGTTGATTTTAATTTTCCTTATTTTAGTGCAATCAATACTAAAAAAAAATAATAATAATCTTTCACGTCACTTAT
Organism: Artemisia tridentata subsp. tridentata; assembly: GCA_021014915.2. NCBI lineage: Eukaryota > Viridiplantae > Streptophyta > Magnoliopsida > Asterales > Asteraceae > Artemisia > Artemisia tridentata. The sequence continues at coordinate 486,990,664 of CP139508.1, read as the reverse complement.
TCACTTCACATTTTCACGACTCCGATTCGACATATTCGCCGTCAAACCTTCGTTGGGAGAACGACCCGGGGGAATTGTATTCGTTACAATTTCTTTGGACATCAAAAATTAAATATAAATATATTACATCATTTACCTTACATGGTGTCATGTTTATATTATAACATCGCTTGTTATCTGAAACGGGAGATTGATCACTTGCGCGTTGCTAGTTTGCTATATCCTCTCATGTTATGAATTTGTATAAACATTGTAAATGTCATCATTTGACCTTTTTCTTTGTTGTACTATCATTAGTGTTATTTATTATCCATTTTAAATTTATACATATATAAAGTTGCGGTAATAAAGGGAATTCGATTTCAAGTTAAATAAACACCTCGAAATAAGCAACTTATGCTTATCAGATCTAAAAAATAAGCAGAAGCAATTTGAATTACACAAAACTGCTTTGAATAACGCATCTTTGTCGTTATTAGCCGTACCCACGAATGATATAAACACATTGACTACTCCAATGGAAGGATTTTGATTTTTAGGTGTTCATGGGGTGAACATGGGCTACTCAAGTGTTTGACGTTGACTGCATACCTTTGCTCTTCAAATCTATCTACTAGTGAGAGAAGAGTTCGACAACGATTTAAACTGAATGAAAATAATATGGGTTATGCATTATACAATGAATTGTATGAAGTGAAGTGAAGTGTATACCTTTGCTCTTCAAGACTACCCTCTCATCTGATATTTTCTCTAAGCAAGCAAAAGCGTATGAAGTGAAGTGCATTATTGAAGTGCATGATGTAAAGTGAAGTGCATTATTGAAGCAAAGTTAAATAGCAAGAATAAACCATTCGACATATCAAATGGGTCGTTTCAATTTTTTTTTTATAGATTGAATATTTATACCTTGGCTACATAATCGAAGGACATGTCAACGTTTATGATAGTACATGATAAATATAAGAGAACATTATGTCATAACTAATATTAAAGTAAAAGAATCTCAAAACCTCTTAGTAAGTTAAATGTTAACTGAAACTAAAATAAGCTCTAAGTTACACGAAATGGTCTATGTGGTTTGTGTTGACATGTTTTTATAATGAGTTAGAGGTAACTATTCTAACTATGGAATACAGTTGTTAAGAGGAAGCATATATTGTTAATGTGGTTCGGTTTTTATAATTCCCATCATGTAATGAGATACGAGTTGATAATGTTGTCTATGTTAAGTTTGATAATGTTTATTAAGAGTGTTCTATTACTTTTTCATTTTCTTAGTAAACATAGCAATTTGGTTTTTTTTTTTCTTATTTTTTTTTATGTTTTTTTTTTGTTAGTTTTAATGAAAATAAATAAGATTTTAAACATTATCAATGTTCACAATAACAATGATCAATCTTCAACAGGTATGACAACTATATAAATGACATGTTTTATATCTTTTTTTAACTTTACATATATATTTATCAACAACCTCTTTTTAGTTTAAATTTTGTTTTTATTAGTATTTAGGTGTTCACGGAATGAACATGACATTTTTTTGTGAAGAACATCAAATTTAGAGACGACGATGCATGGACGTTTATCATATTAATAGTTACAAACACAATTGTTTATAGGGACCGTTGACTTATTACTTATTTTTCCTTTAGAATGGTCACTACATACATTTGCTTCTGAAGACAAACATATTGGTGATTGATCCGCCCGAAACAGTCGTCTTTTATTTCTCTATCACACAAGTCAACCACTTGTGAATGGTCAACCGTAATAAATGATAAAAGGCAAACAGTCTCAGAACGAATGCTCGTGTGTAGTGTGTGAAACCAGGCAAGTGATCACCCGGATCGTTTCCCAACGAGATGTGAATGGAAAACTGTGAAAAGCTAGGATTATAGTGACAGATGATTTAGATTGCTTTTGATTTTTGCTTTTTAACAATTCTAAATAATAAACAAAAACAGATATGCACAATAATATTAAACGCGAATTAATAAACTGAAACGCGTAACGAAAAAGCTAAAATGGGACAAAAACTGAAATATTATAAAATTTAAAACCTAAAAATGTAAAATGACTTAAAACTTATTTAAAAACTTAAATTATATTTTTTTATACTTTTTATTTAATTATTATTAATTATTTATTATTAAATAACTTATTAAACTATTTAAATTTATAAAAAAATACTAAATGGACAAAGAAAAATCTAAAACTTTTTCTAAAAATATTACTAAGTAATTAGAAACTAAGAAAATTATAAAAATGAAAATTACTTAATTAAAATTTAAAAAGATAAATTCTATTAAATAGAATCTATCACTTTATTTCTATTTTTGATTTTCTTAAGACCTAAAAATATTTTTATATTTTTCCTAGATTCTAATTAATAAAAGAAAATTTTGAAAATTAAAATTACATTTTTCTGACTATTTTTCTATTTATTATAAATTAATTACTAATCTAAACTAATTAAAAGATTAAAAATAATAAAACTAATGATAAAAATCTGAAACTTTTTTCTAAATTATTCTAAGTGAAAACGAAGCTAGGAAAAATAAAATGAAAGAAATAGCTTATGCAGATAAGCTGCTAATAAGCAAACGGCTTATATAAGCTAAAAAAGGCTTAAAACAAAAGGGTTAAAAGGAACTGGAATATAAACTTAAACGACAAAGGCCCAAGAGCAGAGTGGTTGAGTCTGTGGTTGTTTACCCGAGAGACCCAGGTTCGAACCCTACTTGCACCATTTTTTGAACTATTTTATTTTTTTGATTTTTTTTTATTAAAACTGATTTAGCTAGTAAAAATAAGCATTTTCTATAACTGGGACTTTTACTACAACTTAATAAATAAGCTAGAAAGAAGCTAAACAGGGCTGCAATTTATAAAATTTAAGCTAAAGCTAGATTATGTTGACTGTTAAGCTAATTTGACAAGCTAGGGGGACTGAAACTAACTAAAAGTATTTAGGGGGAACAAATAAGCTACAATTACTCTAAAATAAGCACTGGATAAGCCAGATAAGCCCTAGGAGGGGGGAAATAAGCCAAGGGTCTGCTGTACTTGGTGTGTAGGGCAAAAGTGGGGTTTTTCAAGCTCTCCAAAAGCCACTATAAGCTACTCTAAAAATCTTACAAAAAATACTAGGGATAGGTGAACTGGTGAACTTTAAATATCCTAAATTACAGCTAATGACAACTTAAATTGAAGAAGCTAGAAAATCTTGAAAATCTGTGAAACTATGAAAAACCACTATTTAATACTGCTATGCTAAGGTTGGACTGCTACGGGTAATACTGAGAACCAAGCCTATGGTATGCTATAACAAACTGAAAATGGAGAAAATAGAACCTGATGAGGTGCCAAAAACAGCTCCACAACAAGCCTAGCTTATTGTGAGCTTAATGAGACAGTTAACTGCCAATGCTTGAACTATCCTATCTCCACACCTGCATTCAGCTTCAAAACGACAAACATAGGCTAAAAACAGCTGAACAAGTCAAATTAAGTTCAATCCAAATTGATGAAAGTGCAAATGCACAGTATCACCCCTTTTTAACCCGTTTAACTAACTCAGCCAAACACTACCTTATCTAACTAAAAATGAAATTTAAAACTAGAAATCAACAAACTAACTTAAGAAACTGACCAATTAATGATTAAATAACTTTATTAAGATTGTGAAAGCAAATGACAACCTAAAATAAGCCCAAATAAGCTGTTGACAAAATGTTTGACTTTGTTGACTTATTTGGAATTTTGGAATTAAAGACTGAATGGGATCAAACTAGATTTAACAACTTAAGAGACCTTCATTTAACTGAGAAACAAGGAACCATAGAAACATAAACAATAAGCTAAAAAGCAGTTGACTATTTTTTTGACTAACACACAATCTTGAAATTAATACTGAATAAAAGTTAAACTGAGATTTCAATACAACCAAAGGAGTACAAAGCTTGAATAAGTTAACAACTATTAAATTACAACAATTTGAGAAAACAGATTTTAAACTAATTTTACACTAAAAAATGGTCTAAAGCAGCGACACTTGTTTCTTCTCTCTTCTTTCTCTTTTATACATCCAATAAGCTTCTTTGACCATCTTGAGCATTTCCCACTCGTTTGATTGACAAGAATTGATCTGGACCCTTGATTTGCAATTTGGCGGGAAAAGATTACCAAGTGGGTTTAACTTTTCTGCTTCACACGTGGGATAGCTGGTGAGAGATAGCAAAGTAGGAGGGGGAAGCAAACGTGTTTCAGTGAAAAGGGATGGGGTATTGTCAGGGGAAGTGGTTTGTGGTATCCTGGTTTTGGGATATAGTTTTGGCGGGGTGGTGATGGTATTGGAGAAGTTGACCGGTCAATGGTTTAGGTTAGCTAAGGTACTGGGTAAAATTTTGTTTAGGATTGGGCCTTAGGGTGAGTTGGGCTTTTGATTTGGGATAAGGGATGGGTTGGATAGGGTTTATTGGTTTAGGATAGAAAGGGTTATGGTTAAAGGGAAATGGGTTTTGATATTATTTTGGGTCCGGTTGGGTTTGTTGCTTATTAACACAAAGACCACTTTTGCAATTCCACCAAACTAGTGGGACCAAAACTGTAATTTTCCAAAGTTTATCAAGGGACCAATTATGACAAGTTTAATTTACCAAAGGACCAAAAATAATAATTTTCCAATTAAAAACGTCCAGGGGTAATTTCCGTCAATCTCTGAAATCTCAGGGACTAAAGTTGCCATTTTGCAAAACTAAACTTTATGAGGCTAATTTTGACAACTTGTGAATCCCTGAGGGCCTTTTATGAAAAATTAACATGTTTTGAATAACTAGGGACTAGATTTGACAATTTATGAATAAAGAACAGTCTAAATATTTTTCTGTCTTTTTGAGACTTTTGAGAGTGTTTTTTACTGTTTATGTGGGTTTAAACAAGGTAAATATATGTGTATTTAGACACATATCAGTGATCACGAGGCAATGTACGTTTATTACACAGATATTTACAAGCATTGTATTTTATACTGTTTGTCATTTATAACTTATTATTCCGTTACAAGAAATTTCATAGCGTTTACGTTCGCTGTTCTTTCTTACTTTATTCACATACTTAATTTTTTTTAATCAAAAACCCTCTAAAATCTCGTGGATTCCACGGGTCTATAAGCTAGTATTAAATAAAACGAATTTTGGAAAGATGAATGGGAATAGTTGTACATGTGCATGAGAGGTTTATACATTAATATTTTTATAAAAATCATATATATATTAATTAAGGTTTGTGATTTTATTCACATAAAATCATAGATTTGTAAGTTAAGGTTTTGTAATAGAAAATAAAGTAGAGTTAGGTTTTCGTGCTTTAAAAGCTTGTACATTAGCTTTGAAATGTTGTACTTTATGGTTTATGATTTAAATACATAATATCATAGTGAAAACTCTAATAAATAGCAAACGGTTTAGTTTGAACGTTTAATAATCGTACGTTAACGAAGTAACGTAATGTGGTAAATAAGAGTTGAAATTTTTTATACTTGACATATATGAATGTTTATTTGAGATAAACATTAAGGCGTGTTGGTGTCGGTGAGCACGTTTATTAAAAACAGGAATTACGTCACATTAGTTAGTTGTTGTAATCAGATAAACTGAAAACGTTTAATCTAAAAAAAAATTATACGTAGAAAATGGATAAATATTCTTTCATTAGAATATTATATTGATTTAATACAAGGTGAAATTTACCGGTGGTTACAGTACCTACCCCTTAAATGGAATCTCGTCCTGAGATTCAGTCCGTGTTAGATGTTGAAGCGATGTTGACGAATAAATGTGGTTTTATGAGATAACTAGTGATGTATTTCAACTTGTCGTTTTTGAAATAAGGTGCAATTTGTCATTGTCCTGAATTTCTTTTTAGTAGAGTAACAAGTGTTTTATCAGATAAATATTTCTTCTGATTCAAGGTAAATAGTAACCAGTGAACAGTAACCACCAACGGTCGAGAATAGTGTTTCATTTAATGTTTGCTTTGGCTTCGGTGTCTATCACTCTTGTATTAATGGTGGTACTAGCAACCTATATATGGGTAGACCATTGATGCAAGTGTAAATGTTGATCAGTTGTTGTATGAAAATGGGACTGCGTTCTTCATGTCATCACCTGCTTTCTTTCTCTTTAACCTCATTCATATCCTTCAGCAATGGGTGGTTGAAAGTTGAAACCATACCAAATGCTCTGACATTAGTTTTAAAGTTCACTTTTGAGGACAAAAGCTATCAACGAAATTAACAAATGACTATTGGCCGGTTCAGCAACCTTTACAAATACTAACTTTGTCTCAAAGTTATTGAGCACAAACAAAAATTTTATATTAAAACAATACAATCATGTGCTACTATAAAATTTTGTATTTGGCTTTGTTGGATTGCAAAACTATTATTTTGAAGCACAAGACCATCTATAGCGTAGGCACAAATCTTCAAATTTGATGTTTTGGTTTGATAGCCTATCCTCAACCAAGGCATCGAATTAGTGTATAAACTTGATTTAATATTAAATCTTTGCACCGATGTCTTTGAACTATAAAACTTCTCTGCAACTAAATTACCCTATTATATCATCTTAATATAATATGTTTCTTAAGGAGTTTTGATAAAGAGTTTATATGACCTAAAGGTTAATATTTCGTTTTAAAGGGTGTGTTATATGTTAAAAGTTTATATGACCCTATGCTTTATCTTTCATTTGTAAAACTTGACTTATAATGTATTTGTTGGTCAATATAGCAACTTAATAGTTAAATTGGATCCGGCACTTTAGAATTGTAACAGCGACAACAATGGTGAGAAGTGGTCGTAGTGATCAAACAGAAGGTTTTCTTAGTTTTGGTTATTTCCATCTTTGATTAGGAGCAAATAGTCCCAAGATCACATTTTCATAAACAGTGCAACCCAAGTGGTTCTGGTGGTTAGCTTTTGACATAGGTTTGGTTCAATGTGGTTGTTGGAATATTACTCAAGGAATGCAAAATTGGAGTAACTTTTAAAATACACTCATTTAAGTGCAGAAACTCGAAACCCCCGTTTAGAAGTTTAGAAATATTCATGGGTATCTATTATCACAACGTATATGCATATCAAATGGTTAACAATTATGTCTTTTAGGGGGTGTTTGTTTCGGCTTATATAGCCGGCTTATGGATTATTTGGTTTTGGGCTTATGTTTCATACGCTCACTTTTTGTGGCTTATGTTGACACTTTACTAGTATTATTAAAGACATTGGTACTCCATTTATCATACATGAATTCTATTGATATTCAAGTCATGGATTCATGAATGATGTATTGCTCATATCACAACTTCAAAGGGTAAAAAACTTCTAATTCTCATGCCATGTTGGCTGTTATCCTTGCTTATGTAAAATTCATGTAGCATGACGGCCCTATAACATGTCATAGCATATCCTGGTGCGTGTTATTGTTCCCCTCATAGCCATGACGTTGTGTTACGGGTATTGTTATTACTGTGAGTGTAAAATAAATAAAAATTATGCATCAGGGTATCATATAACATGGTTTTATAAGGGAGTGGTTTTTTTGATGTATGTTATGAAAATGTTACTAGGTAACTAGAGCTGACATAACGAGCTGTAATGTGGCTATAACCTCCGACATACCTTGTACTCTTAGAACAATCAAACTCAATTGATAGCTTTTCTTTTATGAGGCATCGGTCCCTAATTAAAAGAATGCGAACTTTACAATTAAACTATAAATTTTTAATAAACCTTACATTTTTTTTATCTTACACGCCACATAAATTCCATAAAATAAGTGAGTAAATGACTAAAGTTGTATTTGCATCATTTCCCTTGGACCATTAACCATTTAATATCCCCAATTCCTTAACCTAAAAACACTTCATTTTTATTAAGCATAAATTTATGAAACCTAAAGCCGTGTAATAGATATGAAGTGTTTGTGTGTAGCTTAGTAGATTACATGTTTACTTCCAAAGAGCACATGGTATCTTAAATGTTAGTCATTCAAAATCAACCACCACATCTTCAATGTTGAGTGCACGTCAAAGATGCAGCATGGAGATGCAACAAAGATATTAATGTTAGAGTCATTGAATATCAACAATCACATACATCTTCACTATATTAACAAATACTCTACTCCCTCTTGCATAAACAACAAACACCATCCTCTTAAGATTACTCACACACATACCATACCATAGCAAATATGTTTGTTGATCACACAACCACTAGTGTTTCTTTAATGCATATTTCGATGCATGAGTCCAGCCTAAACTCACACCACGCATGCTCCAACCCATTCATATTTTTTCTTTTATTTTACGACACACATTCAACAAGCATTTCTATTATTGTTGAAATAGGTGCTCTTGGAAAGGCAATCACCTTAAAACTAAAAATAGTGGTGCTCGTCGCCAAACACTACAACGTTTCCGTGTTGTTTCATAGCAATGGAACACGCTCTTATCTACATCTAAATTAAAGAAAGCACCCGAATAAGCAACAGTAAAGCTTCTTCTCTTTCCAAACACATCATCGCCATCGCCATGTATGTTCACAACCCTCGACTGTAATGCACCTCAACTTGGTTTGCCTACTAGCCACCCGTTACCATTCAACCCGACTTCAATTGATCACATTGTTATTCTTTCATATATTCAAGGGATTGTATGCGCAGGCATACGCAATGATTATGTTTTGGTTCAGTACAACCATTTTATTCTGTGGAACCCTACCACCGGTGGCTATAAGAGGTTGTCTAACTAGGGATCTCATAACAAATGTTTTGACATCCTAAAAACGGCTTTCGGTTGTATTTCACTTCTTTTGACGATGACTACAAGCTTGTTTGTCTAACGTGTAACGAGGGTATTTACATATACTTGTTGAAATCCGACTCGTGGAGAGGGTTCGAAGCTTCAATGGAATTCCTGCATCTTTTACCTGGTTGGAGTTCGCAACCTTGGATGACAAGTAATTCGATTAATGGTAATGTTTACTTCTTGCAACATCGGCTTGGAAACTTTTTTAGTGCACAACCCCATTCAATCATATCATTTCACACCCTCACCAAATGGTTGGAAGAGATAGAAACTCCATCTTTCGGGGGACAAGAGACGTTTTGTCCGTCTTCCACTGTTCTAGAAGGTAGCCTCACTTTAGTGTTATCTATCGACACTCTTCTATCGAGGTTTGGAGATTGAATGTAGACCAAAAATGGACGAAAGTTGTTACTTATTGTCCACGGCAATGGTTCCCTTTGTTTTATCTGCTCGGGCCTGCTAGCATAATCTATAGTCTAATACTAAATATAAGATGACTCCAATTGTACGTTTAATATATTTGTGGTCATCTATTGGTCACAACATTTATTGTATATGAAACCTTAATCTTGAAACCGGTATCTAAGTCTGATGTATTTCTTCTATACTGCTTAGAGCAGGAGAAAATTATGTTTTTGTCATGGAGACAATCATAATAATAGCTACGATTCACATATGTGGTAAGTTTTCTTTATTTATGATTAAAATTTTCTTTACCATCATACCATGCTTAGTGAAATCTGAAAAGCCCAAAAAAAATTCAAAATATCTTAAGCATATGTGCCATATCATCAGAGTGGCAAATTTCAACCGCAAAAAGGTCAAAAAGGGTCAACACAATCTGACTTTGCCGTTTTGACCCGTGCCCAACCCGCCCATCATTGGACTTCCATAATTTAATTTTCTTATAATTCTGCAAGTTAATTCTAAATTGGAAATTTATCTTTCTTGATTTCATAGTTGTTAACACGCGACTTGACTTATGACTCAAAATCATAAATTTTTGATTCATGACTTGACTCGTAATAGTCATGATATAAAAGAAGGCACTAGTAGTTAATAACTTCTCTTATATCATGTCTGCAGAAGAAGAGACTGGTACTGAGTTGTATGAAAAGTCGCCCCATGTTCATATTTATATGGGCTTCTACACGGGAGTCGGTTTTGTTGCTGCTATTCTTGGAAAAGGGTTTCGAGCTGGGAAGTGTGTTGAATTTTGCTGGTTAATTGCGTGCATTTGCCTATCAACCCTTGTGGTCACGGCAGTCTAGTAGATTTTCTTACATGAAACAGAAGGAAAGTTTTTGTTGTGGTGCCTTTTGATTTTCGTCCCTGCTTTTGGGTCGACAATCATTAGGTTCTACTATAGAATGGCTCATCTCAACATGTGCTTAAAAATTTTTGTTACAATGTATTTCTTTTGTTATTTGGCTACATATAGATTAAATGTTTCTAAATTGTAACAGGAATGCAATAGAGAATCCCACAGACCAAACCCCTACACATGCAAATCAACAAGAAACCAACAGTGTACCTGATCCTCCACAAACCGACAGTGTACCTGATCCTCCACAAACCAACAGTGTAGTCAATCCTCCACAAACCAACAGTGTACTCAATCCTCCACAAACCAACAGTGTAGTCAATACTCAACAAAATACCACCCTACGATTCTTTGGTTTCGATTACAGGAAATGGGTTGATAAGTGGAAGAAGTCGAGAGGAGGCACCTCAGAGAAAAATGAAGACCTCAACAAAGACCAACAAACCAAAACCAAAAAGATCTTTCTCCACAACAAGACAATACCGAGGAGACACAGGCTTGAAAAAGATGATGGTTGGTCTGATGATGATTCTTCCGAAATTCAATTACAGCGTCGTAAAAGAGAGCTTGGTGAAACACTATCCGTACGCGAGATTGTCAAGGATGAAGAACATGAAGATGATGCTGATTCCAAAATCCTTTTTGAATTCTGTATTGCAATTGATAACATGGCACAACCCGAGATCGTTGCGGTCCATCAAAGAAGTGCTCATCGAAATTGAACGTCGACAGTACTTATCTAAATTCCAACTTAACCAAAACCAAACTTCATCTACTTCAACACACTTCATAATTATCTTCAAAAGATCCATAATTTTTTTTTTTATCATGCTTTTCTTTTATCATGACTTGACACGTAATAGTCATTTTTTTTTTTTTTTTTTTTTTTTTTTTTTTTTAAGAAAGATACTTAAAGATTAACTTGTGTATTTGTGATGGATCTTTTGAAGATAATTATGAAGTGTGTTGAAGTAGATGAAGTTTGGTTTTGGTTAAGTTGGAATTTAGATAAGTACTATCCACGTTCAATTTCGATGAGCACTTCTTTGTTGGACCGCGACGATATCGGGTTGTGTCATGTTATCAATTGCAATACAAAATTCAGAAAGGATTTTGGAATCAGCATCATATTCATGTTCTTCATCCTTGACAATCTCGCGTACGGATGGTGTTTCACCAAGCTGTCTTTTGCGACGCTGTAATGGAATTTCGGAAGAATCATCATCAGAGCAACCATCATCTTTATTCAAGTCTGTGTCTCCTCGGTATTGTCTTGTTGTGAAGAAAGATCTTTTTGGTTTTTGGTTTGTTGGTCTTTGTTGAGGTCTTCATTTTTCTCTGAGGTGCCTCCTCTCGACTTCTTCCACTTATCAACCCATTTCCTGTAATCGAAACCAAAGAATCGTAGGGTGGTATTTTGTTGAGTATTGACTACACTGTTGGTTTGTGGAGGATTGAGTACACTGTTGGTTTGTGGAGGATTGACTAAACTGTTGGTTTGTGGAGGATCAAGTACATTGATGGTTTTTTGTTGATTTGCATGGGGGGGGGGGGGGGGGGGTTTGGTCTGTGGGATTCTCTATTGCATTCCTGTTACAATTTAGAAACATTTAATCTAAATGTAGCCAAATAACAAAAGAAATACATTGTAACCTGTTGAGATGAGCCATTCTATAGTAGAACCTAATGATTGTCGACCCAAAAGCAGGGACGAAAATCAAAAGGCACCCCAACAAAAACTTTCCTTCTGTTTCATGTAAGAAAATCTGCGAGATTGCCATGACCACAAGGGTCGATTGGCAAATGCACGCAATTAACCAGCAAAATTCAACACACTTCCCAGCTCGAAACCCTTTTCCAAGAATAACAGCAACAAAACCGACTCCCATGTAGAAGCCCATATAAATATGAACATGGGGCTGCGACTTTTCATACAACTCAGTCATGAATTAAACGATATTGGCGGATGGGGTGGTGGTGGCGACCGGGATGGGGTGGTGGTGGCAGGTGTCTAATAAAATGAGGTAGGGCTTTGAAATGAAGAGGTAAGAAGAAGAAGGAGATGTCTGAATTTTGGAAGAGGAAAGAAGTTATTTTGTCTTAAAAAAAAGAACAAGTTCCTCTGCGCGCCCGCAGAGGAAAGAAGTGATTATTTAAAACAAAAACAAAAAACAAACAAGGCCATTAACCCTCCATTCGTGGGTGGTTGACAATTATCTAACAGCTTAACTCTCTAGTCAGCCATTATAAATGCCCCGTTGGAATTGAGTACGAAGATTAAAGATGAAGATATTTTCCCGGGTATCCAAAGGTTATCAAACGTGTGGCTCTCGTCTCGTACTTCTCCCAGGGCCGCTAACTGGAAGTGTTGGATCTCAAAGCCTTTTGATCTTTTTATGGGTTCTCCCTAGCTTCTTGTTCTGTTTTTTGTCTTGTTTCCTTGGTTTGGTTTTTAGCCTCTGTATTGTCTTGTTTGCTTTGGCTTCCCTCTGTACATTTCCTCCTCTTTTTGGAGTTTGTTAATATAATAGCTTTCCAAAATAATAATAATAATAATAAATAAATAAATAAATAAAATAAAAATTTTGATAAAAATTTTATATGACCCTGTGGTTAATATTTTGTTTTAAAGGGTGTGTTATATGTAAAAAGTTTGATAGCATGACGAACATGGAAATCAAATGGAAGGCGATGCCTGGATAGGAAAACACCTCCCACCGCAGGCAAAAAAACCAGCTCGTTTAATTACTCGCAAATAGTCTTGATGTTTTTTGTCTGGACACCAACCGACATGACGGTGTCCTTGATATTCGTTAAATTATATATCTTTCTAATATAAAAATTTTCATAGTTATAGCATAATAAATAACAAAAGTATTTATTTTAAGAGCATTGGGTACCCATGAGCCATTACAAAAATTTGCCTGCCACGTCAGCAAAAATCTCTATGCCACCAGAAATCCCACGGCACCACATTCTGGCCGTTACCTATAGCACCAGAAAATGTAGTGCCGTTGTCCATTTTTTTTTCTTTTCTTTTTAACATAAAATAAAATATACACAATATTAAATAAAACATATACAATATTAAATAAAACATACACAATATTAACTAAAATGTGGTGTTGTCGTCCATTTTTTTTAACTTACATAATTTATTAGAGATATATAAAATTAAAATTAAAATTAAAACACATTAGATTAACTCGAATTTAGTTTCATTAATATAAAACACATTACATAATTAAATAAGGACTAACGGTGTAAACAAAAAGGACTAATGGTGCAAGAAAAACATTAACAAGGGAAAATAGTGTAAATTTATAAAACAAGGTTTAAAGTGAAAATAATAATAATAATAATAAAATTCCCCCATCTTCTTCCTTTCTTCTTCATTCTTGGCTGCTCACTCCCCACCTGCAAAAAAAATAAAAATAAAGGCATGGGCTGGCCACCCTGGCGCCACCCGCGGTACCGTGAACCATCCAAATATCTCGACTGGTCCGACGGCGCCATGCTACCAGCCATGGTACCGGATGTTCTAAGCGTAAATATTGTGTAAATTGTTATTTATCATTGTATTAACGAAGATTATTGAATCCGGAAAAAGCCTGAAAAAATAGGCCTAAGATGAGCCCAAACCGATCCTTATAACTCACAGATGAGCCCACAATGCAGTCCAGTCCAAGCCAGCCCAACCCGAAGCCCAAGACCATGAAACCCGACCCAAGTGAAAATTGATATAACCTGCTCTTTTACTAGGCGCGTGCCCTTACACACCTTAATTAATCCATGAGGAGCGTGAAGCAGAGGAGCCGCCCCACTCGCGCCACCTCATACGGCCTACCACCAATGAGAGCTCTTGCCAGGTGGCCATTGTGTCAGGTATTTGGTTAACAGCATTTCTTGGTTCGAAAGTTGGCAGGGGTCTGTTTTGTAAAGTTTATTAGTTTAGGGTGCAAAGTGTAGCTTCGTCAGAACTCAGAACCCTTAGTCTCTAGCTTAAAATGTAAACTTTGTAACTAGAGGGGTGAAATGTGTAAGTGATATTTTATAAATATCACCCACCTCAACTCATTTTCATCCATCTTTTTTATCTTTTCTCTTCATTTTTATTTCATATTCTCTCTACTTTTATAAAATTTATCATGTTTTTATGGTTTTGTTCTCTTAATTTACTTGTCTTATGTTATGTCTATAAAAGTTGAGTGTAGTTTTACATATCTTGCATATTTATTCTACTAGCTTTTTTTTTTTTTTTTTTTTTTTTTTTTTTTTTTTAAATCTCTTATCCTCTCTTTATTTTATAAAAATCTTTATCAATCTTCAAAAGTATATAGAAATTCAAATATGTGAAGTTGAGTTTAAGACATTGTGTATGTGTTTTTATACACTTTTACATACACTCATCTTTCAAATTTTACTTTTATAAAAGCTGTAGTTTTTATCTAGTTTTTAGTAGTTTAAAAAAAAATATATTAAAAAAAAAATCGTATTTTATTTTTATAAATTTTAGAAAAGTCTTTCATTTAGTCATAAATTTTACAAGGTTCAGTTTTGCTTTTTGGTACTTAAAAAAATGAAAAACAAATTCTACAGTTTTTAGTTTATTCAATGGTTTTTCGTTTTATTTATTAAAAATAGCATAGTTTATGACAGTGGTGAGCATGGGGTGGCCTGGGGCTGTTTTATGCTAAAACCAAAATTGGAACCGTATATTTCTGCAACTACATTATCAAGACCTTGTTAAAATTTTTGGAGACTTTCTTCACCAAAGTAGACCCCATGAGCAAAACCAAAGTATACTCCTGCAATACCGTTTGCTGATGTTGTTGCCTTGTACACACTCAGCATATCAGAAAATTCTCTCTATAACTTTTTTTTCTCACAATAAGTGTATCATTAGCAAGTCGTGTTCTTGCGTAATCAGGGGGTGGAGCAGTAGCAGGTGCTACTTCGTTGTTTTTGCTCTAGCCCCTCATTACGCAGGAACACGTCTTGCTAATGATACACGTATTGTGAGAAAACAAAGTCACATGGAGAATTTTCTGATATGCTGAGCGTGTACAAGTTAGGGGTGGCAATCGAGTCGTGTTCGTGTTAACCTATTCGGGTTCGCGTGTTGGCGGGTTAGTATAGCCTCTACCCAAACACGACCCATTTATTAATCGTGTCAAGAAACTCAACCCTAACCCGCACCTGCATAACACGTGTAACCCATTTTGACCCATTTAACCTATTTAAATAAATAGGTCAAGTAGTGAAGGTGATTTGTTGATTTAACTAGTTTAAATGCCAAAATGATATTAGGATTTAAAATATGATAAAAATTAACAGACAAATAACTATATGACAGTTTTCTCAGTTGTAAGCGTCAATTTCTATGATATATGAGGTATAATCGTAATTGAATCATATTAACTACATAACAGAATACATTTAATCCACATCCAACATAAGAAGGCATGTTATATATTTTATTTTTAGAGTCTTATATACTTAAACGGGTTCACGGGTTGACCTATTTAATATTTACTCAACCTAAACATGACCTATTTATTAAATGGGTTAGACGGGTTGACCTGTTTTTTACCCAAACCTGTTTATCATCAACCCAAACCTGTTTAACTTCATGTCGGGTTCGTGTCGACAATTGCCACCCATAGTACAAGGCAACAACATGAGCAACAGTATTACTGGAGTATATTGGAGTATACTTTTAAACCTTAAAGCACTCAATTTTCATTCAATGATGTTTGAAATCACAATAAACAGGCAATAGAACAATCCTAATCATGATGTTGAGCTAAAGAACTAATTTAATTAGACTAAAACCTAACACACAAGAAATGCCCATCGATTGAGAGATTTAGCCACAGAAATGTTCCCATAAATTGGGCGAGTGATTCTAAGCATACATGAATGTGTTAAACACTTACAATCGTGAAATGAAAGAAGATCAAAAAGCTTGGTCGAAAAGTGAAAATGGCGGCAATTAGGTGTGTTTTTGAGTTTGTGTGTTTAAAAAACTGAGTTAAGTTGCTTATATAGGGAATACTTTGGAGTTTTGTCAAGTTTAGTCCCTTAACCCGTATTTCCCATCAAGCGCAGTCCTTATGTTACAACATTTTGACAATTGACAACAACAGTCCTTGATGTTTGTTGTTGTTATATCCTTAGTCCAAATATTTGTTAACTTTTGTAATTTACATTTCTCCCTCCTAAACTAACAAATACTTTTAAAACTTTTTCAAACTTTTAGTTCAAGAGATCACGGAAATGTTGCACGATGAAGATTTTTTATTTATGATGAAGATTTTTAGAAGAGTGTACGAAAGTCATGATAAATAAAAATTCTCCCCCTCAAAATATGTTCGTGATCAAAAATTGATTAAATGTGTATATCAATAGCATATTTTGATTTGTTTTGAATTTTGCACACTGAAAAGATATATATACATATATATACACATATGTAATAAGAAAAGTGAAAATGAAAAATGTTTTTGTGTTTTTGAAGAAGATATTTACAAAAAAAAAAAAAAAATAATAAAAAAAAAAATAAAAAAAATAATAATAATAATAAAATAAAAAATTTGGTGTTTGACTTTCTTAGTTGTGTTTAAGAAAGTTTTCCAAATCTTCCAACCTAAAGTAATAGTTTTAACCATAAGGCCAGAATTGGCAACAAAAAATTTAGAAAAGTTTATGTTAACCCATACATTGCCATTAAAGAAAGAAGCACTACCTGCCATGTTATCATGTATGCTCCCAGATGGAGTATCATTGATCAAAGATAACAGTTTCCTCATCTGTTCAGAAGTAAAACCAGTAGAGATGGACAGAAGACTGTTTTTCATTATTCTTAACATCAGCAGTATTAGCATTGTAGTTTTGTTTAACACCATTGTTAGGAGATTTTTTGAAATTAGGTGGAAAACCAACAAGTTCAAAACATCTGTCAATAGTATGACCAATTTTACGACAGTGCTTACAATGTCAATAGTATGACCAATTTTACGACAGTGCTTACAATTCAGATTAGGATTAGGTCCTCTATTAACAGTATAAGTGTTATTTCCTCTGGTGTTATTGTTATTATTAAGAACTCTTATATTAGAATTATTAAAAGACTTAGCAGCAAAAGAAGAGGCATTCATTTTAGCTTCAGTAACACAAGAGTTCTCCGGAACACCTATGTGAGACTCCTCTCTGGAAACAGTAGTATATGCATCTTTCACATCAGGGAAAGGATCTGATAACGCTCATTTTATACATATTTCTATGCGCGTTATCTATTCTTTTATGTATATATTTTGATGATTTATATGGACTTTTGATACTTAATAGATTAAATATGCTATTGTAGGTTCATAAGATGTGTCGTGGAAGAATCGGAAGAAAACACGAAGATATGAAGCTTAAACGAAGACATTGTGTATCACCCACCTCAACTCATTTTCATCCATCTTTTTTATCTTTTCTCTTCATTTTTATTTCATATTCTCTCTACTTTTATAAAATTTATCATGTTTTTATGGTTTTGTTCTCTTAATTTACTTGTCTTATGTTATGTCTATAAAAGTTGAGTGTAGTTTTACATATCTTGCATATTTATTCTACTTTTTTTTAAAGGCTCTACTTTTTTCTTTTTTTTTTAATCTCTTATCCTCTCTTTATTTTATAAAAATCTTTATCAATCTTCAAAAGTATATAGAAATTCAAATATGTGAAGTTGAGTTTAAGACATTGTGTATGTGTTTTTATACACTTTTACATACACTCATCTTTCAAATTTTACTTTTATAAAAGCTGTAGTTTTTATCTAGTTTTTAGTAGTTTAAAAATAAAAAAATATTAAAAAAAAAAAAAAAAAAATCGTATTTTATTCTTATAAATTTTAGAAAAGTCTTTCATTTAGTCATAAATTTTACAAGGTTCAGTTTTGCTTTTTGGTACTTAAAAAATGAAAAAAAAATAAATTATGCAGTTTTTAGTTTATTCAATGGTTTTCCGTTTTCTTAATTAAAAATAGCATAGTTTGACAGAGGTGGGCATGGGGTGGGCTGGGGCTGTTTTATGCTAAAACCAAAATTCGAACCGTATATTTCTGCAACTACATTATCAAGACCTTATTAAAATTTTAGAGACTTTCTTCCCCAAAGTAGACCCCATAAGCAAAACCAAAGTATACTCCAGCAATACCGTTTGTTGATGTTGTTGCCTTGTACACACTCAGCATATCAAAAAATTCTCTCTATAACTTTTTTTCTCACAATACGTGTATCATTAGCAAGCCGTGTTCTTGTGTAATCAGGGGGGAGCAGTAGCAAGTGCTACTTCATTGCTTTTGCTCTAGCCCCTCATTACGCAGGAACACGTCTTGCTAATGATACACGTATTATGAGAAAAAAAAGTCACATAGAGAATTTTCTAATATCCTGAGCGTGTACAAGGCAACAACATGATCAACATGGCCCAATTAGGCTAAGGAAATCTGCCTTGGCTGTACCAAGAAATGGCTCCCTTATAATTAGGGCAGACTTAAGAGAAGTTGGTTCTGGTAACTTGATTATGGATAGCAGTAAAAGTTTCACTTTTGAAGAGGCCATCAGCTGTATTCCAGGGAAAGATTGCTCCGGTATAAAAGTCGGCAGTATCCCAGGGGAAGGATGCTTTTTTTCATGTGAAAGTCAATTGGAACTACAAAGCTTTACCTTATTGATTCCTATCTAGTCTATATGCTATGTTATGCTATGCTATGGCCTATGATGATTCCTAGACAATTTTTTATGAAATTCTGCTAGTGTAAAGTGTCTTTATTGTACGTGTACCCTCGGTATAAACCTAGTGCCAAAGACAGTGTGCCATGAAATATGTGTAGCTTGTCACTGGTTCAATGTATATTGTTAAAGTCTAATATTCAATCCTAACCTACAACTATATCACTAGATTAGATCAAAGAGTAAGAGTGGATTATGCAATGTTTATCTTTTATTCACACTTTTAAACTTTGATACAAACCTAGCACTCAATGAAGCACTACAATCACCAACCTCCCAAATGAGTATGGAAGGTGGTATTTATACATATCTTGAGATGGGCTTGGGCTTTTCTTTACACAAAATATTAACCTATTAGATTAGAAAAGCCCAAAGCCTATTCTTCTTACTAACTCAGCGACACAATTAATACAAATATTGCAAACGACAATGACCATCACTTTTTTATAAATCCTAACAATCTCCCCCTAAGGGATGGTCATTCAAATGATGCTCGGAGTGATGTGGTATTTCGTCTTCAATGTCTTGTGCTTTGTGTGTCGTTGTATAATAGTCTTTGCACTTGTTCCTTCATGCACTGTGATCTTCAAATGATCGTCTTTTTGTGGTTCTTGCCTTGATCAGCATCTTCTTTACTATGGCTTCGCGTCCTCCAACATACTCATACCTCTTGAGCTTCATACTTATGCCTTCCTCACTTGATACTTGAACTTGTTCTTGACATCTTGATTAGCCTTTTGACTTTGTCTTTACACTTTGTCTTTAACTTGATCATTTTGTCTTGAACTTTTACACTTGAGCTTTGTTGAGGATGATCTTCATAAGTATGAGTATGCTGAGGTGAAGATGTTTGATATATGTGATGATGGTTAATGGATGTTTATATGTAGCTGCATAAAACCGTTAGTAATAATCATCCAGCGCTTACAGGTTAGGACTTTGAGATTATCAACAGCATAGTGTGAAGACTTTCTCTAATCCTTCCCTAGGCCGTTCTGAACCGGATACCCCCGAGAGGGTTTACACGGACACACCGAAGTGCACCCACGATTCAGTGAGTCGCTGGAGATCACCCCACGACTGTAGACCGTTTGAAGCACGTAACCATCATGATATAAATGGCAAGATCCTTGGATTTCATTAAGACTCATGTACACCTTGTGTCCTTTTTGGTGAACACAAGGGTATTCATATGGAAGTGTTCCTAAGAGATCTTTTGATGAATCTCATGGCTCTAGACTCTATAAAGTGCGTCTTGGTTTTAGTAGTCGGAGGCATGGAGCAGAGTGCCACCTTTTCAATATCAACACATCTCGGAATGAGAGGCCGATAGATTATGTAGTGTTCTCCATGAGAAATCAAACAAATATCTTATAAGAGATATCTGAGTGGCTAGGAGGGGTGGTGTAGCGCGTCACTGGGTCCATGACTTCTTGTCTTCAATATCAGTATCACCTTAGTGAATACCGATAGCAGATGTATTGACCCGGTTTCTGCCCTAAGTTTTCATGGAGGGCTATTTCTTTTCACCCTTTCATTAAACTTTTCTTTTTAATTCTACAACCCCTTCTTTCCCTTTCTCAATTACTTCCTTTTTTTTAATCTTACCTAAGGACTTCTAATTCTAATCTATTGGAATTGTCCTTGGGTAGATCCCTCCGGCTTTGGCGGATCATAGATTCATAGGACATAACGTAACCATAATCACCTTATTACTCATTGATTATCCTAGATTATTTGATCACGAACCATAAACCTTTTGTGAAAATCTCTCGACCATAACACATTTTGTTAACACTTTGAGAGTTTTACATTTTTGAAATACTCCCCCTTCACATGTGCTCATGCATTTTTTGATATAAATTTGCACATGTTGGGTAGAGTTCGCACATTTGAAATGATCGATTTTCAATGAACATGACCTTTGCGAGACACGTTTACATCACTAGTTAGACTAGCTTGAAATTATTACCCGTCCCGGTCATATTCAATGATCATCTCTCGAATTGGTACATTCTACTCAGACAAGTCCTTTGCGAGACATGCTTACATCACTGGTTAGACCAGCTTGAAATTATTACCCGTCCCGGACAAGTCTTTTCGATAACGGACATTTGGTTTCGTCAATTCGAGGGTTCATACTGAGTAGAGCACTTATTGAGATTCAAACCACGATTTTGATCACATTTAATCACGTCTTCTCCCCCTCAAAAATAGCATGAAGTGATATTTTTGATATCAACTGATTAAATGAAAACTTTTTGGAGAGATAGACGGATTTGAGCATGAAATTGGAACATTTTTTCATTTTTTTTTTAATTTTATACTCCCCCTTAAATAAAGCATATTGTTAAACATTTGGGTTTAAGAGGGAGTTTTCTTTTTGTTTTGCCATTAACATTGCGAGTCCTGATCTGAAATAATCAGAAGTCATCAATGTAGCTCGGGTTCCGTACTGAAATATACGAAAGCCGTCTGATTAGATATTTGAGAGACGACATGTTTTAGAAAACGTTTAAATGAACTCTCGCTCAAGCATCTGTACATGCCCGTATCATTGTTGAATGACATTTCTAGGTACGTACAGAATATAGATTATACAAGAGACATGTCGTGAGAAGAATATTTTTGATTTTTATGTTTTATATTTTTTATGACTTTTTGAAAATTTTATATTTTTATATTTTGTTTTTCAAAAATATTTACAAGTGAAGCTTTTTGAGATAAATCAAGAAGATTCGAGAAGACTGGCTAACTCTTCGGGAGTTAGGCTTCGCATTCCAATTCGTCGAACTAAGTTTTCAAACCGCTCTGTTGGGAGGGCTTTAGTAAATAGATCGGCGAGTTGGTATTCAGTCTTCACGAAAAATAATTCAACATTACCCTCTTCGACGTGTTCCTTGATAAAGTGGTAGCGGACTCTAATATGCTTGGTCTTGGAGTGCTGAACTGGATTGCACGAGATGGCTATGGCACTTTTCGAGTCACAATACATAGGTATGTGGTCGAAAGAGTAGCCATAATCTGTGAGTTGTGTCCTCATCCATAGAACTTGGGCACAACACGCAGATAGAGACACATACTCGGCTTCTGCGGTTGATAATGCCGTACAGTCTTGTTTCCTTGATGACCAGCCTACTAGCTTTTCTCCCAAAAATTGTGCTCCCCCGGATGTACTTTTTGCGGTGACTTGACAACCAGCATGATCGGCATCACGCCCTTGGGGCTTGTTTCAAACCATAGATAGCTTTCTTTAGCTTGTAGACGTAGTCCGGATGATTTTTGTCAACGAATCCATCTGGCTGACTCATGTACACCTCTTCTTTCAGACTGCCATTCAAGAATGTTGTCTTGATATCCATCTGATAGACCGTGATGTTTTTGTGAGCTGCATATGCTAAGAAGATCCTGACCGCCTCAAGTCTAGCTACTGGCGCGAACGACTCATCAAAATCTATCCCTTCTTCTTGTCGAAATCCCTTGGCCACTAGACGAGCTTTGTTTCGAATGACAGTCATTTCTTCATCCTTTTTGTTCTTCCATAGCCACTTAAGATCAATGACGAGTTTGTCGACTGGTCTCGGCACTAAATCCCAAGTGTCATGTAGTTTATATTGGAGAAGTTCTTCCTGCATCACTTCTATCCAAGCATTATCTGCCATCGCTTCCCGAATGTTCTTTGGCTCTTTTAGACTGACTGAGTAGGCGAAGATGCACATGTCGCAATTGGTGGCTAGCTGTCTTCTCGTCTGAACTGGCCTTGAAGGTTCACCAATAACATGATCTATTGGATGGTCTTTAGTCCACTGTAACGTAGAAGGGTACCTTGGATTTAACAAATGCGTGTTGGTCGGTTCATGTAACCGAGAAGAAGATTCAGCAGATTCTGTTGCAAATGGGTTTTCGAATGGTTCTTCTTCTAACACAGCATTGTTTTGTTGTTGTACTTCTTGAATTGGTGTTGTTCGGAATTGCTCATCAACTCTTGGTAAAACAATCTCAATCACTAGAGTTGGTGGAGTAGATGTTGATGATGTTGAGGGAGTTGGTGCGTCAACTTCGATTGTGGTAGATGCATCTTGTGGTGGTGGTGGTGGTTGTTGTTGATGTTGTTGAGCCGGTGCAGCGGAACGTTGTTGTGATGCACTTGTCGAAGCTCTACCATAGTACTCATCATACATAAACTCGAAGAAGTTTTCCAGTTCTTGATTTGTTGTTTTGTCATTGATGGTTGACTGAGCTCCTTGGGGTACGAGTCCTGAACTGATATGTCCAGAAGTCTGACTGTTTGGTGCGGGTCCTAATCCTGTATGATTAGAAGCCATCGGGTTAAGCGCGGGTTCTAGATCAAGTATCTCAGAAGCCATTTGTGAAATCTCATCAAATTTCACATTCATCGTCTCCATTACCCTTTTAGTCCTTCTGTTATACACCCTGAATGCCCTCGAGTTGTCTGAATAACCAATGAAGATACCAATATCACCCTTAGCTTTCAGCTTCCCCAAATCTTCTCTGTCGTTCGTAGGATAGCACAAAGCGCCAAATACATGAAGGTAAGAGATGTCGGGTTTTTTGTTGTTCACTAGCTCATTTGGGGTTTTATTGAATCTTGGATGGATTAGGGATCGGTTCTGAGTAAAACAAGCAGTGGCAACAGCATCAGCCCATAAGAATAACGGTGCACTGGAATAAATTAGCATTGTGCGAGCAACTTCCACAAGAGTTCTATTTCTTCTTTCAACTACCCCATTCTGGTGTGGAGTTCTAACGGCTGATGTTCTGGTGAGTGATTCCAGTTTCTTCAAAATATGTTCTTAACTCCTGATTTATGAATTTCGTGCCATTTTCCATTCTTACAATCCTAACTGGAGCTTGAAGTAGGACTTGTATTCGCTTCAGAAAGGTGATGATGATGCCTGGTGCTTCGTCTTTTGACCTCAAAAACCTTACCCATGTATATCTTGAGTAGTCATCGACCATAACAAGAATATACTTCTTCCCATTGATACTCTCAACTCTCATTGGGCCACATAAGTCCATATGCAACAAATGTAACTTATCGACCGAACTGGGTACGGTTTTAGGTTTATATGTTGCCCTTTTGCTTTTGCCTTGCTCGCAGGATGGACATAGGTGATCTTTGTTGTATTTAAACTTTGGGAGACCGGTGAAGATGTCGTCTTTGGCAAGCTTTTTTAAGGTGTCGAAGTTGAGATGGGATAGACGTCTCTGCCACAACCAGGACTTAGTTTTGTCAGCTCTTGTCATGAGACAAACTGGTGATGAAGAGGCCATTTGGTTGATGTCGATAGCATAGAGATTGGTTTCACGATTTCCGGTTAAGAGATCATCTCCAATCAAATTCCTAACGAAGCAAGAGTTTCTCCTAAATGCAACCTCTAAATCTGCATCGCAAAACTGCCAAACTGAAAACAGATTGTGTCCCAACCCTTCGACATAGTAAACTCGAGAGATTAAGAAATTCCCAAATTGAAGATCTCCATAACCTAGAATAGCTGCTACATGATCATTTCCAAAGCGAACAGTTCCCATGAACATCCATACAAAGTTGATCAGCAGCTTTAGATTCCCGGTCATGTGCTTGGAGCAACCCGAGTCGATGATCCAAAAACATATTTCGATAACCTGCCTATTACAGATGATTGTGCATTTGGAAACCGTTTATCATTTGGTTCCATGGGGTTAGAGGTAACAGACGAATCACATTCATAGACAGTTTTTACTGGTTCTTTTGGAGCCACTAATTTACCATTTACTAAAGTGAATTCTCTACCCGTTGGTATCCAAACGCACAACTTAAGATAGTTCCTAGGCAATAAGCTACTAGTGGTTGACCTAGCTGCTTTAATGAGTCTTTTAACATATCTAGACTTAGCACTAGTTCCTGGAGGAACATCTTTCTGTTCAGGCATGACATTCACATTCACATCATTAGAAACAATATCATCACAAACATTTTCAAACAAAGATTTCTCGTACATTAAACAAAGCGATAAATTCCTAGAGGGTTCTTCTACTTCTTCACTTTTATTCTTGCATTCACTCTTAGAAGCAGTTGAGACTCTATTGTTCCTTGTATTGCTCCTAGGCTTTAGTCTGCTGCTCTTATGAGTGCTTTCTATTCCTGTAGAAGGTAAGGCACACTCATTAGAATCTATCTTGTTGTCCTGAGAAGTCGTTTTAGCACTCTTAGACTCTTTAGGATTATCTGTTACACTTTTGTCTATTGCCCTGTATGTTTTAGATGTAGAGGTAGACGCAGTAGTGGGACTAATCCTATAAAGGCCAGGTGCTATCACATTTGGTGTTTCGACAACAACTTTCTCTTTTCCTTTCTCTTTTTCCTTGGGCAAGGGTGATGAAGCACATTGGTAAATTGACATTTTAGGTTTTGCTTTAATTTCCTCACCCTTCCCTTTTTGACTCTCAAGCTGAGACTTCAAAAGATCATTTTGCTTTTTCATGTCTTGGTAAGCACGCTCATACGACAATTTTTCATACTTGCATTCTTCCTTTTTTCGATCAAGTTGTTTAAAATATGTTATATTTTCCTTTTCAAGCTTAGCAAGCGCATTTTCATATTTTGAAACAATTTGAGAAGTCTCATCTCTTAGTCTCTCATAGTCTTCCACATAACATGTTTGGTAAATTATGGACATAATTTCAGTTGACAGAGCTACTTTAGAGAGAATATCATTGTGTCTTTCCAAAACTTTGATATATTCAATGTTTTCATTTGCTTCCTTTACCAGAGATGTGTGGTCTTTGGCAAATTCAGCTGTTTCTTTTAAAAGCGCATTTTCCACATTAAGAATTCTTATACTCATTGCATTTAGTGGAGGAAAAATGTCTTTTTCAAACATCTTTTGTTGTTCTTTATGAAAACTTGAATGCCAGTTGTTGATACTGATTTCAGTTTTGGTTTTAATAAGACTCTGAAAGATTTCCATTTTCTTTTTAGGATTTTAGTATTGGTTTTAATAAGACTCTGAAAGATTTCAGTTTTGGTTGCTAGAGGACATTTGTTCGATGTTAGAAAGATGTTTGGAAACAACTTTTCGTTTTGAGATCACAACTGGTTTTTTGAAAAACATTGGTGACTCTTTTTGAACCAAATGAACGCCAAAAATTGCGTTAAGCTTATTATAATCGATTGGTCTGATTTCTGGGTTCATTTGTCTCATTTTGTTTTGACTCTCTTCGGCAAGCTCAATCGTTTCATAAGAATCCCGAACCTCGGGAGGATCATGTTTATCATTTAGCACAGTACCATTATATAACACATTCTGTTCCTTCTGAGCTTTCTTGAGATGATAAGGGTTTTCACAACCGATAGCCATTTTCTTCATTGTATGTAAAATCGGGTTTGGATCGTTAATTAGCAAGTTAATCGTTTGTGTAGAATGGCCCATTTTTACAAGCAACTCTTCCAACTTTTTAATGATTTCTTGTTTGTTAATGATTTCGTCAAGAAGTTCATTTTCACGTTTTGAAAAATTTGCAATCATCTCTTTCTTCTCTTTTTCAAGATCCGAGCAAGTTGATTTTTGTTTTGAAAGTTGGTTGGTTAATTCTGAAATTTCCGTGTTTAAGGCTTTTATTTTCAAATTCAAATTAACATCTAATGTGTCAAACTTGATTTGCAGTTGTTTTTCTCTTGAAACGGAATTTCTATAACCTATTTCTAATTATGACTGTCGTTGTTTATTAAATTCAAAAGCTCTTTCATTATCCTTATATCTCTCAAGCTCAGCGGTCAAATTTTCATTCGCGGCCTTAACATCGCGATTGATCTTCTTGACCTTTTCAATCTCAATACTACAATTTTGCAATAATGATTCAAATAAAGCACGTGTTTCCTCATCATTCTCAGTATGCTGTGACTCGAAGCCTCCATTAGGATCCTATCTGGAGTAGCCAAATTAGTATTGCTACAACTTGGGGAGTCCATGTATGTATCGTAAGTAAGATTAGGAGTCGCAGGATGCTGTTCATTTTGAGGTGACATATCAAACATTTCATTATTGTGACATGTAGCATATGTGGGTACCTCAGATATCACATTGACATCATAAGCAGGAGGTGCTTCAGAATCCGTATCATATTTAACCTCCTGAAGATTGGCCATGAAAATGCAGTTGGCATCGATATCCTCCAGGTCTTCCATATCATCCATCAATGCCATGAAGTCATGTTCCTCGGCATTCAACTGAAACCCTGCCTTTGTCTTCTGAGCTAAGAGCAATGCTTTCTAAAGATACTCAACATCTTGCTTCTTTGGCTTTGTGGGACAGTTCCTTGCCATGTGACCAATTCCCTGACAGTTAAAACACTTCATCACATTCCCTTGATTCATATTCCCGACATTCCCAGCTACTGGAGCAGCAACATTCCCAATATTCTGACCCCTCTGATTTCCAACAGCTTGACCCCTCTGATTTCCAACAACTTGACCCCTCTGATTACCCATTTGATTACCCATCTGATTTCCAAAATACTGCCCTGCATTCTGATTACCCATCTGATATCGAGGAGCATATCCCTGCTGGTTCCCATAACCTTCAACCATCTGTCCTTGTTGACCCATGTTGAAACTCGGCTGAGCAATCTGCCTGTTGCGAGTATTCGATGAAATCCTTTGTTGTTGTTGGTAGGTGTGGAATAGCGTCCTTGGAATACCTTTGATAGAAGAGTAAATGCTTGAGTCAAAGCAGCACTGTCATCATTGTCTGTGAAATCGGGTTCATGATATTGTGGGTATTGTTGTTGTGGACTGACTTCTTGTTGTGGGTAGAATTGTTGTTGTGGTATGATAGCAGCTTGTGGAACATATTGTTGTTGCATGTAGTTCTGAGTGGAGGATGATGATGGTTGTGTATTCACTGTTGAAGGTGTTGGTGTTTGAGCAATCAATGCAAGAGGATCATGTTGTTTGGCTAGCTTCTCTTTCCTTACTTCATCTGCCTCTTTCTGGTTTTGCTTCAAAAAGTCATAGAGCTGATCATAGTTTACCTCATGAAGGTTCTTTGTTTGGTTCACGATTGTGACATATCGTCCCCATTCCTCTGGTAGGTTGTTGATGAACTTGATGTTTTGAACTATTTGCCTGGGTGACAACTTGTTCCTGATAAGCTCGTTCATGAGAATACAAAACCTTGTGTAGTAAGACTCAATGGGTTCCGCTGGAGTGGAAGTAAACTTTTCCCATTCAGTTAGAAGTTTGTTCTCAACATCTTGTTGTCCAATTTCAGTACCGTGACAAAGTCTTCTAACTCTCTCCCACATGTCATAAGCAGTCTCACAACTGTCAACAGCACAAAATATTTCCCTTGGTAAACCCAACTGAATTAAGTGCATTGCTAGGTCATCAGCTTGAACTTGCTTCCTATCTTCTTCAGTGTATTCATGTTCGTACTGATCACGATAGAATGGTTGTGTGGGAGGTGTTCCATTTGGATCCCCAGGGTCTAACACTTGACGAGGCTTGAATGGTCCATGATTGATGGAGTGAAGTAGGAGTTTACCATTTTCTTTGGTTTTGATATAGCGAAGCATACGGCTTGTCCATGGAAGGTATCCACCTTTTTCAAGCATAGGAGGACGGTTTTCGGCACCGGCTGCATGGATGTCTTGTTGAGTTGTCATTGATAAAGTTGTATGGTTAAGATGATGTTGGATCGGTTCAAAGAACTAGGAGTGGGTTGGTTACGGTTCATGAGTTATGTTTGGTTTAAGTCCTTTGTCGTTGTCCTTGAAGAGTCGTTGAGAAACTTGGTAAACTTTAGAAAGTTGATAAACTTTTAAAAAGTTGATAAACTTAGAAAGTTGATAAACTTTAGAAAGTTGATAAACTTAGAAAGTTGATAAACTTTAGAAAGTTGATAAGACCAAGAAACTTGATAACTCTCAAGAAACTTGATAATTAGAAACTAGGTAAGTCCAAACTTGATAAATCTCACAAACTAGGGTATGAGAAACTCAGTAAATCAAACTCGACAATCTAGTTAAAGTTGGTAAATCAAACTCGGTATCACTTTCAATAAACTCGAGAAACCAACTTAGAAACACGAGATCAACCAACAAACTCGAGAAAATCAGGTAGAAACTCGAGAATATTACAAATTCGAAAATATAAACTCGAGAATAGGAGAAACTCGGCACACTTGCTGAGAAATTCGAGAAGCAAACTAAGAAACTCGGCAAACTTTGTAAGAAAGTCGAGAAGATCTGGTGAAAGTTGATAGATCTTGCTACAAACTCGAGAGAGATCACAAACTCAAGAAACCAACTAGAAAGTCGAGACAATGAAACTCGAGAAACCAACAAGAAACTCGAGAAGTCCAACAAAGTCGAGAGACTCCTAGCCACCAACTTTCTAACTCGAAAGTGGTGACAGAAAGTCAAAAATCAGTAAGAAACTCGATAGAACAAAGTTGGTAACCAAACTTGATAACCAAACTCGATATCAACATCAGAAAGTTGAGAATCACCAATAGAACAGTACCATGATCCCAAAAAAAATTTCCTTGGGCTTTGTTTTTTGATTTTGCTCTTGATACCACATGTTAAAGTTTAATATTCAATCCTAACCTACAACTATATCACTAGATTAGATCAAAGAGTAAGAGTGGATTATGCAATGTTTATCTTTTATTCACACTTTTAAACTTTGATACAAACCTAGCACTCAATGAAGCACTACAATCACCAACCTCCCAAATGAGTATGGAAGGTGGTATTTATACATATCTTGAGATAGATGGACTTGAGATGGGCTTGGGCTTTTCTTTACACAAAATATTAACCTATTAGATTAGAAAATCCCAAAGCCTATTCTTCTTACTAACACGACGACACACTTAATACAAATATTGCAAACGACAATGACCATCACTTTTTTATAAATCCTAACATATATCTTATGAGATCTCTTTTGAATGAACTGTGGTGGATGGTTATAAGCTTCTCACAGTTATCTGGCTACTGAATAACCTGTTTGTTGCACATAGCAAGTGATGATAATTATTTG
Organism: Artemisia tridentata subsp. tridentata; assembly: GCA_021014915.2. Taxonomy (NCBI): domain Eukaryota; kingdom Viridiplantae; phylum Streptophyta; class Magnoliopsida; order Asterales; family Asteraceae; genus Artemisia; species Artemisia tridentata. The sequence continues at coordinate 486,960,633 of CP139508.1, read as the reverse complement.
CAGCAATCTGAGTGAAAGAAATAACAAAAAAGTTGCCAAAAGGTGTTACATGTGGCGAGATATACCATGCGCTGCTGCACCTAACTGTTCTTTTGCATTAATCTTGCTGAAGGGCACCTGCTGGATAAACCCTCAATACATTTAGTTAGGCTACTTGTTTTTAGTAAACCAATTTATCATTACTCAATTTCATTTATTAAACTTAAATCAATTTAAAGTTTCGATTTTTATTTTTTATTCCTATAGATGTCATCACCAAGTTTTCGCCATCAAAACGAAATACAATTGTTGGCATTCTTCAGAGGTTTAGATACGCCACGACAATTATAACATATACAAATATAAAATTCACTTGGTCTCGTTAGTACTGTGTCCATTTGAAGTTACATGTATAAAACAAACATAAAGTTCATACCCCACCTATCAACATAAACCACTACTTCTCTACATCGTATAAGCTAATGCAATCAGACTCTGTTCCTAAAACAGTAACTGGCTCATAGATTGAACTCAGCTTACATCTAAAATCTCTGGGTATCTTCAACTTACATCTAAATGATAACATTACAGTTTATGAAATGGTGGAAAATAGTATCTTGAAATGGCCTGCTAAGTCAATTCTCAATTCCAAATACAGTCCTATGCCCTGTTTTAAATGCCTCAAAGGATACAGTCAACTGGTTAAGTCAAAATGGGAAGGTAAAAAAATATCCAATCAAAATTGCTCGGTAGGATATGTAGACTGTAAATCATGTGTTACAGTGGACTAACTTGGTATGTTCTCTGGCTAGCTATCCAAGAAAGATTACAAACCAATGACAAGATAATGGTGTGACAACGTATGTGACAAATGTAGTGATTCACACAGTCACTTGTTCTTCCAATGTGACTACTCAAAACCATGATGGGAGGAGATAAAACAAATAGTAAACTCCAAAAATCATCCATGTGGTTTATAGTTTTTGGCAAATATCATCCCTATCTCAAACTATTGACACTAATCATCACCAAGTCCATAAACCATCGCTACTAATCATCTCTGAGCACCAACAAAGTTAGTTTTGCCCTTTATCTACCCCACGTGCAATAACACGTTATCTACCCCACGTGCAATAACACGTGTGAGTATTTTTGTCAAATACTAACAAGGATGGTTTTTGCAATACCTTTTCCCGCCCATTTGTCCACATATTTAATGTGTCCACCTAACCTAACTCCACTTTATATACCACCCATTTCTTCCCAAATTTCCTTAACCCTTCAAACCCTAGTTATGAATAACCTAAATCTTTGTCATTACTGTGGGGCACCAACAACAATTAGCACCTCGTGGAGACCAATAAATCCAGGACGACTTTTTTTTTTTTTTTTTTTTTTTTTTTTTTTTTTTTTTTTTTTTTTTTGGTCCTAACTATGCCTTTAGTCGTTGGATGGATCCTCCTATGTGTCCAAGAGCCATGGCTATCATACCTGGGTTGTTGAGGAGAATCAACAATGCTGAAGAAACATCTAGGATGAATGTCCGTAAAGCTAGAAGGTTGATGATATTATTATGTTATGTTATCTATTTATTATTTTTTTTGAATGTCATCATTATGGGTTGACCAGTGTTTATCATGGGTTATCTTTCTTGGTCATGAATGGGAAGGTGTAAACTGGTCCCATGTGTCTTTGTTGGTCATAGGTTATTTGGTATGAATGGTGTAAACTGATCCCATGAATGGTTGTAATGTTTTGTTATGAATGGAAAAATCAAATGTTTTTTTATCAATATGTATTGTTTTTTATATCTTTTGTTATGAATGGTGTTACAAAAGTGGTAAACTGGTACATGTGTTACAAAAGTGGTAAAGTGGAACTAAACCAAAGTGGTAAACTGGTACCATGAACAAAATACCATGAATCAATATATCGTGAATCAATATATGTAAACTGATACAAGTGTTAAACTGGAACTGAACGAAAGTAGTAAAAGTGGTAAACTGGAATTGAACCAAAGTGGTAAACAGGAACTAAACCAAAACTGGTGAACTGCAAGATACCATGAACCAAATGCCATGAACTAAATACCATAAATTGGTACAAGTGTTGCAAATATTGACCGAACAAAAGTGGTTTCATAACACTGCCTGAACCATTGTTTGGCACTGATCACAGTTTCCTTTACATCATTGTTTGGCATTAACAAAACAACCACTTAACATATAGCATAAAATACCATCTAGTACACAAATAAAAAGTTTTTAAAACTGTTAAATTTATTAACACGCTTAGCAAACTTATGAACCTTCAGGGGTTATAAATGCAAATAGTTTATAACTGTTTTTACTAATACTTATGTCTGAGCTGTGTTTGCATAGTTTTTGTATTTGCAGGTTCCTAAGTGTAACTTTGGTCTATATAAGCTGATGATAACAACTAGGGTTTAATCAATTCATTCTCACCCATTTCACATACAAGTTTTCCTCTCTCTATCTCTCTTTTTGGATTGATAATCATCATCTGGGTTTTAGTAATAGTTTGGTTTTATTGTTAGTTTACATCAAGATCTACTTGATCTTGATTGTCTGTTTGGTTTAGCTTATTGTTTAGATATTGGGTTTGGGTTAGAGTGTGAGTTGTTGTAGACAACACCTATTAGAGGGACTGCCATCTTTCTCTTTGTATTGTTAGGCTTGAATCCGTGTTGGGGACAAGTCATCTGTGTATATTGTTACAATAAAAGATTTATGATCACCAAGGGGTGGTTGGTTGGTTGATTAATAGTGTTGTTAGTTGCTTTTGGTTCCATTTTAACATGGTATCAGAGCTCTAGGTTCTGATTGATCGATTTCTTGGTGGATCTTGATTAAGGGTTTGTTTGATTTGTTGATTGGGTTATTGAATCTATTGATTCTTAAGTCAATCATAGTCTGGTGATCTTAATTGAAATTTTAGGGTTTTTTCTTGAAACCCTAGAATTTGGGGGTTTTTGTTTCTGGTGCAATTAAGTGATTTTGGTTGCTGATTATTGAGGAATTGACGGTTAATTGGTGGTTTCTTGCTTAATTTTTGTGAAGATCGTTTAGCTCGAGATTCGTTAGATCTCATCTAGGGATAACAATAACAAAAGGCAGAATATTCAATTAATGAATCAAATGTTATTGCTACAAGGTTTTTTCATTATCATCTCTAACATCTACTAACAATACAAACAACCCCAATGCTATGTGATCAAGTATAGCACGGTTACATTCTAACAGGGATCTATGATCCTTGAGGCTTAACCAAACACGAACCCTAACCCTAGGCGTCTAAACATGAACCATACGCCTAGGTACACACGCACCCCTTTAATGGAGTTACATCTTGACTCCTGTATAAAACCTAACGCCCTATCCTCTTTATATAATAGAGGATTAGGGTTTACAAAGACTTTGACATAAATATACTTTAAGTCCTTCATCTTTGTCTTCATCCTTCATCTTTCATATTTTGTCAATATCAACTCAAAATATAATTCCCAACAATCTTCCCCTAGTTGATAATGACAAAACCAACTATATGAAAGATGTCGTCTTCCCCTTAATCCATGCATATCATCAAGGATCTTCAAGCTGCAATCTTCAAAATATTCTTCTTCCCCTTTTTTTCATCATCAAATAGGGGACAAAAGTATGCATCTTTGATCTTCATAATCACGTATCAGTACCATACATCCAATTTAGTCTTCCAATGTCTTTGAATCGCCCTCCATGAATGAACACCAAAACGCTTTCTTTTATAAATGAACCAAGACAGAAAAATCCCAAATCTTCAGTAATAATACCAACGAGCAACTATAAAAATCTTCACCTCGATGTAGCACATAAATCGTTACACATTTGAACAATAAGCTTCCCTTGAAACCCATATGTTAACTATTTGAAAGAACTTGTCGAATAACTAACCACCTCAGCAATGAACACCATGTAGTACCATCCATGAACGATCATAGTAGCAGGAATACTAATAAAAAATGACTACAATAGAACTCGAAACAAAGCAGTAGTAATCATTAAAGAATAGTTCTTTAACTGGAAAAATCAAATCCTTCGTGTGTGTGTTTCTTCGCCCTCTGTGTGTTTGGAACCACCTGCTCCAAATCAACAATCAACAACATATACGCTTCCCTCACTTCATGGTTCTCATGCTACTTTCACAATTACTCGATAAACAAATTCCGTTTTCGACTTTGCACAAAATAAAATAACCTTTCACTTGGTGCATAATAATATCCAAATGACCCATTATATCATGAACAAGAAAATGTCATCGTCTAAATCATAATACATGAAGATTCCTTCAAATACTTGCTATTGTCCAAAAGATCACTGACCATTATCCATTAGCTTCAAAATAAAATCCAGTTTGCATGCAAAATCGACCACTATTCAGAACAAAGAAACCATGAATTCAGCCCATGAGAATTAATATAAAAGAAATACCATCCAACTGCATGAACATCGACCCACTAGAGTTTTAAGAGAATCACCAAAAGTCACTTACGCACATGGGATTCACCATGAGGATAACTTTGCTTTGTCACGTATTATCTACCCATCCGATCAGTACGAGGTGAGTAATTAATATAAAACAATATCAATCACCACAGCATGCGAGCTCCAAAACTATTTTCTTGTCGATCCACCAAACAAATGAGTAACATTCTTGTTTGACCAATACTCTTTGTGTGTCAACTATTAACCCCATATGAACTTATAATACTGCCACCATCCAATTACTCCAACCATCAATATTTATCAAAGAGATCACCGACCAGTACATGCTTCTCATACTCTAACTTAGGAAATAAAGTTCCATGATAATTAGCCTCTCATAACGCATGCACGTAACCTTTCAATAAGTTCAATAAGATAAAACCTTTCGAAGAGCAGCAGTACAAAGTTGAACAGCATATAAGCAGTACAAACCTTGTTCATCAGCAGTACTAAGTGAGAAAGCCAGCAGTACAAACGAACTCGTAGCAGCACAAACTTCCAAATGGGCAGTACAAATAGGAACGAGTAGTAGAAACTTTCAATAGGGAGCAGTACTAACTATCCATGTCGAGCAGTACAAATAGTAATAATCCAGTGAACAACTATGCAAGCAGTACAAAGAACATATAGGCAGTATAAACTTGTGAACTAGGATTACCAAAATCCGTTTCAAAGGAAGTAATAAATATACCAGTAACTTTAGTCCATTGTGCGTATCTTTACTTGTTGTTCCAGTAACCTTAGTTTTGACGTTCTTGTAGCCTTACTCCCAACTAAAGTAATTGCATCAGTAACCTTGCTTGTTCATTGTATCACAACTGAATCGTATCATCAACTGAATCGTATCATCAGGTCACATTTTAACACCACTTCATTATCACCAGTAGTTGTCGTGGTCTCCATCATTACATTAGGGTTTCAAACATACGCAACTTTATTCCTTGATAAACACAAATCAAGAAACCCTAAAACATTAATCGTATAGCAGCACTTGACCAAGACGCATAGCAGCAGAAACAAATTAACCATGAGTAGATATAATGAAATAAGTGGGGTTACTTTAATAAGGAGTAGATACATAATCGAATCACCAGTAACATCAGATAAACCATGTAGTAAATTCAGAAGCAATACCAGTAACCTTAGTCATCCATGAGTTGAGCTACTCCTATTAAAAACACCAGTAACCACATACAACATATCATGAGTGTCGTTACACCTAGAAGTAACCTTATGCCACCCGTAACATTACTCCTAAGCCAATAATTCTTCCATCATCAACAGAATAATAGTATATTCGATCTAGGGTTTTTCTGAAAAGCGATTTGCTTTTTAAAGTTTTTAGGTTTCAAATTCAGTTTCATGGTTTTAGGGTCCTGATTGCAGCAAGCAACATCAGATAAAAGACACCAAACCCTAATGAAAAGTAAAAACCCCTAATGCAATCATACATCAAAGCTGCTTCCATTCGTAAATAAAAGACACCAAACTTCCAGAACGAATTAGAACAAGTAAACCACGAATTCATGAAGTTGAAAATCACAAAAACCCTAAAAAAAGGGAAAAACTTGAACACCTCTGCAGCAGTTTTCAAAAATTAATACCTGACGATCTAGATCTCAGATCAAAGATCCATCCAGTGAAAATCTTCTTTGATGAATAAAGAATCTCCAGTAAAAATTTCAGCACGATCCAACGGTTAACGAAAAAGTTATCGCCCTTTGAAAACAGCTCTGCAGTAAGTTTTGTAAATACGAACTAGTTACGAATTTTACTAGTTTTCTTCCATCTTCGACCAACGAAACCTTGTTTAATCCCACGATCACGAGCCCATGGCTCTGATACCAATTGTGAAGATCGTTTAGCTCGATATTGGTTAGATCTCATCAAGAGATAACAATAACAAAAGGCAAAATATTCAATTAATGAATCAAATGTTATTGCTACAAGGTTTCTTCACCATCATCTCTAACATCTATTAACAATACAAACAGCCCCAATGCTATGTTATCAAGTATAGCACGGTTACACTCTAACAGGGATTTATGATCCTTGAGGCTTAACCAAACACGAACCCTAACCCTAGGCGTCTAAACATGAACCATACGCCTAGGTACACACACACCCCTTTAATGGAGTTACATCTTGACTCCTGTATAAAACCTAACGCCCTATCCTCTTTATATAATAGAGGATTAGGGTTTACAAAGACTTTAACATAAATACACTTTAAGTCCTTCATCTTTCTCTTCATCCTTCATCTTTCATATTTTGTCAATATCAACTCAAAATATAATTCCCAACAATCTTCCCCTAGTTGATAATGACAAAACCAACTATATGAAAGATGTCGTCTTCCCCTTAATCCATGCATATCATCAAGGATCTTCAAGCTGCAATCTTCAAAATATTCTTGGAAGATTATCTTTGCTTAGTGATTTGAGAACTCTTTGCTTTGGACTAGCCAACTCTTTGCTCTGATACCACTTGAGAGGATCTAAACACACTCCTTATGTTGAAGATACTTTGAGTTAATATCAACTAGTATGCGGAATCTGCTAGCTAATACTTAGAAGATTATCTGTGTTTGTGATGTATGCAACAGTGTATGATGAAACAGTAAAGTATGAACACATTAATAAACCAAATGCTTCAATATTATTGATTATAATACGAGTGATCTTAGACTATCACTAGGGTTTAACAACCTTGAAGCTTTCACAAAGATACGTATGACTTATATATTTAAAACCCTAACCTAGGACCTCCTTTTATAGCACAAGGAGTCCTTTACAAGTAAACTAATATTTGTATCAATCTATAATTACAAGATATACATCAAATCTATTCTATATATATCCACAGGCGTTTCTGTCTTCATCTCATAAGCAGTACTAAGTATCTTTTGCTAACAGTACTAACTAGGTTAGTACTGCTAGTGTTAATCTCCAGCAGTTGTAACTTTATACCTGGCAGTACTAACTGTTGGTTTAATTCCCAACAATTTCTTTGAAACCCTAATTTGGAATTTTTGGGGTTTTTGAAGATCTTGTGGTTCTGTGGTTTCTAGGTTCGTTCTTGATCACAATATCTCTAGACTAAGTGAATCTAGACATATTGTGGTAGTCTTCCGCTGCTTGTGGGTATTGCACTGTAAGTTCTACTTCTCCTTTAGGATTAACTGGTCTTTAGTTTAGTGGGCGTAATCAGATTGGCTAACTTCTTGATCTGCCACCATTGAGTGGTGTGAATACCTGCTCTGGTCAATCGGGGGTACGTTAGTCCTAGGTGTGTGTTTTAATTTCTTTAGTTTTAGTTTTGGTTTTGAGTCTAGGTCGCAGGAGTTTAGGATCTGGGCAGTCTTGGAAGTTGAGATTTGTTGGTTTGTTGGTAGTTTGCTGGTTTATTTGATTCTGTTTGTTTGCTTAGTTGGTTCTTGGTTTGTTGGTAGTTTTTATTTGATTTGTTTCTTGTCTGTCATTATGGCTATTATGATTAGTAGTTTAGATCAGAGTAATCCTTTACATTTACATCCTAATGACTCTAATTATGCTTCTATTTTGACTGTTAAATTGTATGGGGTTGAGAACTATAGAATCCGGTCTAGTGCTATGAAATTGGCTATGCAAATTAAAAATAAGATGGGGTTTCTTGATGGTACTTGTCTTAGATCTGCCTATGCTGCTAGTCCTTTGTTAGAGGCTCAGTGGGATAGGTGTAATGCAGTTGTCTTAAATTGGGTTTTAAGTTCTTTATCTCAGGATGTTTACCTTGGTCATGTTTTTTCTGATAATGCTTCTGTTGTGTGGAAAGACTTAAAAGATACCTATGATAGGATTGATGGGTCTGTTGTGTTTAATTTGCTTCAGAAAATAAATAGTTTTAAACAAGGAGGTTTGCCTGTTTCTGAATATTACCATAAGTTGAATTCTCTTTGGAGAGAATTTGACATTCTTACTAAACTGCCAGATTGTACTTGTGAGGCTAGACAAGAGTTAATTGATCATGCTAGATTGTTAAAGCTTATGGAATTTCTTATGGGTCTTGATGACATCCTACCACTTCTGTGAAAACTGAGAAGGCTCAGGTGTCTGCTTTTGTCTCTAAAACTGTTGATAATAAGAATACTAATTGGAAAAGAAACACTGGCACTTGGAATAATAATTCTGGAAATAATAATAGGGGGAATTATGATAGTTTGTTGTGCACTAACTATGGTTTAAAAGGGCATACTGTTGATAGGTGCTTTGAGATCATTGGTTATCCTCCAGGGTTCAAAAAGAATCCTAATCTTAAACCTGTTTTTAACAAAACCAATGATCCCAAAAGTGCTAATGTGGTTAATAATGGTGTGAAAAATGGTACTGCTACTTTGTCCTTTACTAATGAGCAGGTTATGAAGTTAATGAATCTTTTGAATGAGAAATCTAGCTCTACTCATGCCAATATGGCAGGTAGATCTTGTTCCTTTTTTAACTGCAGTGTTTTCTTTAATCAAATTTTTTACCAATTTTTCTGTGCAAATATTAAATTGAATGGTGTTAATTACCACTTGGGATGGATTATAGACTCTGGGGCTAATAAGCATTTAACCAATAGTTCTAAAGATATGTTTAATCTTGTTGATATTTCTGAACTAAAACTTACTGTTGGTCATCCTAATGGTACCTTAGCTAAAATTACACATGTGGGTAATTTGCGACTTAATAAGGATGTGGTATTATTTGATTTTCTTGTTGTGCCTGAGTATTGTGTTAGTTTGCTATCTGTTAATAAGTTGATTAAGGATAGTAAGCTTAGTGTTGGGTTTGATGAAACTACATGTTATATTCAGGATTTGAAAAAGCAGAGAGTGCTGGGGACCGGTAGTGAGTTTGGTGGTCTTTATTTGTTTGATAAGAACTGTGGCATATCTGCTTGTGTGGTTAAAAGTGAGGTTTTTCTTTGTTTTGTTTCTAAAGAAGTTTGGCATAATAGACTTGGTCACCCTGCTAACTAGGTTTTGAAAATGATTAAAGGTTCTCTTAAATTGACTAATGTTGACCATAATGGTCCTTGTGATGTTTGTCACAAGGCTAAACAAACTAGAGATTCTTTTGCATTAAGAGCAGTGGGTACCCTGGAGCCATGGCTCAAAATTCTCTGCCACGTTAGCAAAAATCTCTATGGCACCCGAAATCCCACGGCACCACATTCTGGGCGGTACCCACGGCACCAGAAAATGTGGTGCCGTCGTCCATTTTTTATTTATTTATTTATTTATTTATTTTTTACATAAAATAAAACATACACAATATAACTAAAACATACACAATATTAACTAAAATGTGGTGCCGTCGTCTATTTTTTGTATGGTGTAGTGATGCACACAAACCCTTTGAATTAGTCAGCTAAAGGGTCTATGTATTTATTATCACATTTTATGGATCATACAAGTTGATAACCAGAAATACCACTGATTCACACAATATACTAAAACAATTACAAATTCATGATGCCTCACTTGTGACAACATATTTACTTGTAGCATCTTGGGATTTAACACAGTAGTGGCCCAAATTTTTTTAAGGCTTGTTAAAGTTAACCTAGCCCATCTTGATTCACACAATATACTAAAACAATTACAAATTCGTCTTCTACTCTTCTTCTCCATCTAAAGCTGCAACTCAAAGAAAAAAAAAAGAAAAAAAGAAAACCCCACCAAACACAAATACAAACACAAACACAACATATAAACACAAACACAAACAAACCCACAAAAAAAAAAAAAAAAGAAAAAAAATATCCACGGCGCAAGATCACCAGGGCTGGCCACCATGGCGCCAGCAGCCATGGCGCCACCCACGGTACCATGAGCCATCCAAATTTCTCGGCTGGTCTAACGGCGCCATGTTACCAGCCAAGGGTACCGAGTGCTCTAAGTGAACATAAATCTAAAGTTTTTGGAGAATTAATACATCTTGATGTTTGGGGACCTTATAAAATTGTTAGCAGGGAGGGCTATAGATATTTTTTAACTGTGGTGGATAATTATAGTAGGTCTATGTGGGTATATTTTCTTAAGAGGAAAGATGAAGTTTTTGATATGTTTGTCAGGCTTTTTAATATGGTTTCAACTCAGTTTGATAAAAAAAAAGTCAAGGTTATTAGGTCTGATAATGGTACCGAGTTTATGAACAATAAAATGAATGATTTTGTAAATACTATGGGAATTATTCATCAAACCTCTGTAGCATATACACCTCAGAAAAATGGGGTTGCTGAAAGGAAACACAGACATCTGCTAAATGTTGCCAGAAGTCTTATGTTTCAGGGGGGGATTCCTCTTGTGTTTTGGTCTGAGTGTATTTTAACTGCTACATACTTGATTAACAGGTTACCTTCCTCTGTTCTGAATGGGAAATCTCCTTTTTCTATGGTATATGGTAGGGAACCTAGTCTAGTCCATCTTAGGAGTTTTGGTTGTTTTTTCCACTATTTTAAAAGAAACTGATAAATTTTCTGAGAGGTCTGAAAAGTGTATGGTAAAAAGGCTTATAAGCTGTTAAGTCTTGAAAATAGGTCTATCTTGTACTCAAGAGATGTGAAGTTTTATGAAACTGATTTTCCCTTTAAAATGAGTCAAAATAGTTCTTCTATTTCTGAGATTAATATAGATGTTACAAGTCTAAACTTTTTTGATTCTTTTGAGTCTGAAACAACAACCAAAACTTCAACTCCCAATGATGAAGATTCAAATAGTTTTATGTCCCATCCTGAAAAATCAACATCTGTTCCTGGTAGAGAGGGCAGTGTGCATCAACCAGGGTCTGAAGGCAACTTTAATGAGCCTGGTTATGAAGAACAGATACTACAACCAGTGCTTGAAGTTGGTCTTCAACCTGGACATGATGAAAAACACACTGCAACTCCTTTAGATGATCAAAATCACTTTGAGGGAAATGTTCTACAAAACCGAGATGAGGTTCCTGTTTTTCAAAATGTTGTTCCAAATCAGTCTGGAGAAGGTAGCAGTAGGAGGTCTAATAGAGTTTCTAAGTTTCCTCCTAAATTGAATGAATATGTACTTGATAATAAAGTTAAGTATAGGTTACATAGATATGCTAATCATGATATGCTTACTATTGAGAATTATTGTTTTGTTTCTAATTTGAATAAGTCTGGTGAACCTTCTTCTTATGAAGAAGCTTCAACAGATATTAATTGGATAAATGCTATGACTGAGGAAATGAATGCTTTATATGAGAATGGTACTTGGGAAATTGTTGAGCTTCCTTGTGGTAGGAAAGCTATAGGTTGTAAATGGGTTTTTAAAATCAAATATCAATCTTCTGGTGAGATTGAAAGATATAAGGCTAGGTTAGTGGCAAAAGGTTTTGGTCAGAAGGAGGGTGTTGATTATGAGGAGACATTTAGTCCTGTTGTCAAAATGGGTACTGTTAGATGTCTGATTAGTTTAGCAGTTCAAATGGAGTGGAAAATGTTTCAAATGGACATTAACAATGCTTTCTTGTATGGTGATTTAAATGAAGAGGTTTATATGTTACCTCCTCCAGGTTTTTTCAAATAAGGGGATAACAAAGTTTGCTTGTTAAAAAAATCTTTATATGGCTTGAAACAGGCTCCTAGACAGTGGAATCATAAGCTATTTGAAGCCTTGTTTGAAGCAGGTTTTGAACAGTCAAAGAATGATCACTCTTTGTTTATTAAAACTAAAGGCAATACTGTTTTGTTTTTGCTTGTATATGTGGATGATTTAGTCATTACAGGAAATAGTGAAACTGAAATTGAAAGTTTTAAAGGTTTTTTAAAGAATAAGTTTAAAATTAAGGATCTGGGTGAGCTAAACTATTTTCTTGGTATTGAGGTCCTAAAAACTAAAAATGGTTTGTGTTTGAATCAAAGAAAATATTGTCTTGAGCTTTTGCATGAATTTGGTTTGTTGGCCTGCAAACCTGTTTTAATTCCTTTACCAGAATACATTGTTTTAGCTTACAAAGAAACAAATGGTGATAAGTATTTGAAGAATATTACCAGTTATTAAAAAACTTGTAGGGAAATTGATTTATTTGACTATGACTAGACCTAATATTGCATATGCTGTTCATTGCTTAAGTCAACATATGCATGCTCCTTTACAATCTCATTTTGATATTGGCTTAAGGGTGCTTAAGTATTTAAATTTGGCACCTGGTAGTGGTATTGGGTTTTGTTAGTGCAAATATTACGATATTTAATCTATACAGTCTCGTTTGTTTTGATTGATGACAAACATGTAACTTGATACATAACGTAAAATGTACAAGTTACTCGTAATCATATTTTGTCTTAACATACATTCAACACCTCTCGACATCTCAAGTCCTCGTATGCTACAACACAACATACTCCCGAAATGATCATGTGAAGCAAGCTCAGAGATCTTGAGTCATCATCCACCACAAGCATACATATATGAAGATCTATCACAACAAGCTTAAGGAACTTGTGATCTTCATCCATTGAAGGCTTCCTATCAATGGAAGTTCATTTAGATTAGTCAGACATATCAATTAGACATTTGTGTCATGGATCATCATTGTAAACATCACTGTATCATAACAATATATTCACCAAACTAGATTAGATGGTTTATGTGTTTGTGCCATAAAACACATGGTTTTTATGTTGGGCCACAAAATATAACGGGAGTGGTTGTACCCTTGTAAAAGAACTCGACATCTAGCTTAGTGTCGGAAATATTGTATAGGAGACGTTAGGTTGGTTCTACCTCAAACTAGAACCCGGTATTTAGCTTTGTACCGAAAAAAGTGTAAGCGACGTTTGTAAGGTTTTCTCCGCCGAGAAGGGAGCTTGTTGATCTAGTGAAGTAACTCTCGAGTTGGGTACTCGGGGAGTGGAGTAGGGCGGAGAGGAGATCCGTGACCGAACCACTATAAATCCTCGTGTTCGGTTTGCACTTTCTTTTACTTACTGCTTGCATTATATTATTGCTTGTGGTGTGACTTGATGGTTATACTCGTGTGACAACTTGTTTTAGTATATGCTAGTCATAGACTACAATTGGCATTTTTCATATTACAACAAGCTTAATCGGATATTTGATACAACAAGTATAAAGATTTTAAAACGGTAACGTATTCACCCCCTCTACGTTTTCAAAAATGGTATCAGAGCCTCGTGGCTCTTACTTTCAAAACAAATGGTTTTTAAAATGGAGTACGATCCATGTATCAAATTACCATTGAAGCGGAATATAATATGAAAAATGTTTCGCTAATTATTTTGTTGTTAAATGTTACTTTGTATACAAGCTTGAAGGTGTCCTTGAAAAATAAAAGAAAAGATTTCTTAAAAGAATTTGTAAGTGTCAAATTATATGCTTAAAGAAAATTTACGAAAAATACGGTTTTGAAAGGAGCATTTGGGATAACTATAAATTTAGTTGAAAAATCACCTCCGTAAATGATTAGATAATCAAATAAGTAGAAATGATGTTAAAATATGTTTATTATATGTTTACTACCAAATCTAGTAACTCCTACACATTCTCGCTATGCAAAAATACATGTTTTTAGCATTCTACTGTCTCAGAGAGACATGGATCAGACGGAACCCTTTGAAGGGTTCCTTGCCCTTTGGAAAAGGGTTCCTTGGTCTGCACAGTCCAAAATTTTTGCAAACTTCAAAAATTCATAACTAATTAACCGTAAGTCCGTAGGAGTTACGCCACCTATCAATTTAAAGGGAATTGAGTCTACTTTCTTTTAAAAATACTCTTATAGACTAAATCTAATTTAAAGTAAGTAGAATAAACCAAATATTATAGTGTGCCCAAAAATATTAAGCTTCATTTTGACATAGAAACTCAAACTTTTGAGTCGGGCAATTTAAGTTAGTATCCTTTGAACATTGATATAATTTCTTTTGAAACTAAATAATTTTGTGATATTTATATATATAAAAGAAACTAATCAAGCTTGGTATACATCATCATATTTAAATGCAAAGTGACGAAAAGTATATTTCTTTTTATGTTATATGACTACTTGTTTTAGTTTATGTTGGTTGCATATATGTTATTTACTTATTGCAAATTGTTGTTTACACTTGATTGTTTGTGTAACATATGTATCAATATTGTCATGTTATTTATTTGATTGTTTGTCGATTTCTTGCTTATGCACAATAGGACATTTGCTAGATTTTGTGCAATAAGTTGGAAAATTGTTTTTGCATTACTTATAGACTTAGACAATTTTCTTTGCATATGTTATATTAAAATCTTGCATAATTCTCTTAGAAATGAGAACTAAGTAAAACTAGTCAAGTACTTTGAATTTTTTTTTTTACACAAACTCCCACCTAATAGTTTAAGTGTTAAAATGTGTCACTACTTTCAATGATTATCGAAGCATTCAGTATCTTTGAAAAAGTTGTGTGAAAAAGTGATGTATGAACCATTATATGCCTTGTAGGATGTTAACGTGTTATTTAACGCTTTGTGAACTAACCAAGTGTCGTGCAGGTGGATAATATCATTATGTTATCAATTTTTATTTTTCACGTTTTAGTGAAATCTCTAGCCCTTGCATGATCTATACCCATACATGTGTTTATAGCTGTTTTATTGTTGTTTTCTAATCACAACTAATTAATTACACATATTTTAGGAGAAATTACGGGATTTGAACAGGTTTCGGGGATTGAAAAATGCCCACTGTTAAGATTTTTTGTTTGGCGGATGGTAAGGAACCAAATAATTGGTTCCGCCTGTGTAATTTTTTGGTACCGCCAAAATCTTACCCACGGTTGGGGCGGCACCAAAATATGGGTTCCGCCCGTTATATGTTTTGGTGCCGCCAACCTGCAATAACACATTTTTATTTTCGTTTAAATCCCGCACTCTAGATCACTCACTTTTGTTACTAGGATACTTTTCACTGATATTCACTCATATTAGGATCATGTCATCTCACTTTCATCAATAGGATAACCATCTCTGATCATACTTTCAAATTTCATGAAAATGCTCCGAGGTACCTTTCTCTATAAAGGAAGGAACCCTAAGATTGGTTCCTTGCTATCCGTGGACCACTGAGATTTTGTAATCATTACAAACATTCGCTGCATTCTTCCGTCCTTCACTCATCCTTTATCCATTATCTTGATTTGTTTTATGAATTGACAACATCTTAACAAATCCGGACTCATTGTTTGCAAAGATAACATATAATATCAAAAATCACAAGTCCAACTTATGACTGCAGATATTGTCTTGTATCCACATATGTTGCCTCACTTGGTTAACATGAAAATAATGTGTTATCCTTCAAGACGATAAGGATTTACATCGGTTCATAACTCACACTCAGGTTAAAGATGTATTATCAAGTCTTGCTATCCTTGAGAGCAATCTAATCTCAACAAAGTAGGATTGACAACTTAAGTATTTTGTCCAAAATATTCAAGTAAAATTTACTTACGATTGTAGTCATTAAAAGTCGTATCTGAAAAATCAAATTATTTTAACAACATATGTTAAAACACTTATCCTAACACTCTCCCAATACATAGGAATAAAACAAATGTCAATAGGTCTTTATCTTTGAACATTTAGCACTTAAGTTCACTTGTTCTTTCACCATCATCCCATCGCATTCACCTTTATGATATATCTAAACCCTTAAGCTTCACAAACATAACCAAAACTTCAAGCACTTCACCTACTAGTTATACCAACTGATGAAGCGAAAAGTGTACCGCTTTTAGGGGGTCATTTAAGCCCTAAATCGTATTTATTTGATCAAATATTGCTCTAAATCGTTCCTTTTGTCATTTTAGGTACTTTGGAGAAGAAATCTGGAAAAGGAAGCATTTTGGACGTTTTTGGAGCATAAAAGTGAAGAAAACGACAAAGTCTCCAAAGCTGCTGGAAAAGTACACGTGACGGCGTCAAGGATTGCTCCTGACGGCGTCACGGCTTGGCAAAAGAGGTGGATATGACAAATACACGTGACGCGCCAGAAAGTTTTACAAAGGAAGTCTGACGGCGTCACCCTTTAAGGTGATCAAGGCCGTCACGGTTTAAGTTAAAGAGAGACGGCGTCAAGCACAATTGTGACGGCGTCAACCCTTGACGCGCCAGAGTGGATTTTGGAGGATTAAAGAGGGACGGCGTCAGATCTGTTTTCCTATATATAGTTTTGCAATTTTTAGTCATTAGTGTGCAACTTTGTGAGGAGAAACCCTAAGACGAATTTTCTGCCATTTTTAAGGGTTTTATACCCTTGGATCTCCCATGTTTAATTGAAGATAAGTAATCAATTAATCATTCAATATGTCTATGTGTTGTTTGATTATATCTTGTTCTTGTCTTTTAATTAACATGCTAGGCTAGATTTATCTTGTGTTTGCTTAGATCTAATGAAACCTAACTATTGATTATTGGTTGTTGGTGTGTTATTAATTGTATTGGATGATTGTTTATCGATGTTAGGCTTAAGAAAACTGGCTAACCTCCTATACGGTAACTTGCTTGAACGTCTTAAGAAACATGAACCAATGCGTACTAAGGTTTTTATGGTTGTATTTAATGCATGAGCGAATTCTAGTGATCCCGTGTTAGGAGCTTCTTAGCCGGCTCGACATAGGAGTGAAGTAGGAGCTTGTAGAGTTGGGGAAGTACGTACGCCACCCCACGATTGGTATTAAGGAATACACCCGTCATCCACGCAATTAATACACACTAATCAACCGGTAAAATATAGTTAGGGAGTAAGGAAATCTAAGTAAACACATTTCTCTCCATATAAGTTCCACGACCTTTTTATTTTCAGTTATTTTATTTTATTTGCATTTGTAGTTATTTGGGTTAGTTGACTAGCAACTAATTCCGCCCACTCCTTCAAACCCGAGATTTTACTTGCTTTCATAAAAATATAAGAAATACAAAAAGAATCTTCCCTCACCCTTAGACCTATTAGAGTAGTTTTTTCAATCCTAACGACACTATTCCCCTAGAGAACGATCAATCCCCCGGTACTTGCCACTTCACTATACTACATCGGTAAGGTACACTGCCTGGTGGGGATTGCAAGCCTCTCGAGATCCCTCGAGAGGTAAAACCTATTGTAAGGTCGCAAAACCACGCATCAAGTTTTTGGCGCCGCTGCCGGTGAATAGTTATTGTTTAGGTTGAATTTTTATTTTATTAGGTCTACTCACTAGATTCCTTTCTAGTGAGATTTTTATTTTTCTTTTTATTAGATTTCTTTAGTCTATCTTTTTCTTTGTGCCCTTTGTTTGTAAAGCCATTTTCATTTGTCACTATGATGGATGAAATTCCATTTAGATCATTGACAATAGAGGAACAATTATATTTCACCAATAGATTTGTTTCCTATCATTCCTATGAATTTTTGTGTGATCTTTGTGATTTCCAAAAGGAGTTAGGGGTAAGGTTAGATGGGTTTAATGAATTCTATGCATGTGAGATTTCTATTAGACGAGCATTATCTGGATCAATTCCTTTTAGTCAGGCCCTTTGGATGAATTTTGAGGAAAGCTTCCTAACCATGACCCATAAGTGGAACGAATTGGTGGATTCGTATGAGCAAAGAGACCTAGTTTCTAAGAACATGGGTGATCTTGATGTGATGGAGGATCTAGCCGAGCATGATCACATTGATCAAAAAGACCTAGGTTTTATGATCGATGACGATGAATCTCAAGAAACACATGATGAATCTTTTGGGCAATTTGAATATAGCAGTCAGAATATTGAGGATGATCCTTATGATTCGGATATAGAAGTTGAGATGCCTAGAGAAGCACTTGAGATACTTGGGAAAATGTTAGGGTTAAATTCTACTAAAACACATGATGAGGATATAGGTGATCTTGACACAAGGAATGATGAGGTAAGTAACATAAGCCCACCAAGTACCCCACAAGTCCTACCATCATTTGAGGCACACACACCACCCGTGACTTACCCAGAAGAAGTAGAAGAGACTATAGGAACCCCAATAGAGGTAGAACCCTTGGACCAAACACAACTAGAGGATATAGGTTTGAATACTTGTAGTCATAACCGGAGCCTCAACCAAAACCGTTACCTAATCTTCCATCTTTAGATGTGAATTTAGGAATTGAAAAAGGTCCCGATCCACCCATCAAACCATGTAGTCCGGGTAATGTTAAGATTAAGGTAGTAGACTCTAGGCCATGTGGAGTGGAAGCTAATATAGGAGTGAACCATGACCTTACATACTTACATCACCCATTCATGATTGATCACAAGAAACATTATGGGTTTAAACCGGGTTTATTAGGTCAAGATGGATTCCCAACTAGGAGTCTCTCGAAGTTGATAGAAGATGATCCCTTTTTAGGAGAAAACTTTAATTCACCCATTGACCAAAGTGAACTAGGTAAGGTTATGATGAAAGGAGCACACCCCTTTGAGTATATAATTCATCCACCACTCTTTCCTCACGCGGCATACTTCCACCAAGATGGTGTGTATCGCTACTATCACCCGCACTTAATCCTAAGTGTAGGAAAAACCTCTCCTTTATCCGTTAAATAAGGGTAGAGTCAGGCTCGTGACTCGAACAAAAACAAGCGCTTCTTGGGAGGCAACCCAAGCTTTATTTGCTTTGTGTATTTATTAATTTGTTTGTTTGATTTTATTTGCTTCCGTATGTATGTTTAATTTTTATTATTATTGATTCATGTTCGAAACTAAATTGTGAAAATGCTTTATCTTGTTTTTAACTTCGTCTTAACTACATATAAAGGTATTTTGCAAAAAGATAAGTGTAAGGGAAATCCAAATCGGTTTATTAGAACAAATGAACATGAATCATAACAATATTAAATTAACATACATATTAGTAATTGTTTGAGTCAAATGCTTGTATCGAGTCATAATGATGTTTTGCAGGATTTCCAGGAAGTAAGGTATAGGTTTTTCCAGAAATTTTCCAGAAACTTAACATGAGAATTCTGTCAGATCATTTCTGACGGCGTCAGGCCTTACAACCTGACGGCGTTAGGTTTTAATTTTCTGAAATTTTTGAAAGTTTTGTTTTCATAAAAAGTTTTTATTAAATCTCTAACTTATAAACTCCAGGAATCTGCAAAATAATCATTCCACAAGCATTATATCCTTATATAGATTTATCCCGCCGATGTTATGCAGGTTTTCGTGTTTGTTTTCTCAGGTTTAACAGGTTATTTTGGACAAGGAGATGTATGTGGAATCTAGCTTTTGGCGATGCATTAGTCATGAAGCTTCAACATTACCTTGGAAGAAGATCTAACCATGTTACCTCTTTATCCACCAAACGAATCAGGGGAGTATTTGATTTTATTCTTTTACCTTATTTACTTTTACATCTTGTTATTTGAACATTGGGGACAATGTTCATCTTAAGTGTAAGGGGGGGGGGGTAAAGTACGATACTTTAGAGAATGCAATTACGCTTGATTTTTCGTTTGTTTAATGGTAGATGTGTAATAAAACTGAGAGAAATACCTGTTAAGGCAATTTTAGTGCCAAATTTAAATTTTTTTACAACATATAGGAGTGAAACTTTGATCTTAATGAGCGTCTCATGGATAGGAGTTATATGACTAGCACAAAAACCGTACCACTAAAAAATTTTCCACCCCCAAATATGTGAGGTTCGCCCCTAGAATTGGTAGGAAAAGCATTTATGCTATGATGTGTGTACCGGTAGCACTTAGATTCTAGAACTTGCGTTAGGACCATTCCGAGGCCACAAGTGAGACTACATTCGTGTAGTTAGATTTACTACATGATAAGAGGCATTAGGATTAACCCATTGTTTTACACCTGTGTTTTTGTTATAATTACATTGGCTACATTGGTCAAGTAATTCTCCCACACCCTTTGCGTTGTACTCATTTTTAGTACAAGATACCCCTAGTACACCCCTCAGAGCCTATCTTTTCGTTTCTAACTTTAAGCATTTTACTTAAAGGAAGAATTTGTTACACCCCACTTAAATGTACACCCAAATCGCCTTAGCCTACCTTGTATGCACTCATTTTTAGTGCATTATTGTGACAACATTTGTTTAAACCCCAAGTTAATTATCTAATTGATTACATGGTTGCTAAGTCGAGTCATATCCTTGTACATATTGTTTTGGGACGATTGGGACTCATGGGTAAAGTACTAGTGTAATGGAGTAATGGGGAAAAACAACATTATTACCCCCATATGTGCTAAATATTTTAAAAGTACTCCAAGTGTTTCGATTATCTTAATTCGAGTCATTAGAATAGTTATTTGTAAAGTTATGTAAAAGTTCAAGTGTAAGGGGAATGCGACGCCCCTATGATGTATTATTTTGGATGGTAGGGCAAGAGTGTATGAAAAAAAAAATCGAAAAAATCAAGAAAAATACAAAAAAATGAGAAAAAGAAAAGTAGAAAAAAACATACGGACTACCATCCCGTTTCATTTTATGTTTTTGTTATTTTGTTTTTAGCTTAAGTCGAGTCTAGTCTTGGCTTAGCAACGCCATATTGTACATGTAATTAATCAAGATCTTTAACTCGCCACCAGTAAAATATCCCTTATCCAACAAATCCGTGTTTATCATATCCCTACACCTAACGTTATAACCCGTTTAAAAGCCCTCTTTGATAGTTTATCTTAGGTGCTTACGCCTAGTGGAGGAGGTTTTGACCCTTTCCCAAGCCTATGGTAATCTATTTGCTATGACAGGTAGTGAGAGATATTATCCATTTTCATTTATGAGATATACTTTTATGACACCTGAGAGATGTGAGTATCTAAACACTACTTGTGAGGTGCTAGTTTGTAATCTCCGTGCTTATTATGATTAAAGTGGAACGACTATTTGTTGTAATTACTTTTATATTAGCGTTAAATGACCCCTAACTTGTATTTTGATTAGAATAAAAGCGCATTTGCTTGAGGACAAGCAAATCTCAAGTGTAAGGGTATTTGATGAAGCGAAAAGTGTACCGCTTTTAGGGGGTCATTTAAGCCCTAAATCGTATTTATTTGATCAAATATTGCCCTAAATCGTTCCTTTTGTCATTTTAGGTACTTTGGAGAAGAAATCTGGAAAAGGAAGCATTTTGGACGTTTTTGGAGCATAAAAGTGAAGAAAACGACAAAGTCTCCAAAGCTGCTGGAAAAGTACACGTGACGGCGTCAAGGATTGCTCCTGACGGCGTCACGGCTTGGCAAAAGAGGTGGATATGACAAATACACGTGACGCGCCAGAAAGTTTTACAATGGAAGTCTGACGGCGTCACCCTTTAAGGTGATCAAGGCCGTCACGGTTTAAGTTAAAGAGAGACGGCGTCAAGCACAATTGTGACGGCGTCAACCCTTGACGCGCCAGAGTGGATTTTGGAGGATTAAAGAGGGACGGCGTCAGATCTGTTTTCCTATATATACTTTCATAATTTTTAGTCATTAGTGTGCAACTTTGTGAGGAGAAACCCTAAGACGAATTTTCTGCCATTTTTAAGGGTTTTATACCCTTGGATCTCCCATGTTTAATTGAAGATAAGTAATCAATTAATCATTCAATATGTCTATGTGTTGTTTGATTATATCTTGTTCTTGTCTTTTAATTAACATGCTAGGCTAGATTTATCTTGTGTTTGCTTAGATCTAATGAAACCTAACTATTGATTATTGGTTGTTGGTGTGTTATTAATTGTATTGGATGATTGTTTATCGATGTTAGGCTTAAGAAAACTGGCTAACCTCCTTTACGGTAACTTGCTTGAACGTCTTAAGAAACATGAACCAATGCGTACTAAGGTTTTTATGGTTGTATTTAATGCATGAGCGAATTCTAGTGATCCCATGTTAGGAGCTTCTTAGCCGGCTCGACATAGGAGTGAAGTAGGAGCTTGTAGAGTTGGGGAAGTACGTACGCCACCCCACGATTGGTATTAAGGAATACACCCGTCATCCACGCAATTAATACACACTAATCAACCGGTAAAAGATAGTTAGGGAGTAAGGAAATCTAAGTAAACACATTTCTCTCCATATAAGTTCCACGACCTTTTTATTTTCAGTTATTTTATTTTATTTGCATTTGTAGTTATTTGGGTTAGTTGACTAGCAACTAATTCCGCCCACTCCTTCAAACCCGAGATTTTACTTGCTTTCATAAAAATATGAAAATACAAAAAGAATCTTCCCTCACCCTTAGACCTATTAGAGTAGTTTTTTCAATCCTAACGACACTATTCCCCTAGAGAACGATCAATCCCCCGGTACTTGCCACTTCACTATACTACATCGGTCAGGTACACTGCCTGGTGGGGATTGCAAGCCTCTCGAGATCCCTCGAGAGGTAAAACCTGTTGTAAGGTCGCAAAACCACGCATCACCAACCAATGGACCACAAGAATTAGTATCCATCCTTGTTATCTTCAACAACTATAAACAAATAATCAACCTAAGTACTCCTATAGTAGTACAAACCTCTACATCACCACATCTTTATTTAGACAAACTAGAAGACCTACCACCTAGATCAACCAATCCATAATCTTTATCATCATTTGAATCCGTTGAGTACATTGCTAAAAAAAGGCCCTTTGTCCAACACTCGTACCGAATCAAATGCACGTTGAACTAACTCAAACATACTTTCCCACCTATAAAGACTTAGATGATTCCTTATGGCTAGAACCTCCACTATCAAATGAGCATGATGCTCCTGGTCATTTTTATCAATTTCCACTAGGTATAAGTAGTGCTACTTTCACAAGTTATCAAAGTATTATAAATCAAAATAATACTTTGTCGTTAAACCTTTGCATAAGTTTTGTTAAACCTTAAATCAACATTTTAAAAACATATGTTAAAATGCAATCTCAAAGCCAACTTCATGCACCCCGAGTGACAATGCCTCTTGAGAAGTATACATAAGAATCTCGAGTGCATTCCTCTTGTCATCCTGAGACCGGGTATATTGAGGATAGGACTATCCGATTCAAACATTTTAGCTTCATATCTTCATTTAGGAAAACATGATGTTTTGGAAAATATTATACCTAAAGAATCAATGCATTAATTGTTCCTTTTGTTAAAAAGGTAACAAAGGATATTGTATATCCTATGTATCATTCCCTCCTTGTGACATGGACGGTTGTGTTATAAGAAATTTTATTACACCTCAGTTATGAATTGGTCTTTGGACTAACATTCATCTTAACTTACCTTCTAATCTGTATTTTCATAAGCATAGTGATTTTATCATTGGATCATCTAACCTATTGAAAGATACAATCTTTATCTATTCCCTTCCAAGCTTGAATCATAACCAAATCTTTCTCACAAGATCTATTGAATTTGGTAACCTTACTTAGATTCTTGTTGAATAAAAATTCCAAAGACCTTTCTTGGAACATTCTTAATTTAACATATTACATTGTCACACACAAACACATTCCCTGGTCTTAGATGATCAAAATCACATTTAAAGCACACACTTCAACTCAACATAAAAGATGTCATCCATTAGATCATAAAATAAGCATTGTAATTTGAACAACCTTAGATTCTAAACACAAGATAAAAACATATTGTTTATCAACACACCATTCTTAAAATTCATCTGTATAACATGACATCTTCATCACTTTAGTTATAATGGATTTAGTTAAGTCTTTTTAGGCCAAGTATTGGTGAACTATCACCTTTTATATACTTTAATAGGCAAAAATAGGAATTCCAATCTTTCTAACATGAGAATGACTACTGGAGAACCTATTGCACTAGAAACTCAATTTGACCTAACGGTGAAATTGCTTCCAGAAGAGAAGTTGGGTATGTGGAATCACCCGTAAAAATGGTCATGTTTAGCCTTAATTGAGCACCACTAGTAATAGTCTCATATTCATTCTCCAACTTGAAAATTTTTTATTCCTATACTTGCCTAAAGTAAGTGTTAAAATAGTGATATTTTACCTCGCCTTAGAAATACTAATCAATTAAATAGTAGATATGACTTTTCTTTCTTTAATTTATTAAAAGCCACTTTCATTACACATACATGTGTTGATTACATAATCTTGACGTTATCTTGGTGTTTGATTTCTAATTGATTAATTGTCAAATGTGTAAACCTTGGAAACGTTTTGTTTGCATGCTTATATGTTTCAGGCTACTAAATGTTAAAATGATTTGTATGATTTTTTTTCATTCTTTCTTTATATGATGTTTCGCAAGATTAACATGTTACTTGTTAATTCATGATATGTCATTTTGATACATGATGTTTTTTATAATGCATCTATGTTTGAAAGCTCTTGTCTTTTGTTGGAATTTATTAAATCTATGCTTAGGATGATCTAAATAATACATGCTCCAAAATGTTACAATCTAAACATGGCTTGCATGAATTTTTTGTCTTACTTCTTTTGTGACTTTGCCACAATACTTGTTTGCTACTTGTGCACTTATAATTTATCAAAGTGCTTTTGGTATAATAAACACTTAGAAGTATTTTTATTCTACAATTTAATCACATAGATCATTGTGTTAATTAATGATAAGTATGCTTAAGTGTCTTAGCCTAACAACAAAACAATTTCACAATGAAGTGTTTCAAATAATGTCATGTTCTTTCATAATATGATTGTTTGTCTTGATGCTATCTTGCTATGTGGTAACTTTATGTCTAGTAGTCTAATATGTTGTTTGTATAGGATATTATCTTATGATTTCTATCTTTTTGACATCTTTAGACACTAATTCACTTGTCTTGTATGTTTTATGGACCCCTGCACTTGCATATAATTTTGAAGCATATAGAATTAAGTTTTAGAGGGTTGACATTGCATTTTTGTATCTTTCAACCGACCTCTTTCCAAATCTCATTATTGCTTCCGCTTTTCAAAAATCACCTCCATCACTATTTAGTTATAACAATACTCTAATCCTCTACACCTCATATGAGGAAACCACATGCCTCGTCATGCGATCATCTCGCATTGATAGAGAAGAGCTACATGACTTCAAGGATGAAGTTCTTTGTATGCTAACCAACATCCGCAAAAGCATTACTAAGCTCATCGCTTTCATTAACCTGCAACCTCCTAAACACTTTATCGTCATTCTTCATTCGATGCATTACACATTATGTTGGATATCCACTGATTAAGGCGGAAAGAAATTCATTCACATAATTGTCTTTTGTCAAAATGCATTAAAGAACACTTACTCATGTTTCTTACACCCTAAAATACCAACACATAGGTACACACCATTTAGTTAAAATCGGTTCACAAAACCACAAGTGTTTCAAGCCTTTTTAACCCAACAGCACAAGTTTGCACCAATACCTCATCCAGTGAAAAACACATCATGTGTTTGACAAACTTCTTCATCTCCACAACCAACAACTAATTTAAATGGAGTCTAGGATTTTTCTTAAACCAAGACCTCACAACTTCATTGTCTAGAACACCATCACAGGATCTCATCCTTTTCTTCCTCGAAACATATCATGCACGTCATTGTCAGTGCAAACGATATATTAATAAAAACTATCATCCCCAACACTTCTTCAACACGTTGATCTAACCAACACTCTCCCATCATATGATGTCATTCTCATATAGGTATTTAGTATTTTTATTTTTTATTTTTATATGGAATTTCTGATCCTAGGTGCTTATTGTCTTCACTTCCTTTAATACCATTCAAGTGTATATTATGGCATGATACATCATCTTTGGTAGATGATAATGTCACAAAAGATCATGTCGGTCAAAACCATGTTAATACTCTCTCTCTCCCATTGTCACCTAGAATAGGTCATTTTTATAATTTGTGTCAATCAATGAATGAATTTCGTTCTTGTTAGCGTCAATAATATCATTCAAATCGCAACCCTTATGCATTACAAGAGTCACATTCTTTGCTTATCCCCTAAGTTGTGAATTTTAGATAAGGATTGCATGAGTCCATATTTTCTATTTTTATAGAATTTGCTATACATACGTGTTTCTAATTCTTTAATAGTTGTCTACATTATCACCACCACCTTCCATCACCACTTTCACTAATCACTTGTAACCACCCGTAATTTTTCCCAACATTATTTTAATGGTAAAAATTAACTTATTATTATTTGGCAATTTATTTGAGCATTTTTGAAGCCTACATTATTATTTCGGGAAGTTATCTCGCACACTGTAGCATACAGTAACCCTCCAAGCTACTTAATTGTATCAAGAAAAGTGAAGTAATCACTTCCTGACACTTACTGGCAATTTATTTACAAAACTGAGAAGTCATCTCCCTTTTTTGAAAAACGCAACACCACACGCATACCGACACCACAAAAGTTATGGCTTAAATCTTATAATTAATTTTCGGAGTCAATGACCCTGTTTTCAAACCATTATTGTAAAAAAGTTTCCAGAAATATAATTCCCGTATTTTTACCAAACCGAGAGATCTCGTTTAAAATTTAACTCACCGGGACACCGGGTACACAATTTACACTCAACATATAATAAATAATCCCCCTACCCTTAAATCTGTCCACATACATCACATATATTTTACTCTTCTTCCCTGGTTTTTCTTTTCCCCTAGGTATAGCTGCCATCGACCCATCACTTTCCCTTTATCTTTTTGCCAGATCCACAGGATGATAGATCACCATCATCTTCTTCTTTTTCTTGTCTATCATCTCTTCTTCCCAAAAAAAGATCATGTGTATGCTTAAAAGACACCAATTGATGGTGACTGCTGCCCAAAACGGTCTCCCTAAAATCGAGAGCAGGAAAGCGGAGTCAAACTTTTCCCCTTCACCTGCTTTTTATTCGGCCCCAACGGTTCACAGGAATACCACAACTGAAATTGGTTATCAAAAATCAAAAGGGATAAGCTGTGTGGTTTTTCCTGCTTGGATCAGACGGGACTATTTGTTATATATGGGGTAGTTGTGGTATCTGGTGCGTGCGTGTATATGCTCTAATTGATATCCACGGTATGTCGTTGTGGTTTTAGCAGTATTCAAGTTTTAAATTTATATTTAGCCGACTTATCAATATAACACACACTTTAACGAGCAGTGTACCCGGTCAGTATGAATATAATGGTAAGTAGAGTGTCGATCACTAAGAGTGGAACGTATTATCTAGTTATTCTAATCAGTATTTTAATATCTTAAGTTAGCTATACAACCTAATCTAACGCAAAGGGGTTCAGCCTGAGAGACTGGCACTGTTTGGTTATGATTAAATATAAACTAAACTAATAGGCACGAATCAGCGATTAGCACACACGTACACAGATAAATACTTGAGACAATAAGAAGACCTGTCCTTATAATTAAGTAGTTTGTCACTTGTTTTATTGCTAGTTTTATATGAAGTGTATAGTTCGATGCGACGCACCGAGAGTTAAACCTTTCTCGTTGGCTCTAATCTTATCGGCGAGTAAACCCTTAATGATCACTTATGTCTATCCTACTTACCTTTCTTCCTACTTTTCTACAGACGATAGAATGCATAGGCGATAGAATAAATAGGCGAGGACAGAGGCATGGCGACCCGATCAATGCTCAGCTAGACACAGAGGTTATCAATGCACTAATAAAAGTCACCAAAGACATCAACATATAAACTTTAATTAATGGGAAAGCAATTTTAAGGGGTGCCCATGGTTTTCCGTAGTCACATGGAATCGGCCCATCAATCCTGACGAATTAAAGTGTACTAATACAATAAAACAAAACTACTTAATGAATTGAATACATGCAGGACCTTCTTACAGCTCTTGTATCTTCGTTTAGGGTGTGTCTTGTGCAGCTAACACGTCTGATTTCGTCCTAGGGTTTCTGTCTTTCGCTAAGTCTCATACTCCGTATATTGCACTGTAAGCTCTCGAAATTCGTCTGGCCTTGGGGTATTTATAGTTTCTGTCTGAGGGTTAGATGCGGCGCATTGAATAAGTAGATGCGGCGCATTGACTTAACTTCGCGTGGGGTCCAAGATTAATATATTCAGGAATATTCGTACACCGCCAGAAGATGCGGCGTAACTCTATTTATCTATGCGGCGCATGTCCTTTGCCGTCTTGGATTATAACTTGTGAAATCTTGATAGTGATGCGCCGTATGTACGAAGTAGGATGCGGCGTATCTGGAGCAGAATGATCTTGATCTTGTACATTTCAATAGACTCTTAACTTCATGCTTGTTTTGCTCCATAATTAGTCCAAAATCGCCAAGTTTCACATAGTACTTGTTTTTACCTGAGAATTACAAAAGTAAACATTAACGTATCAATTCTCACAGATAATATAATAAAACAAGTCAAATAAATAGGATAAATGATGGTAATAAAATGTACTTATTTGAGTTCATCAAATATCCCCCCACTTGAGCTTTACTTGTCCCCAAGTAAACCTTAGAATTAATCTTATGAAAATGTATCCTAAAAGATATTAGGATTTATTTTTATATTTAAGCATGTATTCGTTTTTTGTCATAATCACACAACCAAATACTTAACGAATTAGAAATAAAATAAAATATTTCGATAAAAGCAAATCTAATCGTTTAACTGTCCAGTCGTGACAAATATTCTATCATAAGCTTGGCAAGTATACGCATCCCCCCCACTAAAGCCAAGGAATAACAAGTCTAAAGCGGTAAAAAGGGTTTGTAGGTTAAGGGTTAATAATTCTTCTTAATCTCTATCGATCTCAAATTCCAGAAAAGGAGACAAATCACAAATACATGATCGAATCTACGAACACGATACTTGCAATTGCTCAAATCCTTAACTCGAATAGGCTAAAGATAGGACCAAGTAATCTTTACCAATAATATTATATCAAAAAGGGCGACAAAATCATAAATACATAGCCGAATCCACGACTACGATACTTAAGATTGCTCAAATCCCTAATCTCAATAAATCAAAGGTTTGGATAAAGAATAATATAGGGTATGGATAATATTTGGAATACAAATTGGTGTAAAATGAAAAATAAACAAAACAGATAAATTAAAATCCTAAGGGCGGTAAATTACTTTCCCAACCATCCCATGAATAAGACTCATATCATTGAATAACTCACGCTTTAACACTTGAAACACACGCTTTAGGTAGACACGAATTATACTCAACAAGATCTCAATCAAAGAATAAACCTTAGTTGGCGTTCCCATAACGGCCAACTCCCATTCAATCCATAAATATAATATACAACAAATAGTAGTGATATCGCCCACTTAATACAAAACTTTATATAAGTTGGTTAAAACAAACTTCCAACTTTTCCTTTTTCTTTTTCTTTTCTATATATATATATATATATATATATATATATATATATATATATATATATATATATATATATATATATATATATATATATATATATATATATATATATATATTTTAGACTTTAAACATAAACATAGATGTGTAAAATTTCACCACATCACTATAACGATAACTCTGGATAATTTTTCCATACTTTTCATGACTTTAGAAATAACTGTAATAGCGAAAGTAGTAAACACACGAAAAATAGACTCAAAGATATACAATATTTACTTTCATACCTGATTGCGTGGTTTTGTAACCTTACAACAGGTTTTACCTCTCGAGGGATCTCAAGAGGCTTACAACCCCACCAGGCAGTGTACCTGACCGATGTAGTATAGTGTAGTGGTAAGTACGGGGGATTGATCGTTCTCCACAGGGAATAGTGTTCGTTAGGTGTGAAAGGCTACTCTAATTAGGTCTAAGGGTCGAGGAAGATTCTTTTTATGTTTTTATAGTTTTTATGAAAGCAAGTAAAATCTCGGTTTTGAAGGAGTGGGCGGAATTAGTTGCTAGTCAACTAACCCAAATTACTACAAATGCAAATAAAATAAAATAACAAAAATGAAAAGTGGTGAGAAACTTATGTGTAGAGAAATGTGTTTACTTAGATTTCCTTACTCCCTAACTATCTTTTACCGGTTAATTAGTGTGTATTAGTCGCGTGGATGACGGGTGTATTCCTTAATACCATTCGTGGGGTGGCGTACTTACTTCCCCAAACTCTACAAGCTCCTACTTCACTCCTATGTCGAGCCGGCTAGGAAGCTCCTAACATGGGATCACTAGAATTCGCTTGTGCATTAAATACAACCATAAAAACCTTTAGTACGCGTTTGGTTCATGTTTCTTAAGACGTTCAAGCAAGTTACCGAATAGGAAGTTAGCCAGTTTTCTTAAGCCTAACATAGATAAACAATCATCCAATACAACTAACAACACACTAACAACCAATAATCAATAGCTAGGTTTCATTAGATCTAAGCAAACACAAGATAAAATTAGCCTAACATGTTAAACAAAAGACAAGCATAAGATAGAATCAAACAACACATAGACATATTGAATGATTAATTGATAACTTATCTTTCAATGAAACATGGAAGATCTCAAGGCAAAAAGCCCTGAAAAAGTAGCTAAAATCGTCTTAGGGTTTTATCCCAAAATTCCACACACTAAGCTCTCTCTTAATGACAAAAAATTAGAAAACTATATATAGACTTTGGCATCTGACGGCGTCACCTTATGGATTGTGACGCCGTCACCTCGCCGCTTTTAGGGTTCTCGGATGACCATCTTGACGCCGTCCCTCTTTAATTCTCCAAAATCCGTTCTGGCCTATCAAGGCTTGACGCCCTCACCTCTTGAACGTGACGCCGTCCCCTTATGAATTAAGCCGTGACGCCCTTGATTTAGTTAAAGCGTGACACCGTCAGAATTCACATGCTAACTCACTGGCCCGTCATGAGTAAATTTCACATCCCACTTTTCTTGCCAAGGCATGACGCCGTCAAGAGATGATTCTGACGCCGTCAAAGGTAAATTTCAGCCGATTTTGAGACTTTGTCGTATTCTTCACTTTAATGCTCCAAAAACGTCCAAAATGCCTCCTTTTCCAGATTTCTCCTCAAAAGTACCTAAAATGACAAAAGGAACGATTTAGGGCGATATTTGATCAAATAAATACGATTTCGGGCTTAAATGACCCCTTAAAAGCGGTACACTTTTCGCCTCATCAAATACCCTTACACTTGAGATTTGCTTGTCCTCAAGCAAATGCGCTTTTATTCTAATCAAAATACAAGTTAGGGGTCATTTAATACTAACATAAAAGTAATTACAACAAATAATCGTTCCACTTCAATCATAATAAGCACGGAGATTACATACTAGCACCTCACAAGTAGTGTTTAGATACTCACATCTCTCAAGTGTCATCAAAATAAATCTCATAAATGAAAACGGAAAATATCTCTCACTACCTGTCATAGCAAATAGATTACCATAGGCTTGGGAAAGGATCGAAAACCTCCTCCACTAGGCGTAAGCACCAAAGATAAACTATCAAAGAGGGCTTTTAAATGGGTTGTAATGTTAGGTGTAGGGAAAAGGAAAACACGGTTTGGTTGGATAAAGGATATTTTACTGGTGGCGAGTTAAAAATCTTGGTCAATTACATGTACTATACAATGTTGCTAAGCCAAGACTAGACTCGATCTTAAGCTAGAAACGAAATAACAAAATAACAAAAACATAAAACAAACATAAAATAAAACGGGATGGTAGTCCGTATGTTTTTTCTATTTTTCATTTTCTTTTTTTTTGTATTTTTCTTGATTTTTCGATTTTTTTTTTTTTTTTTTTTTTTTTTTTTTTTTTTTTTTTTTTTTTTTTTTTTTTTTTTTTTTGCATACACTTTTGCCCTACCATCCAAAATAATACATCATAGGGGCATTGCATTCCCCTTACACTTGAATTTTTACATAACTTTACAAATACTAATCTAATGACTCGAATTAAGATAATTGAAAAACTTGGAGTACTTTTAAAACATTTAACACATATGGGGGTAATAAATGATGTTCTTCCCCATTACTCCATTACACTAGTACTTTACCCATGAGTCCCAATCATCCCAAAACAATATGTACAAGGATATGACTCGACTTAGCAACCATGTAATCAACTAGATAATTAACTTGGGTTTAAACAAATGTTGTAACAATAATGCACTAAAGATGAGTGCATACAAGGTAGGCTAAGGCGATTTGGGTGTACATTTAAGTGGGGTGTAACAAATTCTTCCTTTAAGTAAAATGCTTAAAGGTCGAAACGAAAAGATAGGCTCTGAGGGGTGTACTAGGGGTATCGTGTACTAAAAATGAGTACAACGCAAAGGGTGTGGGAGAATTACTTGACCAATGTAGCCAAAGTAATTATAACAAAAACACAGGTGTAAAACAATGGGTTAATCCTAATGCCTCTTATCATGTAGTAAATCTAACTACACGAATGTAGTCTCACTTGTGGCCTCGGAATGGTCCTAACGCAAGTTCTAGAATCTAAGTGCTACCGGTACACACATCATAGCATAAATGCTTTTCCTACCAATTCTAGGGGTGAACCTCACATATTTGGGGGTGGAAAATTTTTTAGTGGTACGGTTTTTGTGCTAGTCATATAACTCCTATCCGTGAGACGCTCATTAAGATCAAAGTTTCACTCCTATATGTTGTAAAAAATTTTAAATTTGGCACTAAAATTGCCTTAACAAGTATTTCTCTCAGTTTTATTACACATCTACCATCAAACAAACAAAAATCAAGCGCAATAGCATTCTCTAAAATCGTACTTTTACCCTCCCCTTACACTTAAGATGAACATTGTCCCCAATGTTCAAATAACAAGATGTAAAAGCATAAAGTAAAAGAATGAAATCAAATACTCCCCTGATTCGCTCGGTGGATAATGAAGTAACACGGTTAGATCTT
Organism: Artemisia tridentata subsp. tridentata; assembly: GCA_021014915.2. Lineage (NCBI taxonomy): Eukaryota > Viridiplantae > Streptophyta > Magnoliopsida > Asterales > Asteraceae > Artemisia > Artemisia tridentata. Next base: position 486,927,230 of record CP139508.1, on the reverse strand, counting down.
CTTCCAAAGTAATGTTGAAGCTCCATGACTAATGCATCGCCATAAGCTTGATTCAAAACATTTCCTTGTCCAAAATAACCTGTTAAACCTGAGAAAACAGACACGAAAACCTGCATAACATCGGCGGGAAAAATCTATATATAAGGATATAATGCTTGTGGAATGATAATTTTTGCAGATTCCTGGAGATTATAAGTTGGAGATTTAATAAAAACTTTTTTAAAAACAAAACTTTCAAAAATTTCTGAAAATTAAATCTGACGCCGTCAGGTTATAAACCCTGACGCCGTCAGAAATGACCTGACAAAAATTTTCATTTTAAGTTTCCGGAAAATTTCTGGAAAAACCTTTACCTTACTTCCTGGAAATCCTGCAAAACATCATTATGACTCGATACAAGCATTTGACTCAAACAAATACTAATATGTATGTTAATTTATTATTATTACGATTCATGTTAATTTGTGTTCTAATAAACCGATTTAGATTTCCCTTACACTTATCTTTTGCAAAATACCTTTATATGTAGTTAAGACGAAGTTAAAAACAAAATAAAGCATTTTCACAATTTAGTTTTTAACATGAATCAATAATAATAAAAATTAAACACACATACGGGAAATAAAATCAAACAAGCAAATAAATAAACACACAAAGCAAATAAAACAAATAAAGCTTGGGTTGCCTCCCAAGAAGCGCTTGTTTTTGTTCGAGTCATGAGCCTGACTCTACCCTTATTTAATGGATAAAGGAGAGGTTTTCCCTACACTTAGGATTAAGTGCGGGTGATAGTAGCGATACACACCAGCTCGGTAGGAGTATGCCACGTGAGGAAAGAGTGGTGGATGAATTATATGCTCAAAGGGGTGTGCTCCTTTCATCATAACCTTGCCTAGTTCACTTTGGTCAATGGGTGATTTTGAGTTTCCTCCTAAAAAGGGATCATCTTCTATCAACTTCGAGAGACTCCTAGTTGGGAATCCATCTTGACCTAATAAACCCGGTTTAAACCCATAATGTTTCTTGTGATCAATCATGAATGGGTGATGTAAGTATGTAAGGTCAAGGTTCACTCCTATGTTAGCTTCCTCTCTACAAGGCCTATAGTCTACTACCTTAATCTTAACACTACCCGGACTACATGGTTTGATGGGTGGATCGGGACCTAATTCAATTCCTAAGTTTACATCTAAGGATGGAAAATTAGGTAACGGTTTTGGTTTAGGCTCTGGTTCATCAAAACTAGGAACTTCCATAGGACTAAAAGAAAGGTTGTGATCACTAAAAGCATTCAAACCTATTTCTTCTAGTTGTGTTTGGTCCAAGGGCTCTACCTCTATTGGGGTTCCTATAGTCTCCTCAACTTCTTCTGGGTAAGTCACGGGCGGTGTGTGTGCCTCAAATGATGGTAGGACTTGTGGAGTACTTGGTGGGCTTATGTGACTTACCTCATCATTCCTTGTGTCAAGATCACATATATCCTCATCATGTGTTTTAGTAGAATTTAAACCTAACATTTTCTCTAATATCTCAAGTGCTTCTCTAGGCATCTCAACTTCTATATCCGAATCATAAGGATCATCCTTAATATTCTGACTACTATATTCAAATTGCCCAAAAGATTCATCATGTGTTTCTTGAGATTCATCGTCATCGATCATAAAACCTAGGTCTTTTTGATCAATGTGATCATGTTCGGCTAAATCCTCCATCACATCAAGGTCACCTATGTGTTTGTTTTGTACTATGGCATTACATGACAACCACTTAGGTATCTCAACACTAATGTATTCATCCCCAAACAAACTTGTTTCATGATCCAGGAAATTTATATTCAATTGACTTGTACTAACTTTTGTTGGGTTGTCTACCCTATAATAATATTGGGCACAATCTTCTATGGCATCCCATGCTTCTTCAGCACTTAATTCCCTAAAGTCCCCATTGGCAAAATCCTCAATGCGCATTTGGTCATTTTGGCCAACACGATAGTAAAAGGTTCGGGTTAGGGATGCTAAAGCGAAACTATGATGAGGGAATTTTCGGAGTAAATTTCTAAAACGAGTCCATGCATCATATATGGGTTCATCTCGATATTGTTTGAAATTCGAGATGTCAATAGGGTAGAATGGCCTTTGTGGTTGGTGGTATGGTGGATTCGCGTACTCCATAATGGTGAACGGAAGAGTCAATGGAAATTACGAACAAACACACAAAGAAAAAGATAGACTAAAGAAAACCTAAAAATAAAAATAAAATCTTACTAGAAAGGAATCTAGCAAGTAGACCTATAAAATAAAAATTCAACCTAAACAATAACTATTCCCCGGCAGCGGCGCCAAAAACTTGATTGCGTGGTTTTGTAACCTTACAACAGGTTTTACCTCTCGAGGGATCTCAAGAGGCTTACAACCCCACCAGGCAGTGTACCTGACCGATGTAGTATAGTGTAGTGGTAAGTACGGGGGATTGATCGTTCTCCACAGGGAATAGTGTTCGTTAGGTGTGAAAGGCTACTCTAATTAGGTCTAAGGGTCGAGGAAGATTCTTTTTATGTTTTTATAGTTTTTATGAAAGCAAGTAAAATCTCGGTTTTGAAGGAGTGGGCGGAATTAGTTGCTAGTCAACTAACCCAAATTACTACAAATGCAAATAAAATAAAATAACAAAAATGAAAAGTGGTGAGAAACTTATGTGTAGAGAAATGTGTTTACTTAGATTTCCTTACTCCCTAACTATCTTTTACCGGTTAATTAGTGTGTATTAGTCGCGTGGATGACGGGTGTATTCCTTAATACCATTCGTGGGGTGGCGTACTTACTTCCCCAAACTCTACAAGCTCCTACTTCACTCCTATGTCGAGCCGGCTAGGAAGCTCCTAACATGGGATCACTAGAATTCGCTTGTGCATTAAATACAACCATAAAAACCTTTAGTACGCGTTTGGTTCATGTTTCTTAAGACGTTCAAGCAAGTTACCGAATAGGAAGTTAGCCAGTTTTCTTAAGCCTAACATAGATAAACAATCATCCAATACAACTAACAACACACTAACAACCAATAATCAATAGCTAGGTTTCATTAGATCTAAGCAAACACAAGATAAAATTAGCCTAACATGTTAAACAAAAGACAAGCATAAGATAGAATCAAACAACACATAGACATATTGAATGATTAATTGATAACTTATCTTTCAATGAAACATGGAAGATCTCAAGGCAAAAAGCCCTGAAAAAGTAGCTAAAATCGTCTTAGGGTTTTATCCCAAAATTCCACACACTAAGCTCTCTCTTAATGACAAAAAATTAGAAAACTATATATAGACTTTGGCATCTGACGGCGTCACCTTATGGATTGTGACGCCGTCACCTCGCCGCTTTTAGGGTTCTCGGATGACCATCTTGACGCCGTCCCTCTTTAATTCTCCAAAATCCGTTCTGGCCTATCAAGGCTTGACGCCCTCACCTCTTGAACGTGACGCCGTCCCCTTATGAATTAAGCCGTGACGCCCTTGATTTAGTTAAAGCGTGACGCCGTCAGAATTCACATGCTAACTCACTGGCCCGTCATGAGTAAATTTCACATCCCACTTTTCTTGCCAAGGCATGACGCCGTCAAGAGATGATTCTGACGCCGTCAAAGGTAAATTTCAGCCGATTTTGAGACTTTGTCGTATTCTTCACTTTAATGCTCCAAAAACGTCCAAAATGCCTCCTTTTCCAGATTTCTCCTCAAAAGTACCTAAAATGACAAAAGGAACGATTTAGGGCGATATTTGATCAAATAAATACGATTTCGGGCTTAAATGACCCCTTAAAAGCGGTACACTTTTCGCCTCATCAATATTTACTTTCATACCAATTGCATTGTGCAATTTCCTGACTCAACCAAAGATAATGAATTACGCACGCGAACACAGGTAATGTAAGGAAACACACTTTGCCTAAAGCAATTAACCAACCACGGATTTTAATCTACAGGGTAGGCTAAGGTGTAAGGGTGTAACAAAACATTATAACAAAGGTGTAAGAAACGAAAGGAATGGCTCTGAGTGTTTTTCTAGGGGTATCTTACTCTAAAAGTGAGAGTAACAAAAGGGTTTATACGGGGGTTAACTAACCAGTGTAGTTAGTTAATATCACATAACATATAAAGGCTATTTGGGTGTAATCCTAGAAATTTACCAATTTAGACAAGTCATTCCAATTATGTAGATAATACTTATTATGGTGGTCTCGAATAGTATACAAGCCAAGTTCTAAAGTTTACAAGTCACCGGCACACTCATAGATTTGTGAATTTTGAAAAGTTCACAATTTTTGAAAATAATGTTATGTGTGCAGCTATGTAATTTAGACTTAAACAAAAACATGCTAAAAATTTTAAATTTTGATATATTAAGCGCATTTTAAGCATATTTTGAAAAAGTTTAGGACAAGTAAGTGTTCTAATTCTCCAATCCCCCCACTTAAGTTAAACAACGTCCTCGTTGTTTGTATAAAAGATTAAAAACTGGAAAATAAAAGAATTAGAACAGAAAAACTCCCCTGAGATTTGCTCGGTATGATCCTCCATTATTTGTATAAGAGCAAAAATCAACTTTCTTGTGGATGAAAACGTTTAAGCTTCAAAGATGATGTATCCACAGGAAATGTAGGAATCTATAAATACCATTAAGACTTTAACACACCTGAGTTAAGAAGGTTCAAACTTGCATAATACATTAGTTAGTAAAAATAAAACTTAAAAAAAAAATTAAAATGAAAATCATCAGGTCAGTCGATACGCCGTATCTTATGGAAGAAGATACGCCGTATCGAGCCTGGAATAAATACGAATCAGAATAGAAGATGCGTCGCATCCTTAACCAGGGATGCGCCGCATTAAAATAAACTGACAGAAAGTTTTAAAGTCAAAAATAAAAATGCAGAAAATAAGGTAAGATATGACCAGTGCAGGCGATGCGTCGCATCTCAGGATGGAGATGCGCCGTATCTTCTGCAGGCCTGACAGACTCGACACAGAACAGAATAGTAAAATTTTTCTCTCCGGGTTGTCTCCCGGTCAGCACTTGTCTTTATTCCAGAGTCTTCAAGTTAGACTCACGTTCAGCTCCTTATTTTGTTCTTGTTACGTGCCATCCTTCTTCTTTCATCCGAAAGATGTTCCCATATAGCTCCGCCACATTTTCTTCCGTACGACTTAATCTAATATATTTTTTGTCTTTGTCGCAACATATTCCTCATCAGGTCCCAAAGAGTATTTGATGACTTTAGTTTTTTCAGAAATAATCATCGGTGGCTTATTATAAGGGATCCCAAGTAGTTGACATTTTCTCTTGGTGAATTCTTCTTCGTCTTTATCAACAAACTTGAAATAAGGATCCTTATTCAAATAGTCATCAAGTTCATCAATCAATTCTTCTCGCGACTCATCGTTATTATCATAGGGATCATAATTAACCACGTTAAAGGATTGATAATAATCTTGAATCTCATCCCACTCTTTTTTCAATTCCCATTGTAAGCGTTGACTAAGCTTTGTGTAATCATCAAATTGTCCATGCACCCATTCCCAGAAAGTAGTGTCCGATGCTCCCTTAAGTTCTTTTAAGTAGTTGATTCTACCTTTTTCTTGCAAAGCCTCAGCTTTACGTGGGCAGTCTTCAACTTTTTCATACCAATCATCGTCTTCAAAGTATACATCGTTTCCAACCCGTTTCATTCCAATTATACTTCCCCCATTACAGGTTCCATCATTCTTATAATCACAGGTTGGCCATACACTACTTCCATCCTTGAAACAGAAAGGTGTACAAGTGTGATTAATATGCTCAAATTCCCATGGTTTATCCCAAACCCATGGTATTTGGTCATTCCATTCGTAGTACCAGGTGTTTTTGAAATCATCATAAGTTTTGAATCCTGGTAGATCTCCAGTAAGCACATCAGCGTCGATTTGAAGAAGGTAATTAAATTCTTTGAATTGTTTGCACAATGGTGTCTCATAATTGAACACATCAATGTCAATGCTGAATAGTTCTTCAATGCCTTCCTCGATTGTTGAATTGTCATCTGGCGTTCCATTGTTGCTCTCTACTTCCTCATCTTCCCCTCTCATCCAATATACCCATAACACATCTTTAGTAGCTCGGTCCATGCTCTTATGGTTATTGAACTTACTAGCTAACCAATTTGAAAAATCAACATTGTTAGGATCGTGGTTAACGTCAAAGCTAGTGTTACCAATCATGTTCCTCCATATCTCCATGAACTCATTAAATTGTTCTTTAAAACTTCGTGTCAACCATGAAGTCACAATCCGTTTGACTTCATTCATAGGAGCAAATTTGGGATCACCGTATTTAAGTTCAAGCCACTCTTCTAAAGAGATATCCATCAACCTTACCAACTTTCCATGAAATAGTATCTCCGATTCAGCATACATTCTTTCGTTATCCAGATAGCTCTTATCAAATCCACAATACTGTTCGGAATAAGGCATATAAGAAGTTTGTATAGGTTGGACTTCATAGATTTTGTTGCTCGATTTGTTGACTGCACTTGCTGAGTTCATGTATTCAATTTGGAATTTCTCATCTTTAACTTCGATAGTAGTCCAAGTTAATCCTTTAGATTTAATGATGGGCCATAAGAGTAACAATTCATCTTCAGTGTAGCTCATTAGTAAATCATAAAAGAATATCCCATCTTCAATATTGTATAAGCGTTTGAATTCCTTATAAGTAGCTTCAAGAAGGGTCTCCCAAGAGAATAAATCGGCATTAATCATGAGCACATTGAAGTTGACATCTTCAAAAACTTCCCTTTCGAATGAATTCGAAAGCAAGAGTTCCTTGGCAAGATATCCGTTCACTGACATGTCTTCCATAGCAAAACCTGTCATCATAGGTAAAATCGTAAGTAGGATTTGTTCGCTAGAAGAGAAATTAATGAATTTAGAAACAGATATAAGAATAAAAATAACTGATATCTGCAGACGATGCGCCGTATCCAAAAAGTTGGATACGCCGTATCTTACAATCGTTAAAAATTTAATCAGACTTTTATTCAGAAAATAGATACGCCACTTATAATTTTAGAATGCGCCGTATCGGTTTTATTAATAAAAAATCAACGTATCCAATTTTAGCAAATATAACCGATTTTTGATTTAGAAGATGCGCCGTATCAATAAAAATCGATGCGTCGTATCTGTTTAATAATTTGAAAACTGTTTTTAATTTAAATCGATAATACGCCGTATCTGTTAAAACAGATGCGTCGTATGGCGTTACGGTTTAGAAAAAAAAAATTCTTATTAAAAACACAATACGCCGTATCTTGGGGAAAGATGCGTCGTATCGAAGGCGTTGTATTTTATAAAAATTAAACGCAATACGCCATATCTATGAAAATAGATGCGCCGTATCGTTTGAATCAGCTCAGTGCAACGATAGCAGAATACAGAAAAATAAAAAGAAAAACAAAAATAAAAACAAACGAAAATAAAAACACACAAAAACAGAAAATATGCAAATAATACAATGAATGCAATTTAACTAATATACAACGGGGTTAGCGGTTAGAATAAAAATTAAAAAGAAAAACTTAATTAAAATACTAATCAAATTAACAGATAATAACAATTCACTCCCCGGCAGCGGCGCCAAAAACTTGGTGCGTGCGTGTATATGCTCTAATTTATATCCACGGTATGTCGTTGTGGTTTTAGCAGTATTCAAGTTTTAAATTTATATTTAGCCGACTTATCAATATAACACACACTTTAACGAGCAGTGTACCCGGTCAGTATGAATATAATGGTAAGTAGAGTGTCGATCACTAAGAGTGGAACGTATTATCTAGTTATTCTAATCAGTATTTTAATATCTTAAGTTAGCTATACAACCTAATCTAACGCAAAGGGGTTCAGCCTGAGAGACTGACACTGTTTGGTTATGATTAAATATAAACTAAACTAATAGGCACAAATCAGCGATTAGCACACATGTACACAGATAAATACTTGAGACAATAAGAAGACCTGTCCTTATAATTAAGTAGTTTGTCACTTGTTTTATTGCTAGTTTTATATGAAGTGTATAGTTCGATGCGACGCACCGAGAGTTAAACCTTTCTCGTTGGCTCTAATCTTATCGGCGAGTAAACCCTTAATGATCACTTATGTCTATCCTACTTACCTTTCTTCCTACTTTTCTACAGACGATAGAATGCATAGGCGATAGAATAAATAGGCGAGGACAGAGGCATGGCGACCCGATCAATGCTCAGCTAGACACAGAGGTTATCAATGCACTAATAAAAGTCACCAAAGACATCAACATATAAACTTTAATTAATGGGAAAGCAATTTTAAGGGGTGCCCATGGTTTTCCGTAGTCACATGGAATCGGCCCATCAATCCTGATGAATTAAAGTGTACTAATACAATAAAACAAAACTACTTAATGAATTGAATACATGCAGGACCTTCTTACAGCTCTTGTATCTTCGTTTAGGGTGTGTCTTGTGCAGCTAACACGTCTGACTTCGTCCTAGGGTTTCTGTCTTTCGCTAAGTCTCGTACTCCGTATATTGCACTGTAAGCTCTCGAAATTCGTCTGGCCTTGGGGTATTTATAGTTTCTGTCTGAGGGTTAGATGCGGCGCATTGAATAAGTAGATGCGGCGCATTGACTTAACTTCGCATGGGGTCCAAGATTAATATATTCATCAATATTCGTACACCGCCAGAAGATGCGGCGTAACTCTATTTATCTATGCGGCGCTTGTCCTTTGCCGTCTTGGATTATAACTTGTGAAATCTTGATAGTGATGCGCCGTATGTACGAAGTAGGATGCGGCGTATCTGGAGCAGAATGATCTTGATCTTGTACATTTCAATAGACTCTTAACTTCATGCTTGTTTTGCTCCATAATTAGTCCAAAATCGCCAAGTTTCACATAGTACTTGTTTTTACCTGAGAATTACAAAAGTAAACATTAACGTATCAATTCTCACAGATAATATAATAAAACAAGTCAAATAAATAGGATAAATGATGGTAATAAAATGTACTTATTTGAGTTCATCAGTATCCTGATAGCAATTAGAAGTCACGAATATGAACGCTTTCAGATCGATTAAATTGGAGTGTATACCAATTAACAACCGGATAAAATCTAATTGATTCAAGTTTGTGTATGTTTGTATGTTTGTAGAAAAACCGTGATCAAAATATGGTTGATCAGCCTTTTATATTCTCTAACTGAATAGTGAATATATAATACGGTTTAAGGAGGTGGTTATTAGGGTCCAATAACTGTAAAACAATTATATTGTCATAAAAACAGCAGCAGAATCTGCATAACTAGCAGCAGGAACGAGCAGCAGAGTCTAACACTAGCAGCAGGAACCACGCTAGCAGCAGAATCCACCAAGACAAGCAGCAGAAACTTACATGCATTATTTGGTGGAAAACAAATTCTAATGAATTTCTAACATAGCAATGTTATACCAAATAAAAAATTTTCCAGCTGACCTGGCAGCTCGACCCCAGCCAGGGGCTCTGCCCCTTGGACCCTGCTTCTCTCAGGGGCGTTGCCCCCGAACCCCCACCAAGGGGGCTACGTCCCCTTGGAACCCCCGTTAGTCCCGTTAATATCCAAATAACTGTCGACCCTTATTTGCATATTAAACTCAATCTATTTTACACTAAAATACCAACAAACCTCCCCCATTTTAGTGTAATCATAAATTAACTAACTAGTTCACAGCAAACAATCAAACTAATGCATAAATGAAATGTCGAGACGATTGAATTTCACATTAGTATATTACACATTCCAAATATTCGGATATCAAGGTTTCCCGAAAGATTGAACCTTGTAATATCACTATTGAATACATGAAGATAATATACACATTAGTTTTACATACACAATTCTTACATGACACATTCTTTTACTAGCCTATGTCCCTATCCTTCATAAGTATATCAAAGCCAAGTCCCAGCTTCTTGAAGCAGCTAAACTTCATACTCATATAGGTAATTCTTTTAGTCTTGCACCTGCAAATGAAATTTTTCAAAAGAATTATTAAGAAGATATACTTCAACCTATCTTAACTTGCAGACCGAACACATACCTTTGGGATAATTTGATGTTGTGTTCCAAACTCTAGATGTTAAGCTTTCCACATTGTAAATTCAGCACCTAACGTCATATTAGGTGGGAATTGGGTATCTTAACATGAGAGCTTTCATATGGACTTTAAACCTAATCCCACAGCTGATCCTTTCACGAGATCTCTACATAACCCTTTGGTTAAATGATCAGCTAAGTTCCGATGAGTTGTAATCCACTCAACGGATATGACACCATGCATTATGAGCTCACGAACCATGCTGTGTCTCACACCTAAGTGTCTTGACTTGCCATTATACACTTGACTATAAGCCTTAGCCAAAGTAGCTTGACTATCGCACCTGATAGAAATAGAAGAAATCGGCTTTGGCCACAACGGAATTTCATAAAGCAAATTCCTTAACCATTCAGCCTCATTACCAGCTGCCGCCAAAGCAACAAACTCAGATTCCATAGTTGAGTTTGTTATGCAAGTCTGTTTCTTTGATGCCCAACTAATGGCACCTCCCCCAAGAAGGAACACCCATCCAGATGTAGAAGAATGATCTTCTTTGTTGGATATCCAACTTGCATCGCAATAACCTTCAATTACCAAAGGAAATCCAATGTAAGTTAACTTATAATCAACCGTTCATTTCAAATACTAGAATACTCGATCCAAAGCTCACCAATGAAATGTACTAGGATTGCTAGTAAACCTACTAAGCTTTCCAACTGCATATGCAATATCCGGCCTAGTACTTATCATGGCATACATTAACGATCCAATCCTTTTAGAGTATTCAAGTTGAGACACCGCTTTACCTTTATTTGGTAATAGCTTAATTTGTGGATCCATGGGAGTACTTGTGGGAGAACAATCCTTGAAATCAAACTTATCCAAGATCTTCTCAATATAATGTGATTGAGAGATTGAAATCCCCTTGTTTTCACGAATAATCTTTATACCTAAGATCACTTCCGCCTCCCCCATGTCTTTCATAGCAAATTTAGATGACAAGAATTCCTTTGTCTCATCAACTTGATCTTGGTTTGTACCAAAGATCAACATGTCATCTACATACAAGCATATCATGACTCCATTTCTGAAATCATCAAATTTACTATAAACACATTTGTCAGCTTGATTTAAAACAAACCCATTCGACAACACAATCTCATCAAACATTTGATGCCATTGTTTAGGAGCTTGTTTTAACCCATAAAGAGATTTAAACAATTTACACACCTTGTTTTCATGTCCAGGCATCACAAACCCTTCGGGTTGTTTCATGTAAATCTCTTCATCTAATTCACCATTCAAAAATGCAGTTTTCACATCCATTTGGTGAATCACAAGATTGTGTGTCACACCCCCAAAAATGGTTTGCAGCGGAAAGTAATGTTATTGGGGTGCAACTCAATTGGTACCACAACACAAGTGCAAAGAACGGTTTTCAGCTTCAATCATTTAGAATAAAATAGTTTAACAAAAGTGTTGGATTACATTGTAAAAAGTAGTGCGGAATTAGGCCCTTAAAAATATAGTTTAAAACGGTCCCATATGAATATCAGAGTCTTCTATGACCATGCCATGCCCTGCCAAAACCTCCTGTAGCGTGCCTTTGCTTAATACCTGAGAATACATGCTAAAGTGTCAACACGAGGTTGGTGAGTTCATAGAGTTTAGTGTAAAATGAATTTGCATTGGATTAAGATTTCCCAGCAAAGGCATTGTAAATCCACTCAGTTCCAAGCCCTGGCCATACAAGACTCGCAACCTGTGTGTTTACAACCCACTGCTAACATATAGTATGAGTAAAACAAGTATAAGTTTATCACAACAGTTATCAAAGCTAATGGTCATCCAACAACTTAATTTGGAGCCACTAGATAGTCTCAGTAGTCATCCAGCAACTTAATCTGGAGCCACTGGAAAGTCACAGTAGTCATCTAGCAACTTAATCTAGAGCCACTGGAAAGTCACAGTAGTCATCCAGCAACTTAATCTGGAGCCACTGGAGAGTCTCAGTAGTCATCCAGCAACTTAATCTGGAGCCACTGGAAGTATGTATGTATGTATGTTTACTGGGTGCCATTTCCCAAAGTATAAGAATCCAAGAATACACAATCAAGATTTACGCAATATGTTTAATAGTATGAAAGTATAGCATAGCATATGAGTAAAGTTGTTTAGAGTAATAGCAAACAGTTTAAGCATGTATCTCCCCCAAAGAGTTTATAAAGCAGTTAAAATGAGTAAAAGTGGGGCTATGAAACTCACCTGGTGCGATAGCTACGATGACAAAAGTGGATACACTGAAATGAGGCACGATTCTCTAACCGCGACCTAATATGAATGAATGATATGATTCACTTAGATTATGAGGTGTGAGATGAATGCATATGCACATGAAGCCTATACCACTCGAAGCTTAAGAATAAGTGTTAGCGTTGAGTTATAGCGTTGCCATAACTTAGGAAAATATGCCCATACTAGGCTTGCAAAACTAGTCGTATAATGAAATGTATAAAACGTTCGTGTTAGTCTTGGCGTTTTGAAAACCTTGGTATGTCTCATAATAGTCGCGTTAATAAACCTTTGATCGTACGTGTTCCAACGGGTAAGAGATACGGCTCTCCATGGTTATTACTTGAAAAATATAGTTTCTAGTACGTAATTACATTTCCATTAAAAAGCTGTCAAAAATTAGTAGGAATTATCGATGTTTAAACGCGTGTATATTGTTCGTTATTAGCTCGTTTTCTATGTTCTTTACATCCCCGGAATCGTGGGACAACGTACTAACATATTTTTGATAAGTCGGGACGGCTAGATCAAGTTTTATGCCCAAAACAGCCCGTGACAACTGTTCATCAGCAAGGGATTTTCAGAAAAATAGTTTTCGTCGTTAACTTCGGAAAATCATATCTCCTTCGTTATTAACTCGTTTTTATCCAAACTTTCGGCCATAGTTTCATCTCGGGATGTATTTTCTAAATCTTTGGTCAAAAATTACCCAAAACCCACTGATTTTACCAAGTTTTGCAAAAATGGACAGCAACTTTCTATAAGTGTCAAAACTTGGTTTTCCTAGTTACTAACTTGTCTAAAAACCAACCAAACAACTTCAAATCAACCCAAATCCTACCATACACCTTCTTAGGGTGTCATGGGGTCCTAACCATCACCAACCTTTGTGGATCTCATGAGGGTGTTAATGAAAACCATAGATCTAGTGTTCATAAGTTGTAAAAAGTATAAATAGAGTGGTATAAACTAACATATGCATATAGATCTTGAATAAACATCATGAAGCTAGAAAAATGAAAGTATGAAAAGATCAAAAAGATGTTCTTGAACTTACTTGATGTTTTGATGAGTTTGGATAAGAAATGAGTAATAATCTTGAGGTTTGATCTCAAAATCATAACTAGGAAGATAAATGGAGCTTGATTATGACTTGATCTTGGAAAATCTATGGTTTCTTCTTGTTCTTGTGGTTGTGGCCGTGGGTTTCAAGGAGAGAAAAGAGAGAGTTTTGATCTTGAAATGGCTAGTGAAATGTGTTGTATGTGTTATGTAAATTAATATAAGAAACATAAGGACATAAACATTAATGAGTGTGCTATATAATCAAGTGATTTGAAGACCTAGAGGACTAGGGGGGGGGGGGGGGCGGCATCACATGGAAGAAAAAGGAGAACATGTGCCAATTAATGATCTTGTCTAGTGGTGGAAGTATTAGTGTAGTTTAATTGTGTATTGGGTGTTATCGGGTACCGAGTTATCTTGAAATAATTGCTAACGAGGTGAAATAAAATATGAAGAAGTTGTAAAAGTTGTAAAATATTATTCCTTGCAAGAATCGGGTGTTAAAATAATTATCGGGTTGAAAATTCACAAACCAACGGTGTTATAAGCGTTTACCGGAAAATGTAGCAGTTGATTTAAAAACACCGGGTATATTAATAATATAATTTTTATATCATTATAATAAATATGAAAACATGTTAGGATCATTGTCGGGAGTATCGGGTATATTATTAGTAGTAAAAACTGAGTGGTAACGTTAATTAATAAAATAACCATACGTAAATTGAAATAATGCATACCCGTGCATGACCTAGGATACTGATGATTTGTAGACTATTCCTAGTCCGTATGAAGTGTCCCTACTAATGATGCATGAATTTCGCAGTTAAACCCAACCGGTTACGCGAATATGAATACCCGTAAACCACGTTTACGATGAAATGAATGATGGACATGAATAGTGTTTTCCCTCCGGGAATGAATAGTGTCATGTGAATAGTAAAATTTCTGAACGCTTCTCAGAATCTCAAATTGACTCCGAAAACGATGAATAGTAAAATGATGAATAGTGATCGGTGAATAGTAAATGATGAATAGTGACTGATGAATAGTGAATCGTCGAGGTTCGGAAAATGACCTAAAATTACGGGTTGTGACAGTCTCCCACCCTAAAAGGAACTTCGTCCCGAAGTTCAGCTCGTTCGTTCTACGTACGTATGTTCTCCTGGTCGGGTTTGATGGGTGTAAACTTTCCCATTATCGAGCGTAGTCCCCAAAAGATCTTAAGGTAACCGATTTTTACTTAATCCCACAACTCATCAAACAAGAACTGTCATGGGATTAGGCTAAATCGGTTTAGGTTGTCGATTCAAATTTAATCTCACAACTCATCAAACAAGAACTGTCATGAGATTAAACTGAATCGGCTGGGGTAACAACTTGGATCTTAGCTTGATTTTCGCAACTCATCAAACAAGAACTGTCACTAGATCAAGCTAGGAAACAAGTTGCCAAAAATAATGGATTCAACATCCTGAAATGAGGTCTTTTGAAAGATTGGCTCGATATTGGAATTGCTTACACCGATCAAATCAATCCGGACATAATTCCATTATAACTACTCTCAGTATTGCAAAATTCATCTCTGAGTCGAACATAGGTGGTCAGGCTATGTCCCACTGTCCCGGGTCGAATATAGATGACCAGTCTATATTCCACCGAGGTTTAATGAATTTTGGAATACTCAGCTTAGTTATACTAATACTATGTCCTTCACATGTAAAGGGTGGTTCAAATGACTAAGGCATGTGATCAGGCTTGAGGTCGAATGATGAAACTCCATAAGGAAGAGGTGTAACGCTGTGACGTGTATGATATGTATGCACCCTTATATGTAAGACAATCACAGTAATCAACGAGAATAAGTGAGTATAATCCATCTGGCAATAAGATACAAATCTCATTAAATATGTCAGCAACAAACCACAAATGAGGCATCAGCTTGGCAGGCAGGCACGTGGCGGTCATAGGGTTAAGTTTTCGTAAAAGTAGCTATAGTTTAGGTTTTAAAATTACCCAATTCTCTATAGCCTAGGCTCTGATACCAATCTGTCACACCCCCAAAAATGGTTTGCAGCGAAAAGTAATGTTATTGGGGTGCAACTCAATTGGTACCACAACACAAGTGCAAAGAACGGTTTTCAGCTTCAATCATTTAGAATAAAATAGTTTAACAAAAGTGTTGGATTACATTGTAAAAAGTAGTGCGGAATTAGGCCCTTAAAAATATAGTTTAAAACGGTCCCATATGAATATCAGAGTCTTCTATGACCATGCCATGCCCTGCCAAAACCTCCTGTAGCGTGCCTTTGCTTAATACCTGAGAATACATGCTAAAGTGTCAACACGAGGTTGGTGAGTTCATAGAGTTTAGTGTAAAATGAATTTGCATTGGATTAAGATTTCCCAGCAAAGGCATTGTAAATCCACTCAGTTCCAAGCCCTGGCCATACAAGACTCGCAACCTGTGTGTTTACAACCCACTGCTAACATATAGTATGAGTAAAACAAGTATAAGTTTATCACAACAGTTATCAAAGCTAATGGTCATCCAACAACTTAATTTGGAGCCACTAGATAGTCTCAGTAGTCATCCAACAACTTAATCTGGAGCCACTGGAAAGTCACAGTAGTCATCTAGCAACTTAATCTAGAGCCACTGGAAAGTCACAGTAGTCATCCAGCAACTTAATCTGGAGCCACTGGAGAGTCTCAGTAGTCATCCAGCAACTTAATCTGGAGCCACTGGAAGTATGTATGTATGTATGTTTACTGGGTGCCATTTCCCAAAGTATAAGAATCCAAGAATACACAATCAAGATTTACGCAATATGTTTAATAGTATGAAAGTATAGCATAGCATATGAGTAAAGTTGTTTAGAGTAATAGCAAACAGTTTAAGCATGTATCTCCCCCAAAGAGTTTATAAAGCAGTTAAAATGAGTAAAAGTGGGGCTATGAAACTCACCTGGTGCGATAGCTACGATGACAAAAGTGGATACACTGAAATGAGGCACGATTCTCTAACCGCGACCTAATATGAATGAATGATATGATTCACTTAGATTATGAGGTGTGAGATGAATGCATATGCACATGAAGCCTATACCACTCGAAGCTTAAGAATAAGTGTTAGCGTTGAGTTATAGCGTTGCCATAACTTAGGAAAATATGCCCATACTAGGCTTGCAAAACTAGTCGTATAATGAAATGTATAAAACGTTCGTGTTAGTCTTGGCGTTTTGAAAACCTTGGTATGTCTCATAATAGTCGCGTTAATAAACCTTTGATCGTACGTGTTCCAACGGGTAAGAGATACGGCTCTCCATGGTTATTACTTGAAAAATATAGTTTCTAGTACGTAATTACATTTCCATTAAAAAGCTGTCAAAAATTAGTAGGAATTATCGATGTTTAAACGCGTGTATATTGTTCGTTATTAGCTCGTTTTCTATGTTCTTTACATCCCCGGAATCGTGGGACAACGTACTAACATATTTTTGATAAGTCGGGACGGCTAGATCAAGTTTTATGCCCAAAAACACCCGTGACAACTGTTCATCAGCAAGGGATTTTCAGAAAAATAGTTTTCGTCGTTAACTTCGGAAAATCATATCTCCTTCGTTATTAACTCGTTTTTATCCAAACTTTCGGCCATAGTTTCATCTCGGGATGTATTTTCTAAATCTTTGGTCAAAAATTACCCAAAACCCACTGATTTTACCAAGTTTTGCAAAAATGGACAGCAACTTTCTATAAGTGTCAAAACTTGGTTTTCCTAGTTACTAACTTGTCTAAAAACCAACCAAACAACTTCAAATCAACCCAAATCCTACCATACACCTTCTTAGGGTGTCATGGGGTCCTAAACATCACCAACCTTGGTGGATCTCATGAGGGTGTTAATGAAAACCATAGATCTAGTGTTCATAAGTTGTAAAAAGTATAAATAGAGTGGTATAAACTAACATATGCATATAGATCTTGAATAAACATCATGAAGCTAGAAAAATGAAAGTATGAAAAGATCAAAAAGATGTTCTTGAACTTACTTGATGTTTTGATGAGTTTGGATAAGAAATGAGTAATAATCTTGAGGTTTGATCTCAAAATCATAACTAGGAAGATAAATGGAGCTTGATTATGACTTGATCTTGGAAAATCTATGGTTTCTTCTTGTTCTTGTGGTTGTGGCCGTGGGTTTCAAGGAGAGAAAGAGAGAGAGTTTTGATCTTGAAATGGCTAGTGAAATGTGTTGTATGTGTTATGTAAATTAATATAAGAAACATAAGGACATAAACATTAATGAGTGTGCTATATAATCAAGTGATTTGAAGACCTAGAGGACTAGGGGGGGGGGGGGCGGCATCACATGGAAGAAAAAGGAGAACATGTGCCAATTAATGATCTTGTCTAGTGGTGGAAGTATTAGTGTAGTTTAATTGTGTATTGGGTGTTATCGGGTACCGAGTTATCTTGAAATAATTGCTAACGAGGTGAAATAAAATATGAAGAAGTTGTAAAAGTTGTAAAATATTATTCCTTGCAAGAATCGGGTGTTAAAATAATTATCGGGTTGAAAATTCACAAACCAACGGTGTTATAAGCGTTTACCGGAAAATGTAGCAGTTGATTTAAAAACACCGGGTATATTAATAATATAATTTTTATATCATTATAATAAATATGAAAACATGTTAGGATCATTGTCGGGAGTATCGGGTATATATATTAGTAGTAAAAACTGAGTGGTAACGTTAATTAATAAAATAACCATACGTAAATTGAAATAATGCATACCCGTGCATGACCTAGGATACTGATGATTTGTAGACTATTCCTAGTCCGTATGAAGTGTCCCTACTAATGATGCATGAATTTCGCAGTTAAACCCAACCGGTTACGCGAATATGAATACCCGTAAACCACGTTTACGATGAAATGAATGATGGACATGAATAGTGTTTTCCCTCCGGGAATGAATAGTGTCATGTGAATAGTAAAATTTCTGAACGCTTCTCAGAATCTCAAATTGACTCCGAAAACGATGAATAGTAAAATGATGAATAGTGATCGGTGAATAGTAAATGATGAATAGTGACTGATGAATAGTGAATCGTCGAGGTTCGGAAAATGACCTAAAATTACGGGTTGTGACAGTCTCCCACCCTAAAAGGAACTTCGTCCCGAAGTTCAGCTCGTTCGTTCTACGTACGTATGTTCTCCTGGTCGGGTTTGATGGGTGTAAACTTTCCCATTATCGAGCGTAGTCCCCAAAAGATCTTAAGGTAACCGATTTTTACTTAATCCCACAACTCATCAAACAAGAACTGTCATGGGATTAGGCTAAATCGGTTTAGGTTGTCGATTCAAATTTAATCTCACAACTCATCAAACAAGAACTGTCATGAGATTAAACTGAATCGGCTGGGGTAACAACTTGGATCTTAGCTTGATTTTCGCAACTCATCAAACAAGAACTGTCACTAGATCAAGCTAGGAAACAAGTTGCCAAAAATAATGGATTCAACATCCTGAAATGAGGTCTTTTGAAAGATTGGCTCGATATTGGAATTGCTTACACCGATCAAATCAATCCGGACATAATTCCATTATAACTACTCTCAGTATTGCAAAATTCATCTCTGAGTCGAACATAGGTGGTCAGGCTATGTCCCACTGTCCCGGGTCGAATATAGATGACCAGTCTATATTCCACCGAGGTTTAATGAATTTTGGAATACTCAGCTTAGTTATACTAATACTATGTCCTTCACATGTAAAGGGTGGTTCAAATGACTAAGGCATGTGATCAGGCTTGAGGTCGAATGATGAAACTCCATAAGGAAGAGGTGTAACGCTGTGACGTGTATGATATGTATGCACCCTTATATGTAAGACAATCACAGTAATCAACGAGAATAAGTGAGTATAATCCATCTGGCAATAAGATACAAATCTCATTAAATATGTCAGCAACAAACCACAAATGAGGCATCAGCTTGGCAGGCAGGCACGTGGCGGTCATAGGGTTAAGTTTTCGTAAAAGTAGCTATAGTTTAGGTTTTAAAATTACCCAATTCTCTATAGCCTAGGCTCTGATACCAATCTGTCACACCCCCAAAAATGGTTTGCAGCGAAAAGTAATGTTATTGGGGTGCAACTCAATTGGTACCACAACACAAGTGCAAAGAACGGTTTTCAGCTTCAATCATTTAGAATAAAATAGTTTAACAAAAGTGTTGGATTACATTGTAAAAAGTAGTGCGGAATTAGGCCCTTAAAATATCGTTTAAAACGGTCCCTTATGAATATCAGAGTCTTCTATGACCATGCCGTGCCCTGCCAAAACCTCCAGTAGCGTGCCTTTGCTTAATACCTGAGAATACATGCTAAAGTGTCAACACGAGGTTGGTGAGTTCATAGAGTTTAGTGTAAAATGAATTTGCATTGGATTAAGATTTCCCAGCAAAGGCATTGTAAATCCACTCAGTTCCAAGCCCTGGCCATACAAGACTCGCAACCTGTGTGTTTACAACCCACTGCTAACATATAGTATGAGTAAAACAAGTATAAGTTTATCACAACAGTTATCAAAGCTAATGGTCATCCAACAACTTAATTTGGAGCCACTAGATAGTCTCAGTAGTCATCCAGCAACTTAATCTGGAGCCACTGGAAAGTCACAGTAGTCATCTAGCAACTTAATCTAGAGCCACTGGAAAGTCACAGTAGTCATCCAGCAACTTAATCTGGAGCCACTGGAGAGTCTCAGTAGTCATCCAGCAACTTAATCTGGAGCCACTGGAAGTATGTATGTATGTATGTTTACTGGGTGCCATTTCCCAAAGTATAAGAATCCAAGAATACACAATCAAGATTTACGCAATATGTTTAATAGTATGAAAGTATAGCATAGCATATGAGTAAAGTTGTTTAGAGTAATAGCAAACAGTTTAAGCATGTATCTCCCCCAAAGAGTTTATAAAGCAGTTAAAATGAGTAAAAGTGGGGCTATGAAACTCACCTGGTGCGATAGCTACGATGACAAAAGTGGATACACTGAAATGAGGCACGATTCTCTAACCGCGACCTAATATGAATGAATGATATGATTCACTTAGATTATGAGGTGTGAGATGAATGCATATGCACATGAAGCCTATACCACTCGAAGCTTAAGAATAAGTGTTAGCGTTGAGTTATAGCGTTGCCATAACTTAGGAAAATATGCCCATACTAGGCTTGCAAAACTAGTCGTATAATGAAATGTATAAAACGTTCGTGTTAGTCTTGGCGTTTTGAAAACCTTGGTATGTCTCATAATAGTCGCGTTAATAAACCTTTGATCGTACGTGTTCCAACGGGTAAGAGATACGGCTCTCCATGGTTATTACTTGAAAAATATAGTTTCTAGTACGTAATTACATTTCCATTAAAAAGCTGTCAAAAATTAGTAGGAATTATCGATGTTTAAACGCGTGTATATTGTTCGTTATTAGCTCGTTTTCTATGTTCTTTACATCCCCGGAATCGTGGGACAACGTACTAACATATTTTTGATAAGTCGGGACGGCTAGATCAAGTTTTATGCCCAAAACAGCCCGTGACAACTGTTCATCAGCAAGGGATTTTCAGAAAAATAGTTTTCGTCGTTAACTTCGGAAAATCATATCTCCTTCGTTATTAACTCGTTTTTATCCAAACTTTCGGCCATAGTTTCATCTCGGGATGTATTTTCTAAATCTTTGGTCAAAAATTACCCAAAACCCACTGATTTTACCAAGTTTTGCAAAAATGGACAGCAACTTTCTATAAGTGTCAAAACTTGGTTTTCCTAGTTACTAACTTGTCTAAAAACCAACCAAACAACTTCAAATCAACCCAAATCCTACCATACACCTTCTTAGGGTGTCATGGGGTCCTAACCATCACCAACCTTTGTGGATCTCATGAGGGTGTTAATGAAAACCATAGATCTAGTGTTCATAAGTTGTAAAAAGTATAAATAGAGTGGTATAAACTAACATATGCATATAGATCTTGAATAAACATCATGAAGCTAGAAAAATGAAAGTATGAAAAGATCAAAAGATGTTCTTGAACTTACTTGATGTTTTGATGAGTTTGGATAAGAAATGAGTAATAATCTTGAGGTTTGATCTCAAAATCATAACTAGGAAGATAAATGGAGCTTGATTATGACTTGATCTTGGAAAATCTATGGTTTCTTCTTGTTCTTGTGGTTGTGGCCGTGGGTTTCAAGGAGAGAAAAGAGAGAGTTTTGATCTTGAAATGGCTAGTGAAATGTGTTGTATGTGTTATGTAAATTAATATAAGAAACATAAGGACATAAACATTAATGAGTGTGCTATATAATCAAGTGATTTGAAGACCTAGAGGACTAGGGGGGGGGGGGCGGCATCACATGGAAGAAAAAGGAGAACATGTGCCAATTAATGATCTTGTCTAGTGGTGGAAGTATTAGTGTAGTTTAATTGTGTATTGGGTGTTATCGGGTACCGAGTTATCTTGAAATAATTGCTAACGAGGTGAAATAAAATATGAAGAAGTTGTAAAAGTTGTAAAATATTATTCCTTGCAAGAATCGGGTGTTAAAATAATTATCGGGTTGAAAATTCACAAACCAACGGTGTTATAAGCGTTTACCGGAAAATGTAGCAGTTGATTTAAAAACACCGGGTATATTAATAATATAATTTTTATATCATTATAATAAATATGAAAACATGTTAGGATCATTGTCGGGAGTATCGGGTATATTATTAGTAGTAAAAACTGAGTGGTAACGTTAATTAATAAAATAACCATACGTAAATTGAAATAATGCATACCCGTGCATGACCTAGGATACTGATGATTTGTAGACTATTCCTAGTCCGTATGAAGTGTCCCTACTAATGATGCATGAATTTCGCAGTTAAACCCAACCGGTTACGCGAATATGAATACCCGTAAACCACGTTTACGATGAAATGAATGATGGACATGAATAGTGTTTTCCCTCCGGGAATGAATAGTGTCATGTGAATAGTAAAATTTCTGAACGCTTCTCAGAATCTCAAATTGACTCCGAAAACGATGAATAGTAAAATGATGAATAGTGATCGGTGAATAGTAAATGATGAATAGTGACTGATGAATAGTAAATCGTCGAGGTTCGGAAAATGACCTAAAATTACGGGTTGTGACATTGTGTATAGCAGCTAATGCTAATAACAATCTAATAGTAGATATCCTAGCAACCGGAGCATAAGTATCGAAATAATCAATACCCTCTTTTTGTCTAAAGCCTTGGATTACCAACCTGGCTTTATATTTATCAATAGTACCATCTACTTTCATCTTTCTCTTGAAGATCCATTTACATCCTAATGGTTTACACCCAGGAGGTAAATCAGCCAATTTCCAAACTTTATTTTGCAAGATAGAATCCATCTCATCTTGGACTGCTTCTTTCCAAAAAGCAACGTCCCTTGAAGCCATTGTTTCACCATATGTCATTGGATCTTTATCAACATTGAAACAATATTGATATTGAAAATTAATTTCACTTCTAGATCCTTCAACTAAATATAGTTGAAAATCATCACCAAAAGCTTTGGCTTTTCTAACTCTTGTACTTTTTCTTGGTTCAGTGCTAGTCGAAGGAACATCCTCGTTATTAACTAGTACCTTCGAACTATGATTCATGTCCCTTGGCCTAGGTATAGATGTGAATCTTTCTTCATCAAAGATTGCATCTCGTGACTCTATCACCGAGTTCACAGAAACATACTCATTAGGTTCTAATACATAGAATCTATAAGCATATGAATTTTCAGCATACCCAATAAATATGCAATCTATACCTCTTTCACCTAAAGTTTTCCTTTTAGGTTCCGTGAGCCTAACTACAGCCCTACATCCCCAAACCTTGAGAAAACTCAAGTTGGGAGCTCTTTTATGCCAAAGTTCATATGGGGTTTTCTTGTTGCTTTTACCGGGAATACGGTTTAGCAAGTAACAAACCGTTAACATGGCTTCACCCCAGAATCCTTCACTTAACCCAGAATAAGACAACATTGAATTTACCATTTCTTTCAATGTCCTATTCTTTCTTTCAGCTACACCATTTTGTTGTGGTGTATATGGAGCAGTTGTTTGATGTATTATTCCGGTAGATTGAAAATATACCGGATCATAATACTCCCCTCCACGATCAGTACGTAAGATTTTTACCAAATCTTTTTGATGGAGCTCTACCTCTTGTTTATAAATACGAAATTTATCAAGAGCTTCATCCTTTGAATGCAATAAATAAATATAGCAATAACGTGATGCATCATCAATAAAAGTTATGACATATTTCTTGTTTCCTAGAGATGGAGTAGCATGCAAATCACATAGATCACTATGAATAAGGTCTAACAGTTTGGATTCACGATTTGCTGTTTTAAATGGTTTTCTAGTGATCTTAGTAAGCATACAAGTTTTACACTTATTATGGTCTAACTCAATAGATGGAATCATACTCATTTTAGACATTTCTTTCATTCTCTTATAATGAACATGTCCTAATCTAGCATGCCATAATTCCATGTTACTAATTTTAACACTAGAAATAGGATCAACCATACAAATCGAATTATCAGTAGAAGGCATATCTAAATTCAACATAATCATACCATTACTTAAATAACCAAATCCAACAAAAGAACCATGTTTCGACAAGATATACTTATCGGATTCTAACACTTGTTTGTACCCACAATTATTTAATAATACACCGGACAACAAGTTTTTCCGAATACCAGGCACATACAATACATTACATAAAGAAATTGTTTTTCCAGAAGTAAACGTTAAATCTACTAGTCCAATTCCAAGTATTGGTTCTGTTGCGACATTTCCCATAGTTAAAACACGTCCATCATTAATTGTTGCAAGTTCCTTGAACCATCTTCGGTCCTTGCACACATGACATGAAGCACCAGAATCATACCACCAAGCAATATCATCATCCTGTACATAGAATGATTCACAAATTAATGGCACATAATTCACAACCGAATTATTATTATTTGTTAATATCATACCTGCTTGTTTCGGATCTCCTTTAGATCCACCACTAGTACCAGCCTCGTTTTTGCCTTTTCCCATACGGCAATCACGCTTGAAATGTCCAGGTTTCCCACATTTCCAACAGCCACCATCGTTGGACTGTTTTGCTTTCTTTACACTTCCCTTTTTGTGTTCGTTACCTTGAAACTTTCGTTTCTTATTCTTATTATTCGAACCCTTTTTGAAACTAGAATTAGTTTCTTCAACCATATTGACATTTGATCCGCCAATATCTTTGTCCTTTTCATTCACCCATGTTTTCTCCATCCTACGACACCCTTCCTCAATACTTATGGTACTTCCCAACTCAACCAAATTGTATTCTTCCTTCTTATGTTTCAAATTAGTTTTGAAATCCTTCCAAGAAGACGGAAGTTTGTCAATGATAGATGTTGTCGCAATGGATTCATCCATTTTTAAACCATGTTGGGCAAAGCGACCAAGTATACTAAGACACTCATTATATTGTTCCATAATAGAACGACCATCTACCATTTTGTAATTCATGAAATCACTTACTAAGAATTTCTTACTAGATGAATCTTCTGCCATGTATTTGGCCTGAAGCATGTCCCATAATTCCTTTGCAGATTCAATGTTTTGATAAATATCAAAAAGAGTATCACACATACCGTTTAAGATAGTTCCACGGCAGATGAAGTCATCATTCCAGAACTTGTTTTGTTTTCTGGTTTGATCAATGGTCTCGTCCTCCACTTCCTCCGGTGCTGGTGTTGTCAAAACGTACACAACTTTCATAGTTGTTAACAAGAAAAGCATCTTTTTCTGCCATCTTCGAAAATCCTGCCCTTCGAATTTGGCTAACTTCACAAACTTAGATGTCATATCTCGCACTGATTCTCCTGCCATCTTGTGAATTTAATCGATCTTTGTTATATATGGGGTAGTTGTGGTATCCTGATAGCAATTAGAAGTCACGAATATGAACGCTTTCAGATCGATTAAATTGGAGTGTATACCAATTAACGACCGGATAAAATCTAATTGATTCAAGTTTGTGTATGTTTGTATGTTTGTAGAAAAACCGTGATCAAAATATGGTTGATCAGCCTTTTCTATTCTCTTACTGAATAGAGAATATAAATACGGTTTAAGGAGGCGGTTATTAGGGTCCAATAACTGTAAAACAATTATATTGTCATAAAACAGCCAGCAGCAGAATCTGCACAACTAGCAGTAGGAACGAGCAGCAGAGTCTAACACTAGCAGCAGGAACCACGCTAGCAGCAGGAACTGCACTAGCAACAGAATCCACCAAGACAAGCAGCAGAAACTTACATGCATTATTTGGTGGAAAACAAATTCTAATGAATTTCTAACATAGAAAAGGCTGCCAGGGGCTGTCTCCCCTTGGACCCTGCTTCTCTCAAGGGCGTTGCCCCCGAACCCCCACCAAGGGGGCTACGCCCCCTTGGAACCCCCGTTAGTCCCGTTAATATCCAAATAAGTGTCGACCCTTATTTGCATATTAAACTCAATCTATTTTACACTAAAATACCAACACTATTTCTTTCTTAACTTCTTTTGGCCTCTCCTTGTTGGTCGAGCTACATTATTGTAAGGTTATTCGAGTTCTTCTCTTTGTTCACTGTACCGATTGTCAATTAAAATCTTGATTAGTTTTCATGATTTGATCTTGAACTACCTATTCTCGTGGATATAAAAACCCGGTTAAAACTTTTTAATTTAGTTTCGTGTGGTTTAAAAATCATTGAGATGCTTATTGGTGTGGCTTGCTCTCGATCTGAAGTTATAACCCATTAGAGTTCGGATCGACCCAGTTTGGGTCTCGGTTTAAGATTGAACTACGTGTTTTACGAGTATTGGTTGTTTGTATTCTCGTTGGGTTGATTTACGAGACACCACAAGGGAGTGTGTGTGCTCGCCTGTGTTTGGTTTTTTTGGTCCGATAAACAACACCCACGTAGGGTGTATTCATTTTAGTCGAGAGCCAGTTCTCAGTCATGGGTGGAATGACATGTGCTTATTTTAGTAAGCTCAGGTTACGTTTAATTTTGATGTCAAAATATGAAAGTAAGCGTGTGATCGTTTGTGTTGTTTTTGGTTCGAATTAGAGTAAATCGAGAGGGGGCATTGATGTGGTTGTCGTTGATTACGTTTGAGTTTCGAATTGATCCAAAAACCACAAGTGTGTTCTTCCTCTTATGTCTCGGCTCAACAAACAACACCAACGGTGATTGTTTGGCTCGGTTCAAGTGTAACTTAATTTTCAAGATCTTATAATGCAATTTTTTTAAGTTCTAAAAATTTGTTTAAGAAAACAACTGATGTATGACTATATGACGTATGAAGTTTTATAGAAAAGAATTATTATACGTTGATACAACTGGACTAAACCAAATATAAGTAAACAAATATAGGAAACACCCATTTTAAGTTCGACGCATTTGTGTAACATTTGAAAATAATACTTAATAATCTGGTATCACAATAGTCTCTTTGTACTGTTATATTAATTTCAAATTGACTTGTTAAACCCTAAAATTGTATAGAAAATCTCGTAAATGGGAATATATCACAAAGGATGTGTTGGCTTTATTGCAAGAATGTTGCAAAGATACAAACATAGTTATTTTTTTGTTTGAACCTGGTTTGAAATTTCAGTCCATATAGGGGGTGGGTTGGATTTGTTTGCTAGCCCAACTAAATGTGTGCTTTGTTTTGTCATGGGCCAAGCCCACAAAAAGGAAGCTAATGGTGCGTTTGATTAAAAGTCCCAAAAGACGCATTATATATTATGTCAAAGAACATATAACATGTATTAATATATTTTTCGGTTATGGAAAAACTTGACTAACGCGAAATTATTGGTAACATTTCGAGTACCCTTGAGATTGATACTTGAATACGGACTAAATATACATTTCACGGACAAAAATATAACGGATTATGACTCGAATAATTGGACACGGATTTTACAAATATCAAACGGACTATATATATATATATATATATCGGACTTATATTATGTTGTTATCTATTTAATTGACTTGGGAACATTGATTCATAATAAAGTCTTTCGACTTGGAACGTTTTATAAACGAGCGGGTCATGGCGAAATTTTGTAAAATTTCTACACTTAAACTTTATTTGCGATAACTCTTTTATTTTTAAATTCGTCGAATAAAGAGAGACACACTTTGATATTGTAATACTTTTTGAAAACACAAACCTACCTTTATATATGAAACACGTATGTTCTATACAAATTAATTGGGAACTTGGGGTAAATACCGAAACTTAACAATTGACTTCTCCATTGACATATTTCTTTGTCAAATACTTCCTTGACTTCGTTTACCATTCTTTTCTCGACTCAAGTTCTCTTCCGTACATTTCTCGACAGTGTCAATTTTCTATTCCAATTTGGCGTGAGTATTCTTGAGTCTATGCTGTCTTACCACCACACGAAACGTTAACGCTAAACTTTTACAAACATTGACACGAGTAATCAACGAAAACTAAGACGCTTGTCTTTTGAAAACTCTTTTACTTCGCAATACTTATTCTGAGAAAACTATATATATATTAGGTTGTGCCGAGCCGGCACCGTTGTGCATGCCCCCTCGATATCGTTGTGTTTAGCTCTTGATGCCAGTTGTGACCACTGTGATATTTTGCGTTGCTGCAAGCTAAGGTGAGTTCAGGCCCCTACTTTTACTGGTTTTTAAACTGTTTCTGGGAGAGAATACATGCTCGTTTTTAACGAAACTCAATGACTGTTTATTTGGAATATGAGAACTGTTTACTCAATATCTGACTGTTTGGCTGAATTATTTGAATTGGTTATTTGAAAGCGATATGTGATTGACTGATATGCATGTGAGTTTATAGCCCCACTCTATTTACACTTGTTTTACAATCGGGGTGAGAAACATGCAAAACTATTTTATGGACCAACACTGTTGTTATCAAACTATTACGCGGATTAGCCTAAGCACTAGTATGTCCCAATTTGGCCAAACTCATGAACTGTCAATTCCTGCTGGGAAGTGCGAATGTTATAAATAGATCTATTAGGAGTAACTTCCCAGTTCAGGTTGACCGGATAGGCAAACGAACGTATACCATATCGAAACCACAAGTGTCTGGGATACACACTTGCCAGGCCTTGATATTTAACATGCTTCTAGAGCATGCACACAAGTTATAGCTTCGGTTACATGAACTTAGAGCTAGCGTAATAGACTATTTTATTTTGGGTTGCATACCCTACACGTGGTCCACATCTCAAATTTTACCTTAAGGTAAACTGTATTTTTATGACATTGTGAGCGACATAATGGTTACAAAACTCTTATGGAACTCACAGTAATTTTTACTGCTATATCATAAACCTATGAAGTCACCAACCTCGTGTTGACACTTTAGCATGTATTTTCAGGTATAAAGCGATAGCACGCTATTGGAGGCTTTTGGCATGGCATGTCATGGTCATAGAAGACTCTGATATATTTGGGACCACTTGAAATTTTTTATGGGCTTATATTTCCGCATCATTTCTGAAATGTTGTAAACAAATCACTTTTGTATATGAAATCTATTTTAAATGGTTAAGGTAAAACCATTCTTTATACTTTGTGTTGTGATACCAATTTAGTAGCACCCAAACATGTATGCTTCCGCTAAACCAGATTTTGGGGGTGTTAAATCACCACCATGGATTAGTGAAAACTTACTTGAGTCATCTACCGAGTTATCACCACATGAATCCTACTAGTAAATCGACACCAACACTAGCACCACTCACTTTAATATTCCAACTTCACTTCATATCTTCTTTCTAGGCATTATTTTGTAGGCTCTTATTATATTATATTCTCGTTTTTCTTATGATTGTAATTCTTATTAGAAGACTACACTTCATGAGATCTTTGATTTCATAATCATTGTTCTGTACTTTGAGTTGCTTGTGATTATATCATTTATATATTACATATATATATATCTTTTTTTTTTTTTTTTTTTTTTTTTTTTTTTTTTTTTTTTTTTTGTTAAAAAGATGAAATATATTGCACTAATTCTTTCATTGTAGGTTCATCATCATATACACTCGATTGTATATAACATACTCATCTAAGGATGAAGTTTGCACCAATTATTTTCCTTATTTTATGTAACACCCTAACCCGAGAAGGGTCTAAGTGTAACATTATGGTGTCAATCAGAACATATAAATGCAAGCGGAAGACTTCTTATTAAAGTACTAAGTCAAGAAATACAAAGACTTCCAAAACATAATCCCAACAATATTCTTAAATGAAATACATATTAAAAACATAAAGTCTAAAATCATAAATCCAACAATGGGGAGACTAATCAAGGGTAGGTCCTACTCTCAACAATCATATCCAGCATTCCGCTTATAACCTGCAGCAGAGAAAAGAAAGTGCGGCTGAGCTAACGCTCAGTGAACATATATAAACATATGAAAGGTAATAAGCATAAACAAAAGAATAAGCGAATGAATCCAAGAGAACCTGCTGAACAAGATGTCATATAGAATATGGAACATATGCAAAGGAATCAAAGCATAATCAGATGAATATAAAATGGATATCAATCATAAACAAAGGAAAATGCCCAACAAATATATAGCAAATTATACATAGGAGTCATGATCTCCGATGTACCTAAAATGGGGTGTATTGCACACACTCAAGTCCATTCACCAATATATATATATATCATAATTGAACTAAGTACCTAGGATGCATCCATAAGCTCCCTTCAAAACAGATATACATATGCCAGTTCTAGACTAAACATACATACAATATACACGGGCCAGGTGCGCTATATATAGCAATATAATCAAATGGGAAAGCTGTGGACAAAAACCCACCTCCACAGATAGCGTCAATACCATTGGTGCATCAATGGCACGGCCATGGACCCCCCATGACTGGTTACAAATATGGGAAACATAATAGGCATACAATATAATGATAAGGGACAATTATAAATTGTCCAACTAAGATAATAGCTATATGAAATGAATATAGCTTGAAACAGATAATCAACGAATAACTAAACAAATATGGATCAACGCATAACAAATAACAAATATCAGAAAATCAATGAGTCATGAGAAACCCTTACTGAAGAAGGGCAGAATATCTATACCTTATGAAATGCAAGCAAAAGGGCAAAGGACACAAGAAAGAGGATCACTCCGACTTCACCGGATCTACACGAATTATAATCATATATTACTTATACGTTCATTAAAGTCATAACGGATTTTAAATACTTATTAGCTCATTCATTAATGTGTTTTAGGGTTTCACATGTGGAATAGTAAGTATTCATAACATAGGTTTAAAAGTATCTTGGATTGATTTTCAAATGAATTAGGTGCAAAACATGTTAGGTTAAACCAAATCCTTAGCTTATGTTATAATTCAGATTTTATCACGTTCAGGTCCCTTTGTTTATGAATTTAAAACCATACTTATGTTCTTACTGAGGTGCTCAAATAATTATAATAGATACATATACATGTTAGGTAATTACTGTAATTTTTCCAGATTTTATTTCAAAGGGCAAGTACCATTTAAAAAATCATCTTTCCAGACCTACCCAGAAAGTTAACTGCACATACATACAAAAAGTTTGCCTTTAATTAACCCATTCAGACACTTCAGAAAAATCCACAAAAATTCCAGGAACTCACACATAACTTAAATATCACCCCTGAAAAAGGAGAGCTCGTAACTCCTTGTGGTTTGGAAACTAAAAATCAAAAACATCGACTGATTTTCAGACTCAGATTCACAGTTTTGAGAACTTATCTTCTAAAAATCGAAAAGCTTACTTCCCGACCTCCAATGACCATGAAACTTATATATTCAGAAAGTACACTGAAAGAACTTATGTTTAGACTCAAAAATCACTTAAAAACAAGTTGCTATCATAAATTTTCACCTCTTGCAATTCGACCTAAATTCTGTGTGGAAAACTAGAAAGGGGGTTGAATAGTTTTACGTCTTTTTAATTTTATTATGAAAACCTTAGTTTACATTTTAAAGACTTAGATTCGCGTTTATGTGAAAAATGATACTTGAAGAATATTATTAATTATATGTTTACCCTAATTGATTTGTTATGAAAGTTTTGTTTTCATGAATGGTGTTTTAAATTGATCTTTATGTGAAATCAACTTCTAAATAATACTAACAATTGTATATATGCCTATATGTATGAAAGTAATGACGATATAAATAAAGATGTAAGTAAGAGATGGAAAGATCTAACCGAGACACGAGGGATTTATAGTGGTTCGGCTACAAGGACACCTTCCTTGCCCTACTCCACTCCCCGAGCACCTAGCTCGAGAGTTTTCTTCACTACTTCAACAAGCTCCCTTATGGCGGAGAAAACCTTACACAACTTTGGCTTACACCGGTTTAACGACACAAAGCTAAATGTCGAGTTCTAATCGTAGCTAGAACCAATCTCACAACTTCAATCACAACTTCTTCACAACTTATTCACAACGGCTTCACAACTTCTTCACGACGGCTTCACAACTTCTACACTACGGCTTCACAACTTCTACACTACGGCTTCACAACTTCTACACGACGGCTTCACAACTTCTACACTACGGCTTCACAACTTCTACACGACGGCTTCACAACTTCTACACTACGCAACTACTTCACACTTTTACAATACTTCTATACTACTTCTTTACACCATAACTACTTATACACTTTCTTCACTACACACACACTACACTAGTCTAATCACTTATGTTCACCCCTTATATACACACCTTACACAAATGAATGAATAATTTACAAAGTATACTTAACAAACAACTTAGGTAACAAGATGATACTAAATTGTAATACTTCTAGTCTTGATTGATAGAAGTATTCTTCTTTTGCACTTGGATGGTGGAAGCTTGGATCACTTAGAAACAAATGCTTAAGAATATATGATCAAAGGTTTTAGAAAGGATTTAGAAAGATTTAAGAAGAGATTTAGAACAGAAGTTTTGGGGTGCAAAAGGTGAGGAAAAAGTCCAGAGATGAGCCAGTATTTATAGGCAAAATCTGACAGCTGGAGGAGCGGGGCGGTCCCCTTAAATAGGTGGCCGGTCCCCTTAATTATTAAGGGTACCGCCTAGTAAATTAAGGGGGCCACCCAAATCCGAACGTTGCTCAAATTTGTCTTTTTGTGGGAAAGGTTTTTCTAGAATATTTTTGCCATTTTTGGTTGAAAATTTGAATTCATAAATTTATAATGGATTAAACATTTTTTTTAAATACCAAAAATGATTTTCTAAAAGATATAAAATGTTTGTGTCATTTTATAAAAAATCTAGTGATTAAGAAAAAGTTCCTTTGATCATATAATGCATTAGGCATTTGTTTATTCATACCTTAAGTGATTAAGTTGTAGAAGTGACTATTTACAACTAAATACTTGTTTACGTCATAATCTTTCGTTTAATGATTTTACATTTTGTGATTATCAAAACGTAGAGATATCGAAAGATGTTAATAACGTTTTTAGGCATTATTTATATCAACAATCTCCCCCTTTTTGATGATTACAAAACTTAAACTCATTAAACCCAAAAATTAATTTTTGGACAAGTATTTAGTGAGTTTATATTCACTTCTCCCCCTTTTTGTAGAATCAAAAAGGTTATGCCGACAAGTTTTAGAAACAAAATTTGTCGGAACGAGAACTCCCCCTTGATGTGTGCTCCCCCTTGTTTGAGGGCATCAAGGAATCGAGATATGGAATACTTGCAAAAAAAATATTAGAAGCACAAGCATATATATATATATCATAATATCAAGTATAAGAGCAACAAGCATAGCAATCACATATTAAGAACATGAAACAAAACATTCATTAAATCAAAGTGATTATGTGAAAAGCATAATCATTTATACAACATTTATTTTACTTGGAGCATACGATAAGTAGAAAATTCTAAATTGCCAAAGAGAGCCATCGGACTTGCTTGCAACATAAAAACTTGAACTATTTTGAATGGTTGATGGTGGAGTGTTTGAAATGGAGGTGGTTGAGAGGGTGAGAATGTTGGATTAATGGAGGTGTATTTTTGGGTGCATAGATGTTGGAGAGTGTGGTGGTGGAGAAATTGGAGGTGGAGAGTTTGGAGCGGAGCATGTTGGATGAGGGTTTTGATGTTGTTCAAGTGAGGGTGTTTGATGTTGTTCTAGTGAGGGAGTTGGATTAGATCTAGTGAGAAGATACTCAATCCAAGTGAAGTGCTCATTCAATGCAATGGTTTGTTGTTGAAGAAAGATGCAACAAGGACAATTGTTGACATGTTTCTCAACTTGATTCAAGTTGTGGGGTGATGATGGAGAGATAGATGGAGGTTGATCTAAGTTGCTTTGAGCAAGGTGTAGAGCAAGAAGAGCACTAAGCTCATGGGCTTCCTTGAGTTCTTCAATGAACTTCAAGTGTTGGGAGGAAGGTGATGATGGTGGAGAGTGGTTGTTATTTGAGATGGATGTTTGGACATGCAACATAGGAGTAACATGTGGGTTGGTAGGAGGTGGTGGTGACATTCTTGGTGGTGGAGACATTTGTGAGCTTGGGTAATCATGAGTGGATGAGGATGGAGATATGGAAGAAGTGGATGTTCCAAGAGTGGTGAGTGTTTTGGATGGTGCATTGGTAGGTTGAGTGTGAATGAGATTGGGATTGTTGTTTTGGGATTGATCATGCTCTTCATATGAATCATATGGGTGAGATGAAGGTGTATTTTTGGGAGTAAGGATGGATGATTGGTTATGTTTGTGAAAGGGTTCATTAGGATGAGTATGAGGCTTAGGTGTTGGTTGATTTTGAACAACATCATTTGTTGAGTTGATGTTATGACAAGTGTCAAGCTTTCTTCTCCAAATGGGCCTTACGGAGATTTTAGCAACTCTTGAAGGCTTGGATCTTGGGTTGTTAGAGGATGACATGTTTGGATGGATGATATGGATGAGCATTTATGATGGAGAAGGGTATTTATAGTGTAGGGATGATGTGATTGAGGAAGGTAAATTTTGGTGGGTGGTTTAGGACAAAATGTGTTTGTGAATTTTGGGAAGTGTAGGATAAAATGGGCTGAAAAGTGAAAAAGAAAACAGTAACTCGTCCCTTCAGATGGCTGGTCCCCTTAAATAGGGGCCGGTCCCCTTAAAATTAAGGGGGCCGCCTATGGATTTAAGGGGGCCGCCCATCTGCTGATTTCCAGATTACTAGAAATGGGTTTTTGGCAGAAATTTGTAGAAAAGGTTGTGTTTTTGGGTTTAGTTTCAAGCAAGTCCAACTTCTTTTGAGGCAATTTAGGATTTAATAACTTATATATGCTAAGCATATTTATTAAGCATTTTTATCTAGCATGCAACCTTTAAGCAAGTAATTATATATATATATATATATATATATATATATATATATATATATATATATATATATATATATATATATATATATATATATATATATATATATATATATATAGGATCCGGTTCCATTGAGAAGGTTTTTATTTTGAGAAGATTGAGAAATCTTCGTTTGAACAAACTGATTCATGTTTTTTATTTGATTCACAAGTAAAACATCATTTTATGGTGAATCGAATCTATAAATTACAAATTTGATTCACAAATCATTGTTAAAATCGAGTTATGATGATGATTCATTAAATTTGTACAGATGATTCAGTATTCTACATATATCGCAAAATCGAGAGATTTTTAACATTGATTCAAATTTTTTTTACACATTTTGAATTTTAATTACATTAAAAAGAGTTTTACGCTTGAAAAACATGAATCAAAGTTAAAAATCTATCGTTTTTAAAAACCTTCTCAATCTTCTCAAAATAAAAACCTTCTCAATCGATCCAGATTCTATATATATATATATATATATATATATATATATATATATATATATATATATATATATATATATATATATATATATATATATATATGGACAAGAAAACAATACATAAGACCAAGCAATTCATAATATCATTTTTAGGAAGATTAATAAGCTATTTAATTAATCCTAATGAGTGTCTATGTGCAAGGGAATGGGGAGTTGTGGTAGCATGGACTTCTAGACTTGTACCAAGTGAGATCTTAATGAGTAAACCATGGTTTTTCATATTCGATTTAGTTCACTTATAAATGTCATATACACAAGTATAGATGACAGATATGAGATCACCATGCATGATTTAAATAGGCGTTTTTAGCATTATTCAACAATGCTTGAGAGTAGGTTTTTATGTGGATGTGAAAGTTATTTTTAACGAAATAGATTTGGTTTTATTTCAAAATGTTTTTATGAGGAAAGAAAACAAACTTTTCCAATCTTTGGCTTTGATAAATACATAATTATGGACAAAAGTTGGGAAGAAAGGTGGGATGGTAAAACATGTTAAATAGAGGGGTGGCATATTCTTTTGAAAAATAATTTTTCTAAAATGTGAAGTTTTTCCAAAAACAAATGCCAAAAAAAAATGGTTGTAAAAGATCTCACGCTCCAGGAAATTGGTTAAGACTATTGTCCCATGCTACCCTTTTCTACATATCTTGTGATCATAAGAAAGTGATGACTAAATTCTATATGTTTGATGCTAGAGAGGGATATTATACTAATATGGCTCCTTTGATTACGCTCATTATCATATCTTAATACCATAGTCTATAAGAGTTTGCTTCATCCATAGGTTATATTGTGATATGTCTAATCCTACTCCTATGTTGATAATTAATCTACTTTACTTGCTTTATCTACATGAGTTTTCTACTAGTGGTCATGGAAGATTTCCATGTTCAATTTGGGAAGGCTAAATGAGTTTGACAGTGAATACTTCATTTAATACTTATGGGGCTAACTAAGGATTTCTAGTTTATTAAATCGTAAACGGATATAGCTAAAAGTATAAAGGCAATGCAACCTATCAAACTAAGCATATCCCAAGGAAATGATTAATAAGACTATATGTATGAAGTAACTACTTATGAAATTTTAAAATGAAAACGTACCTTATGTCCAGCTTTTCTTCGTAGTATCCAAAATGATAAACGAATTTGTGAATGATAGATGAGTCTTCAAGATAACCAAGGTAAGAAGGTATATCATAGCAGGCTTCTAACGCCTTATTAGACCAAAGCGGCTTGACCCGAACATGTCTTGTACTTGACTCATTTGATGTCTTAGCCTTGATGCATATGACGTCTTTTGTAGAGACTTTCACATTTTGATGAGATGGCTAGAGAATTCTAAGTATCGATACTTCCTTTACATTATCTTAAAGTACTTGTTTGAAAGTTACTTCGTAGATTCCTCAAAATTTCCGATTAAGAAGTGGAGAAATCTTCAATAGCCGCACCATAAATATTTCACTACGTCATTAGCTATTTCTTGAGATGGATTATCATGTGAGATATTGAGTGTGATTCAAGATGAGATAATTCATTAGTCTTCACGCGCACGTTTCAAATGTGAGTAGCTTAACGTAGGATTGAGTTCCTTTCCTTTGTGCGTTATATCACCTAATCAAGTAAAACAGCTTGGTACCCGGATTCTTGTTTGGAGTTTTATCTGATTTGCATTCTTCACATACCGGATAGTAATCTTCTTCTTCGTCTGTGTCACTCCATGATTTTGGATTGAGTTTACTTCGGAGTTGATTCATGTAGTCTTCGTTTTTAATACCTTCATTAAAAACATTTGAACTAGTAGCACATGTATCTATTATATCTAAATGCTTATCTATTAAATTTTCTAGGACAACTAATTCATGTACAAGATCAAATTCCTCATCTTTGGCTTGACATTTTTCTTGATGAAAGTTTAGGAGATTTTCAAAATATCATTTGCCGTTTGACAGAAGGATATTCTTTCATATTCAACTTTCGGCAAGACTTTATAAATAATTATTTCAGCTTTATTATTTATGTCATTCTTTGTTTTGAAATAATCATTTTGACTTTGAAAATCCGTTTTTGTTGGTTGAAAGTCACCAATCGAAATGACATGCCAAAGATCTAGATCAATTGATTTCACATAAATTTCAAATTTATTTTTCCATTCAAGAAAACTATAGTTTTCAAATAGCGGTGGTTTTAGCATAGATTGCCCTTCTAAATATTTTTCTGATTCCATAGATCGATTCAAGTTTTAAAATACAGTATATTTTAAAAATCTTGTTTGACCTGGCTCTTGATACCAATTGTGGAAAACTAGAAGGGGGGTTGAATAGTTTTACGTCTTTTTAATTTTATTATGAAAACCTTAGTTTACCTTTTAAAGACTTAGATTCGAGTTTATGTGAAAAATGATACTTGAAGAATATTATTAATTATATGTGTACCCTTTTAGATTTGTTATGAAAGTTTTGTTTTCATGAATGGTGTTTTAAATTGATCTTTATGTGAAATCAACTTCTAAATAATACTAACAATTATATATGCCTATATGTATGAAAGTAATGACGATATAAATAAAGATGTAAGTAAGAGATGGAAAGATCTAACCGAGACACGAGGGATTTATAGTGGTTCGGCTACAAGGACACCTTCCTTGCCCTACTCCACTCCCCGAGCACCTAGCTCGAGAGTTTTCTTCACTACTTCAACAAGCTCCCTTATGGCGGAGAAAACCTTACACAACTTTGGCTTACACCGGTTTAACGACACAAAGCTAAATGTCGAGTTCTAATCGTAGCTAGAACCAATCTCACAACTTCAATCACAACTTTTTCACAACGGCTTCACAACTTCTTCACGACGGCTTCACAACTTCTACACGACGGCTTCACAACTTCTACACTACGGCTTCACAACTTCTACACTACGGCTTCACAACTTCTACACGACGGCTTTACAACTTCTACACTACGGCTTCACAACTTCTACACGACGGCTTCACAACTTCTACACTACGCAACTACTTCACACTTTTACAATACTTCTATACTACTTCTTTACACCACAACTACTTATACACCTTCTTCACTACACACACACTACACTAGTCTAATCACTTATGTTCACCCCTTATATACACACCTTACACAAATGAATGAATAATTTACAAAGTATACTTAACAAACAACTTAGGTAACAAGATGATACTAAATTGTAATACTTCTAGTCTTGATTGATAGAAGTATTCTTCTTTTGCACTTGGATGGTGGAAGCTTGGATCACTTAGAAACCAATGCTTAAGAATATATGATCAAAGGTTTTAGAAAGGATTTAGAAAGATGTAAGAATAGATTTAGAACAAAAGGTTTGGGGTGCAAAAGGTGAGGAAAAAGTCCAGAGATGAACCAGTATTTATAGGCAAAATCTGACAGCTGGAGGAGTGGGGCGGTCCCCTTAAATAGGTGGCCGGTCCCCTTAATTATTAAGGGGACCGCCTAGTAAATTAAGGGGGCCGCCCAAATCCAAACGTTGCTCAGATTTGTCTTTTTGTGAGGAAGGTTTTTCTGGAACATTTTTGCTATTTTTGGTTGAAAATTTAAATTCATAAATTTATAATGGATTAAACATTTTTATTAAATTCCAAAAATGATTTTCTAAAAGATATAAAATGTTTGTGTCATTTTATAAAAAATCTAGTGATTAAGAAAAAGTTCCTTTGATCATATAATGCATTAGTCATTTGTTTATTCATACCTTAAGTGATCAAGTTGTAGAAGTGACTATTTACAACTAAATACTTGTTTACGTCATAATCTTTCGTTTAATGATTTTACATTTTGTGATTATCAAAACGTAGAGATATCGAAAGATGTTAATAACGTTTTTAGGCATTATTTATATCAACATTCTGGACAGCATAGGACACACAAATTCACAAACATACCCTAACTTATTAAAACCCTAACCGACCCAAAACACACCAAAAATGACCATTTGATTATCCATGACTCTTAAACCATATTTATTCAGATCTTAACATGTTTAAAGACTTTATACAACCCACACAAATCATCCACACAATCACACACGACGCCCATTTTAACGAAACAAGTATATCTATAATGAGATCAATCAATTACCTATGTCTAATTCCTTTTTGTTGGGAATTAAATGATTAAGACTTAGTACTGCTGAAGAAATACACTAACAGTACAAACTGCTAGTGTATAACTGAAGACTGCTGAAGAAATAACTAATAGTACAAACTGTCAAGTTAGTACTGCTAGTTGTGAAGAAGGTACTGCTGCATGGATAAACGTTTAGAAGATATGTATTAAGGATAAGTATGGAATAGATCTTTTGTATATCTTAATTAGGTAGAATTATACGATAGAATACTTATCTTGTAAAGGACTCCTTAAGTCTATAAAAGGAGATCCTAGGTTAGATGTTATGTACAAGACATCAGTCGAATACTTTGTTAAGATTCAAGGTCTTTGTAACCCTAGTGATATTGAGATCACTCGTATTATCATTGAATAATATTGAATCATTTGAAGTTAAAATTTCTGTGTTCATTGTTCATACAAGCATTACTGTTCCATTAATCAAATAAATTCTTCTAAGTGTGGTTAAGTAGATTCCGCATACTTAACTACATAACCTCAAAGTATCACAAACACATCATAAGGGAGTAACATCCTAAGTTTTTTATAATCCTCTCAAGTGGTATCAGAGCCAGGTTGATACTATTGATTTTAGAAGAACTCTTTTCTGAAGATTATGGACATGGAGACTACACAAACAAACATGGCTGCTAAATTGCCAATGCTGAAGCAAAACGACTTTGAGATGTGGAGGCTGAGAATAGAACAGTACTTCCAAGTGCAGGACTATGCACTCTGGGAGATCATTGAAGAAGGCAACTCATTCAAACCTTCCACATCTGTCTCAACAGTTGATGGTAAAGAAGTAACTGTTGTGCAAACCTCTCCAGTGACTGCAGAAGAGAGGTTTACAAAAGAAAAACGATGTCAAGGCTAGGAGTCTGTTGATGATGACAATTCCTAATGATCAACTCTTGAATTTCAGAAAGTATAAGGATGCAAAGTCCTTATTTGAAGCAATCAATACAAGGTATAGTGGTAATGAAGCCACCAAGAAGACCCAAAAGACTTTGTTGAAGCAGAACTTTGAAAAATTTTCTGCAACTAGTAATGAGTCTTTGGATCACATGTTCAATAGATTGCAGAAGATTGTCAGCCAACTTGCTGTTCTTGGAGTGGAAATACCTAAGGAAGATCTGAACTCCAAATTCTTGAGGAGTTTACCTGCAGAGTGGGCTATGCATGTGGTGGTTTGGAAGAATAAGCCAGACATTGATTCTATGAGCCTCAATGATCTTTACAACAACTTCAAGATTGTTGAGCAGGATGTGAAGAAAGCTAGAGGTGCTAGTTCAAGCACTGGGAACATGGCCTTTGTGTCATCTCCCAGTAATTCAAGTCCAGATGAAGTAAAGGTTGATGTGGGAGTTAGTACTTCTAACCCTAGTGTTAGTATTGCTAGCTCATCTACCAGTACTACTGGCATTCTGAATGATACAACCTATTGTGCCTTCCTGACAAGCCAAAATGATGGGTCAATGCTGACACATCAATATCTCCAGGGGATTAATGATGATGATTTGGAGGAGATAGATCTCAAGTGGTAGATTTTACTTCTTAGCATGAGGGCTAAGAAATTCTACCAAAGAACTGGCAAGAAGATCAACATCAGCAGCAATGATAATGCTGGTTTTGACAAATCTAAGGTAGAATGCTACAACTGTAACAAGTTGGGGCATTTTTCAAGGGAATACAGAAGACCCAAGCAACAGGATAGCAGGAACAAGGGTTATGGAAGCAAGCCCAAGGCAGTGGAAGATTTTGAGCCAACCTCAAAGGCTATGGTAGCTATTGATGGCTTAGGCTATGATTGGAGTTTTATGGCAGATAATGAGGAAGCACCTGCTGAGATGGCTCTTATGGCCTTCCCTAACTCTGAGGTACAATTTGCTAAAAGTTGTTCTAAAACATGCACTGCTTTAAAAGAATTAGAAACTTTAAAGAAACACTATGATGAGCAAAGGATTGAACTAAACAAAACTAATTACAATTTGTCTAATCACAAAACAGGTTTAGCAGTCCTAGAAGATCAAATAGTGCATTATAAGAACAATGAGTCAGTTTTTGCTGAGGACATAGCTGTTCTTAAGAGAGATTTGTCACTTAAGAATGCTGAGATTAATTTGCTAAAAGCTGAATTAGAGAGAATCACCAAGGCAAAAGATAATATCCAGTTAACTGTAGACACTTTGGAATATATATCAAAAGGTGTGAACAAAATTATAGAGTGTCAAATAGTTAATAAGGCTAAGTCTGGATTGGGGTATAAAACATATCCACCTCCTCACAGAGGAATTCCTGCACCCCCAAGAATAGACCTAGAGCATACAGGTTTACCAGAGTTTCAACAACCTAAGTTAGAGTATGGTTGTAAACATAAAGAAAACACAAATGCTAATAAATCTGTAGAAGTCAGTGAGTCTTTTGAGAGTGCAAGTGACACCTCTCTTGCTGAGGATAAGGTGTCAACTGATAGGAGTTAAGATGCTCCAACTATTAAGGATTGGACATCTGATGATGATGAAGATCAGGTTTAAACTAAACCTGATGTGGTAAAGGTAGAAGGAACCAGTGTTCCTAAGGTGGTTAATAATGAAACTGTTAAGCCTACAACAAATGTAAAACCAGTTAGGAAAACAGTTAGGTACTGTGAGATGTATAGATCTACAGATAAGCCAAGAGGTAACCAGAGGAACTGAAATAACCTCAAATCTCACCAACTAGGTGATGACTTTATCATGTATAAGAAGGCTTGTTTCACTTGTGGTAGTTTTGACCACCTTGATGCTTTTTGTCATAACCATCAGGGGAGAAAGATGGTTATTGGGAACAATAGGGAAACTGGGAACACAAGTCAAAGGGTGAACTTAAATAGCTCGAGATTGGTTAGATCTCACCTAATGCTGATAGAATGACTCCCAGGGCACTTTTATTGAAGTCTGGCCTCAAACCTATTAGTACTGCTCGATCAGCAGTTAGTACCGTCAGACCTTTTAAAACTGTTTACCCTAGACCAACAGTTACAAGTGCAAACCCAACTTTCAAACATGCACAACAAACTGTTAAAAGGCCTTTTCAAAAGAATGCAGTGGTACAAAAACAATTTTGGAAACCAAAGGCTAAAACTGCAAAGCCAGCAGTTTGTACTGCTAGCCAAGAAGTTAGTACTGGTAACTCTCAAAACACTGCTAGGGATAAAAGGGTTAATGTTGTTAAGGCCTCAGCATGTTGGGTATGGAGACCAATCAAACCCAATGGTGCATCAATTGTATTGAAAAGATTTGACTATATTGATGCACGAGGCAAACCCAAGCCAGTGATGGCTTGGGTACCCCAAGGAAACTAATTTCCTTATTTCATGTGCAAGAACATTTACAGGATAATGATGAAGATCAAGGTTATGCAGACAGTGGATGTTCCAGGCACATGACAGGCAACATGTCCTATCTTTCAGACTTTCAACCAATGGATGGAGGATATGTTACCATTGGGGGAGGAATAGGAGGAAGAATTACTGGTAAAGGCACCTTGAAAACCGGTAAATTAGACTTTGAAGATGTGTACTTTGTGCAAGAGCTTAAGTATAACCTGTTTAGTGTCTCACAAATGTGTGACAAAAAGAACAAGGTTCTTTTTACTGACACTGAATGTCTTGTGCTTTCCCCATACTTTAAGTTACCTGATGAAAGTCAGGTATTACTCAAAGTTCCAAGAAAGGGCAACATGTACAGTGTTGATATGAAGAAGATTGTTCCTAAAGAGGCACTTACTTGTCTTGTTGCAAAGGCCACATTGGATGAGTCCATATTATGGCATAGGAGACTTGGTCATATAAACTTTAAAACCATTATTAAAATTGTTAAGGATGGTTTGGTAAGAGGCTTGCCTCAGAAAAGATTTGAAAATGACCAGACTTGTGTTGCCTGTCTCAAAGGCAAACAACACAAGTGATGAACTCAAATAAGCACATTTTATTACTATCATTTATCCTATTAATTTGACTTGTTTTACTATATTATGTATGAGGATTGATGCTTAATCGTTTACTTTTGTAATTCTCAGGTAAAAACAAGCATTTGGTGAAACTTAGCAATTTTGGACTGATTATGGAGCAAAACATGCATAAAGTTAAGAGTCTACTGAAATGAAGAAGATCAAGACTAATCTGCTCCAGATGCGCCGCATCTCACTCTCTACATGCGCCGCATCTCTATTAAGATATCACCAGATACGATCCAAGATACAAGAGGACATGCGCCGCATCTAATAATGGAGTTACGCCGCATCTTCTGGCGGTGTACGAATATTCCTGAATATTATAATCTTGGACCCCACGCGAAGTTAAGTCAATGCGCCGCATCTACTTACTAGATGCGCCGCATCTTCCCTCAGACAGAAACTATAAATACCCCAAGACCAGACGAATTTCGTACGCAATATATTAGATTCGAAGACCGAACAGGAGAAACCTAGGACGAATTCAGTCAAGGAGGCAGCACAAGACACACCCAAATCAAAGATACAAGAGCTGTAAGAAGGTGTTGCATGTGTTTAATTCATTAAGTAGTTTTGTTTTATTGTGTTAGCAAACTTTAATTCATCAGGATTGGTGGCTTGTGTAATGTGACAACGAAAGATTGCACTCCCTTTAATACTTGCTTTCCCATCAATTAAAGTTTATATGTTGATGTCTTTGGTTACTACTTATTAGTGCATTGATAACCTCTGTGTTTATTAGTGGCTTGCGGGCATTTGACTGCGGAAAATAATGTGGCTCCCACGGTTATTACTAAATTGATCACTTAGGAATAACTTTTAGACATAAGTAATCATTAAGGGTTTACTCGCCGATAAGAATAGGACCAACGAGAAAGGGTTAACTACATACACTTCATATAAAGCTATCAATAAAACAAGTGACAATCTACTTAATCATAAGGACAGCCCTCTTATTGTCTCGAGTATTTATCTGTGTACGTGTGTGCTACTTGCTGATTCGTGCCTATTGGTTTATTTTATTATTTAATTGCAAACAAAACCGTGCCAGTCTCTCAGGCTGAAACCCCCTTGCGTTAGGATATT
The DNA here is from genome assembly GCA_021014915.2 of Artemisia tridentata subsp. tridentata. Taxonomy (NCBI): domain Eukaryota; kingdom Viridiplantae; phylum Streptophyta; class Magnoliopsida; order Asterales; family Asteraceae; genus Artemisia; species Artemisia tridentata. The sequence goes on along the minus strand of CP139508.1, from coordinate 486,882,374 downwards.
AAAATACTGATTAGATTAACGAGATAATACGTTCCACTCTTAGTGATCGACACTCTACTTACCATTATCTTCATACTGACCGGGTACACTGCTCGTTAAGTGTGTGTGTTATTGATAAGTCGGCTAAATATAAATTTAAAACTTGAGTAGGCATTAAAACTGCTAAACCGCAACGACACATCACGCGCATCAAGTTTTTGGCGCCGTTGCCGGGGAGTGAATTGTTATTATCTGTTAATTTGATTAGTATTTTAATTAGGTTTTTCTTTTTATTAGATTAATTGCATCATTGTACTATTTTGCATATTTGTTGTATTGTGTGTTAATTGTTTTCTTTTATTTTTGTGTGTTTATTTTTGTTTGTGTGTTTAGTTTTTTGTTTTTCGTATTTTCTGTTCTGCTATCGTTGTACTGTGCTAAATCAAACGATACGGCGCATCTGATCTCTCAGATACGGCGTATTGCGTTTAATTTTTTTAATACAACGCGTTTAATTAATTCGATACGACGCATCTTTTCCCCAAGATACGGCGTATCTGTTTTTAATAAAAAAAAAATTTTCTAAGCGATAAAGTAATACGACGCATCTGCTTTTGCAGATACGGCGTATCTGTTTTTGATAAAATTATTTTCTAAACGTTAACGCCATACGACGCATCTGCTTTAGCAGATACGGCGTATCTATTATTTTAATTAAAAACAGTTTGCGAATTATTAAACAAATACGGCGTATCGATCTCTGTCGATACGGCGCATTTTACTGAATCAAAAATCTTGTATTTTTAAACGTAACAAAAATACGGCGCATTAACTTTCTATAATACGACGTATTTAATTTTAAATAAATATCGATTTTTGATTAATTAATTCGATACGGCGCATTCATAAATTCTAAGCGGCGTATCTATTTTCCGAATAAAGTCTGATTAAATTTTAACGATTAAAAGATACGGTGTATCTAACTTTTTGGATACGGCGCATCGTCTGCAGATATCAGTTATTTTTATTCTTATATCCGTTTCTAAATTCATTAATTTTTCTTCTTAGCGAACAGATCCTACTGATGCTTTTGTGATTATTTCAGAAGGAAAATGGAAGGATTCGGAGAACTAATTGACTTCGACTTCGAAGCCAATTTTATGAATGAAGTATTAGTGCATGAAAAATCACCCGAACATTACAATGGGGACTACATTGAACTTAATGACCTTAATGGACCATTAGAATCCAGTGACCTGTTCATGGATGATGTGGAATCTGAGCTGGAAGATGGAGAAATCCTAGATAGTCCAAAAGTCAACGTTATTACTACTAGGAATTACGATGAATTTGAGGGATATGATGGTTCTTGGGATTATGGTAGAAGGATCCACGCCGATTGTGCTTACAATTTGCAATTCACATGCATGATTGGATACAAGTGTATTGACGCCAATTTCTTTCCTATTTTACCAATCAATGTCATGTCAAGAAGCTTTTACAATTCTATTATGAGAAATAAAGTGGAGTACAAGGGAAAGAATGTTGTTGGAGCCTTCATTAATGTTCCGATCTTCGTTGGACGCTTTACTATTGTAACTGAGTTCGCCGTTGTTGAAGACATGAATGCTTATTGTGACAGCAATATGGGTGACGTGATTGTTGGAAAACCATTTTGTAGGGAGATCACTATTAATGCAAAACGATTTGAAGGAAAGATCACCTTTCAATGTGGAAGCGACGTTATCACTTATATGATGCCCCGAACTCATCCTGGATTTAAACATGCTACTAGTAGGATCTGCTACAAATTTTCTCCATTCCTTTTTGTTAGTGATGATGACAATAAGAGAGGGATTGAGTACCCATACCAATTGATGGAAGGATTCTACAATGGAGTGTTGAAGTTGGGACCTGAATATATACATGACGAATTAGTTGCTAAATGGATCCTACGTAAGCAATATGGGAGTCAATGATCGATATTAAAGAGCTGAACGTGAGTCTAACTTGAAGACTCTGGAATAAAGACAAGTGCTTGCCGGGAGACAACCCGGAAATTTTTTTATTATTCTGTTTTTTGTGTCGAGTCAGTCCAGGCCGCATGAAGATACGGCGCATCTCAATTCTGAGATGCGACGCATCTCCTGCAATGGTCATATCTTATTTTATTTTTCTGCATTTTTTATTTCCGACTTTAAAACTATTTATCAGTTTATTTTAATGCGGCGCATCCCTGGTTAAGGATGCGGCGCATCTTTATTCTGATCCGTATTTATTCCAGGCTCGATACGGCGTATCTTCTTCCATAAGATACGGCGCATCGACTGACCTGATGATTTTCAGTTTTAATTTTTTAAGTTTTATTTTTATCTAACTACTAATGTATTATGCAAGCTTGAACCTTTCTTATCTTAGGTGTGTTTTAAAGCTTTGGTGGTATTATAGTTTCCTGGATTTCCTGTGGATACATCAAGTATGAAGCTTTAAACGTTCTAATCCACAAGAAGTTGATTTTTGCTCTTATACTAATGGAGGATCATACCAAGCAAATCTCAGGGGAGTTTTTCTGTTCTAATTCTTTTATTTTCCAGTTTTTACCTTTTATACAAACAACGAGGACGTTGTTTAACTTAAGTGGGGGGATTGGAGAATTAGAACACTTAACAATTACTTGTCCTAAACTTTTTCAAAAATTATGCTTAAAATGTGCTTAATATATCAAACTTAAAAAATTTTTAGCATGTTTTTGTTTAAGATCTAAGTTGCATAGCTGCACACATGACGTTATTTTCAAAAATTGTGATTTTTCAAAATTCACAAATCTATGAGTGTGCCGGTGACTTGTAAACTTTAGAACTTGGCTTGTATACTATTCGAGACCACCATAATGAGTATTATTTATATAATTGGAATGACTTGTCTAAATTGGTAAAATTCTAGGATTACACCCAAATAGCCTATTATTTGTTATGTGTTATTAACTAACTACACTGGTTAGTTAACCCCCGTATAAACCCTTTTGTTACTCTCATTTTTTAGAGTAAGATACCCCTAGAAAAACACTCAGAGCCATTCCTTTCGTTTCTTACACCTATGTTTAAAATGTTTCGTTACACCCTTACACCTTAGCCTACCCTGTAGATTAGAATCCGTGGTTGGTTAATTGCTATAGGCAAAGTGTGTTTCCTTACATTACCTGTGTTCGCATGCGTAATTCATTATCTTTGGTTAGGTCGGGAAATTGCACAATGCAATTGGAGTGAAAGTAAATATTGTATATCTTTGAGTTTATTTTTCGTGTGTTTACTACTTTCGCTATTACCGTATTTTCTGAAAGTATGAAAAGTATGAGAAAATTATCCGGAAAGAAAGTTATAGTGATGTGGTGAAATTTTACACATCTATGTTTATGTTTCAAGTTAAAAAAAAAAAAAAAAAAAAAAAAAAAAAAAAAAAAAAAAAATCGAAAAAAAAATGAGAAAAGAAAAAGAAAAAGAGTTGGATGTTTATTTTAAGCCAACGATGTAAAGTTATGTAAGTGGTTCATATGGCCACTATTTGTTGTACTATATCTATGGATTGAATGGGAATTGGCAGTTATGGGAACGCCAATTAAGGTTTATTCTTTGATTAAGATCTTGTTGAGTATAATTCGTGTCTACCTAAAGCGTGTGTTTCAAGTGTTAAAGCGTGAGTTATTCAATGATATGAGTCTTATTCATGGGATGGTTGGGATAGTGATTAACCACACTTAGGATTTTAATTTATTTGTTTCGTTTTTATTTTCCTTTTACACCAATTTATATCCCAAATATTATCCATACCCTATATTATTCTTTATCCAACCAAACCTTTGATTTATTGAGATTAGGGATTTGAGCAATCTTAAGTATCGTAGTCGTGGATTCGGCTATGTATTTATGATTTTGTCGCCCTTTTTGATATATTATTATTGGTGAAGTTTGGACCTATCTTTAGCCTATTCGAGTTAAGGATTTGAGCAATTGCAAGTATCGTGTTCGTGGATTCGATCATGTATTTGTGATTTTGTCGCCTTTTCTGGAATTTGAGATCGATAGTAAATAAGAATAATTAACCCTTAAGCCTAAAAACCCTTTTTACCGCTTTAGACTTGTTATTCCTTAGCTTTAGTGGGGGAGATGTGTATACTTGCCAAGCTTATGATAGAATATTCGTCGTGACTGGACAGTTAAACGATTAGATTTGCTTTTATCGAATATTTTATTTTACTTCTAAATCGTTAAGTGTTTAGTTGTGTGATTACGACAAAAACGAATACATGCTTAAATATAAAAATAAATCCTAACATCTTTTAGGATACATTTTCATAAGAGAAATTCTAAGGTTTACTTGGGGACAAGTAAAGTTCAAGTGGGGGGATATTTGATGAACTCAAATAAGTACATTTTATTACTATCATTTATCCTATTAATTTGACTTGTTTTACTATATTATGTATGAGGATTGATGCTTAATCGTTTACTTTTGTAATTCTCAGGTAAAAACAAGCATTTGGTGAAACTTAGCAATTTTGGACTGATTATGGAGCAAAACATGCATAAAGTTAAGAGTCTACTGAAATGAAGAAGATCAAGACTAATCTGCTCCAGATGCGCCGCATCTCACTCTCTACATGCGCCGCATCTCTATTAAGATATCACCAGATACGATCCAAGATACAAGAGGACATGCGCCGCATCTAATCATGGAGTTACGCCGCATCTTCTGGCGGTGTACGAATATTCCTGAATATTATAATCTTGGACCCCACGCGAAGTTAAGTCAATGCGCCGCATCTACTTACTAGATGCGCCGCATCTTCCCTCAGACAGAAACTATAAATACCCCAAGACCAGACGAATTTCGTACGCAATATATTAGATTCGAAGACCGAACAGGAGAAACCTAGGACGAATTCAGTCAAGGAGGCAGCACAAGACACACCCAAATCAAAGATACAAGAGCTGTAAGAAGGTGTTGCATGTGTTTAATTCATTAAGTAGTTTTGTTTTATTGTGTTAGCAAACTTTAATTCATCAGGATTGGTGGCTTGTGTAATGTGACAACGAAAGATTGCACTCCCTTTAATACTTGCTTTCCCATCAATTAAAGTTTATATGTTGATGTCTTTGGTTACTACTTATTAGTGCATTGATAACCTCTGTGTTTATTCGTGGCTTGCGGGCATTTGACTGCGGAAAATAATGTGGCTCCCACGGTTATTACTAAATTGATCACTTAGGAATAACTTTTAGACATAAGTAATCATTAAGGGTTTACTCGCCGATAAGAATAGGACCAACGAGAAAGGGTTAACTACATACACTTCATATAAAGCTATCAATAAAACAAGTGACAATCTACTTAATCATAAGGACAGCCCTCTTATTGTCTCGAGTATTTATCTGTGTACGTGTGTGCTACTTGCTGATTCGTGCCTATTGGTTTATTTTATTATTTAATTGCAAACAAAACCGTGCCAGTCTCTCAGGCTGAAACCCCTTTGCGTTAGGATATTAAAATACTGATTAGATTAACGAGATAATACGTTCCACTCTTAGTGATCGACACTCTACTTACCATTATCTTCATACTGACCGGGTACACTGCTCGTTAAGTGTGTGTGTTATTGATAAGTCGGCTAAATATAAATTTAAAACTTGAGTAGGCATTAAAACTACTAAACCGCAACGACACATCACGCGCATCAACAAGGCTTCTTGTAAGCCCAAGACCCTTAACTCTATTGATCAACCTTTGTTTATACTGCATATGGATTTGCTTGGCCCTACTTCTGTGAGTAGTATTATGCATAAAGGGTACTGTCTTGTGATTACTGATGACTATAGTAGATTCACATGGGTTTTCTTTTTAGTTTCTAAGGATGAGACACCTAGCATTCTTAAAACATTTATTACTAAGATAGAAAACTTAGTGGATAAGAAAGTAAAAGTGATTAGGTGTGACAATGGGACAGAGTTCAAAAATAGAGTTATGGATGATTTCTGCAAAGAAAAGGTATTAGAAGAAAGTTTAGTGTAGCTAGGACTCCTCAGCAGAATGGTGTTGCTAAAAGAAGAAATAGAGCATTAATAGAAGATGCTAGAACTATTTTAGCTGACTCTAAGCTGCCCATCACTTTTTGGGCTGAAGCAGGTAATACTGCTTGTTATGTACAGAACAGGGTTTTGGTAGTTAAACCTCACAACAAGACACCATATGAGCTTTTTAGAGGTAGAACTCATGCATTAGGATTTCTAAGACCTTAGACCATCTATTCTAAATACCTCACAACAAGACACCATATGAGCTTTTTAGAGGTAGAACTCATGCATTGGGTGTCATGTAACTATTCTAAATACCTTAGACCATCTAGGCAAATTTGATGGCAAATCAGATGAAGGTTTCTTGGTTGGTTACTCACTAAATAGCAAAGCCTTCAGAGTATACAACACAAGAAATAAGAATGTAGAGGAGAACCTGCATGTTCAGTTTTTAGAAAATAAATCAAATGTTGCAGGTGAAGGTCCAAAATGGCTGTTTGACCTTGATACTCTAACCAAATCAATGAATTATGTGCCATTTGTTGCAAGAAACTTTTCTAATGATTATGCAGGTTCAGAAGATGATGATGCAACAAATGAAGCAGGCTTGGGAAAGGAAAAAGATCAAGATCATTTGCTGATGCCAATATGGAATAGTGTGGACTCATCTTCAAAGAATGGTGAACCTTCTACTAATGAAGCAAAAGAAGGTATTGAAGATGAAAATAATGTAGTTGGAGGTGAAGATCATGAGAATCATGATAACAGTACCAATGGAGATTGTACGGTTGAGCTCCAAGTTGGTATTGATGGGCAAAATGTTCATACTGTTGGCCCATCAGACACTAATGCTGCTGATTTCTCAGAAGATGAGGTGGATATCAAAAATCTATCACCTACTTATCCAGTTCTCACTACACCACACACAAGGATACACAGAGATCACACCCTAGACAATGTGATTAGAGACATACAGTCTGGTGTGAAGACAAGAAGACAACTTCTGACTTCAGACCAACAAGGATTTCTCAGTGCTGTTTATGAAGAAAATAAGCATGAAGATGCCAACACACGCTTGTTTGTGTGTTTTCTCTCACAGTCTGAACCCAAAAATGTTCTCAAAGCCTTAGAAGACTCAAGTTGGGTAGAAGCAATGCAAGAAGAGCTTCTCCAATTTAAGATTCAGAAGGTTTGGGTATTGGTGGATTTACCCAAGGGTATGAGGGTAATTGGAACCAAATGGGTTTTCAGAAACAAGAAGGATGAAAGGGGTATTGTGATCAGAAACAAAGCTAGACTTGTAGCCCAGGGGTATACACAAGAAGAAGGAATAGATTATGAAGAAGTTTTTGCACCAGTAGCTAGGATTGAAGCAATCAGACTGTTCTTAGCCTATGCTTCTTTCATGGGCTTCACTGTTTACCAGATGTATTTCAAGAGTGTCTTCTTATATGGTACTTTTGAAGAGGAGGTTTATGTCTCTCAACCTCCTGGTTTTGTTGATCCAGAACATCCTGACAAGGTGTACAAGGTTGTGAAAGCTCTTTATGGCCTACATCAAGCTCCAAGGGCATGGTATGAAACTTTGGCTTCTTATTTGTTAGAGAATGGATTCCAAAGAGGCAAGATAGATCAGACACTTTTTATTAAGAAGCACAAGAAGGATATCTTACTGGTACAGGTTTATGTGGATGATATCATATTTGGATCCACAAGGAAGGAGATGTGTGTAGACTTTTGAGAAACTTATGCATGATAAGTTTCAGATGAGTTCCATGGGGGAACTTACCTTCTTTTTGGGGTTGCAAGTGAAGCAATTAAATGAAGGCATATTTATCAGCCAGGATAGATATGTGGCAGAGATACTAATGAAGTTTCAGTTTGCTGATGCTAAAGTGGCAAGCACACCAGTTGATCCAGAGAAACCTTTGCTTAAAGATGTTGATGGAGAATGTGTTGATGTACACACCTACAGATCCATGATAGGATCCTTGATGTATCTCACATCATCAAGACCAGATATCATGTTTGCTGTATGTGCCTGTGCAAGGTTTCAAGTGACTCCCAAGACTTCTCATCTAACTGCTGTCAAGAGGATCTTTAGATACCTCAAGGGTCAACCTAGGTTGGGTCTTTGGTATCCTAGGGAATCACCTTTTGACTTGGTAGCATATTCAGATAGTGATTATGTTAGTGCAAGCCTAGATAGAAAATCAACAACTGGTGGATGTCAATTCCTTGGATGAAGACTTATATCATGGCAGTGTAAGAAGCAGACAATTGTGGCAACTTATACAACTAAAGCTGAGTATGTAGCTGCTGCAAGTTGCTGTGGTCAAGTGCTTTGGATTCAAAATTAGCTGCTTGACTATGGGTATAATTTTATGAACACCATGATATATATTGACAATAGCAGTACAATTTGCATAATTAAAAATCCAGTGCAGCATTCTAAAACAAAACACATAGAAATTAGGCATCATTTTATTAGAGACTGCAATGAGAAAAAGTTAATTCAAGTGGTTAAAATTGATTCTGATCATAACTTTGCAGATCTTCTCACAAAATCCTTTGATGTTGGAAGGTTTCAATACTTGGTAGCAAGTATTGGAATGCTTAACCCTTAAAGTTTTTAAACTATGTGTTTTTGTACATTAAAATGGATTTGTACTACTAGCCTTGTCAATTAGTACTGCTTTGTATAATTTGTACTGCCAGTACAAATTTGTTCTGTTTTTTAGAACTGTTAGTCATATGTTTATACTGTTATGAAGCAAGTGCTTTGCATTTTGTTTTCTTGGTTTTGGACTAACAATTACAGGTATGGAGTTTAAGCACAAAGGAATTACTAGTGCATTGTGTGAGCAGCAGATGGTGGTTCAGTTGCTGACATAATAGATTGATGTTGGACAGAGTTTGGGAATTCATTAACAAAGGTTTAAATCTAAATTAATTGATTCTTTAAAACTTCTTTCTTGAGATCTTATTATGATGTTTTGTATTGAATTATTGGCTTAGTTAGTCAGACAGTAACTGACATAACTCACTTTCTACCATTTTATACTTTTGTATAATGAGTTAGTCTAAGGACATTTGGTAGAAAGAACAGCGAGCAAACGTGAATCTAACACTTGTGTTAGAGGCAACAACTGCCACGAGCTGGAAACCTTGTCAAGAAAGCTCTTTGAATGAGTTTATCTGATCACAGGCAGTTATTTATAACTGAAATAATTGGTTCTCAAACAACCAGAGGTTGCTTTAAACCGAATTTATGATTAAGTGTCTGTCTTTACACTTAATCCCTTCAAAATGGTTGTTAGCAGTATGGTTTTTAATCAAAATTGAGTTAATACTGCTGAGTCAAAATTTTCCAAAATTTTGTACTGCCAGGCTTAAAGTTAGTACTGGTAGGCTTAAGTTTGTACTGCTAGATAGTCGTCAGTACTGGTGTGAAATAACAGCTTTTTGAAAATAGCCGTTGAGAGTTAGTTGAGATTTTTACTGGACATTTCCTTGTTTTAAGGGTTTCCTGTTGGATATTTTTACGTTTATATTATTATCTTAACCTTATCTTCTAGTAAAAGTTATCTTTTGATTAAAGTTGGTCCAATAGAAACTCTACCAAGCCTTTCTTAATATCTCAATTCACTTTCTTCATCTACTTTCTACTCTTACATTTCAATATTCACAGCAGTCAAATCATATTTTACTAAAAAATAATGGCTACTTTATCCTTTGTTGACAAGTACAACGTGGTTGCTTATTTGGAAAAAGCTGAGGATGACACAAAATTTCATCAGATAGTGGACTTCTTAAATAATTCTCACATAAGGTATTCTTTACTCTTAAATCCCACTATCTATGTCTCCCACATCAAACAGTTTTGGCAGACTACAACTGCCAAAACATTTGAAAATGGTGACAAAGAGTTAAATGCCACAGTGGATGGTAAATCTATCACTATTACTGAATCATCACTCAGGAGGCATCTCCAATTGAGTGATGACAATGGAATTAGTGCTATGCCAAACACTGATATTTTGAAAATTTATCCAGGATGGGGTACAACACACAATCACAAGCTTTAACTTTCAAAAGAGTTGTTTTCCCCCTCAATGGAGGTTTTTGATACACACCATCCTTCACTGTCTTAGTCCCATGAAAACCTCATGGGAACAGTTTAGTAGCAATATTGCAACTGCTCTCATTTGCTTGGCTACTGACAGAACCTTCAATTTTTCTAAACTCATTTTTGAAGGAATGCTTAAAAATGTTGACAAAAAATCAGAGTTTTTGATGTATCCCAGGTTTATCCAAACTGATTTGAACATGAGGAAACATCAACTTCATCCACACCAAAATGTTTATCCAACACCCAAACTTACCCAAAAACTTTTTAGTAACATGAAAATGGCTTCTAGAGGGTATAGTGGGGAAGAAGTTCCACTTTTTGATTCTATGCTACAAGCACAGGGTGAAGGAGCAACAAGCCCAGTTGACTCCCAACACACACCTACAACATCAGAACAATCACCATCACAACCAATCTCATCACCAGATAGGACTACATCCAGACAGGACTTTGATGTACCTCAGCACAGAGTTCCTACTCCTACCAATGTAGCAGATGAGGCTGACTATGTCAGTGTGGAAAGGGCTGCTTCTACTGTCTCAGGCTTAGAAGCTGGACAGGACAGAAGTAACATACCTAAGACCCAATCCATGGCAACACCAACAGTACCTAGTACTCTTGGTGGAATCCCAAGCCAACTGGAAACTTTGGGTGGCTTAGAAGCTCACCATATGGTGGACTATGAGTCTTTGCCCCATAATGCACCTCTCCCTGAAGGTAACACATCAGGAAGTGATGAGGGCAGCCAAACACTTAAGGAATTGATGGATGTTTGTACAAAATTATCTGAGAAAGTAAACTCTTCGGAAGCTGATCTTAAAAGTCACAAGAAAAACTTTGGAGTTGTCTACACTAAACTAGTTTTAAAGGTGAAGAAATTGGAGAATACAGTGAAGACACTTAAAAGGAAAAGATCAGTTCAAGTGGTGGAATCAACAAGTTCATCTTCTTCATCTACTTCCTAAGAGGGTCCAAGTGCAGATCAAGGTAAGGAGTCTTCCAAACAGGGGAGGAAGATTGCCCAATTGGATGATGATCCTTATGTCACTTTGGTTCAAGAAGGATTTGATACTTAGGGGAGGCAGACAGAGCAATTGGAAGAAGGTACTGGTGGCTTCCAAGAAGGTACTCGTAGTGCCAAAATTGGTACTTCTAGTATTATTCAAGAAGGTATTGCTGGTTCACAAGGTACTGCTACTGCAGTATATACAAGAAGACCAAGGATTTCAAGAGCAGATAAGGGCAAGACAATAATGACAGAAGAAGAACCATCTTCTCAGAAGTTATCTAAGAAAGAAAAAGCCCAGCTTGCCCTTGATGAAGAACTAGCTCAGAAGTATCATGAAGAGGAATTAGCAAGGGTAGCAGATGAAGAAAGAATGGCAACATTTATGGTTGAATATAAGTATCAAACTGAAGATGAACAGACAGCTGCTCAAGTTCTTGCAGATCAGAAGCTAGCCGAAAAGCTACAAGAAGAAGAAAGGTCAAAGTATACATAAGAAGAGCAATAATCAGCACTTGATGACCTTTTGCAAGAAATCAGGAAGAAACAAAGTAAAAAGAAAGCTGCTCAGAAGAAACCTCCTTCAAGAAGTGAAAAACTAAGATATATGAAGGACAACTTGAAGCATCAGGACACAGAGGAACATTTCAAGCACATATCTTATGAAGAGATTGAAAGAATATACATTAACACATATAAGAGGTTGTAGAAATTTTGTAGAAGTAATCCTGAAAAGAGTGAAGGAAGAGGAGAGAAGAGAGCAGCAGAATTACTGGAATCTGAAGAAGCAAAGAAACAAAGAACTGAAGATGAGTCAGTTCAAGAAGAACCTGCAGAAGAACAAAAGATAGAAGAAGAAAAGCAGGATGAAACAGTTGAGGAAGAGACATTGACTGATGAACAAATTCAGGGAATGATAGTGGTGGTTCCAGAATCCCTGAACATTGATCCCATTCAAGCCAAACATCCCATCATTGATTGGGAAGTGTATTCAAATGGAAGAATCAAGGGATGGAAGATCATCAGAGTAGGAGTACAGTTTGAAGTCTATAAGTTCTTTGAAGACTTGATCAGAGCTTTTGACTGAGATGACTTAGATAAGTTGTGGAGCTTGGTTTAAGAAAGATTCAAGACCTCAGATCCTACAGATGATAAAGATAAAGAACTATGGGTTGAGCTGAAAAGATTATATGAGCCAGATGGAGTAGAAGCTATATGGAGATTTCAAGCTCAAATCTTAGACATAACATGGAAACTGTTTGATAATTGTGGTGTACACAGAGTTTGTACTAAAGAAGGAGTGGAAATTTATATGTTAGTGGAAAAGGATTATCCACTGAGAGCAGTTATCTTACTAGCCATGCTATCATCAAGACTTAAAATTGAAGAAGATTCAGAGATGGAAAATGAGCTAATCAGAAAGATATTTCAGCTTGCAAAACAAAGAAAAGCCAAAGGACTAAGATTGACTATGTAGTGTTTGGAGGAATCCTCACATCCTCATTTAATTTAGAAAAACTTGATGATTTAGGGTAAATCACAAGTTTAGGGGAGGATTGTTGGGAATTAAGTGATCAAGACTTAGTACTGCTGAAGAAATACACTAACAGTACAAACTGCTAGTGTATAACTGAAGACTGCTGAAGAAATAACTAACAGTACAAACTGTCAAGTTAGTACTGCTAGTTATGAAGAAGGTACGGCTGCATGGATAAACATTTAGAAGATATGTATTAAGGATAAGTATGGAATAGATCTTTTGTATATCTTAATTAGTTAGAATTATACGGTAGAATACTTATCTTGTAAAGGACTCCTTAAGTCTATAAAATGAGATCCTAGGTTAGATGTTATGTACATCACATCAGTTGAATACTTTGTTAAGATTCAAGGTCTTTGTAACCCTAGTGATATTGAGATCACTCATATTATCATTGAATAATATTGAATCGTTTGAAGTTAAACTTTCTGTGTTCATTGCTCATTCAAGCATTACTGTTCCATTAATCAAATATATTCTTCTAAGTGTGGTTAAGTAGATTCCGCATACTTAACTACATAACCTCAAAGTATCACAAACACATCATAAGGGAGTAACATTCTAAGTGTTTTATAATCCTCTCACTTTAGATCTGATTATAACACATGCTTCATAGGTTTATTAGTCAAGATTACACATGCACAACAGCCCTTAAAGTCGACACACAATCATACATACTCACACATAAAATAACGATCCAAACAGTCCACAAAAATCACAAACAATGCCCTAATTCATCTCATTAATTTTGTACGCCCATTATTAATAATTCTAGGGTCATTTTAGATTCAGAAGCAATGTTTAAAGATCAAATAAGGTTGAACATATTTAGATTACGGTTAAATAAAGAGCAGAAAACATAGGTCGATCAAACTCAAACAATAGGTCGAATTAGATCAGCAAGCTTAGATCGATTAGCCAAGTTATGTTATGATTTCATGTGACGTTTTCTTGTGCTTGTATATTAATAAAAAAAAATAGATCAGATTATCATGATGACGATTAGGTTTTTGGGTGTATTTAATTCAGATTAGTATACCAGTGTATGTGTCGAATGGATTAAAGAAAACAAGGGTGATGGTGATACCTTTGGCTGATTTAACGAGACAAAGTAGAGATCAAGAAACCCACACCAAGTAGTGACTACTCGATCTGACAAACACTAACACCCTCGAATGAATAACCACACAGCTTCCAATCACCACGAACGTACACCCCAACAAGCATACCTTTGAACCTTCCTTGGATCTTGAAAGAGAAAAATAACAGGAACTTGTATGTGTATTTTATTGTTCTGTCGTATGAAGAGAAGGAGATGGGATGCCTTATAATAGGAAAAGGGAAAGGGGGAGCGAGTATAGTTTTTAGGAAAGTTGTGAATGTAGATAATTATGTTTAATGGTGATTGATGTGGTACTTGATTGTGTCGTGATCATGGCTAAAAACAAGGGGGGAGGACCAAATTTATGTCTCATAATTATGCTATGTTGGACCAAGTAAAACGTATACCAAGTCTTGTATAGGTTTGGGAAGGTTTTTATTTGTAACAAACTTATATTAGGTATTTATCTTAGATTATAATTCAAATAATGTATTAATATTTCATAATGTATAGTTTTAGGCTTTTTATGAATTAATACCAAACTTAGATTAAGTTTTCAAATTAAGTGAAAAATGGGAAATCCGAATTTAGGGTTTTACATTTTAGGTGTTTCTTGACACCCTCGAACAAAGAGGAATATCCATCAAGCACTCATATTGCATCGTCTATACACTTGGTTGTATATGACATATTTGTCTAAAGACAAAACTTCTATTATACTAATATTTGTTTTGTAGGTTCATCTTGACGCCCTAGAGCAAGGGGGAGCTTCCGTCAAGCATTTATAGAATGCATATTATACACACTTTGTTGTACATCACATACTCGTCCAAGGACGAATATAGTTTTGCACTAATATTTGTTTTGTAGCTTTTTAATCATACCTTGACGCCTCGATCAAGGGGGAGCAACCGTCAAGGGGGAGCATGCACGCATTCATAATCATTCTCATTCTTCGACACACCTTTGTGTTTCTACAAAAAGGAGGATAAGATAGTCTAACATAGCTTACCCACGTGTATCGTTTGCTATGTGCATTTTCTTCATCATGCATTTCTCATATATTTTTTTATGTTGCACAACACTAACCTTGATGTAGGTTAAGAGTCTAAATTTGATCCATGGATCCGCTACCAAATAAGGGCAATAACAACCATAGGGGATTGGAGTAGACAATTTAACTTCACTAGGGATGATGCAAGCTCGCCTTTTCGGGGAGAAATGAAGTTAACTCCAAGGACACACCCTTTTTGTTTCGACAAAAGGGGGAGAAGAGTGTAAATGGAGAAGGTAATGTAAAAAGTAGTACGGACACAAGTAACTTTTTACATTTTACTATCTATCACGTTTACATATTTTTTTCATCATCAAAAAGGGAGAGATTGTTAGTGCAAATATTACGATATTTAATCTATACAGTCTCGTTTGTTTTGATTGATGACAAACATGTAACTTGATACATAACGTAAAATGTACAAGTTACTCGTAATCATATTTTGTCTCAACATACATTCAACACCTCTCGACATCTCAAGTCCTCGTATGCTACAACATAGCATACTCCCGAAATGATCTTGTGAAGCAAGCTCAGAGATCTTGAGTCATCATCCACCACAAGCATACATATATGAAGATCTATCACAACAAGCTTAGGGAACTTGTGATCTTCATCCATTGAAGGCTTCCTATCAATGGAAGTTCATTTATATTAGTCATACATATCCATTAGACATTTGTGTCATGGATCATCATTGTAAACATCAATGTATCATCACAATATATTCACCAAACTAGATTAGATGGTTTATGTGTTTGTGCCATAAAACACAAGGTTTTTATGTTGGGCCATAAAACATAACGGGAGTGGTTGTACCCTTGTAAAAGATCTTGACATCTAGCTTAGTGTCAGAAATATTGTATAAGCTATTGCCAGTTGAGTTGTATTGTGATAATAAGTCTGCAATTCAGATTGTAGCCAACCCAGTTATGCATGAGAAAACTAAACATTTTGATATTGATGTGCATCTGGTAAGAGAGAAGGTTGCAACTGGGTTAATCAAAACTGTTAAGGTTGATTCTAAAGATCAAACTGCAGATGTTTTAACTAAGGCTCTTGGGTCTGTGCAACATGGTGTAATGGTTAAAAAACTGGGCATTGTTAACTTGTATGCAGGTTCATCAGTTTGAGGGGGGGGTGTTAAATTTATTAACACACTTAGCAAACTTATGAACCTTCAGGGGTTATAAATGTAAATAGTTTATAACTGTTTTTACTAATGCTTATGTTTGAGTTGTGTTTGCATAGTTTTTGTATTTGCAGGGTCGTAAGTGTAACTTTGGTCTATATAAGCTGATGATAGTAGCTAGGGTTTAATCAATTCATTCTCACCCATTTCACACACAAGTTTTCCCCTCTCTCTCTCTCTTTGGATTGATAATCATCATCTGGGTTTTAGTAATAGTTTGGTTTTATTGTTAGTTTACATAAAGATCTACTTGATCTTGATTGTCTGTTTGGTTTAGCTTATTGTTTAGATACTGGGTTTGGGTTAGAGTTTTCTCATAGTATTGTTAGGCTTGAATTCGTGTTGGAGACAAGTCATCTGTGTATATTGTTATAATAAAAGATTTATGATCACAAAGGGGTGGTTGGTTGGGTGATTAATAGTGTTGTTAGTTGCTTTTGGTACCGTTTTAACAAAAACAAGCATGATAATAGTTCAAATAAAAGTTACTACATTGGTTGTTTTCCTTTGCCCTTTGCTATCAGTCTCTTCATTGTCACCATCCCTGTCACTAACAACCTCATCACTACATCATCACTTATTGGTGTACTAGGGGGTTGTCTGTTTCAATTGGTTTCACCAAAAAAGGAGGGCCTCTTGGATACATTCAGTATCTATATTCAACTGACAACCCTGTCCCATATCACTACCCTGCGCAATATCATTACCATGTCCCATATCACTACCCTGTCCCAGATCAGTACCCTTTCTGTAAAACCCAAATTTTTGAACACGTAAAATACCCAGAATACCCTTTGATCTTAAATTCATAAAAGATGTTTAAAGCATTAATACATTCAGTTCCAAATACAACCTAAGTAACTAACCGTTAATAATATAACAAATAAAAGATAATGAGACTTGTGATTAACGATGAGTACACATTTTTTTTAAAAACCCACGCCCAAATAAAACCATAAACGAAATTACATGCAATGTCAAATCGTGTAACATTTTTTTTTAAGATATACAAGCATTAATTTGGTCCCATTCAATATCCCCAAAAATTAGCTCCTTTCCCATTATAAGCTCCCCATCACACGGTTTCCTTTAACTGATTATTCACATCATTTTTTTTATAAAACACAAAACCCTAGCCATTTCTTCCTACTCCATTTGTACGGCTGGAACAAAAAAAAAAAAAAAAAAAAAAGAGAAGAGAACTAAATACACAAAGATCAGACGGCAGCTTTTTCTCTTCATTATTCTGTGGTGCAAAGGACGTATGAAGGTGGTGTAGTGATCGAGTTATACTCAAGTGTGATCGTGTTTCTGTTTCGGGTTCGAAGACGTTTTGGTTCGTGGTTCTTTCTGTCCCTCTGGTCTCACCGTTGTACAACCTTGAAGGTATCTCTACCTCCTTGTTTTATATCCTTTCGACACTCTCAAAGATGATCTAAAATATAAACGTAAAACATGTATATACGCAGCATGGAAGAGATGAATTATGAAACTTTTATGTCGACCCCTATGTTCGTTTTGGCTATACGATTCTGGTCCTTATATACGAAATTGATCTGGTCATTAAACTCTAACATGGATCTCTAATATTCGAATAAAACCTGGGTATAAACTTAAAGAAATAAAAGATGGGACATGTTCATTAAATACATGGGATCTAGGGTTGGTCGTGTGTGATTTCATGTGATGTTGTGTTAAGTTTTGACTCGTTAAACCTGGTAGTGTTGGGCTGTAATTGTGTGTCGAGTGTAGGCTGTGTTATGAGTCGTGGGTATGGCTATCTTGTGTCGAGATATGTGGCTCATTTGTGTCAAGACTTATGGCTGATGTGATGTTGATTTCAGCCCTAGGTGCGACTTGGGGTAGCATTAAAACCAACTCTAAAATTTGTCTTAAATGGTCATTCAATGAAGTATCAAAATCAGAAAAACCCTTGTCGTAAAATAAGTGTCGAAGGTTGCCTTTTTCTTTCAGCATTGGGTTATCAGGTCTGATGTGTGTGTTATGTTTGTGTGTTGGGTCGCATTGAGTGTACATTGAGTGGGCTAAGACCTAGTTTTCATACGTCACAAATCATGGTCGAATGACGTTTTGCTGGGTGAGTTTGGAGTGTGAAATGTGGCATATGAAGGGCTGATTATGGTTGTTCAAACTGAGGTAAAAAGGGTAGCGAGTTAGGCTGTGTTGGGTTCTTTATTTCATGTGTATGTTGGCTATTAAAGTGGGTGCATGCATGGGTGTCGTGTTGGTTATAAACAGAAGTCTAGCGTGGATATGTGTGTGAATAAATAGAATTTGAAGGGATGAGAGCATGCATGGTAGTTCTTTGATCTTCCATCTATTTAAATCATAAGAATGTCTCATGGGTAATGTAAGTTGGCAGTAGAGCATGGCCATGTTTTTCTTCTTTCTTCTTGGTCCTACCTTCGAAACATCAATTCATAGGACATTGGGTGTAGTTGTCTTTTGGCAGTTAAAATGGTAGACAGTACAAGAAAGTATAGTAGACTAAAGTTCCATTTATTTTCATATTCCACCCTACACTTTACAAGTTAGACACATTAAAAACCCATACCTACTTACATGTTCATAATAAATCCTAACTCATGTATAGTAACAAATTAAACTTGGCAAGATGATAACATTAGCAATAAATGACTAATTTTGCTAATTTACTAAAACGGGAAATTACTAAAGATAGAAAGTTACTAATAATGGGAAGCATACTAAA
Source organism: Artemisia tridentata subsp. tridentata (assembly GCA_021014915.2). Classification (NCBI taxonomy): domain Eukaryota; kingdom Viridiplantae; phylum Streptophyta; class Magnoliopsida; order Asterales; family Asteraceae; genus Artemisia; species Artemisia tridentata. The sequence goes on along the minus strand of CP139508.1, from coordinate 486,863,570 downwards.
ATTCTTATGAACTTAAAGTAATATTTGATATTTAAATTGTATAGGTTCCGTGAAGCGAGAGTGATCCTTTGTCTTTCGATCCATATTTCTGGTTTATTTTGCTTTGAATAAGGTACATATATTCTACCCTTTTTCAGTAAGGGTGTTTTCTTTCTCATGACTCATCGATTCTGATTCATTTTAAGAATTCCCTAAGCCATTGCTATGTTCCCCTACACTTTGGTTCGTTTGTTTGATCCACTTTGACTTTGATGTTCGATATGACACATTTGCTTTGAGCCCCTATAATGATCCATTTGATATTCGTTCGCACCTTGTGATATTAGTGTTCGAAACACTTGATACTTCGAGGGTTCATTTGAATTTGGTAACTAGATGTGAAAACCTTTTTAAATTATAAAATGGAAAAGTTTTGAGGAAAATTTATATTGAAATGATATGCAATACCACTTTTATTTGTGATCTTACTAAACTTTTATGAAAATTACTTTTAAAGACTACTTTTGTGAAGACAGTTAATAAAGATCATTTTTATGAAAACCATTCGATAAAGATTTCTTTAAATGAACCATTTGATTATGAACCTTTGATCCGTCCATTTTGACTCAGTTGACTTTGATATTGGATATGAACCCTTGACATGAACATTTGACATTTGGACTTTGATTATGACTCTTTGATGACTTAGACATTTGAATTTGATATGATATGACATTTGAACCCTTCAGTTTGATACCCGAGCCAAATTTGTTTCCTAGCCATGAAGGTAACATGGTCGTGTCATTGATGCACCAATGGCATGACTCTAGTGTGGTTGATTGATGTTCCACACCGTCCCTTTTTGTTATATGATTATGAGCTCAAGAATATATATGTTTGGCCACTATGATTTGTTCGCGAGGGCGTATGGATGCATCCTAGATTTGTTTTGTTTTGAGGGATATATCATGATTTGATTTGATTTGATTTGGTGACTGGTGATGGGTGCAATCCACGTCTTTCACAAGTTCGGGAGCTAGCTACTCCATTTGAAGAATGAGGACACCCCTCATATTATCTGATTATCTGAGAGGTCTCCCCTCTATATGATTTTGAGGATATGGTTACTATATTTGATTTGTTCGGGCTCGTGGTGGATTACTGACCTTCCATTTTCCCTTTCCTACTTTGTACCTTTGTCTATGCCTTATATTATTCCATTGCTATACCATATTTGTTCGTTTGCTTTTGCTTTCGCTTTCGTTCATTATATATCTGTTCACTGGGCTTTTTAAGCTCAGCCGCATTTCTTTTCCTGCGACAGGTTTTAGTTGGAAGATGGGTATGAGTGAAGAGACTTTTGGACTTAGAAGACTTGATAGTTATTTTGGCCTAGAGATGATTAGAAGTTATTATATTGTAGAATTTGTATTCGCATTTGTAACCTTGTAATTTCAGTATTTCATTTGTAACCTTTGAGATTCCTTGTATTACTGTAATGTATGCTTTGTTTTGATCTGATATGAAACCATTAGTGTGACATCTTTACCCTTGTCGGGTTAGGGTGTTACAATTATGGTATCAGAGCAACAGGCTGCGATACGTAATATATTTACCCTTGGCCTGTGTAAGTTAGGACCACTAAGTTTTCCCTTAGGCGCTCATAAGTCAACCTTTGAAAATTGCTTTAGGATTTCCCATAGGAACCTAAGTTTTGACCGGTGAGGAATGGGTAGACTATAAGGCATTTGTTTAAGTATCATTGCTTCCGCATCACTCTGATTCGTGCCTTGCTTTTGGTTAGAGTCTGTTGATATCACTTTTGGAAATCGAAAGATTATGCTTTGCACCACCTAAGATTTGAACCTGATTAAATTTGGAAGGCATTGAGAAATTTCATAATAATTGCCTGACACTATTTGATCCTTATCTTCAGATTTCTTTTGTTAATCATTTTGATAAAGACCCACGTTGCACTCTGATCCTTTCGTTAATCATTTTGACGCCTCTTTGGGCACTCTGAGAACCTCCATGGCAATAACGTACTGGATATGTTTTGATTGTCGTTTGCTTTTGATAAGTATCTATGAATCTTCCGACACTATTCAATTTCGTTTCGCCCATCTCGGTCCTTATAAGAAGCCTTGTGGTGTGTAACCACGAGTATAAGAATGTTTTCCCCCTCACTTTTGAATGATACAGCTTTGATTTGCGAACCGTCTTTCTTTGGTTAGTTAAACTTCGATTTTATTCTGACAAGGAATTTGTTGAGTGATCAGTCAAATATTGACAACTACCCTTCTATGTCTCACCTTTAACGTTTGCAACAATTTTTGAACTCCCTACCATGATTACCGATTGTTAAACGTTCGCTATTACTCTGGAGACTCGTGTGTTACTTTCGCGGTTATAAAGTTTTCTTAGAAACCATTTCGTACACCAATGAATGAACCTTATCTTGGAAGCTATTTGGCACTTTGAGTCGTCTGAGCATGAACCTTGTATTGAACGTTATTTGGCACCCTGCGTTTTCTGAATATGATTCCTGGTAGAACCACCAAAATTTTTCCATCGGAGCGTGAAGTAGGATTTGACATGATACCGAGAGATTTCTAGTCACTAAATGAAGATGCCTTTCGGATCATACCAATTGATTGGAGCAACCGGGAAGAGCAGCAACCGAAGACCAGGAAGTGAGTTTACTTAAGTGTATTTTCTGGGTGTGTTTTAGTTTCGTTTGCGATTATGAAGGATGATGACTGGAGATATGTATCGATTACTGGAAGCTGAATCGTAATACTGTTAGGAACCAATATTCCTCCACCCTGAAACGACTATGTGGTTGTTTAAATTCAGAGCGCGAAGTTTTCTTCTGATGAATTGAGTCTATTCTTGGAATCGACCCCCATATTCATAAACGACTACTATGACGGTTAGTGACGCTAATGGTATTAGCTAAAGCTCTGACTGTTTCGTGAATTTGATAAATGATGTTTTCTCGTAAGTATTTGGGCAAATGGTCATTGTATGACTTAATGGTACATTCAGAGACGAGGAAGAGCATGAAAATCATTTTTGCACCTTGTTAGAAATTTGACGATCATTTGTGCATTCTGGGAGATGGATATTTGTTGAGACAACGGTGTTCTTTGCCTGACCTGGAGTTAACAACAACGGAGGCTACCCTGAAGAGTGAAGACATTCCTTTCAATGCAGAAGGGTGGGCGGTGCAGAAGATCTAGTCAAGATGGCGAACCTGGAGCTGATGAAGACGTACAGTCTCACTTCCCTATTCATCTTGGTTGTACTAAGATGAATTGAGAGTGGAAGCAGACTGGATGATGAAGAGATTTAAAGATCGTGCCAGAAAGCCACAACACTCCATCACATTCCAAGAAGAACTGCAGGAGGCTCGATGAACCAGACACAAGTTCCCGATTTTGGTTTCACTTCCCGATTGATGGACAGACGAAGACAGATTAACCGGACTTGAAGAGATTGGAGGTGTTGAATGAGCGAAATTTTGAAACAGACCCTTCATGTTTGGAAGATTAGATTTTATGAAGGCCGAAGTTCTTGACGATTAAATTTTATTTCCGTTGAATCTCTTAAGTTTCGTGATGAAGTAATAAGACCCTCTAATGATTTGAGTTCCCTAGAAGCATTTCAGTTCGTGTTTATTTTTCGTATGTTCGGTGATGGCTTTGTTTTGAGGGATTTTGACGAATTGTGGAAGATATGATGCTTGTGACGGCGTACCTCACTTCAATTTCGCTATCTGGGATTTTGATACTCATGCGAATAGTTTTGTTTTCCCGCTTGACTTTGGCATTCGATTTTGGTTGACCTTTGATGACTATAGAAGTACTAGGTGGATTAAGATAGGTGGTTTTGATTATGACTTGAGATAAAGTATGATCATCATGAAGGCATAATTATGTGGTGCTAGTATTATGACGCCTGATCAACGTGATAATACTTACACCATATAACGTGCACTCATTGTGGACATAGGATATCTTGGGAAGTACCTAAGAAGTTTAGAATCTGAATCTCCGTTGGATTATCCGTGATTAGTGAGACCTTAGGTCCTTTCTACCTATGCGTATACTCTACCTTCGTTCGTTAAATATCTGGATGAGTTTGGACCCTCGTTTTTCATTTGGTTGACCTCAGTTATAAATCTTGAACTCCTTTTAGAACTCCCTACTGTTGATACAGTTAATTCGATTTGAAATCTTGTTCGTATTCTATATGAGCTTTCTAAAGATTCGCCTATCATCCAGTTTATGTTGCATGGACCTTTTGTTCTGAATCAACCTAATTTGTCTTCTCCTGAGAAATTTGAACCCACCTCGTTTTGATCTGAGTCATGAGAAACTTTTGGTCTGAAGATCTTTTTGAAAGAAACTCCCTGGGCGTGAGAATGTTGTGATGATCTTTTGCGACTTGCTACGACTTCGTTTAACTTTGCGACTTCAAATTTCGAGGACGAAATTTTATTTTTAGAGGGGAAGAGTTGTAAAACCCAAATTTTTGAACACGTAAAATACCCAGAATACCTTTTGATCTTAAATTCATAAAAGATGTTTAAAGCATTAATACATTCAGTATCAAATACAACCTAAGTAACTAACCGTTAATAATAGAACAAATAAAAGATAATGAGACTTGTGATTAACGATGAGTACACATTTTTTTTAAAAAAACCCACACCCAAATAAAACCATAAACGAAATTACATGCAATGTCAAATCGTGTAACATTTTTTTTTAAGATATACAAGCATTAATTTGGTCCCATTCAATATCCCCAAAAATTAGCTCCTTTCCCATTATAAGCTCCCCATCACACGGTTTCCTTTAACTGATTATTCACATCATTTTTTTATAAAACACAAAACCCTAGCCATTTCTTCCTACTCCATTTGTACGGCTGGAACAAAAAAAAAAGAGAAGAGAACTAAACACACAAAGATCAGACGGCAGCTTTTTCTCTTCATTATTCTGTGGTGCGAAGGACGTATGAAGGTGGTGTAGTGATCGAGTTATACTCAAGTGTGATCGTGTTTCTGTTTCGGGTTCGAAGACGTTTTGGTTCGTGGTTCTTTCTGTCCCTCTGGTCTCACCGTTGTACAACCTTGAAGGTATCTCTACCTCCTTGTCTTATATCCTTTCGACACTCTCAAAGATGATCTAAAATATAAACGTAAAACATGTATATACGCAGCATGGAAGAGATGAATTATGAAACTTTTATGTCGACCCCTATGTTCGTTTTGGCTATACGATTCTGGTCCTTATATATGAAATTGATCTGGTCATTAAACTCTAACATGGATCTCTAATATTCGAATAAAACCTGGGTATAAACTTAAAGAAATAAAAGATGGGACATGTTCATTAAATACATGGGATCTAGGGTTGGTCGTGTGTGATTTCATGTGATGTTGTGTTAAGTTTTGACTCGTTAAACCTGGTAGTGTTGGGCTGTAATTGTGTGTCGAGTGTAGGCTGTGTTATGAGTCGTGGGTATGGCTATCTTGTGTCGAGATATGTGGCTCATTTGTGTCAAGACTTATGGCTGATGTGATGTTGATTTCAGCCCTAGGTGCGACTTGAGGTAGCATTAAAACCAACTCTAAAAATTTGTCTTAAATGGTCATTCAATGAAGTATCAAAATCAGAAAAAACCTTGTCGTAAAATAAGTGTCGAAGGTTGCCTTTTTCTTTCAGAATTGGGTTATCAGGTCTGATGTGTGTGTTATGTTTGTGTGTTGGGTCGCATTGAGTGTACATTGAGTGGGCTAAGACCTAGTTTTCACACGTCACAAATCATGGTCGAATGACGTTTTGCTGGGTGAGTTTGGAGTGTGAAATGTGGCATATGAAGGGCTGATTATGGTTGTTCAAACTGAGGTAAAAAGGGTAGCGAGTTAGGCTGTGTTGGGTTCTTTATTTCATGTGTATGTTGGCTATTAAAGTGGGTGCATGCATGGGTGTCGTGTTGGTTATAATCAGAAGTCTAGCGTGGATATGTGTGTGAATAAATAGAATTTGAAGGGATGAGAGCATGCATGGTAGTTCTTTGATCTTCCATCTATTTAAATCATAAGAATGTCTCATGGGTAATGTAAGTTGGCAGTAGAGCATGGCCATGTTTTTCTTCTTTCTTCTTGGTCCTACCTTCGAAACATCAATTCATAGGACATTGGGTGTAGTTGTCTTTTGGCAGTTAAAATGGTAGACAGTACAAGAAAGTATAGTAGACTAAAGTTCCATTTATTTTCATATTCCACCCTACACTTTACAAGTTAGACACATTAAAAACCCATACCTACTTACATGTTCATAATAAATCCTAACTCATGTATAGTAACAAATTAAACTTGGCAAGATGATAACATTAGCAATAAATGACTAATTTTGCTAATTTACTAAAACGGGAAATTACTAAAGATAGAAAGTTACTAATAATGGGAAGCATACTAAAATTCTTATGAACTTAAAGTAATATTTGATATTTAAATTGTATAGGTTCCGTGAAGCGAGAGTGATCCTTTGTCTTTCGATCCATATTTCTGGTTTATTTTGCTTTGAATAAGGTACAGATATTTCTACCCTTTTTCAGTAAGGGTGTTTTCTTTCTCATGACTCATCGATTCTGATTCATTTTAAGAATTCCCTAAGCCATTGCTATGTTCCCCTACACTTTGGTTCGTTGTTTGATCCACATTGACTTTGATGTTCAATATGACACATTTGCTTTGAGCCCCTATAATGATCCATTTGATATTCGTTCGCACCTTGTGATATTAGTGTTCGAAACACTTGATACTTCGAGGGTTCATTTGAATTTGGTAACTAGATGTGAAAACCTTTTTAAATTATAAAATGGAAAAGTTTTGAGGAAAACTTATATTGAAATGATATGCGATACCACTTTTATTTGTGATCTTACTAAACTTTTATGAAAATTACTTTTAAAGAATACTTTTGTGAAAACAGTTAATAAAGATCATTTTTATGAAAACCATTTGATAAAGATTTCTTTAAATGAACCATTTGATTATGAACCTTTGATCCATCCATTTTGACTCAGTTGACTTTGATATTGGATATGAACCCTTGGCATGAACATTTGACATTTGGACTTTGATTATGACTCTTTGATGACTTAGACATTTGACTTTGATATGATATGACATTTGAACCCTTCAGTTTGATACCTGGTGTAGTTGTAGTTGGTAGATTTATTACCGAGGCAAGCAAAAGATTTACTTTTCCCGGGTCGTTGGGGTCGAAGAGGCGCGAAATTGAGAATCGATGACGAATTGATAATCGGGTGATCTCGAATGATCACAAGTTATTTGGTATTTATTTATACTAATTATGAGATATAAGCAAAGACACAAAATGCAAATCCTAAGCAATTCTAATCCTACGGGCCTAATGGTAATTTTTAAAACTTTAAAATGATAAAAGAAAAATATTTGAAAAAGAAAAATATTTATTTTGTTCTTATTTTATTTATTAGAAATTAAAAACTCTTTTTGTATTTTTATTTAATTAAAAGAAATTAAAACTAATTATGAAATCAAAGATTAAATCTACAAATTTATTTTTGGAAAATTTTTAATAAACTGAAAATGAAATTTAAAAATAAAATCAAAAACTATTTTTTTTTCTTTTGTGATTTATTTTGAAAAAGAAAATTATTAAAAGTTTTAAAAACTAATTAAAATTAAAAAAAAATAGTAAATGATTAAAATAAAATCTGGAATAAATCTGGAAATTATAAAATAATTTTTGAAAGCTAAGAAAATTAAAATCAAAAAGTGAACTTAATCCAAATAAGCAGTTGGCTAAATAAGTGCTTATTAATAAGCACTTCTAAACAAAAAAACACAAAAAGCTAAGAAACTAGATCTAGCCACTACACTAAGCTCAGGTAAGCATAATTAAGCAGATTATAAGCACTAATAAGCAATTAATGAACTGAATCAGAAAGTAACAAGAGACAGAAAACATAGGCTAAATGCACTACTTCTAGCTTAAAAATAAGTGACCAAATAAGCTGTTAAGTAGAAAATTAAGGGGGCAAAAGCAAGCTTATACTACTGAGACACCAAATCCACTAGAAAATCACACCTCCAAACTAATTTGGTTACCTAAAATGCCCTGAGATCAGCAGCTATTTGAGACAGTCCTAAGGATGTTTTGACTTTTTGTTTGCAACTAAGGTTTGACTACAGTGAGATTCCAATGATCAAAATTTATCCAATATGTAATGTTGAGATGCTTGATTAACTTGAATCTACCCTACACCTAATAATTTAGAGATTTATAGATGCATACTACCACTAATACCAACAGAAATGACGTTACTGACTGATTTTGACTTATGCTATTACAATGACTAATTTAGTGGCCTATATATCCTAATTGATCCTATAATAACTTGATTGTGCAGAGGATAAAGCAAATGGATATCAGGAACACACAACAAACCATAAAACCAAACACTCCTGTATATAATCTGATTCACTAAGTCTCACAAATTTAAACCTTAAACTACAATACTGATGATTAAAACTGATTACTTAACTATATTTAAATCTAATGGAACAAAAGAAATGCAACAACAACCACAGAAATAAAGATATGCAATATCAACTAAGCTAAGGCAATGAAGTAGAAATGTAAACTAGAACTTATATGCTAAACATAAACACTCAAAAGAAAACAATAACTGAAAGTAACAAGCCTAGATAAACAGTAAACTAACTAATAAGCTAATGACTACAGAATCTAAGCTATTATAAGATATTATGCAGAAAATGTAAATATGAAACTCACTTGAAAAGCCTCAGCTGAACAGAGGACTCATTTGAACATAGCCTATCTTTGGATAGGCTCCATAAACACTAGAAACATTGAATCTACCACTAATCTTAACCAGAATCATCATCATCTTCCTCCTTTGACTTTCGTTGACTATTTGGATTTTTGCAATTAAATCAGTAATTAACTAAATGATACTCACAAAAGCTATGGAACAAGCTTATATGAGTTTCATGTAGCAGTAATGAAATTTATAAAATCCAACAAACAATTCATTCAAAGCTTAAAATACGATTCGACAAGAGATTAATATTTAAACTGAATTTGCATTAAGATAAAAGATTACACTATTGAAAACAGAAGTACAAGCTGATTTTTAAAAGCTGAACTACACTAGAGATTTAAATTGACGAGAGCTTGACTAAAATTCTACACTAAAGATTACATTACTCCTAAACTAACTCTAAGCTAACCTACTAACTAGCTAACCCCAAATCGTGGGCTGAGGGGCTCTATTTATAGCCTACAGTAGAACCTTCTGGGTCTCTCATGAAGCAATCCAAGCCCTTGGATTAACCCTTGTTCTCCACGCATTGATTCCAGCCGTAGGATCAAATTGATGACACGGCTCGTCCAATAGCAGGCTCCCACGTGTCATTCCCAAGGTGTCAGGTCCTTCTAGAAGTGCAATCATTGGGTAATTATTCGTGGACTGGGGTAATTTTGGGGTACGGTTATTCTAGGGTTCTAGCACAGTATTTTCTTCTGGGCAGATTGGGGAAAGGGGATTTATGCGCGCGTGTGTGAGTGTGTGAGTTTTTTTTATTTTTTTTTTACTTGTGTGTGATAAGGATTGACCGGGTTATGGTAAGTGTTTTGAGCGGACCGGGTTTGGTTTTGGATCGGGTAAGAATAGGTTGGGCTGGGTTGGTTACTTGGGCTTTGGGAATGTTTTTCAATTGTGGGCTGTGGGTTTTTATTGGTTTGGATTGGAGTTAATGTTAAGATCCGGTTGTAGTATAGAGTTTAGGATACAAGGACTAATGGTGTAATTTTTGAAAACTCCAGGGACTAATTCTGCCAGTCTTCAAAAAATGATCCAAGGGCTGAATTTGACAATCTTGATTCTTGGAGGACTTTGGTTGACTTTTTGACCATAATTTTCTTCTCGGTTTCGGCTTTGACACTCTCCCAAATCTCGTGCTCGGTTTCCCGGTTCTTTGCTTGATTTTGTCATTTTCTTCGATATCCGTGCCTGCACATATAAAAACACAAAAACACAATATATTTGGCATTTTGGTCGGGTTTTAGATCTATTTGGGTCCGGTTTTGGTCAAGAAAAGGTATGTGTTTAAGCACATACCAAATTCCCCCAGACTAAGCTATTGCAATGTCCTCATGCAATGTTATAAAAACACGTTTTTGAAACCGAAAATTTCCAATCTCTTTTTACTAACTTTGAGAAGTAGCAAAATTTTCAAAAGAGATCAAGAAATCCAAAGTTCTAAAAACTCCCCGATTTTTCTTTTTATTCTATTTTTGTATTTTTCTTATTATTTAGGTGACGGCTTTTGTTGACAATCATTATCTCATGATAACTTTTAGGGTCTTTGAATAGGAAACACGACTCATAAAGAAGTGACCATACGGATAAAATTCGTCGTCCCTGATTTTTTTACGAGTCCCCAAACTAAGCTTAAAAACGAAATCATTGTCATTTACAAGTTAGATTGCTAACACTACTCAGAAAGCTAATTGTGGACTCTTTGTTCCCAAATTCCTATTTTCCTCTATTTATTTTATTTTTGGTGAGAAATGAATTTCTTCAAATTCTCATTTCGATAATTTTTAATCCGATAAAAATACCTAGTTTAGACGCTAAGTAGTTTCCAAACCTTCCCTCGAAAACCGTTGCATATAAAAATGAGGTCCACATCAAGGTCTCTAATTTAACACGATTTTGAGGATATCCCTTTTATTTGCGACCGAAACAACTCATCTACGAGTCCAGAGACGGAAGCCTTTATTAGGACACCCCCGGAGTCGAAGTTTGGCATTTTTAACATTATTAAGCACATTAACGTATTTAATCCTTGGCCCTTTATAACAATCACAACATCGGCTGCGAACCGGCAAGATGTGATAGTCTATTATGACCTTGGAATTTTTCCTCTGCCTTTATTAGAAGTCTACAACATCGGCTGCGAACCGGCAAGATGCAGAAAACTTTTTATGGCTTTGGATTATTATTATTATTCATTATTCATTATATATTTTGCCAAATCCCGAGTCCTACGGCTTTTATAACAATCCCAACATCGGTTGTGAGCCGGCAAGATGGAATAGTCTATTACACCGTAACACTGACAGTACCTTGATGTGTACCCAACTCTCATAAGCAAGAATTCTCTAAGGAAGAAATAAAAACTAATTATCGCCAAATCTAAAATAGCTTTAATTATTCCTAGATTTCTATTTTTTAAGGTGAAACAAGCTTATGGGAACAAAAAGCCACAAATAACTTTGATAAGCTTTAAAGAGATCCAACTACTCCACGTTTAGCAATCTAACTTATAAACAACTCTATCATTTCTCGTTCTTCGCAAATTTAAAATCTTAAATAATAAGATCCGCGAATGCTTAGCCGAATAATCAAGCCATGCATATATAAAGTCAAATACGGGAACTTGCAAACTCTTAAAAAGAATTCGCGTTTTACAGCTCCTTGTGTAAAAGACTAGCACAAGCTTATAGATTATAAATGGTTAAGGGAACAAGCTAGGGCTCAACACGCCCGATCAAGTCAGAATTTTATTCCTACTCTCACCAGCGAAAAATCAACAAAATTGTCAAAATTTATTATATTTTTGCAAAAATTTTTAAAATTTTCTCATTTTTTGAATTTTTTCAATTTTGGAGAAAAAACGGGGTTGCATGAGAAAACAGCAAAAATGCAAGGCAAAAAAAAAAAAAAAAATCAAATCGCAAGATTACCCCCCCAGACTAAAACGAGACATTGTCCTCAATGTCTTAAAGGTAAGGGTTCTCCTACATAAATCTATGGCCGTTTATTAATTATGCCAAAAGATAGATGTAAAACGATAAGATTTTAGGATATCGATGAGCAACGAATGATGAAACTTGAGTAGCGTGAAGGAAACTACGAGCACGAGAGTCTTCATCATCGGGCATTCCTGGACACATCATAGAAAAACACGAAACACAAGATATGGAAGAGGAGACCTCTTCATGTTTTATTAGAAATAAGATAAGAGGATAGATAGATAAGCATGGGGTGCCTCCCACGAAGCGCTTGTTTTTGGTAACCGAGTCACATGAGCTTGACTCGACCCCGAATTTATTTGTCCTTGGGGGAGCAAGTGGAAGAAATAATCTCAATCGGACTTTCGTTCAAGATGTTTGGATAAACATTGAAGCATACGAAAGTTCCACTTCGATGAGATACCCACGGCTGAAAAGAAAGAGAGATGCCGGGATCAAAGATGGTATCTTCACTCCCGAAGGAGTGAAGGAGAAGAGAAGTCACTGGATAAGTGAAGAAAGGGAGAAAGATCTTTATCAGAATGGAAATCCATTCTTCATCAACAAAGACCTCGGGAGGGAGGGTTGGGGTGAAATCATTGATAGTCAAACTCTTAGGATAGAGTACATCTCCCCCCGGGTCATGATCTTCCTCAAAATCATAGAAATCATACTCTGGAGGAGATATGATATGATTCTTATGAAGTTCGTCTTTGAGCTTGAGCTCTGAAAGGATATACGGAGGTGGGACATGTGCTGTACTTTGTATGCTAGAAGTTTGCACCTCGTCCATTATTGTCTCCGTATCTGACTCATTACTTGTAGAGTCCTCGTCCTCGACGTTCTCTAACCCTTCATCGAAAAGAGGATTAACTTTGCAAGAAATATACTCATCATTGAATTCAAAAAGAGGGTTAGAGAAAATTCCGGAAGTAATCTCGGAAATGTCAAGGGAATCTCCATAAGATTGAAAATCACTTTCATCGTCGGATATTTCCTTGGACTCACTTGGGATTGAAACGAGGTTCTCAACATTGTTTGATTCCGTTGCCGGAATAGTGTCGAGATGCTCGTCCCCCATTTTTAGAGAGTCCTCGAGTACTTTGGTAGGAAAGACGGGTGAAATTTGAGGGAAAACGTTGAATGGCACAAGTCTCTCCTCGTCATCATCGGAATCATCGTCGTAGGTAGATACTCTTTGAGGGAAAAGGTTGATCGTAATTTTCTCATCATAATCGTCGTAAATAAAAGACTTTCGATAATTGGACGCTCTTTCCTCGGCAAGTAATTCTTCTATAGACTTCTCATGAGGATCGGGAGTAGAAGTATAGTGTTTAACCACCAATTTCTTAACTTCTTGGAAGTCTTCCCAAATTCTTTCAATTTCGCGCATTCTATCTTGATTTGGGCAATTGCCGGGATTTTGTGGGGGTTGGTTAAAACCATGAGAATCGTAACACAAATTTGGCTCAAAATAAGAATTATCAAACGATCCCCCACAATTCTCAAAATTTGACGAACTTTGAAATGAATCACCATTATAATACGGTACTTGCTCATACGAGTTTTGAAAAGGAAGATTGAAATCGTTTTGAGGATAATTATCAAAACTCGTATCACAAGCATAAGACGTTTCAGCACTCGGGACGTAGCATATACAATTCGTGTATCCACATTGATTACAAAAACATTGTCCGCACGGTGATCCTTCATCGGATGGGTTTCCACAACTAAAACAAGTGAACGAAGGTGGTGGTGGTGGTGTCGGATAATAATTGGGAACGTTTGAAAAATTGTTAAACGAATTGTGAACATATTCGGGAGAATTACAATTCAAACAAACGCCATCATGAATATCACTACCACATTGTTCACACGTACACCAAACACATGAACCTTCGAAGAACGGTTCTCCACAATTATCACAAATTGGATCAATAAGAATTAAACATAAGAGGAAGAAAGATATAGAATTATCGGTTTAGAGGGTTAAAGAAGAAGAATTATATGTATAAGAGGATAAGAAGATTATTTTTGATTTTTTATTACGTGAAAACGATTTAAGATAAAAGTAAAGTAAAATAAAAGTGAAAACAAATTTTGAAAAAGAAAATATTTTTGGGTTTTTATATAAAAGAAAACTTTAAAATCAAAATATTTTTTTATTTTTCTTTTGTTTTGTTATTATTGTGATCGATTCGTCACCCGAAAACGTTTCCTTCAAATCTACGCACAACGAGGGTGTCGGTTGTAGAATTAAAGTAATCTGAAACCGAGTAATTTCACAATCTCTTTTTGCGTTTGAACTTATTTGGTTTACAACCGCCCTCCTTCAACGGAAGACCGAGGATGTTTATTATATATATATATATATATATATATATTTTTTTTTGGTATTGTGAATACTTGGTGACAAGTATTTAAATGTTTTTTTTTTTTTTTTTTTTTTTTTTTTTTTTTTTTTTTCAAAACAATTTATATACAAATCAAGACAATAACTTCCACGGGGAAGGTTCTTCAATCTCACTAATCTTCAAAGACGAAATCGAATTCTCTTAAACGCAACCTCCCCGGCAGCGGCGCCATTTTGGTGTAGTTGTAGTTGGTAGATTTATTACCGAGGCAAGCAAAAGATTTACTTTTCCCGGGTCGTTGGGGTCGAAGAGGCGCGAAATTGAGAATCGATGACGAATTGATAATCGGGTGATCTCGAATGATCACAAGTTATTTGGTATTTATTTATACTAATTATGAGATATAAGCAAAGACACAAAATGCAAATCCTAAGCAATTCTAATCCTACGGGCCTAATGGTAATTTTTAAAACTTTAAAATGATAAAAGAAAAATATTTGAAAAAGAAAAATATTTATTTTGTTCTTATTTTATTTATTAGAAATTAAAAACTCTTTTTGTATTTTTATTTAATTAAAAGAAATTAAAACTAATTATGAAATCAAAGATTAAATCTACAAATTTATTTTTGGAAAATTTTTAATAAACTGAAAATGAAATTTAAAAATAAAATCAAAAACTATTTTTTTTCTTTTTGTGATTTATTTTGAAAAAGAAAATTATTAAAAGTTTTAAAAACTAATTAAAATTAAAAAAAAATAGTAAATGATTAAAATAAAATCTGGAATAAATCTGGAAATTATAAAATAATTTTTGAAAGCTAAGAAAATTAAAATCAAAAAGTGAACTTAATCCAAATAAGCAGTTGGCTAAATAAGTGCTTATTAATAAGCACTTCTAAACAAAAAAAAACAAAAAAGCTAAGAAACTAGATCTAGCCACTACACTAAGCTCAGGTAAGCATAATTAAGCAGATTATAAGCACTAATAAGCAATTAATGAACTGAATCAGAAAGTAACAAGAGACAGAAAACATAGGCTAAATGCACTACTTCTAGCTTAAAAATAAGTGACCAAATAAGCTGTTAAGTAGAAAATTAAGGGGGCAAAAGCAAGCTTATACTACTGAGACACCAAATCCACTAGAAAATCACACCTCCAAACTAATTTGGTTACCTAAAATGCCCTGAGATCAGCAGCTGTTTGAGACAGTCCTAAGGATGTTTTGACTTTTTGTTTGCAACTAAGGTTTGACTACAGTGAGATTCCAATGATCAAAATTTATCCAATATGTAATGTTGAGATGCTTGATTAACTTGAATCTACCCTACACCTAATAATTTAGAGATTTATAGATGCATACTACCACTAATACCAACAGAAATGACGTTACTGACTGATTTTGACTTATGCTATTACAATGACTAATTTAGTGGCCTATATATCCTAATTGATCCTATAATAACTTGATTGTGCAGAGGATAAAGCAAATGGATATCAGGAACACACAACAAACCATAAAACCAAACACTCCTGTATATAATCTGATTCACTAAGTCTCACAAATTTAAACCTTAAACTACAATACTGATGATTAAAACTGATTACTTAACTATATTTAAATCTAATGGAACAAAAGAAATGCAACAACAACCACAGAAATAAAGATATGCAATATCAACTAAGCTAAGGCAATGAAGTAGAAATGTAAACTAGAACTTATATGCTAAACATAAACACTCAAAAGAAAACAATAACTGAAAGTAACAAGCCTAGATAAACAGTAAACTAACTAATAAGCTAATGACTACAGAATCTAAGCTATTATAAGATATTATGCAGAAAATGTAAATATGAAACTCACTTGAAAAGCCTCAGCTGAACAGAGGACTCATTTGAACATAGCCTATCTTTGGATAGGCTCCATAAACACTAGAAACATTGAATCTACCACTAATCTTAACCAGAATCATCATCATCTTCCTCCTTTGACTTTCGTTGACTATTTGGATTTTTGCAATTAAATCAGTAATTAACTAAATGATACTCACAAAAGCTATGGAACAAGCTTATATGAGTTTCATGTAGCAGTAATGAAATTTATAAAATCCAACAAACAATTCATTCAAAGCTTAAAATACGATTCGACAAGAGATTAATATTTAAACTGAATTTGCATTAAGATAAAAGATTACACTATTGAAAACAGAAGTACAAGCTGATTTTTAAAAGCTGAACTACACTAGAGATTTAAATTGACGAGAGCTTGACTAAAATTCTACACTAAAGATTACATTACTCCTAAACTAACTCTAAGCTAACCTACTAACTAGCTAACCCCAAATCGTGGGCTGAGGGGCTCTATTTATAGCCTTCAGTAGAACCTTCTGGGTCTCTCATGAAGCAATCCAAGCCCTTGGATTAACCCTTGTTCTCCACGCATTGATTCCAGCCGTAGGATCAAATTGATGACACGGCTCGTCCAATAGCAGGCTCCCACGTGTCATTCCCAAGGTGTCAGGTCCTTCTAGAAGTGCAATCATTGGGTAATTATTCGTGGACTGGGGTAATTTTGGGGTACGGTTATTCTAGGGTTCTAGCACAGTATTTTCTTCTGGGTAGATTGGGGAAAGGGGATTTATGCGCGCGTGTGTGAGTGTGTGAGTTTTTTTTATTTTTTTTTTACTTGTGTGTGATAAGGATTGACCGGGTTATGGTAAGTGTTTTGAGCGGACCGGGTTTGGTTTTGGATCGGGTAAGAATAGGTTGGGCTGGGTTGGTTACTTGGGCTTTGGGAATGTTTTTAAATTGTGGGCTGTGGGTTTTTATTGGTTTGGATTGGAGTTAATGTTAAGATCCGGTTGTAGTATAGAGTTTAGGATACAAGGACTAATGGTGTAATTTTTGAAAACTCCAGGGACTAATTCTGCCAGTCTTCAAAAAATGATCCAAGGGCTGAATTTGACAATCTTGATTCTTGGAGGACTTTGGTTGACTTTTTGACCATAATTTTCTTCTCGGTTTCAGCTTTGACACTCTCCCAAATCTCGTGCTCGGTTTCCCGGTTCTTTGCTTGATTTTGTCATTTTCTTCGATATCCGTGCCTGCACATATAAAAACACAAAAACACAATATATTTGGCATTTTGGTCGGGTTTTTGATCTATTTGGGTCCGGTTTTGGTCAAGAAAAGGTATGTGTTTAAGCACATACCAATACCCGAGCCAAATTTGTTTCCTAGCCATGAAGGTAACATGGCCATGTCATTGATGCACCAATGGCATGACTCTAGTGTGGTTGAGTGATGTTCCACACCGTCCCCTTTTGTTATATGATTATGAGCTCAAGAATATATATGTTTGGCCACTATGATTTGTTCGCGGGGGCGTATGGATGCATCCTAGATTTGTTTTGTTTCGAGGGATATATCATGATTTGATTTGATTTGATTTGGTGACTGATGATGGGTGCAATCCACGTCTTTCACAAGTTCGGGAGCTAGCTACTCCATTTGAAGAATGAGGACACCCCTCATATTATCTGATTATCTGAGAGGTCTCCCCTCTATATGATTTTGAGGATATGGTTACTATATTTGATTTGTTCGGGCTCGTGGTGGATTACTGACCTTCCATTTTCCCTTTCCTACTTTGTACATTTGTCTATGCCTTATATTATTCCATTGATATACCATATTTGTTCGTTTGCTTTTGCTTTCGCTTTCATTCATTATATATCTGTTCACTGGGCTTTTTAAGCTCAACCGCATTTCTTTTCCTGTGGCAGGTTTTCGTTGGAAGATGGGTATGAGTGAAGAGACTTTTGGACTTAGAAGACTTGATAGTTATTTTGGCCTAGAGATGATTAGAAGTTATTATATTGTAGAATTTGTATTCGCATTTGTAACCTTGTAATTTCAGTATTTCATTTGTAACCTTTGAGATTCCTTGTATTACTGTAATGTTTGCTTTGTTTTGATCTGATATGAAACCATTAGTGTGACATCTTTACCCTTGTCGGGTTAGGGTGTTACACTTTACTAGCTTACTTCCTTCTCCACTATGCTATTCAATTCCTAATCTTTGGCTTTTTTTAGTTACATTCTTTTTAACTATGTTTGTGTCCACTTCATCTGGGAGTTGTTCTATCATTACCTTTTGGGGTGACTTCAAATAAGTTTCAAGACATGTAAACCCATGTTCAACATAAACCTCAATTCTTCTACACTTATCTATATATTTGGTCATGCCCAGTACATATATATCACTTAATGCTTGTAGGCCATAATTTAAATTATTGTTTGTAATGATAATACATGATATATTTTCTTCCATAACCTAACTGACAAACCATATCATTTAATTCAATAATTGAAAACAAATCAACATCTACCATATCGAAGTAGTTGAAAGTCCATGACTTGTATTTTATGTTTGGTGGATCAGTGAAATAGCCACCATGATGAATCTTGATTGAGAAAAAGTTTGGATCATTAACCGTAAAAAACAAAATACAATTCAAAACTAGGGTTAGACCAACACATTATCCACAAAAAACACAAAACAAAATTGAGAATTCGATATAACTTACTATATGCCTGTTCTTCATCAATTTCTTCTTTGTAAGTACGAATATGCCACTCAGAAACCACCATTGTTAATGTTTGTTAACGATTATAGATTCAATTTTGGAATTTGCATAGGACTTTAGGGTTTGTGTTTGAATTTGGGATACAGAGAGAATACAGAGCGTTGGTATATGTGTTAATTGTTTTGGGTTGATACCAATAAAAGAAAATTTGAGGGACAAAAAACCCTCACTTGTTATTGCACATAGGGTAGATAAACGGCGAAACTAACTTTGTTAGTGCTCAGGATGATTAGTGGCGATGGTTTATGGACTTAATGATGATTAGTGCCAATAGTTTGAGATAGAGATGATATTTGCCAATAATTATAAACTACAGGGGTGATTTTTGTAGTTTACTCTAAACCAAAAAATGAATACTGCTGACCTATCCTATGATTGGAATAATGTTTTTTTCTTGTCTAACATGGGTTTCCGATTCGACGTGCCCTACCTGTCCAAAGCTAAAATGGCGTTTTCTGGACAGACTTAGAAGGGACCCTATTATGGTCAAGAAAGTCAACGGAAAGTATCAAACTTGGGTCTCGAACCCAGTCATGGTCAAGAAAGTCAACGGCACATGGCGCATGTGTGTAGACTTCACAAGCTTGAACAAGGCATGTGTAACATCTGGTAATTTTCCAAACGTATTTCTAATAATAAATTTAGTTATTATTACACGTGATTACATTTTGAATTGTTTTTAAGCATTTCCGAGCTCATTGGACTTGAAGTCGAGAGGTTATCTCGCATACTATGAAAGCTATGCACAACGCGTACCGGCACGAGTCTTGACCTAATAAACCTTTATTAATGATTTCTATCATTTCTACGAAAATCTAGTCGTGAGACTGCTTGATTTTACTGGAAAAATCATTTTAAACTTACCGCCTTGGTCAAATTCCTTATGTTTGTGCAAGATCACCCATACCTACTTTCATAGCTTGAAATGTCGAAATAGACAAACATCCTTGTATAGGCCTTTTATTTTTTGTTTAATTGAACATAATTCATCATCTTAAGATATAAAAACCAACAATAGACTGCATATTAGCACAAAAAAGAAAAAAAAAATCACACACACACACACAAATCTATTAATGGTTCTTGAGACAGGGAATGGATCCACTAAGAAGAAGAATAAATATAAGAAGAATGAGAAATATTTTCAGCCACACATTTCAAATGAAGAAGAGAATTTCATGGGAGATGCATCTCTTTTTGTAGGTGCATCTGAAATGTGCGACTGTGGTTATTTATCACCCCTTAAATCACTCCAAATCAAATAGTAATACAATTCAAATCCAAATCCACCCTTAAAACACTCCAAATCAAATAGTAATACAATTCATAATTGTGTAAGATAAATTATATCCAAATCCAATGAAAACTATATATGAAAAACGAAAGAGTGGAGTTATTTTGCAAACCAAACAAAGCTCACATACGAAGGGACACATCCCCACCCTCCATTTAAATTTGATCAATGGCTAAGATTAAAAGTATTTACTAATTAAAAAAACACGGAGGGGTAGTTTGGTAAAACTACAACACAAACAACATCAACATCAGATCATTATCTCTCCTCTACCAAACACACACAAAAACACACAGTAGCATTTTCCGGTCAAATTACAAGCCCTAGATCAACAAAAAAAACAGAGATATTAACCACAAGATCACATCAAATCACAATAAAATGGATAAATCTAGCGTTGACGAGGTTGTTCATCAATAATACGTGGTGCAAAATGATCCGCTTCATGTGTCAGTTCAAATCTAGTTCAACCATCAGTTCAAAATCCGATTGCAGGTAATGATTATACTATTTTAACTTTATTTTGAAGATAATACAGAGATTATAATGAAATGACTATGAATTTGTTGTATGTAATTGATGTTTATTGTTTGCGTCTTTCGGAAATTGTGATTTGAGTTAATTATGTAGGTTTTAGTCATAGTGAATTGAAGTGAAATGAAGTGTTGATTTAGAAGTAGTGTTAGAAGATGTTTTTGTTACTTATTAGTTGAAGTTTACTTATCCGATATGTAATGTGATAAGTGGTGTTGAAGGTTGGATTGATATTCTAGCAATCTAGCTAATCCGGTTCGTTGAGTATATTTCTTATCGATGACGTTAGGATTTCTAAAAGTAAGGCGCTTGTAAAAGAGAGATATATTTCTTATCGTATTGTGTGTCTCTGGTGATATCGTGATATCACCGGTGATATCACCTGTGATATCACATGGTGATATATCACATATCACCTGTGATATCACATGGTGATATATCACATATCACCTGTGATATCACGATACAGGAGGTTATACTATTGGTTTTTCCATGACGGTTCTACAGGTAGTTAGTTTGACAGTTGTAATTCTCCTTGTTAACATTCTATGATGTCGATGTTAAGTTCCTGATGTTAAGCTGCACTTTTAACTTTCACAGAGTGAATGCCAACAACTTATATGTGAGATTTTGAGAGCAACTCCTGAAGCTGCATCTGCTGATGCTCCTGTTCAAACAGCTAGACTCGCAAGCAAGACTCCTTCAAAAGATAAGAGGTAAGCGTTTCTGGTTTAAACTTGTTCTATGCTCTTTCTCGGTACACGATTTTTTTCTTTAAAGTTATGGCAAATGTCATTAAATAGCAACCTACTTAAGAATTGGTGGCTATATTTTTTTTGTCCCATGTTGGGATCTATACTTCTATTTGGTGTGTTTATTGCCCAGTCACTAAGTTACCTAGAAAACCGACAAAAGATGACAAGTCAAAAGGAACTTCTCGATTCTATTCTAGATGCGATGGTTCGAATATTTGCAGACGATGGACCTCTTGGTAAAGTGAGATACAGCGTGACTTGTTACTATGCAAAGCACTTTGAAGCATTAAGGAGGATATGTTGCCCTTCTGAACTGGATTATATAAGGTCTCTTAGTCGTTGTAAGAAGTGGGGTGCACAAGGTGGTAAGAGCAATGTTTTCTTTGCAAAAACTTTAGACGACAGGTTTATAATAAAGCCGGTTACAAAGACAGAACTGGAGTCTTTTATCAAATTTGCTCCCGCATACTTCAGGTATCTGTCTGAATCAATTGGTACCGGAAGTCCTACATACCTGGCAAAGATTTTGGGCATTTATCAAGTATGCTCTTCTTTTGTTCGCTTTGGTTTTGGTACTAGGCTATAAATCATACAACTTAAATTGTGTAGGGTGTTTGTATTCTGTAATTGGTTGAAATATATGGTACTCTCCATTTCAAATAGTGCAGCGTTTATTTGTTTGGGAAGATTCAGTTTTAAATTGACTTGCTTGCCTGTTAGTTGTTATTGGTGAGATTGGTTGTGGTCTGCAAGTTTCCACTAGGCTATTTACGTTACTTGGTCATAAATAATGCAACATATTTCAACATTTAATGTAACACACTTACCTTCTATCATGCCTGTATATAACATTAAGTGGTTGTAGACTAAGGTGAAAGTATGTTATAGTAAGTTGATGCGTTTTTCCTGTGTAATAAGTAAAACAATCACATCCAAGGGATGCATTTACGATCTTGTAGTAGTGACTAATAATATAGTCAAATAGCTGTCATTACTCACTCACTTAACTGGCTTATTGTTTGCATGCTGTTAAGTGCCCCTCTGATAGCATACAACTTGAGATAGGATTTGGTGGCCTTACCTCATCATTTTCTCTTAGCAGCCCTAAGACTTTAGTTTGATTTGTCACTTTTACCTTAATTAATGTCTCCATTTCTTAATCGTACTTGATGAAAGTTTTCACTTAGCAGCCCTAAGACTTTAGTTTAATTTTCACTTTTACCTTAATTAATGTCTCCATTTCTTAATAGTACTTGATGAAAATTATCTCTATCATATCCCCAATTCTGTATCACCAAATATTTATGACAGGATGATGGGGACTAATTACATTGGGGCATTCTCTCTTACACAAGTTTTACTCCCTCTTCTAAAGAACAGTCCAGTTCCTTCACGTATTATTAATGTCACATCCTTTACACATCGGAATGGTGAGTTTATGTTATGGATATTATTAGAAACTCACTTTATTATTAAAGATGTATGATTTTCTCAGAATATCACTTGTGATATTCTTGAATATCACTTGTGATATTCTTAATGTTATCAGATTCAATGCGTCTGGATACTGTTTTTAAATGAAACCTACATGACTACTTTATACCTTTTGAGTCTGGATACTGTTTTTAAATATTAACTCAGTTTTGCAAGCTATGAGCCATTATAACATTAAACCCGAGAGTTACACTATTGCATTTGGGTCTGAGGACATGTTTTTCTACTTTTTTAATGTTCAAACTTGGGCGGGCCTTTATAGAAGAAATTGTTAGTGGGGCTATTTTGCTAGACCATCCTGAAAAAGAAGTGAGGACTACAAACTGATCATTTTAGAATGGCTATAGTAATTATTGATATATGTATTTATCATTTGCGTCATTGTTTGTTTCTGACTGTGGCTTGTATTTTTTAGGAATACAATGTCCGCGCAAGTTCAGCTAGTGAAAAGAATTACTTCATAGGAAGATTTGTCACTGGTTTACCAAGTTTCTCTAAGAAGAAAAACGACAGCAACAAGTGGTTTCTTCAGAAAGAAGGACTACAAGGACGTCAAATCACATACACCCTCAGGGTATTATTACTCTCTCGCTATGCATTAACATATACTTTATTCTCGTTGAATCTTCTCTACTTGTTTGCGTCATATGCTCATCTTGTATCAATTTTGTAGGAGAAATTCAAGAACAAACCATGGCTCTTGGAGGACGAAACTGGACAATTTCAGTATCAGGGTGTTCTCGAGGGCGCACAGACAGCAACATACTACCTTCTGATGCTACAGGGGAAGGAGTTTGTTGCCATCCCCGCAGGTTCATGGTATGCACAAACTCCTTTTGGGAACTTTGTTTCGAAAACATTATATTTAAGTCCTATATATCACATGGATAAATAAGTATTGCATTTGATCCGCAGGTACAACTTTAATAAAGTTGCACAGTATAAGCAACTTACGCTTGAGGAAGCTGAAGAGAAGATAAAAAAACAGAAGGAAAACCGCAGACACTTCAATTGATAGATAACTTGGTTTCCAGTCACCAGGGAACGGTTCCTCATCAGGGCTGACCGCGTCTAGAGCCGAGCCACAACATCAGCGGCCTGGTACTTGTCGCAGTATTCATGAAAATCCAAAATATTTGGAGGCTAGATAGAAACTACAACAGTCAAACAGGGTAAGGGGACATAAATTTATATTTTAAATGCAAGATTGTATGAAATTTGAACATTACAGGACCCTATAATCTAAACAAGCTCTGTTACATTATTATATCACATACATTTTTTCATCTCAAGCTATGGTCGATAATAGTCATCGTATTGGATGTGTAATCTATAGGACTACATGTTAACCTGATATGAGATAATGCTTAGATTGTCTAGCTGTTTTGATTTTAATAGTCATTGCATTGAATTGTCATGAAGGCGAAAGTTGCAGCCATTGACATAACCACAAACCTGATTAGTTCACCTGAAGATACTGGGAGACAGGATAGAACAACTGCTAATATCTATCCTCTGAGGGGACGGGTTGATCCCCCCCTAAAGTTGCATGTATGATACTGAGGTTTTATGTTATTCTGAATTATATAACTTGACGATACTGGTCAACTACATTACTTACTCTGAAAAATACTCAGCAGGCACAAAGAGATGCAGAGAGTGACCTGACCCATGAGAACAGTGGTGGATTATATAACAATTTTGATTTTAGTTACAACTTACAACAGTCTTTATATTCTTAATCCCAACCCAACCCATTTTGCAACTTTATCTGACAAGCAAGCATTAATTTAATTTTTTGGTTTTCTATTAAGTCACTAACTGCAAGTGATTTCTAATAGCATTTTGTGTTTCCAACAAAATTTAAGCAAACTTTATTAGGATGACCATATAAATGCTCTTGAATTAATATAATCACAAACTGTTATATATACATGTGATATCACCTGTGATACAAAATAAGATATTAGGTATCACCTGTGATACAAAATAAGATATTAGGTATCACCTGTGATACATACCAAATATTAGGTATCACCTGTGATACAAAATAAGATATTAGGTATCACTTGTGATACATACCAAATATTATGTATCACCTGTGATACAAAATAAGATATTAGGTATCACCTGTGATACAAAATAAGATATTAGGCAAATAGACCTGCCATGTGTTTTGAGCTACATTTGTGACACTAGCTATGGCGTCTTGTTTTGAGCTACATTTTAAATGAGTAAAATATTAAAAATGGCTTGACACGAAACGAGTAAAAGAACTACCCGTAAAAGCTTACTAGTTATAAGTTGCTACATGATCTAACCATTTTGTCATCTCTAACTCTATTGATTACAACTTTTGATGTCGAAACGTTTTATAATGCCACTGCTTATGCTTCTAGGGATCTGGTCACAAGGACAAGTCTGGATTTGAAGGATCATGCACATCAAACCCGTTAGTCTTTGATAACAGCTACTACAAGTAAGATTTATTTCCATCTCTTGGTCGCTCTCACATCATTCATAATTAATAGAAGTACTAATTCCTTCAACCTGCAACAGAGAACTATTGGCTGGTGAGAAGGCAGGGCTTCTCAAGCTACCTAGCGATAAGGCCCTCCTTGCAGATCCTATTTTCCGACCTCTTGTTGAGAAATTTGCTGCTGTAAGTATAGCTATACTGATTATATTAGCATAAACACGATAAGAACATTCATACATCATGTAAAACAATTATGGCATAATGAAATATATACATGTGATATTATGAACACAATAAATAATTCGATAATGCTTTATTTAATTCTTGATCCATTAGGAGATAAGCATACACGTACACTTACGGTTTCTTTACCTTGGGACTATTATATAACAGGATCAAAATGCTTCCTTTCAAGCTTATTCAGAGTCTTACATGAAACTCAGCAAGCTTGGGTAAAGTCTTGAAACTCTCTTATAATGATGAATTCACAACTATACTTTCTAATTTTTGTGTTTGTCGTTATGCAGGTGGGCTGATATTGCTTAAAATTTGGAAGCAAATAGATTGGTGACTTGCTGCATCTTCATGTTTTATTTATTTATAGTGTTTTGTTATGAGAATAAAGAACAAGTATGGAGTACGAGTTCAGTATGGTGTTAGCTTAAGTGTCGTTGCTATTTCCGATACACAATGAATAGTTACGTCTTTTAGGGAACTTTTTTTGTCCCCAAAGGATTTACTGATCAATGATTAATAATAAAATTTTCACTTCTTTGGATGTGATTGATTTGATCTTACTATGATATCACATGTGCTATCACATGGGATATCACAAGTGAAGCACCTGTGATATCCTATGTGATATCAATGTGATATCACATGTGATACTTAATATTTGGTATCACAGGTGATACTTAATATTTGGTATCTATCACAGGTGATACCTAATATCTTATTTTGTATCACAGGTGATACCTAATTGTTGGAGTATGCTCTTGTCATAATAACTAAATATATGGCTAGACATATGTGAGCCTATGGGGTCACACACAAATACACTGAGGTGCCACTTTATATGTCGTATTTATTGTATTTATGATATATAAATAACCGTAAGTAACCAGGAACCGCTATTGGGCTTCTAATGACTAAGTGTTGGACTTATTCTATTGGACTTGGAAACAAAATGGGAAGCCCATTTTGAGCCCATAAGTGGCCGGCCATATGGAGGCCTTTTAGGGAAAATTGGTTTTAATTTGGTCAATGACATATCCTAATAAATCTCTTGATAATTAAAATAACCAATCACTATAATCTCTCCCTCCTCCCAAATAATATGGTACGGCAAAAAAAAAAGAAAAGAAAAAAAACTAGGGTTTTCAATTTTCTTCAATCACTTTTGTATCTTGATTATTCAAAGGTGCTTGAACGGTTACGGGTTAAAGACTAGCATCATTGTGGCATACAAGGAAGTGTAGTGTGGATACACATAGAGGTGATCTCCATTGATCACTTGGGATTCTCCTTTTAGTCAATTTATAGCCTTTGGTGGTGACTCCCGGATCACGCTACAAAGGTATAACTTATGTGTTTATTTTATTTGATTGATCATATGGCACTATGGATCCTGTTATGGTGATGTTCTTCCGCTGCGTGTATTTATTTAATATGTTTTATATTGCTACATCACCTATAGTGGTATCACGAGCCATCATATGTTGTCATATGATCATCATGTATGCGTAAAAATGGCTAAAAACGTGTTTTTTTAATGGATTTAAAGGTGTCATTTTAAAACAGCCCCTAGGGCTTAAATATCATGATTATCTCGACCTTAAGATGGTCTTAAGATCTGGACTTTTTGATCCTATGTCCATTTGTTATGCATACGTTGTTTGTTTACTTGATCGGTACCCGTAAAATGGCCTAAAAACGCGTTTTTTGAAAGATTTTTAACCCGATTTCAAATCAGCCCATGAGGCTTATTTTTTCTGTGGTAAAATGGTGTTAAGAAGGTCCTAACATCAGTGGGGTTTGAGTCTTTGGTCATTTGTCACGCGTACCATTCGGGGTTTTAATTCTTGTTAATTATTTCTTCGATTCGTTGGCTAACAATTTACTTCTTGTCATTTATTTTGTTATCCATGGCAAATACATGCATGTTTGTCCATGGAGTTAGCCAACACCATGTAATAATCTTTATTCGAATGTATTATTATGTGTTCATATGCAAAGCCGATGAAAACCTAGACCACTTGTGCGTTGTGATTGTGATTGTTGGTTGCATTTTTTCTTGTTTTGGGGTTTTGCCATTGTTTCGGCACTTTTGTAATGTAATTCATTTTTGGTGTAGCCATTGTTTGGGCATTTTACAGTAGATACAAAGTAGATTAGTTGTATTTTACTTTATATGTATTGTAAACAAGAGCTTGGAAGCAAATGGCGAAAGATTGAAGAGTTGTAGACTGAAAGTTGCTGCTGGACACCTGTTGGGAAAACGTGATTACCCGCTGATTGGTAAGGTATTTTTTTCTAAAATTTGTTTTCCAGGTTCTCAAGACATAGGGCTACAACTTTGTCAACTGGGCCGAACGATGAGGAGGTGGTCTTCAATGACTTATTGGGCTCGCAAAACAGAAAAACTGGGCTGCCAGATTCATTATTTCATGAGCATTATGGGCCTTTACTTGCCCAATATTGTCTTGGGGCAAGTGGGAGCCCTCCATGTGGTTGTGATTTATGTCCCTAGTTGACTCTTGGTTCTTGTGATGGCTCACAAGACCAAGCATAGGATTTTCATCGGTTGAGGCTTTGCATATTGTGGTTGAATGTTTGGTTGGTTGTTTTTATGTATGTTGTGACTACATGTAAAACGAAAAATGTTTTCTTAAAACTTGAAACTAAACATAAACCATTTTAAACTAAGTCTTATGATTTAGTTTAACTAAGTTTAAATATGATTTGAAACTTAAAAATTATTGTTTTATAAATAACACTTAAACTAGTTAAGATTGTTTATTTATTTATTTATTTGTATTGTCCAAACTAAATAATAATCCACTTAGGATATATATTAGTCTTGAAAATGGACAACTTGACACACATAAATTAAAACAATGATTAGACTTAATTTAAGAAAAGTTTTTAACTTGTGCTACGAAGAATGAATGCATGCTTCTTCGTACACGTTTTTGATCCACATCAAAACAACTTACCCGTCAAAATTTAAGTCATGCCGTCCAATTATGAGAACTCTTGCAATTACCTTTTAGCATCTGGTCAGACCTAGGCTGAATTGTAACCCAAGGTGACTATTCTACCATGGTCAGACCTAGGATTATTCTCACAGTTTTCAAATTGGATGACTTAATCGAGTAGTGTGGTCAGACCCTTACCCGAGGCAAAGATGGGACTAAACATGCCTACATGACACTAGTTGTTTGACACTAGATGCCATGAGTCCCATAAGGATCTAAGAGTTGTACTTGTAATACAATTGGTGATCGTCGCCTACCTATTGAATCCACCATTTCTAGTAGATCAACTGCATTAATGGTCGAACCTCAATGAGGATCTTAGCCTTTTCGTAAATTAATTGTTTTAAATTATAAACATGGGGTAGTTAATTTATAAAAAGATAATTATCGAAAATACTAAAATTGAACTTTGTAAATTCAATTAATGCAACGCATACCGTAAACAAGAGTTTGTTCTTTTCTTGTTAAAAGGACGAACTAAGTCGATCTTTCCTTGTAAGAAAGAGACTTATTCCTATCCTTTTTCTTTATGAGGAAAAGCCATAATAGGAATATTTGAATTTTCCTAATTCTAATCAAACTCAAGGAAAACCTACTCTAGAAATCTTGATGTCTTGTAAAAGTCAAAACGGTTAAGTATGTTTACACATCTTATTCCTTCAACGTTGTTTTATAACCCTTGTTTCGGTTTTGAAACATTGAAGAAATATAAGATATTTGGACAACCAAGAACACGTGCACTTGACTTGACATCTTTGGTCAGACCTTAGGGCCATTTCAACCCATGGCGAATTTTGCTCATTGGTCAGA
Source organism: Artemisia tridentata subsp. tridentata (assembly GCA_021014915.2). Classification (NCBI taxonomy): domain Eukaryota; kingdom Viridiplantae; phylum Streptophyta; class Magnoliopsida; order Asterales; family Asteraceae; genus Artemisia; species Artemisia tridentata. Next base: position 486,834,080 of record CP139508.1, on the reverse strand, counting down.
CCTTTGGCGATATTTGCATGTTCTTGCTTGGTCAACCTATTTCGTACTAGCTACCAAACTAAAATGAGTTTAAATAATTAGAAGACGGAAGTATCAATAAACCGCAATGTGGTAAAGTCAATTACTAGCATGATTACCTAGCAGATTGCCTTAACCCAATATGCCTACTAAGGTCCTACATACCATTGTGGTAAAGTAGACCAATTATGGAGGAAATGCATGCCTATTTTCAAGTTAAAATAGCAATGATGGCTAGCCCATCATCTATATGTTAGAACTAGATGCACTTCCTTGAATACCTAAGTACATGTTTACTAGTCAAAGTGACTCACATTAGCAATAATGTGTAGATATTCAAAGAAAGATGGAAAGTATCCAATCACTACTCACTCTCCACTAGTGACGTAACACATTGTAATGTTGTCTAATCCAGTGGGAGCTACGTGATTATATTACTGGTGACGTAACACATGTAATGTTGTCTAATCCAGTGGGAGCTGTAAGCTTTATTACTTGCAAGTTGCCCATCTTATTTCCAGATTGTCTTGAAATAATACATTACTTTCCACGTGTTAAGCATCATAGTTTATATAAGAACCATTGCATAAGTTTTATATGATAACTTGTCGCGTTCCTGATGTTGCTTCCTAAAATGTTATCTATAAAATTGTTATGCATGATTCATTATTCAAACGATAAAGTTCTATATATCTATATTTTGATTTTTGCCTAAAAATCATATGTTATCTTATACATTGTCATATTGCTCATACAAACAAACGAGCGTAGTGTTGTTTGCATGCTCTCACGATGTTGTGCCATGCACAAGTGGGAGAAATCTTAATTGTGTGCAAGGTACAACATATAACAATATGACTAATAGCTTTTCTTGACTGAAAGGTAAGAAACCAAAATTCTACTAGGACTTCTACACATAAAATGTAGGTTGCCCTTATTAGAACAAATATCAAGATAACATGAAAAGCTACTTCAACATATTCACTGAATTGTTTAGTAAATATGATTATGTCTTCTTGTAAAGTCATAATCATGAAGTATGAAATTAACTTGAAATTACTATTGAGGCCAAGTGTCGGCGCTCGTAATTACTTTAGTTGAATATGTTTAGGTCTCTTGTAAAGACACAAACATCAATTCAGTTAATTGTTGAAAGACAAATAACGTAAAGTAAGACGTTGATTTGTTATGTCTTCTTGTTAAGACATGCACACTTACGACGTATAATATTAAATGTTTGTGTTTTCTAGTCAAAACATACACATGAAGTAAAGTATGCAATAGGCTGAAATTACTATTGATGCCATCTGGTTTGACTTGGTTGGTAGATATGTAAGCTCAAAAGTATAAGTTCATCTAATAAGTTGTGTGATAGTCTCACAACATCAATCCTCATGGAATACCACAACTTTATGGTATGTCCATCATGGAAAATCAAACACTATTGATATTGTTTGATCTTTGATGACTAAAACTGTTTTACCTCCAAAGCTATCAAGGTTAGAAATTGGGTGTGCCATGTGTACACTAAATATGATTCCAACCCAGAAGAAGTTTAAGACACCATTGTATTATGGCATGGGATGAATCTCATTATGTCTTAATTGAAGTTCTGAATTTGTTAACTACTTAAGAGTAAGTAATTGACAAACTAGAGTCAAGAACTAACGGTGTATTTTGGATGTCCCACTTGAAAACAATTTATTGTTACTCAAGATGCTGAGTATCTAGAGATTAGTCTCTACATACAAAAGCAAGTGGGAGTACCATTAGACCTTGAAGTTATTCAAGAACTAAATACACAACCTTCTGAGTACACTTGCTAATGTCGTACTAAGGTTGAACATGCATATGTTAAACCATAGATTGATATCTCTCATTCATAAATCCGCAAGGATAACTCTTGCACCTGAATGATATAGTTTTTATATCAATGCTGAGGGACATAAATTAGAGGGTCATGGTGAACCTGCTAACTACTGAGATGCATTATCAGATATTGTATCTGATGAGTAGCTCAAAACTATGAATGTTAAGATGCAGTCCTTGAAAGACAATCACTCATGGAGCTTGATTGATCTCTTACCAATCAGTTAGACTGTGAGGTTTAGAATGAGTTTCTTGATGAGAAGACTCAAAAGGACAATCTTGTACACACATTTAATGCACGCGTAGTAAAAGGAGTTTACTCGTACTCAAGTAATTGACTATGATTAACTCTTCCTATCTACAAACATTAAATGTATAAAGATGATTAAAATTGTCATACCTATCTTCATGGAAATGAAATATGACAATAGAAGTTCGAAACACCTTTCTTGTTGATTACGTTTGCGAGGACAATGAGTAATCAAAAGGGTTTATGAATCCATATAATCTTTTTTATGTATACAAGACACAAGGATCCAAGTGTGGATTAGATCATGCATCTAGGAGCTGAGATCTTAAGTTAATTATAAAATCATTAATTTGATTTTTATTAAATGAGATTACTCCTGAGTACACTGAGAGCAAGTAGGATAACTGTATTTATTTTCTTAAATCTCATATGTTGTTAACATATTAGAAACAATATTCCATCTAAGCTAGACTTTAATCCTTAGTTTGGAATGAAGTTTCTTTTAAGGGATTTAGAAAATAAAACATACAACCTTGTTAAAATATGTTTATTAGAATAAACATAAGCGGTTATTAAGTCTAAACAGAATATGACACGTTATTGAGGGGAGTCTCAATGATCAATCTCACTTGATGAAATTGAACACATGAATGGAAATCTTAAGTTCAACTAAAGGATTCATCATGAAAGTCATATTACGCATTGGGCTATGTTTATCATTTGCATGAATGCAAGATGAGTTGATAACAAATATCTAAGTGAACGTCATTAGATAATTGTTAAACGAACATTATGATGGACCTACGAAGGACCTAAGATATGTTCAAACGTTTACGGATATTTGAGGAGCTCTGTTTTGTTTGCATACGTTAATGCTTATTTAACTGAGATGATACTCAACCCCAGTCGTGGTCATCATGAATGATGACATTGATGACTAGATGTGCTCGACTGAGAGCATTAATGCGTTATACATTAAAAGAATAAAAATACTTTATAGTTTGAGAAACTATTCAGATGACTGTCTGAAGTAGGTGTTTTGCTAGCTTCAAACACCCTATGGAATGTATTGTTGCAGTACTCGTCTTGTACTTGAATGCACACATACAAAGGACAATCATCATTTAAACCTTTTATGAGTTTTAAAGTAAGTATTCTCAAAGTTTACTAAGATGACTACTTGTTGTCTTGTACAACATGATTCGATCATGGTGGGAACATCGGATTCCTACCTATGAGTAGTCTTATGCATATCTGTTTTTAGTATTTGGATAATGGAACTGTAAGCAGTCGTATTATACAATGAATTGATATACCGGGTATGATCGTCTTCATTTATACTACTGTGTTCTATATTTGCATGTTTAATCCATGAATAATTTATTTATTCTAAAATTATCCATTGTCGGTTGACGATACGGGAGTATCATCAAATTAAGACAAATGTGAGCGTGTTGGTGATTTATTTGCCACACTCACATGTTGTTCATTGGGATGAACATTGGATTGACCCAACCTACGAGTATTCACTACATGGATCGTCGTCAATAGTGAATCTCGCTAGAGGTTATGTCTCTTATCCTTAGACTTGAGATGCAAGCAGGTCTTGCATGTGTGGAATTTCATTCCTTGATATGGTTAAACGCTGTCCTGAATAAGGTAGTTATAAAGGCCATTATCAGGAGTGACGTGAAGCATGTGAATGACACGTGTAGTCAAAACAGGATTTGTTCCTCCACATGTTATGGAGTTAGATACTATTGGGCCCCTCGATGAATTGAACAGATGTTTGTATGGCCGTACCCAAATGAGATTAAGATGAATCTTAATTCACTTGGTAATCTTGTTCAATATCCATATCGAGAAACATAATAGTTGAACTTTTAGAATGACTTTTGATCCATGTCTAATGTTCAACACGGTATCTGAAACAAAAGGATAGATGACATATAAACCATCTAAAATGAGACGTTTAAGAAACTAACCTCACATATTTCTGGGGGCAGTGGCGTGTTGCTAGACGCTAACCATTGCTTGTATAATTACTTGATTATTATGACGTCGCAAGTGGGAGCTGTTGGACTATGCTCTTGTCATAATAACTAAATATATGGCTAGACATATGTGAGCCTATGGGGTCACACACAAATACACTGAGGTGCCACTTTATATGTCGTATTTATTGTATTTATGATATATAAATAACCGTAAGTAACCAGGAACCGCTATTGGGCTTCTAATGACTAAGTGTTGGACTTATTCTATTGGACTTGGAAACAAAATGGGAAGCCCATTTTGAGCCCATAAGTGGCCGGCCATATGGAGGCCTTTTAGGGAAGATTGGTTTTAATTTGGTCAATGACATATCCTAATAAATCTCTTGATAATTAAAATAACCAATCACTATAATCTCTCCCTCCTCCCAAATAATATGGTACGGCAAAAAAAAAAAAGAAAAGAAAAAAAACTAGGGTTTTCAATTTTCTTCAATCACTTTTGTATCTTGATTATTCAAAGGTGCTTGAATGGTTACGGGTTAAAGACTAGCATCATTGTGGCATACAAGGAAGTGTAGTGTGGATACACATAGAGGTGATCTCCATTGATCACTTGGGATTCTCCTTTTAGTCGATTTATAGCCTTTGGTGGTGACTCCCGGATCACGCTACAAAGGTATAACTTATGTGTTTATTTTATTTGATTGATCATATGGCACTATGGATCCTGTTATGGTGATGTTCTTCCGCTGCGTGTATTTATTTAATATGTTTTATATTGCTACATCACCTATAGTGGTATCACGAGCCATCATATGTTGTCATATGATCATCATGTATGCGTAAAAAATGGCTAAAAACGTGTTTTTTTAATGGATTTAAAGGTGTCATTTTAAAACAGCCCCTAGGGCTTAAATATCATGATTATCTCGACCTTAAGATGGTCTTAAGATCTGGACTTTTTGATCCTATGTCCATTTGTTATGCATACGTTGTTTGTTTACTTGATCGGTACCCGTAAAATGGCCTAAAAACGCGTTTTTTGAAAGATTTTTAACCCGATTTCAAATCAGCCCATGAGGCTTATTTTTCTGTGGTAAAATGGTGTTAAGAAGGTCCTAACATCATTGGGGTTTGAGTCTTTGGTCATTTGTCACGCGTACCATTCGGGGTTTTAATTCTTGTTAATTATTTCTTCGATTCGTTGGCTAACAATTTACTTCTTGTCATTTATTTTGTTATCCATGGCAAATACATGCATGTTTGTCCATGGAGTTAGCCAACACCATGTAATAATCTTTATTCGAATGTATTATTATGTGTTCATATGCAAAGCCAATGAAAACCTAGACCACTTGTGCGTTGTGATTGTGATTGTTGGTTGCATTTTTTCTTGTTTTGGGGTTTTGCCATTGTTTCGGCACTTTTGTAATGTAATTCATTTTTGGTGTAGCCATTGTTTGGGCATTTTACAGAAGATACAAATTAGATTAGTTGTATTTTACTTTATATGTATTGTAAACAAGAGCTTGGAAGCAAATGGCGAAAGATTGAAGAGTTGTAGACTGAAAGTTGCTGCTGGACACCTGTTGGGAAAACGTGATTACCCGCTGATTGGTAAGGTATTTTTTTCTAAAATTTGTTTTCCAGGTTCTCAAGACATAGGGCTACAACTTTGTCAACTGGGCCGAACGATGAGGAGGTGGTCTTCAATGACTTATTGGGCTCGCAAAACAGAAAAACTGGGCTGCCAGATTCATTATTTCATGAGCATTATGGGCCTTTACTTGCCCAATATTGTCTTGGGGCAAGTGGGAGCCCTCCATGTGGTTGTGATTTATGTCCCTAGTTGACTCTTGGTTCTTGTGATGGCTCACAAGACCAAGCATAGGATTTTCATCGGTTGAGGCTTTGCATATTGTGGTTGAATGTTTGGTTGGTTGTTTTTATGTATGTTGTGACTACATGTAAAACGAAAAATGTTTTCTTAAAACTTGAAACTAAACATAAACCATTTTAAACTAAGTCTTATGATTTAGTTTAACTAAGTTTAAATATGATTTGAAACTTAAAAATTATTGTTTTATAAATAACACTTAAACTAGTTAAGATTGTTTATTTATTTATTTATTTGTATTGTCCAAACTAAATAATAATCCACTTAGGATATATATTAGTCTTGAAAATGGACAACTTGACACACATAAATTAAAACAATGATTAGACTTAATTTAAGAAAAGTTTTTAACTTGTGCTACGAAGAATGAATGCATGCTTCTTCGTACACGTTTTTGATCCACATCAAAACAACTTACCCGTCAAAATTTAAGTCATGCCGTCCAATTATGAGAACTCTTGCAATTACCTTTTAGCATCTGGTCAGACCTAGGCTGAATTGTAACCCAAGGTGACTATTCTACCATGGTCAGACCTAGGATTATTCTCACAGTTTTCAAATTGGATGACTTAATCGAGTAGTGTGGTCAGACCCTTACCCGAGGCAAAGATGGGACTAAACATGCCTACATGACACTAGTTGTTTGACACTAGATGCCATGAGTCCCATAAGGATCTAAGAGTTGTACTTGTAATACAATTGGTGATCGTCGCCTACCTATTGAATCCACCATTTCTAGTAGATCAACTGCATTAATGGTCGAACCTCAATGAGGATCTTAGCCTTTTCGTAAATTAATTGTTTTAAATTATAAACATGGGGTAGTTAATTTATAAAAAGATAATTATCGAAAATACTAAAATTGAACTTTGTAAATTCAATTAATGCAACGCATACCGTAAACAAGAGTTTGTTCTTTTCTTGTTAAAAGGACGAACTAAGTCGATCTTTCCTTGTAAGAAAGAGACTTATTCCTATCCTTTTTCTTTATGAGGAAAAGCCATAATAGGAATATTTGAATTTTCCTAATTCTAATCAAACTCAAGGAAAACCTACTCTAGAAATCTTGATGTCTTGTAAAAGTCAAAACGGTTAAGTATGTTTACACATCTTATTCCTTCAACGTTGTTTTATAACCCTTGTTTCGGTTTTGAAACATTGAAGAAATATAAGATATTTGGACAACCAAGAACACGTGCACTTGACTTGACATCTTTGGTCAGACCTTTGGGCCATTTCAACCCATGGCGAATTTTGCTCATTGGTCAGACCTTTGGCGATATTTGCATGTTCTTGCTTGGTCAACCTATTTCGTACTAGCTACCAAACTAAAATGAGTTTAAATAATTAGAAGACGGAAGTATCAATAAACCGCAATGTGGTAAAGGCAATTACTAGCATGATTACCTAGCAGATTGCCTTAACCCAATATGCCTACTAAGGTCCTACATACCATTGTGGTAAAGTAGACCACTTATGGAGGAAATGCATGCCTATTTTCAAGTTAAAATAGCAATGATGGCTAGCCCATCATCTATATGTTAGAACTAGATGCACTTCCTTGAATACCTAAGTACATGTTTACTAGTCAAAGTGACTCACATTAGCAATAATGTGTAGATATTCAAAGAAAGATGGAAAGTATCCAATCACTACTCACTCTCCACTAGTGACGTAACACATTGTAATGTTGTCTAATCCAGTGGGAGCTACGTGATTATATTACTGGTGACGTAACACATGTAATGTTGTCTAATCCAGTGGGAGCTGTAAGCTTTATTACTTGCAAGTTGCCCATCTTATTTCCAGATTGTCTTGAAATAATACATTACTTTCCACGTGTTAAGCATCATAGTTTATATAAGAACCATTGTATAAGTTTTATATGATAACTTGTCGCGTTCCTGATGTTGCTTCCTAAAATGTTATCTATAAAATTGTTATGCATGATTCATTATTCAAACGATAAAGTTCTATATATCTATATTTTGATTTTTGCCTAAAAATCATATGTTATCTTATACATTGTCATATTGCTCATACAAACAAACGAGCGTAGTGTTGTTTGCATGCTCTCACGATGTTGTGCCATGCACAAGTGGGAGAAATCTTAATTGTGTGCAAGGTACAACATATAACAATATGACTAATAGCTTTTCTTGACTGAAAGGTAAGAAACCAAAATTCTACTAGGACTTCTACACATAAAATGTAGGTTGCCCTTATTAGAACAAATATCAAGATAACATGAAAAGCTACTTCAACATATTCACTGAATTGTTTAGTAAATATGATTATGTCTTCTTGTAAAGTCATAATCATGAAGTATGAAATTAACTTGAAATTACTATTGAGGCCAAGTGTCGGCGCTCGTAATTACTTTAGTTGAATATGTTTAGGTCTCTTGTAAAGACACAAACATCAATTCAGTTAATTGTTGAAAGACAAATAACGTAAAGTAAGACGTTGATTTGTTATGTCTTCTTGTTAAGACATGCACACTTACGACGTATAATATTAAATGTTTGTGTTTTCTAGTCAAAACATACACATGAAGTAAAGTATGCAATAGGCTGAAATTACGATTGATGCCATCTGGTTTGACTTGGTTGGTAGATATGTAAGCTCAAAAGTATAAGTTCATCTAATAAGTTGTGTGATAGTCTCACAACATCAATCCTCATGGAATACCACAACTTTATGGTATGTCCATCATGGAAAATCAAACACTATTGATATTGTTTGATCTTTGATGACTAAAACTGTTTTACCTCCAAAGCTATCAAGGTTAGAAATTGGGTGTGCCATGTGTACACTAAATATGATTCCAACCCAGAAGAAGTTTAAGACACCATTGTATTATGGCATGGGATGAATCTCATTATGTCTTAATTGAAGTTCTGAATTTGTTAACTACTTAAGAGTAAGTAATTGACAAACTAGAGTCAAGAACTAACGGTGTATTTTGGATGTCCCACTTGAAAACAATTTATTGTTACTCAAGATGATGAGTATCTAGAGATTAGTCTCTACATACAAAAGCAAGTGGGAGTACCATTAGACCTTGAAGTTATTCAAGAACTAAATACACAACCTTCTGAGTACACTTGCTAATGTCGTACTAAGGTTGAACATGCATATGTTAAACCATAGATTGATATCTCTCATTCATAAATCCGCAAGGATACCTCTTGCACCTGAATGATATAGTTTTTATATCAATGCTGAGGGACATAAATTAGAGGGTCATGGTGAACCTGCTAACTACTGAGATGCATTATCAGATATTGTATCTGATGAGTAGCTCAAAACTATGAATGTTAAGATGCAGTCCTTGAAAGACAATCACTCATGGAGCTTGATTGATCTCTTACCAATCAGTTAGACTGTGAGGTTTAGAATGAGTTTCTTGATGAGAAGACTCAAAAGGACAATCTTGTACACACATTTAATGCACGCGTAGTAAAAGGAGTTTACTCGTACTCAAGTAATTGACTATGATTAACTCTTCCTATCTACAAACATTAAATGTATAAAGATGATTAAAATTGTCATACCTATCTTCATGGAAATGAAATATGACAATAGAAGTTCGAAACACCTTTCTTGTTGATTACGTTTGCGAGGACAATGAGTAATCAAAAGGGTTTATGAATCCATATAATCTTTTTTATGTATACAAGACACAAGGATCCAAGTGTGGATTAGATCATGCATCTAGGAGCTGAGATCTTAAGTTAATTATAAAATCATTAATTTGATTTTTATTAAATAAGATTACTCCTGAGTACACTGAGAGCAAGTAGGATAACTGTATTTATTTTCTTAAATCTCATATGTTGTTAACATATTAGAAACAATATTCCATCTAAGCTAGACTTTAATCCTTAGTTTGGAATGAAGTTTCTCTTAAGGGATTTAGAAAATAAAACATACAACCTTGTTAAAATATGTTTATTAGAATAAACATAAGCGGTTATTAAGTCTAAACAGAATATGACACGTTATTGAGGGGAGTCTCAATGATCAATCTCACTTGATGAGATTGAACACATGAATGGAAATCTTAAGTTCAACTAAAGGATTCATCATGAAAGTCATATTACGCATTGGGCTATGTTTATCATTTGCATGAATGCAAGATGAGTTGATAACAAATATCTAAGTGAACGTCATTAGATAATTGTTAAACGAACATTATGATGGACCTACGAAGGACCTAAGATATGTTCAAACGTTTACGGATATTTGAGGAGCTCTGTTTTGTTTGCATACGTTAATGCTTATTTAACTGAGATGATACTCAACCCCAGTCGTGGTCATCATGAATGATGACATTGATGACTAGATGTGCTCGACTGAGAGCATTAATGCGTTATACATTAAAAGAATAAAAATACTTTATAGTTTGAGAAACTATTCAGATGACTGTCTGAAGTAGGTGTTTTGCTAGCTTCAAACACCCTATGGAATGTATTGTTGCAGTACTCGTCTTGTACTTGAATGCACACATACAAAGGACAATCATCATTTAAACCTTTTATGAGTTTTAAAGTAAGTATTCTCAAAGTTTACTAAGATGACTACTTGTTGTCTTGTACAACATGATTCGATCATGGTGGGAACATCGGATTCCTACCTATGAGTAGTCTTATGCATATCTGTTTTTAGTATTTGGATAATGGAACTGTAAGCAGTCGTATTATACAATGAATTGATATACCGGGTATGATCGTCTTCATTTATACTACTGTGTTCTATATTTGCATGTTTAATCCATGAATAATTTATTTATTCTAAAATTATCCATTGTCGGTTGACGATACGGGAGTATCATCAAATTAAGACAAATGTGAGCGTGTTGGTGATTTATTTGCCACATTCACATGTTGTTCATTGGGATGAACATTGGATTGACCCAACCTACGAGTATTCACTACATGGATCGTCGTCAATAGTGAATCTCGCTAGAGGTTATGTCTCTTATCCTTAGACTTGAGATGCAAGCAGGTCTTGCATGTGTGGAATTTCATTCCTTGATATGGTTAAACGCTGTCCTGAATAAGGTAGTTATAAAGGCCATTATCAGGAGTGACGTGAAGCATGTGAATGACACGTGTAGTCAAAACAGGATTTGTTCCTTCACATGTTATGGAGTTAGATACTATTGGGCCCCTCGATGAATTGAACAGATGTATGTATGGCCGTACCCAAATGAGATTAAGATGAATCTTAATTCACTTGGTAATCTTGTTCAATATCCATATCGAGAAACATAATAGTTGAACTTTTAGAATGACTTTTGATCCATGTCTAATGTTCAACACGGTATCTGAAACAAAAGGATAGATGACATATAAACCATCTAAAATGAGACGTTTAAGAAACTAACCTCACATATTTCTGGGGGCAGTGGCGTGTTGCTAGACGCTAACCATTGCTTGTATAATTACTTGATTATTATGACGTCGCAAGTGGGAGCTGTTGGAGTATGCTCTTGTCATAATAACTAATTATATGGCTAGACATATGTGAGCCTATGGGGTCACACACAAATACACTGAGGTGCCACTTTATATGTCGTATTTATTGTATTTATGATATATAAATAACCGTAAGTAACCAGGAACCGCTATTGGGCTTCTAATGACTAAGTGTTGGACTTATTCTATTGGACTTGGAAACAAAATGGGAAGCCCATTTTGAGCCCATAAGTGGCCGGCCATATGGAGGCCTTTTAGGGAAGATTGGTTTTAATTTGGTCAATGACATATCCTAATAAATCTCTTGATAATTAAAATAACCAATCACTATAATCTCTCCCTCCTCCCAAATAATATGGTACGGCAAAAAAAAAAAAAAAGAAAAAAAACTAGGGTTTTCAATTTTCTTCAATCACTTTTGTATCTTGATTATTCAAAGGTGCTTGAACGGTTACGGGTTAAAGACTAGCATCATTGTGGCATACAAGGAAGTGTAGTGTGGATACACATAGAGGTGATCTCCATTGATCACTTGGGATTCTCCTTTTAGTCGATTTATAGCCTTTGGTGGTGACTCCCGGATCACGCTACAAAGGTATAACTTATGTTTTTATTTTATTTGATTGATCATATGGCACTATGGATCCTGTTATGGTGATGTTCTTCCGCTGCGTGTATTTATTTAATATGTTTTATATTGCTACATCACCTATACTAATATCTTATTTTGTATCACAGGTGATACGTAATAAGTTATTTTGTATCACAGGTGAATATCACAAGTGATTTTCTGAATATCACAAGTGATTTTCAAATAATGTTTTGTAACATGAAAATCACAAGTGATATTCAGAATATCACAAGTGATAGATATTCAAAAAATAACAAGTGATATTCAGAATATCACCAGTGATATTCAAAAAATTACAAGTGATATTCCGAATTTCAGTTGTGATATTTAAAAACGTATAAAAACGGACGAAAACATAAGAAAACAGACGAAACATAACAAAGCAGACGAATACGTATGAAAACGGATGAAAGCATAAGAAAATAACAAGTGATATTCTGAATATCACAAGTGATATTCTGAATATCACCAATATGTTCCTACCTCTTGACTGAATTTTGATAAGGCTTGTATCATTTGAGACAAGAGTTCACATTTTTCAATCCAAACAAAGAACTCGTAAACCGTTGTTTCATTGGCTGATATGAATGCATTATGACAAGTACGAAGGTGCTCTATTGCTTTCATGAAATTTGACAACATTATGATTTAAGTATTTTTCACAGGTGATACCTAATATTTGGTATGTATCACAGGTGATACCTAATATCTTATTTTGTATCACAGGTGATAGCTAATAAGTTATTCTGTATCACAGGTGATACCTAATATGTTAACTGTTTGTTTATTTTGCCTTTTCCACCTTAATTCTCAAGTTATAAAAATTTTGTTTTCACAAAAGTTGTTCATTTTTAGCTTATTAATAAGTTTCATGAAATTTTTTTTTTTGCAAAAACAAAAACTGTGAAGTTGGGAAGCCCAGGGTGAGCCTAGGCTCGAACCCCAGACCTCTACCATCCTCAACCAGTTTAACACACCACAACCATCTCTGCCCTTGGGTCTTTTTCGTTATAGCTTGCACCTTTAATTCACTTAACCAATTTTTTCCCTTTTAACTTAACTTCCCTTTTTGCTTATTCATAGCTTATTCAAATAAGCTGTTGATTACTTTTTATTTTTCCTAAGTTCAATATAGCTTAAAGTAGTTTTCCAGAATTTTTCATAATTTTTCGTATATAATTTAGTATTTTTAATATTATTCTTATTCCAAAACTGTTTTTAATTCATTAAAAATAAAATAAAAAGCAAATTTACACATCTAGGGGTAATTTTTTATTTATAGGTTTTCTTAGGCTCGTTTAATTTCCATAAGAACTCGTTTTTCAGTTTAATTTGCGTTTTTGCTTATTTGTGCTCTACTTACTTATTTTGTATCACATGTGATACATAACATGTTATTTTGTATCACCTATGATTTTGTATGTATCACAGGTGATATCACCTGTATATCACATGTGATATCACCTGTGATATCACCTGTATATCACTTGTGATATCACATGTGTATCACATGTGATATCACCTGTGATATCACACATATACACTCCATAACTGTAATACATGTGATATCACTAGTGATATCCCATGTGAAGAAGCTCAAACACCTATGATATCACATGTGACATGTGATATCACATTTGAAAATCACAGGTGATATCACATATCACCTGTGATATCACAGGTGATATGTGATATCACAAGTGATATGTGATATCACATGTGATATGTGATATCACATGTGATATCATAGGTGATATCACTGGTGATAGCACGTGTCACATGTAATAAATCTATGTGCTTACTGTTTTTTGTGTGTTGCTAATGTGTTTCAAAGATTTAGTGGCGCATAATTTGTGTCATTAATCAATACCATGGCATGACCATATGCTGGTTTTAATGGCAAATATTTTGTACCACAAAAACGTCTCGCAACATAAATTTTGTGCCACAGTAACAACAATTTTGTATTTCTAGCAAGGTTTATTCGAATAGCAAATTACTTTAAACAAAGAGAAATGATAAGAACAATTCTATTAACTCAAATAGAAGTAATACATTTATGTTCTTCAATATATACAAGATAGAAATATCTAAAAAAGTTCACAAGTCGACCTAACGTTATTCTTTGGAACGTGTCCAAGGCTGAGCCTATATACCTAATAAGACATCTAAAGCTACCAAATAACTGCCATTTACCAGCAACCTCGTTTTTTTGTAATCTTTCAAAAGCACAAGTCGAGAGCCAACGTTTTTTTGTAATCTTTCAGAAGCACAAGTCCAGAGCCAAATAATATCTGACATCACATTGCAACCACCACAGACTGCCATTTTAGCTAAGTATAGGAGGTAAGTACCATCTGAATCCACTGAAGCCTGAATGCTTGTTCCTAGAGTAGATGCAGAGCAAAATTGAATCCCGATGCATTCTAATGTTCTCTAGCTACTCATGAAAACTGCAAGGACAAGAAGAACACAGGACACTAAAATGTTTAAATCCAAAAACATAGCAAACAACGAATCAACCGTATTTAATGAATTAGCTGCCACACAAACTAAAGGCTCTAATTTATGCTTAAGTTATTTAACTCGTATTTTCCTTGAAGATATGACTGATATCGAAATAGATAAACAACTAAGAACACTGTATTGCTTATGTGTAGGGAGTCCCATAAAAATTAAGGGAAGTGAAGTAGAATTTAATAGAGTTGCTTGTAACAAAAACTATGAATACCGTACAAGAGCAAATAGATGTCAATGACTAAATTAAATTCCCCGAATATAATAATCTAGCAACATGTGATGATTTCATTGCCCTTCCATGTTCAATTAAACTTGAAGATGCAACAATAAATTAGTTCAAGTATTTGCCAAAAAATAAGTATATCTACCTATTTAGGATCAATATACTCAAAATAACCTGATATGAAAACACAAATATGAAGTTGCTGTAAGAAAACCATATACCAAGATAAATGTAATTCTACCCAACCATCCCCGACTAACTTTATTCAGCTAATAACTTGATTCTGATGTTTTAGGTTTTCGTCAACGATGTTTGAAATCAACTCTAAACTTTGGGAAAACAGGGGAAGAACATCCTAATTCATAAAGTTAAAACTATACATCAATGGAAAGTCTATTAAAAGGGTTGTTTAGATGTACCTTTCAAAAATGATTATCACAACACTCCAACAAGAGCATATTACATTTATCTCGTTATTTATTTTTTACCTGCCAGCCAGCTACTTCATACCACCTTGTATCACAGGTGATATGTGATATCACATGGTAATATCACATGTGATATCACAGGTGATAGCATAAGTGCTAAACCTTAGTTTTTGTTCCTGCAATTAAAACGATGATCAAAATAAGGATATTAGTAAACAACTGAAAAAAAAAACCACGAGAAAAAAAAACAAAGCATCATAGCACTGGTGGGACCATGATCACTAACAGCAATTCAGTCTTCTCTGCAAGTAATT
Organism: Artemisia tridentata subsp. tridentata; assembly: GCA_021014915.2. Taxonomy (NCBI): domain Eukaryota; kingdom Viridiplantae; phylum Streptophyta; class Magnoliopsida; order Asterales; family Asteraceae; genus Artemisia; species Artemisia tridentata. The sequence continues at coordinate 486,818,450 of CP139508.1, read as the reverse complement.
TAGCATTCATCTGCATGTAGGATAAAGAAACAGCTATAGCAATAGAACATATATGATCTTAGGCCAATCCACCCATTAACCAACAGATAGACAATTATAGAAGCTACAAAGTGTCTAGTTGCGATATAACAAGACAGAGAAAATACTCAATAAAGTGAAGCAATTGACAGGTAATCTTACTTCAGCGATCTTTCCTTTTAAGTCAATCATTTTCAATACCATCTGAATCTGGATCTTCCTCCTTCAACGCCAGAGTGATTAATTCTTGTAGTGGAACAGGATCACTTAGCTGTATTGCATTGAAGTAACCAAATCGTTGCAGAACCAATTGATACATCAGCTCTTTGCTACAAAAGATAAGACAGTCAAAAACAGAGGAGCACGGTATTCATTTCTTTAAAAGGAAAAAAGAAACATAGGGGTAGGATAGTACCTCAAATTAACAACATTTGCAAGATATAAATGGGTATTATGCTGAAGGAGAGCAAAAACATCATCCACCATTCCAACATACGTACAGTTCCTTACAATATCCAAAAGACCTGACATTAAGAATCATTAGGCACTGACATGATATGCAAAGGACTATACAATTTCGGAAAATTAATTCAGTCTGCATACCAGAATGACATCCGCGTTCAAACTCGTTAATAAGCTCCTGAACACTTGTAAGATCAGCAGTTTCCTTTAGATTTCTCCGTTGTCTAATGGAAGATCTGCAGTCAGGTATGAAATGTGACTGAATGCAATTAACACGTTTACATATGGAAGACTCGCAAAAATTAACACGATAAGATCAACACGGAGCATGGTGACCTTGCGAAGAGAAGAGGAGTAGAGCTTGTCGACCAAAAGAGAAAGGGGATCATCAGAAGAAATGGAGGAAGGGAGGATGAGGACGATAGGATCGTAGAAATGGAGAAGCGTCTTGGTGCTTTGATAGGAGGTGCTGGTCTCGGTGTATTCGGAAAGGTGAAGAGAAGCGGATCGCAAGTCAAATGTAGCAACGGCAACCTGTTTCATGAAATTAAATTAATAATAAAATGAAATTGAAGAAACAAAAAAACAAACAGGTAGAGGTGGTGGTTAATTAGAAATAAGAATGAAATTGGAGCCCTAATCAATCTTCCACAAATTTCTTTATATGTAGTATGACTTGAACTTGGGGCACGAGTCAAAGAAGTACCAGCCAAAGAAATCAAAGGTGTTGCGAGTTGCATCAGTCATATGCCAAATTTCTTTGAATGTGAGCTTATCATGCACTGTGCGAGCGTATTTGCTAAAAATGTTCTCAAGGTTTGCAGAGATAAACCTACAATGACATCAAGTTATAGGCCATGTGGCACCCAAATAAGTATTTTTTGTGACAATAATCACAATATATAAACCAAGTACTCCAATTACAAAACAGTAGTTGTATTTACATGTACTTGTTACATTCACCAAATGAGTATGAAAATGAGCTTTCTCACCTTCCTTCAGTGTCATAAGTTGAGGAATCACTTCCATGCTTGGCTATTGTGTATGTTTTCTATGTAAATGGGGAAGAAAGGTGATGGCAACCAAGTCTGCCACAACAAAATTCAATATTAGCAGAGTAAAACACCACAATCATCGCTTTAAATCACTACACAAGTTATTTGTTTTGCATATATACAATCAAATAAAGCAATATTTAGCTAATATGTTATAAAATTCAATTTCACTAAGCGTCTCTCATGCCCCAATAGGCTCTTGAATTGCACTAGTTTCAAGCTAGTAAAGAAACAATTTACTCTTATCGAAATAGTATCGTGCTGGTGGTTATTAAGAACATGTGGTCGGGACGGACAACATTTGACCCAAAAAGTCAGTTAATGGAAAGAGATGATACAGTCATGAAATCATGACCAGAATCTCGATTGTAGAAGGGTCAAATTAGTACATTCTCTAGTAAATACAAAAAGACAGCTTAATATGAATACATGATTGTGAACTTTGACTTCTTAAGGTCAGAGGATCTCATTTCGTTTTCTAGAATTTGTATTATTCTTCAACAAGTTACAAGTAATTAGATAGAAGATATTATTTTTAACAACTACACATAAGTTTGATTAAATTTTTAACAAATAACCTGAAGTTCGGTGGCTAAATTATGGTGTAAAATAGTAGAGTACTTATAATGGGAAAAAAAAACAAAAGTAGAGAACTAATAGAGTTTATTTACCCTTCCTAGAATATAGTAAAGCTAATAGTAATGTGGAACAAGCTCTGACCTCTATAAAAACCGTCTACTCATTCACCGCTGAGAAGACAATTGTCAAAAAGTACTGGACAATCTTGGACCAAACAACAGTAACGGGTTTGAAGTAAGGTCTTGCGAAAGGTCTTGCTATTGGGAGTACTCGACTTTCATTTGCAATATGGGTGGGCTGTCAGCTATTTTGTTCTCAACTTTTTTCTATTATACCAAATGGGTAAAAACTAAGAGGATAAAGATAATGTCAACCTGGTTGAAAGTTGACAAAAGTGCATCTATTAATATATACTAGTATAAATAATTAAATATATAGAACCTCTTAAACTTTGTTTTGTTTTTCTAATTACACGTGCTACAAAAAGTTAAGAGGTTACTGATTTCCGCAGATTTCTTGGAATGGCATTACCAAACTGAATTACTTTACAGAAGCATCAATAGCAGCATCAAGAATTTTCAACAGGATTGACTGAACCCAAGAAAGCGACGGTCAAATCAACAATTTGAGAACATTGAATTCACATAGCCTTCAAGGCCAAACTGCATGATTCTTAGAGATTTTAAGCTCAAAATCGAAGCAGGAAGCACCATTGCACTTGTGGGAGCAAGCTGTAGTGGTAAATCCGCGGCTATCGCGTTAGTTCAAAGGTTTTACAATGCAGATCATGGGACTATTCGTGTTGATGGAACGGATAGCAAGAAACTACAGTTGAAATGGCTGAGAGCACAAATGGGTCTTGTTAATCAAGAACAAGCACTTTTTGGAACTTGGATAAAAGAAATCATTAAGTTTGGAAAGATTGATGCTACGATGCATGAAGTAATTGCTGCTGCAACGGCTTCTAATGTTCAGCTTCCAGGACACGAAACAAAGGTAAGCTTCTAACTTCTAACTGCTTTTTTGCATTGCTTTAGAGTCATAAGCAATCTTATACACTATATTGAAAGCTGTTTATATCCTTATTAACAACGAATAAGCACTTAAATCATGCAGGCTGGTACAAGTCTCCTTATTTTCAACATATAAGCTAATTGAAATAAGCGCAATCCCAGAAGCCCCATAATAATGGTTACTTATAAATGGGTCGATTTGGGTGTTTATATCAAACGGGTCAAAGTAGAAAAAAATAAATAGCTAAGCTAGAAGCGGGTCAAACGGCTGAAAGTCACCAAAAGTGTATGTTCAAAGCATATTTGCCTCCGTAATAATTTTATTTATAAAGAATTTCATATTACTATTGTACTTACTAAGATTGTTTAATAACTTGCAGAAAAAAGTGTTGACGGGTCAACACAACCTGACTCGGCCCAGCCCAACCCTCTCACGGGTGACACAGCCCACTTTTATTTACGGGTCAACCTGACCCAGCCCACTTTGACCCGTGCTAATAAAATAACCCGTTTCAAGTTGATCAAGCCTCAATGGGTAGAACAACAATGGTAAAATACATGCTACTTTTTTACGCCAAACTACTTCTAAGTGCTTATTATCTTATCCTTTAAGCACATATGCAGTTAAACAGTAGCAATACTGCTGTTTAACTGAACCCGAATCTTAACTATGAACATGAAACAGTTGGTTGCACGCAAGCTAGCAACAGTACGAAATGCAGATTCTATTGCTGTCATGAGTGAAGGTAGTGTAATCGAACGAGGGTCCCTTACTCATCTAATCGATAGCAACACGGGTCACTATGCTCGATTAGTGAAACTTCAAAGACAGTTTAGCTCATTCAACGAGAATGAAAGCAACACTCCATAAGCTGCAAGAAGTAGTGCTTCCAGATTAAGTACTGCAAAATCAAGCCTGTGAATATTTGAGTCACCAACAACTTTCAACGACTCACGATCCTTATCATCATCAATGCGCACCCCACCTTCATTTTCTCGATTAATTTCCTTAAACTCATCCGAATGTAAACAAGCATTGGTCTGGAGTCTTGAATCAGCTGCATTTGGAGCAGTTCAACTCGTTTATGCATCAAGAATCCGAGGAATGATGCCGGCTTTCTTTTTACCAAATCACGACGAAATGAACAACCGAATTAAAACATACTGTATTCCATAATTTCTGTTCATTCTCAGTAATTTCTGTTTTAATAAGCTTATTACAGCATTATAACTTCGCATACAAGGGTGAAAATTAAACCCAAAGGATCCGGTTAAAGATGTCGGAAAAGATACTACCATTCGAACCATCTTGGTTCAACAAAGACGCTAATTACAGTGGGGCCCTGTGTTCAAGGCTAAGTAACGGCTATGATGGTCAAGTCTTTAGTAGCAGATAGAATGTCGCTGTTAATCCAAACTACGTCTGGTGTCTTGATAGCTATGGTTATGGGTTTGATAGTGGCTTGGAAACTCGCACTTGTTATGATTACGGTTCAACCACTAACGATAATTTGTTTCTACATGAAAAAAGTATTGCCGTCTACAATGTCAGCTAACTTTCTATAGTCTAAAAACTGAAGTACTCAAATCGCAGTTGAGGCAGTTTATAAACATAGGATTGTGACATCGTTTGGTAGTTTAGGGATCGTTTTACAGATTTTCAACAAAGCTCAAGATGGGCCGAGACGTCAGAGAGGGAAAAGGCGTGGTTAGCGGGTGTAGGAATTGGTTCAGCTCAAGGGTTAATGTTTAATTGTTGAGCGTTGGATTTTTGGCATGGTGGGAGGTTGGTTAATTTGGGACAGATCGGCTGGGGATGTTTTTAAGACATTTATTATATTGATTAGCATGGGAAAGGTGATAGCTGATGCTTGGAGTATGACATCAGATATAGCTAAAGGATCGACACCTGTTGCTTCCGTTTTTTCAATTCTTGATCGCCAATCATTGATCTTGAGCAATGTTAATGTAAGTAACCACGTAAATCTCTTACTTTTTTTGATGCTTTATAGCTGATTATCTGATTCTCATTATTCTATTCAGGGCGAAAATGACACTAGTGGACTGAAGATGGTAAAACCGAGTGGTAAAAAATCGATTTTGCATACCCGGGTCTACCCGAGACCCAGATTTTACGGGACATTTGAGATGACGGCGTTTTGTAAATACAAGTGTAAAACAAAAGCGGAACTTCCTCATCAAATTTAAAGCTGCAGTTAATGTTTATGTTGTTCGCAACAATCTCGCTCCCCGAGTCCCTTTTGAAATAACAAGTCCAAAACAGTAACAATGTATAATTATCTAATCAATAGGATATGACACGATATTGGTAAACGCTGATATTATTTATTACCTAAAGCTCTTGTTTCGACTTAAAACATCTGATAAAAAAAAAGAGTAAACTGCAAAATAGATTCATGTGGTTTACACTTTTTGCCACTTTACATCCCTGTCAGAAACTATTGGCAAGATACATCTCCCGTTAGGCAAACGTTTGACACATTACATCCTTAGTCCCAAACGTCGTTAGTGTTTAGTCCTAACTGACGTTAAGTGGGAAAAATGAGCGGTATTAATGTCTTTGTACCTATAAGAGGGATGTATTTTACAGATTACTTTACCTATTTTAAGAGGGATGTATTTTGCAAATTACTTTTATACTTTACTTTTTTTTTTAAAATTACTATTACTACTACTGCTACTGGTCCTGCTACTGCTACTACTACTGCTCTACTGCTGCTGCTGCTGCCTGCCACTGCTGCTACTACCACCACCACCACCACCACCACCACCACTAATACTACTAATACTACTAACTACCCACTACCACTACCCACCACCACCACCTACTGCTACTGCTGCTGCGACTACCCTACCACTACCACTACCACTACTAACTACTACTACTACGAACTACCCACTACCACTACCATTACCACTACCACTACCACCACTACCACTACCCACCACCACCACACTACCCACCACCACCACCACTACCACCTACTGCTACTGCTGTTGCTGTTGCTACCCCTACCCCCACCGACGCCGCCGCCACCACCACTACTACTATTATTATTATTATTATTATTATTTGTTCTTATTTTATTTTCTTACGTTTTTATCCGTTTTCGTCTGTTTTTATATGTTTTCATCCCTTTTTTTTACGTTTTCTTCCATTTTTTTACGTTTTCGTCCCTTTTTTTACGTTCTCGTCCATTTTTTTACGTTTCCCTCCATTTTTTACGTTCTCTTCTATTTTTTTTACGTTTTCGTCCGTTTTTTTTTACATTCTCTTTCATTTTTTTTACGTTTTCGTCCGTTTGTTTATGTTCTCGTCCGTTTTTTTTTACGTTTTCGTCTGTTTTTTTACGTTCTCATCCGTTTTTTTACGTTTTCGTCTGTTTTTTACGTTCTTCGGCCGTTTTTTTACGTTTTCGTCCGTTTTTTACATTTTCGTCCGTTTTTTATGTTCTCGTCCGTTTTTTACATTCTCTTCCATTTTTTTACGTTTTCGTCCATTTTTTTACGTTCTCGTCCGATTTTTTACATTATTGTCTGTCTGTTTTACGTAAAAAAAAAATGGACAAAAACATAAAAAACATAAAAAAACGTAAAAAACAAAAAAAAATGGAAGAGAACGTAAAAAAATGGAAAGTAAAAAAACTGAAAAAAACAGACGAGAACGTAAAAAAAAAGGACGAAAACGTAAAAAAAACGGACGGCAACTTAAAAAAACTGACGAAAACGTAAAAAAACGGACGAAAACGTTAAAAAATGGACGAAAACGTAAAAAATGGAAGATAACGTAAAAAACGGACGAAAACGTAAAAAAAATGGATGAGAACGTAAAAAAAAGGGACAAAAATGTAAAAAAACGGACGAAAACGTAAAAAAAATGGATGAAAACGTAAAAAAAATGGAGGAGAATGTAAAAACAGACGAAAACGTAAAAAAAAAATAGAAGAGAACGTAAAAAACGGACGAAAACGTAAAAAAATGAAAGAGAACGTAAAAAAACGGACGAAAACATATAAAAACGGATAAAAACAGATTAAAACGTAAGAAAATAAAATAAGAACAAATAATAATAATAATAATAATAATAATAATAATAATAATAATAATAATAGTAGTAATAATAATAATAATAATAATAATAATAATAATAATAATAATTAAAAAAAAATAAAGTATAAAAGTAATTTGCAAAATACATCCCTCTTAGAAGTAGGTAAAGTAATCTGCAAAATACATCCCTTTTATAGGTAAAAAGACATTAATACCCTTCTTTTTTTCCCACTTAATGTCAGTTAGGACTAAACACTAACGACGTTTGGGACTAAGGATGTAATGTGGCAAACGTTTGCCTAACAAGGGATGTATCTTGGCAATAGTTTCTGACAGGGATGTAAAGTGCCAAAAGGTGTAAACCACATGGATGTATTTTGCAGTTTACTAAAAAAAAAAAAAAAAAAAAAAAAAAAAAAAAAAAAAAAAGCTGAAATTAAATACTAGTAGAAGAATAAGGATTCTACAAAGATGACAACCTGTTTCAAGGCATCAATTTTAACTTCTGTTTGAGAGATAGATGTGTAAAAATAAGGACAATGCATTCGGCCTAACTCAAAGTGTTCCAAATGTATCCGTCCCCCCGAGTTAAATCATCCAAACGGGCAGGCCAACATCATTTGGTGTCAACTAAGCAAATGTGGGTTCTATCCAAAGTAGATGTGTAAAAAGGGTAAAATTGGCGCACCAACATCACCAGCAAAGCTTAAGAGAATACATGTCATTCAATTTCTTCAATACTGGATTTTTCGGACGATTCTTGTCTTTACCCGTCTCATACCCTCCAACTTGATTTGGTGTCAATTTCAACTTTTTTCCCAACTCGGCTCGTGATAAACCGCTCCTACTCCTCGCGTTTGTAAAAAGGTCTTGCACACTACCAACGTTAAGTAACGGAAACCCCCCTCCTACTCTCGTAGCAGCTTCTTCTATTTGTCCACTTGACGCCAATGTCGAAGCTGCTTCTGCTTCTTGCGAGTGGGCCCTGGTGAAAGTACAGAAATAGTATTAGAGTATTCCTAATGATGACAAGTAATGCTGTCAATTTGTTTCGTTATGTGAAAGTGTTTTGTAAAATAAGATTGTCTCACATAAGCCAATCTAGAAAATTAAATTGAACAAATTATTTAATATACTTTCGACATTCTAAGAATTATGAATCAAATAATATAGTTTATACCGTGGCTTCTCAAGATCTTGGTGCTGATGCAGGATAGAGACATTGTCGGCACACCATCCCGAATTTTTTATCAATTCTTTCAGCACCTGCTCATCGAGTACTTTCGGAGCTACATACGGTTCGCGGTCCTTCCTGGCTACTGCAGAAATTTTTTCCCAGTCGTTAATCAACATCCACATCCATGCAAGAAGCACCTGATAATCTTCTTTTTTGAACTCGACAAAAATAGGCCTAAAACGGGCCGCTTCACAGATACAAATCACAACTGTTCCCAAGTAAGTCCCACAAGCGTGAGTATCAAGATCAAGTGTTCTGGATATGTATTCAATCGCTTTCTTGAAATGGCCATTGCCAACAAGCACTTTCTTAGCCACAAAAAATAAGTAATTTTCTTTAAAGCCTAAATACTTTGACTTTAGAAACCGTCTGGGTAGCTTCCCGTTATCAACCCCAAATTCATAAACGCGTTTCCCATCAACTTCAAGAGCAAGACAATAAACATCACTGATTCTTAAAATGGCCTTAAGATGTTCATCTAAGGCAACTTTTAAGTATACATGTTATCAACCCCAAATTCCTTGGTGCCTCTAATATTGTCTTGATCACAACTTCAACTAATTTCTTATAATCTCCGTCATACACAATTTCTACAAGATTTTTAAGACAAGGATCAACCTCATCTTCATCTTCAAATGTGGTCTTTTCCGCGAATCTCGAACGGCGTTGCATTTGGAAATGGGGATTTATTTGGGGGAAATGATATTGAACCGAGGGTTTTGAGTTCAGGGATTGATTCGGTTCAAAGGGAGCCAAAAATTTGCTTTCTCTCCTAAAAGCAAATAAAAGAACAAATAAGACACCACCACTTACCTTCTCTTATGCAGTAAGGAATTTAGAATATTTTTTAAAATTAGCTGTCTCTTTAATAAAGCAATGCTCTTTACTTATGAATTCAAAACAAGCTTAAAAGTTAACATTAAAACTTAGGGATAATTAATTTATAAAAGTGTTTCTTTATACGGAAGATACTAAATTTTATCTTTTGAATGAGTCTAATTTTATGTAATCGTATCCATCAATCCATCATTCAATTATCATTCATAATTCGTATCATTCATCCACCAATTCGTAAGAAAACGAATAAACGCCTGGACCCTCAACAACTATTCACTCAATTATCATTCATCATTTCCGTTCAATTCAAATTGAAATTCGTATACGAACGAAAGAACACGTGGACCTACTCATCAATTATCGTTTCATCACGATTCAATTCATTAAAATTGCAGGTATCTTTCGCCCGTGATTTTCGCGTTATTTCTGTTATCAGAGCAAGGAAGATAGTTAAGAAGAGTTATGAAGAGCAAGGAAGAGCCATGTTTTACCTTAAGACAAGGAACTTTTTTTTTTTTTTTTTTTTTTTTTTTTTTTTTTATTTTATTTTATTTTATTTTACTATTATTATTATTTTTTTATTATTATTATTTTTAAGTTTTGAGGGTTATGATAAAAAGTGAGGTACACCCTTTTACCTTGAGCCAAGGAACTGAAATGGGTTGTGAATGAAATGGTGAGAAATAGTAGAGAAATTGTTAAATGTTGAAGTAAATGAAGGTTGTGACCACAACCCATTTGTGGATATAGTGATGATGATGTGTGTTAACGGAAGGATTTAGTGAGTCAAATGTATGGGAGATATAGTGAAAATGAAGTGATCTTGAAAAGGGTGTGTTTGTGTGTATGTGGGGAAATGAGGGTTTTGAATTTAGGTTTTGATTTGGGGGAAATGAGAGTTTTGAGTTCAGGGTTTTGATTTGGGGGAAACGAGTGTTTTGAGTTCACGGTTTTGATTTGGGGATACGAGGGTTTTGAGTTCAGGGATTGATTTGCGAAAATGAGGGTTTTGAGTTTAGGGTTTTGATTTGGGGAAATGAGGGTTTTGAGTTCAGGGTTTTGATTTGGGGGAAATGCGGGTTTGAGTTCAGGGTTTTGAGTTGGGGGAAATGAGGGTTTTTAGTTCAGGGTTTTGATTTGGGGAAAATGAGGGTTTTGAGTTCAGGGTTTTGATTTGGGGGAAATGAAGGTTTTGAGTTCAGGGATTGATTTGGGGAAATGAGGGTTTTGAGTTCAGGTTTTGATTTGGGGGAAATGAGGGTTTTGAGTTCAGGGTTTTGATTTGGGGGAAACGAGTGTTTGAGTTCACGGTTTTGATTTGGGGTAGGGCTGAGCATCGGGCCGGATCCCGACCCGTCCCGACCCGACAAATACCGATACCGAAACATGCAGAAATTACAAACCGATACCGAACCGATTAGAAGTCGGGTCGGTTCGGGCTCAATCGGTACAATCGGTTTCGAATTCGGGTATAAGCAGCCAAGCCCGAAAATAAAATAAAAAAGTAACCCAGTAGCATATCCAACTTGGAGATCTAGTAGGCAGTAGCAGATCCAAGCACAAAATTACAAATTACAAATTACAAAATTACAAAATTACAGTTTGCATCACAAAATTACATATTACATGTTCAAATACAAATACAAATCCACTTTTACAAAAAATCCAGTAGCAGATCCAAGCACCAAATGTCTTCATGAAAGATATGCATCATCGATCTATAATTAAATAGATCTCACTATCTCAGCCATCATTCTTTTATACTTTATAATAAAGCATTAGCATATAGTAGATAATTGTTACCTCCAAACTTCCAAGAACAGCTGAAGGTACTTCAACTAAATCTTTCATATTTCTTTCCGGCAGGATAACTCTCTTAAGCCCATAGCGGTGTGCTGCCAACACCTATCAAAACAGGCGGAGTGGGTCAAGTCAAACAGCTAACTTTATAGTTTTCCAAACAGATTGGGTTGACACTTATTTGCCATTTTCATATTGAGTTCAATAATCAGTAGATATAATGATGGAGATTGGAGAGTTGTGTAGATCTGACTTCTGAGTTGGGATAATTTTTGGAGAGAGAGAGAGTGGACTATGGAGTTGGTAGGTAGTGAAAAGGTTATATATAAAAGGGAATCGGGATACTCGGTTTTGTCGGGATAATGTCGGTTTTTAACCCGACCCGACCCGACCCGAAACCGACTTTTACTAAAAATTAAAACCGACTCCCGACCCGACTTTCACTAATTCGGTATCGGGACACTCGGTTTCGGTCGGTTTTTGGGGATTTTTCGGTTTCGGTCGGTTTTGCTCACCCCTAATTTGGGGATACGAGGGTTTTGAGTTCAGGGATTGATTTGCGGAAATGAGGGTTTTGAGTTTAGGGTTTTGATTTGGGGAAATGAGGGTTTTGAGTTCAGGGTTTTGATTTGGGGGAAATGAGGGTTTGAGTTCAGGGTTTTGAGTTGGGGGAAATGAGGGTTTTGAGTTCAGGGTTTTGATTTGGTGAAAATGAGGGTTTTGAGTTCAGGGTTTTGATTTGGGGGAAATGATGGTTTTGAGTTCAGGGTTTTGATTTGGGGGAAATGAGAGTTTTGAGTTCAGGGTTTTGATTTGTGGGAAATGAAGGTTTTGAGTTCAGGGTTTTGATTTGGGGGAAATGAGGGTTTTGAGTTCAGGGTTTTGAATGAGTGTTTTGAGTTCAGGGTTTTGATTTGGGGGAAATGAGGGTTTTGAGGTCATGGTTTTGATTTAGGGGTTTTGAGTTGAGGGTTTTTGTAAGGGTTTGTAAAAACACAAATGTGATAAACGACGACGTCGCTCTTGAACGAAGGTAATACAGTAATTTTTTATTTTGGAAAACTCTCAGAGACGAAAGGAGAATTCAAGAAATGTAAGAAAATTGTCAAAGACTAGGGGTACACATAAAATTGCATTTTTTTTCTTTCTTTTCTATTTAATCTCACATCTATACTATCTATAAAATAAAAATTGTCAAACTTGAAAAGTGAAAAAATACAGTTATGGCCAAACTTAAAAAGTTGAGTCATCTATCTAAGAAAACTTATGAAATAATTTTAAATTAAAATGTATTTAAGTTATATACTAATTAGTCAAAGCATACACCACAATTTTCAGGAAAAATATACAAAACCAATTTTCGGATCTAACCGGGTTTCGAAAATATAAAAACCGGTTTTATTTGACCCGTTTTTTTGATCGGAATTGATTCAACCGGTGGAACCGACCGAGTCGAACCGGGTTTCAAAACATTATGTTTAATCCCCAAATCCTCAAACTTTTATTATTTTTCGTTTATAACCATAAACTTTTTTTATCGCTACAACTATCTGCAGCTATAAAATCTCGTTGCTATGCATGGGCACTCGTCTAGTATAATAAAACAATATATACATTGATTTTTCAATTGCCCAATTGAAAGTCAAAATTCGCTTCAGTTTGATCAAACATATCTAAATTTCATCCAACAAAAACAAATATACATAAAAACACATGCATTGATTAAAAAAAAAAAAAAAAAAAAAAAAAAAAAAAAAAAAAAAAAAAAAAAGTAATTAATAAAATTTTAACTGTTTAATTTGAAATAACTTTTACTAACCAACTAATACACTAACTTGAAGATACTTAATGCAACACAATTACCAAACCGACATTATAAAACAAGCTAAACAATGTTGTGCCTAATTTACCAAACTACCCTTAGGAGTACAAGTCAAAACATCTAACAATCTCTGCCTTGTCTTTAACTCCTAAATTGCCGGTGTTCATTTCCATTATCAACGAAACTTGCTCAAAGTAACCATTTTCGTAAACGATTGTCTTTGGTTCCTATCTTCTTCACTCTCAATTTTCTTTTAGTACGAATTAAGTGATAACAAACATCTATGTGTTCAGTCCGGTCATGGTATACTTAGTCTTTAGCCAAACAAATAGCATACATGCTATCACAAAACAAAGTTGCTTGATCTTGAGGGAAACCAAGATCTTCAATCAAAACTTTCAACCAAATTCCTTCTCTAGATACTTGTAACCACTGGTAAAATTTCACCCTGTACTAAGTTAATATAATATTCTAAATAAAGGATACTTATAAATATATATATATATATATATATATATATATATATATATATATATATATATATATATATATATATATTATATATATATATATATATATATATATATATAAGATTAAACGTAATCAGTTTATCTGATCACCACGACTAACTAATGTGACGTAACTCACATCCTCAATAAACGTGCTCACACGCAGACCAACACTAATGCGCTTTATTGTTTGTTTCACATAAACATCTTTATATGACAAGTAACAAAGTTTTCAATTTTTATTTGTCATTTTACGTTAATTCGTTAACGTACGATTATTAAACGTTCAAACTAAACGTTTATTATCTAATAGAGTTCTCACAAAACCCCTAAAGTGCACTATAACCCCTAAAGTACATTGAGGACCCCTAAAGTGCAAACTCTAAAGAATAAAACCCTAAAGCTAATGTACAAACCCTTAAAGCACGGAAACCTAAACTTTACCTTGATTCCCGTTACAAGCCCTAAACTCATAATTCAATGATTTTATGTGATAAAATCACAAACCCTAACCAATATGTACATGATTTCCATAAAATATAAATGTATAACTCTCTCAAGCACATGTACAAATCCTTAATGCATAAAAACCTAACATTAATATAAATCTCATTATAAACCTTAGTGTACTTACTCTAAAACACATAATACAAGACCTTTATGCACTAACCCTAAACCTAATTTTCTTATAATTCAAACCTATAGTACAAGTCCCTAAAACCTATAGTACAAGTACCTAATGAATGAAAAAATAAAAACTATATTTTTACTTCACTAAACTTATCTAAACCTAACTAGACTTAAAATCTCCGTCATATACAATTTCTACGAGATTTTTAAAACAAGGATCAACCTCATCTTCATCTTCAAATTTGGTCTTTTCCACGAATTTCGAACAGCGTTGCATTTGGAAATGGGGATTTATTTGGGGGAAATGATATTGAACCGAGGGTTTTGAGTTCAGGGATTGATTTGGGGAAATGAGGGTTTTGAGTTCAGGGTTTTGATTCGGGGGAAATGGGGGTTTTGAATTCAGGGTTTTGATTGGGGGAAATGAGGGTTATGAGTTCAGGGTTTTGATTTGGGGGAAATGAGGCTTTTGAGTTCAGGGTTTTGATTTGGGGGAAATGAGGCTTTTGAGTTCAGGGTTTTGATATGGGGGAAATGAGGGTTTAGAGTTCAGGGTTTTGATTTGGGGGAAATGAGGGTTTTTAGTTCAGGGTTTTGATTTGGGGGAAATGAGGATTTGAGTTCAGGGTTTTGATTTAGGGAAATGAGGGATTTGAGTTCAGGGTTTTGATTTGGGGGAAATGAGGGTTTTGAGTTCAGGGATTGGTTTGGGGAAATGAGGTTTTGAGTTCAGGGTTTTGATTTGGGGGAAATGAGGGTTTTGAGTTAAGGGTTTTGATTTGGGGGAAATGAGGCTTTTGAGTTCAAGGTTTTGATTTGGGGTAAATGAGGGTTTTGAGTTCAGGGTTTTGATTTGGGGAAATGAGGGTTTTGAGTTCAGGGTTTTGATTTTGGGGAAATAATCTTTTTGAGTTCAGGGTTTTGATTTCGGGGAAATGAGGGTTTTGAGTTCAGGGTTTTGATTTAGGGGAAATGAGGGTTTTGAGTTCAGGGGTTTGATTTGGGGGAAATGAGGGTTTTGAGTTCAGGGTTTTGATTTGGGGGAAATACGCATTTTGATTTCAGGGTTTTGATTAGGGGGAAATGAGGGTTTTGAGTTCAGGGTTTTGATTTGGGGGAAATGAGGGTTTTGAGATCAGTGTTTTGATTTGGGGGTTTTGAGTTGAGGGTTTTTGTAGGGGTTTGTAAAAACACAAATGTAATAAACATCGACTTCGCTCTTGAACGAAGGTAATAAAGTAATTTTTTATTTTGGAAAACTCTCAGAGACGAAAGGAGAATTCAAGAAATGTAAGAAAAGTGTCAAAGACTAGGGGTACACATGAAATTACATTTTTTTCTTTCTTTTCTATTTAATCTCTCATCTATACTATCTATAAAACAAAAATTGTCAAACTTGAAAAGTGAAAAAATACAGTCATGGTCAAACTTAAAAAGTTCAGTCATCTATCTAAGGAAACTTATGAAATAATTTTAAATTAATATGTATTTAAGGTATATACTAATTAGTCACAGCTTACACCACAATTTTCGGGGAAAATATATAAAACCAATTTTCGGGTTGTTTGATGAACTCAAATAAGTACATTTTATTACTATCATTTATCCTATTAATTTGACTTGTTTTACTATATTATGTATGAGGATTGATACTTAATCGTTTACTTTTGTAATTCTCAGGTAAAAACAAGCATTTGGTGAAACTTAGCGATTTTGGACTAATAATGGAGCAAAACGTGCATAAAGTTGAAGGTCTACTGACATGGACAAGATCAAGTCAATTCTGCTCCAGATGCGCCGCATCTCACTCTCGACATGCGCCGCATCTCTATCAAGATATCACCAGATACGATCCAAGATACAAGAGGACATGCGCCGCATCTAATCATGGAGTTACGCCGCATCTTCTGGCGGTGTACGAATATTCCTGAATATTATAATCTTGGACCCCACGCGAAGTTAAGTACATGCGCCGCATCTACTTAGTAGATGCGCCGCATCTTCCCTCAGACAGAAACTATAAATACCCCGTAGACCAGACGAATTAAAAGTTCCGAAAAAACCCTAAAACCGAAGACCAAACAGGAGGAACAAAGGACGAATTCAGTCAAGGAGGCAGCACAAGACACACCCAAATCAAAGATACAAGAGCTGTAAGAAGGTGCTGCATGTGTTTAATTCATTAAGTAGTTTTGTTTTATTGTGTTAGCAAACTTTAATTCATCAGGATTGGTGGCTTGTGTAATGTGAAAACGAAAGATTGCACTCCCTTTAATACTTGCTTTCCCATCAATTAAAGTTTATATGTTGATGTCTTTGGTTACTACTTATTAGTGCATTGATAACCTCTGTGTTTATTAGTGGCTTGCGGGCATTTGACTGCGGGACATAATGTGGCTCCCACGGTTATTACTAAATTGATCACTTAGGAATAACTTTTAGACATAAGTAATCATTAAGGATTTACTCGCCGATAAGATTAGGACCAACGAGAAAGGGTTAACTACATACACTTCATATAAAGCTATCAATAAAACAAGTGACAATCTACTTAATCATAAGGACAGCCCTCTTATTGTCTCGAGTATTTATCTGTGTACGTGTGTGCTACTTGCTGATTCGTGCCTTTTGGTTTATTTTATTATTTAATTGCAAACAAACCGTGCCAGTCTCTCAGGCTGAAACCCCTTGCGTTAGGATATTAAAATACTGATTAGAATAACTAGATAATACGTTCCACTCTTAGTGATCGACACTCTACTTACCATTATCTTCATACTGACCGGGTACACTGCTCGTTAAGTGTGTGTGTTATTGATAAGTCGGCTAAATATAAATTTAAAACTTGAGTAGGCATTAAAACTGCTAAACCGCAACGACACATCACGCGCATCAAGTTTTTGGCGCCGCTGCCGGGGAGTGAATTGTTATTATCTGTTAATTTAATTAGTATTTTAATTAGGTTTTTCTTTTTATTAGATTAATTGCATCATTGTACTATTTTGCATATTTGTTGTATTGTGTGTTAATTGTTTTCTTTTATTTTTGTGTGTTTATTTTCGTTTGTGTGTTTAATTTTTGTTTTTATTTTTCATATTTTTCTGTTCTGCTATCGTTGTACTGTGCTAAATCAAACGATACGGCGCATCTGATCTCTCAGATACGGCGTATTGCGTTTAATTTTTTTAATACAACGCGTTTAATTAATTCGATACGACGCATCTTTTCCCCAAGATACGGCGTATCTGTTTTTAATAAGAAAATTTTTCTAAGCGATAAAGTAATACGACGCATCTGCTTTAGCAGATACGGCGTATCTGTTTTCGATAAAAAAAAATTTTTCTAAACGTTAACGCCATACGACGCATCTGCTTTCGCAGATACGGCGTATCTATTATTTTAATTAAAAACAGTTTGCGAATTATTAAACAGATACGGCGTATCGATCTCTGTCGATACGGCGCATCTGTCTGAATCAAAAAATCGATATTTATTTTTAAACGTAACGGAAATACGGCGCATTAACTTTTGTTAATACGACGAATATAATTTGATAAATATAGTTGATTTTTGATATTTACCTTGATCGGTCAGCTACTCTCGTGTGCAAGTTGTTTATTTTCAGGATAAATGATGACTCGAGCATCACCAAGAAAGATTACATTCTGAACTAAACCGAGAGATGATTGCTGGAGTGATCAAAACGTAACCTCTTCGATTATTCAACCAGCCCTAAGGGAAGTCCTCTCCACTATAACCTCAGTTTTATTATCCACATTATACGTCTAATTCAAATCGTAATCTTAATTACGCACGCTTAAAAACGATATTTGTTCCTAACCTCGGAATAAATCCTTATCCACTAAAAAATAAGATTACAATTATTAATGAAACGTTTATGCCTATTGCTCTTATTTTGAATTCATCTATATGGTGTGCCGTTTAACCCAAATTTGATGTATAAGGAACTGTGTTGCGGAGGCCAAGGTACGTTCTTCATTTAAATTTCGTTAACTAACATAGAGATACGGCGGATCTAAATATCCAAAGCGCCGTATCCCTGACCAACTAGGACTTATTGACTAGTCAACGAAATTAAATAGATACGGCGCATCCCAATTTTCTAATACGGCGCATCGTGTCGCCCTATAAATACGACGGGAATGCGCCGCATAAACACACACAGTTAAGAACACGCACTAAAATTATACTCGAATCCGATCATTCTTCTTTAATCCACCTCTAATCCGATCTAGAATCTTTCTCCTAATCATCAAATTAAGGTAATTACTCAATTTCGATTTAATCTTGTTTAGAACGAAAATTAGGGTTTATATGATTGAATCGATTCGTGCTTAAATGATATAGAGATATGATTAGGATTTGCTCTATATGGTTTCCCCTGTATTTAATTTGCATGAGTAATTGAACTTATAACCTAATTTGATTTAACCGAAAATTTAGGTTTTGGGTTTGATTTTGAATATTTAGCGGGAAGGCGAATTAGCAGTGGTAGATTGAGATATTAGAACTGATATAAGGAGCATATAATACTGTGATATTTAGTGGTAGTTTACGTCACGGATACGGATTCTTGAAAAACGTGCCTAACCCTTTATTTTGTACTGATATGCTTTTAGATGCGGCGCATCTAGGTTGATTAATGCGGCGTAACGACCTATTTCAAAATTGATAAAATTATAGATACGCCGTATTGATTGATCTAGATACGACGCATCTCAATACGCCGTATCTATTGTCTTACACCGCATCTCTTATACTTTATACAGATACGCCGCACTGATTAAATCAGATGCGCCGTATCTACCTATTTTGCAGACTGTTTACTGACTGTGAATATCTATTTCAGATGGCACTACCAGAGGTCACACTTAGGCATCAGTGGCTACAATTTGAGAACATGGGACTTACTCCTGCCGCTCTAGAGGATTACTTGCATAGGCTTGACTCGATTTACTTCAAGAAAATATTCAGAGTCCAGGTTTTGAATTTTGACGATGTGGGGTTGATCGGTGGTGGACATGCAGCTGAGAGTTTACATCATCGGATGGAGATGGTAGTTGTTGGAGACGATGAGGAGGCGGTGTTTAGGTCTAGTGCTTGGGAGAGACTATTTAGGATTGACGAGCCTCTGATTAGGGAGCTTATGCTGGAGTTCTTTAGCACGATTCATTACAGGGAGACGGATATGGAGATTGATACAGCTGACACACTGGTGTTTAGGTTAGGAGGTGTGCATAGGCAGATGTCGATGAGGCAGTTTATTTTGGCCATGGGGCTACACACTGAGGAGGAGCTTGGATCTGCTGGGTTTGCCAGATACTGGGCTGAGAGTTTACGGGTTGTCCCTGACAGAGGGGTATTCAGTGACTACTGGGTTAGGATTTCTTCGATGGGTGACATCGTTACTTCCACCCCATCCTACACATTGATCAGAGAGCCGATGAGGCGGCTATGCCACCGTTTGATTGCACTCACCATCGCTGGGAGGGGTCAGTCACCTGAGAAGGTGACCACTCTGGACCTCTTCCTCTTGAGGAGTATGGATGAGGGGATGTCGGTAAACATCCCCCACTTTTTAGCGCACTACCTCCACCGATCTGCTGCAGGGAGAGATCGGAGGAGCCAGATGACTGGCGGGCATTTTGTTTCGAGGCTGGCCCGCCATTTTGGAGTTATTGGAGCAGAGATCCCAGCGGGGCTGGAGGTTATTGTGGCCCGTCTCCCGGTTATCGATAGGGACTATTTGGTTAGACTCGGGATCTGCCAGGTGGCTGCGGGAGGCCACTTTTGGGCAGCATTAGGGCCCGCCAGAGCTGCAGGGCCAGAGGCGGAGCAGGGAGGACCTCAGGAACCTCCGGCTGCTGCTCCTGCCGACGAGGAGGTGCCACAGGCACCAGTGCCCCCACGCACCATTGGTCAGAGACTTGAGGCAGTCGAGGGAGAGTTGAGAGCCCTGAGGAGAGACTCAGAGTGGGTGGTCATGAGTGTGAGCAGACTATTAGAGCAGCAGGGTATTACACACGTTCGTCCAGATGGTACTGAGGTTGCGGGAGTGACACGTGCATACGAGCGCAGAGTCCGCCAGAGGACTGATGGAGCCAGCACTTCCGGGACCCATCCAGACGACCACACTCACCCATGACCTTACTCTCTTGATTTCATAGACATTGTTCCACACATTATTATTACTTTTTGGATTGTACTAATCACTATTCTTATATTTATATTTAATGTTTCAGTTTATATTTCTTGTTATATTTGATGAAGACTGGCATTAAGTTCAGCATGAGAGTACGAGAGGACGTATGAGATTAAACCGTGGAACGAGTCATTTTACAACAGACTGTTATCAGTCTGTTTGATTACTACATGCGCCGTATCTGCTTAAACAGATGCGAAGCATCCTATCCTTTACTTCGTTTTATTTTGTTTCCAGGCCGCATGAGGATACGGCGCATCTCAATTCTGAGATGCGACGCATCTCCTGCAATGGTCATATCTTATTTTATTTTTCTGCATTTTTATTTTCGACTTTAAAACTATTTATCAGTTTAATTTTAATGCGGCGCATCCCTGGTTAAGGATGCGGCGCATCTTTATTCTGATCCGTATTTATTCCAGGCTCGATACGGCGTATCTTCTTCAATAAGATACGGCGCATCGACTGACCTGATGATTTTCAGTTTTAATTTTTAAGTTTTATTTTTCCTAACTACTAATGTGTTATGCAAGTTGAACCTTTCTTATCTTAGGTGTGTTTTAAAGTATTGGTGGTATTATAGTTTCCTGGATTTTCTGTGGATACATCAAGTATGAAGCTTTAACGTTCTAATCCACAAGAAGTTGATTTTTGCTCTTATACTAATGGAGGATCATACTGAGCAAATCTCAGGGGAGTTTTTCTGTTCTAATTCTTTTAATTTCCAGTTTTTAATCTTTTATACAAACAACGAGGACGTTGTTTAACTTAAGTGGGGGGATTGGAGAATTAGAACACTTAACAATTACTTGTCCTAAACTTTTTCAAAAATTATGCTTAAAATGTGCTTAATATATCAAACTTAAAATTTTTTTTAGCATGTTTTTGTTTAAGATCTAAGTTGCATAACTGCACACATGACGTTATTTTCAAAAATTGTGATTTTTCAAAATTCACAAATCTATGAGTGTGCCGGTGACTTGTAAACTTTAGAACTTGGCTTGTATACTATTCGAGACCACCATAATGAGTATTATTAATATAATTGGAGTGACTTGTCTAACTTGGTAAATTTCTAGGATTACACCCAAATAGCCTTATATGTTATGTGTTATTAACTAACTACACTGGTTAGTTAACCCCCGTATAAACCTTTTGTTACTCTCATTTTTAGAGTAAGATACCCCTAGAAAAACCCTCAGAGCCATTCCTTTCGTTTCTTACACCTATGTTTAAAATGTTTCGTTACACCCTTACACCTTAGCCTACCCTGTAGATTAGAATCCGTGGTTGGTTGATTGCTATAGGCAAAGTGTGTTTCCTTACATTACCTGTGTTCGCGTGCGTAATTCATTATCTATGGTTAGGTCGGGAAATTGCACAATGCAATTGGAGTGAAAGTAAATATTGTATATTTTGGAGTTTATTTTTCGTGTGTTTACTACTTTCACTATTACCATTATTTCAGAAGTCATGAAAAGTATGGAAAAATTATCCGGAAAGAAAGTTATAGTGATGTGGTGAAATTTTACACATCTATGTTTATGTTTGAAAAAAAAAAAAAAAAAAAAAAATCGAAAAAATGAGAAAAGAAAAAGAAAGAAAAAGAGTTGGATGTTTATTTTAAGCCAACTTATGTAAAGTTATGTAAGTGGTCGATATCACCACTATTTGTTGTACTATATCTATGGATTGAATGGGAATTGGCAGTTATGGGAACGCCAATTAAGGTTTATTCTTTGATTAAGATCTTGTTGAGTATAATTCGTGTCTACCTAAAGCGTGTGTTTCAAGTGTTAAAGCGTGAGTTATTCGATGATATGAGTCTTATTCATGGGATGGTTGGGATAGTGATTAACCACACTTAGGATTTTAATTTATTTGTTTTGTTTATTTTTATTTTTGCACCAATTTATATCCCAAATGTTATCCATGCCCTTTATTATTCTTTATCCAACCAAACCTTTGATTTATTGAGATTGGGGATTTGAGCAATCTTAAGTATCGTAGTCGTGGATTCGGCTATGTATTTATGATTTTGTCGCCCTTTTTGATATATTATTATTGGTGAAGTTTGGACCTATCTTTAGCCTATTCGAGTTAAGGATTTGAGCAATTGCAAGTATCGTGTTCGTGGATTCGATCATGTATTTGTGATTTTGTCGCCTTTTCTGGAATTTGAGATCGATAGTGAAAGAGAATAATTAACCCTTAAGCCTAAAAAACCCTTTTTACCGCTTTAGACTTGTTGCTCCTTAGCTTTAGTGGTGGAGATGTGTATAATTGCCAAGCTTATGATAGAATATTCGTCGCGACTGGACAGTTAAACGATTAGATTTGATTTTATCGACTTATTTTATTTTACTTCTAATTCGTTAGGTGTTTAGTTGTGTGATTATGAAATAAACGAATACATGCTTAAATATAAAAATAAATCCTAACATCTTTTAGGATACATTTTCATAAAAGAAATTCTAAGGTTTACTTGGGGACAAGTAAAGTTCAAGTGGGGGGATATTTGATGAACTCAAATAAGTACATTTTATTACTATCATTTATCCTATTAATTTGACTTGTTTTACTATATTATGTATGAGGATTGATACTTAATCGTTTACTTTTGTAATTCTCAGGTAAAAACAAGCATTTGGTGAGACTTAGCGATTTTGGACTAATAATGGAGCAAAACGTGCATAAAGTTGAAGGTCTACTGACATGGACAAGATCAAGTCAATTCTGCTCCAGATGCGCCGCATCTCACTCTCGACATGCGCCGCATCTCTATCAAGATATCACCATATACGATCCAAGATACAAGAGGACATGCGCCGCATCTAATCATGGAGTTACGCCGCATCTTCTGGCGGTGTACGAATATTCCTGAATATTATAATCTTGGACCCCACGCGAAGTTAAGTACATGCGCCGCATCTACTTAGTAGATGCGCCGCATCTTCCCTCAGACAGAAACTATAAATACCCCGTAGACCAGACGAATTAAAAGTTCCGAAAAACCCCAAAACCGAAGACCAAACAGGAGGAACAAAGGACGAATTCAGTCAAGGAGGCAGCACAAGACACACCCAAATCAAAGATACAAGAGCTGTAAGAAGGTGCTGCATGTGTTTAATTCATTAAGTAGTTTTGTTTTATTGTGTTAGCAAACTTTAATTCATCAGGATTGGTGGCTTGTGTAATGTGACAACGAAAGATTGCACTCCCTTTAATACTTGCTTTCCCATCAATTAAAGTTTATATGTTGATGTCTTTGGTTACTACTTATTAGTGCATTGATAACCTCTGTGTTTATTAGTGGCTTGCGGGCATTTGACTGCGGGACATAATGTGGCTCCCACGGTTATTACTAAATTGATCACTTAGGAATAACTTTTAGACATAAGTAATCATTAAGGGTTTACTCGCCGATAAGATTAGGACCAACGAGAAAGGGTTAACTACATACACTTCATATAAAGCTATCAATAAAACAAGTGACAATCTACTTAATCATAAGGACAGCCCTCTTATTGTCTCGAGTATTTATCTGTGTACGTATGTGCTACTTGCTGATTCGTGCCTTTTGGTTTATTTTATTATTTAATTGCAAACAAACCGTGCCAGTCTCTCAGGCTGAAACCCCCTTGCGTTAGGATATTAAAATACTGATTAGAATAACTAGATAATACGTTCCACTCTTAGTGATCGACACTCTACTTACCATTATCTTCATACTGACCGGGTACACTGCTCGTTAAGTGTGTGTGTTATTGATAAGTCGGCTAAATATAAATTTAAAACTTGAGTAGGCATTAAAACTGCTAAACCGCAACGACACATCATTGTTACACCCCAAAATCTGACCTTGCGGAAGCATTAATACCAGGGGGTGCTACGGATATGGAAATCATAACACAAGGTATCAAGAAACTAATTACACATTTCATAAGATATAATTTTTACCGTGATTTCATATATAAAAATAAATCACTAGAGGTCAGAATCATTTACAGGTTTCTAGTCCCTCAAAAACAAGTCTTAATCATTATTTTGAAAACTCATTGGTTAAGTATAAATCTGCCACCTTGCTGTTCCTTGCCAAACTTTGTACTAACCTCAATACCTGAGAAAAACATGCTAAAAGTCAGCAAAGAGCTGGTGAGTTCATAAGTTTCAGTTGAAAACAAATATATCATATTTATACCCACAATTTTCATTTAAACAATTAAAATGTCACATATATGGTTTATTACGCTAGCTCTAAGTTCATGTAACCGAAGCTTTATCAGGTCTACATGCTCTAGATGCATGTAAATCATAAAAGCCCTAGCAAGTGTTTATCCCAGACACTTGAACATTGATATGGTATACGCTCATTTGCCTATAAGGTCAAACCAAACGGGGACGTTACTCCCAATAGATCTATTTATAACATTCACGCTTCCTGACCGGAATTAACAGTTCATGAAATTCGGGCAGTAAGGGACATATCAGGACTTAGGCTAACTGCGTAATAATTTTTGAATAACAGTATTATCAAACACAAAATTTAGTTTATGCATGTTTCTCACCCCAAAACAAGTAAAAGTGAAAATGGGGCTATAAACTCACCTTTGAGGGTCTGAACAATGAATGCTGTGAAATTTGGGAGTGCACGGCACCAACACGCAACCTAAATTAAATAATCATGTCTTAGTTTCAAGTATTAAATATCAAGTCGCTTCATATTTTAATTTCAATGTTTTAGTGTGTTTAGGTTGTTGTCACTTGTGTGGCTGCAAGTGCGGTCACTAGGGTCTCTCCTAAGGTGGGGTGTAACTCTACAACCGGCCTAAGGGTACAGTAATGAGGGGTTGGGATCACTAACAATCTAGGTACGAATTTAATTAATCTCAGTTGTGGTATGTACGTACATATATTGTAATGGTGTAAACTTATTCTTTATGTCCGTTTACGTTGAGTTTTCAAAATGTGACCTAACATTTGTGGTGTTTATCACTTAACTAGTAAATGACCTAAAAGTCAATACATATTGTAAATTCTTGGATCAACTTAGAACTAGAGTTTTTATTACAATTGATCTATCACGATTTATTTCTACATATTTTTAATTTAGGCTATATATATCGTCTAATTTGTTCTAGTTTGGTTTGATAGTATATTCACGCTATTACTAATGACGTTTATTACCTAATGATTTGTGAAGTCTAATATATAACGTTAACTTGAGCAATTTTTCTAGTTTCTCATCATGATCCATTTACACTACATTAGTTTAAGGTTTTATGTTTCGACAATTTTATTCAAGCTAAATGATAAATTTTTAGTGACGTTTAATTTTATCTTATTTGATTGACATCCTACGAATATAAGTGTTTACGTATTGTTATATACCTTGACGTGTGTTACGGTTTACACCTATCGTGAATCTAAGTACCATATTTTTATTACACGAGTTCATGCTAATGTATATGTATATCTCTAGTGCATGTAAAATTAATTGTGTAGTAATGTGTATATATTTAGTCTAGACGTTTTAAATTGTTTTCGTCGTGTTCAAATATTTTGGCTAAGCTAATAGAATTTCCACTTTTGCTCCCGGCTATAATAGTTTCTACATTCTTATATGCTGGATAATTCTCGCCAAGTTTCATATTTTGACTATTCAAGTTGTATGCAATTTAAAATGAAATTTCGTTCTTCTTTTGTCTCTCGGCTATTACCCGTCTACATGTTAGGGAGTACAAAGTATTTTTGTAACGACTATTGTTCAGTTTTTACTTGCTCGCGACCATTCTTGTTTAACTGTTTATTCAAATTGGTATATATCATTAATGGGCTGCGGCCCATGGGGTTCGAAAGGAGGGGCAATAAGGGTTGCTAATTGGGCTGGTTCTTCCTACTAGTCACATGTTATAGTGGGTTTGTCTATTGGTTTTCAGGCCCATCTTAGGTCTGAATTCAAAGGGTGTTTGTTGTGCTAAAGTTTGGGCTTCTACATAGGTTCTAACCTTTGGGCTCGGCCTGGTACTTATTACAAGGAAATTCAGGATGCTTCACAAGCAAAACTTGGGTTGTCTTCCTGGAACTCTCTTTTGGCTGAAATTGGTCATTAGCAAGGTCTAAGGCTTTCGCCTTTCTGGCTAGAATTTGAGTATTACTCACTCTATAGCCTTGGAGTCTTGGTGCGGCAAAGGTCTTTGGTTGTTGGCTTTACAGGTATGTCGACAAGAGTAGAGATGGTCCTCAAATGAGCTTATCTTCTAGGACTCCAATGTTACTACATTTCTATTTCCTTGACGCCTATTTTTCCACAAAGGATTTAGCACGTTATTCGTTTACTATCTACCTTGGTGTGTTTGCGTTGGAATGAATTGGTGATAGCTCTTTTTGGAGTTTCGGCCTATGGTTCGAATGAGAGTTTACATGATTTGAACCAAGGGTGTAACCCTCAAGTTCTGGTTCTAACTGTCACGCTATAGCTTGACCAAAATCTCCTCTACTGAGGTTGGTCACATTTGGTCTAGCATCCAACCTGAGGAAAACATTAGCGTAAGGCTCCTATTTCCTTATCGTTCTTGGTCACAAGCTAGTGACCTCCCAAATGTGCTCCTACATCCTTACTAACGAGCAAAATGGCTCGTTTCTAGTGACGTGTCCCTGGTCCTACGAATTGGGACTTAGTTTCCTAATCTATTTTAACAATAATTGGCCTAAACTAAGGTGTTTCTATCCTTGCTTCGACTTGAGGAAATCACAGTCTCATCAATCACGACGAGTTCTAGAGTTTTGCCTAGGATCCTATGCCACAATAACAACAACATCTAACAATTTTCCTTACCCAATCATCATTCACATTCGACCCAAACTAAATACCATATTTCTTAAGTTATTTTCCTCAAAATTTATTAGTGTTTCTGGGAATACAACCCGACAGAAAACTAACAAAATCCATACTTGACTTAGCTCAACACAACATCCATCCTATTCTAGTTACAACATCCCTAGGTTCGAACCATGAACCTGTGGGCTTCGAATACCTATATATAACATCAAAATTTATACTTTCCTCATTAACAACTCTTAGGTTCGAATCAAGAACCATAAAACTAGTAACTTAAATTATCATCCACTTTCCTATGCCACACTAACGACAACAACACAACAATTTTCTCAATAATCTTATTCGAACAACTAATTACCATTTTACTTAGATTTTCCTCAGAATCAATATTAGTTTCCTGGGTTTCAAATCGACAGAATATAATAACATAAACCCTTAGTTTATTCATTCGACCTAAATAAATCATATCATGAATAACCTTAAGTAAATAAGTAAACTGAATCTAACCCTTACAATGATTTCCTTGGTGGATGAACTTGGATGAGACTTAAACCCGAGAACTGCTCCACACCGATCAATCCCACCTTCCAAACCGAATCACAATACCCTCACTCTTCACCTTTCTTGAGTTTTTCTCAGATCTTGAATTAGTATTCTTGGGTGAGTTGTGATTCGATATTCCCTTGGAGGCACACTACAAAAAAAAGGCTTTCAGAGACTGAAAAATGAGTCTCCGATACACCATGATCAGTTACGAATGGTCTATCAAGGACTGATTTTGCTAGTCACTAATCAGTTACAACAGCTTAGTTACGGAAAGTGACGTTATCAACTGAAATTCAGTCCTTGTTGTAACGAACCAACGAGGACCAGAGATCAGTCTCCAAATAAAAAAAGTCAGTCCTTATTTCTAAGGGTTGGTATCATGTTATTTCAGTCCCCAATGTATATTATCGGCGACTGAAAAGTCAGTCGCCAATACTATGTTAGATCAGTTACTAACACATGGATTTAGGGACTGAAAATTAGTCCATAAACATTGTTTATAGTCCCTAATACGTTTCGTTGTTTTGTAGATTACCGTACCAAATCAATCTCTAATAATAGGATTTAAAAACTGATTAGTCTCCGATGAAAGGCTTTAAAGACTGATTGTTAGTCACAAAAAACAGATGAATTAGTCCTTAATTTGTTTTTCTAGTAACTGAAAATTAGTTTCAAAATATATGTTAATCGATACAAAATAACATTCAAATCAGTCTCCAATATGATGGCGCCGTTCCATTATATTTCTATTATAAACTAAAAGTTAGTGGAAAATACAATTTAATTCAGTCCCCATTCACAATGCATACATGACCCCTTACAATAGTATATAAAACTCCAAACCATAAACAATAATAATAACAATATTTCTTTAAAGCATAATAATCACCAATCCAAATAACAAGAGTTT
Organism: Artemisia tridentata subsp. tridentata; assembly: GCA_021014915.2. Taxonomy (NCBI): domain Eukaryota; kingdom Viridiplantae; phylum Streptophyta; class Magnoliopsida; order Asterales; family Asteraceae; genus Artemisia; species Artemisia tridentata. Next base: position 486,789,897 of record CP139508.1, on the reverse strand, counting down.
ACAATTCAATATGTTTAAAAATAAAATCAAATTCAATAGAAATAAATTTGAACGTCCTATATAACACTATCGGTGAATGGATCATCGTTACCATCACCTTCAGTAGTATTTGGTGAGTCTATTGTGCTCTCGAAGTCTGGAAATTTTTGGCTCAATAATTTTGCCAATTTCTCATAATTACGTTTATACGGTTCAAGTTCACTAACCTTTGCTCTCAATTCATTAATCCCATTCGAGTTTTGTTTAGGTGTTGAGTCAGCTTGTTGAGATGATTCAGCTGCTTCTTTCATCCAATAATCTTTTTTCCTCATCACTAGCCCAACACCCACCTCCCACCCATGCTGATTGTATTGTCTTCTTTCGGCCACAAACACTTTTTATGGCTTGTCTCTCAACCTCGTGCTCCATAACAGTAGTAATCTGAGTCGTTCCTTCATCTTTTAATTTATCAAGAGCCATCTATTTATACTTACAAATATTTTCCTAACATGATCGAAGGTATGAAAACAAAGCTAAAAACTAGTTGCACCCAATATCATATTTGACCCAACCACACTAAACAAACCCATTGCTTGATTTTTTTCTGCCTTCGCTTTGCTCTGCACAAGAATAGTAATACATATTACAAACATAAATGAAATGATATTTTTAAGCATAAGCTGTGAAATGCAACAAACTGGTTACAATATTGTCTCCCTATCCTAGATGTTGGAATCTCTGCCCATTTAGTAAGAAATGGGCCGATATGGGTTGTGTATGTTCTCCGAAATAAATTGGATTAAATCAAATAAAAATAGGAATGGGTCAAACCGGTTGAAACTCACCCAAAGTATTAATCTTTGAACATTTATCGTTATAGTGTTATTGACGTAACCATAGTTAAAGCATTTATATTAAATTAAAAAATTAGATAATGGATAACCGTATTGAAGATGACTTATTCAAACCCGACCTGTTTTAACCTGTTCCCCAACTTACCCCTCTTACCACCTTGGGTAACAATACAGTGACCCTATACAAATGACTTCATAAAAAATCATAGAAGAAATACAAGTATATCCAGATTGCTGACCTGGCCAACCCACTATCTAAGACCAGTAATATACTCCCCAACCTGCTCTGGTGTAAACAACTCTATCATGGATACTCCATTAATTTTTGGCTTACCAGACTTGGTTCCAGTAGATGTTTCAGAAGGCGGTGCAACTATTTCTGGTTTGGCCTCAACCACCTCTTTCTCAGTCTCCACAAATTCCTTTGCGAAACCAGTGACCTCCTTAGACACCACCATGGAAGAGGTAGTGGATTTCAGGATGATGGGATCTTCAATAAAATCCTGTTTTACGTCACTAATCTTAGAATACCCAGTGATTTCAGACTTTACTGAAACAAACGGGTCACCAACTTGATAGACATGCCTATGATTAGCTCTTATGATGACATGGTGTAGTTGAATGACGAGCTCAAAATACAAGAGAACCTGCAACTATGGACAAAACCGGATTACGAAGTACTAGACTTGCTTGTACAGAAAGATCGTCTAACCATAAAATCACTAAAATTGGTTGAAATATAGTTTGTCTCAGAAGAGAGATGTGCAAAGAGATCACAGAGTTCAAAGAGTTAATGGGACTTCATACGGCATAAGTAAAGATGAGATACCAAGAAGCATTTGAGAAGATCATGTGGATGGACATGATCGAGCAAGCCAAGAACGTTGACGACAGCTTCAAGAACTTCAAACCACTGAACATTGTCGAGAACTGTGAAGTTGCTTTTTATGGCTTCTTTTAACGACAGCCAATTGAGTCGAAGTTTGTACTGGTGAAAAACTCCTGACTCGGTTATTTCATGACTGTTCCATAAGATCTCGCCCGCTGATGGCTTGGAAAATCCAGCTAGCATGCGTAAGAACGTAGACTTTCCGGACTCGTTTGCTCCAGTGAGTACGAGGGCTCCACCATCATGAATTGAGATGCTTGTGTGGTGTAAGATTTGTTGGGCGTTTCTCATGTAAGAAACGTTGTTGAGAAGTAGTCGAGGAAGTGGGGGTCCGCGAGACATCAAGGGTTCTTCAAGAGTTTGAAATCGGTCTTGAGTGGATCATGCAACCAGACTATGACCTGCAATCAAGGATTAATACATTACCTTATAAGCTAATTACTAAAGTGAAAAAACACAATGCTAGCGAGCAAGAGAACTCTTTCAGTTTTTTTTTTGGTTCAATTTTAGGAAGATTCAGGTTGTTGCATAACAGGGTTCACTGGGTCTTTAATAGCATGGGTCAAAATGGGCCATGTCACTGTGTCAGGTTGGTTTGAGCAGCAAAAATATTTTCGCCTACGTAATTGTGGTCGTAAACTATAATTGTGGTTGTGAGTGTCGCTGTGGTTATGGTTGTGGTTGTAGTTGTGGATCAGACTCTGATTGCTGCTTAACTGAACAAACCCACTAAACAAACCCATTGAACCAACCACCTATATATTCCCCTGAACCCATCAACTGAACAAACACAGTAAACAAACCCATTGAACCAACCACACTGACACAACCCACTGAAGCAACCTCATGAAACAACTGACTGACTGAAGCCTCTTAGAACACATGAAAATATAGAGAGAAAACTGGTTCATGAGAAGGGCTTACAAAAGCTTTAAACGTTGGCGGTGAGCATGGTTGCTGTATGTATCACATGGCTGCTCGCTCTTCACAAACGAAATGTAACTGCAACATACACTCATTCAATGCTGCACCACATGCCTTTGGTCACTGTTGTTTCGCGACATGGTACCTATTCCTCCATCCTCAGCAAAACGTGTGCCAAATGAATAACTAAAGGTCATAACAAATCAAAGGCTGAAGCAATTCCCATCTTTACATACACGTAAGGAGATAGATAACAACAGCGCTAGTTATCTTTAGGCATAGGTCGGCTGTGCGAACCGGTTGGTCGTTAGCGCACGTCAGTTTTTCTAACAGTAGTACAAACACCTATAACAAATAAATAAAGAAAGGTGACCGTAAATTTATCCATTTTATGTAAACTATGCCTTATCAAACTTTATTAAAACAAGATCTAAAAAATTCTATAAATAGATACATGTTCTTGGAAATTAAGCATTTAACAAGAATATATACACAAGAATACCTTGTGGTGAGCATCAATTGTATCAAAAAGCATGTTTCAAACTCATATAGATTCGGGTTTACATGAACCCTAATTCCTAAAAATCACCCAAACACGAAATTGACACATAAAGACCTCAAATTGATGATTAAATTAAATATATAACACGTTACAATACCTTATTTATGGATATATGACATAAAATCGGGAGTGATGATTATGAATCGCCATGGTCTGGTGGCTGACTGGTGAGGATGTGACTAACGACTTTGGGTGGTGACTAGCAATGATCGATAACGCAGACGGTCAAGCGAATTTGGCTTGTTTGAAGACCAAAAGAGAGAACGTGAGAGGAAATGAAAATGATAAGTTTGTGGATGTGAGATGTGAGGTTGCTAATAGTTGGATGCTTGGATGGAGGGATAATTTGACTTTTGGGGAAAACTTAGAGCGGGACAACTGAAAATGAGAGAGGGAAATTCTATTTTTTTTTGGAGGTATTATAGAATCTAATTTATATACTCGTATTTTATAAACCAAATAGTTTTATAACTCATAAACGCACGGGGTTTAGCAAGATATTATAACAGGTAATAATTTTTTAATAATTTTATTTTGAAGTTAAATATTGTGACAATTCATAAGTAGCTTATTTTAAGATTAAATATAATACAATTATAACTCGTACGCCTATTAGTAGCCGATTTGAACAGGGTGTTAATGGTTTACTAATCTACACTCATTAAGTTCTTAGCTAATCATTGAGATTCATTTGCGATACAAACTAATCCTAGTTGTCATCTAGCTATTTATTAATTTAGTGTTTACAACTAGCTACTTTAACCTAATAGTCTAACAAGCGTTTATCCAATTAGTGACATTTGTGTATCCCTAATCACTCATACGTGAGGCGTCTAAAAATATGAATATTAATATAAAATTACTTAACATCTAAAGCTCATCCTATGGATAAAATCAAGTCATACACATAGATGAAAGTAAATATGGATAAACTCAACAATTACGTATGGTTTGGGTTGGTTGACCGTTCGGTTTCCCACGTTCAGTAAAGACCCCAAAATGTGACAAGAGTCACGAGTTGGGGTAACGCTCACGAGTCGACTCAGTTGGTTTGTGTCAATTACCCTAGAGGATAATAGACTTGAATGTGGAGTTCCCAAGGCAGGATATGTTGCTTGGGATTAGCTTGATCCATTTCGAGAAAATGGTATAGTATTTATAAGGAGACCTTTAGGGGTGTGAGAACCCGTAAAGGCAATATGATAGTCCACGTGGTGTGTAAAGTAGAGTGCGTTGATTGGCTATATGCCTATATGCAACTTTCTTGTTATTATCTTGAATGGAAGTGGTGTGTATAGTATAGTGGATTGACGATTGCTATAGGCACCACGACTTATTATATATGGTAAGAACGTAATAGTCGTTGCTTTAAAATGGATGTCGCGCTCGATGAAGCAACTGATTGATGTCATTATCCCGATTACACGTCTTAAATTGTCAACACTCAAAATGAAAGCCATCGGTGAATACTAAAGATGTTATGAACGTCTGAAACTTGAATTCTGCTCGAGTTCCAACGTCACGGGGTATAAACCGAGGTTTTGTGCGTGAACCCCTGAGTGTTACACATAAATAGAAATCCGTAAATAGGTTTATATACAAACTTACAATTACTAACAACGATACAAATATATGTAGGTCTTAAAAACAAGTGTAGTACATTACAATATATAGAACCGTATATTCTGTCGGTAATCCATTTTCGTCCGTTTTTGTCTGTTTTTATTTGTTTTTGTCCGTTTTTATATATTTTCGTCCCTTTTTTACGTTTTTGTCCGTTTTTACGTTTTCGTCCGTTTTTTTACGTTTTCGTCCTTTTTTTGCGTTTTTATACGTTTTCATCCATTTTAGTCTGTTTTTTTACGTTTTTATATGTTTTCATCCATTTTCGTCCGTTTGTATACAATTTCATCCTTATTTTTATGTTTTCATTAGTTTTTTCTGTTATATTTTAATGTTTTTATACGTTTTCATCCGTTTTAGTCCCTTTTTTTACGTTTACGTCCATTTTTATAGGTTTTCGTCCGTTTTTTATGTTTTCGTCCGTTTTGATACGTTTTCTTCTGATTTTAAATATTTCTGTCCGTTTTTATAAGTTTTCGTCCGTTTTTAAACGTTTTAGTCCGTTTTAATCTATTTTTATACATTTTAGTCTTTGCTATGATGTCCATGTATTAGGGACTGGGTTGTGATTCAAATGCAGTCACTAACAAATTTCCCTCCAAACTTTTTTTATTGCGCAAACATATTTGTAACTGAATTTTAGTCTTAGGTATGATGTTCATGTAATAGGGACGCAGCTGTGACTGAAATTCAGTCACTAAAAAATTTCCCTCCAAAACTTTTTATTGTGTAGACATATTTGTAACTGAAACTTAGTCTTAGCTATGATCTCCATGTATTAGGGACCGAACTGTGACTATAATTCAGTCACTAACAAATTTTCTGCCAAATTTTTTTATTGTGCAAATATATTTGTAACTGAAATTTAGTCTTAGATATGATGTACATGTACTAGGGACTGAATTGTCACCCTTATTCAGTCACTAACAAATTTGCCTCCAAATTTTTTTCCCGTACAGGCATATTAGTAACTGAAATTTAGTCTCAGATATGGGGTCACTGAATCGAGGACTGATTTTTAGTCGCCGCAATCAGTCAATAAAAGGTCAGTCCTTAAAAGTATCAGTAACTGATGTTTCAGTTACCGATGCTATGTATCAGCGACTGATATATCAGTCCCTAGAAATTCAGTCTCTGAAAGCCTTTTTTTTGTAGTGGCACAGATTTATGGTGTATCATGGAGAGTAGCTCCATAAGAGCTTTCGGGTTTGGGGATAACAACCTTACTACTTAGATGCTATTTCCACTTCCATGGTTTCTTATCCTAGGTCAACTCGTGATTCTTGAAGAAGACAAAAACTCTAGGTCAAAGGATTTAATATGGATTGTAGTTGGAGATGGGGATGGGTCGTGGTGTTTATGGGGAGATGATGGAGGCGACAAAAACAAGAATAGGGTAGCAGGTTTTGATTTGTGTGTTAGTGGAGTAGTATTTATTTTTAAGTAATTGGGTGGGTTATTAGTCAAAGTGTGATACTTTAATACCCGCGTTTCGACAAACTGTCTCAAATTCGGATCCGTCTTGGAACCATTTCTAATTTGAGAGTTTATATTTTTAGAATCGTTATATAATACCTGAATTTATTTCCGAGTCCTTAATTATTCACTAACATTTTCTGAACCTCAGATTTATTTCGGTTTGCGTGTGGTGTCAGTCTGTGGAAAAATTGGGATAACCTCCCCTTCCCACTACAACAACATGAGTAAATCATGAGATGTGATAATTTCACTGTTACTTGGTGAAATTCCCGGGTGTCAATATGTGCAAGTCTGTTTTCTATTATAATCACATAAGGGCCTAATCTGATAGTTTAGTCACAATAAATGAATTTTCATGAATTTAATATTAGGGTAAATTTACCATTTGTCACACGGGTCTAACCGGGTTTCAAAAATATAAAAACCGGTTTTATTTAACCCCTTTTTTTCGATTGGAATCGTTTCAACCGGTGGAACCGGCCGAGTCGAATCAGGTTTCAAAACATTATGTTTAATCCCCAAATCCTCAAACATTTATTATTTTTCGTTTATAACGATAAACTTTTTTTATCGCTACAACTATCTGCCGCTATAAAATCCCGTTTCTATGCACGGATACTCGTCTAGTATAATAAAACAATATATACATTGATTTTTCAATTGCCCAATTGAAAGTCTAAATTCGCTTCCGTTTGATCAAACATATCTAAATTTCATCTAACAAAAACAAATATACATAAAAACACATGTGTTGGTTTTATTAAAATAAATAAATAAAAAAAAAAAAAAAAAAAAAAAAAAAAAAAAAAAAAACAACTAAATAAGTAAAAAGTAATTAATAAAATTTTAACTGTTTAATTTTAATTAACTTTTACTAACCAACTAATACACTAACTTGAAGATACTTAATGCAACACAATTACCAAACCAATGTTATAAAACAAGCTAAACGACATTGTACCTAATTTACCAAGCTACCCTTAGGAGTACAAGTCAAAACATCTAACAATATCTGCCTTGTCTTTAACTCCTAAGTTGCCGGTATTCATTTCCATTATCAACGAAACTTGCTCAAAGTAACCATTTTCGTAAATGATTGTCTTGGGTTCCAATCTTCTTCACTTTCAATTTTCTTTTAGTACTAATTAAGTGATAACAAACATCTATGTGTTCAGCCCGGTCATGGTATACTTAGTATTTAGCCAAACAAATAGCATGCATGCTATCACAAAACAAAGTTGCTTGATCTTGAGGGAAACCAAGATCTTCAATCAAAACTTTCAACCAAATTCCTTCTCTAGATACTTGTAACCACTGGTAAAATTTCACCCTGTACTAAGTTAATATAATATTCTAAATAAATGATACTTCTAAATTTTCTATATATATATATATATATATATATATATATATATATATATATATATATATATATATATATATATATATATATATATATATATATATATATATATATATATATATATATATATATATTAAGATTAAACGTAATATATATATATATATATATTAAGATTAAACGTAATCAGTTTATCTGATCAACACGACTAACTAATGTGACGTAACTCACATCCTCAATAAATGTCCTCACACGCGGACCGACACCAATGCACTTTATTGTTTGTTTCACATAAATATCTTTATATGACAAGTAACAAAGTTTTCAACTTTTATTTGTCACTTTACGTTAATTCGTTAATGTATGATTATTAAACGTTCAAACTAAACATTTGTTATCTAATAGAGTTCTCACAAAACCCCTAAAGTGCACTATAACCTCTAAAGTGCACTGAGGACCCCTAAAGTGCACTGAGGACCCCTAAAGTGCAAACTCTAAAGAACAAAACCCTAAAGCTAATGTACAAGCCCTTAAAGCACGAAAACCTAAACTTTACCTTAATTCCCGTTACAAGCCCTAAATTCACAATTCTATGATTTTATGTGATAAAATCACAAACCCTAACTAATATGTACATGATTTCCATAAAATATAAATGTACAAGTCTCTCAAGCACATATACAAATCCTTAATGCATAAAAACTCAACATTAATATAAATCTCATTATAAACCTTAGTTTACTTACTCAAAAACACATAATACAAGACCTTTATGCACTAACCCTAAACCTAGTTTTCTTATAATATTCAAACGTATAGTACAAGTCCCTAGAACCTTTAGTACAAGTACCTGATGCATGAAAAACTAAAAACTATATTTTTACTACACTAAACTTATCTAAACCTAACTAGACTTAACAGAACCTAACCAAGGACTCAAAATAAGTTTCCTACATCTCTAAACTTCATGTACAACATCAACTAGCCTAAGGTACAAGTACTTTAAGCCCTAATTGATCCCTTTTGTTTCCTAGTCCAAACCGAACTCAAACTAAACCAAACTAGCCCTAATCTAGTTACAAACAAACCAAAACCCTAACTAAGCCCTAACTAGATGATAATCCATACACATCATCATGTTCCCTAATCTTCTACTCTTAGTCAAAATTGTCAAGCTTACTTGTGGTTCTAGAAATGTACACATTTTGAATCCCATAACTAACAAACAAGGACCTTACAAACTCCAATAGAACACCTCACCTTGTTCCTTCTCCTCGTAACACACCTCTCCAAGTGGCTAGACTCTTCAAGAAACCCTAACTCTCTCCTCCTATATAAATTGAACCAAGTCACACCCTTAACATCTCCTCTCTTATTTTCAATACAAAACACTTTCATACACACTTACTCACCGAAATTCAAGTCTAAAGGAAGGAGAAGGAAGTCATAATAGAGCCTAGAAGCCTTACGGAAAACCTTGTTCCATTTGAAGTCACTTTTGGCGTTTTTCTTCCTAATCAAGTACCTAAGTGTTGTAAGTCCTCAAAGCCCCTTTCTAATCTATTTTACAATTCTATTATCACTTACATATGATAGTAATCTAGTGACAAGTGACAAACAAAGAGCAAAAATGATTTTTCCTTTCTTTTTCTTTTTACCAAGAACAAACAAACACCTCTAATAAGTTATAATTTTGTTTTAAACTTTAAGCTTTGATATACATAATTAAGTCATCTAGATAAGCTATTATACATGTTAACAAGCCACAAAGATAAGCCCATAAGTTTTAAGGTTTAATTTCCATTTATTCTTCTTTTTCTTTCTGGTCGCTAGACAAACCAAACACCCCTTTTGGATCTAAATTTTAACCCACAAGCTAAAAGCTATAAGATGAGATATTAAGCCATCCTAATAAGCTCCTAAGTGACTTTACAAAACCACAAAAACTTGGCCAAAAGCTATTCGTGCCTCACTTATTTTCTGTGTTTCTTTTTGGTGTGCGACCTAGAAAACCAAACGCCCCTTTTGATCCTTACTTTTCAACCATAAGCTAAGGCTTATAAGACCTGCCAATAAGCCCTTTTAACAAGCTCCTAGGAGACTTCACAAAGCCCCAAGATCCTAGTCAAAAACTCTATAGGCATCGTTTAAATTTTCTTGTTCTTTTCATTGTCGCGAATAGAAAACCAAACACCCTTTTTACCATACGTTTTTGCTATTCTCTAAACTATAAGCCTTGAACTGCTTAATAAGGCTTCTAGATAAGCTAAGTAACCTATTAATAAGCTACATAAATAATTCCATAAAGTTTTAAAGATCATATCTGGTTACTTTTTCTTTTCTTTCTTTACCGAGAACAAGCCAAACACCCCTCTTTGATGAAGTAATTAGCCCATAAGCTAAAAGATTTATGCTGTGAGATTTAGCCACCTTAATAAGATCCTAACAAAGTTTACAAAACCACAGATTCGTTGTAAAAAGATCATAAGGCCTCGTTTATTTTCTTTGTTCCCTTTTGGTGTCTCGACCCAAAACCTAACGCACCCTTTTTGATTTGTTTTAAAACCATAAGCTAAGAATATAAGCTAATAAGTTGTTAACAACTTATTAACAAACTTAATACAACTTATTTTAACAAGCCATAATAAACCACACCCTTCTCTAAACTAAAAACGCAACTAAAATGAAATAAGGACTACGCACGTAACTACCAAAATGCTTGAGGGTGAAAACTCTAACATTTTGAAACTTGGAGTTTTCTTGGGCCAAAACTGTCAGTTTAGATAAGTTATATATAATAAGGGCTGAAATTGTAAACGACTCATAGTTAAGGGTATAAAGTGTCATTTTTGGAACTACATGGGTAAAAGTTATCATTTTATGAAAGTTGAGGGGTATAAATTGTCATTTTATAAAAGATGAAGGGTACAAGTTGTTATTTTATAAAATATTAAGGGTATAAGTTGTCATTTTATGAAAGTTCAAGGGTATTAAATGTCATCACTTGAAACTATAAGGGTATAAAGTGAGAGGATTTAAAACACTTAGGATGTTACTCCCTTATGATGTGTTTAAGATACTTTGAGGTTATGTAGTTAAGTATGTGGAATCTACTCAACCACACTTAGAAGAATTTGTTTGTTTAATGGAATAGTAATGCTTGTATGAACACAGAAATTTTAACTCCAAACGATTCAATATTATTCAAGAATAATACGAGTGATCTCAATATCACTAGGGTTACAATGACCTTGAATCTTAACAAAACTTGTATGACTCGTACATAAACATCTAACCTAGGATCTCCTTTTATAGACTTAAGGAGTCCTTTACAAGATAAGTATTCTATCGTATATTTCTAACTAATTGTGATATACAAAAGATCTATTCCATACTTATCGTTAATACATATCTTCTAAAGCAGTTATCCATGCAGCAGTACCTTCTTTACAACTAGCAGTACTAACTTGACAGTTTGTACTGTTAGTTGTTTCTTCAGCAGTCTTCAGTTATGCACTAGCAGTTTGTACTATTAGTGTAATTCTCCCAGCAGTACTAAGTTAGAACATTTAATTCCCAACAATCCTCCCCTAAACTTATGATTTACCCTAAATCATCAAGTTTCTCTGAATTAAATGAGGACTGTGAGGACTCTTCCAAATACTACATAGTTAATCTTAGTCTTCTGGCTTCCCTTTGTTCTGCAAGCTGAAATATCTTTCTGATTAGTTCGTTTGCCATCTCTGAATCTTCTTCAACTTTAAGTCTGGATGATAGCATAGCCATTAGAATTACTGCTCTGAGTGGATAATCCTTTTCCACTAACATATAAATTTCCACTCCTGCTTTAGTAGAAACTCTGTGAACACCACAGTTATCAAACAGTCTCCATGTGATGTCTGAAATTTGAGCTTGAAATCTCCATATAGCTTCACCTCCATCTTGCTCATATAATCTTTTCAGCTCAACCCATAACTCTTTATCTTTATCATCTGTAGGATTTGATGTCTTGAATCTCTCTTGAACTAAGCTCCACAACTTATCCAAGTCATCTCTGTCAAAAGCTCTGATCATGTCTTCAAAGAAACTTGTAGACTTCAAACTTTCCTCCTACTCTGATGATTTTCCATCCCTTGATTCTTCCATCTGAATACACTTCCTAATCAATGATTGGATGTTTGGCTTGAATGGGATCAATGTTAAGAGATTCTGGAACCACCACCATCATTCCCTGAATTTGTTCATCAATCAATGTCTTTTCCTTTTTCTCAGCTGATTCTTTCTCAACTGGTTCATCATGCTTTTCTTCTTTTGTCCTCTGCTCCTTGGATTCCTTAGATTCCAATAGCTCTGCTGTTCTTTTCACACCTTTAATTGACTCAGTCTCAACTATTGCAGTTTCATCTCTTAAAGACTTCTGAATTCTTGTATGAGCACTGATGTCTAATCTTTCTATTTCTTCAAAAGACTTTCTTGTGAACCACTTTTCTTTCCAATAATCCTGATGTTTCAAATAATTCTTCATATATCTTAATTGCTCACTTCTTGAAGGGATTTTATTTTGATAAGTTTTCTTCTTTGATCTTTTTTGCCTCATTCGCTCTAAAAGGTCATCAATGGCTGATTCTTGTTCTTCTTTTGTGAACTGAGATCTCTCTTCTTCTTGTAGCTTTTCAGCTAGCTTCTGATCACTAAGAACCTGAGCAGCTGTCTGTTCATCTTCAGTTTGATATTTGTACTCAACCATGAATCTTGCCATTCTTTCTTCATCAGCTACCCTAGCTAACTCCTCTTCATGAAAATTTTGAGCTAGTTCCTCATCTAGAGAAATCTGAGCTTGTTCCCTCTTGGATAACTTCTGAGAAGATGGTTCTTCTTCTGTCATTACTACCTTTCCCTTGTCTGCTCTTGAAATCCTTGGTCTTCTTGTATATAATACAGTAGCAGTACCTTGAGAACTAGCAGTACCTTGATCCGGAATACTAGCAGTACCTTGAAATGCACTACCAGTACCTTTTGTAAAGTCACAAGTACCTTGATCCTTTTTCTCTGTTTGCCTCCCTGAGTATCAAACTCTTCTTGAACCAAAATGACATGAGGATCATCATCTATTTGGGCAATTTTCCTCCCCTGTTTGGAAGATTCCTCACTTTGATATGCACTTGGACCCTCTGATGAACTTGATGAAGAAGATGAACTTGTTGATTCCACCAAATGAGTTGATCTCTTCCTTTTCAAAGTCTTGACCTGTTGCTCCAATTTCTTGACTTTAAACACTAGCTTTGTATATACTTTACCAAAAATCTTCTTGTGACTCTTGAGATCAGACTCTAAAGTGTTGACCTTTTCAGACAGTTTTGTACAAGTATCCATCAATTCCTTAAGTGTCTTGTTGCCCTCAGCACTTCCTGATGTGTTACCTTCAGGGAGAGGTGCATCATGGGGCAAAGACTCATAGTCCACCATATGGTGAGTTTCTGAGCCACCCATTATTTCCGGTTGGCTTGGGATTCCACCAAGAGTAATAGGTACTGTTGGTATTGCCATGGATTGGGTCTTAGCTATGGTACTTCTGTCCTGCCCAGCTTCTAAGCCTGAGACAGTAGAAGCAGCCCTTTCCATACTGACATAGTCAGCCTCATCTGCTACATTGGAAGGGGTAGGAACTCTGTGCTGAGGTACATCAGAGTCCTGTCTGGATAATGACCTATCTGGTGATGAGGTTGGTTGTGAAGGTGATTGTTCTGTTGTGGGTGTGTGATGGGAGTCAACTGGGCTTGTTGATCCTTCACCCTGTACCTGGAGAATAGAATCAAAAAGTGGAACTTCTTCCCCACTATACCCTCTTGAAGCCATTTTCAAATTACTAAAAAGTTTTTGGGTAAGTTTGGGTGTTGGATAAACAGTTTTGTGTGGAAGAAGTTGATGTTTCCTCATGTTCAAAATAGTTTGGATGAACCTGGGATACATCAAAAATTTTGATTTGCTATCAACATTTTTAACCATTCATTCAAAAATGAGTTTTTAAAAATTAAAAGTTATGTCAATAGCTAAGCAAATGAGAGCAGTTGCAATATTGCTACTGAACTGTTCCTATGAGGTTTTCTTAGGACTGAGATAGTGAAGGATGGTGTGTATAAAAAACCTCCATTGAGGGGCAAAACAACCCTTTTGAAAAGTCAAAGATTGTGATTGCGTGTTGTACCCCATCCTGGTTAAATTTTCAAAGATTTCAGTGTTTGGCATAGCATTAATACCATTGTCATCATTCAAATGGAGATGCCTCCTGAGTGATGATTCAGTAATAGTGATAGATTTACCATCCACTGTGGCATTTAACTCTTTATCACCATTTTCAAATGTTTTGACAGTTGCAGTATGCCAAAACTGTTTGATGTTGGAGATATAGATAGTGGGATTTAAGAGTAAAGAATACCTTATGTGAGAACCATTTAAAAAGTCCACTATCTGATGGAATTTAGTATCATCCTCTGCTTTTTCCAAATAAGCGACCACGTTGTGCTTGTCAACAAAGGATAAAGTAGCCATTATTTTTTCAGTAAAAGATGATTTGACTGCTGTGAATAGTGTAATTTTAGGGTAGAAAGTAGAAGAAGAAAGTGAATTGAGATATTATGAAAGGCTTGTTAGGGTTTCTATTGGACCGAATTTAATCAAAAGATAACTTTTAATTGATGATAAGGTTAAGATAATAATATAAAAGTAAAAATATCCAAAAAAGAAACCCTTAAAACAAGGAAATGATCAGTAAAATTCTCAACTAACTCTCAACGGCTATTTTCAAAAAGCTGTTATGTAAGATATTGGATATCATAATACAAGGAGGGATTAGTGCTTGGCTGAATCTAGATAGATAGAGAGAGAGATGTTCTAGTGATAGAAAATGTAATCTATTAGCTTCCAAATGAAATGAACATCCAACCCTTTCCCTTGGGTGGGAAAGGGTATTTATAGTTACACATAAAATGCCCCACATAGGCTGTGGAATGAGCTGACAGTAGGTAAATACCCGACCCAATTCCACAAATACTACTATGACTAAACTAGTATTACGATAACTAAACTAATACTAATAAGCCTACGAGCTAACTTAATGCTAATATATACTCGGGGTGACCGAGTCTTTTATATGAATATTTATAATCCTAACAATCTCCCCCTAAGGGAGGTCACCCCGGAAATTACAATTTGAATTCTAGCATTCTAATGAACTTAATTTCTTAGCTCGTAGTCTTTGATTCTTCATAATTGGTAAGCTTTGTACTTTAAGTCGTGATCTTGTGATTAATGTTCCTTTGGCTTGTGTCTTCTCTGAGCTAACTTAATGCTTTGAGATCATCTGCCACAGTAAATCTCCATATCATCCTTTGTAGTATCGCCTTCATGTGATGTAGTGACCATTGGACCGACATGCTCACACTTTTCTGGATCAGGAGACTTTGCATCAGAGTTGCGGAAGCATTGTTGTAAGTCTCTCAACTTTCATGATCCTTTGATAATGAATTGGTCGTGTGAGCATGGGGTGTGGATTGACATGTCTCTGCTAAGGACCGACCTGTGATCAGGTAGAATCCCCTTTAAAGAAAATTCTCCTTGACAGGACTTTCCAGCTTGTTGTAAAGAATCATCCAACGGATTAACATCAGAATCATCATACTAAGCATGTTCTCATACCGGAACGTCTCAAAGCAGACAGCACGGTAGAGTGAATCAGTGAATTAAATACCCACTGATTGATGAGACCGTCAATTCATTTCCTGGAACAAGTTTGATTCAAATGTGAATCGCCCCACCGTTTCATTCCAGTTGTCACAAGTTTGATCCATGAAGGATCTCACATGACACCCACCAAGAGCTTGTATGATGGTCACTCTAGAAGGATTTCCATCTTGATTGTGAATACTTTACGTATCACTTAGATGTTCTGGCAATACCACAAGGATAATGCGTAGGACTCTTAGTATATGTTTTCTTACTTTTCACGGTGTATGAAACAACAAGCATATTGGAAATGTGTCCTAATGAGATTTATGGATGATCTCTTGGCTCTAGACTCAATAGTGCATTTTGATTTAGTGATCGGAGGCTGGAGAGGACTGCCACCTTTTCAATATCGTCTAACTCGGAGTGAGAGAGACGATAAAAATGTATTAATCTCTATGACAAGTGAAACAAGAGTCCTTTGAGGGACCTTGAGTGGCTAGGGAGGGTTGTGCAGCGTATCACTGGGTCCATGATACTTGTCTTCAATGTCAGCAATCAACTAAGTGATTCTGACAGCATATGTATTGACCCGGTTTCTGCCTAAAGTGTAAAGAGGGCTTCTTTCTTTTCACCCTTTATCTTTACATTTTTTTTCATTCTTCAACCCCTTCAGCACTTACCGAGACTTCATCACTAGTACATTTTTGGGTTTGTTCCAGTACCAGTTCTGTCTTAGTCGGCACTCTTCCTTTATTCTCACTTGTCTTCAATCATTTCCGAATGGCACAGATGAACTCATTATTCATTTCTAGATCTTTCTTTGTCCAGAACATAGTATACAGCCCTTGTTTTGCTGTTCTTATTTTGTACTCTTTGATCCTGTAGTCCAGTACATCTTCAATCTGCTGTAGAGTACCATCACTGAACTTGTGAATTTCATCGAACCGCATGATCACCTGAACCCCATACCTATCTCTGAACAGCACAGCCTTTAGAGACTCAAGAACCATGTAGTCGTGCTTGAATTCCATGTCATTCGCTTCCCATCGAGGCCTCGTGAGGTTGAGTTTAGTTTGATAACTCTTAATCCCAAGCTGAAAGTCCTCTACCCGTTGTATGATAACTAAGCCCGTGGTCCATAGATTGACGGTAGTGGCAAGAGTCTTCTTTTCTTGAGGTGATAGGTGATGTAGCTTGCCTTGAAGGTTCAGCAGGTACAGATCTTCAAAGTCACTAGGGTGCACGTATTTGAAGTCACTTTCGTAATGACATGCTCTTTGAGATCAAATCGGCGAATGAAGATCTTTTTCATGTAGTCGTAGCCATATATTGAGAAGATCTCAACTCTGACTACACTTAAGATCTGCATGCGAGATCGTACAGCTTTGCGATCTCCTTCAATAGCGAGTCTTTCAATGTAGAACTGTTGTCTCTTAAACCACCAGTGCGATATACCATACGAAGCTAATACGTCATACTTGCATTCTTCTTCAATCCACATCTGATCTGGTACCATTTGCTCTAACCCAATGTCTGGATAATGTGCAGCTTTCATCTTAGTAATTGACAATGCTTGCTTATGCTCCTTGCTGCCAAACCTGAGATACTTCAGATCTTTGTTGAAGAAGAAGTCTGTTTGGATGGTGACCTGTCCAGGTGGACCACCCAGAGGGATTGGTTTGCTGACGTTGTACTTGAGAATTCCCTCGTCAACCTGATCAGTCAGAAGCTTGTGGCATTGATGCGTGGTTTTGCGACCTTACAACAGGTTTTACCTCTCAAGGGATCTTGAGAAGTTTTCAATCCCCACCAAGCAGTGTACCTGACCGATGTAGTATAGTGAAGTGGCAAGTACCGGGGGATTGATCGTTCAACTCAAAGAATAGTGTTCGTTAGGATTGAAATTTATCTACTAGGTCTAGAGGCGAGGGATGATTCTTTTTGTATTTTTATATTTTATGAAAAGCAAGTAAAATCTCTGGTTTGAAGGAGTGGGCGGAATTAGTTGCTAATCAACTAACCCAAAAGCTACTAATTAAACTAATGTGCAGGAAAGTAAACTAGGGTTCTACAAGGGAAGTGAAGCGTATCTACCTATGATGTATTACTCCTTGCTAGCTATCCAATTCTACCTATTGAATTGTCACACCTTGTTTTAATTGACAGGTTGTATTCCTTAATACCAATCGTGGGGTGGCGTACGTACTTCCCCACCTCTATAAGCTCCTACTTCACTCCTATGTCGAGCCGGCTAAGAAGCTCCTAACATGGGATCACTAGAATTCGCTCATGCATTAAATACAACCATATAGCCGTAGTACACATCCGACTCATGTTTCTTAAGACATTCAAGCATATTACATATAGAGTATTGCCAGTTTTCTTAAGCCTAACATCGATATCACCCAATTAAACAAGAGACAATAGGAAACAAGAATTATAAGCTAAACCAATTAGACCTATTGAAGTTGTCACGCCCTAATTGATGGAGATGGACACACACATCAACAAGAAATCAATAAGATCTAATTAATTATATACAAGTTTCACACAATCATAAGTAGACACAAGGTGAATTAGCAAAGCATGATCAATGAAGGGCAAAAACCATAATAATGAAAGACATAATTAAGTTAGAATCAACAAACCAATATTTGATGTTTATGAAGTGATTGAAACCCTCTAAGTTGCTGGAAAAACACCTACCTAAACCCTAGAATCGGACTTAGGGTTTAGGGCTTACAAATAATGAAGTTATAAGGTTATATTTATAGGTAACTTTCTGTCGGCCCGATCTGACGGCGTCAGCCCATACACTTGACGGCGTCAGATCCCCTTTTTCACCAAATTGTAGATTTCTTCGTCCCGAATCCGTGGCCTTTTGAATCACCTAAATCCGAGTTCGTATGAGGATTTTATGGCCAAAACAGTAACAGCTATTCCGCGCGCGAGTTGTGATTGTCTTGATTAACTTGTGGCGGTTTCACTAAGGTTCCTTCTCGTGTAAGAATACTTTGACGCCGTCACTCTATATCATCTGACGTCGTCAGGTCTATGATCCTGACGCCGTCACCTTCAAAAATCCTCTGGCCCGTCTCTCTTTAACTTAACACTTGACGGCCTACATCCATTAACACGTGACGCCGTCACCCTTTAATTCCACAAAACCTTCTGGCGCGTCACGTGTAAATTCATATTCATCCTTTTGCCAGTACGTGACGCCGTCACCTACAAAGCGTGACGCCGTCAAGCTCTGTTTCCAGCTTGATTTTGGAGACTTTGCCGTTTTCTTCACTTTTCGCTCCAAAACGTCCAAAATGCTTCCTTTTCCAGATTTCTTCTCCAAAGTACCTAAAATGACAAAAGGAACGATTTAGGGCAATATTTGATCAAATAATCACGAATTAGGGCTTAAATGACCCCCTAAAAGCGGTACACTTTTCGTCTCATCAAATATCCCTACACTTGGGATTTGCTTGTTCTCAAGCAAATGAGCTTTTCCACCAATCAAAATACAAGTTAGGGGTCATTTAACATTAATATAAAAGTAATTACAACAAATGATCGTTCCACCTTAGTCAAAACAAGCACGGAAATTATACACTAGCACCTCACATTAAGTGTTTGGATACTCTCATCTCTCGGGTGTTGTAAATTTATATATGAAAATGGAGAAATATCACTCATTACCTGTCATAGAAAATAGATTACCATAGGCTTGGGAAAGGATCAAAACCTCCACCACATTGGCGTAAGCACCTAGGATAAACTATCAAAGAGGTCTTTTAAAGGGTTGTAACGTTAGGTGTAAGGGTATGAAAAACACGGTTTGTTGGATAAGAGATACTTTACTGGTGGCAAGTCAATTGTATTAGTCAATTACATGTAAAATGAGGCATTGCTAAGCCAAGACTCGACTTAACTTAAGCTACTACGACTCTCTTTTTGTATTTTTTTAAAGACACTATTTCGACTTAAACAATAAAATAAAAGAAACGGATGGTAGCCCGTTTTTTTTTTTTTTTTTTTTTTTTTTTTTTTTTTTTTTTTTTTTTTGCATACATTTTTACTCTACCATCCAAAATAATACATCAAAGGGTGCTTGTTTCCTCCCTACACTTGAACTTTTACATACTTTACAAATGACTATGCTAATGACTCGAATCAAGAAAATTAAAACACTTGGAGTACTTTTAAGATATTAACGCACATATGGGGTAGTAAATGATGTTCTTCCCCATTACTCCATAACACTAGTACTTTGCCCATGAGTCCCAATCGTCCCAAAACAATATGTACAAGATATGACTCGACTTAGCAACCATGTAACCAATTAGACAATTAACTAAGGGTTTAACACATATGGCAATAATGCACTAAAGATAAGTGCATACAAGGTGGGCTAAGGCGATTTGGGTGTACATTTGCGGTGGATTTTAAACAAATTCTTCCTTTAAGTAAAATGCTTAAAGTTAGAAACGAAAAAGATAGGCTCTGAGGGGTGTACTAGGGGTATCGTGTACTAAAAATGAGTACATCGCAAAGGTGTGGGAGAATTACTTGACCAATGTAGTCAACGTAATTATAATACAGGTGTAAAACAAGGGTTATCCTAATGCCTCTTATCATGTAGTAAATCCTAACTACACGAATGTAGTCTCACTAGCGGTCTCAGCATGCATCACTATCACAAGTTCTAGAATCTAAATACTACCGGTACACTCACAAGCATCAACAATGAATGCTTTTTTCCTACAGATCTAGGGGCGAACCTCACATATTTGGGGTAGAAATTTTTGAGTGGTACGGTTTTTGTGCTAGTCATATAATTCCTATCCATGAGACGCTTATTAAGACTAAAGTTTCACTCCTATATGTTGCAAAAAATTTTAAATTTAGTGCTAAAATTGCCCTAACAAGTATTTCTCTTAGCTTTATTACACATTTACTATTAAACAAAACAAAAATCAAGCGAAGTTGTAGTTTCTAAGGCATCCTAATTTACCCTCCCTACACTTAAACCGAACATTGTCCCCAATGTTCTAAGTAAAAGATGTAAAAGTAAAAATAAATGAAAATGAAAGAAACTAATACTCCCCTGATTCGCTCGGTATGTATGATGTGATAACATGGTTAAATCTTCCTCCAAGAAAATGAGCATAGAAAAGCTTCACTCCAGAAATATAATCATCTTCTTGTCCAATATAACCTGTAATCAACAAACACAAAAAACCAACGCATCAAACAGAACAAAGAAAAAACACAACTAGATGTAATTCCAGACTTAGAAATAAAAACAAAACAAAACAATAAAAGGATAGGATACTTGTGGGATGAATTACAAATAGGAACTCATAAAACATGTCCACAAGTATTGACACACAAACAAAATAGTATATATGCTAATCATAAATTGTGAATTTTTCATGTTCGAATTTCGTTCTTTTTAACAAAATATAAGCTTCCCTACACTTATCTTTTTGTAAAATACCTTTATATGCAATTAAGACGAGGTTAAAAACAAGATAAAGCATTTTCACAAATTATTCGAAACATGAAAATTAAACAATTATGATTAAGCATATATGACACAAACAAACAAATAAAATAAAAACATCAAACAATTAAACAAATAAAGCTTGGGTTGCCTCCCAATAAGTGCTTGTTTTTGTTCGAGTCACGAGCCTGACTCTACCCTTATTTAACGGAAATAGGGGAGGTTTTCCCTACACTTAGGATTAAGTGTGGGTGAAAGTAGCGATACACACCCTTAGGGTGGAAATATGCCACGTGAGGTGAAGGGGGTGAGTGAATGGCTTCCTTCATCCTAAAACTACCCGGATAATATGGGTTGATGGGTGGGTCGGTTCCTCTTTTGTCTCCTAGAAATGTATCTAAGGATGGAAAGTTGTGTAAAGGTTGAGGTTCCGGTTCATCAACACTAGGAAATTCCCTAGAACTAAGAGTAAGGTTATCACTATAAGTATTCAAACCTATATCCTCTAGTGGTGCTTGGTCCAAGGATTCTACCTCCATCGGGATTCCTAAAGTCTCTTCTACTTCTTCCGGGTAAGTCACGGGCGGTGTGTGTGCCTCGAATGATGGTGGGTTTTGTGGAGTACTTGGTGGACTTGGATTTTCTACTTTATCCTCCATCTTATCTTGATTACCTATGTGCTTATTATGTGATTTGTTGAAGTCTATCCCCAACATGCACCTAGGTATCTCAAATCCTTTTCTATTCATCTCAAATTCTTGGTCCAATTCATAAGAATCATTCTCAATAACTTGATCACTATGTTCCATTTGCCTAAAGGATTCCTCATACTCATCATATGTCTTGGTGAAATCTAATCCAAGCATGCACCTAGGTAGTTCAACATTAACCATCTCACAATTTTGGTCGGGTTCATAAGAAACTATCCTAGGTGAAGGCTCATATGGTGCATAGGTTTCACTTAATGAGGTATTTTGAGGGTTTGATGGGGCTCCTAAGGTGATTTCCTCAAAAGTTTTATGCACTTGGTCTCTTTTCTCAAGGTACTCACTAAAATCTATGTAAGATCCTGTTCTCATTACTTCATTCCACCATCTTGATTTATCCAAATTAGTAAAATTATATTTCTTCATGTAAAACTCTAGTCGCGGATTTGGTAGATTCACGTTCTCCATAATGGCGAACGGAAGAGTCAATGGAAAAACTTTACGAACAAAAGCACAAAGAAAAGATAGACTACGAGAAAGCTAATAAAAAGAAAATAAAAATCTCACTAGATAGGAATCTAATGAGTAGACCTAATAAAAATAAAATTTCAACCTAAGCAATAACTACTCCCCGGCAACGGCGCCAAAAACTTGATGCGTGGTTTTGCGACCTTACAACAGGTTTTACCTCTCAAGGGATCTTGAGAAGTTTGCAATCCCCACCAGGCAGTGTACCTGACCGATGTAGTATAGTGAAGTGGCAAGTACCGGGGGATTGATCGTTCAACTCAAAGAATAGTGTTCGTTAGGATTGAAATTTATCTACTAGGTCTAGAGGTGAGGGATGATTCTTTTTGTATTTTTATATTTTATGAAAAGCAAGTTAAATCTCTGGTTTGAAGGAGTGGGCGGAATTAGTTGCTAATCAACTAACCCAAAAGCTACTAATTAAACTAATGTGCAGGAAAGTAAACTAGGGTTCTACAAGGGAAGTGAAGCGTATCTACCTATGATGTATTACTCCTTGCTAGCTATCCAATTCTACCTATTGAATTGTCACACCTTGTTTTAATTGACGGGTTGTATTCCTTAATACCAATCGTGGGGTGGCGTACGTACTTCCCCAACTCTATAAGCTCCTACTTCACTCCTATGTCGAGCCGGCTAAGAAGCTCCTAACATGGGATCACTAGAATTCGCTCATGCATTAAATACAACCATATAGCCGTAGTACACATCCGACTCATATTTCTTAAGACATTCAAGCATATTACATGTAGAGTATTGCCAGTTTTCTTAAGCCTAACATCGATATCACCCAATTAAACAAGAGACAATAGGAAACAAGAATTATAAGCTAAACCAATTAGACCTATTGAAGTTGTCACGCCCTAATTGATGGAGATGGACACACACATCAACAAGAAATCAATAAGATCTAATTAATTATATACAAGTTTCACACAATCATAAGTAGACACAAGGTGAATTAGCAAAGCATGATCAATGAAGGGCAAACAACCATAATAATGAAAGACATAATTAAGTTAGAATCAACAAACCAATATTTGATATTTATGAAGTGATTGAAACCCTCTAAGTTGCTGGAAAAACACCTACCTAAACCCTAGAATCGGACTTAGGGTTTAGGGCTTACAAATAATGAAGTTATAAGGTTATATTTATAGGTAACTTTCTGTCGGCCCGATCTGACGGCGTCAGCCCATACACTTGACGGCGTCAGATCCCCTTTTTCACCAAATTGTAGATTTCTTCGTCCCGAATCCGTGGCCTTTTGAATCACCTAAATCCGAGTTCGTATGAGGATTTTATGGCCAAAACAGTAACAGCTATTCCGCGCGCGAGTTGTGATTGTCTTGATTAACTTGTGGCGGTTTCACTAAGGTTCCTTCTCGTGAAAGAATACTTTGACGCCGTCACTCTATATCATCTAACGTCGTCAGGTCTATGATCCTGACGCCGTCACCTTCAAAAATCCTCTGGCCCGTCTCTCTTTAACTTAACACTTGACGGCCTACATCCATTAACACGTGACGCCGTCACCCTTTAATTCCACAAAACCTTCTGGCGCGTCATGTGTAAATTCATATTCATCCTTTTGCCAGTACGTGATGCCGTCACCTACAAAGCGTGACGCCGTCAAGCTCTGTTTCCAGCTTGATTTTGGAGACTTTGCCGTTTTCTTCACTTTTCGCTCCAAAACGTCCAAAATGCTTCCTTTTCCAGATTTCTTCTCCAAAGTACCTAAAATGACAAAAGGAACGATTTAGGGCAATATTTGATCAAATAATCACGAATTAGGGCTTAAATGACCCCCTAAAAGCGGTACACTTTTCGTCTCATCAGGCATTCTTCCATCTGGAACTAAAGATGAACCACATCAGGATGAAATGCTTTGACAATTTCATACGCTGGCCCTTCCAATTCCTTAGGTGTCAGTTTGGTGATTCCTTGCTTCTTACAGTACCAGTCTATAAATGCTCTCATGTCTCCAGTTTGTGCAAGCAGTGAGTTTTCCAGAGGAGGCACATAGCTGGACACAATAGCATCAGCCCAGTTTCTATCAGGAGCATGCGGATCAGATGAAGGGATGGACCAAGCTGGTTAAGGTGTTAGAGATCTATCATCTTCGGATGTGGGCTTCCACCATGTCTTCATCATCTCATCTGTAGGAGTAATCTCAGGAGTTGCTGACCTGTCATCCTCTGAGAAGGACTTCCACCAGTCTTTCTTCATATTAACCTTGGGAATATGAGCATTTGCAGTATCTTCATCTTCATCAGAATAAGAATTTTGATCGTTGATAGCTGATTCTTCATTGATAATAAGATCTTCAGGAATTAACGAGACAAAGGGCATGAATCAAGTGTCAATAGTCGTCCAAGCAGCATATGAGGTAGACTCAGCTTTCTTCGATGAGCTTGGACTGGTAGACTTTCTTGGTGGATCTTCCTTAGCAGATGATGAAGGTGGTCGAGGCGGTGGCGTGGCTTGAGAAGATCCTGAAGCTCTAGAGAAACCTAAAGCTCTAGATATTCCAGATAGTGGAAGAGGTGGAGGAGGATGAGGAGGATACCCAGGTGGAGTATTGTGTTTGTCCTGGATTTTCTTTTTCTTTCTACGAGTTTCAGCCAGATCTTCCATGAGTTGGTCAGAGTTGTCACGAGCAATAGATAATTCCAGAGCTTCATATAATTTTCTATGATCTTCATGGCCTTTGTCAAGATTCGTCTCATACATACGTTGTAGAAGAATCTCCTTCATATCCGTAGTAGGAAGATCTCTGAAGCGAGCTCTCAAGGGTGCTTCCACTGCCAAACCCACTGCTTCGGCAACGTGTTTATCTACAGCAGTCATTACCTTATACTCAATGTTGAGATTTTCCAACTTGGACAATCTAGTGCTGTTGATGAAGCGAAAAGTGTACCGCTTTTAAGGGGTCATTTAAGCCTTAAATCGTATTTATTTGATCAAATATTGCCCTAAATCGTTCCTTTTGTCATTTTAGGTACTTTTGAGGAGAAATCTGGAAAAGGAGGCATTTTGGACGTTTTTGGAGCATTAAAGTGAAGAAAACGGCAAAGTCTCAAAAATCGGCTAAAAGTTACTCTTGACGGCGTCAGACTTTACTCTGGACGGCGTCATGCCTTGGCAAGAAAAGTTGGACGTGAAATTTACTCATGACGGGCCAGTGAAAATAGCATGTGAATTCTGACGGCGTCACGCTTTAACTTGATCGAGGGCGTCACGGCTTAAATCATAAGGGGACGGCGTCACGTTCATGGTTCGACGGCGTCAAGCCTTGATAAGCCAGAATGGATTTTTGAAGAGCTAAAGAGGGACGGCGTCAAGAAGGTCATCCGGGAACCCTAAAAGCGGCGAGGTGACGGCGTCACACTCCATAAGGTGACGCCGTCAGATCCAAAAATCTATATATAGTTTTCTAATTTTTTGTCATTAGGGAGAGCTTAGTGTGTGGAATTTTGGGAGAAAACCCTAAGACGATTTTAGCTACTTTTTCAGGGCTTTTTGCCTTGAGATCTTCCATGTTTCATTGAAAGATAAGTTATCAATTAATCATTCAATATGTCTATGTGTTGTTTGATTCTATCTTATTCTTGTCTTTTGTTTAACATGTTAGGCTAAATTTATCTTGTGTTTGCTTAGATCTAATGAAACCTAGCTATTGATTATTGGTTGTTAGTGTGTTATTAGTCGTATTGGATGATTGTTTATCTATGTTAGGCTTAAGAAAACTGGCTAACTTCCTATTCGGTAACTTGCTTGAACGTCTTAAGAAACATGAACCAAATGCGTACTAAAGGTTTTTATGGTTGTATTTAATGCACAAGCGAATTCTAGTGATCCCATGTTAGGAGCTTCCTAGCCGGCTCGACATAGGAGTGAAGTAGGAGCTTGTAGAGTTGGGGAAGTAAGTACGCCACCCCACGAATGGTATTAAGGAATACACCCGTCATCCACGCAACTAATACACACTAATTAACCGGTAAAAGATAGTTAGGGAGTAAGGAAATCTAAGTAAACACATTTCTCTACACATAAGTTTCTCACCAACATTTTATTTTCAGTTATTTTATTTTATTGCATTCGTAGTAATTTGGGTTAGTTGACTAGCAACTAATTCCGCCCACTCTTTCAAAACCGAGATTTTACTTGCTTTCATAAAAATATAAAAAATACAAAAAGAATCTTCCTCAACCCTTAGACCTAATTAGAGTAGCCTTTCACACCTAACGAACACTATTCCCTGTGGAGAACGATCAATCCCCCGTACTTACCACTACACTATACTACATCGGTCAGGTACACTGCCTGGTGGGGTTGTAAGCCTCTTGAGATCCCTCGAGAGGTAAAACCTGTTGTAAGGTTACAAAACCACGCATCAGCTGTGATGTTTGACAACCTTGGGTAGATTATGACCTTCCAGAACTGCAATACGCTTAAGAGCCTCTTCAAGGCGTAACTCGAGGCTTTGTTGGAGGACGGAGTTGGTGGGATTGCACTTGTAGTTGTGGTTGTTATTGTGGTAGTTGTTGCAGTAAAGGGAGTTGTTGTGGTTGTTGTTGCAGTTAGATTCGGTATTGTCATTGTAGGAACTACAGAAGTGTCTTGCTCAATAGTGACGGACAATATTGACACCACCTCTTTCTCATCATTTGGCTTCTCAGTTTCCGCATCAGCAGGCTTGTCAGAAATAAACTGATCCCTAAATGTAGGTTCATGATCCAGATTCTTGAGAGATGACAAGGTACCCGTTGAGCTGACGGGTTCCTCTAAATGAGACTGATCATCGGTTCTCAGCTTTAGATTCACTAGCACATTTGGGTAAGTAGTGGACACGAACTCATCATTTAACTTCTTAAGAGGTGGATCGGATGTGAAATCTTTCTCATGATGAGAAATCTTCTTCTCAGTTTTGCCAGAATCAGGGCCTGCAATATCTTTAGCTTGTGTCTAACCCTCCCCAACATTCTCTTCCATGGTTCCCACTTCTTCTGATTCAGTGTCACTAGAGTCAAGATCAAGCTCTTGACTTGGTTACTTTTCCCTTACAGCTTTAGAAACATCAGAGGTTCGTCTCTTAAGAATGAATTTTGTGGTTGTCTTTGAAGCCGGAGAAGAGATATCCAGAAGTGCATGAGCAACCTATTCGTTAGTGGCAATCCCTTTTCCTTTACCTTCCACTTCCACCAATGGTTAGGGTCTCCCTGTATCAGGTTCTCTGATGATCATACCTTTGGTAGAGTGTCCCGGCAACTTCTCTTGTTCTTTCAAACTGGCTTCTACGGCCTTTTGAATGTTATCTGCCTCTTCTTGCAGAATAGGCTTAGGCATGAAACCTTCTCCATACACAAATTGATCTTCCAGTCTTTGTCTTTTGGACCCCTGTTTCTTACCCGCAACACTCTTTTTGGGTTTCTTAGCACCACCAGGAGCATCATCAGCAGGGGATGCCTCCTTTCTCTTCTTGGGTAGAGCTTTATATGTGGGTTTGGTGGTCTTGGATTTAGTCTTGCTATGCTTGGTTGACTTCTGAGGTTTAGGTGCCAGGGGTCCAGCATCACCAACTAGTTCATTAGCAAAGAAGCCACTTTATTCAAATACGCCTGATAATAAGGAGCATTACAAATATCATTTGTGATGAGAGCTTCAGGTATATTCATCCCAAAGAACTCTTGCTTGGTTCCTTTTTGCCAAGAATTTGAGATTTTCCATGACATGTTCATCATATGGCAAGTGGAAGGAGAGTCAGATCTTGGATGGAACTTGTGCTGGCATTGAAGATGATGAATAATCCTTTTTGTGTATCTGATACTTGGAATCACAAGTTTGTTGACCGTCTTCTTACTAGCTTTATGCAATGCCAGTTTTTTCTTGTCCTCAGTGAAAGTGTGAATGGAGTGAGTGAATTCCTTCGAGTTCCTTTCAGCAAAATCAATGTTGGCCCTTTTAACAACTCCCCATAGAATCTGTAGCATTGGTGCTCTTGGTCTTTCGTACACTGAGGTTTTTCCTGTGAGACACATGTTGATGATAATGATGATTGCCCTCCATGGCTGATACATATCATTGGTGACCACTGCAGATAATGTGTTTACTGTTATGGGGTAGCCCAGATCATTGATGAAGTTGATAAGATCATCGGGTGGTGGCGGTGGAGCAAATGGCTTGTTTACAATGACCGATGTGATTTGTAATGCATCTTTGATGGTGTCTTTGGTAAGATCAAACCATTGTTCATCCAGCTGACAACGGTAGCATCCAGTATCTTTATCATAGCTCACTGTGTTCCAGAACTGCTGAATGTAGATAGCAGGAATAGCTGAGCTAGCCGTAAATGCACTGAAGAATGTGGTTTGCTTAAGTATGTCCACCGCGATTTTGTAGATAGGATTGGGTTGAGACTTATCCATATCTAAGTAGCAGTTGCTTTTTCTAATAGAGACCCATCCGCTACGAGGCAAGATCTGTTCATCTGAACGAATGGGAGGTGGAACAACTGGTGCTTGTTTAGCGGGAACATCGGCCATTGAATCTGCACAATTACATTCACAAGGAAACAGATATATACAGATACAATGTTAGAGAAGAGCAAATGCTCGATGTTAGATCATTGTTTAGAAGCAAGACGCACCCATTAAATCTCAATCAGTCACAATTTGAAAATGATTTGACAATTGCATACTCATAGTTTATAATAAGCAAGGATTGTGATTAGACAAAATATAAACTGATATATGACCAAATCACAATAACACAAATTGCAACAGCCAAATCGCAAGCAGTCAAATGATCAAATCATAGACTATTCAAACCGCAACAATCGGGCAGTGGATCAAATTGCAAGAATTAAATATTCAAGTCGCAACCAGGTACGAGCAAATCGCAACACTGGTGGTCTTACAATTTGAATATAAAATTATTGCTAAAGCAAATCGCTGACATTGCGATTTGACCTAAAACAAGCAATATTATAATCAGTGTTGCAAAAAAAAAGGTCTACAAGGCCGATTAATCGCCGATTAGGTGCTACAAGGCCACCGACCTTGCCGATTTATGTAACTGGGTCAAACAAGTAGGTCAACTATGGTCAACGGTGGTCAAACTTGCCAGAAACCTATAAATCTTGCTGGAAGTACCCAAAACTGACTGTAAACTTATTTTGATCACTTATATTAGCTCTTTAAGTCTATTACAAGTTGTTTTTTAGAAAATACATTACTGGAAATACCTAAAACTCACCGCAAATACACAAAAATTGCCGGAAATAACTAAATTTTTTCAGTAATGCCAATCCGATTAATCCCGCCTAGACCGATTACAAGGTACAAGGTGGTCGACCACCTGACTACCGATTCGCGATTTTTGAAACCTTGATTATAATCAAATCGCACCCATGACACTCAACAGTCAAATCGCAGAGGATAAAATATTCAAACCGCGGATATTGCGATTTGATCTGTACAGAGCAATATTATAATCAAGTCGCAACATAGGACAGTTAAATCGCAACATGGGACAGTCAAATCGCAGGCAGGCAAATATATTCAAATCGCAACCAGACATTAAATAATCAACTCGCAACCATACATATTGACCTCCAAATCTCAACTTAAATTAAATAGTCAAATCGCATTCAAGAATGAGACACCAAATCGCAACCAAGCACAATAGGACAAAACGAAATCAGGAACATATGGTCAAAACGCAACCAAGAACATACATCAAATCGCAATCAAGAAGCTTAGTCAAAACGCAATCTAACATTCTTATGTGCACAGAATCCAACTATCAAATTACAATACCTAAGGCATAACAGCTACATGATTTAACACTACAACTGGTGTCCTAATCCATTGAGCCAAATCCATTGCTTAACCTCAGAACCAAAAAGACGTGTATTGACTTATCGATGTCAAACATCCTACGAAAATCAATGGGTAAGTACAGAATGTAATGGGAATCAGATAAATAGCATACGAGGCATCACACTCATAATCTAAGAGAAACCCATCAATCATAGCACATAAACAAACACTAACCTCGAAATGGATGATGGTTCGACAAGATAACCTAAAGAAAACAATGATAGGGTGAATTTCAAGCAAAGATATTCAAGATAAAGCATAAAGAAATGATAAGGAACATGAAGCAAGCACTACCTTGGCCAGGAATCACACAGAACAACAAACTTAATAGGATCGCAGGATGTTGCGTTTTGAGTTTTTTTTAGAATAGAGAAAATATTGAGTTTCACTGGTCAATAGTGTGTTTGACCAGGTTAAAACGCATAGGGTATTTATACCAAATAAAGAACTTTCAAATGTTGGCAGAATTGGCCCCTCCTTTTTCAAATCGCAATGTGACTACTTATACCAAAGGCACATCTTTCAGGTTTTGGCAGATTTGGTCCCTCTCTTTTGAGTTTCTAATCCTTATGAGATATAAGTTACAATAGGACATAATTCAAGACATAGTAAATGCACGAAGGGTCCTCTAACTTATGAAAGACTAGGAGACAGTCAGCAAATTGCAAATAAACCCCTATCCTAGCACATAACAATCAATGAGATGAAGAAGCTCAAAGTATGACATAAATTTATGAAAGCTACTCTCCCCCTCAATCAATGACCTGGTGTCAAATTGAAAGGCTGTAGTCGTTGATTGAGAATGACAAATTTATGACAGTGCCAGACCAATTGATTTTCCAATATCATTAAACCATCATGGGAAACATAAATACTTTCTTGAAGAATCATAGACGAGAAAGAATTTGTGATTGCAAAGAAGACTTCTCTTCTTATACGAGAAGTAATACACTGAAACGTACATTAAATCAAAGAAACGCGGATATAAAGTAATCCATGCCCAGGTGACCTTTACCCAGTGGGAAGAACAGCCGTCTTTTTGGCGACGAGCTTTCCCCATAACGAAGAACGGGTTACAGTATGAAGTAACTACAAGCCGACATGACATGTTTTAATAATTCATTTTAACTTCTGCTCGAGCTTCATTTAAAGTCCCGTGTCATTATTGAATGACATTTCTAGGAATGTAAATGTTATCGATAAACAGAAGACATGCCATGAAAAACTATTTTTGGAATTTTCTACTTTTCTGATTTTTATGGTTTTTCTTGGTTTTATATTTTTATTTACATTTTGGTCATATATATTTCTATTTACATTTTGGTTTAAGATATGTACAAAGGATGCATGAAGAATAACCACCGATATTCTTCCCAAGATAGATCGTTGTTGCACGAGTCCTGAGCTGATTTGTTCAAAAGTCATTATGCATGTACATCAATGTTGAGTTTCCTGAACCCCCAAATTCGGAGATTGCAGTCCTTTTGGCCGCCACACTATGAGTTTTTCCTTGAAGGAAATGGTCGATGTACATGTACTTACGTAAGGATTCCCTGCACTAACATGATGATTTTGCTTACTTTTATATGGGTTAGTGACATCAGTATCCAGACCATTTGGGGTTTCACTGTTAACCTTGGTTTTGCAGTTTGTGAACAACTTACTAGTAGGTATCCATCTAAGTCCAACCATCTTAAAAATTCTACCTGTTGGAATCCACCTAAGGCAAGGCTTAGGAGTGTTTGGTTTTTCATGCACAGTGGAAGACTTGTTGATAGAGGACCTATTTCCTACCACAGTTTGCCTACCAGTTTTTTGAGTAAAGCTCTTAGATCCTACAGGCATGTTGATGTATCTAGTCTTAGGGGATTGAACCTGAGCACTAGTATTCTCTTCCTTTTCATTAGCCTTAGAAGACTGAGCCTTAGAACGAGCATCTGCTATCTTTTCATTGGGTCTTGATTGTGAAGTGACTGGTTTTGACAAAACTTGATTCGCATCAACTTGGGGGGCAAACCGTTATTTTGAAGATTTTGGTCGTTCTGATCTAAACGCAGTCGGTTGCCTAACAACTGATTGGTTTCTGACTGGTTGTGAGGTTGGTTTTCCCAAGATTGTTAGTTTTGCAAACTTAGTGTTCACACTTTTTCTTGTTATTTTTCTTAGCTCGTTTTTTAAAGCTGCAATTGTAAAACCCTTTTCCTGAATTTGAGCTTTGAGTTCATCATTTTTGGAAATCAAAGAGGTTGTCTGAATTATAGTCTTAGTTTTCGGTTCTTTGATTGAATCACACAGTTCTTTGCAATGAAATTTCAAAGTCTCATTTTCATTAAGTAATTTAGCCACTTTAAGTTCCAATTTACTATTTCTAGCTGCAATAACATTACTGTCATGTTTAGCCTTAACTTCATTACACATATCACACATCTCAGCAATACGTTTTTTTCAGGTTGTTGATCGTTAAGTTTTTGGCTTCTAGCTGAGCTTTCAAATCATTTATCATAAAGAATTCACGGAAATCAGGGAGTTCCAGATTTTTACATGGTAGGTTAGTTTGAAAACTTTCTTCCTTTTGTTGCATTGCGATTTCAAGTGAAATACAATTTTTTTCAAGCTGTAAAAATTTGTTTGAAAGTTCATTAAAAACTTCTTTATCAACCACATCATTTGATTTAAAAGTCTCAGTCGTAAACAAAGAACTTGACTCATCATCCTGATCACTTTCTCCCCCTTTATGATTCATATTTGTTGAATTAGAAATGGTATTGCTATCAGTCTTTTCCAAAAAATATGTGTCATAAGTGGGCATAACTTGATCAGTATGCAGTCGTTCATTAGGGAGCACATTATGTTGATCAGTGACATGTACCTCAGCAGATGGAACTTGGTCATTTTCAAATCTGTGATCTGTATCCATGTCAAGTGTGGTACAAGTCCCAGAACTGTCGTTTTTATCCTACTTATCAAACATAGTGTCACTGCATTGTTGATGTTGCGCCCTTTCATTGATGAACTCCTTAACATTACCCATGAGTTGGAGTAGTGTAACTCTGAACATGTCAACCTCGATTCCAGTGTAATTAGCAAAACACTTTTTTGTCATTTGACTGTCATAGTCATAATCCCCAGTGAATTGCGAATCAATGAACATTTGGAGTTGTTTGTTGATTATACAAAAGGCAGCCATGGATCCATCTTCAGAGAATTCTTCTTTGTCAAGTTGTTGTTCTAGTTGATCTAAATACCTTACCATTTTGCCTGTGAAAGTCTGAACATCAACTTGACTAAACAGGGATGCAAATGCACGTTTGTATCCTCCCATATATCCAGGTCTTTCAAAGAGTACTTTGAGATGTAAATGAAGTAGTTGAAAACATTCTATGCAACTTTCTCTTGCACCTTCGTGCAATTTTTGTGGCTGAAGAAGCTCTTTCTCTTGAGAATTCGGGCACACAAAGTCCCTATTGGCACTAACATACTCAAACACGTTTATCTGTTGTACATCTTTGGGAATCTTTTGTTTGTCAATCATATTGTACAATCTTAGTACCTCAGATATAGCAGAATCTGAAGTAGTAGACATGATGTAAACGTGCACGGGATTTTACAATTCTACGATTTAAACCGAGAAATAGATTCTTTTGCGGGATTTTACACAAATCAAGAATAAACCGTGAAATGATAATTGATATGTGTTATGATAATTGTTGGATCGGTACAATGATTAGTGATTGAATGTTAAAAGGAATGATTGTTTGTTGGATTAGGTGAATTATTGTGAAGTTAAGTTGTGATTAGGTATGATTGAATTGAGTTTACATAATGGTTTGATCAACAAGTAATTAATGGAATTGAGCAAATCTCAATGAAGAATCAGGAGCAAATAGCAGTGAAGAAACTAGTCAAATCGCAACATTTAAAGTTCAACACTCAAATCGCAGCAGTGAAACCTCAAATCGCAGCCCTCAAATCGCAGGACTCAAATCGCAGGAGCCAAGTCTAAAGTGCCCAAATCGCAGCCCTCAAGTCGCAAAAGCTAGACGACAAATCGCAACAGACAAAAATGTCACTATCAAATTGCAGAACTCATCCTAGGTTGTGGCAACTTTCTACTCCTCCTGAGCTGTCTTGTCGTAAAAAAAAGAAAATTGCTTCGAGCATCCGGCTTCACCACTGCTGCCTGCTCTCTCCTCCTTCTTCGGCACTTCCCAGTCCAAAACAGACCTGATCTTCTCTTGATCCATCTAAATCACACCCTTGCTGATCCAATGGCCAAGAAATAGCACTTTAGTCCGAGTACCCTTTCACGTACAGCCTCTTTTCCTGCTACACGCGCAACACTGTACTCAGGGTTCCAAACCTCCAGTGAGTGACTATAAACGATTATGTCATCGAGGTTTTCCTGGTCAAGGTAAGGCTTTGAGTTATCATTTAAGTGCAGAACAAGACCTGAATTAGGATGATATTCATAGAGCGGTTACTCTTTGTGTACGTTATAGAGTCTCCACTCCATGTTGAAAGCTCTTTCAAATAGAATCGCAATAGCTCGACAACAAATCGCAACAGACAAAAATGTCACTATCAAATCGCAGAACTCAAATCGCAACCAAGAAATTCACTACGAGACTCAAATATCAGAAGGTATTTTTCACCTAAAATCACCTAAAAATCACCTGTAACACCCCGTGACCAAAAACGTGAAAATTTTTCGCAAAAACACACCCAGAAACTGACATCCGGTTACTCTTTTACAAACTGACAAAATTTGGTACACATTCAGCCATTGAGGCTATTTTTAGATGAAAGTAGACTCGATTAGCTTCGAAACGATAGGTCACACGACCCGTTTCGACTTACGGATCAAAAGATATGATTTTTCGAAAACTGCCAAAAATCTGCACAGTCGGCTCTGACAGCGTCAAGAAGGCCATCAAGAACAAAACTGCAGTTCACCATTAAGCCTTGATAGGCCAGAGAATTTTTGGAGTTTAAAGGGTGACGGCGTCAAGAAGGCCATCAAGAACAAAACTGCAGTTCACCATCAAGCCTTGATAGGCCAGAGAATTTTTGGAGTTTAAAGGGTGACGGCGTCAAGAAGGCCATCAAGAACAAAACTGCAGTTTCACCAGGCCCGCTCAGAAACCCGACCTCCCGGACTCGAAACTTGACCAAACTTTCCAGAATTCTTTAGTATGCCCGTAAGTTTAATTTCATGCAAAAACATTACCCGTTTGACCACCCGGAATAGTACCTCAAAATTCGACGGGTTATGCATAATTTCCAAAATAACCCATTCCACTACTAGACCCTTTATACTATCACCAATTCACACATAACTTGACCATAAACATTAACTTAGCATATCAAAGGCGTTTCATGCATACATGACCCGTTAACTTCTCAAAATGGGTAGAATTACGCTATTACCAAACACCCCCTTAACACGCCTAAAGCTACCAACAAATACCATAAGACTTCATGATTTACACACATATTGACCCATAATTTAGACATCAAAACAAGACCGTGAACTTCACAAAATGACCATATAAGATAAGTGTACCCACGACACCAAAAGAACACTTGGGGCTACCAACTTCAATACGTTTGGTCCAAAAGAGATCCGATCTTCTAAGCTAGCTTCTATTTACCTTCCTACTTACTTCCAAGCTACAACTACGCCAAATCCTTACCTTTACTTCCACCGCTAGAACCTACAAAGATGACATTAACTTCAAACGTAAGCGAAAACGCTTAGTAAGTATATAAGATATAATCAACATCACATTTACACAAGATTGGTGATTACCACCAATCATAACATTAACAAGGAGCATCAAGTGGGGTTAATACTTACCTTGATCAAGCAAGTAATAATTAATTATAGCATTTTCATATCTAGCATTGGATCCAAGCTAATACATCATTACAAGCTCCATAAAACATTACATTAACACAACCATAACATTAATAACATAACATTACAAAGATTATACTCATATACTTACCTCAACTCCTACTAGCTTCCTACTTGACTTTGAATGGGCTTCTATAATTACTCCCTATCACAAGATTAACTACAATTAGCAACTATCTAACTGAGGAGATCATCATTTCACCACTTTTCACCATAATCATCAAAACCCACCATATGAACCCTAATTTTCACAATTGGGGAAAGTTACTTACTTGTTGTAAAGAACACAATTAAAGTTTCCTTAAAGCTTCTTGATCACTTCTTGATGTGAAATTGAGACAAGATGATAATTTTGGCTTTCCCTCCTATTTCTCTTCTAAATGTCGAACCACCAAGAACTCTCCAATTATTTCCAGACAATTCGTAACTAGTTATTTAATATGGAGTTAGTAGTATCTTTGGCCTCTTGGCAATAATAGTCCCCTTAGTTCTATTCTTCTCATTTAGCCACACCTTGAGTTATAAATAATCTCTAACATATTTACATAACACAATATTTACATTAATGGTACCTTGTCGGGGTACGGGTGTAACATCACCCTTTTGAACGTTTTTTATTGGTTACTTTTGCACCACTTGATCTTAGAAGGTTATAAAAATACTAACAACACTAACTTTAACACCACAAACGTGAGAATCAAAGAAAGCCAAGAATAAGCCCATAAACCTTCAAAAACCAAACTTTTGATCTAAACTAACCAAGAAAATGTACACACAATCTAGCTAATCAAACCATGTACTCTGATACCAATTGTAAGATATTGGATATCATAACACAAGGAGGGATTAGTGCTTGGCCGAATCTAGAGAGAGAGAGAGAGAGAGAGAGAGAGAGAGAGAAAATGTAATCTATTAGCTTCCAAATGAAATGAACATCCAACCCTTTCCCTTGGGTGGGAAAGGGTATTTATACTTACACATAAATCGCCCCACATGTGCTGTGGAATGAGCTGACAGTGGGTAAAGACCCGACCTAATTCCACAAATACTACTATGACTAAACTAGTATTATGATAACTAAACTAATACTAATAAGCCTACGAGCTAACTTAATGCTAATAGATACTCGGGGTGACCGAGTCTTTCATATGAATATTTATATTCCTAACATGTTATTTCGCACCAGTACTAACGACTATCCAACAGTACAAACTTAAGCCTACAAGTACTAACTTTAAGCCTGGTAGTACAAACTTTTTGGAAAAATTTTGACTCAATAGTATGAACTCAATTTTGATTAAAAACCATACTGCTACCAACCATTTTGAAGGGATTAAGTGTAAAGACAGACACTTAATCATGATTTCGGTTTAATGCAACCTCTGGTTGTGTGAGAACCAATGATTTCAGTTATACATAACTGCTTGTGATCAGATAAACTCATTCAAAGAGCTTTCTTGACAGGGTTTCCAGCTCGTGGCAGTCGTTTCCTCTAACACAAATGTGTTAAATTCACGTTTGCTCACTGTTCTTTCTACCAGATGTCCTTAGACTAACTCATTATACAAAAGTATAAAATGCTAGAAAGTGAGTTATGTCAGTTACTGTCTGACTAACTAAGCCATCAATTCAATACAAAACATCATAATAAGATCTCAAGAAAGAAGTTTTAAAGAATCAATTAACTTAAGTATAA
Source organism: Artemisia tridentata subsp. tridentata (assembly GCA_021014915.2). Classification (NCBI taxonomy): domain Eukaryota; kingdom Viridiplantae; phylum Streptophyta; class Magnoliopsida; order Asterales; family Asteraceae; genus Artemisia; species Artemisia tridentata. The sequence continues at coordinate 486,752,274 of CP139508.1, read as the reverse complement.
AACATTTGTTAATGAATTCCCAAACTTTGTCCATCATCAACCTATTATGTCAGCAACTGAATCACCATTTGCTGCTCACACTATGCACTTGTAATTCCTTTGTGCTCAAACTTCCATAAGACTGCTCATGAGAGCTTGAAAGCTCTGGATATATTGAAGATTTGCAGCTTGAAAATCCTTGATGATATTGCATGCCTTAAAGGGAAGATGACATCTTTCATATAGGTTTGTCATTATCAACTTCATCACCTGCAATTGTTAGTCCAAAACCAAGAAAACAAAGTGCAAAGCACTTGCTTCATAACAGTATAAACATATGACTAATAGTTCTAACAAACAGTCCAAATTTGTACTGGCAGTACAAATTATACAAAGCAGTACTAATTGACAAGCCTAGCAGTACAAATCCAATTTATATACAAAAACACACAGTTTCAAAACATTAAGGGTTAAGCATTCCAATACTTGCTACCAAGTATTGAAACCTTCCAACATCAAAGGCTTTTGTGAGAAGATCTGCAAAGTTATGATCAGAATCAATTTTTAACCACTTGAATTAACTTTTTCTCATTGCAGTCTCTAATGAAATGATGCCTAATTTCTATGTGTTTTGTTTTAGAATGTTGCACTGGATTTTTAATTATACAAATTGTACTGCTATTGTCAATATATATCATGGTGTTCAAAAAATTATACCCATAGTCAAGCAGCTGATTTTGAATCCAAAGCACTTGACCACAGCAACTTGCAGCAGCTACATACTTAGCTTCAGTTGTAGAAGTTTCCACAATTGTCTGCTTCTTACACTGCCATGATATAAGTCTGCATCCAAGGAACTGACATCCACCAGTTGTTGATTTCCTGTCCAATCTTGCACCAGCATAATCACTGTCTGAATATGCCACCAAGTCAAAGGGTGATTCCCTAGGATACCAAAGACCCAAACTAGGTTGACCCTTAAGGTATCTAAAGATCCTCTTGACATTAGTTAAATGAGAAGCCTCGGGAGTCACTTGAAACCTTGCATAGGTACATACAACAAACATGATATCTGGTCTTGATGAAGTTAGGTACATCAAGGACCCTATCATTGATCTGTAGGTGTGTACATCAACACATTCTCCATCAGCATCTTTAAGCAAAGGTTTCTCTGGATCAACTGGTGTGTTTGCCACTTTAGCATCAGCAAACTGAAACTTTCTTAGTATCTCTGCCACATATTTATCCTGGCTGATAAATATGCCTTCAGTTGATTGCTTCACTTACAACCCCAAAAAGAAGGTAAGTTCCCCCATGGAACACATATGAAACTTATCATGCATAAGTTTCTCAAATTCTAAACACATCTCCTTCTTTGTGGATCCAAATATGATATCATCCACATGGTAGATCCTTCTTGTTCTTCTTGATAAAAAGAGTCTGATCAATCTTTCCCCTTTGAAATCCATTCTCTAGCAAATAAGAAGCCAAAGTCTCATACCATGCTCTTGGAGCCTAATGTAGTCCATAAAGAGCTTTTACATCCTTGTACACCTTGTCAGGATATTCTGGATCAATAACACGTGTAGGTTGAGAAACATATACCTCCTCTTCAATAATACCATACAGAAAGGCACTCTTAACATCCATCTGGTAAACAATGAAGCCCATGAAAGAAGCATAAGCTAAGAACAGTCTGATTGCTTCAATCCTTACTACTGGTGCAAAAACTTCTTCATAGTCCATTCCTTCTTCTTGTGTATACCCCTGGGCTACAAGTCTAGCCTTGTTTCTGATCACAATGCCCCTTTTATCCTTTTTGTTTCTAAAAATCCATTTGGGGCCAATTACCCTCATACCCTTGGGTAAAACCACTAGTACCCAAATCTTCTGAATCTTAAATTGGAGAAGCTCTTCCTACATTTCTTCTACCCAGCTTGAGTCTTCTAATGTTTTGAGAATATTTTTGGGTTCTGATTGTGAGAGGAAACACACAAACAAGAATGTGTTGGAATCTTCATGCTTCTTTTCTTCATAAATAGCACTAAGAAACCCTTGTTGGTCTAAAATCATAGTTTGTCTTCTTGTCTTCACTCCAGACTGTATGTCCCCAATCACATTGTCTAGGGAGTGATCTTTGTGTATCCTTGTTTATGGTTTAGTGAGAACTGGATAGGTAGGTGGTAAATTTTTGATATCCACCTCATCTTTTGAGAAATCAGCAGCATTAGTATTTGATGGGCCAGCAGTATGAATATTTTGCCCAGCAGTACTAACTTGGGGCTCAATAGAACAATCCTCATTGGTACTGTTATCTTGATTCTCTTGATCTGCAGCTCCATCCACATTTTTTTTCATCTTTAATACCTTCCTTGGCTTCATCAGTAGAAGGCTCACCATTCTTTCAAGATGAAACCACACTGTTTCATATTGGCATCAGCAAATGATCTTGATCTTTCTCCTTTCCCAAGCCTGTTTCAATTGTTGCATCATCAGCTTCTGAACCTGCAAAATCATTAGAAAAGGTTCCTGCAACAACTGGCAAATAATTCATTGACTGGGTTAGAGTATCAAGGTCAAATAGCCATTTTGGACCTTCACCTGCAACATTGGATTTATTTTCTAGAAACTGAACATGCATGTTCTCCTCTACTTTCCTTATTCTTGTGTTGTATACTCTAAAGGCTTTGTTATTTAGTGAGTATCCAACCAAGAATCCTTCATCAGATTTGCCATCAAATTTGCCTAGATGGTCTAAGGTATTTAGAATGGTTACATGACACCCAAAACGTCTTAGAAATCCTAATGCAATATTTCTACCCCTAAAAAGCTCATATGGTGTCTTGTTGTGAGGTTTAACTACCAAAACCCTGTTCTGCACATAGCAAGCAGTATTAACTGCTTCAGCCCAAAAAGTGATGGGCAACTTAGAGTCAGCTAACATGGTTCTAGCAGCTTCTATTAGTGTTCTATTTCTCCTTTCAGCAACCCCATTCTGCTGAGGAGTTCTAGCAGCACTAAACTCTCTTCTAATACCTTTTTCCTTACAAAACTCATCCATAACTCTATTTTTGAACTCTGTCCCATTGTCACACCTAATGACTTTTACTTTCATATCCACTAAGTTTTCTATCTCAGTAATGAATGTTTTAAGAATGCTAGGTGTCTCATCCTTAGAACCTAAAAAGAAAACCCTTGTAAATCCGCAATAGTCATCAGTAACCACAAGACAGTACCTTTTATGCATAATACTACTCACAGATGTAGGGCCAAACAAATCCATATGTAGCATAAACAAAGGTTGATCAATAGAGTTAAAGGTCTTGGGCTTACAAGAAGCCTTATGTTGTTTGCCTTTGAGACAGGCAACACAAGTCTGGTCATTTTTAAATCGTTTTTTAGGCAAGCCTCTTACCAAACCATCCTTAACAATTTTATTAATGGTTTTAAAATTTATATGACCAAGTCTTCTATGCCATAACATAGACTCATCCAATGCGGCCTTTGCAACAAGACAAGTAAGTGCCTCTTTAGGAACAATCTTCTTCATATCAACACTGTACATGTTGCCCTTTGTTATAATCTAATATTCAATCCTAACCTACAACTATATCACTATATTAGATCAAATAATAAGAGTGGATTATGAAATTGAGAGGATTATAATACACTAAGAGGTTGTTAAGCCTTTGTAACGTGTGTATGTGATACTTTGAGTGAATATGATTAAGTATGCGGAATCTACTTAACCACACTTAGAAGATTATTTGTTGTGTGTAAATGGAACAATGGTGGTTGTTGAATTTGATAAGAACAATGAGAATTAATACCAAATGATTAATATTATTGATAATGATACAAAGGTTTGATATTGTTTGTTGTTAATGCTTATGAAAGTTCTATCAAGTTCTATATGTAACACACTTGAAAACTTAGCTAAGATCTTCCTTTTTTAACACAAGGAAGATCTTTACAATATTGTTGAGTCTAATCAATCAACATATGTCAAACTACTTGAGTATGTTAAGTCGTGTGTAAGTAACTAAGATACAACATGTATCTTACACATACTACTTGCCTATGTATCGAGTCATACACTTTAGAGTATACAACTTGTTTACCTAACACATATACACAAAGATATTTATCTAATAGGACCTTGACTTTTGCGTACTTATCCATCCAGGAAACAGAATTAACGATCTGAAGACCAGACTTAATTCTGTTACTCACCAGAATTAATGACTTAACTTAGTCACCAGACTTAACGATGTAACACTACCAGATTAACCAGCAGACCAGACTTAATGACTTAGAGAATTTCCCGATACTTAATCTTCAGAATATTTAATTCCCAACAATCCTCCCCTAAACATGTGAACCCTTTCCAACATGTTTTCTTGAATTAAATGAGGAATTGTGAAGATCTTTCAAACACTTCATGATCAGACCCTTGATCTGAACTTTCTTCTATTCTGTGAGATTAATATCTATCTCAGTAACTCATCTGCTTTTCCGTTCTTTGACTTCAACAATATCAATACTGATCTTCAGATAGAGGAATTATAAGAGGCAATGGTGCTGTGTATCTTGGATGCTTGTTTCAACAAGTGAAATCATCTTCTAGCATGCCTTTGCAAGTGATGAACAAACATAGTGAACTGAAATTGAAATTGAAAGCTCCTAGATAGAACTTTCTCCTTCTGAATGCTTCATCCCTTCTGAATATATAAAATACACCATCTCTGTTCTTGTCATTTTCAACCTCCCTTGAATCCTAAAAATCTTCTTCCTTTATTGGTTATTCTTCTTCCCTTGATTTAACTATCTCCTCTGGGGCTTTGAAGATTTCTCACTATGTACCAAAATATATTATCTTCCTCCCCTGTTTGGAAGATCTCTTACCATCATTCTCCCCTGAGAACATGTTTTCAGACAATGTTGTACATGAAGCCATCAATTCCTTAAAAGTTAGTTTGTTGCCCTCATCACTTCTAGGTGTGTAACCTCCTATGAGTGGTGAATCATTGGGGCAATAACTCATAATCCATCATTGGATGGTTTCCTGAGCCATTTTTATTCCATAAAAATCCTTTTTAAGAAAACTTTTGACTTTTAGCAGTATGCATATGATTTTATTATGAAAAATCATACTGCTTCCAACCATTTTGAAGGGATCAAGTGTAGTTACAGACACTTAATCAAAATTTCGGTTTAAAGCAACCTCTGGTTGTGTGAGAACCAATGTTTTCAGTTATAAATAACTGCCTGTGTGCAGATAAACTCATTCAAAGAGCTTTCTTGACAGGTTTTCCAGCTCGTGGCATTTGTTACCTCTAACACAAGTGTTAGATTCACTTTTGCTCGCTGTTCTTTCTATCAGATATCCTGAGATTAACACATTATACTTGAAAGTATAAAATGATAGAAAGTGAGTTGTATCAGTTACTTTCTGATCAACTAAATCATCAATTCAATGTGAAACATCATAAGCAGGTTTCAAGAAAGAAGTTTTAAGGAGTTTTGAATTCCCAAACTTTTTCTATCATGAACCTATTATGTCAGCAACTAGTATGCATTCTGCTGCTTCCATTTCACTTGAAACTTCTTTTGTGCTCAAATATTCACACCTGAAATTGTTAGTCTAAAACCAAAAGAACAAAGTACAAAGTACTTGTCTTGAATTAGAATAATCATAGGACTAACTGTATGAATAACACAATTCAAATTTGTACTACCAGCACAAACTTTGTAATAGCAGAATTAATAGAAAAATCAAACAGAACAAACAAAATTTATATACAAAAACACATCAGATTGAAAATTTTAAGTATTAAGCATTCCAATACTTGCTACCAAGTACTGAAACCTTCCAACATCAAAAGCTTTTGTAAGAAGATCTGCAAAGTTATAATCTGAAGAAATTTGCATTACTTGAATTAACTTTTTCTCATTGCAATCTCTAATAAAGTGATGTCTAATTTCAATGTGTTTTGTTTTAGAATGTTGCACTGGATTTTTAATAATGCAAATTGTACTACTATTATCAATATGAATGACAGTGTTCATGAAATTGTACCCATAATCAAGCAATTGATTTTGAAGCCATAGAATTTGACCACAGCAACTTGCAGCAGCTACGTATTCAGCCTCAGTGGTTGAAGTTGCCACAATTGTTTGCTTTTTACACTGCCATGAGATAAGTCTACACCCAAGAAATTGACATCCTCCTGTTGTTGACTTTCTGTCCAAGCTAGCACCAGCATAGTCACTGTCCGAATATGCAACCAAATCAAAAGGAGACTCCCTAGAATACCATATACCCAACCATGGTTGACCTTTGAGGTTTCTAAAAATTCTCTTGACTGCTGTTAAATGAGAAACCTTAGGAGTTACTTGAAATCTTGCACAAGCACAAACAGAGAACATAATATCAGGTCTTGATGATGTAAGATACATCAAAGAGCCTATCATAGATCTGTAAGTGTGTACGTCCACATTATCTCCATCTAAGTCTTTAAGAAGTGGCTTCTCAGAGTCCATTAGTGTGCTTGCTACTTTTGAATCAGCAAATTGAAATTTTCTAAGTATCTCTGCAACATACTTGTCTTGAGAAATAAAGATTCCTTCATTTTATTGCTTAACTTGCAGACCCAAAAATAATGTAAGTTCTCCCATAGAACTCATCTGAAACTTATCATGCATAAGTTTCTCAAACTCTAAACACAAGGAAGATCTTTACAATATTGTTGAGTCTAATCAATCAACATATGTCAAACTACTTGAGTATGTTAAGTCGTGTGTAAGTAACTAAGATACAACATGTATCTTACTCATACTACTTGCCTATGTATCGAGTCATACACTTTAGAGTATACAACTTGTTTACTTAACACATATACACAAAGATATTTATCTAATAGGACCTTGACTTTTGTGTACTTATCCATCCAACAAACAGAATTAACGATCTGAAGACCAGACTTAATTCTGTTACTCACCAGAATTAATGACTTAACTTAGTCACCAGACTTAACGATGTAACACTACCAGATTAACCAGCAGACCAGACTTAATGACTTAGAGAATTTCCCGATACTTAATCTTCAGAATATTTAATTCCCAACAATCCTCCCCTAAACATGTGAACCCTTTCCAACATGTTTTCTTGAATTAAATGAGGAATTGTGAAGATCTTTCAAACACTTCATGATCAGACCCTTGATCTGAACTTTCTTCTATTCTGTGAGATTAATATCTATCTCAGTAACTCATCTGCTTTTCCGTTCTTTGACTTCAACAATATCAATACTGATCTTCAGATAGAGGAATTATAAGAGGCAATGGTGCTGTGTATCTTGGATGCTTGTTTCAACAAGTGAAATCATCTTCCAGCATGCCTTTGCAAGTGATGAACAAACGTAGTGAACTGAAATTGAAACTGAAAGCTCCTAGATAGAACTTTCTCCTTCTGAATGCTTCATCCCTTCTGAATATATAAAATACACCATCTCTGTTCTTGTCATTTTCAACCTCCCTTGAATCCTAAAAATCTTCTTCCTTTATTGGTTATTCTTCTTCCCTTGATTTAACTATCTCCTCTGGGGCTTTGAAGATTTCTCACTATGTACCAAAATATATTATCTTCCTCCCCTGTTTGGAAGATCTCTTACCATCATTCTCCCCTGAGAACATGTTTTCAGACAATGTTGTACATGAAGCCATCAATTCCTTAAAAGTTAGTTTGTTGCCCTCATCACTTCTAGGTGTGTAACCTCCTATGAGTGGTGAATCATTGGGGCAATAACTCATAATCCATCATTGGATGGTTTTCTGAGCCATTTTTATTCCAAAAAAATCCATTTTAAGAAAACTTTTGACTTTTAGCAGTATGCATATGATTTTATTATGAAAAATCATACTGCTTCCAACCATTTTGAAGGGATCAAGTGTAGTTACAGACACTTAATCAAAATTTCGGTTTAAAGCAACCTCTGGTTGTGTGAGAACCAATGTTTTCAGTTATAAATAACTGCCTGTGTACAGATAAACTCATTCAAAGAGCTTTCTTGACAGGTTTTCCAGCTCGTGGCATTTGTTACCTCTAACACAAGTGTTAGATTCACTTTTGCTCGCTGTTCTTTCTATCAGATATCCTGAGATTAACACATTATACTTGAAAGTATAAAATGATAGAAAGTGAGTTGTATCAGTTACTTTCTGATCAACTAAATCATCAATTCAATGTGAAACATCATAAGCAGGTTTCAAGAAAGAAGTTTTAAGGAGTTTTGAATTCCCAAACTTTTTCTATCATGAACCTATTATGTCAGCAACTAGTATGCATTCTGCTGCTTCCATTTCACTTGAAACTTCTTTTGTGCTCAAATATTCACACCTGAAATTGTTAGTCTAAAACCAAAAGAACAAAGTACAAAGTACTTGTCTTGAATTAGAATAATCATAGGACTAACTGTATGAATAACACAATTCAAATTTGTACTACCAGCACAAACTTTGTAATAGCAGAATTAATAGAAAAATCAAACAGAACAAACAAAATTTATATACAAAAACACATCAGATTGAAAATTTTAAGTATTAAGCATTCCAATACTTGCTACCAAGTACTGAAACCTTCCAACATCAAAAGCTTTTGTAAGAAGATCTGCAAAGTTATAATCTGAAGAAATTTGCATTACTTGAATTAACTTTTTCTCATTGCAATCTCTAATAAAGTGATGTCTAATTTCAATGTGTTTTGTTTTAGAATGTTGCACTGGATTTTTAATAATGCAAATTGTACTACTATTATCAATATGAATGACAGTGTTCATGAAATTGTACCCATAATCAAGCAATTGATTTTGAAGCCATAGAATTTGACCACAGCAACTTGCAGCAGCTACGTATTCAGCCTCAGTGGTTGAAGTTGCCACAATTGTTTGCTTTTTACACTGCCATGAGATAAGTCTACACCCAAGAAATTGACATCCTCCTGTTGTTGACTTTCTGTCCAAGCTAGCACCAGCATAGTCACTGTCCGAATATGCAACCAAATCAAAAGGAGACTCCCTAGAATACCATATACCCAACCATGGTTGACCTTTGAGGTTTCTAAAAATTCTCTTGACTGCTGTTAAATGAGAAACCTTAGGAGTTACTTGAAATCTTGCACAAGCACAAACAGAGAACATAATATCAGGTCTTGATGATGTAAGATACATCAAAGAGCCTATCATAGATCTGTAAGTGTGTACGTCCACATTATCTCCATCTAAGTCTTTAAGAAGTGGCTTCTCAGAGTCCATTAGTGTGCTTGCTACTTTTGAATCAGCAAATTGAAATTTTCTAAGTATCTCTGCAACATACTTGTCTTGAGAAATAAAGATTCCTTCATTTTATTGCTTAACTTGCAGACCCAAAAATAATGTAAGTTCTCCCATAGAACTCATCTGAAACTTATCATGCATAAGTTTCTCAAACTCTAAACACAAGGAAGATCTTTACAATATTGTTGAGTCTAATCAATCAACATATGTCAAACTACTTGAGTATGTTAAGTCGTGTGTAAGTAACTAAGATACAACATGTATCTTACTCATACTACTTGCCTATGTATCGAGTCATACACTTTAGAGTATACAACTTGTTTACTTAACACATATACACAAAGATATTTATCTAATAGGACCTTGACTTTTGTGTACTTATCCATCCAACAAATAGAATTAACGATCTGAAGACCAGACTTAATTCTGTTACTCACCAGAATTAATGACTTAACTTAGTCACCAGACTTAACGATGTAACACTACCAGATTAACCAGCAGACCAGACTTAATGACTTAGAGAATTTCCCGATACTTAATCTTCAGAATATTTAATTCCCAACAATCCTCCCCTAAACATGTGAACCCTTTCCAACATGTTTTCTTGAATTAAATGAGGAATTGTGAAGATCTTTCAAACACTTCATGATCAGACCCTTGATCTGAACTTTCTTCTATTCTGTGAGATTAATATCTATCTCAGTAACTCATCTGCTTTTCCGTTCTTTGACTTCAACAATATCAATACTGATCTTCAGATAGAGGAATTATAAGAGGCAATGGTGCTGTGTATCTTGGATGCTTGTTTCAACAAGTGAAATCATCTTCTAGCATGCCTTTGCAAGTGATGAACAAACATAGTGAACTGAAATTGAAATTGAAAGCTCCTAGATAGAACTTTCTCCTTCTGAATGCTTCATCCCTTCTGAATATATAAAATACACCATCTCTGTTCTTGTCATTTTCAACCTCCCTTGAATCCTAAAAATCTTCTTCCTTTATTGGTTATTCTTCTTCCCTTGATTTAACTATCTCCTCTGGGGCTTTGAAGATTTCTCACTATGTACCAAAATATATTATCTTCCTCCCCTGTTTGGAAGATCTCTTACCATCATTCTCCCCTGAGAACATGTTTTCAGACAATGTTGTACATGAAGCCATCAATTCCTTAAAAGTTAGTTTGTTGCCCTCATCACTTCTAGGTGTGTAACCTCCTATGAGTGGTGAATCATTGGGGCAATAACTCATAATCCATCATTGGATGGTTTCCTGAGCCATTTTTATTCCATAAAAATCCATTTTAAGAAAACTTTTGACTTTTAGCAGTATGCATATGATTTTATTATGAAAAATCATACTGCTTCCAACCATTTTGAAGGGATCAAGTGTAGTTACAGACACTTAATCAAAATTTCGGTTTAAAGCAACCTCTGGTTGTGTGAGAACCAATGTTTTCAGTTATAAATAACTGCCTGTGTGCAGATAAACTCATTCAAAGAGCTTTCTTGACAGGTTTTCCAGCTCGTGGCATTTGTTACCTCTAACACAAGTGTTAGATTCACTTTTGCTCGCTGTTCTTTCTATCAGATATCCTGAGATTAACACATTATACTTGAAAGTATAAAATGATAGAAAGTGAGTTGTATCAGTTACTTTCTGATCAACTAAATCATCAATTCAATGTGAAACATCATAAGCAGGTTTCAAGAAAGAAGTTTTAAGGAGTTTTGAATTCCCAAACTTTTTCTATCATGAACCTATTATGTCAGCAACTAGTATGCATTCTGCTGCTTCCATTTCACTTGAAACTTCTTTTGTGCTCAAATATTCACACCTGAAATTGTTAGTCTAAAACCAAAAGAACAAAGTACAAAGTACTTGTCTTGAATTAGAATAATCATAGGACTAACTGTATGAATAACACAATTCAAATTTGTACTACCAGCACAAACTTTGTAATAGCAGAATTAATAGAAAAATCAAACAGAACAAACAAAATTTATATACAAAAACACATCAGATTGAAAATTTTAAGTATTAAGCATTCCAATACTTGGTGCTATGTACTGAAACCTTCCAACATCAAAAGTGTGGAACGTTTTGTTTGTTCTTGATTGAGATATTTATGTATTGAATGTGTTTAGCATGCGGAATCTACTACAACACACTTTAAAAGAACACAAGATGGTGAGTTTGAGTAAATGAGAGAATGTAATGAACAAATAATCACAACTTTGGTTAACACAAAACGATTCAATATTATTGATGAAATAATACGGATGATCTAAATATCACCGGGATTACAAAGTAATCTTGAATCAAAGATTGTAAAAGGATTTGTGATTCGAAGTAACTAAGTTACTTGAGAGATAGTTTGTTTTTGGTTATTTGGTTAATGAAGATGCATGCATGAAGAAGTGACTAAGATATCCTTTTATAAGATAAGGATATCTTATTACATGTTGTCAAGTAGATGAATATAATACTATACTTTGACTATTATGGCGCCTACAATTAAATACAACTACCCATGTACACTCTGATATATTCTTCTGTCACCACAGAAGACTATTCTACTTCTACATAACGTATAACAATGTACAAAGACTAATAATTCAACTAAATATCTATTACAAAATATCTAATCGACACAACAGAAGCTTGGCAGGCTCTTCATTAGCTAGCAGTACCTTCTACCCAGAAGGTACTGGTAGAACATCTTCGTACACTACAAAATCAACTAGCAGGCTCTTCTCATCATTGGCAGGCTCTTTGACTTTGATCATTTTATTCCCAACAATCCTCCCCTAAACTTGTTATTTCCATTTAAAATACACAAGTTTCTGATGAATAAAATACATACCTTGAGGATTTGAGAACTCTTCCAAAAACCTTACTTTCTATCCTTCCTTTTTCTTTCATATTGCTCAGATATGCTTCTTAGCAAACTCTGAACAATCTCTGAGTTTTCTTCATCCTTGTCACACCTTAATCTCTTGGAGATCATAGCTTTAAGCACTTCATAGCTAAGAGGATACTCTTTCTCAGCTAACATAAAAAGTTCTATCCCACTCTGTGTGAAAAGATGATGAGTATGACTATGGCTTAGAAACTCCCAAGTTATTGTAGGATCATAATAGGGAAATTTCCAATGAACATCTTTGGGATCAGGATCGAACATCCTATTGAATTCCACCCAAAGCTCTTGTTCCTTAGCATCTGTACTAGAATTTGTAGCTAACCTAATCTGCACTAGATTCCACAATTCTTCCAAATCTGCTCTATCAGATGCTCTAACTAAATTTTCAAAATTCTTGAAGATAGCAGACTGTCCCCCAACCCTTAATATTTTCCATGACTTACCAAATCTATCATGGTGTATTTCCCAATCAATTATAGGGTGTCTAGACCTAATTGGATCAGCATGAATGATAGTAGGTAAAGTAATCAACATTTTACTTACTTGCCCTTGATCCAATTTTGCTACTTCTTTCTTCTGAGCATCTTCCTTCTTCTTAGATGGATGTACATCAGATGGAACATTATAGTAAAGATTCTTGTAGGCTTGAAGATATAAAAAGAAGATTTCATCAGCAGATTTCTTCTTAAGTTGATAATCAGTCCAATTTGCCTGATTCTTCAAAAATTTCTTCATAAAGATTGTTTGATCTTTGTTAGTTTTGCCCACTTTAAAACCTCTCTTCTGACTTTCCTTCATCTTCTCAAAAATGTCAGCCAAAGCTGCTTCTTTGTATTTCTTGTTGATGAAAGATTCAAGTGCTTCAGTCTTCTCATCAGAATTGAGTGTCTTGTCATTTACTATATTTGCTGCATGACCTTTCACAATTGGATCATTGTTAATAATCCATAACATCTGTGCATCAAAGGTCTCTTGAGCAATTTGAGTATCAAGAAGAGCTTGAGCAGCTTCTTCAGCATCTTTCTGCTCTTTCATTACTTCAAGCATTCTTGAAGCTTCAAGTGCTTTTAGCTCTTCTTCATGAACTCTTTTGGCCTCTTCTTCTCCTAAAGCCATCTGAATTTGCTGAGTTCTTTTCAACTTCTTGGACTTTGGCTCATCTTCAATTAGAATACCTTTGCCCTTATCCTTTGGAGGTGAATCTTGTGATGGAGCAGAAGATTGCTCATCAGCAATTAAAACCCTCTTTCTCTTGTACACTCTCTCAGCAGACCCTTTATATCCCATAGCCAATAGCCTTTCTCTCCTGGCAGACTCTTCTTCTGCCCTAGCAGGCTCTTGCCCTGCTCCAACAGGCTCTTCATCATAAACTTGAGTTCCATCATGGAATTCAAATTGAGCCTGTTCCTCCTCTTCTTCCTCATCTTCAGACATATCCTTCCTCCCCTTTTTGGAAGAGTGATCTATCCTATCAGCATCTGACTGTGAAGAACTAGATAAAACAACCTTTGCAGACTTTTTACCTTTTAACTTCTTCACTTCACCCTCCAATCTCTTAACCCTCTTAACCAATTTGATGTTGATCTTAGAAAACCTTTCATTTTGACTTTTAAGAGCTTTCTCTAAGAACTTCACCTTGTCTTTCAACTCTTGCATTGTCTGAGGTGATTGGGTTTGTGATATATGATGTGGGGATGGTGGTGGTGTTGCTGATGGTACTGGAGATGGTGTTGGTGATTTTTGATGTGTTTGTGAAATGAAACCATGTGAAGAACTAGATGATGGTGTATCAGCAGATGGTGTTGGTTCTTCTGGATGTTGTGGTACCATTTCATCAAAAAGTGGAACTTCCTCCCCTCTAAAACCAATTCTCATATTTGAAAATACTTTTTGAGAAAGTTTTGGTGTTTCATAAACTGAGTCTGTGGGAAGCAACACATGTTGTAATTTTCCAATGATGCATCCAATGAATCTTGGATACATCAAAAATTTTGTTTTACTATCCACATTGTTTATCAATCCTTCAAAAATATATTTAGAAAAATTGTATTTTCTGTTTGTAGCTAAGCAAATGAGAGCAGAAGCCATGTTGCCACTAAATTGCTCCCAAGAGGTTTTCTTCTGGCTCAAACAGTGAAGGATTGTGTGAATCAAAAATCTCCATTGTGGAGTAAGATGCTTTTTCAGAAAAGTGAGTTTGTTGAACTCAGCATGATACCCCATTCTTGTTAAATTTTCAAAAATTTCAGTATCTGGTAACTGACTAATACCATCAGAATCATCCAAATGAAGATGTCTTCTTATGGATGACTCAGTAAGAGTCAAATGTTTACCATCCACTTTGGCTTTTATTCTTTGTTCCCCATTTTCAGAAGTTTTAATTTTAGCAGATTCCCAAAATTGTAAAATTTGATTTTCATAAATAGTGGGATTGACTAGCAAAGCAAACCTGATGTAGGAGGTGTTTAAAAAGTCCACTACTTGATGAAATGAGGCATTATCCTCTGACTTCTCCAAAAATGCTAACTGATTGTGACGTTGAACAAAGTTTAGATCAATTGTGGAAGCCATAATGAAAATTTTGAATATGATGGTGGGATTTGTTGGTAGTACTGGTAGAAGATGAAAGATGTATGTGAATTATGATAATGACTGATGAAAGAAGATATGAGAGAATTACTTTTAACCGACAATAATAAAGATTAAAATAAGTAAGTGAAAAGGCGGTTAAAAAGATCTTTTATATGTAAAATATAATATAATATATTCATCAGTGAATTACATAACTACCCCAACGGCTAATTTTAACTACCAGGCCTAAAGGCTAAAACTTTTTCTGACAGGCTCAACGGCTATCTAGCAGTACCTTTGTACTCTAGCAGTACCATTTTTGTACTAGCAGTACCTTTGAAAGTTTTTAAAAATCCCTTATAGTTTTTAGCAAACTACCAGCTATCAACGGATTTGAGTTGTCTTTACCAAAAGCCGTTTGCTTAAGGACTAGCTAACTATTTACAATTAAGTATGGTCAGTTAACAACCATATAGTTTTTGGTAAACTATCAACCATTAACGGATTTGATTTGTCTTTACCAAAAGCCGTTTGCTTAAGGACTAGTCAACTCTTAAGTTTGTGAAAACTTGGTGAGATGAATACCAAAAGCCATGATGGCCCAAAAGATGGTGCAATTTCCTTGGATGGAGGAAATTTGAATCAGGCATTGATGCTGTGTATCTTGGATGATTGGCTCAGCAAGTGAAATCATCTAATAGCATGCCTTTGAGTTGAAAACATTTCTTAGTTTGATCTAGATAGAACTTTCTCCTTGAGAAATGCTTCATCCCTTCTAGATATATGATCTAACTATCTCTTTTTCAACTCTGCATCATCTTGTATGCTCTTGTCTTTTCATAAATTGGTCTTTCTTCCATTCTGGGCTATTAATTCCTCCCCTGAGATTGTTATTTCTCCTGAAATGAATAAAACTTTTGTTGCCCCTTTTGTTTGAAAGAACTCTTGTTTTGTTATCAACCTGAAATGTGTTAGTTGCAAACCAAAAGAACAAAGTGTAGAACACTTGATCTATAACATTTTAAGTATTCAAGCCTTTAAATGAACAAAACATAGCAATTTTGTATCAGCAGGACCAATTATGAACTAACAGGACCTTTTGACTAACTAGCAGTACCATGTTTAAAATCCAATACCAGTTAATATTATGAACAAAAACATATGATTTTCAAAGATTTATCATTCCAATACCTCCTACAAGATATTTGAATCTACCTAAATCAAAAGCTTTGGTGAGAAGGTCTGCATAATTCTTTTCAGAATCAATTTTAACAACTTGAATTAACCTTTTCTCATTGCAATCCCTTATGAAATGGTGTCTGATTTCAATATGTTTTGTTTTTGAGTGTTGAACTGGGTTTTTAATGATACAAATAGTACTGCTATTGTCAATATAAATAATGGTGTTAAGAAAATTGTACCCATAGTCAAGCATTTGATTTTGGATCCAAAGAACTTGCCCACAACAACTTGCACCAGCAACATATTCTGCTTCAGTTGTAGAGTTGGCCACCATTGTTTGTTTCTTGCATTGCCAGGAGATTAGTCTGCAACCAAGAAATTGACATCCACCAGTTGTGGATTTTCTGTCTAGTGTTGCACCAGCATAGTCACTATCCGAATAAGCCACCAATTCAAAAGATGATTCCCTTGGATACCAAAGACCCAACCTAGGTTGACCCTTAAGATATCTAAAGATTCTTTTGACTGCTGTGAGATGAGAGATCTTGGGATGTATTTGAAACCTTGCACATACACATACTGAGAACATGATATCTGGTCTTGATGATGTAAGATACATCAAAGATCCAATCATAGACCTATAATTGTGCAAATCCATATCTTCTCCTTCAGCATCCTTGAGTAGCCCTTTGTCTGGATCCATTGGTGTACTTGCAACCTTAGAATCAGCAAAATTGAATTTTCTTAAGATCTCTGCTACATACTTATCTTGGCTGATAAATATGCCTTCTTTGGATTGTTTCACTTGGAGACCTAAAAAGAAAGTAAGTTCCCCCATGGAACTCATCTCAAACTTACTGTGCATAAGTTTTTCAAATTCTACACACAAGCCTTGGTTTGTTGATCCAAAGATTATGTCATCAACATAAATCTGCACTAACAAGATGTCTTTCTTTGTCCTTTTGATGAACAAAGTTGGATCAATCCTGCCTCTTTGGAATCCACTTTCTAGTAGAAAACAAGCCAATGTTTCATACCATGCCCTTGGAGCTTGATGTAGACCATACAAAGCCTTGGTAACTTTGTAAACTTTATCTGGATACTCAGCATCAATGAAGCCTGGAGGTTGAGATACATATACTGGTTCTTCAATTTCACCATACAAAAATGCACTCTTAACATCCATTTGATAGACAGTGAAGCCTATGAATGAAGCATAGGCTAAGAAAAGCCTAATTGCTTCAAGTCTTGCAACTGGAGCAAACACTTCTTCATAATCTACCCCTTCCTCTTGAGTATATCCTTGTGCTACCAATCTAGCCTTGTTCCTGATCACTATACCCCTTTCATCCTTCTTGTTTCTGAACACCCATTTGGTTCCAATTTCCCTATGACCTCTGGGTAAATCAACCAATATCCAAACCTTCTGAATCTTGAATTGGAGAAGCTCTTCTTGCATAGCTTCCACCCAACTTGCATCATCTAAAGCTTTGTTTATGTTTTTGGGTTCAGCCTGAGATAGAAAACATGAAAACAGGCATATATTGGAATTATCATTATTCTTTTCTTCATAAAGAGAGGAGATTAACCCTTCTTCATCTGAGGATAAGACTTGAGATAAACCAACTTGAGATCTTGTTCTAACACCAGAAGTTATGCTTCCAATCACATCATCAGTTGAGTGATCTTTGAGAATTCTAGTGTTTGGTGTTATAGGAACTTCATATGTAGTTGGAAGATTGCTAATCCCAACTTCTTCTTGAAAAGAATCATCTATTTGAACATTCAATGGCTCAGCAGTACCAATACTTGTACTAGCAGGACCATCTGAAGAACTGGCAGTACCATTGTCATTAGCACCACTCTCTTGATTCTCTTGATTCTGAGTTCCTTGATCTTCTTCATTGCCTTCTTTTGTTGTGTTTGAAGGTCCTTCTTCATTTGAAGATAGATCCATACTTTTCCAAATTGGCATCCAGATGAAATCTTGATTTTTAGGAATTTCAACATTATCTTCAGAACCTGCATTTTCATTAGCATTTGTACCTGTAACAGGCACATAATTCATAGATTCTGAAAGCCTATCAACATCAAACATCCAATCTGGTCCAACTCCTTTCACATTTGTAAGTTTCTCTTGAAACTCTATGTGAAGATTCTCTTCAACTAGCCTAGTGCATGTGTTAAACACTCTATAGGCCTTACTTTGCAAGGAATACCCTATCAAAAAGCCAACATCTGCTTTTCCATCAAATTTGCCTAAATGATCTTTGGTATTGAGAATAGTAACCTGACAACCAAAAGGTCTCATAAAACTTAAAGATGGTTTTCTACCAAAGAAAAGTTCATAAGGTGTTTTTCTATGTGGTTTTGTCACAAGAACCCTGTTTTGTACATAACAAGCAGTACCAACTGCTTCAGCCCAAAATGAAATAGGCAACTTAGATTCTACTAACATAGTTCTAGCAGCCTCTATAAGTGTTCTATTCTTTCTTTCTGCTACTCCATTTTGCTGAGGTGTTCTAGCTACACTAAACTCTCTTTTTATGCCTTTTTCCTTGCAAAAGTCATCCATAACTCTATTCTTGAACTCTGTCCCATTGTCACACCTGATGATTTTGACTTTCTTATCAGATTGGTTTTCTACCTCAGTGATATAGGTTTTAAGTATCTCACTAGTTTCATGTTTAGATCTTAAGAAGAAAACCCATGAAAATCTGCTATAGTCATCAGTAACAACCAGACAATATTTCTTTCCATTCAAGCTGCACACATTAGTAGGACCAAAGAGATCCATATGAAGCATATGTAAAGCCTGAGAAATAGAGTTTTGGGTCTTGGGCTTACAAGAAGCTCTATGTTGTTTGCCTTTTAGACAGTCAACACAAGTTTGGTCGTTTTGGAAAATCTTTTTGGGTAAACCTCTTACTAAATCATATTTTGCAATAGTGTTGATTGTTTTAAAGTTTACATGACCAAGCCTTCTATGCCAAAGCATAGATTCATCCAATGAGGCCTTTGCTATCAAACAGGTTAAACCTTCTTTGGGATCAATGTTCTTTAAATTGACACTATACATATTGTTCCTTTTTGGAATTTTAAGAAGGATCTGACTTTCATCAGGCATCTTAAAATCAGAAGAAAGAACCATACATTCATTGTCAGTAAATAGAACATTGTTCTTTTTGTCACACATTTGTGAGACACTAAGAAGATTAAACTGAAGTTCTTTCACAAAATACACATTTTCAAAATCTATTTTACTGGTTTTAATAGTACCTTTACCAGTAATCTTTCCTTTAATTCCTCCCCCAAAGGTAACATATCCTCCATCAAATGTTTTGAAATCTGAGAGGAATGACATGTTGCCTGTCATGTGCCTGGAACACCCACTATCAACATACCCTTGATCTTCACTATCAATTGAATGTTCCTGCACATGAATAAACACATTAGTTTCCTTGGGGTACCCAAGCCATGACAGACTTGGGTTTTCCTCTTGCATCAATGAAGTCAAACCTTTTCAGGATTGTTGATGCACCTTTTGATTGGATTGGTTTCCAAATCCAACATGCTGAGGCCTTAACAGCACTTTCCCTTCTAATCCATTGTGTGGTCTTTGGTCTATCAGTACCAATTTTGGCAATACCAATTTTGGCAGTACCATGTGGTCTAGCAGGACCTTTTGGTCTAGCAGGACCTTTGGTTTTTGGACTCCAAACTTTTGTTTTGACCACATTTATCTTTTGAATAGGATTCTTCTCAACTTTTGGTACACTTTTGAAAGTGTTTCTTGTACCCTTTTCAGTTGATTTTGTAATAACAGGCTTATGTTGTCTAACAGTATGATTATTTTTTGTAGTGTTAGACTTAACAAAACTTTTTCTGGGTTGAGTAACATTTGTTTTAGCTTTTGATTTACTCCCAGAAACCCATTTATTACAATAAGCATGAAGATGATTAAAGCTACCACAATAATAACAAGCTTTATTAACAAATATTTACTCCCAGAAACCCATTTATTCCAAATGATCAACTTCTGATTTTTAACAAATACAAAGATGCCAAAACCCTCTTTGAAGCTATTGTGGCTAGGTTTGGTGGTAATGATGCTACCAAGAAAACACAAAAGACACTTCTCAAACAACAATTTGAGAACTTCACAGCCACAACCAATGAGTCTTTGGACAGTATGTTCAATAGACTTCAGAAGCTTGCAAGTCAGTTAGCCATCCATGAAGTGATGATAACTCAAGAAGATCTAAACTCTAAATTTCTTAGGAGTTTACCTTCAGAATGGTCTATGCATGTCATTGTATGGAAGAACAAGTCAGATATTGACCAGATGAGTCTCAATGATCTCTACAACAATTTCAAGATTGTAGAACATGAAGTTAAGAAGACTACTGGGTCAAGCTCAGGAAATATGGCATTTGTTTCATCCCCAAACATCTCAAAGGTTGATCATGAAGACAAAGGAGGCAGAGAAGAAGGTACTGCTAACACACAACCTTTGGTACTGCTAATACTTCTAGTAGCACCAAGTCCATTTTGGATGAAACAATTGGGTGTGCTTTTCTTACATCTCAACACAATGGGTCTGTATTAACATTTGAAGACCTTCAAGAGATTCATCCTGATGATCTTGAAGTAATGGACCTAAAGTGGCAACTTTCACTTTTAAGCATTAGAGCTAAGCAGTTGATGATGAGGACTGGCAAGAAGATACTGATAGATGGAAGTGAGCCTGCTGGCTATGATAAGTCAAAGGTGGAGTGTTACAACTGCCACATGAAAGGCCACTACTCTAGAGAGTGTAGAAGACCTAAGAGGCAGGATGACAGAGGTAGAGGGTTTGACAATAGAAACCAAGGAAGCTTTGAGAAGAAAGGAAGCTTTGAAAGCAAGAGTAAGGTTGTTGAAGTTGCTGAGCCAAAAGCAATGGTTGCCATAGATGGCATGGGTTTTGACTGGAGTTTCATGGGTGAAGATGAGTCAACTTCTGATGAATTGGCTTTGATGGCATTCTCCACCCCTGAGGTACAAACTATCAAATGTTCTAATGATTGTGAATTTCTTAAAGAATTAGAAACCATAAGAAAAGCTTATGATACAGAAATCTTAGAACACAGAAAAACCCAGCAAAAATTATTTGACCATAAGTGTGGTATGTCCAAGCTAGAAAAACAAATCACTCACTATAGAGAAAATGAACTTACCTTTACTGATGCTAAAAATGCTCTTCAAAGACAAATATTTTTGAAAGATATAGAAATAGAAATGGTAAGGACAGAGTGCACTAAAGTGACATTAGCTAGAGACAATATTCAACTGACTGTTACTAAATTGGAAAATGCTTCTGAGTGTACTAAGAGCATAGTTGAGACTCAGTTGAATAAGAGAATAAAATCAGGGATAGGATATAATAATTGTCCTCCACCTTATAGAGGAATTCCTTGTCCACAAGGTAGTGATCTTGCTGCATCAGGTTTACATGAATTTGTTGCAAAACCATTAGCCAAACCTGTAGTGATAGGTGAACCTTCTGAGAGTGCTAAGAATGTCTCACTCTCCAAGGTGCTCACTGAGAAGAGACCAGATGTCCTAATTATTGAGGATTGGGTATCTGATGATGATGAAGATGAGACTATTCCTATTAAAGGAATCAAAGTAGGACCATCCAGTCCTAAGAAAGTAGAAGTTAAAGCTAAAGCCAAAACTGTTTTGAAGACAGTTGAAAGTTGTAAAAAATGTAATAACAAACCTAGGGGAAGCCAAAGAAATTGGAACAACCTTAAATCACAACAATTAGGTGATGACTTTGTTATGTTTAATAAAGCTTGTTATTATTGTGGTAGCTTTAATCATCTTCATGCTTATTGTAATAAATGGGTTTCTGGGAGTAAATCAAAAGCTAAAACAAATGTTACTCAACCCAGAAAAAGTTTTGTTAAGTCTAACACTACAAAAAATAATCATACTGTTAGACAACATAAGCCTGTTATTACAAAATCAACTGAAAAGGGTACAAGAAACACTTTCAAAAGTGTACCAAAAGTTGAGAAGAATCCTATTCAAAAGATAAATGTGGTCAAAACAAAAGTTTGGAGTCCAAAAACCAAAGGTCCTGCTAGACCAAAAGGTCCTGCTAGACCACATGGTACTGCCAAAATTGGTATTGCCAAAATTGGTACTGATAGACCAAAGACCACACAATGGATTAGAAGGGAAAGTGCTCTTATACTTTTAGTACACTCAGAAGCATTTTCCAATTTAGTAACAGTCAGTTGAATATTGTCTCTAGCTAATGTCACTTTAGTGCACTCTGTCCTTACCATTTCTATTTCTATATCTTTCAAAAATATTTGTCTTTGAAGAGCATTTTTAGCATCAGTAAAGGTAAGTTCATTTTCTCTATAGTGAGTGATTTGTTTTTCTAGCTTGGACATACCACACTTATGGTCAAATAATTTTTGCTGGATTTTTCTGTGTTCTAAGATTTCTGTATCATAAGCTTTTCTTATGGTTTCTAATTCTTTAAGAAATTCACAATCATTAGAACATTTGATAGTTTGTACCTCAGGGGTGGAGAATGCCATCAAAGCCAATTCATCAGAAGTTGACTCATCTTCACCCATGAAACTCCAGTCAAAACCCATGCCATCTATGGCAACCATTGCTTTTGGCTCAGCAACTTCAACAACCTTACTCTTGCTTTCAAAGCTTCCTTTCTTCTCAAAGCTTCCTTGGTTTCTATTGTCAAACCCTCTACCTCTGTCATCCTGCCTCTTAGGTCTTCTACACTCTCTAGAGTAGTGACCTTTCATGTGGCAGTTGTAACACTCCACCTTTGACTTATCATAGCCAGCAGGCTCACTTCCATCTATCAGTATCTTCTTGCCAGTCCTCATCATCAACTGCTTAGCTCTAATGCTTAAAAGTGAAAGTTGCCACTTTAGGTCCATTACTTCAAGATCATCAGGATGAATCTCTTGAAGGTCTTCAAATGTTAATACAGACCCATTGTGTTGAGATGTAAGAAAAGCACACCCAATTGTTTCATCCAAAATGGACTTGGTGCTACTAGAAGTATTAGCAGTACCAAAGGTTGTGTTAGCAGTACCTTCTTCTCTGCCTCCTTTGTCTTCATGATCAACCTTTGAGATGTTTGGGGATGAAACAAATGCCATATTTCCTGAGCTTGACCCAGTAGTCTTCTTAACTTCATGTTCTACAATCTTGAAATTGTTGTAGAGATCATTGAGACTCATCTGGTCAATATCTGACTTGTTCTTCCATACAATGACATGCATAGACCATTCTGAAGGTAAACTCCTAAGAAATTTAGAGTTTAGATCTTCTTGAGTTATCATCACTTCATGGATGGCTAACTGACTTGCAAGCTTCTGAAGTCTATTGAACATACTGTCCAAAGACTCATTGGTTGTGGCTGTGAAGTTCTCAAATTGTTGTTTGAGAAGTGTCTTTTGTGTTTTCTTGGTAGCATCATTACCACCAAACCTAGCCACAATAGCTTCAAAGAGGGTTTTGGCATCTTTGTATTTGTTAAAAATCAGAAGTTGATCATTTGGAATAGTCATCAGTAACATACTCCTTGCCTTGAGATCATTTTTCTTCTGAATTCTTTCATCTGCATTCGATGGTTGGGTTTGTATTGTTGTTACAAGAGCATCATTTACTGTTGTTGTGGTGGTTTGGGGTTTAAATGAATTGCCTTGTTCAATAATCTCCCAAAGTGCATAATCCTGCACTTGAAAGTATTGTTCAACCCTGAGTCGCCACATTTCAAACTCATTTTGTTTCAGTAATGGAAGTTTAGCTGCAACATTTGTCTGAATATGTTCAACATCCATTTTTCTTTTAAATTAGTAAATATCAAGCCTAGCTCTGATACCACTTGTGGAACGTTTTGTTTGTTCTTGATTGAGATATTTATGTATTGAATGTGTTTAGCATGCGGAATCTACTACAACACACTTTAAAAGAACACAAGATGGTGAGTTTGAGTAAATGAGAGAATGTAATGAACAAATAATCACAACTTTGGTTAACACAAAACGATTCAATATTATTGATGAAATAATACGGATGATCTAAATATCACCGGGATTACAAAGTAATCTTGAATCAAAGATTGTAAAAGGATTTGTGATTCGAAGTAACTAAGTTACTTGAGAGATAGTTTGTTTTTGGTTATTTGGTTAATGAAGATGCATGCATGAAGAAGTGACTAAGATATCCTTTTATAAGATAAGGATATCTTATTACATGTTGTCAAGTAGATGAATATAATACTATACTTTGACTATTATGGCGCCTACAATTAAATACAACTACCCATGTACACTCTGATATATTCTTCTGTCACCACAGAAGACTATTCTACTTCTACATAACGTATAACAATGTACAAAGACTAATAATTCAACTAAATATCTATTACAAAATATCTAATCGACACAACAGAAGCTTGGCAGGCTCTTCATTAGCTAGCAGTACCTTCTACCCAGAAGGTACTGGTAGAACATCTTCGTACACTACAAAATCAACTAGCAGGCTCTTCTCATCATTGGCAGGCTCTTTGACTTTGATCATTTTATTCCCAACAAAAAGCTTTTGTAAGAAGATCTGCAAAGTTATAATCTGAAGAAATTTGCATTACTTGAATTAACTTTTTCTCATTGCAATCTCTAATAAAGTGATGTCTAATTTCAATGTGTTTTGTTTTAGAATGTTGCACTGGATTTTTAATAATGCAAATTGTACTACTATTATCAATATGAATGACAGTGTTCATGAAATTGTACCCATAATCAAGCAATTGATTTTGAAGCCATAGAATTTGACCACAGCAACTTGCAGCAGCTACGTATTCAGCCTCAGTGGTTGAAGTTGCCACAATTGTTTGCTTTTTACACTGCCATGAGATAAGTCTACACCCAAGAAATTGACATCCTCCTGTTGTTGACTTTCTGTCCAAGCTAGCACCAGTATAGTCACTGTCCGAATATGCAACCAAATCAAAAGGAGACTCCCTAGAATACCATATACCCAACCTTGGTTGACCTTTGAGGTTTCTAAAAATTCTCTTGACTGCTGTTAAATGAGAAACCTTAGGAGTTACTTGAAATCTTGCACAAGCACAAACAGAGAACATAATATCAGGTCTTGATGATGTGAGATACATCAAAGAGCCTATCATAGATCTGTAAGTGTGTACGTCCACATTATCTCCATCTAAGTCTTTAAGAAGTGGCTTCTCAGAGTCTATTGGTGTGCTTGCTACTTTTGAATCAGCAAATTGAAATTTTCTAAGTATCTCTGCAACATACTTGTCTTAAGAAATAAAGATTCCTTCATTTTATTGCTTAACTTGCAGACCCAAAAAGAATGTAAGTTCTCCCATAGAACTCATCTGAAACTTATCATGCATAAGTTTCTCAAACTCTAAACACATCTCCTTCCTTGTAGATCCAAAGATGATATCATCCACATACACTTGAACTAGCAAAAGATCCTTCTTATGCCTTCTGATGAACAATGTCTGATCTATCTTGCCTCTTTGAAATCCATTTGAAATTAAGTAGGAAGCCAGTGTTTCATACCAAGCTCTTGGTGCCTGATGTAGGCCATATAGAGCTTTAACTACTCAGTACACTCTGTCTGGATGGTCAGGATCAATGAAACCAGGAGGTTGTGAGACATACACCTCCTCTTCAATTGTACCATATAAAAATGCACTCTTGACATCCATTTGATAAACTGTGAAGCCTAAAAATGAAGCATAAGCTAAGAAAAGCCTAATTGCCTCAAGTCTTGCTACTGGAGCAAAAACCTCATCATAGTCTATACCTTCTTGTTGTGTGTACCCTTGAGCTACTAATCTAGCCTTATTCCTAATCACGATGCCCCTTTCATCCCTTTTATTCTTGAAAACCCATCTAGTGCCAATTACCTTTTCATTATTAGGCAAATCAACCAGCACCCAAACCTTTTGAATCTTGAATTGAAGAAGCTCCTCTTGCATAGCCTCTACCTAGCTGGAATCATCTAGGGCCTTAAGAATGTTCTTTGGTTCATCTTGTGAGAGAAAACATACAAACAAGCAAGAGTTGGAAAACTCATGTTGTTTTGAAGCATAAAGGGCATCAAGAAGCCCTTGTTGGTCTGGAGACATCAGTTGTTGTCTTGTTTTCACACCAGATTGTACATCTCCAATCACATTTTCCATGGAGTGGACTTTGTGAATCCTTATGTGTGGAGTAGAAGGAACTTGATAAGCAGGTGGGAGATTGCTCAAATCCACCTCATCGTCTATTAGTTCTGATTCTTCTGTTAATTCTATTTCCTTTGTTAATTCTGCCTCTTGTATTTCTGAAGGACCAACAACATTATCAACAGCATTATCAACAGCAGAACTATTTTCTTGTTCCTTTGATCCATCTTCTTTGCTTTCACCTTCAACATCTTCTTTAGCTTTACCAGAAGAAGATTTACCAAATGTTGAAGTTGATTCCACACTTGTATTTGACCATATTGGCATCATCACATAATCTTGATTTGTCTCCTTTTCTAACCTTGCCCCATCTGTTGTTTCATCAGCTTTTGAACCTGAAAATTCATTAGTTTCTGCAACAATAGGCACATAATTCATTGAATGGGTTAAAATCTCAAGATCAAATAGCCATTTCGGTCCTTGACCTTCTACATTGGATTTATGCTCTAAAAATTCCACGTGCAGATTTTCCTCTACTTTCTTAGTTCTTGTGTTGTATACTCTAAAAGCTTTGCTATTAAGAGAATATCCAACAAAGAATCCTTCATCTGCTTTGCCATCTAACTTTCCTAGATGGTCTAAGGTATTCAGAATTGTCACATGACATCCAAAAGGTCTAAGAAATCCTATTGCAGGAGTTCTACCTCTAAACAGTTCATATGATGTCTTATTGTGAGACTTGACAACTAAAACTCTATTTTGAACATAGCAAGCAGTGTTGATTGCTTCAGTCCAAAAAGTTATAGGCAACTTTGAGTCAGCTAACATAGTTCTAGCAGCTTCTATTAGTGTTCTATTCTTTCTTTCAGCTACTCCATTCTGTTGTGGAGTTCTAGCAACAATATATTCTCTCCTAATACCTTTTTCTTTGCAGAAATCATCCATAACTCTATTTTTGAACTCTGTCCCATTATCACATCTAATGACTTTTACTTTCTTGTCTACTAGGTTTTCTATCTCTGTAATGAAAGCCTTAAGGATGCTAGGTGTTTCATCCTTAGAAGATAAAAAGAAAACCCATGTAAATCTGCTATAGTCATCAGTAATAACTAGACAATATCTCTTATGTTGCATACTTCTAACATTTGTAGGACCAAACAAGTCCATATGAAGCATAAACAATGATTGATTGATAGAGTTAAATATCTTGGGCTTACAAGTGGCTTTGTGTTGTTTCCCTTTAAGACAAGCAATGCATGTTTGATCATTTTCAAATCTTTTATGAGGTAAACCTCTTACCAAACCATTCTTAACAATCTGATTTATGGTTTTGAAGTTAATATGACCAAGCCTCCTATGCCATTTCATAGACTCATCCAATGTGGCCTTTGCAACAAGACAAGTTAGAGCCTCTTTAGGAACAATGTTGTTCATATCAACACTGTACATGTTGCCCTTTCTTGGAATTTTAAGAAGTACTTGACTTTCATCAGGCATCTTAAAATCAGAAGAAAGTACAAAACATTCAGTGTCAGTAAAAAGAACTTTGTTCTTTTTGTCACACATTTGTGAGACACTAAAGAGATTATACTTAAGCTCTTGCACATAGTACACATCTTCAAAATCTAATTTACTGGTTTTGATAGTACCTTTACCAGTTATCTTTCCACCAATTCCTCCTCCAAAGGTAACATATCCTCCTTCTAATGATTGAAAATTTGAAAGGTAAGACTTGTTGCCTGTCATGTGCCTTGAACACCCACTATCTGAATAGCCTTGATCTTCCTGATCTATTGGTGAATGTCCCTACACACAAATAAAAGAATTAGTTTCCTTGGGACACCCAAGCCATTGCTGACTTGGTTGTGCCTCGTGCATCAATATAAACAATTCTCTTTAGAACAGTTGATGCACCATTGGATTTAAGGGGTCTCCAAATCCAATTTGCTGAGGTCTTAACAACATTGACACTCTTTTTCATAGCAGTAGAACCTTTATGTTTCCAAATCTGTTTGTGAATCACTGCTTTTAATTGAAATGGTCTCTTAGTAGTTTTCAATGCATATTTGAAAGTTGATTTTGCACTTTTAACTACTGATTTTGGGTTACCAGAATTAAATGGTCTGGCAGACTTAACAACAGGATCTGTGTTTGAGCCAGACTTGATTAAGTCTGTTCTGGGGTTAGTTCTGTTAGTGAAATTAGGGTGGCTTTTAGGTGTTTGCCTTTTTAGATTCACCCTATTGTTTGTATACCCAGATACCCATTGGTTGCAGAAAGCTGTAGGATGGTCAAAATTTCTACAAGTAGAACAAGCTTGGTTGTAAAATCCAAAGTCGTCATTTTGGTGAGACTTGAGATTATTCCAATTTCTATTTGCACCTCTTTGCTTGTTTGTGGACCTATATTGTTCACAATATCTTACTGGTTGCCTAACAGGTTTATCATTTATCATAGGCCTATCAGTATGATTTCTAACCAACTTAGGAACACTTGTTCCTTCTTTCTTAACCACATCAGGTTTAGACATAACCTGATCATCATCACTATCAGATGTACAGTCTTCAACAACTATATCATCTGCTTTCCTAACAAAAAACACTTTGTCCTTAGGAAGTGAAGTTTTTCATAAACTTTCACTTATTTTCTTAGGTTCATCAACTACAACATTAGTTTTTGGTTTTACACCATATTTTAACTCAGGTAGTTGAAATTCAGGCAATTCTGAATGCGGTAGATCAATCCCTGGTGGTTTAGGGATACCTCTGTATGGAGGTGGGACACTCTTATATCCTATCCTATTCTTAGCTTTGTGAAGGTTAAGGAATGGATACCAACTGGTAGAATCTTGCCTTTAGTGTCACAATGCCTTCTATCCAGGTCTTGTCCTGCCTCTAGTACAGTCTCCACTATAAATACAGTAGCATCTGCGAACTCTGTGGTTCCATAATATGT
This sequence comes from Artemisia tridentata subsp. tridentata, assembly GCA_021014915.2. NCBI lineage: Eukaryota > Viridiplantae > Streptophyta > Magnoliopsida > Asterales > Asteraceae > Artemisia > Artemisia tridentata. The sequence goes on along the minus strand of CP139508.1, from coordinate 486,723,098 downwards.
GTGTGCTGACCAAACGGACCCCAATTGCACGTGGGGATCCACATTTTTCAGTTATCCATTGTTGTCTGGTTTCAAATGCAGGTCGTACAAATCGTCCTGTGGTATTTGGACTCAGGCTGCTCAAAACATATGACTGGGGATCGCTCGCGGCTCAAGAACTTCGTAAAAAAGTTTATCGGGACAGTTAGATTCGGGAACGACCACTTTGGTGCGATTATGGGTTATGGAGATTATGTGTTCGGTGACAGTGTAATCTCAAGGGTATATTATGTGGAAGGATTAGGGCACAATCTGTTTTCTGTGGGTCAATTTTGAGATTCAGATCTGGAAGTGGCTTTCAGAAAACATGCATGTTTCGTCAGAGAATTGGATGGTATAGATCTCCTCAAGGGCATTCGGGGCACCAATCTATACACCATATCGATTGAAGAAATGTTGAAGTCCTCTCCCATATGCTTGCTTTCTAAAGCCTCTAAAACAAAATCATGGTTGTGGCATCGTCGTTTGAACCACTTGAACTTCGGTACCATAAATAATCTTTCCCGTAGAGATCTTGTTAGAGGGATGCCCAGACTAAAATATGAGAAAGATCATCTCTGCTCTGCATGTCAACTGGGCAAAAGCAAGAAACAAACCCACAAACCTAAAACCATTAACACCAACTTGGAAGTTCTTCATACCCTCCACATGGACTTGTGCGGTCCAATGAGAATACAAACCATAAATGGAAAGAAGTATGTTCTGGTGATAGTAGATGATTATTCTCGGTTCACATGGGTAAAGTTTTTGAGAACCAAGGATGAAACTCCAGAGGTTATCATTAAGCTGATAAAACAGCTGCAAGTAAGGCTTGATAAAACTGTCAGAATCATCCGCACTGATAATGGTACTGAGTTTGTTAACCAACAACTCCGCAATTTCTATGAAAGTATTGGCATCACGCATCAGAAAAGTATCCCTCGCACTCCTCAACAGAACGGTGTTGTCGAACGAAGGAACCGTACTCTGGTGGAAGCTGCAAGAACCATGCTTATATTCTCAAAGGCACCGATGTTTCTCTGGGCAGAGGCTATAGCAACAGCTTGTTTCACCCAAAACCGATCTCTAATTCATCCTGTTCATGAAAAGACTCCCTACGAGTTAATTCATAACAAGAAACCAGATCTTTCCTTTCTCCGTGTGTTTGGTGCACTGATGCGCGTGATGTGTCGTTGCGGTTTAGCAGTTTTAATGCCTACTCAAGTTTTAAATTTATATTTAGCCGACTTATCAATAACACACACACTTAACGAGCAGTGTACCCGGTCAGTATGAAGATAATGGTAAGTAGAGTGTCGATCACTAAGAGTGGAACGTATAATCTCGTTAATCTAATCAGTATTTTAATATCCTAACGCAAGGGGGTTTCAGCCTGAGAGACTGGCACAGTTTTGTTTGCAATTAAATAATAAAATAAACAAATAGGCACGAATCAGCAAGTAGCACACACGTACACAGATAGATACTAGAGACAATAAGAGGGCTGTCCTTATGATTAAGTAGATTGTCACTTGTTTTATTGATAGCTTTATATGAAGTGTATGTAATTAACCCTTTCTCGTTGGTCCTATTCTTATCGGCGAGTAAACCCTTAATGACGACTTATGTCTAAAAGTTATTCCTAAGTGATCAATTTAGAAACAACCGTGGGAGCCACACCTTGTCCCGCAGTCGGGTGCCCGCAAGCCACTAATAAACACAGAGGTGGTCAATGCACTAATAAGTAGTAACCAAAGACATCAACATATAAACTTTAATTGATGGGAAAGCAAGTATTAAAGGGAGTGCAATCTTTCCGTTGTCACATTACACAAGCCACCAATCCTGATGAATTAAAGTTTGCTAAAACAATAAAACAAAACTACTTAATGAATTAAATACATGCAGCACCTTCTTACAGCTCTTGTATCTTCGATTTGGGTGTGTCTTGTGCTGCCTCTTGACTGAATTCGTCCTTCTCTTCTGTTCGGTCTTTAGGTTTTCGAACTTCCGAATCTCCGAATCTTCGAATCTCTTTAATGCGTCTGGTCTACGGGGTATTTATAGTTTGTGTCTGAGGGAAGATGCGGCGCATCTACTTAAGTAGATGCGGCGTATGTACGTAACTTCGCGTGGGGTCCAAGATTATAATATTCAGGAATATTCGTACACCGCCAGAAGATGCGGCGTAACTCCATGATTAGATGCGGCGCATGTCCTCTTGTATCTTGGATCGTATCTGGTGACATCTTGATAGAGATGCGGCGCATGTTGATAGTGAGATGCGGCGCATCTGGAGCAGATTAGTCTTGATCTTCTTCATTTCAGTAGACTCTTCACTTTATGCACGTTTTGCTCCATTATTAGTCCAAAATCGCTAAGTTTCACCAAATGCTTGTTTTTTACCTGAGAATTACAAAAGTAAACGATTAAGTATCAATCCTCATACATAATATAGTAAAACAAGTCAAATTAATAGGATAAATGATAGTAATAAAATGTACTTATTTGAGTTCATCAAATATCCCCCCACTTGAACTTTACTTGTCCCCAAGTAAACCTTAGATTAAATCTCATGAAAATGTATCCTAAAAGATGTTAGGATTTATTTTTATATTTAAGCATGTATTCGTTTATTTCGTAATCACACAACTAAACACTTAACGAATTAGAAGTAAAATAAAATAAGTCGATAAAAGCAAATCTAATCGTTTAACTGTCCAGTCGCGACGAATATTCTATCATAAGCTTGGCAAGTATACACATCTCCACCACTAAAGCTAAGGAATAACAAGTCTAAAGCGGTAAAAAGGGTTTTTAGGCTTAAGGGTTAATTATTCTTATTTCACTATCGATCTCAAATTCCAGAAAAGGCGACAAAATCACAAATACATGATCGAATCCACGAACACGATACTTGCAATTGCTCAAATCCTTAACTCGAATAGGTTAAAGATAGGTCCAAACTTCACCAATAATAATATATCAAAAAGGGCGACAAAATCATAAATACATAGCCGAATCCACGACTACGATACTTAAGATTGCTCAAATCCCTAATCTCAATAAATCAAAGGTTTGGTTGGATAAAGAATAATATAGGGTATGGATAATATTTGGGATATAAATTGGTGTAAAAATAAAAATAAAAATAAACAAAACAAATAAATTAAAATCCTAAGTGTGGTTAATCACTATCCCAACCATCCCATGAATAAGACTCATATCATTGAATAACTCACGCTTTAACACTTGAAACACACGCTTTAGGTAGACACGAATTATACTCAACAAAATCTTAATCAAAGAATAATCCTTAATTGGCATTCCCATAACTGCCAATTCCCATTCAATCCATAGATATAGTACAACAAATAGTGGTGATATCGACCACTTACATAACTCTACATCGTTGGCTTAAAATAAACATCCAACTCTTTCTTTTTTTTTCTTTTTTTTTTTTCGTTTCTTATTTTTTTTTCGATTTTTTTTTTTTTTTTTTTTTTTTTTTTTTTTTTTTTTTTTTTTTGAGTTGAAACATAAACATAGATGTGTAAAATTTCACCACATCACTACAACTTTCTTTCCGGATAATTTTTTTCATACTTTTCATAACTTCAGAAATAATGGTAATAGTGAAAGTAGTAAACACACGAAAAATAAACTCAAAAATATACAATATTTACTTTCACTCCAATTTGCATTGTGCAATTTCCCGACCTAACCATATATAATGAATTACGCACGCGAACACAGGTAATGTAAGGAAACACACTCTGCCTATAGCAATTAACCAACCACGGATTCTAATCTACAGGGTAGGCTAAGGTTTAAGGTGTAACGAAACATTTTAAACATAGGTGTAAGAAACGAAAGGAATGGCTCTGAGGGTTTTTCTAGGGGTATCTTACTCTTAAAATGAGAGTAACAAAAGGGTTTATACGGGGGTTAACTAACCAGTGTAGTTAGCTAATATCACATAACATATAAAGGCTATTTGGTGTAATCCTAGAATTTTACCAATTTAGACAAGTCATTCCAATTAAATAAATAATACTCATTATGGTGGTCTCGAATAGTATACAAGCCAAGTTCTAAAGTTTACAAGTCACCGGCACACTCATAGATTTGTGAATTTTGGAAAAATCACAATTTTTGAAAATAACGTCATGTGTGCAGTTATGCAACTTAGATCTTAAACAAAAACATGCTAAAAAAATTTTTAAGTTTGATATATTAAGCACATTTTAAGCATAATTTTTGAAAAAGTTTAGGACAAGTAATTGTTAAGTGTTCTAATTCTCCTATCCCCCCACTTAAGTTAAACAACGTCCTCGTTGTTTGTATAAAAGGTTAAAAACTGGAAAATAAAAAGAATTAGAACAGAAAAACTCCCCTGAGATTTGCTCGGTATGATCCTCCATTAGTATAAGAGCAAAAATCAACTTCTTGTGGATTAGAACGTTAAAGCTTCATACTTGATTTATCCACAGGAAATCCAGGAAACTATAATACCACCAACACTTTTAAAACACACCTAAGATAAGAAAGGTTCAACTTGCATAATACATTAGTAGTTAGGAAAAATAAAACTTAAAAATTAAAACTGAAAATCATCAGGTCAGTCGATGCGCCGTATCTTATTGAAGAAGATACGCCGTATCGAGCCTGGAATAAATACGGATCAGAATAAAGATGCGCCGCATCCTTAACCAGGGATGCGCCGCATTAAAATAAACTGATAAATAGTTTTAAAGTCGAAAAATAAAAAATGCAGAAAAATAAAATAAGATATGACCGTTGCAGGAGATGCGTCGCATCTCAGGATTGAGATGCGCCGTATCCTCTGCGGCCTGACTGACTCAATACAAAATCAGAAAATAAAATAAAATAAAGTAAAAGATAAGCATGGGTTGCCTCCCACGAAGCGCTTGTTTTTGTTCGAGTCACGAGCCTGACTCCACCCTTATTTACTGTGTAATAGGGTGTTGTTCCCTCCACTTGGGATCAAGTGTGGATGATAATAGCAATAAACACGAAAAGAGTGTAAATTTGCTAGTAAAGATGGAAGAAATAAATAAAGATCATACCTTGGCAATTTATGTACATCATTCCTATTCATACCCGGTTTGGTTGATAAATTGGATGACTTGACCATTCCTTCTGAAAGAGTAGTGTGTTGAGGAAAAATGAGTCTCCTTTCTTCTTGGTTATTCTCTTCGGTAGTAAGGCGTCCCTTGACTCCCGCAGAAGATGAGAAAGGGTCTTTGGCAAGTAAAAGTTCGAGTTCCTCTATAACCTTCATAGGGTCGAAATCATCATCTTCATCAATCGTAGCAATGTTTAAGAGCTCATCACCAAATTCTTCCTCGAGCTCCACCAAATACGGGTTGATCACAGGTGCTTCATGTGCTTGAATAGGTAGTGTAATATACTCCACCTCATTATCCTTTTGTTTTGCAACCTGTTTAGGAAAACTAGCAAGATTATTAGTAACGGGATCAATAGTATTAAATAAATTTGTACCACTTTTTGTTATAAGTGACTCCAATTCATCTTGTGAGTTTCCATCTTCAACTAGTGGTCTTGCAATTTCAGCATCGTCCCGAATTTCATCCTTAAATAAGTAATCCCAGATTTCTTCAAAATCCATTGTGGGGTCATAATCTGGCTCATCCGCTCCATACCTAAATACTTCCGTTTGTTGTGGTAATTGCGGTATGCCATCGTACGCAATAGCATCAAACTTTTCAATATCGGAATACTCATTATCTTCATCTGAGGGAATATTATCATGGTGTTTTTGATATGATGAGAATATATTTTCCATCTCGGGTGGAAAATTACAAGTAATAGCACTATACACCATTGTCCCACATTCATCTTCATTTTCATCATAAGCACCTTCGGATGAATAAGCTTCTTTGTAAACAATTGCCGGATTTTCATTCAAATCAAACACTTGTGACTCTTCTTCATCTTGGGCAACTTCCGGAGAAATATCGTCATCAATAACTATTGCCGGAAACCTAATTGCACCAAAATCGTATGATTCTTCTTCCTCTTCATTAATTGATAAAGTCCAAGTGTGTCGAAATGGCAATTTGTTTCTCTCTCTCCCTGACTTTTTCTGCTTCAATAACAAGTATTCTTCCATCGTGAGTTCCTTATCCTTGATGACTTGTGCACCATATCTTGCTCTTTCCCACTCGTATATCCCATTATTGCTCAAGGCTCTTTCCTCTCCAAGCCTGATATATTCTTCCATTGTAATATCCGGATCGTCCATCTTCCTGAAATAAAAACTTACTCGTGCAAAAGAAGGGTGAAACGATCAAAGTAAAATAAAAGCTTCTGATATCTGCTGTTGATGCGCCGTATCCAATAAATGGGATACGCCGTATCTTAATACGTTAAGATTTAATCAGACTTTATTCAGAAAATAGATACGCCGCTTAGAAATTTAAATGCGCCGTATCTGTTTTAATTATCAAAAATCGATATTTATTTAAAATTAAATGCGTCGTATTAACAAAAGTTAATGCGCCGTATTTTCGTTGCGTTTCAAAATATAAGATTTTTGATTCAGTAAGATGCGCCGTATCGACGGAAATCGATACGCCGTATTTGTTTAATAATTCGCAAACTGTTTTTAATTAAAATAATAGATACGCCATATCTGCGAAAGCAGATGCGTCGTATGGCGTTAACGTTTAGAAAAAATTTTTATCAAAACAGATACGCCGTATCTACAAAAGCAGATGCGTCGTATTACTTTATCGCTTAGAAAAATTTTCTTATTAAAAACAGATACGCCGTATCTTGGGGAAAAGATGCGTCGTATCGAATTAATTAAACGCGTTGTATTAAAAAAATTAAACGCAATACGCCGTATCTGAGAGATCAGATGCGCCGTATCGTTTGATTTAGCACAGTACAACGATAGCAGAACACACAAAAAAAACGAAAAATAAAACAAAAATTAAACACACGAAACAAAAATAAAACACACAAAAATAAAAACAAAAGCAAACAAATAACACACAATACAACAAATATGCAAAATAGTACAATGATGCAATTAATCTAATAAAAAGAAAAATAACCTAATTAAAATACTAATCAAATTAACAGATAATAACAATTCACTCCCCGGCAGCGGCGCCAAAAACTTGATGCGCGTGATGTGTCGTTGCGGTTTAGCAGTTTTAATGCCTACTCAAGTTTTAAATTTATATTTAGCCGACTTATCAATAACACACACACTTAACGAGCAGTGTACCCGGTCAGTATGAAGATAATGGTAAGTAGAGTGTCGATCACTAAGAGTGGAACGTATAATCTCGTTAATCTAATCAGTATTTTAATATCCTAACGCAAGGGGGTTTCAGCCTGAGAGACTGGCACAGTTTTGTTTGCAATTAAATAATAAAATAAACAAATAGGCACGAATCAGCAAGTAGCACACACGTACACAGATAGATACTAGAGACAATAAGAGGGCTGTCCTTATGATTAAGTAGATTGTCACTTGTTTTATTGATAGCTTTATATGAAGTGTATGTAATTAACCCTTTCTCGTTGGTCCTATTCTTATCGGCGAGTAAACCCTTAATGACGACTTATGTCTAAAAGTTATTCCTAAGTGATCAATTTAGAAACAACCGTGGGAGCCACACCTTGTCCCGCAGTCGGGTGCCCGCAAGCCACTAATAAACACAGAGGTGGTCAATGCACTAATAAGTAGTAACCAAAGACATCAACATATAAACTTTAATTGATGGGAAAGCAAGTATTAAAGGGAGTGCAATCTTTCCGTTGTCACATTACACAAGCCACCAATCCTGATGAATTAAAGTTTGCTAAAACAATAAAACAAAACTACTTAATGAATTAAATACATGCAGCACCTTCTTACAGCTCTTGTATCTTCGATTTGGGTGTGTCTTGTGCTGCCTCTTGACTGAATTCGTCCTTTTCTTCTGTTCGGTCTTTAGGTTTTCGAACTTCCGAATCTCCGAATCTTCGAATCTCTTTAATGCGTCTGGTCTACGGGGTATTTATAGTTTGTGTCTGAGGGAAGATGCGGCGCATCTACTTAAGTAGATGCGGCGTATGTACGTAACTTCGCGTGGGGTCCAAGATTATAATATTCAGGAATATTCGTACACCGCCAGAAGATGCGGCGTAACTCCATGATTAGATGCGGCGCATGTCCTCTTGTATCTTGGATCGTATCTGGTGACATCTTGATAGAGATGCGGCGCATGTTGATAGTGAGATGCGGCGCATCTGGAGCAGATTAGTCTTGATCTTCTTCATTTCAGTAGACTCTTCACTTTATGCACGTTTTGCTCCATTATTAGTCCAAAATCGCTAAGTTTCACCAAATGCTTGTTTTTACCTGAGAATTACAAAAGTAAACGATTAAGTATAAATCCTCATACATAATATAGTAAAACAAGTCAAATTAATAGGATAAATGATAGTAATAAAATGTACTTATTTGAGTTCATCATGCACTTTGCTATCCGACTAATGATAGTCAAGATTTGGGAAAGTTAAGAGCTAAAGCAGACGTAGGTATTTTTGTTGGATATGCACCAGACAGTAAAGGGTATAGAATCTATAATAAGAGAACCCGTAAAATCATGGAAACCATTCATGTCACGTTCGATGAGCTGAGTGAGCAACTTGCTTCAGGACAAATTAGTTCTGGACCCGATCTTAAACTTTTGACACCTGGACCCATTAGTTCAGGACTTGTACAGAATTCCACGCCTGCGGATTCTTTTGTACCACCTACATGTGAGGAGTTGAAGATGTTATTTGATCCTATGTTTGATGAATACTTTGAGCCAACGAATGGAACCATCCCAAGTGCACCAGCTGTACTTCCTATGGCTGAGGCTCAAGCCCCGCAAGGCACAGAAGGCCCAACAGCTTCAGTATCAGTCAGTCTCAATGCTCCAGCTGCCAGTCAATTGCACTCATCATCAAATACTCAATCCTCTCCAGTACTACAAGAATTTGCAGATAACCATTCTTTGGAAGTTAATCCTTTTGCTCCTGTTGATGAGGTTCCTTTTGAAAACATATTTGCTCCTGAACATTCATCAGACACATCCTCTCTTGAAGAACACAGCACTGCTACATCTGTTCAAAACCCTCAACCTCACGACCATCTCAGAAAATGGACCAGTGATCATCCAATCGACAACATCATAGGCAATCCCTCACGTCCAGTATCCACACGTAATCAACTAGCCACTGATGCACTATGGTGCTTTTTCAATTCTGTACTGTCCAAAGTCGAACCAAAAGATGCCAAAGAAGCAATGACTAAAGATTCCTGGTTACAGGCTATGCAGGATGAAATCCATGAATTTGATCGACTTGAAGTATGGGAATTAGTGCCTCCTCCAGAGCTTGCAATGATCATTGCTTTAAAGTGGATCTTCAAAGTGAAACTGGATGAGCATGGTGATGTATTAAAGAACAAGGCACGGCTAGTTGCAAAAGGGTTCAGACAAGAAAAGGGCATTGATTTTGAAGAATCGTTTGCTCCTGTTGCTAGAATTGAAGCCATAAGAATCTTCCTTGCAAATGCTGCTAGTCGGAATATGATAGTCTACCAAATGGACGTCAAAACGGCCTTCTTGAATGGAGACTTAAAGGAAGAAGTTTATGTGAGCCAACCCGAAGGATTCGTGGATGCTGAACATCCTACTCATGTTTACCGCTTGAAGAAGGCTCTTTATGGGTTAAAGCAGGCGCCAAGGGCATGGTACGATACATTGTCCAAGTTCCTTCTAGTGAACGGGTTCTCCAAGGGTGTTGTTGATCCCACACTATTCACCAGGAAGTCAAGAAAACATCTACTACTTGTTCAGATTTATGTAGATGATATCATCTTTGCTTCAACAGATCCTAGTGAATGTGATAGATTTTCAAAGGAGATGAATTCCAAGTTCCAAATGTCCATGATGGGACAAATGTCATTCTTCTTAGGATTACAAGTTTCTCAAAGTCCCGGAGGCATATTCATTAATCAATCCAAATACGCCAACGAGATCTTGAAAAAGTTTGGATTCGATTCAAGTGAGCCTGTTGACACTCCCATGGTTGATAGAACAAAGCTGGATGAAGATCCTTCAGGGATTCCAGTGGATATAACAAAGTATCGAAGCATGATTGGATCTTTGATGTACATCACTGCTAGTAGACCAGATCTTCTGTTTGTTGTATGTATGTGTGCTCGGTATCAATCCAAGCCAACCAAGAAGCATGTTGAAGCGGTGAAAAGGATCTTCCGATATCTTCAAGGCACAGTTCATATGGGTCTCTGGTATCCTAAGGACACAGCAATGGAGTTAACGGCTTATGCTGATGCTGATCATGCGGGATGTCAAGACACTCGTCGTAGTACTTCAGGAGGAGCTCAGTTTTTAGGGGAAAAGTTGGTTAGTTGGTCTTCTAAGAAGCAGATGAGTACTTCCATATCATCTACTGAAGCTGAGTACATTGCCATGTCTGCTTGCTGTGCACAAATCCTTTGGATGCGATCATAACTTTCGGACTATGGATTCTCATACAACAAAATTCCCCTATATTGTGACAACAAAAGCGCCATTGCTCTTTGTTGTAACAATGTTCAGCACTCCAGGTCAAAACACATCGACATCAGGCATCACGTCATCAGGGAACAGGTGGAAAAAGGAATTGTGGAACTATACTTCGTGAGGACAGAGTTTCAGTTAGATGACATCTTCACCAAGGCTCTCCCAAGAGAAAGGTTTCAGTTTATTCTCCCACGCCTTGGTATGAAGAGCATGACACCTGAAACCCTCAAGTGTCTTCAGGAAGAAAAGGAGGAGTAAAGGATTGTCTTCTTATATCCTTGTACATAGTTGTATATATCTTAAAACAAAAAGAAAATACAAAAATATAAAACCTATAAAAACCATAAAAATCGAAAAAATCAGAAAATACCAAAAATAGTCCTACTTAGGCATGTCTTCTGTTTATCGATAACATTTACGGATCTAGAAATGTCATTCAACAATGACACGGATCTTTAAATGAAGCTCGAGCAGAAGTTATACTAATCAGTTAAAACATGTCTTAATGGCTTGCTATTACTTCAGATAGCAACCCACGCTATAAATTGAGGAAAGCTTTTCGCCAAAAAGACAGGTTTTCCTCCAACTGGGTGATGTTCACCTGGGCATGGATTACTTTATATCCATGTTTCTTTGATCTAATGTATGTTTCAGTGCATCATTTCTTGTATAAGAAGAGAAGTCTTCTTTACATCAGACTCTTTATCCTGTTTGATTCTTCAAGAGAGTCTTGATGTTACACAAGGTGGTAAATTGAATTAAATTTTCACAAATACTCGTCGCTCAATTGAATGACTACAACTCTTTAAATAGAAAACGGGTCATTAATTGAGGGGGAGAATATTTGGTCAAATTTCTGACACCTTGCCAAATTTGTGCAATATCAGCAGTGACACTCTCTCGTGGTTTAAGGGGGAGCATAGTATGCTCCTAAATCAGAATACATTTAAACCTGACCACATTTTCTCCTAAATTTTTCTAAACTTATTTAAATCAATTGGGATCACAAATCTCAAATGGTTTGAAATTTTTGATCGGGGGAGAGAATGTGATTTAAATATGAAATTCTGATAAAATGTGATGATTTGGAAGTAAATGTAAGCTCTCCCGTATGTGCTAAACTGCTTTGTATATCAATGCACATATTGAGGGGGAGCAAAATGTTTTGGACGTAAAAGCAAGCTCTCCCATATGTGCTAAACTCTTTCGTATATCGATGCACATATTGAGGGGGAGCAAATGGTTTTTAACAAAACATAAAGGATTGGGCATCTCATGCGAGTGTGGCTCAGACATAACAAACGAATTGACGAAACTTGAACTGTCATCAATCGAAAGGATGCGTCTTGGCCGGGTAATAATTTCAAGCTGGTCTAACCAGCGATGTAAGCGTGTCTCGAAAAAGACGTATCTGAGTAGAGTATACCGTTTCGAGAAACTTTCTGTGGACTTGACCAGGCCGGGTAATAATTTCAAGCTGGTCTAACCAGTGATGTAAACGTGTCTCGAATCGGTCATGTTCACTGAAAGTTGATCAATTCAAAAAAGTGCGAGCTCTACCTAACATGTGCAAATTTATAAAACAATCACTCAAGCACATGTTGAGGGGGAGCATTTGAAAAATATAAAACTCTCAAAGTGTTAGCAAAATGTGTTTCATAATCATGAACACTTTGAGAGATTTTTTCAAGGATTTTGGTAAATGGCAACATAGGATAGTCATGAAGTTATAAGGTGGCTAAGGTTTGGAAAACCGTCCTATGATCCGCCAGAGCTGGAGGGATCTACCCAAGGACAATACCAAATAGTTAGTATTAGAAAGTCCTTAGGTATGATATGAAATAAGGAGTAATATGAGAAAGGAGAAAGAAGGGGTTGAAGAATTAAAAAGAAATGAAATGAGAAAGGGTGAAAAGAAATAGCCCTCCAATTATTCAACCTTAGGGCAGAAACCGGGTTCAATTCATATGCTACTGTTGGTTACTAAGGTAACACCGGTATTGAAGACAAGACGTCATGGACCCAGTGACGCACTGCACTAAACCTTCTAAACCACTCAAGTTCTCTTAAAAGGACTTGTTTCATTCTCACGGGGAACCCTGCATAATCTATCGACCGCTCATTACGAGTTATGTTGATATTGAAACAGGAGACACCGCTCCAGTCTCCGACTACCAAAAAATGCACTTTTCGAGTCTAGAGCCACGAGATACATAATAAGATCTCATAGGGACACAAAATTATTTCTACACCGGTTGTTCAACATTAAGGACACCAGTTGTAAACTTATGAGTCCTACGCAGATCTTAGCAATCTGCCAGAACATTCATGAGGGAATTTACAAATGTAACTCTCAGTGATTGAATGGAAATTCCTGCCAGGGTTAACATCAAGCAGCCCTGAAAGCAGGTCACTTCGGTAATTCCCTGTGGATTACGCTTAGTGATTGCGGCGGTTTCAAACGGTCTACAGTCGTGGAGTGATCTCCAGCGACTCACCTAATCATTGATATACTACGGTACGATCTTAAAAAGCCCTCTGTGGGTTTTCGATTAGGAACGGTCCTGGTAAGGATTAGAGAGTGTTTTCACACTATGCTGTTAACAATCTCGAAGTCCAAACCTGTAAGTACCGGACGTTTTATTGCTAACTGTCGTATGCAGGAACTTCTGGCGGTTGTAGCTGTTGGATGTTGTAGCTAGTTGCAGTTGTAGCTGGTTGCAGAAAAGATGCCATTCCACCATCACATGTTCACACTGCAACATCATCTTTAACAAAGAAGTCATGATCAATCGAAAAGACCTTCAACACTGCTTCCGCAACTCTGAAGCTGAAGATCATGATCCAGATAAGTGTGAGCATGTTGGCGCAACATACACAATCCATCACCACATGCTCGCTCTACTCCATCATCATGTTCAATGAAGTCATGACAACCTGAATGACCTTCAACACAGCTTCTGCTAACTCTGATGCTGAAAGTCATGACCCAGAATGGAGTGAGCATGTCGGTTCAAAGAGTACCACATCACATTGATACATACCACTAAAAGATGACATGGAAACACATGGTGGATGATAACTCCAACGAATCAACAAAGATCATCCAAGACAGAAGAAAAGGTCATATGAAGAGTTGCTGCTGCACAATGATCAAGGATTGTGAAGAATCATTGTTTAACGAGCTATGAAGTCAAGAGCCATGGATGAAGTGCAAAAATTCAGAACATTACTTCAGGGGTGACCTCCCTTAGGGGGAGATTGTTAGGAATATGAATATTCAGTTGAAGACTCGGTCACCCCGACTACTTGTTAGCACATCATAGCTCGTTGGATAACTAGTATTATTAGTAGTAGCGTAGTTATTATTATTAGTATTGTGGAGTGGGTCGGGTCTTTACCCTCTGTCAGCTCTCTCCATAGCCCGCTAGGGGCATATTATGTAAGAACTATATATACCCTTTCCCACACAAGGGAAAGGGTGGAACTTCTCATTATTTCACAAGCTAATACACACACTCTTTCTCTCTCTAAGTTCCCATCTCTCCCTCTCTAAACTCTCTTCTATTCGATCCATACTAGTCCCAATCTTGTGTTTATGTGTTAGTGAATATCCTACACCGACTAACTGGTGCGTGTGCGTGTTCGTTGCTCTAATTTATATCCATGGTATGTCGTTGTGGTTTTAGCAGTATTCAAGTTTTAAATTTATATTTAGCCGACTTATCAATAAAACACACACTTTAACGAGCAGTGTACCCGGTCAGTATGAATATAATGGTAAGTAGAGTGTCGATCACTAAGAGTGGAACGTATTATCTAGTTATTCTAATCAGTATTTTAATATCTTAAGTTAGCTATACAATTCTAATCTAACGCAAGGGGGTTCAGCCTAAGAGACTGGCACGGTTTGGTTATGATTAAATAATAAACTAAACTAATAGGCACGAATCAGTGATTAGCACACACGTACACAGATAAATACTTGAGACAATAAGAAAATCTGTCCTGATAATTAAGTAGCTTGTCACTTGTTTTATTGCTAGTTTTATATGAAGTGTATAGTTCGATGTGACGCACTGAGAGTTAACCCTTTCTCGTTGGCTCTAATCTTATCGGCGAGTAAACCCTTAATGATTACTTATGTCTATCCTATTTATTAAAGACACGCTAAAACAAATAGGCGAGGAAGGGGCATGGCGACCCAAGCAATGCTCAGCTAGACACAGAGGTTATCAATGCACTAATAAAAGTCACCAAAGACATCAACATATAAACTTTAATTAATGGGAAAGCAATTTTAAGGAGTGCCCATGGTTTTCCGTAGTCACATGGAATCGGCCCATCAATCCTGATGAATTAAAGTGTACTAATACAATAAAACAAAACTACTTAATGAATTGAATACATGCAGGACCTTCTTACAGCTCTTGTATCTTCGTTTAGGGTGTGTCTTGTGCTGCTAATGCATCTGACTTCGTCCTAGGGTTTCTTCTGTCTTCTGCTAAGTCTCGTACTAGGTATATTGCACATAAAATTCGTCTGACTTTGGGGTATTTATAGTTTCTGTCTGAGGGTTAGATGCGGCGCATTGAATAAGTAGATGCGGCGCATTGACTTAACTTCGCGTGGGGTCCAAGATTAATATATTCAGGAATATTCGTACACCGCCTTAAGATGCGGCGTAACTCCATTCTTGTATGCGGCGCATGTACTTTGCTGTCTTGGATCGTTACTTGTGAAATCTTGATAGTGATGCGCCGTATGTTAGAAGTAGGATGCGGCGTATCTGGAGCAGAATGGTCTTGATCTTGTACATTTCAATAGACTCTTAATATCTTGCTTGTTTTGCTCCATAATTAGTCCAAAATCGCCAAGTTTCACATAGTACTTGTTTTTACCTGAGAATTACAAAAGTAAACATTAACGTATCGATTCTCACAGATAATATAATAAAACAAGTCAAATAAATAGGATAAATGATGGTAATAAAATGTACTTATTTGAGTTCATCAAATATCCCCCCACTTGAACTTTACTTGTCCCCAAGTAAACCTTAGAATAAATCTTATGAAAATGTATCCTAAAAGATATTATGATTTATTTTTATATTTAAGCATGTATTCGTTTTGTCATAATTGCACAACCAAACACTTAACGAATTAGAAATAAAATAAATATTTTTGATAAAACCAAATCTAATCGTTTAACTGTCCAGTCGTGACAAATATTCTATCATAAGCTTGGCAAGTATACGCATCTCCCCCACTAAAGCCAAGGAATAACAAGTCTAAAGCGGTTAAAAAGGGTTTGTTGGTTAAGGGTTAATCATTCTTCTTAATCTCTATCGATCTCAAATTCCAGAAAAGGCGACAAAATCACAAATACATGATCGAATCCACGAACACGATACTTGCAATTGCTCAAATCCTTAACTCGAATAGGCTAAAGAAAGGACCAAGTAATCTTTACCAATAATATTATATCAAAAAGGGCGACAAAATCATAAATACATAGCCGAATCCACGACTACGATACTTAAGATTGCTCAAATCCCTAATTTCAATAAATCAAAGGTTTGGATAAAGAATAATATAGGGTATGGATAATATTTGGGATACAAATTGGTATAAAATGAAAAATAAACAAAACAGATAAATTAAAATCCTAAGTGTGGTAAATTGCTTTCCCAACCATCCCATGAATAAGACTCATATCATTGAATAACTCACGCTTTAACACTTGAAACACACGCTTTAGGTAGACACGAATTATACTCAACAAGATCTCAATCAAAGAATATCCTTAGTTGGCGTTCCCATAACGGCCAACTCTCATTCAATCCATAAATATAATATATAACAAATAGTGGTGATATCGACCACTTAATACAAAACTTTACATAAGTCGGTTAAAACAAACTTCCAACTTTTCCTTTTTCTTTTTCTTTTCTTTTTCTTTTTTTTTTCGATTTTTTTTTTTTTTTTTTTTTCGATTTTTTTTTTTTTTTTTTTTTTTTTTTTTTTTTTTGACATCAACATATGTGTAAAATTTCACAACTTTACTATCACTATTTTTCCGGATAATTTTTCATACTCTTCATAATTTCAGAAACAACTGTAATAGCGAAAGTAGTAAACACACGAAAAATAAACTCAAAGATATACAATATTTACTTTCATACCAATTGCATTGTGCAATTTCCTGACCTAACCATAGATAATGAATTACGCATGCGAACACAGGTAATGTAAGGAAACACACTTTGCCTAACGCAATTAACCAACCACGGATTTTAATCTACAAGGTAGGCTAAGGTGTAAGGGTGTAACGAAACATTATAACAAAGGTGTAAGAAACGAAAGGAATGGCTCTGAGTGTTTTTCTAAGGGTATCTTACTCTAAAAGTGAGAGTAACAAAAAGGTTTATACGGGGGTTAACTAACCAGTGTAGTTAGTTAATATCACATAACATATAAAGGCTATTTGGGTGTAATCCTAGAAATTTACCAATTTAGACAAGTCATTCCAATTATGTAGATAATACTTATTATGGTGGTCTCGAATAGTATACAAGCCAAGTTCTAAAGTTTACAAGTCACCGGCACACTCATAGATTTTTGAATTTTGAAAAGTTCACAATTTTTGAAATAATGTTATGTGTGCAGCTATGTAATTTAGACTTTAAACAAAAACATGCTAAAAATTTTAAATTTTGATATATTAAGCGCATTTTAAGCATATTTTGAAAAAGTTTAGGACAAGTAAGTGTTCTAATTCTCCAATCCCCCCACTTAAGTTAAACAACGTCCTCGTTGTTTGTTACAAAGGTTAAAAACTGGAAAATAAAAGAATTAAAACAGAAAAACTCCCCTGAGATTTGCTCGGTATGATCCTCCATTATTTGTATAAGAGCAAAAATCAACTTTCTTGTGGATGAGAACGTTTAAGCTTCATATTTGATGTATCCACAGGAAATGCAGGAATCTATAATACCATTCAGACTTTAACACACCTGAGTTAAGAAAGTTCAAACTTGCATAATACATTAGTAGTTAGTAAAAATAAAACTTTAAAAATTAAAATGAAAATCATCAGGTCAGTCGATACGCCGTATCTTATGGAAGAAGATACGCCGTATCGAGCCTGGAATAGGTACGAATCAGAATAAAAGATGCGTCGCATCCTTAACCAGGGATGCGCCGCATTAAAATACTGACATAAAGTTTTAAAGTTAAAAATAAAAATGCAGAAAATAAAGTAAGATATGACCAGTGCAGGTGATGCGCCACATCTTAGGATTGAGATGCGCCGTATCTTCTGTAGGCCTGACAGAATCGATACAAAATAAGAAAATAACACAAAAGATAAGCATGGGTTGCCTCCCACGAAGCGCTTGTTTTTGTTCGAGTCACGAGCCTGACTCCACCCTTATTTACTGTGTATTAAGGTGTTGTTCCCCCCACTTGGGATCAAGTGTGGGTGATAATAGCAATAAACACGAAAAGAGTGTAAATTTGCTAGTAAAGATGGAAGAAATAAATAAAGATCATACCTTGGCAATATATGTACATCTTTCCTATTCTTACCCGGTTTGGTTGATAAATTGGATAACTTGACCATTCCATCTGAAAGAGTAGTGTGTTGAGGAAAAATGAGTCTCCTTTCTTCTTGGTTAGTCTCTTTGGTAGTAAGGCGTCCCTTGACTTCCGCAGAAGATGAGAAAGGGTCTTTAGCAAGTAAAAGTTCGAGTTCCTCTATATCCTTCACAGGGTCAAAATCATCATCTTCATCAATCATAGCAATGTTTAAGAGCTCATCACCAAATTCTTCCTCGAGCTCCACCAAAAACGGGTTGATCACAGGTGCTTCATGTGCTTCAATAGGTAGTGTAATAAATTTGACCTCATCATTCTTTTGTTTTGCAACCTGTTTAGGAAAACTAGCAAGATTATTAGTAACGGGATTAATAATATTAAATAAATTTGTACCACTTTGTGTTGTAAGTGACTCCAATTCATCTTGTGAATCTCCATCTTTAACTAGTGGTCTTGCAATTTCAGCATCGTCCCGAATTCCATTTTTAAACAAGTCATCCCAGATTTCTTCAAAATCCCTCGTTGGGTCAAAATCTGGTTGAGGTATGTCATCATAAACTATGGCGTCAAATGGTTCAAAATCAAAATTAGAATACTTTTCATCTTCATCCGTTGGATTGTCTAATGGTGGTAATACGATTGCAGAATATTCTTCAACGTAAGGTTCCGTATACACATCATCTTGTGCAATCTCCGGAGAAAAAGTACTATCAATAACAATTGCCGGAATTGGTTTCACGGTATATGACTCTTCTTCATCATCATTTGACATACACCAAGTGTGTTGAAATGGCAATTTGTTTCTTTCTTTCCTTGACTTTTCTTGTCCTAAAATCAAGTATTCTTCCATAGTGATTTCTTTCGTCTCAATGACTTGTGCACCATATCTTGCTCTTTTCCAATCATACACCTGATTATTGCTCAAGGCTCTTTCCTCTATAAACTTGACATATTCTTCCATTGTAATATCCGGATCGTCCATCTTCCTGAAATAAAACTTACTCGTGCAAAAGAAGAGTGAAACAATCAAAGTAAAATAAAATTTGCTGATATCTGTAGACGATGCGCCGTATCCAAAAAGTTGGATACGCCGTATCTTATAATCGTTAAAATTTAATCAGACTTTTATTCAGAAAGCAGATACGCCGCTTATAATTTAGAATGCGCCGTATCCAGTTTAAATTATCAAAAATCAACGTATCTAATTTTAGCAAATATAACCGATTTTTGATTTAGAAGATGCGCCGTATCGATAAAAATCGATGCGTCGTATCTGTTTAATAATTCGAAAACTGTTTTTAATTTAAATAGAAAATACGCCGTATCTGTTAAAACAGATGCGTCGTATGGCGTTAGGGTTTAGAAAAATTTCTTATTAAAAACAGAATACGCCGTATCTTGGGGAAAGATGCGTCGTATCGAATTTATTAAACGCGTTGTATTTATAAAAATTAAACGCAATACGCCGTATCTGTGAAAACAGATGCGCCGTATCGTTTGTATCAGCTCAATACAACGATAGCAGAATACAAGAAAATAGAAAAATAAAAACAAAAATAAAATCAAACAAAAAGAAACAAAAATTAAAGAAATTAAAAACACACAAAAACAGAAAATATGCAAATAATACAATGAATGCATTTAAACTAATATACAACGGGGTTAGCGGTTAGAATAAAAAAAAATTAAAAAGAAAACCTAATTAAAATACTAATCAAATTAACAGATAATAACAATTCACTCCCCGGCAACGGCGCCAAAAACTTGGTGCGTGTGCGTGTTCGTTGCTCTAATTTATATCCACGGTATGTCATTGTGGTTTTAGCAGTATTCAAGTTTTAATTTATATTTAGCCGACTTATCAATAAAACACACACTTTAACGAGCAGTGTACCCGGTCAGTATGAATATAATGGTAAGTAGAGTGTCGATCACTAAGAGTGGAACGTATTATCTAGTTATTCTAATCAGTATTTTAATATCTTAAGTTAGCTATACAATTCTAATCTAACGCAAGGGGGTTCAGCCTGAGAGACTGGCACGGTTTGGTTATGATTAAATAATAAACTAAACTAATAGGCACGAATCAGTGATTAGCACACACGTACACAGATAAATACTTGAGACAATAAGAAGACCTGTCCTGATAATTAAGTAGCTTGTCACTTGTTTTATTGCTAGTTTTATATGAAGTGTATAGTTCGATGCGACGCACCGAGAGTTAATCCTTTCTCGTTGGCTCTAATCTTATCGGCGAGTAAACCCTTAATGATTACTTATGTCTATCCTATTTATTAAAGACACGCTGAAACAAATAGGCGAGGAAGGGGCATGGCGACCCAAGCAATGCTCAGCTAGACACAGAGGTTATCAATGCACTAATAAAAGTCACCAAAGACATCAACATATAAACTTTAATTAATGGGAAAGCAATTTTAAGGGGTGCCCATGGTTTTCCGTAGTCACATGGAATCGGCCCATCAATCCTGATGAATTAAAGTGTACTAATACAATAAAACAAAACTACTTAATGAATTGAATACATGCAGGACCTTCTTACAGCTCTTGTATCTTCGTTTAGGGTGTGTCTTGTACTGCTAATGCGTCTGACTTCGTCCTAGGGTTTCTTCTGTCTTCTGCTAAGTCTCGTACTAGGTATATTGCACATAAAATTCGTCTGACTTTGGGGTATTTATAGTTTCTGTCTGAGGGTTAGATGCGGCGCATTGAATAAGTAGATGCGGCGCATTGACTTAACTTCGCGTGGGGTCCAAGATTAATATATTCAGGAATATTTGTACACCGCCTTAAGATGCGGCGTAACTCCATTCTTGTATGCGGCGCATGTACTTTGCCGTCTTGGATCGTTACTTGTGAAATCTTGATAGTGATGCGCCGTATGTTAGAAGTAGGATGCGGCGTATCTGGAGCAGAATGGTCTTGATCTTGTACATTTCAATAGACTCTTAATATCTTGCTTGTTTTGCTCCATAATTAGTCCAAAATCGCCAAGTTTCACATAGTACTTGTTTTTACCTGAGAATTACAAAAGTAAACATTAACGTATCGATTCTCACAGATAATATAATAAAACAAGTCAAATAAATATGATAAATGATGGTAATAAAATGTACTTATTTGAGTTCATCACTAACCATAGGAACCATCATACAATTGTGTACCTCTTTTATCATCAAAAACTGACTTTCTCTTCCCCCACGTAGTTGGAATGATACACCAAAGGAATGAGTTAAAACACTGATTTTCTTTGCGGTTATGACATTTGTCTTCCCGGAGTATCTTCAATTAAGAAGAAGTATTAAGTTCATCACGTGTACTCGTTGTGCATTCCGATGTATATCTCCTTCCCCCTTGCTGGTTTTGATACCTCAGAATCAGCAACACATATTATGCACCTATACTTGACATCTTGTGAGAAGAACAAAATTGGCTCAAGTGAGAATCAACCGCTACCGAAACTGTCTCTGACTATCTTTACCAACCCTTAAGTAGGCAACTTGATATGATAACTGATGGAGCAAGCCCGATATACCAAACTTAACACTGAAGAAGAATCCCCATTCTTGTGACTTAAACTTGCACTAAAGTAGGAAGAACGGTGTAGAGAATTAATGCTCCAAGAAAATCTCTAAGTACACAATACCCAACCAAAGTATGAGACATTAACACCTCTTGCGATTATCCACAACGTCATCGGCGTGTGACACTGAGTACTGCAACGTAACTCCTTTAAGTGATAGTTAACCAGGTCGTCAAACATTTACCCCGACTGCTGGTAACTAGATAAACCAAGTCTTCAACTTAAGTCTTAAGCACGAGCAAGTTATCTTTGAAAGTCATGCATCCAACCAACCCCGACTTCAAGATAGAATAAGATCACGCCTTTGAGAAAGTCCACTTCAATCCTCAAATAAGTGATACCTGATCAACTCCGTAGTCACCATTAGATGCCCAACAAGTGATTGTTTGTTCACTCACTTGTTCACACTTCTCCCCCTCAAAAATTGCATATGAGAATGCCATTTTTGATTGAACAAGAGTATATGAGGTTGATTCACTGTTCACACTTCTCCCCCTCAAAAATTGCATATGAGAATGCCATTTTAAATTGCATATGAGAATGCTATTTTTGATTGAACAAGAGTATATGAGGTTGATTCACTGTTCACACTTCTCCCCCTCAAAAATTGCATATGAGAATGCCATTTTTGATTGAGTGAATAAACGTCCAATCAGATGGAAGTAGATCCACTTGATGTCATCCGAGCATGGAGCAAGTATGAAGAATAGCCAGAAATCAGGAGAATCGTATGACCATTTCTCAGATCTCAATCACCATGTAGTTTATTCACCCTTCTCCCCCTCAAAAATTGCATATGACTGCCAACTGCAATTTTTGATTGAACGAGTGAATAAGAATACCATCAATATACGTTGATCCACTTTGGTGACTGAATGAGCATTTGAAGAACATGAAGCTTGTTGACGAGAATGGTCATGAACAAGAAGATTTCTCTTCTTCTGAAGATAAAGCGCACTTAAGCGTACGCCTTTCTTTTCATTGATGAACGGGGCCTGAAGAGATGTCAGCAGACGCCATAGTCAATGAAGAACGAGGCCTGAACTGATGTGTACAGACGTCATTATCATTTCCCCTCATATGTTGTGAGCAGCCTGAGTCCAAATGTCAAAGGACAATCCGTACGACCTGCATTTGAAAACAGACAAAAATAGAGAGTTTGGAGTGCCGGATCCCCAATTTAAGTTGGGGTCCAGTTGGTTAGTGGGAACAGAAGCATCATTCGCCCGAGTCTCAGTAGGAGTTGGAATGCTAGTGGAAGTAGACCTAATTAAAGGGCACTGTTCTCCTACAGGAAATTTCCTTCCAGTTGGCTTCCATTGACGTACAGGCACTACTTTAGACTTAATTATCCTAGTTAAAGGGCACTGTTCTCCTAAAGTGAATTTCCTTCCAGTGGGCTTCCATTTGTAACCAACTTTAGCAAACCTATTTCCTGTTGCTTTCCAAGTTTGCTTAATTTCTCTAGCACTCCAAACTTTTTTAACTGGGGGTTTGTTGGACAACTTCAGAAATTTCTCAACACATTTATCATGATTACGCGAAATTAAGCATTCATTACATGTCTTGCAAAGTGAATTAGGGTTTGAATTATGATTCTTTTTGCTCAATTCTGACTTATTGTTCCTCATGTGGTCTTCTACTTTCTTTTTAGGAACACTTTTAGCTGGCGAAGTCCTAGAATTCTTTATGTTTATCCTAGGTTTTGACTTGCTAGCTTTAGTGTCACTATTAACTACTGTAGAGGAACTGATGGAAATCTTAGTCTTTTTCACTTCTGGTTGCTGAACATGTTTTGATGTGCTGGGATCTGAAGTTTCCAAAGGTACCTCAAAGGTTACATGCTTGTTCTTGGGCATCATGGAGGATGCAACAAATCTATCTCTTTTGTTATCAACCTTGGGCCTCGTGCCAATGACATATTCTAGGAATTCCTGTGACCTTTTAGTGAGGAAGCAAGCATCCACAAGTGCTTTGTCAAGTGGTTTTTCTATTCTATCCTCCTCTACGACCTCACGTAGTGCATCAAGACTATCCTTAAGGTGATTGAGATATATTTGATGGACAGGCCTATTATTCCTAAGGGGAGGTGGAATAGGCACAACATCAACATCATACTTTCTAACAGCAGAAACCTTTGGTGCAACACAATTACAAGTGATGATGGCATTTTCCCTTTCACCTGAGTCTTAAGATTCTCAATTTTATTTAACAAAGAAGTTATCTTTTCATTATAACTGTTTCGTGTAACTTTAATTGAGTCATATAACTCTTTGTAATGCTGTTTAATCTTAGAATTTTCTTCTTGAAAACACTCATTTTCATAATGTAACTTATTGATGGTATCTTGATATTGAAAATTCTGAGAATCTGAAGACGAATGTTTATTGGTGCCATATACATCACACTTGTTGGATTTCAATTGGGCAATTTGGGCCCTCAACAGTCGAATCGTGTTTGTGTGAGCTTGAATCTTTTCATCTCGTTTGCTTAATTCAAAATATGTATCAAACTCAGGAGCATCCAAGGATGTCTTGTCATTTGATATTTTGCATTTTTCTTCTAAATGTTGATATTTTAGTTGCAAATTTAGATAATCAACCTCTAGTTTTGAAAAACGTTTAACCATGTTATCATGGTCATCATTTTGAATTTTGTCAAGCAATTTCACATTCTCCCCCTCAAGCTCAACAACACGATTCTGGGTAACATTTAAAGCAATAGCATACTCATGAAATTGACAGGCAGATAAAGCAGAATCAGTAGCAGTATAAAATACATCTTGCGCAATACATCTAGCAATCAAGTTGTCATTGTCGATGAGTATGTGTTTCCTTTCAATTTCACGACTCTTAAGTTCTATTGCACATTGAGTTACCTCATTTTCCATATCTTTAAACACTACTTTCATTTCATTTATTTCGGTATTAAGGGCAGTTTGCATCCCTTCAAAATGTTCTTTAAGTAGTTTAAAGAATGGCATGACCTCAGTCAAGTAACACCTTTGTGCATGCTCAAAACACCTTTCCCCCTCAGTAATTTCGGTTGGTGTGATTCTCTTCTTACATGTTTTTATCAAAATCAGCAAATAGTTGCCAAAGCACGTATAAGCTAATTAAGGTTTTGCATTCAGTGGGAAGAGACAAAGGAACCAAATTCCTAGGTGTATTGGGAGGATACACCGTTATGGACGCAACTTTTCTAACGGATGGGGTGTTGGCTTTAAGTTCATCAGCTTTTAATTTCTCAGTATCATACTTCCAAAATATTTGTTGAGGCGTTAACTTCTTTTGAGGTGCAAACACAGTCAAGCGATTATCCTCATAATAATCATCGGGTTTGACTATTACTCGCTTGTCTATGCATATGGGATCTTTCATTTTCTCATTCATTCTTTCTCTATTTCTCACTTCTATTTCATCACTCTCTTTCAAAGATAAAACCTCAGGTGGGGCATGACTAGGCATAAACATCACATTGGCATCATATAAGGCAGGTTGGGCTGCTTTAGCAATCCTAAGGAGAGCTAATTTAGGTTCACCTACATTACTTTCACTATGCTTATCACTCAGCTTTCTGTGCTTCTGAATCATTTGAGCAGTCTGTCTGGTTTGATCTTGTGTGTACAACTTATCTCAAGTTTATTCTTTAATGTTTTGAGTCTAGAGAAATCATCTAAGATTTTAGATTCTTTTTCTTTGAATTCTAGCTTAAGCCTATTCACACAATTCTGTACTTCCTGTTTTTGTTTAACAGACATATCTAGCTGGCTTTTCAAAGAATTCAACTCTTGTTTTAATGTTTCTTCTCTCACTCTAGAGTCTTTTATAAGTGTACGCAACTGACCTTCCATTTTCTGCTCACGTTCAGTTAGTTCAAACTTAGCACGCTGTTCATACATAGCTACTTGTTCCTTATAGATGTTTAGTCTAGTGATCAAATTATCATTAGGAGCAAACATAGTGTTCTCATGAAGCGCATAGTCATCATTTAGAATAGAGGATGCACAACTAGGTACAACAGACGCTTCATTGTGCTTCACATATTGTTCATATGGGAAAACATCGCTATTTCCCATATTAGCAGTATCTGACTCAACAACGTTTGTTTGTTGTACTTTGTTGGGAATCTTTTGTTCATGCAACACATTATCATTATTAATGACAGAAGATACCCCATTAGGTTCAGCCAACGCTTCGTTGTGTTTCACATGTTGCACGTTGTTCCTAGTAGTATCTGACTTAACAACGTTTGTCTGTGGCTGATGAAGCTCTTTCTCTTGAGAATTCGAGCTAACATAGTCTCTATTGGCACTAACATACTCAAACACGTTTATCTGTTGTACATCTTTGGGAATCTTTTGTTTGTCAATCATATTGTACAATCTGAGTATCTCAGATATAGCAGAATCTGAAGTATTTGACATGATATTAACGTGCACGGGATTTTACAATTCTATGATTTAAACCGAGAAATAGATTCTTTCGCGGGATTTTACAAAATCAAGAATAAACCGTGAAATGATGCTTGATATGTGTTATGATGAAGGTTCGGTAGACTTGATGATCTGTTGTTTAGTTGTGATTTGGTTTGGTTGATGCAAGTTGTTACGGTGAAATTTTGGTCTGAAAACTTCACAGCTCGATAACTTCTTTCTGGAGCGATTTCAGGCTTCGAAAGTTGGGTTGAATGAATAAATTTGTTCAACGTGTCCTTCTCCTCGGTCTCACGGTCGTTTTGACAGGTCGTGGGCTGAAAACGGAGTTACGGTTCAAAAGTTATAGTCGTTTGAAGTTTTGACGTAAAAAGTCAACTTTGGTCAAACCGCAACTGATCAAATCGCAACAAGTCAAGTCACAATTTGTCAAATCGCAAGCTCAGTCAAATCACAATTTGGTAACTATGAGACAAAATGCAATGTTCAATTCGCAAGTGCTCAAGTCGCAACTCACTATTACAAATCGCAACAGACAAATCACAACCCTGAGGATACAAACCGCAACAGACAAATCACAACCCTGAGGATACAAACCGCAACAGACAAGTCGCAAGTCTAACAAGTCACTACCCTGACAGACACTAGTCGCAACCGCAACAGACAAGTCGCAAGCCTAACAAGTCGCTACCCTGACAGACAAGTCGCAAGTCTAACAAGTCGCTACCCTGACAGACACTAGTCGCAACCCACAAATCGCAAGTCACAAGAAAACAGAACTGTCACTATCTTGGTCAAAACGCAACACACTAAATGCCAGACACGTCGCTTTCTTAGCGGTTTGTCGTCTTTTGCCAAATCCGGTAATGGGCCAAATCGCAACTTCGAGAAACCACAAATCGCTACTTTCACTTACCCAACAATACACAAATCGCTACTATGAAACCTTCACAGAGGGACAAAACGCTACGAAGAACACCTTTATACTAACCCTCGAATCTGCCAACAACTACCACACAAAGCCTAAAACTATGATTCCAAACACCAAACACTACTTCTATACTATCCCTAAGCTAGAAAGTACAAGATCTAACACCTTCTATCAACTAAACAAAGCGCAAAATAGATTTTCAAGAAACTAACTATTCGAACCAAAAGTACCCCAAATCTACACAAATCCGTGAATATAACCATACATGAACCTAACCATGGCTCTTGATACCAATTGTAATATATTCACGATCAAAGAAACACAAGTATGGTACACAAATATGGATCGAATAGAAGAAAGTCTAGAGAGAGAAGTAGAAGAGTTGGGAACCTTAGAGAGAGAAAGTGAAGTTGTAAGATTAATATGTGTGAAAGGTCCAACCCTCTCCCTAGGTGGAGAGGGGTATTTATACTATTACATAATATGCCCCGAGTGGGCTGTGGAGCGAGCTGACAGTGGGTAAAGACCCGACCCACTCCACAAGATCTATAATAACTAATCTACTACTAATATTACTAATAATCCTACGAGCTATGGAGTGCTAATAAGTACTCGGGGTGACCGAGTCTTCAACTGAATATTTATATTCCTAACATTTCCCATGGTAGGTAACTTTGAGATTGACGGTTACTCTAAGTTACGGGAAAGTCACTTAGATGATTTTGTCTTCTAAAGTTACCTCTCGGTAGAGGAGTTCTAGACCGAGGTTTGGGTGAATTTATTTTTCTATGTGGAGGAGTCGTTGACCTAGTGTTAGGCTTTACTAATCCAAGTTCAGGAGTTGACAAGGGTTTGTAAAAACTTTTAACTTCCTTCATGCTAGCAATAGGTACTTTATTACCATTTATAACTTTGGTTTAGGACTTAAGTTATTTTTCAAAATTGACCCAGTTCTGACTTCAGCACCAGACGGTACCACGGTACCATTAAATTTAATGGTACCGTCCGTACCTTTAGTGGTGCCGTCACCTACAGACTCAGATATTTCAGGCTTTACAAATTTTACTTGTTTGGTACTACTTGTAGAAGCCTAATTTGGGTCAAATCCTAAACTCGCACGGTCATGTTCACTAAAGCTAATGTTTTCTAGCATCTCATTGAGTGCCTTAGTTCCTTCTTTGAACTTAGTGATTCTCAAAGCATTTTCTTTGAGCTTCTCATTTTCTACTTGAAGACTTACACATGACCCACATCCTAAGTCTACTTCTTTATTTTTCTCAAGTCTTTTGACTTGATCCTTTAGTTCTAAAATTAGTAATTCAAGTTCTTGCAATTTTAATTTTAGTTTTGTGTTTCTACCTAAAATTTTAGAACTAACTTCGCATAATTTATTGTATTCGTCATGTAACCTATTATCATCTATTGACGAATTTATCATCACTATAATAAGAAGAGTCGGAATGTACCTCATTAGAAGCTTGAGCCATTAGGCATGTTTCATCGTTGAGCTTCTTCTCTTCTTCTTCGCCACTATCACTCCAAGAGCCTCCTATGAAAGCTCGTTGGTTGTCGGATTTCGGTGGTTTGGGACATTCTCCTATGAGGTGATTAGGATCTCCGCATCTAAAGCATCTCCTATCACTCGTCCCTTTCCTTTCATCTCGGTTCTTTTGAGATGATCTCTTTTCATCACGAGGTTGTCTAGGAAATCTACCTTTCCTCCTAAGGAACTTTCTAAAGTTTCTAACGGCTAGTGCATATTCTTCATCTTCACTATCGGAACTCGAACATTCCTCATCACTAGACTCCTTCTTGGCTTTCAAAGCTAGAGATCTAACTCTCTCACTTTTGCCTCTAACTATATCGGAGTCTTTTTTGATTATCATCTCGTGAACTTTCAAGTTTCCTATTAGTTCATCGAGTGACAATATCACCAAGTCCTTTGACTCTTCAATGGCGGTGACCTTTGCTCTCCATTTAGGATGTAGAGCCCTAAGGAACTTCCTAACATAATTCTTGCTAGAGTAAACTTCATCAAGAGCTTTAAGACTAGTGATAATAGTATTAAATCTAGCAAAAGCATTATCTATTGACTCATCTTCTGAAATGGAAAATTGTTCATATTGTTGAACAAGAAGATCTATCTTGTTCTCTTTGACTTGATTATTACCTTGGTGAGTGACTAACAAAGTTTTCCAAATGTTTTTTGCCGTATTACACATGAAAATTCTTTCAAATTCCTTTTTAGGCAAAGCATTGTAAATCATCATTTTAGCCTCATTGTTTTTTGTTAGTTTTCTTTTTAGTTCATCACTTTGTTTATCATAATAAACAATTTCATCCTTTTTAGTTATCGGATTCATTTGAATCGGTTGAAAGTCACCCTCGGTAATAACATGCCAAAGATCAATGTCTTTTGATTTCACATGCGTTTCGAATCTTGTTTTCCAATAAATAAAACAATCGGTTTCGAAAAGTGGTGGTCTTTGCATAGATTGCCCTTCTAGATATTTGTCGGAATCCATTGATCGATTCAAGTTTTAAAATACAATATACTTTAAAATCTTGACTGACGTGACTTCTGATACCAATTGTGGAAAACTAGAAGGGGGGGGGGGGGTTGAATAGTTTTACCGGTTTTTAAGTTCTTTTGAAATCTTCTTAAAAGTTTACTTATTAAAAACCTTGATTCGAATCTTATGTGTAATCAATCAACACCAATATGAACTACACACTAAACTAACTAATAATAAGTAAAATAAAGTAAGTAGAGAGAAAAGTTGGAAAGATCAAACCGGGACAAAATGATTTATAGTGGTTCGGCTACGAAGCACCTCTTCGCCCTACTCCACTCCCCGAGTACCACACTCGAGAGTTTCAAGCACTATGTCAACAACCTCCCTTAAGGCGGAGAAAACCGTACACATCGCTTATCCTATTTCCGACACTAAGCTAGATGTCGAGTGCTAATCTTAGCTAGCACCAATCTACCACGATCCACTTGATCAAACACACAAGCCCAATGGCTTCAAGAGATCACCAAGATCTCGACACGATCACAATGATCAACACTCACTCAACTAACTTTATCCTATCGAACCTTGATTTTCTTGATCAATTACACAAGCCCAATAGCTTCAAGAGATATTCACTATCTCTATAAGATCACAATGATCTTCACTCTCACTCTCACAAAAGAAAAATAATCTTGATGTATGCTATGATACAACAAGGATGTAACAAATGTTACAAACAACCTAACAACTATAACTCTTGTATCTTCTTAGATACTTTGAGTTCTTCTCTTGCACTTGAAGAGGAATGACAACACCTTGTATCAACTTGGATACTTTGTGTTCTTCTCTTGCTATTGAAGAGGAATGAAGAGGATCACTAAGTTGGATGATTGGATCACTCTTGAACAAAAGAAAAACTAAACTAAATGATCAAGAAAAGAAAATGGTGAGAGGGATTTAAACTCAGAAGTTTCTGTGTGTGAAAGGGTGCCTAAAAACTGTGAAGCGAAAGAAAATCTGAACGTTACAGGTGGACGGCTCCACTAAATCACCCACGGCTCCACTAAATTTAGTGGAACCGTGGAGCCGTCCCAGACAAAGACGCTCCAATTTTTGTCTT
Organism: Artemisia tridentata subsp. tridentata; assembly: GCA_021014915.2. Lineage (NCBI taxonomy): Eukaryota > Viridiplantae > Streptophyta > Magnoliopsida > Asterales > Asteraceae > Artemisia > Artemisia tridentata. The sequence goes on along the minus strand of CP139508.1, from coordinate 486,692,257 downwards.
TTCTGGTGAAAACTTATTTGGGGAAGTTTGGAGCTGATTTTGGGGGGAAAAATAGCTGTTATGTAATTTAAACTTATTTTTTTATTAAAACATTTCTTAAACATTCAAAAATAATTTGTAATGTTTATTTTTTGAAAAAAATGTTTTGTCACATTAAAATGTGAAGTCTCAAAACCAAAATTTACTTCTTTGATCATTTATCAAGTTTATAAATTTGTTCTAGAGTGATTTGCGTAGAAACGAGATCTTCCGATTAAAAACTTGTTTACGATAATTTTAACGTAACGTGCTTTCATATTTTGTTATCCTCAAAACGTGAAGTAATCAAAAGATATAAATAACATTTTTAGAACATTATTTAGATAGATGAGTATACGTAAATATTAACTTAAACCTATTTAGACTCAATCAAAACATGTTAATTTTGGTGAACAGTTTTTTGTTGGGTCAAAAATTGCTACCCTACTTATAACTTATAAGTCCACTTTTAACCAAATACTGAGTACTGATTAGCTAAACATATAAGCTAATAAGCAAGCATCACAAACACCCCCTGAAACAAATCCCCTAATTTTGTATTCTCAATCAAGCTAGTTGCGTATTCTCTCTCTGTTTATCAATCGATCGCTGTAGCCGCATCTATCGGTAATTAACCTTCATTTTAATCTTTTATGATGATGATGATCGTATTATTTGCTAATTGATGTTTGTAGAAGAAGGAAAAACGAATTAATCAATTATTTATTGTTAAAATTTATTATGATTAATTGTTTCTTATGATGATGATCGTATTCCTTTTGGTTCTGTTATCTATATGTTTGGTGCTTTAAGGGGAATCACTTTGGTAATAGGAATAGGAATGGGTTTTGAAACTGAAGCCTCCATCAGCGATAGTCTGAAAGATAAAAGATGGAGCCTAGAAGAAGAAATCGCAAAGCTAACTAAGGACATGCTGAAATTTAGTTTCCCTAAATTATCTAAAGAAGAAGAGCCCATGATCTTTCCTTGCAAAGAGGTTTATGGTGATTATCAATGGTATATGTTGTCTCTGCATTTTAACTTTGTTTGCCACATTTTGTTTTTTCGTCTGAATGATACGTTATATTTACAGCGAAAATGTTATGAGCATATGGCCCAAATTAAGAAAAATGAAAAGGCCTATAAAACCAATTGCTGTTGGAGAGGTAATATATATATATATATATATATATATATATATATATATATATATATATATATATATATATATATATATATATATATATATATATATATATATATATATATATTTTCATTCATGGTTTTTAAATATATTGATTTTTTTAAAACTTTTTAAACTGTAATTACATATTTCGGCGTGTTATGTTATTCTTATAGAAAATCAAGAAATTTCTTCTGAAACGACGTGACATGATAGAGGGAGAACCGCGTGTACATGATGTCGGTTTTGTAACTTTTAAGTTATCAGATAAATGGATTTATAAGGTATTTTTTTTTCCTTTTTGAATCTTTTAAAACATACATTACAATTTCACTTAGATTCTTATTGTTCCTTGCAGAGCATTCATAAGATGCTAAGAGATGGTATAGACACGTGGGCACCAAAACTTCCCGTGGAAAGGGTTATGATACACATTCCGTCAATAGCCGGTGAGGAAACGATTGATGAGAGGCTTCGACGCGCTTGTATCCGAGACACACTCACTCGGATGCTTGAGTATTCTAAAGTTGTTGTGTTCTCCGCCGGATATGATTTGGAGGTATGTGTGCAGTCAATCTAGCTATGTTTGTTATGTTTAATCCTCTTACATTTTCATTTATATATAATTATATACATGAAATTACATTTTCTGCCTGTTTGATACAATATAAAATAGTCATGTCTTTAACACTAGAAAAACTCAACCTATGCTGGTCACTGTTAGGACACTGTAGTCTCTGAGTCTGTGGATCATTGTAGATTTATCATTCAGGTTGTCTATCGGGTGTTGGACTAAGTTTATCTGAGGTGCCTATTAGTTTATTGTACGATCAAAATACAATAAGCTTAGCCAAACTCTTGTGAACAAAGTGCTTATAAGCTTCTTGACGAGCCAAAAAGGGTTTCATGTTTAATCTTCTTAGAAATAGCTTATTTGCTAAAGCCATAAGCCTTTATAAAAGCTTAGCTGAAGTGCCAAACACCCCCTAGGCCCCTATATCAAAATGCATTTTTGGATGGACTGTTAAATTACTTTCAAGGAGAAATGGTTAAACTACAATTTTATACCAAAACCTGTACAGATAATACAGAGCATCTTTGACACTTGACAGTTTCAACACTTCACTATTTTGGGTTTTGACGACATTGCAATTCAATAGGGACGTCCAGAAGTGACATTCACCTTTGTTTTATTAGCTTTAATTCAATATTGTAGCCACCATACTAAAACAATTATTAAAAACAAATAAAAATGAACGTGTTTAAATATCAGTAATTTACGTGATTCTCGCTTCAAACCCCAAAGCCACTTTTCATTTCTTTTCAATTCTATTAACGCTGCTATCCTCTCTTTAAGGAAAGTATAGAATTGAGATAAATTTTAAAGGGTACAAAAAGAGATAGTATAACTGAATCAGTTTAGGATGCAAAATCAAATAATCAATGGCAGTTGAATAAATGGTGAATGCAGACCAAAATAACGATATTAGAGTAATTTTATATATCACTTTGTTCTTTATATGCATTTTGAAATATGATTTTTTTTTCTGCAATTGTTGATTTTATACAACTTTACGAGCCCTAAGTTTCTGCAATTGTTGATTTTAGTGTGATGGTCACAAGCCTTTTTACCACTAGGCGACCCCCAAGTGGTTCCGTTCAATTATCTTTAGTTAGGTTCATATGGTTATGTATCAGGTACATCATAATTTGATAAATTACTGTAACATTCCAACAGTTTTTATTTAGTACCTATAGCGTTTAGGAATCTTAGGATATTGGTCAATATAAAAGTAGGTTTATACTCTTTGGTTTGAGTTTTGAACGATTCAGATAAAGTTGCTCCGTCTCATGAAAACGGAAATGTTACGCCAGTGGCAGCATCCGTGTCCTGCTTTTGATTTGTAACAGTTTTTTTTCGTTGAGTTAGTTAATACTTTTCTTAATAGTAAATTAGTAATGATGATGCTAGTTGTATTGATTGGTGTCCTGATTAGTAATAATTTGTTAGTCGGTTCAAGAGATTTGACTGTCAGATTGTTTTCGTTGCGTAAAAGTGAGAAATCGGATAAAATGGATAAGCCTTCTATGTTTTTAGGACATACTTGTAGGTGCATTTTCCATGGTTGATAAGAATACTAAAAAAGTGTCTAGAGTTTATTGTTTGTCACGTGATGGAGCGATTTTTGGGTAGATTCAGTAAGAATGACGAAAAATTACATTAAGTTACATCCCCTGGAACAGGATGGAGATAAATATGTGATGAAAAAAGGTTAGTTGACGATTTTGGTAATGAGAGCGATGGTAGTGATGGTATATTGCATAACGTAAGGTGGGAGTTAGTTAAGTAAATATATTTTTTGCAAGTGCTGGTGAAGTTTACGTCGTGTGATTACCATAGAGGTTTAGAGTTAGTGGTGGTTGGAGTGATTTTTAATTTTAATTTTCTGATTAGTAGGCTCTAAATAATTGTATTTGGTATTTGGAGAAGCTTATATGAAGCGATTGTAACACTTCAACTCCAGAATGTATATGGTATTTGGAGAAGCTTATAAGAAGCGATTTAACACTTTAACTCCACGGAAAACCATCCCTCAATCTTGCAGTTTTATGAGCTTAATAATTCCATTTATTTCAGGCACGTCAAGCTCAAGAAGACGAATTAAATAAATGCTTTTTGAGGAAAGAAAGAGATGGAGATGTGGTGATATACGGTACAGCTGATGGAAAACCGAAACCTCTTATTCGTGGGAAGGGGGATGAAGGTTTCAACAATGCATTTAATGATCTTGGAGCTTTATGGTAATTTATTTACTGAATTTCTCAAAACGTATTTATCCATTGGCTAGTATCAATTGGCCTGTCTGTATATGCAGGACTGGACTTGTAAGCGGAAATGCAGATTGGATAGTATTTTTGACTCCGGTATGGCGACAGGAGTATATTAAAATGTGCTTTACTGTAAGTAATTTTTTTAGACAGCAGCTAACATGTTAAAAAAACAATGAGAAACTGGATACTTATCTTTTTTTTTCCAGGCTGCTGAACATGCAAGGTGGATCTCGGATAGGCACTACAGAGTAAGCTATGCAGCGTATCGAACTCGTGCTGAATTAAGAACGTTGCTGAAGCAAGGTCAAGCTCCTGCTGGATTAAGAACATGGTTTACTTTTCTGAAGCAAGGTATTCCTGATATTGTTCATGAATTTCGTATTTCTTTTCGTGAATAAATAACGTGATTACTAAAATTGTTTTCATCTACAAAAATCATTAAAAGGAATCTGGCTTTCGACTCTTTTAATCTGTTTCATTTTTAGTTAAAATTATAGTACATAATAGGATGCACGGTACCTTTTTATTTAAAGCCATAATGTCCTGTGTATTTCCCATTTACATAATGCAAACATCTAGCAGATACTCAGTTAATAGGATGCTAAGTAAGTACATATATGGTAACAATGGTTGTGGGATCCCATAAAAGTTCGGCTATAGTAATATGTGTCTCAGGTACTGCTGCAAGTTTTTAGTGTGTGTTAGTTTGTGTCCCAGGTACTACTGCAAGTTTAAAGTGTGTCAGTTAGAATGTTGTATCTGCAATAAAGTCTGTATCAGAATCTGCATCAGTGTTTGCAACTATGTACTGTGTTATTTATGTCTGATAATAGGGTGAAAATTGCACACCACTTCTCACATCTGAAGCGAACATACTTCTAGTAGCCACATAAGTTTTTACCTATTAACATTTCTTATCTACAGTCTTGACTATGATACATTGATACTATGTATCATAATTTTCGCCAAACAAATACATAACAATGTAAAATTACTCGAAGGAATAAATATTCATCAACCATTCAAATAGAGTTGCATAGTTAAGTCCATAGTTTTGTATTGCATTTAACGATGGCTAAATTTCACCTTTTTTTTTTTTTTTCCCCTTATCAGACTTGGCTGTGAAGTTGTATGGCCATACTGCTGCAAGTATTTCTGAGTGTGCTATTAAGTAAGCTTCTCATGCTTTTATCGTACTAGTAGAGTGGTAAACTTGCTGTAATAAAACTTTTATTTCCAAATTTTGTATTGCATTTAACGATGTCTGCACCAGCTATACCTTTGTTTCATAAAATGGGATACCCTAGTTTTGAGGTCAATTTTCGTATTCAACGCTTTGCTTTATGTTCTTAACAGGTATACATGCTTGAGAAACAATCGATTGGCTGAAACTACATTCAGTTTGATTGAGATTCTTCGTGGAGAGGTATTATTATGATTTTTTCTATTACTACCGAATGTTATGCTATTTGTATGTTGTATTTTTGTGATCTGTTCAAATTCATTGCTGAATAGGGGCATACTTTTGGCTATTTGCTAAGTGCATATGCTCGAGTACGTAAAATTACGAGTGATTCTTGTAAAGTCATTTATAAGTTAAAGAGGGTAATAATTTCTTTTCGTTACTCCTTTCTTATCTCGGTCCTAATTTTATTGCTTTCTTGTTCTTGAATATTAAGTTAACGGATATATATGGTTGCAACAGGCTTCAGAGTTGACGTTGGAGAAGGTTGACGGCGTGGAGAAGGATAAACGACATGCTTTGGGACTCCATCTGCTCAGGTTTACTGAGGTACATGTTCTTTTCAAATTGAATGAAACAAATAATCAGACCGTATACCAATTAAAAAACCTAGTTCGGTTCTAACTGGGCGCAAACTTTGGGGTGACTATTCAATACTAATTAACTCGAATGAAGACATTTCAAAAATGTAGAAGAAAAAATGATGCGACAAGTTTTCTATTTTTTGTAAATTTTCCTGATTTTATAAATATGATTATGTAAACTATATTATTGTATTAATAATGTAACTGTCCTTTTCAGGTTCTCAAACAATCTTGTTTAACAGTATTGCCACATATCCTTTGTGAATATCTTTACAAATTATCTGAGAAGTTTAACAATTACAATTCCTCCTATTCGTCTGTGCTCAAGGTACATGTTCTTTTTCTCATACAATATTGAATCTAATTTCCCCTTCTTTTAAACAACAGTTGCTTAAAAATTCTTCTTTTGATCTTCAAAAGGTAAATGTGAATATTTTTGTCTTGATTTAGCATAATTTGGAAGCAAACCATTGATATATTTACTTACCAAAGGCTATTTCTCATACGATATTGAATTTAATTTCCAGTTCTATTTTCATTTTCTAAAAATTAATTTGCTTTTTAGAAAGATATGTGATTATTTTTGTTGGGAAGTTAACTTAAGTTTCAAAGTTTTGGCAGGATGGGTCTGTTGCGAAAAAAAGCAGATTATTGTTGTGTGAGGCAACAGCAGTCGTCATGGAAAAATGCTTTCAACTGTTGGGGATCACTCCGGTATGCATTATCTAGTAGATTCTTTTTTTAATTCAGTTTCTTGGGCCATTTTATATCCTCGGATTCTGTATTCGAGACATTTTCGCTACCATACATTGAATCATTTCTTGCTTAACTTTTTCTGGAAACATAAGCTCATTGCCATAAATTGGTTTAGGTGTATTCTGGAAACATTAAAAGTACCAAACTCGGGGATGAATCCCATTATCGGGGGTATCTATCATCCTTGAAAGAACGATTGTGTGTAAATGAACCAAAGGATCTTGTCATCACTCCTGATTCTCTTTCTGTTGCCAGGTAACCACTTTTTTTTTTTTTTATTATTTTTTTTATTTCATGCACTCAATTAAATTATAGTGTTGCTGGACTTCAAGTAAATTATAATGTTGTTGGCATAGGATATAGTTCCAGTGAAATGTGAGAAATCATGAAAAACACAATTTGTAACCTTGATTCATGTATTTTTACGATTTTTTTTTACGTAAAACTAGTTCTTTAGTTGCATAGAACAAACTCGTGATTTGAACTTTTGCAAATGTAACCTTTGATTCATGTTAATTGCAAAATATCATATTAATGTTGAAGTTCTGAATCATCTTAAAAACTTTCAGAATTTTATTTATATATAATATTACACTTAGAAACCTTTACACAAATTTTTTTATATATAATATTACAATTTTATTTTATATAATATTACAATTTTATTTTATATAATAGAGTAAATTGCACTTTTGGTCCCTGTGGTTTGGCCAAATTGCATGTTTGGTCCTTATCCTTTTGAAAGTGTAGCGAACGTCCCTATTTTTAAATTGCAAATACAGTCCCTGATCGATGTGAAATGACCAAATTACCCCGGATAGAAAAGGAAGTAGACAAGGGTAATTTGGTCATTTCACATCAATCGGGGGACTGTGTTTGCAAGACAAAGTTCAAAGTAGGGACATTCGCTGCACTTTAAAAAAGATAGGGACCAAACATGCAATTTGGCCAAACCACAAGGACCAAAATTGCAATTTACTCTATATAACATTACAATCTGTCTTGCACAAGTGCTTTTCATGTCTACTGTATCAATGGTCAGGACTTTGCATAACCTAGTGCTGTTGAAAACCAAGCGATTTCTCTATTACTGTATCAATTTGTGGTTCTTTTGATATTCATCAGGGATCCATCCAGAAGTTCCCGCTTTGAGCTGATTGCGGTTCGTCCCCAAATTGCAAATCCGTTTAAAAAGGGCAAGATGTGGGGGTATATAATAGTATCAGATGTGTATGGCGTGCGAGTAGATGGGTGGGTGCCGATAGACAATCCAGATTGCGGGTATGTTTCATTGTTAAACTATGATTGGTATGATGCAGTAAATATGGAAAACCATGGGCTCGTATACCCCGGTAATACAAGTTCGGGTCATACAGTGCCACTTTCTCCCTCTTTCTTGATTCTTATAGATCTCACTGTCAAAACGGAGGAAAATGATTCATTTTTTCAACTTGGTTATAAAGGTCGTAGAATAGACTTGTCAAGGTTTGAGAGGAAGAATGCGGCCGATGGTGAGTGTCGTTCTATCATTGTTAAAGGTAAGGATATGGTTTTACACATGTATTATATTCTTTTGAAAGATGCCGTGGATACTTATCTTGAAGTAACGTTTGAGAGGGATGCGAATGCGGCTCAAGATGCGGATCCTCTTAAAGTTTATGGTGAAATACATGCTTTTTATGGCAACAACTTTCCCTATAGTAGTGATCCTATAATAAAACGTGATTACGAGACATCACTTTTTAATCCTGATGCTAATTATGGTTTACGGGCTGGCCAAATTAAGCTAAGGAAATCAGTCTTGGCTGTACCAAGAAATGGCTCCCTTGTAATTAGGGCAGACTTGAGACAAGTTGATTCTGGTAAGTTGATTATGGATGGCAGTACAAGTTTCACTTTTAAAGAGGCCATCAGCTCTATTCCAGGGAAAGATCTCTTTCCCTCCAGTATAACATGTGGCAGTATCTCGGGGGAAGGATGCTCTTTTCATGTGAAAGTCGATTGGAACTACAAAGCTTCACCTAGTTGATTCCTATCTAGTCTATATGCTATGTTATGCTATGCCATGGCCTATGATGATTCCTAGACAATTTTTTATGAAACTGTGCTAGTGTAAAGCGTCTTTATTGTACGTGTACCCTCGGTATAAACCTAGTGCCAAAGACAGTGTGCCATGAAATATGTGCAGCTTGTCACTGGTTCAATGTATATCGTATGAGATCTCTTTTGAATGAAATGTGGTGGGTGGTTATAAGCTTCTCACAGTTACCTGGCTACCGAATAACCTGTTTGTTGCACATAGCAAGTGATGATAATTATTTGCAGCAATCTGAGTGAAAGAAATAACAAAAAAGTTGCTAAAAGGTGTTACCTGTAGCAAGGTGCACCATGTGCTGCAGCACCAAACTCAAGGTTCTTTTGCGTTGTATTTGGTAATACGAAGAGACTAAATCTTGCCTAAGGGCACCCGCTGGACAAATACTCGATACATTTAGTAAGGCTACTTGTTTTTGGTAAGCCAAATATATCATTACTCAATTTCATTCATTAAACTCCAATTTAAAGATTCGATTTTGATTTTTTATTCCTGTAGATGTCATTACCGAGTTTTCCCCATCAAAACAAAATATATATAATTGTTGGCTTTCTTCAGGGGTTTAGATATGTCACGGCAATTATAAGAGATACAAACATAAAATATGTTGTGTTCTCTAGTTTTTTTAGAACAGAAAAGAAAGGAAATAGGCGGGGAAATGCATAGTTTCTATTCTTTTTGTAAGTAGGTGGTTGACAATTTTGTAACACCTACTCTCTAGTCAGACATTAACCCACTATCCGTGGTTCTCTATTCTCTAATCATAGCTTCTATTAATCTCTATGATTTTTCATAGATGGCACGTAAAGGGAGAACATAATCGTCAGAAGTTTTTGTTTCCAAAAGGAACTCATTATGGGTGAGGGTTAATGGTGAACAACAAACGCAATTTCTTGAATCAGAATAAAATTAGACATTTTTTTCTTTCCAAAAGGACACTAAAAGTATGCATGATTCTGATTCGAAAGAGTCACTAGTCAACTTGATTCAGAAGAGTCGATGAATGACTCGTGAGAGTCGGTGTCAAGAATAGTTGTTCAAAAAAAAGTAAGAGTCAACGACCGAGTCGAATCGTTTCAAGGGTAATCTGACTCGTCTCGTAAGAGTTTGACAACTATTCTTGATTTATTTGATCCTTAAAGTTGAAATAAACTGTTTGCGCTCTTTATTGCAATAGGGGACTCTACCTTCAAAAAACATAATTGGGAGATCAGTACTGCGGTATTGGCGACCATCAAGGATCGGTAGCACGATTCTGCCATCCAGTTGTGCCATTGACAAGCCATAGAAAATATTAACAGTAGTTTAGAATCACAAAAAGATTCAAGTACTTGAGCATCTCAATAGACATTTGGGGGATTGAGCCTTTAAGTTATACTATATTCCTTTTAAGTTTTGATTGTCAACAGGTTCCCACATCAATCAATAAGTCCATATACGTTCATCTATATTTTGTTACAAAGTGTACCACAGTCTATAGTCTATACTATTTGAATTTACATTTTTTAGCTTCCTTCGATTCTCGCGTCGCTGCATAACGGTGCTCGAAACTGTAGTACGAAGATGTTCTTAAAGTAGTCAAATTCTCTCCATACAAGATTGCAAATGTAGTTTCTTTTCTGTCCAAAATGTGATGTAGTCAGTTTGTTTTCTGTGTTTCATTTAATATTTGCTTTGGCGTACCAAAGAGCTTGTGTCCTAATGGTACACCTTGTTATGTGAGAAGCTTCTCAATCAAATGGTTGTGTGAGTCCTGCTCAGGGCATGTGAGATAATTTGTGGTTTTATTGTGAGATAGTTAGTTGCCATTCTAAAATAAATAAATAAATAAATAATAATAATAATAATAATAATAATAATAATAATAATAATAATAATAATAATAATAATAATAAAATAGCTTTGGCGTGATATATTGGCTTTGTGTCTGTCACTCTTGTGTTAATGCTGATAATCTTTTGTATGAAAATGGGACTTGTTTCATGATGTCATTACTTGGTTTCTTTTTATTTTCACCTTCCAAGATAGCCTCATTTATATCCATCCAGCAATGGTAGTTGACATACTAGATGCTATGACGCTAGCCTTACAGCTCACTTTTATGAGAACAAAAGCAAGAAATCAACAAACGACAATTGGTTTAGCAACCTTTACAAATACTAACTTAGTCTCAAAGTTATTGAGCACAAACAAATTCTTTATGTTAAAACAACATAAACATGTGCTACTATAAAATTTTTGTATTTTATAGTAGCACATGATTGCGTTGTTCTTGATGAGAAACTATGCATATCCATTTTCATTGGATGTACAAATTTGTAAGTTTTTGTGGTCTTCAACATCGAGTTCCTTGTGCGAATTAAAGTTTTCATGAAAGTCCTCCAATGTAATATTTCCACTGCATGAGATACGAGGTGCTATGCTCCTGGAAATAATTATACTACTAACTTAATTTCTGATTTTAGCTTTTGACTTTGTGCTATGCTCTTGACGCAGAGATCATTTATAGGGAATGCACTTTTAAGAAAACCTTCCAGAATTTGTTAGTTCGCCAATTTTTATTAAGGGTGTGCACCAAATTTTAAGTAGGGTGTGTACCAAATTTTAAAAAGGGTATGCACTTTGTATTAAACTATCAAATTTTACCAAAAAAAATAAAATAAAAAATCTTTTAACAGTATGGATGATTTTTGGTGGGTATGCATACCCTCTGACAAGGTATGTCCGCCACTCCTGGATATTATTTTAGCTCAATTTCTGTTCACTTTGTGTTTACCTCACATGGTATCATGTTTATATTATAGCATTGCTGGTTTTGTGAAAGGGGATATTGATCACTAGCGCGTTGCTAGTTTGCTATATCCTCTCATGCATGTTATGGATTTGTATAAACATTTTAAATTTATACATATATAAAGTTACGGTAATAAAGGGAATTCGATTTCAAGTTAAATAAACACATCGAAATAAGCAACTTATGCTGATCAGATCTAAAAAATAAGCAGAAGCAATTTGAATAACACAAAACTGCTTTGAATAACTCATCTTTGTCGTTATTAGCCGTACCCACGAATGATATAAACACATTGACTACTCCAATGGAAGGATTTTGATTTTTAGGTGTTCAAGGGATGAACATGGGCTACTCAAGTGTTTGACGTTGATTGCATACCTTTGCTCTTCAAAACTATCTACAAGTCTGAGAAGAGTTGGACAACGATTTAAACTGAATGAAAATAAAATGGGTTATGCATTATACAGTGAACTGTATGAAGTGAAGTGCATACATTTGCTCTTCAAGACTACCCTCTCATCAGATTTTTTCTCTAAGCAAGCAAAAGCGTATGAAATGAAGTTTATTATTGAAGTGCATGATGTAAAGTGAAGTGCATTATTGAAGCAAAGTTAAATAGCAAGAATAAACCATTCAACATATCAAATGGGTCGTTTCAATTTTTTTTATAGATTTAATATTTATACCTTGGCTACATAATCGAAGGACATGTCAACGTTTATGATAGTACATGATAAATATAAGAGAACATTATGTCATAACTAATATTAAAGTAAAAGAATCTCAAAACCTCTTTGTAAGTTAAATGTTAACTGAAACTAAAATGAGCTCTAAGTTACACGAAATGGTCTATGTGGTTTGTGTTGACATGTTTTTATAATGAGTTAGAGGTAACTATTCTAACTATGGAATACAGTTGTTAAGAGGAAGCATATATTGTTAATGTGGTTCGGTTTTTATAATTCCCATCATGTAATGAGATACGAGTTGATAACATTGTCTATTTTAAGTTTGATAATGTTTATTAAGAGTGTTCTATTACTTTTTCATTTTCTTAGTAAATATAGCAATTTGGTAACTTTCTTTTTTTTTTAGTTTTAATGAAAATAAATAAGTTTTTAAACATTATCAATGTTCACAATAACAATGATCAATGTTCAACAGGTATGACAACTATATAAATGACATGTTTTATATCTTTTTTTAACTTTACATATATACTTATCAACAACCTCCTTTTAGTTTAAATTTTGTTTTTATTAGTATTTAGGTGTTCACGGAATGAACATGTACTACATTTTTTTGTGATGAACATCAAATTTAGAGACGACGATGCATGGACGTTTATTATATTAATAGTTACAAACACAATTGTTTATAGGGACCGTTGACTTATTACTTATTTTTCCTTTAGAATGGTCACTACATGCATTTGCTTCTGAAGACAAATATATTGGAGATCATGAGGCAACGAACGTTTATTACACAGATATTTACAAGCATTGTATTTTATAATGTCAGTCATTTATAACTTATTATTCCGTTACAAGAAATTTCATAACGTTTACGTTCACTGTTCTTTCTTACTTTATTCACATACTTACTTTTTTTAATCAAAAACCCTCTAAAATCCCGTGGATTCCACGTGTCTAAGCTAGTATTGAATAAAACGAATTTTGGAAAGATGAATGGGAATAGTTGTACATATGCATGAGAGGTTTATACATTAATATTTTTATAAAAATCATATATATATATTAATTAGGTTTGTGATTTTATTCACATAAAATCATAGATTTGTAAGTTAAGGCTTTGTAATAGAAAATAAAGTAGAGTTAGGTTTTCGTGCTTTAAAAGCTTGTACATTAGCTTTGAAATGTTGTACTTTAGGGTTTATGATTTAAATACATAATATCATAGTGAAAACTCTAATAAATAGCAAACGGTTTAGTTTGAACGTTTAATAATCGTACGTTAACGAAGTAACGTAATGTGGTAAATAAGAGTTGAAATTTTTTATACTTGACATAATTGAATGTTTATTTGAGATAAACATTAAGGCGTGTTGGTGTCGGTGAGCACGTTTATTAAAAATAGGAATTACGTCACATTAGTTGGTTGTTGTGATCAAATAAACTGATAATGTTTAATCTAAAAAAAATTATACGTAGAAAATGGATAAATATTCTTTCATTAGAATATTATATTGATTTAATACAAGGTGAAATTTACCG